>JARCFY010000004.1:65715894-66965894 GCA_029233225.1 Lepidodactylus listeri | reverse complement strand
CAACCGGCTTCATTCTGCTTTAAACAATTCCTGTTGATTAGTGCACTTAGACCCCCTGGAGTGAAATTTCACACCACTGTGAAATCAGCACAGGAAAAGACAGCAGTCAAACTACTTTAGAGGGGAGGTGTAAAATGGCCCACAAGGATGTTTTAAAATTCACATAACTTCAGCATTGGGGCACTTTTACTGTACGTAAAGACCTTTATTATCCTGCTTGTCTACATAGCTAAGAGCTTGAATTTCCCCTTTCCACACTGTACTTTTCTGAAGACTTTTAAAGAATTTCCTGTGTTATTCCTTGATACATTTCAGAAAACTATCTGATGTGTTTGTTCTGGCTGCTCTTACAATTCTGTCTGATAAAGGATCTTTCTTTTATAAGCTAATAACAGCTACCACGATCCTTTTTCCATAGCTTAAGAATTTTCCCCATACACACAGTTCTCCTTGGTCTGAATTATAGATGGCATTGCTAGAGGGTTCTTCTGTCTTCCCTTGATGTATGTGATGCCTTTGTTCTATGAAATTAGTCGGTGTTTAACCATCATAGTTAAAGTTAAATCATAAGTTGTAAACCTGCTGGTAATTATAGATCCACTGGGCATCACTTTTCAGTGGCAGGCTATGCTCAAGTCACACAACTTACTTGTTTTGAAAAAAGTTTATCCACAATTTACAGCATTCATAAAGTGATACTTTATGCAAATACTATAAAATGTACTCAGCTTCTCTTTGATTTTGTTGGGGTATGACATTTTATGAAGGTTTCTGATAATATTTTGGACCTTAAACACAGGTGAGATTTGCTGCCAATTCTGGGGGGAAATTTCTCATTTCCATGAACAGATAGCGCTAGGCCTGATTTAAGCACAAGGATAGCAAGGCAAAAGAACTCACCAGTGTGATTTGCGTGTGGCAGCTCATTTTAAAGGGTTGCTACATGTGCAATACAAAGTACGTACCTATGTTTGTTTCATTTAGCAACCAGCACAATGTTCACTGCGGAACTTGGCTTGTTTAGCCAACCTCCTTGAAAGCTTTAGGCAGTTAAGACTCTTATTGGGAAATCCCAGAATTCGGTTTAAAGAAATGACAAGCTTAGTTGCGTATTTCCTTGGTAGGGGAAGTCTGTATAATCACTGAATGAATGGAAGTGCAGCAGCACATTGTCTAATAATTGCCTACTCACCAATTTATACAGCTTATTAACATTATTTTGGGCTCAAATCCTGACCATACTTCATGTACAGGGAACTGTCTCACTGCCTCTTCAGTATACTTACGTTAAGAGTATTTAATGATCCAGCAGGTGCACAGGTCCCATGGGACCATACAACTACTTCCAGAAGCTAAACATGACTTGAAGTGTGTTTATATATGACATGCACAAAAGCACTTATGGAACTCAATAACATTTCAAAAACAGGTTGTGATTCAGTGTGTGTGGGGGTGCGGTTCAAAAATCCCAACAGTTGCACACAAGTCCTTGGTTGCTCCTCCAGTAACTCCAGGGAACAATCTTTTTTTTTTTTTTTGGAAGGAGGTATCAGATTAAAACATCTGTTTTCCTGGAATTCAAATATCTACGGTTTAAATATTTTACCAATTCCTTTGACATAACCTTTTTTTCCCCCTTCCTTCCTCTCCCAACATTGCCTTATCTACTTGTATAGAAGTGATGCTGCAACCCAAAGAGGAATAAATGATATTTTGAAGGAAGGGATTCACAGATATGCATACATGAGTGAGACAGAAGTCCATAATATTCTGGCATTACCAGAACAGTGCGTTGGAATTAATACAAAAAGAAAAAAAATACTAAAAAAGAACTAATACTCCTGGCTTATTAAAAATGTACCAAGGCTCTTAAAACAGCATATGGATAAAGTAATTATTAAACCATCCCTTCAACATATAAAGTTTACAGCTGCTTCACATATTATAAAATGGAGGGTAAATAAAAGCTTGGATTGACAACAGTTCTCTTCTGCATGCATTCCCACTCATGAAACTTGTGAAACAGCCCTTGGATTGCCAAGGAAAGGAGCAGAGGAAAAATTGGCTTCAGAGGAACTGCTATCTGAAGCAAGTAAATATTTGATCCCTACATGTTTGCAGTTTTAGAATAATGTACCATATGCTTTACCCTAGAGATAAACATTTCTGGGGGAAGTGGAAGCCCTGAAAAACAACATGCTTTATCTATTCAACTGCTGGACAAAAACGCACCAAAGTTTCTCTCCATTTCTCAAATACATGCTTGTGCATCATCCAGTCCACCTCTACCTTATCATTTTTTCTTGGCTACAGCTTTATTCCTGCTAGAAGAAAAGCTTACTAACACTGTCAGCCACAAAGGGAAGGAGGGATGTATCTTCTTTCTTGCATGTGCTCTATTGACCTTTTGCTCATTTTTCAGTGTATCAAGATGTAATGTTTAACATCTGAGGGGATGAAAAAAGTCATGACCAGGCAACAGGTTCAGCCAGGTTACATCTTTGGTTTCAAGAAAGCAGCAGATGATGGACCGGCATGAAAACAGCTGAGCTCAGAAGTGAAAGAGGAAATAACATAAGGCCAAAAAGAAAACCCAAAGCTTAAAAAAAAAGTCTTGAAAAAACTAAACTGACAATTTTTAACAACAACAAATTTTAACAACAAGTGGTATGGTTATGCTGCCCAGGGCTATCTGGCCTTCTTATATGATTGTTAATATCTACATCTATTTAATTAATTGCTGTGATGTAAGCATTTCAAAGACTAGGGCTGCCAAGTCAGCCCGGGGGGCGGGGGATCCCCCGCTACAGGGGTTCCCGATCCGCCGGCCAGCATTCAGCCGGTGGGGGAAACCCCACCCCCGAGGCCGTCCAGCCTGGACGACCTCCCTCACGTAATGAAATCACCCGGAAGTGACGCTATCACGTTGGGGGCGTTGCCAGGGCGACGCTCTGGCAATTGCCCGAAAACTCTATGATACCATGCGCGCCGGGGAAGCTTCTGGCCAGCAGAGCTTCCCCCCCCCACCGGTAAGTTTCTTACACTTGGCAACCCTATCAAAGACTCCAATTAGACATAGCTGTCCAGCTGATGAACTGAGTACAATCATAGCACTGAGTACTACAGCATGATTTTATTAGTCAAGATTACTATGGAACCAAACAGTCCTATTTTTTCATACTTTTTTTTAAAGCCCACTTTCAACTAATGGTGACGTAAAAATTTATCTGGTGACAACCACTCTTGCTTAGGGACGCTACATTTCCGATGAAACCCTGCAAGTGCCTCCAAACTGAGTCTCAACTAAAATGGGGGTGGGGTTGGTTTAAAGATTATTTTTTAAATAACAGAGAGATAGATTTTTTAAAAATCTAGCCAGCTGCTCAGATACAGGAAAAGAGTAATGACTAATGTGCTTATATATTTTATTTTTTTCTTTCTGTAACTTATTGCCTTCACCAGGCAGACAAAAGTCACAACTTGATAAACCAAAGACAAAAATAATCAAATCAAGGAAAAATAATGGAAACATGTTCTTCCAAACTGTTTTCTCACCAAACTAACCAGTGGCTTATTGTATGAACATCACACTATTTGGCAACATTGTTCTGGCATCTGCTTCACTGTTCAAAAAGACAAATAGGCAGCATTTGATAAACATGCAGATGAATTCACCCTTCAAATTAAAAGTTCGAATATTTAAGAAACATTGTGGAATGGAAGGCAATTAAATTATTCTAGATGTGAAAGGCAGACAGTGGTTCTCCATCCTATTTTCAGATAGACCAGTTATCTGTACTGCATATTTCCAAAGAATGTGGATGTCAGTTTCTCAGGAACCCACTTATGAGCTTAGTTGTTTTCATGTAGGTCCATCATAATCTTTTTTTTAAGTCAAGACATCATAACCTGGAGAAGATTTTTATTCCATTTGTAGCTTTCCTTATAGACAGTTTCTTAAAATCATATTTTCTAAAAACTAAAGAGAGTGCAGTAATGGGCTCCAAGAACAAAATTGAAAATGAAAGTTTTGGAAAAATTTGGCTTTAGAGGCAAAATTTCTTAATTGAGGGTAATGCTTCTAGAGGCACAACTTCTTCAGCACGTTTTAAGCCCATGAAGATCCACTACTATGAAATACTACAAAGTTTATTTTAATAGTGCATTTTTTAAAAGGGAAAGGGGGATTCTAATTTTGTTATAATAAAACCTATCTAAATTTTGGAACAAAACACAAGAAAGTTTTGACTTCATTAAGCCCATAGCTGATCCCAGCTTTGGGTTGTATGGATTGCCTTTAATCATTTATTTCCCAAGGATGTGTGCATTTTGTTAACCTCCCAGCTAATAACGATTCTTGTCCACATGTATTTAAATTCCTAATATACTTCGGTTCAGTATTTTAAGTTAGAGGCATTTGTGTCTTATAAATAAGAAAGACGCATTAAGAAAATTGTTCATAAAGTTTGTGAAAACTTAACTACCAATATACTAAACTTATTTTCTATGAATAAACCAGCTCTGATAATATCCCAAACTGTTTCTGATCTTACATAGATCACTGATTTCAGACACAGGGCAGACAGAACAAACTCTACATGCTTTTGGTATTCTGTTTGGAAAAGGCTTTTCAATTTGAGCAGCAGTATGACATGAATTGCAAATTTTGACTGCTTACATAAATGAAATATAAATAGCAGTTATCCTTCACATCTGTACAAGAAGATCAGAACAGTGTGTCCTGCTAATCAAATTAAGGCAAAGAACTGTCCTTTGCCTTTCAACAAGGAAGAATACATTCAAAAGACTTTTAGAAATGGTATAGTCTCTCCTATATAAAAATATTAACCCTTAAGATAAAAACTAACAACACCAGGGGAAAAAAGAAAAATACATTCTTGTTCTTACATTTATACATTAGTGAATGCATAGATGAAGACCTGCAGTAGAGAGATTTGTGATTTCCCCCTTGTGGTGTTAGCATTCAGTCCTTGTGCATTTCATTAAACACAGGAATGCCAATGAATTAAGGCACACTGTTTAGAATCCCTTTAGGATCACAATAAGCAAGCTAATGTTTCTCATTTGGAGTAAATCTTTAACACCAGTGTATGCCCATTGCTAAATAAAGTCTCAGGGTAAATATACAGGACTAAATTTTTTCCCATCCTCTGCTTTTGCACTTGATTTCTGAATCCATGGACTAATCCTTGTGTCATAAAGAAAGAAGCCCAACTTTCCCCTGTGCTAGTGTGCTAACAAGTCCACCTACAGTTTTCTTCAATACAAATGCTTTAACATTTCACTCTGACATTAAATGTTATCCTGTCAATAACATCAACCTTTCTAGACAACACATAGAAGACACCTTGCTCAACATTACCACTCTGTACTACCACAAAAATACACGTAAAAGAGCAAATTTGCTCTGGCTATATGGGTCAGCAAAACAGGTGACAGGTAAGATCTTGATCCTACTGTACAAAATGTAATTTAAGCTTCAAAACATTGTTTTATGTTCAAACCATCGTACTAGTAGTGATCAACTTGTTCATACTCATTGTCACATTGCTATCTTAGGCAAAAACTGACACCTCAAGAAAAGGACTCCTCAACTATGGACCAACACTTTATGTCATCAGTTTACAAAGTAGCTGGGAAAAGCTCTTATTGCAAGAAACCCCCGATGTAATCCATTCATTTTTTTTTTTTGCCCTGGGATGTCCTATGTTGATGAGTATGCTAAGTGTCTACTGAACAAACCCAGGAGAATCTGATAACAATTTGGGTGGGGGTGAGGGGGAGTCAAGCAACATATTACAACTCTGTGGTTTGTTCAGTGGAGACAACACTTACATTTCCTTGTTTCAGTATCATTAGAAGTTTCTTTTCGCTACTGAAAGATATTTTCTCTCCTTGGACAGTGTGTATGGAATATAATTTTTCCATTTTTCCTTGCTCCAGCAGCATACAGAACAGGAACACATCGATACACAGAGCTTCCAAAGGCCAATCTGGTAATTCACTTTCCCTTTCCCATCCAAAATCAATGCTACTGGTTACCTTCATTGTATGCCATTCTCATTCTGAAACATGTTTCTTGCTGACAGCACTTCTAAATGTGCACATTCAAAAACAAGCTCATCCTTCAGAAAAGACAGATCATCTGCAATATTTCCTGACAAATATATATCATACGTGACCCAGCTTCAGTTTTTTTTTAAAATAAAGGCTAGATCAAACAGATTTGCGCATGCTGATTCCTGGTGAATCGTGGCTTTCCCCCTGTTTTTTTTTTAAAAAAGAGAAATAAATAATGTTCAGTGTTGGAAATGTTTACTGAATCTCGGATTATTTGCAAGAAACTTAGAATGCACTCCCCTGTTCCACAAACAAACCTTTAGCTTATTTTGTTTTTTAGAACAAGAACTAGCAAATCCAAGATTACATTAGCTGCTGCTGGTGGGTCCCCCCCCCACAGCACTACATTGTATACTCTTTTAAAATTGAGGTAATATTAAAAACTGTGCCTTCAGTTTTAAGACTTATAGGAATGGTGCATAAGTCAGCTGACAGAATGACTGGTGTGAAAACTTGGCCGTGAACTGAAAGCCAAGAACCGGGTGAAAAACACTGTGAGGAATTTATCACAGTACAAGAAAAGAGTCAGAGTTCCTTGAGTGTGTCTGTGTGTGTTTTCGAAGTACACACAACCTAAAGGACAGCATTACTGTGATTGGTTAGACAGCATTTGGCAGAGCCCTCTCTTTCTCTTCCACATATGTGTGATGTTTTGCAGCCTGACAAATTTGTACACAAACCGTTCTTTTAGAAAAAATCCCAAGAGAAAACCAAAAGCAATGTGATACAAATACATAGTGTTCATGACAAAATATTACTTTTCTGGAAAAAGAGAAGAGTCCTGTAGTTTGAGTCCTGTTTAGTTTTTCACTATGTCACTCTCTTCTTGATTGCAGCCAGTTCTTTGTGAATCTCATAGAATTTTGGTCTGAGTTCAGGGTTGTAATTCCAGCACTGGTGCATTATTTTATAGATCTCCTCTGGGCACTTCTGAGGTACTGACATTCGATAGCCTAACATATAAAGAAAAGAGATGACAACTGAAAATGTATTTGAACTTGGGGGGGGGGGGGGGGAGACTGTAATTTCAATCAGATGACCCAGCTTCCTTAGAGCTGATACCCATAGAATATTAAGACACATGCTTTCTCTTAAATATATTAAGGAATTTCCACACCAGGTTGCAATGCAAGTCTTAAAACTAATTGGACCAACATTGCATGAGTTGAAAAAAATAAATTGTCAGGATGGGCCAATCACCCCACCTCACAAGCTCATGGCTGCAATCTATCTGAAATGCTGACTCCACACTTCCATTCAGCTGTTTATCATATCAAATATAATCAATGTACAGTATTATTATTTAAATGAAAGTTACCTTATTCAGTACTTTCTGCTATACGTTTATTGATTCTTGATAAATGCTTTCATCTTGCATTGCCATTATTGTTATCGTGTATTTTAAGATCTACCATTTACTCTGAAATTCTACAGAAATCAGTCATACTTACTTCTCAGTAGAGATGCTCGGGAATGCAGCCTTAAGCATACTTCCACTTTTGTTTTCTTATTCTGTTTTTTGTCTCAGCCAGCTTTGACCATTTTTAATCAGGCCTTTCTCTTTCCTCTGCAATATCATTCTAAATTCACTTTATTCTTCTTGCACAAAGCAAATTGTTTTCTTTGCTCAATCAGCAGCATTAGAGGTGTGCAATATTTTTTTAATTGGTATTTTTTGGTTTGGGTCTACTGGACCAGAAATTTTTTTGGGATTTCCAAAAAATCCCAGATCTCAATACTGATATGGTATTCAGATCCAGGATTTTTCAAACTTCCTAAATTTTTTCAGGTCCAATAGACCCAAGAAAATACCAGTTTTTTTTTTTAAAAGCCAGCCCAATCCTGGGGCTGGCTTGGCTTCTCCTGCAGCTCAGTTTATACCAGGCTGCAGGAAAAGCCACTGCAAGGCTGAGCCAGCGGGGAACAATCCGCTCCCTGCAGGCCCACAAGATCCTGGCTGGGCTCGCCTCTCCTGCAGTCTGGTTTAAACTCGGGTAGATCTGAATGCACACCCCTAAACAGCATACAGTATTTTCTCCCTGCTCTTCAAACATGAAAAATCTTCCTGGGGGGGCAGAGGTCAAGAATATGATTGTTCTTAATCTATGAAAGGGGATCCACCAGAACTTGCAAAAAACAAGCTTTATATTCTATAACTTCAAAGATAGGGAACCTCTTTAAAACCTCTGTGTATTGTTGATGTTTGCTACGTGGATCTTATGGGAAGGACAGACAACATAATGACCAGTTCCACAGAGGAGAACACAAGCTCCAATGGAATTTTGTGAGAGTGATTTACTGGATCTGAGGAAAGTGCAAATGTATTCTGAAAAGCATATCCCATATCAGTGAGTGCTCTTCTGCCTAACAGTTGAGTGAGACGAGTGTGAGAAACTCATGGGGAAATTCCCTCACTGGTCCTTGTTTTCTACTCTGGTTTCTGATTTCACCCCCACCCTTTTTCTTTCACTGCCATCTCCTCCTCTCATCTTTCCTTCCATGCCATATTCCTTCTCCTTCCTTACCCTTCAACACTGGTCCCCCACTTCCCCCTTGTCTTGCCATCACCTGCTCTTTCCTCAGTCTTGCCTCCCTGCCACCCACCCCTTTCCTAACCACTCTGCCGGCCTACCCCAGCCATTTGACCTACCCACCCCCTCCCCACTCTTCCTTCCCATACACCCCTCTTTGCTATGTTGCCCACCCCCCCTCAACCTCTCTTTGCCATTCTGCCCACCCATACACTCCCTCCTTGTTGCTCTGCCTGTCTACTCACCCCTTCACAACTGGGCCTACCCACCCACCGCTTTCCTCAGCCTACCCCCACCCTGTCACTCAGCTTACCCATTCCTCCTCACCACTCTGGCTGCATGCATCCCTACTCACTGCTCTGCAGGCCGGCCTGCCCAACTAACCCTCTCTTCACTGTAGGATTCACACAGGCAATCCTCATTGCCCACCTCACATCACCCCATCCTCTGGCAGTGCAGCACCTTCAGACTCTGCAGAGTGGTGGCTCCAGCAGAGGTGCACTGTGTGCTCACTCGCAAACACTCCTCTGTTTTGGGTGACTTCACCTCCCCTCTATTCTCCACAAGTTTTTTATTTTTCTGCAAAACTAGGGGTTCTCCAAGATCACAGAAAAATTGTCCATAGTCTGCACATGGCCCTGATCCATAGATTTTAGTATCCCCAGATGAGGCCATGTTGATTGTTGGAAGGACTGATGTTTTGCTTCATTTTCACATAGAGCTTTATTACTCCCTGCTACTCTTCAATAAAGCATGAGATTACAGTTAAATATAAGCAATTTTATCACATAGTGTATTTGGGTTGTATTTCTGTGCATTCTGAGTCTCATTTATGTCTATGGTTAGCATCACAGGAACCTCTTAGCTGTGGCTGTATCCCATGCCACTGTGATATACATAGGAAACCAGAATCAAACAATCATGGCCATCTTATAGGTATCTTCCTTCATGGCAAAGCTAAAGAAGTGTGTCAGTGGGTCTCATCACACATCTAGAGGACTTCTAGTTTGTCCTCATATTTTGTCTCATTTTCTCCCCCGCCCCCCCCCCCCCCCGGGCCACATAGTGGTTGCAAAACATCCCAGGGAGATGCTGTATTCTATCAATGCTAAAACTGTACTTTCCCCTTTGCTTTTATTTAAAGGTATTAGAAGAAAGAGGTCCCCTATATGCACTAACTTGTTAAAACTAGCTCACAGAGAATTCAAAAGAAATTAGATAGCTTAATAATTTGATTACTGAAACAGATTTCAAATACCAAAACTGTACAACAAATACAATACTTGCTAAATCATCTATATGATACTTTTTTGTGGTGATTACCCTCTATCTGAAAACTCTGTACATACGTGAGAATTTCTTTAGATCAGAGACCTTCACACCAATCAACTATAGAATATCAGACTGCTTTATCTATCATTACTTGTAATCAGGTTTTTAAATCATACACAAAACTTCAGGCACACAGTTACCTTTCTCTACTTGCTCCCGTGCCTGTTGATTGGTCATTCCTGGGTATGGGCACACACCTAAACTGAAAGTCTCCCAAAGGAAGATACCAAAACTCCATACATCACTTTCAGAGGTATATCGCCCTGCAGATAAGAAAGATAGTCAGCAATAATACAATGGCATACATAGACTGTGAAGGATTTTGGAAGCCAAAGGGGTCCCCATAGCTTCTGTGGAAGAAAAGTTCAGTTAACAGGAGATACTACCCCTATACCGCCCCCCCCCCCACCTCTGGGAGGCGGCAACTTCACATCACTGTCATAAGCAGAGATGTAATATTTCTGCAATTTTTGAAGTCATGGAAAAACCCTGGGAAAAACTGAACTATCTGCAATACTTACAGTCCTATCTAACCTAAACTAATATTACTGCTTAATAAAATGAGTAATTTATACCTTACTTAGAATATAAAATTGCAATATCTGACATATTTGACATATTTATGGAATTTAAACTTTGTGAAGGTCTTTAGAATTGTAATTTAGAATTGCAAACATACTCAGTACTTGAGAGAAAATTGCAAGCTGCTGCACCCTATGCTATCTTAGCACATGTGCCTTAATTTTTGCTATTTAGTTAGAGAGAGTGAAGTTCCCAATGAAACTTTATATTTTTCTCTGAGGTTTTGGTGCAGTTTCTGCCCCACCTTCTTATCTTTTTTCTCCATCCTGCACAGAGGTCGGGAAATGAGCTACTTTTTACGCAGTCGAGGGGTATATGTGTCAAAATGGTTTGAGGGAGAGACGAAAAGGTCAACCATAAGTCAGGTCAAAAGGACAACAGAAAGTGTGCAACAGCTGAATAGCAACAAGAGCCTTGCATGCTCCCCTCATGAAGATCAGGTATCGTTCTAGGTGAGAAATACATCTTGGATTTAAGAACTGTGTATATCTACAACACACTCACATTGTTTTTAAAACGATTTAACTCATTTGAAAAGAGAAAATATTTCATAAGAGTTTTTTTTCCAGTATCCCCCCAAATTTCTAATTTTTCCATTGGAGTTCTACCTGTTAGAATAGGCTATGCTACTAAGAACACATAAAATATCACAAATGGTAGCATGGTTTTTCAGAAATATAGTCAAAGCAGAGGAGGTCAACAGCAGAATGACAATTCTTCCGACCAGGGAGTATGGGTAACAAAAAAACACTACTTTGTTGCCATGTGTTTCATCAGACCACAAGGATAGTTGAGCCATAATGCAAAAGGGTATTTACTTGAGTATCTGCATAAGCAGTCAGGCCTTTATAATTACTGGAGTTACAAAATGATTCTGATTTAGATTCCTTACAAGCCATCTTAGTACTGCTTCTGTCACTCTGTCATCTTTAGAACAAAAGGGACTTTTCTATTAAGTCATTCTGAAAGAATAGTGTGCTTTGCCAACTGAACTAAGCATACCTTCAACTTGCAAATTTCACTGTTGCACATCTCACAGCTAAGGAAGAAGCAAGCTTCTTTTAAAATGGAACAGCAGCTGTGAAAGTGCTACAAGGACAACAATTAAAACTTGACTGCGAATTTGGCTCCCTTATCTGTCTGTAAATGGCATCTGATATCTGGTAAAGTCGTAAACTGCGAGTATAGCCACCAGGGCTTTTTTTTTTGGTAGAAAAAGCCCAGCAGGAACTCATTAGCATAAGAGGCCACACCCAACAGCAGAAACTCATTAGCATATTAGGCTACACCCCTGACAGCACAGCTCATTAGCATATTAGGCGGGGGGGCTGGGAAAGCACAGGGCAGGCATGGAAGCTTGCCTCCCCCCCAGCTTCTCTGTCCCACTTCAGCATCGCCTTTCTAGTCTCCCCCCCCCCGAACCAGATAACCAGAGAAATGCAGTGCAGCAACACCTTTCTAGTCTCCTACCCCACCCTCCAAACCAGCCAGGGAAAGGCGGTGCTGAAGTACCTGGGATCTGAAAGATCCCAGGAACTTCAGCATCACCTTTCTAGTCTCCTACCCTCCGCCTCTGAAGGATCGATAAGGGAAGCAGGCATGTTTGCCTGGCTGCCCTCAGTCTCCCCAGCCAGCCTGCCAAGGTGCACAGGTTGGGGAGACTGACGGCAGCCAGGCAAACATGCCTCATTCCTTCCCCGAGCCTCTCCACTTTTGCGGAGAAACTTGGGGAAGTGCCGGGGGGAGGGGGGGATGGATAAATGCCTTTCTCTCCCTCCCTCAGATCGGGGAGGGGAAAAAGGCATTTTCAACATGCCTGGGTTCCTGTCCTGATCTTCTCGCACCTGGGTTCCCTGCCTGCCCTTTTTCAGCTGTAGCATGTCAGTTAGAGAAGGGAAGGCAGAGAGAGGCTTTTCCTTGTCAATTTCACTCTCAGCTGACTGGCAGGGGGTGAAATTGACAAGGAAATCTGGATGGGCTCCCCAGAGGGAAAGATGGCATTTTAACATGTCACCTTTCCCTCTTGTGTGTAACGTGGGGAGGGCAGCAGTGTGCTCTGTAGCCACCAATGCTAGAGGTTATTGTTGTGGGCGTGGCCAACTCAGGAGCCAGCCGGAACTTCATTCCTGTGCGTTCCTGCCCCGAAATAGCCTTGATAGCCACTATGATTTTAGTGAAGTTGATTTTAAAAATTGACAGAGGAGCTAATGTAAGGTACCACTGCAGCAACCAATGGTACTATAGTTTCAAAAAATATAAGTAATCTAAGAACTAGCTTGGGAAGTGGTACCACAGAGGAGTAGTAGGATACATACCACTATAATCAGGTTAGAGTTCCTCTGCGCGCACAAACTAATTCCTCGGGATTAATATATAACAAACTAGCCTGATACCCGTGCTTCGCTACGGTATTTAAGTTTGGCAAATCCAGTTATAATACTGATGATGTGGAGTTTGAAATGTAACATTTATTTATTTATTATTTATTTATTTCTTGAGATTTATATCCCTTTCCCCCACCATTTGTTGTAGGAATTCTAATGGAGAAGATTGTAGTGTAAAAAACGAAGTGAGACATACATACTCCCCCCCCGTTCTCTACTGAAGGACCTCTCTGTAGACTACAGTGGTGGTTCTGCCCTCAGGTGCTAGGATCACCAGGCTGCTTGGCATGCTCACTCTGGAGCAGGCAACATAGAACTGCCCATTTAAGAAGCAGTTGTCTGTTAAGTCAATTCCTGCCACCTTTGACGAAAGTGATGGTCTCTCTACTTGTGTTACTGGATTATTTTGCTCATATGGAGACTGTGTTGTTCTGAGCACCTCAGGGTGATCTTGCTGGTACTTGGCCTGCGCAGCTCACTGCCCCACAGGAGTACTATGTGCAAATGTCTTTGCCGCATTCCTAAGTTGCCTCCTTCTGGTAGAAAAATGTCTATTCAGGTGTCTTGAATCGCTGATTTCTGTAACTGTCCTCAACTGTCTGCAATCTCTTTTAACTGTGTTTTTACCTCAGAACAGAGACTGCAGACAGTTGCATCTCCAGGCACATGGAAAATAACTGGGGAAACACATTTTGCCCCTTTTTTCTGCCTTCAGGGTCAGGTTTCTCAGAAATCTCTTTGTGTGTGTGTGTGTGGAGGGGTTTGACATCATGGTAGGAATGCACTCCCCTTATTTTGGGTTTCTTGGTGCAGGGGTTTGGCCTGGGCATTAAATTGAGGGAGAGGGCATCCCCCCCCCCCCCCCCGGTTACAAAATTATCTTTCATTTATATTACATTTAAGGAGCAGGATATAACTACGTATTCAAAACACCATCCGAGCAATCAGATACTAAGCAAGTTCATATGAACCAATTTTCTAGAACCCCCATTATGAGAAGTTAAATAACCTAATAAAGGAAACCACTTTTCTACAAATTTGGGGTATATTTCCATAATGCGAAATAAAATGCGAAATAAAAAATAGTGGGTGGGAGTGTGGCTAAAGTCATTGATGAGGCTGGGCCAGCAGCATTGCTAAGGTGATCCTGCTGGGGCAGCATCCCTGATAGATAAAAGTACCCTGGCCGTGCTCCTACACCTGACAGACACCTATCTGTCTGGTGTTGGGGGGATTGTGTTTAAAGGCATCGGGGAGGCTGGGCCAGCAGCAGGGCTAAGGCAATCCTGCTGAGCAAACCTCCCCAATGGCTGTAAGCATCCCGTCTTCTCTCCTACACCTGAAAGGCAGCTGCCTGTCCAGTGTGGGAGGGGGAGGAGTATTAGAAGCCACTGTGGAGGCTGGGCTAGCAGGATCACTAAGGCATTACTGCTGGGGGGGCCTCTCTGTTGGCTTTAAGCACCATGCAGCCACTGCTGCACCTGACAGACAACCGCCAGTCAGGTGTAGGAGGTGTGTGTATTTGAAGCCATGGGGAGGCTGGGCCAGCAGCATTACTGCACCTCACAGGTGGTTGTTGGTCACTCCTAATTTCCTCAAATGTCATTAGCTGTCTGCAGTCTCAGAACACTGAGCTCTGCAACTGACCAATCAGAAAGTGGGGGGGGGGAAGTAGATAGCAGCCTGGCAGCCTCATAGAAATCAATAGGGGGAGCACATTTCCCCCCTTTTGACCCAATTAGGGGTCGAATTTCTAAAAATCCCTTCTTAGTGAGCACCTACACCATGGTAGGAGCGCTCTCCTTGAATTTGGTGTTTCTAGGTCCAGTGGTTTGGCCTGGGCATTGATTTTACAGTGAGGCAACTTTCTTTTATATATATAGATGAAATCAGCCTATTAATACTCTTTGCTTACTGTTATTCTTTGAAGGCTTTAAGAGTGAATTATTTATAAAGACCATAACATTACTTAAATCTTTAACACAGTTTATTCTGACGGGCTAAAATTCTAAAATATCAGTGAGGAATTCTCCCTTTTTTGCAGTCCTAAATTCTTATCTACAAAGTAAAAGAATTTTGAAAACTCTGAAGTAGTAAAAACATTTTTTTACTCTTCCTTGTATGAATCCCACTCCAAAATGTTTTTATATTTTAACCAAATCGACCCCCTTTCCCTTTCAGCAATGTAGAGTGGCAGTTAATGTTCATCAAATTGACACTGCTGTCAGCATTTTTAAACTACTTTTTCAAGTCACAAAGCCCAGTAATGCCAGAATGCCTTCGAAATATATCCAAGTTGACTGATGTCAGACCAACTCCTGACTTAATGTCTTAGGATATTTATCATAAGCAAGCCAATGTTTCCTCTCTCAGTAGAGAGATAAGACATCTAGTGATGACATAAATCTACTATAATTTTTGTTATATTTATAGCAAATGAATTACAAACACAGCTGATTTTATTAAACATAATGTATTTTCTCTACTTTATTTAAAATGTTGTAAGGATTGCAATGGTTTTGTTAGGCATATTAAAGAATCTCTGAAGAGCTATTAATCTTCCCACTTCCCACCCCAGAGCTTCCTAATACTGGTCTGATGAGGGGACCTTTCCCCATGATGATCAAACGACCAACCATGAAATGCCAACTGAATCACTGCACCCAAACTGAATGACTTGCAAACAATCAGCCTCATATCCTCAGTCAGTGTCATTAAACCCTGCACAGTAGAGATTGTTTTGAGATTTGGAGAACTACTGCTGCTGCTGCTGCTGCTGTTGTCAGAATGAAGCAGTTAGTATGCAGAATCTACATTTTTCAGAAACTTGCCTACATAGGCAATGAAAGTGTCCCATGAATTAATGGATCATCTTCTTACTATCTTCTCAGAAAATGCAATTGTATTGATTCTAGTCGGAAGATGTACTGTATGCTTCAAGTTTAGAGACAAAGCATGCTGCTACTTTGGCAAGCATTATTTGTTAGCAGATGAAACATCAATGGTTTTTATCTGGTCAATTATTCTTAACTCCCAACTGTATCCTTCTCAAGGGCACTCACCTTCTTAAATCTATAGGTATGGCTTCTGTTTAGCATAATTTGCATATAAACCAGTTTCAGCAGCTGTGCAACAGTTCACAGCCCAGCTAAGCAGAAGTCTTATACATTGCTAGGCAACTAGAAACACCCTCTTCTGCTCCACAGGCCATTAGGTATGTATGCTGTACCCTCACAGAATTAATTAGGTCTTGTTATACACTGCTGTTTTGTTGCAATCAAGTGTCCGGTTTGGTTCATGTTTCTTCTTCTTCCCTTCACCTTGATGTTGGACCAGATCTTTTCCACAATCACATAAGACCAAAAAACAGAGTTCCAGCCCTCAATAGCAAAAAAAACCGAGCTCTTCTTAGTGAGGGAAAACATATGACCCAAACCAAGCCTTACAATGTATAAGGCAATCTGATTGTTAATCAAAAACCACAATAAATAATTAATCAGTGTGATTTTAGCCACAAAAGAGTCCTATCTTATTAGGATGCTGCCAAAAAAGAACTGGCATTGAACTGCACTCACTGCCACCTTGAACCATGAGCAGCTGGCTATAGGAGTTAAAAAACAAAACAAAAAACCCGCATTCCCCATATGTCCCAATAATGCAACTAAAACTATTTGAAATTGCCTGGCAAAGACACTCGCCACTGGTTGGACCACCTTGAAACACACCTCCCTGCAGGAAAACCTTCCATCTGTTTCCCTAAATGGACTTATTTCAATGACTGAACCACCTCCTCTGCCCCTTTAGGCGAGGCAGAAGACAGTTTACACTCCTTCCAAGCCTAGAAAGCAGGCTCTTTCAAACCCTGCATCCCCTCTTGAGTGGAATATGCTGCACACTGTGGGCATTTGGAGTATGTGGTAACTTTTAACAGTTTTGGCAGTTTTGGGTATTAGGGCCCTGAACAAGAGGGGCCTGCAAAGACTCCTGAAGGAGGAGTAATCCCCCCACCCTTACTGGCCCCTGCTCTCTCCCTTCTTGCTTTCTCCATCCTGCAGGCTTTCTGCTCCAAGTGCCCCCAGCTGATCCCTGCTTCCTCTTCTCCTCATTCTGCCACTACCTTCTGTCTTGCTCTGTTAGCAGTCAGACCCCTCCTTTCACTGAGAGGCAGTTTATAGCTAGAAAATCATAAATACCCTTCATACAATGGCATCTCAAATATCATAACTGCAATGCACTGCCTGGTCCCAAATGACACAAAATGGATGTCAGACTGAAACAAACCTGGAGATATAGTTTAGAAGTGTGAGTAAAAGCAGCTTGCTAGCTATTGACCTCCTCCTCAGCCTAGAAATACACATGATTTACGGCAAAGGGTCTCCCAAGAAGCTATTGTGTCACCTTGGACTAACCTTGTCAACACCCAGCCTCACTTTCCCTCACCCATTTACCTTAATTAATCAACACTTAATTCTGTTCACCAAACCATACTTGCAGGGTCATCAAGCCCTGTTCACACCAATCCCCGTAAACACTGATGGAGATTCCCAGTAACCCCCTCTCACGCTGTCTCCTTAGAGCTAATTCCCCCCAATTAAATAGGAGACTGCCTTTTTGGGTAACAGCTTCTCCTTCTGTTCTTCTGCCTCCACTACCACTGCCTTGCTCCTTCTCACCATTACTGTGTCCTCCTCCTTCCCCCAACCCTCCTGCCACTGCTTTCTTCTTTTCCTCTCAATCATTTTTAAAAATTTTAAATGATAAGTTGTAATTCCAACCATGAACTTGTGAGATCGAAACACTGGACTTAACTGAAGGTTTCTTCTCTTCAGTGAGGTGAAGTTATCCAAATTGGTTAGGTCACGCCTCCTCTTGCTCCAGGCAGGGCTATACAAATGTTGTGTGGCTCTCCTGGGACAGAGCGAGGCTGTCCTCCCAGTCATTAAGTAGCCCGGCTCTGAAGATATCATCCTTACTGATTTCTTTTTCTCTCTGTGTGGTATGCATGAAAGGCAGAGCCTCTGAGTCCTCTGGGCGGGTTTCCCCCCCCCCAGTGTTGCCGCCCGTGGACTATCGGCTAGGCTTGCAGCTCACCTCTGACATCCTGGGCCAGTGGGGCCCATCACCTGGGTGATGGCATGTTTCTCCCCTGCTAGTGGATGGTGGGGCATCCAGCTACAGCGGCGGGCAAGAACCAGCTGCACTCATCCTGCTTCATCCCTTAAAGCCCATGGCTGGAGCCTGGAAGATGCCCCCCAGCCACCTATATCCTGTAGCCAGGAGTTCCTCAGGTCAGCCACACTGACTGGTGCTCGGGGCAGGCAGCAGACATTGTCGGCCACCCAGGGGTGCTGGCTGAAGGCCCGCTCAGCACACCGGTGCTGTAGCTGCACGTTTGGAAAGTGCCGCCAGCTGGACCTGTGGTGCCCGGCAGCCTTCCAGATTGCTTGCAGGCAGGAACAATCCATTGGATGTGTCAAATGGGCTCCTGGAAGGAAGGTGAAGATCCTCGGGGGGGGGGGGGTAGAGGAGCCAGCAGGGGCTATTGTCCCCTGGGCTCTGCAGAGATAACTGCAGGAGGATCACTGGACCCTTGGGAACCCTGTCCAGTATCTGCAAGTGGGAAGATCTCTCTCTGTTCTGTAGGGGAGACCAAGGGAGGGCTCTTAATTAGATTGCCACTAAGCAGATTGGTCTCTAATCTAATTAGTGATCTAATTATGATCCTCGCTCACCGTCTATGCGCCCCACACAGAAAACTTCCTAGCTATGGTGCTGTCCCCTAGTATCTAACACAGAGCTGTCTGATGAGCTAGGCTTACCTGAAGCCTTCACAGGATAGTTTAAGGTAGGTATAATCTTCTTTAAGAGTTTCTGGTAATGCTCAGGTTGGAAGAGTCTAGTAGATGTGCCCTTGGAATCTGAGTCTTTTCCAGACCACTTGTGATGGACTGCCCTTAACAACAGGTTTCCTAGTGCAGCAATTTCAGAGAGCTGGGAGGTGAAAAGTTAACTCTTCACTGGAATGGAGAGCTTGAGTGATGACTGCTCCCTCCCCCCCACTCTGTGACTGGCCAGCGCCAGCTGAGGAGAACTATATGATCAGCTGAGTGCTAAGGCCATGGTCTTTTGGGGAGTCTTCCAGCCACTTGGTTTTTGAGAAGTCAGACGGTCAGTTGGTTTCTGACAGAGACAGTTGGAGTCAGTGAGTCTGACGAAGTCAGGCAGGCAGGCTCACCTTTGAAGTGAACAGAAACAACGCCTTGCCTTAAATGTTTTCTATCAATTCTGAGGAAGAATTCAGTATCAGAACTGAATGTCTAAGAGTCAGCCTAGAGCCGCTTGTGTTGGTCAGGCGGGATATAAATCTAAATAAATAAATAAATAAATAAATAAGCTGAAGTCCATTTTATACAGACATTTTGGCGAGGGCAATTGGGTAGTATGCTGAAACTCCAATTCATACCAAAAGAAAAGGGTTATATCTTCTGAGGGGAAGAAGCATAATTCCTGCCCAATTACACGGGATTTTGCTCTGAAGAGAACCCTGGTCTGTTGTGAAGGGATTCGGATTTAGACACCTCAGGATATTGAAATAAACTGTGGTTTCCAAAAGTGGGAGAGTTTAGGTACACAAATAAAGAGACAGTCTCTAGAAAACTTGAAGAGTCATAGGAAACTAGATGAAGAAACATTGTAACTGTAACTAAAATACTCAGTCAAATGTTTCTCACTGTTAAGATCCAAGAATATATGAAAATAGCATCAATAACACTATTTTGATTATTAAAAGAAGTATAATATGTATTAACAACAATTTTTACCTTAGCATTTCCAGTCCCTGACTACACCTATTCAATCCCTGTCTGTTAAATAAAATCATTATTTATGTTTAAATGTTATACCATCTTAAGTGCCATTTGAAAGAGAAAAACAAGAGTGCTCCTGCTTATCCCATCAAGTTCCTAGGCTGGGCTAAAAGACAATTTAGATCTTTGCGATGGGGTGGGACAGAAAGACTTTTCAAACAATAAATCCTTCTACTTGGGGCTGCTCAGTCACAGTTGGGAACAAATTTTTGGTGGGAAGACCTGCCTGATAGTGGGGAAGTGATGAGTCCATCATACTACTCTCCTTCTACCTTATCAGAATTAGTTACTACAGACATAATTATGATGGAGTGGATTTTCTCTGCATCAGAGTCTGTGTCTGAACCCACTTTATGAAAATGCTTCTTTGAAGGGGATTTTGCTTGTCGCCTTACAGGAGCTCTAGAAAGAGATGAAAATCTGTCTTCTTCATCTCCCCTCTGTCCTCCCCTCTTGAGAATACTTCCTGTTAAAGGACTTCTTGGGATGTTTTGCCCTTGCATGCAAATTTTCCCCTGAAGTAGATGATCCAGGAGAATAGGGGTAAGATTGCTTCTTCTGACATTATCTAGTTTGCCTCTGACCATCAGATTCCCTCTCTACATTTCTGTCCTCTTCCCTTGTGCAATCAGGTGCTCCTAATCCTTGGGCATCCTGCACGTCCATAGCAAAGGGGATTGCTTGGGGAGGGGGTATCCTTGCTGATCCCCAAGCTTGTGCCAACCAGTCAGCAGCAGCCTGACAGAATAACACAGGAAAAAAATGACAGAGGAGGGCTCTGAAGCCTCAGACCTTCCTGCCTTGATGATTACAGTGTTTGTGGCTTCCCCCGCCTGAGAAAATGCTTTCCCTGCACCCGAATTCTAGGGTGGGAAGGATTTGTTTTTAAAATTATCTTTCTTTTTTGTAGATCTAAAGCTCTGGATCTTCTTGTTATGATCTTCTTCCATGATTAGGACTACTCAAAATGTATTTCCAAGGAAAAAGTAGTTTTAGAATGGAGCCAGGGCTACCCAGATGAAGGACAGCCTCACTCTGTCCCTCAACAGCCACACAAAATTTGCATAGTCCTGCCTGGAACGAGAGGAGATGTGACCTAACCAGTTTGGATGACATCCCCCACCCCCCCGGAAGGAGAACTTGGTGGGCATTTTTGTTTTTGGGTTGTGATGTCTCCACAACTGCAGACCTCACTAGTCTGTTTTTTGTTTTTGTTTAAAAAAACACCTTTTACTTTTTCAGTTTTTCTGCAAACCTGAGGGTTCTCTAGGTTTGTAGAAACATTCCCACATGCCCCATTGGACAGAAATTTGATCCATACTCTGGGATCAAATATCATTTGACATCATTTTGACAGTTTGCATTTCCTAATTCCTTGTATTAGTCTCCTCAATTTCAAGTTTCTTCCTTTGCTTTGTCAGAATTCTCACTCTTCCCTCCAAACTTGTAGGGGCAACTTGGCACTTTCTCCACAAATCCCTGCCCTAATTGGAAGCATTACCTTGAAAAGGTTTATAACCTAATTCAGCAGCTTCATTATAGGAGTGAGAGGTGGGCATTTTCAGGTGGAATTGAGACCAACTGGCAAGTGGTCCACATTCACACTGACACCTGTGGTGCATGTGTGTCTCCCTGAATATAAATGGGCCTATTTAGCTTAAAACAGGCTCCAGTGATTTCCAATGCTTTTGTTCTGTTTTGTATTCTTACAATTTTTCTCTTCATCCCCATTTCTAGCACTGGTCTCATACTAATATACATAATTACCAGATATTTAAAACATGGGATAAATTGTTCATTACCAGCCTAAACAAATATGCAACAGTAGCAGTTAGGGTTATGCTAACTGTTCTGACCTCAGAAAGTTCTGTTTGCACATAAACTAAGTATCATTTCGTGCTGCTTTAAATTACTCTGCTTAGTTGGTAGAAGCAATTATGGACATTCACTGTGCTGCTGGTAGTATGATTAGTTTCCTTAGCTTGTGTATCTTATCCTTTCAGAGCTGGGAATCTAGTAATTTAACACCTTTCATTAAAGTTATTCAGGGATGCCAGTTAGATGCAATTCATTTCTTTAAAAAGTAAAAGTTGCATGGAGTCAAGTACCTTGCTCAGTATAATATTTGGGCACCCGAAGAACATGCTGATAATACACACTCATGATATACATGAGCGATATTCAAAACTGGGAAAAATACACTGAAACTATTATATCACAGTGAATGGATATGTGTATGATACTTTCAAGAGCAGTTATGTAACTGCACATAATGCTGAAATACTACATTCTGAATTATTGTAATTTTACTTAAATTCAGAAATGTTGTGTATGAGGTTTTAGCCACTTAATTAAAACAAATTAACATTTATCTCAGTGCTGATCCCTGTAATGTACTTCACTACTCAACAACTAATTAAACGGTGGAATTCACTGTCAATGGAGACAGTGACAGCCACAAGCATAGATGGCTTTAACAGGGTGCCAGACAGATTCAGGGAGGATGGGTCCATTAATAGCTACTAGTCGTGCCTCCATATTCAGAGGCAGCAAAACTTCAGGAGAAGCCTCTGTACCTTGTTTGTTCACTCTAGGGCATTTGGTTGACTGCTGTGTGAAACAGGATGCTGGACTAGATGGACCAATGGTCTGATCCAGCACTACTCTTATTACGCTCCTCCTGCAGACCTCATATTTTATTTTTAGGGCTGCTCCCTAGCAACAATTTTAGACACTGTAATATTTGTGCAAGGCACTCTTCTGTCTAAAGTCATAACATGGGAAGCTGTTACACACAGAGCTGACTTGCAGGGAGGTGTATATTTAAATAATTTCCATATTAGATTTCAAAGGCAAGTAAAAACACAAATGAAGAAACATGGACCCTATGTATATGTAACACTTCCTGAATTCTTAACCATGCTTAAGATGTCAAAATTATCTTCCATCACATTTTCATAATTAACCAGATTCAAACTTTGGTTCCAAACTTTGGTTTAAAGTAAATGGTAGCTAAGGTTAAAACTCAATGCAGAAAAAACACTACACAACTGAAAAAGAAAAATGAAGAAGGAATTCAGGGGAATGGAATACAGGGGAATACAGGTGGTAGGAGTGCATGAGCCCTGAGATACTCCTCATCTTTTAGAAATGGTTAAGAAATTGGAAACATTACAGATGCACTGGGCAACAGCATTCTGCGTAACCTCTGCATTCTGTGTTTACAGTAACAGCACAGAAAATCTTGATTTTAATTAATGTACCTCTAATTATTTGAGCCTCGATTAACAACTGCATGAAACTGCTGCAACAATCAGTGAAAGAACTGCTCGATCAAAACTTGCAACAAACATTATCAGGAGAATACTGTGAAAGTTTCCAAAATGGAATGAAACTGGGTTCTGCAATTTACCATGTTTATACAACAATGCCATTGAGAAATTTATCAACACTCTGGATACATTTACAGCTAGTTTTATGGAAGAATATAATAAAATGTAAAAACACAAGTTCAACGGCATCTTCAAAACTAACTATGTTTCTTGAACTAAGCTCTGATTCATGAGAACTTATGCTGAAACAAATTTTACTAGACTTTTAAGGTGCAACTGGCCTTCTGTTTGATTTTATTTATTTATTAAAACATGTATAACTCACTTTTCTTTGTGTTTCAACAGATTTTGTTGCAACAGATTAACACAGCTATCCATCTAGAATTAAAATGTAAAATCTGTCTCTGACAAAAAAAAACCTTATTCAAATTCTATCTTAAGATCAATGGAGAGGAACTAAGTTGTATGACCCTGTCACTATGCATATGAGGGCCCTAAAATAACACAGTAGCATGTATCCAATGTCAAAATTCTCATGATGGAACAGTATTTCCATCTGCAAAAGTGGAATCCATTGATTCCACCTCCCACTGCAGACCCCCACTTTGCCCTCCCTATGCTTTTCCTGCTGACCCACAGGAACAAATTTGAGGGGGCTGTGTGAGTTGCAGCAGGAAAAAGATGCTGGAAAGTCCCCCTCTGAAAACCACAGATAGCTGGATACATGGCAATGCTTGCCGATCTCCAGTCAGCTCTTTCATTCAAAATACCTGTTACCCCATTTGCAAAACAGAAACATATAAGCCATTTCGCAACTGCTTCCCAAATAATTAGAATTCTCTCCCCAATTTTACTAAGAAATGTGAAGACTAATAATCTCTCCTAGTCTGTTTTTGTGACTAAGCCATATAGTGATAGGCCATTTCCCATTCTAATAAATAGCACACCTGTATTCATTTTCAAAGACAACAGCAGGATGTACATTATTGCCAAGAAATAACTCTAAAAGGCATAGGAAAAAAGTTATCAGCTACTTTCATTTCTTATCAGATTTTATGAATTGCATTCTATCAAGCATTATAACCACTTAGCAGTTTATAGAGTAAAAGTCTAGAAAAAGACACTGCAATGGTTCTGGAAACCTTTGCATTCAATTTAACTTTTATTATTAATAGCATTTCCTCACCATAGTTCAAAGCCTCTGGAGCCGTCCATTTGATGGGAATCTGTTTTAAGCCTGAAGAGGAATAGACTCCATCATCTTCTTGACGAGACATCCCAAAGTCACTGATTTTCAGTATGTTATTTTCACCTACTAGGCAGTTCCTGGCAGCAAGGTCCCTATGACGAGAAAAAGGCACATCCATTATACAAAACCAGAGTCTACAACAGAATTGTACATTTTTATATTCAAACCTATCGTAATGAGGTTGGGCATGAATATCATTCACCATTCTTTCTGTTTCATAAACACACACACACAGAGAAATCCACTTTTAGCAATAAGCCACTCAGTGTTGACAATGTATGCACCTTAGAAAACACTTTATCTAGGTAATGTTACCAATTTGGCTCCTATTATCCCTTTACCCAGTCTATCAAATTAATCTCCAATATTTGTTAATATAAGGAGTATTACAGTAACCTCTGTTTCGGATATGATACAGTATACAAAATTCCTTATACCAGAAAAATCTGAAACCAAACACACAATATAAATAACAATTCATTAACAATTACTCCACAAAAGAGTTTAAATAAACACAGCTCACCATTGGTTCTCTCAAGTCCATTTAATAAATATATCATCAATAATGTATCAAATATATTCACGAATAAAATTGTTGGTAGGATACAGATACTGAGGCTGAGGGCAGACTAGGAAAGTGGGGCAGGAGACCTCCGCTTCAGAAGCGGGGGAAGGGAGCCAGTTCAAACAGCCGCAGCTGTCCTCCGGCTCCCTTCCGTATTCACCCATATGCGAGCCGCTTCCCTGCCGCCTCAGAGGGACACCGGCAGAAAGCAGTGTCCAGGGGCCATCTGCTGCTTGGATCCCGCTTCCCGGCTGTGTGGACGGGAGGAGGCGGGATTCAAGCGGAGGTGGCAGTGTAAATGCATCGCCGCAGAGAGATGCGCATGAGCGCTCATACACCCATGTGCACCCATGCCCCAATACAGGAGGTGGGGAGATTTAAAATTTTTAGAGTGCTGCTGCGCCCATGCGCATATTGCCGAATCGGCCCCGCCACGAGTCGCGGAGGCTGGCTCGCCTGAGGCCATTCCGCAGCAGTCTGAACGCTCCATTCCGGCAGGCTCCCATGGGAAACTGGCCAGTGGGAACATGCAGCCCCGGGCCAGTTTCCCCCGTGTTTTTTGCTCCCGCTGCCGTCCTGAGGCAGATTGCAAGTCTGTCTTCAGCCTGAGATACCCTGTATCTATTCTGAGAAGAATACAGATACCCTAAAAAAAAAAAAAAAGACAAACCAGTAAAACGTCTCCTTGGCCCAGCTGAAAACTGTAAGGAGGACAATACATGCAAGGATGGGGAAAGCAGTGAGTCAGCAGAATGATCACAGTAATGACGCCAAATCCAGGCTGCAATCTGTATTCTGTTATCCATATGTGAACTGCACTGAAATCCATGCAGGTAATCAAGGGCAGACTGGGAAGAAAAAAATCGCCCTGGTGATGGACCTTGTTTCCCTCCTGTCAAAAGAGGGAGGAAGGAGAACTGGAAATCTACAAAAATACCTACAGTAGACGAATGGTGGTTAAAGGTATTGGAATTTGCGGAAATAGCCAAACTTCTTTGATTAAGGAAAATACATTATTTACTTTTATTGATAGTTGGAAGCTTTTTATTGACTTTCTGCATGCAAATGAAAAAAATGATTTGATGATTTGCGGATTTGATGGGCAAGGAGAATTTTAAATAATAGAGAAGAATATATGATTTGGTGTATTGCTTATGATATTACAGTGTATGGTTATGTTTAAATTTTAGATTTACTATTTAGTGATTGTATTTGGCTTTGTCATGGAGAAAATTATGTAAGTTCTTTAAGGACACATTCCTTAGGATCCCTTTTCTTTTACTCCCCCCCATTTTTCTGTATTTCCCCACCTTCAATTTTATTTTCACATATGAAAATCTTACTTAAAAGTTTATTTAAAAAAAGAGAGAGGAAGGGAGGAAGGATGAGTCTGCTCAGCTGACAGCCCCACTCCCCACAGATTGGCTGAGCACCTCAGCACCGGGGTACAACTGGGCACATTTCTCACTTTGTTGGGCAAGGCCATGGCAGGCCTTGTCAGATGAGGCAACCGAGCCCAGGACAGATGCACCCACTGCCAGGTGGGGTAACACCAGGTGCATCCCTCACAGGGCCCATCTTGCACAATGCCAGGGTGCCTCCTGTCTCATACGGTAAGGAGGCACCTGCTCATGGAGGTAGTGGCAACAGTTTGAAGCTGTCCCTTACTTGGGGCTGAGGAGGTCCCAGCGAGGGCAGCTGCTGGCCCACCAGGATTTTTGCTGGTGGTCTTAATGGCCAATCAACCCTTGAAAGCAATGGCAGGATTTATTACTATTGCTGTACAGCATTTGTGTTTTATCTTGCTCCAGCAGTTCAGAGTACCATACATCGACCCTTCTCAACTATCTTGTTAGGTTGTTCAGATATAGTCCAAAGGTTGTACAGGAGTTTCACCCACAGTGACTACTTTTGTTTTACATATTACTTGCATTACAAGGGTTGGACACAATCCAACTGAGTAAATGGATGAGAAGAAATTATTTTTAAAAAATTAGCAGTATTTTTCTTCACTTTTTTAAAAAAGCCAATGAACTTTTCTTTGGATCAGACCCAGATATCTATAAACAAAATTACTATAGTCTCTCACTTCTAGGCCCTGGTATTAAACAAGGGCTGTTTTATTTCAGCTTTTGCTCTGGGCTGTTATACCAGAATTAAAAGCCTGAAAGTTTGAAATATTTTAAAGCACCTTCATGTTCTAATTTTACCCTCTCTCCCTTATTTGGGAGAAGCAATAAGGCTACCAAAATTCTGAAATCTAGAATGATATTTCATGATTATGGTCAAAAGGAAGGACTATGAACAGCAGTGTATACTGTCACGATTCATGCAGCCTTGAAATCTCCCCTGAATTTTGAAATCAGCTTAGGAGGAGGGAAAACATATTTCCAGGTCCCACTGGGCATAATGAGTCAGTCACATGGTCCTCTGAATTGTGTCCTATAAGTCCAGTAATAAAAACTTGCCAACATCAGAACTTTGCAGGCTTAAATTCTTATCACTTTACAGCAGCTCTTGTGGATTTAAACACTTAGACAACTACACTACTGACACACAGAAAGCAAACGCTTGGTAAAACCCAAAAGGCAAAAGGCTCAGCAAAAGCCATCCTGCAGCAAAGAGAAACTCACCCCCAACATTCTTTAAAGCATTTGTTTATGAGCACAGCTATCCATAAGAAAAAAGTAACATTAAACTATTTGAACACAAGTATTTAATGTAGGGAATTACAGTTACAGCATTAGCAGTCATTCCTGAGAAAAGGATTTATGAACAGTTTGTCGTTTGCTTTCAGCACAGATAATTTGCCAACTGACAGGCTGCTATGCATAAGTAATGAATTGTTTCTTTGAGGATTATTAAGATTTCTATAAGAATTACTAAAAATTATACAAGCTTCCAAATAGAATGTTATTTATATGCAAGCTGCAGGTACAATCCACAGACCCATTTTGGCTATTCTTTCTTGAATGTAAAATTCAACTCTTATTGAAAGGTGATAGAATGATACTTGTTTAATACAGGTCAGGTCAATAAATAACCATTTTTAATGTTAATGAATATTGTACCAATGCCATATTGTACTAATAGTTACGGCTAAGCAGGTCACCTGCTCAAAAGGAATACTTCTTGATATGTTCAGTGACTGGAGTAAGAAGACACAAGAAAATGAAAAAGGCAGCTTCTGCAAAATCAGGCAACCTGCCATCATGCATATCAACCCATTATTCAGCCAATGTAAGCTCCTAAAGCAGGTCTTAGGAATTTTTTAAAAAAAGGAATATTCAGATTCAAACCCAAATGGTCCCTGGGGAGGGGAATCTCAACTGAAGCTCAATTTGGATATGCTTTCTTCCCTTCCTCTGATGGCCCCATCAATGGCAACTGGATGCTGGAGTGAGCCAGATCAGCCACATATGGAGTGGGTTTAACTAGGGCCATGCTTGAGTATACTAGCTTATGTAAGTGCCACACAAAGAAGCAGGGGGATGCAACATACAGTTCTTCGATACCTGGTGCTGGGTCAGCTATTGTATGGTGATGAGTCAGCAGCACAAATCATCTAAGCTGAAGTAAGGCATGGCTGGCAGTCCATGTCTAAAACCAGCTGTGCCACAGACCATCTTCTTTTCATGTGTTGGGAGGCCTGTAACAGCATGGGTTCATATTGCAAGTGGGGGACTGACAGTATTGTTAAGGCCACAACTACTTCGTTCATGTCCAGCAGAGACTAGAAGTGCTGGGCACAGTGTGTCTGCTGCAAAAGTGTTTCAAGGAGAGGGAAAATTTGGAAGGAAAGATACAGTGGATAGAAAAGGATTAACTATTCACCCCTAAATCAGGGCTGTAGCTAGTACGAGGCCCATGGGGTGACTCCCCATCCTGAATTTGCAAGGCCTCCGAATCTTGCTGAGGGAGAGGCAGAGGCAGTGGCCCAAGCAGGCAGGGCTGGGGCATGGATGAGGCCCGTTCTCCCTGGGAGGCGCATCGGGCTGGAACCTTCTTGCCCCAGTTGCTGGCCTCGCCCTTGAAGGTGCCTGTATGGGCCTCAAGTCTGCAGTGCCTGGCTGCTCCAGATGGGTGGCTTTTGTCAAGCAAGCCCATCCCCTTGCCTGACCTGCAAGTGTCCCTCCAGCCAAGGTCAGCAAGCATTGTGGCTCTGGGCAGATGCTGGCCGCTGCTGCCACTACCCTTGACAGGTTGCTGGCTCCCCCCCCTTTCCCTCACCTCAACTACGTCTCTTCCCAGATCTCCAGTTGGGCACTGCTCCTTGAGAATGACACACACAAAATAAGACACTGTCTTTTAGCTTCAATGTTATTCAGAGCTCCCCAGTTCTTTCACACTAACTCATGAGGGAGCAGCATGATTAGTAATATTATATTCAGTATGACACAAAAATATATAAACAATAATATCACAGTACACGAAAGCAAAATCTAGGGCTTTGCCCCAGTTATTTATTCTTCATGATAGTCTGCCAGTGACACTACACAATAAATAACCTACATTCTTTAGTTACCGTTTAATACCTTTAAAACAGTAATCTTCAAATTCAGGAGTGCTAAGAGGTTAGATTTTCCTCACTCCTTTATATGCATGTTTATGACTGGAAAGAATTCTTGTCACTTTTTACTAGTTATCAACTAAAGAGTGGCAATTATGGCAAACTAATTAAACTGGAACAGTTACCCACGGGTTTGTGTATGTGGTGAAAGTTGTGCATTGTGCGTTATGGCTAGCAGAGGTGGTTGGTGAACTAGGAATGTCAACAAAGCAAAACATTTTCAAGCATTCATAGGAGGGATATGAATGAGTTACTTGAGGAATGTATCCTAACTGTTATTTCCAGCTTGTTTTGATGGGATCTTTATCACTCCCATTTCAGTTTATAATGTGGTTTTCTTTTTATGTATATACATGTAGTGTTATCTCTGTTGAATTTACAATAAATTTCTTCTACCCTTATGATTTTTTTTCAGAGTGCTGAATAGAAATATAGCACATTATGAATAAAGACCTTTTCCCTGTAATTCATTTACATCTTGAAACAAAGGTCTGCAATTCAATTTCTTGTCTGTCTCAACATATTCCATAGTCAGAAAACAGTGGTAGTCCAATTTCAATAATTTGGCACTGAGGTTGACAGGACTTTATTTCCAGTGGTATTACATTACGACGCAGTCTTAGTTACGGTAGCTCTTCCTTGCAAGCAATGTGAGCTGAAAGCTTTGCTGAGTTGATAGGCTCAATATTAAACAATTTAGCCTTCAATTTTGAAGCTCTACGCACACTCATTAGCACTTGCTTTACATTTAGATCTGTGATTCACACGTTCTACTCAAGAAATGTTTCTTCATATGTCAAAATGCAGATGATACTAATTGCGTACAGCAGACTAATTACTGCTTAAAATTGCACAGAACTCTGTAAGATATTCAAACTGATTATCAGTTTTAATATTAGGAGAGAAAGTAACAGCAGTCAAGGATACTCAATTCATCATAATTTGAAGAAAATCATACAGATTTTCCAGTGACAGTATGAATCACTTCGAATGTCAGTAGGTCCTCAGTATGTTCAGAATGAAAGATAATTACTTGATGTTGTCAATGACAGCATTCACCATTCCAGCACCCTGCCAGCAATTCCTACGCATCAGCTTTTCAACATGAAAACATTGTGACTGAAAAAAACAACACCTGCAGCATGATTCTGAAATCCTCTTGTTTATTTATTTATTTGGATTTATATCCCGCCTAGCCAGCACAGGCGGCTCTTGCTCTTATTATATGACAGGATAAAAAGCTGTTATTTCTTAATACAGTCTAAATGACCATTTTGCTACCTAAACATTGCCATGCTAACTGAAAAGCCCTGAAGATCTTATCCTAGTCACTATAGTCAAATTGGACAATATATTTCTAAATATAGAATAGAAAATTGTACACAGTGCTCCTGGCATAGCTAATATCTAAGGAGGATTTATTTAAGTAGTTATTACTAAAATATGAATACTTAAGAGGCAGAAGGAATTTGTGGACTGATTTGTCAGAGCGCCAGACTAGCATTTTTTCCAAGGCTGCTGCATTATCAGAAAGTAACTACATATGTACTGTTGTCTGGTTTGATAACTGAACAAAAAGTCTAGCCCAGCCATGATAAAAACATTCATTCATTGTGCTATTACAGTCCATTCACTTATGCAGAAATTCCGATGCTCAATTTAACATCAAGGGACAAAAATGGCTATCAACACTCAGATTACACAAAAGGGGAAGCAGATGCTTTAGCCTGTTTTCACTGAAGAAGTGGATTCCTCCTACAGCTGCTGTATTGTTAAGAGTCCCACTTTGAGTCTCCTACAGACTGATAACATGAAAGTTTTAACATCCGCTCAGAATGCAATTTGGAAACAATGGGATGGTGCAAAGGTCAAAGTAAGTTTCATGGAAGCACCTAAAAGGAGTTCACGGATTCACAACCATAAAACAAGTTGGCTGTTGTGTCCTTTTCTATCCCTACAAAAGGGACAGCAGGGAAAAAATAGCAAATCCAGGCTGGATTGTTGTATTGTCTGGAGAGCCAACCTCCACAAAATTGCTAACATGAATGCTAATGGAATCATCTGCTCAAAAGGAAAAGCACTTAATGTATTGGCTATCATTCAAAGAATTAAGTTCATTAAAAAGATTTTTAGAAAATCAGGCACCACTGCAAACAAATAATCTACATACATGTCATTCTTTTATGGAAAATATCCTGTGAAGCTCTTGGCAGAACTCCTGTAAGAATGACCTTTGTACCATAGTAAGGATCATACAGAGGGAGAAACTATCTATATATCTAATAGCCAAGGTCTCCTCTGCGTGCGGATACTTATTTCTGTGGATCTGGGTCACATGGAGGGTAAGCAGATCTTCCAGCAAACTTGGAGCAGTCCCCACGTTTGCAAAAAAATCTAAAATGTTTTTAAAACTATATGGGGATACTTAAATCCCCCCCAAAGTAAAACTGCTAACTCTGCGCAGAGAAAGGACTTACTGAGGCGTGGGAAAAGTGAATGCTGGCTAGGCAGGATATAAATCCAAATAATACATACATAAATAATAAAAGTCATTGGAGCCGTGAGGGAAGCCGCCACTGCAATAGCTGTATGCCCCGCTGCTGGGACCGATGGCAACAAAGAATGTAGCTTCAGCCAGCCAAAGGGGTGGCAGAGCCTCTCTGGGAACCTGCCTGTCTGCCCTCTGCTGCTGCCCAAACTGGCCCTGCGTCTGTCAGTTGAAGAGCGAGGAGGCAAAGCCTACGTCCTCAACCCACCCCCCCCCAACCAGATTGGGGATGTTTGCTGGCCTGCAGCTGCAAAAGGAAAAAGAAGCAGAAGAGAAGAGATTGGATTTATACCCCGCCCTTCACTACCTGAAGGAGTCTCAGAGCAGTTTACAAACTCCCTCCCCTTCCCCTCCCCACAACAGACACACTGTGAAGTAGGTGGGGCTGAGAGAACCCTTTCCAGAGCTGTCCTTGAGAGAACAGCTGTGCCAGAGCTATGGCTTGCCCAAGGTCATCCAGCAGGTGCAAGTGGAGGAGTGGGGAATCAAACCCAGTTCTCCCAGATTAGAGTCCGCACACTTAACCACTACATCAAAAAGGAGAGAAACAGAAAGAAGTAGGGTTCTGTGAGTGGGGAGAGAGAGACAGAGGAAGGTACAAGGAATTGTCTGTTGTGGGGAGAGAAAGAAAAGAATGGGAGATTGTCTGAGGGAGGGGGAGCGAAAGAGGAAGGGGAGACTGGGGGGGTAAAGAAATAGTGGAGAGAAAGAGGAGCAGGCTGAGAGGGGGTGGGGGGAAAGGACATTGAGAAGGGCTAGGGTAAGAGGGGGTGAGACACATAAGTGGCGAGAGGAGAAAGGGGATAAGAAAGGATTGCTAGAGAATGCGCTAGGGAGGAAAGCTGACATAGAAGGGGTGAGAGGAGAAGGGGACGTGAGGGAAGATAAGTAGATATGGGGTGCATGCAGAAAGAAGGAGGAGGGTACTTTGACAATAAAGGGGGGGAGAGGGGGGAAAAGGTAGGGGAATGCCCCCTCCCCTCAAGTTCCTTGCAAGGACTGCTTGCAACGAAGACTATGGTAGGGCCACAACACATTATGCAACATTTTGTTGCAGGTCTCCTCTTGTTTTACTTCTATTTCCATGACTCCGAAGAGGGTTTTACTGCTAAGTGTAGAGAGCAGTTCAAGCCACCTATAAACCCTGTGTATGAGAGCCTCACCTCCAGTTGCACCACCATTATCTTTTATATTGTTATATCACCCTACCCCTTAGAAGCTCATGATAATTCATCCCTCCTTCATTGTATCCTCACCTTCATTTTATCATCACAACAAACCTTTGAGGTAGGTTATGTTGAAAGATAGGCTGAGGACAGACTGGCAATCTGACGTGGAGGCAAAGCGGAGGGAACTGGAGCGGGGGAAAAAACCCACGGAGCTGGCCGTTCACACTGGCCAGAGCAATGCGGATCAGCGGCGATACGGAGCATTCAGACTGCCACGGAGAGTTCAGACTGCCGCATAGCCAGCGCACGCCGCTGCACTTTTTTTGTTTTCCTTTGATGTTTTTCGCATGTGCGCATATGTGCATATGCGCAAAACTTTTTGCCGGTGCGTTCACACTTCCTCCGGATGCCTCCCGCTTCTTCCAGTTCACACTGTTTGGAAGCGGGAGGCATTCGGAGGAAGGCCCCTGAACACCGGGAAAAACCGGTGTCCGGGTAAAGCGGAAGGAAAGCGACTGGGAGACGGGTAAGTACGCAACGGAGCCGACGGACAGATGCGCATGTCTGAACATGCTCCTTTCCTCCGTTTGCGAAGCGTGCCTGCCCCGCTTTAGATTGCCAGTCTGTCCTCAGCCATAGTTCACACAATGAGCTTCATGGCTCAGTGAAAATCTGAGCCAGGTTCTTGATGATCCTGTCACGTGGATCCGAGGAAATAAATATTATGCCATCAATGTTATACTCATTTGGTATAAAAACTGATCAGTGAACACGAGGGATGGAAATGTTTAGATGATGGACATACAAATTATTCTGAAAGCAGTCATCTTTAACTATTTGAGAAAGTTAAGAATCATAACTGTAGGGAAAGATCCTGAAAATTGGGTCAGAAAAAAAATTGTTTATTTACATTATTGAGTAGAGCGGTTCAAATTCGTAAAAATGCAAAGAAGAAATAATGGTAAGAGGACTTTATTAGGAATAATGAAAATATATACCTATGTAAAAAATCTGCTTTAAAATGGAAGAATTTGTTTATGTCTAGGTTTTTGTATGGCTCAGTAACTTACATAGTTACAAAACAGGGAACCCACAAAGATTAGTAGGGGTCACCTCATTTTCTTCTGCGCCCCCATCCCTGCACTGTTTCCTTTTGTCTCCTACTCAAGTGAGTTGTGAGGTGGCCATTGCTGTGCCCAGCCAAGTCACACAAGTTATGTGGAGGCTGCCACTGGGCCCAGTCATGTGAGTGTCATCAAGTTATTTGGTAGCCACCACTGCACCTGGGTGAGTAACTTGATGGCACACACACCTGGGTGAGCTGAGAAAATTGTGTGGTAGCAATTTGCTCAGTGGTTGCTGCTGGCCCTGGCCCTATGAGTCCTCCCTTCAGAGCAAGAGGGAGGAGGAGCAGGGGTGGACTGGGAAGCCATAACAGCCCTGGAAAGGGCCCCCACTCTGCTATTTACTGACAGAAACCAAAGCGTGAAGGATGTCAGTATTCTTGTGATTGCTGAGCAACCCTCACGTATGGCCACTGAGACATTCATTTCTTAAAAGTACAGGCACTGCTTGCATTGGGAGGGTGAAACCCCCTTTTTAAAGATTTCAGATTTTTCTGCAAACCTGGGGCTTCTCATGTTTGTTGAAAGATCTGTCTTGTATGTTCATGGCTCCAGTCTCTGGATTCAAGTATCTAAAGTCTGAGCCATGTTAATTAATTAATTAATTAATTAATTATTCTTTCACATTTTTACCCCACCCTCCCTGCAAGTGGGCTCAGGGCAGCTTACAAAGTGGCACAACACCAGGTTAAAATAAACAGTTAAAACAGTTAAAAACATCATTATAACAGTTCAATAAATTTCGATAAAGTGCTCGCAGTGATGGTAATCAGCTTATGTCCAGATGGCGTCCTGCAATTTCTCTTTGTGACCTAGTGTGGGTTCCTTCGGTTAAGAATTCAATATATTGACAAGTGGGGGACCCATAAGGACTTGCAGTGGTTCATCTAATTTTTACCTCCCTCACTATTTTCTCTTACCTTTCCCTGAAAGCCCCCAAAGTCACTGTCCCTTTTATTGCTCCCTTCTCTCCTCCCCACCCACCACCCAACCTTCTTTTATCTGCTTCCTGTCTTTGGCTTTCCCTTCTTCCCTCCCCCAGCAGCTTCTACACAGGAAAACTATGGCCCAGTTGTGTGGTGCAGACTGCTGGGCCAGGCCCAATTGTGCAGTGAGGAACCTATAAGGACTGGAGAAGGGGAACCTCACTTTCCCCTGTATCCCCTACCCAGCTTTCCTTCTGTCCTTTCTATCCACTAACAACCTACCTTTCATCTGCCCCCCTCTACAGCTATCCTTATTCTTTGTTTACTTCCTTTTTTACCCTGACTGTCCACAATGGGGACCCAAAGTAGCTTACATCATTCTCATCTACATTATCCTCACAACAACCCTGTGTGGTAGGTTAGTTTGAGAATGTAGAAAAGGCCAAAGGTCACCCAGTAAACTTTCAAGACAAAGCGGTGATTCGAACCTGGCTCTTTCAGATCCAAGTTTGAAACTCTAACCACTATGCTATGCCACACTAGCTTTTGCAGGGTGGCTGCTGCTGAACAGTAGCAAGCAGCCATTCCCAGTTAGGTCATGCAAGTTATGTGGTAGCAAGTTACCTTGGTGTTTGCTGTAAGGCCTGGCTCCAATGAGTCCTCTCCCTGACTTATACTGAAAAAAACCAAGGCTTGAAGGCTGGCAACACTGTTGTGGCTGCCTAGCAATGGTCTCTAAAGGCATTCATTTCTTAAAGCTACAGATGCTGCTTCTATTTGGGGGGGGGGGGTTATCCCCACCCCTCAGTATAATTTTGTTGTTGTTGTAGATTTCAAATTTTTCTGCAAATCTGGGGCATTTTTTCCCCAGTTTGTAGAAAGATCTGTCTTGTCTGTTCATGGATTCAATCTCTCAATTTAAGAATCCACAGATCTGGTCATGCTGAAAATTAGAAATACTTAATCAATAGCAGCCTTTTGGTATAGTGCCTCTCTCCCCCCCCCCCCCCCCGGGCATTTGTATCATTCTGTGAGGGGCCTTCAACATAGTGCCTGTTACAGGCTTCAGATTTAGCTGCCCTAGGTGTGCATAGTCTAAAAATCAAAGGGACCCATTGCTTGAAAACCGGACTTTGATTGGTGGGGTTGTCTCAGGGTAGGGCTCTGAAAATAAAACTAAATTCCATCAAAGAATATTAAAATTCTTCCAAGTATCCATCATAATTACAATTTGTTTTCTATATATGTATGGTATAGAGATTATATAGCCATCAGACTGAGCATTTGTCAAGGTCTAATGATCAACAGGGACCTACTTCTCACCAGGGATACCAAGAGATGCCAGTATCAACTACCATCTCTGATCTGCCTTGTGTGAATGTATACAAGACTACATAAATGTCAGAACACCAGCAAAGCCTGCTGACGTTTATTGCTCCATCCTCACCCACCACATGCCAGTTTATGGATCAGTAAGATGAACTTAACAAAGTAACAAAGTCCCAGGATATGTCTGGAAGTCACAATACAGCATGGATGAGTCTGCTCGGTAATTGGATGAGACACCTTATAAGGCCCTTATATATGCTGTCTTAAGACTTATTGACAGATGAAAGATGGAGCATAAATATTAGGCCAGATAGCTGTGCAGGTATGGCAATAATGCTTTAAATGTAGCACCAGCCTATCTACCCTCCTTGCACCATATGTTAGGCCATGAGGAGCAAGTACAATCCTGAAGGATCTGCCTCCCCACACTGCCACCTTTATAATCTCAATGCCTACCTCAAAAGCTTGCTGCATACAGTATGCCAGATCTTAGTCAGCCGTGGTGACATCAGGAAGTCGCACTGGCCCACTGTCCATAAACAATGATTACCTAATGGGCCACTGCAGAACACTAGGAAGAGACAGAAATTTCAACCGCTATTGCTGCACAGACTTTCCCTACAGCTGCACTAGGAGGGGATACTCTTCATCGAGTATTATAGCCCATTCTAGTGACAGAAAAGCTTGCAGGCACTGGGGCTATCACGGACATTAGTGGGATCCTAGTAACGAGGTGGCAGCAGCTACCACCAGCATGCAAGAAATTTAGCAGCACAATCTCTGGGTCTAACTCTTTCTTTGTACTGTCTACTTAAAAAAATATTTACTATGTCAATAATGCTTTGATAGGTCTGAAAAACAGTGTATAAAAATTTCAATCATGTATCTTTCCTATATCTTTACCTTCTTTTATACCTCCACAGTTGGGAGGTAATGCCCCTTCTTCCTGTACTCAAAAGTATCTGTTTTTCAATACAAAAATAAAAATATGTACACAACTGCTATAGAAATTAGTTATCTTTAACCCAGGGAAGAGGAGAATTCAGGAGGAAAGACACGTTAACACTGTTGAAGAATTTTTGAAGTATCTGACACAACTGTGTGAAAACAGGGAGCAACTATGCTGAGGACAGGGAAACAGCCAAATTATAATAAGGATGAAACACTGGGAACATCTACCCAGATAAAAATTATCTGTCAATGGAATAATCCATTTAGCAATGCAGCTGGGTCTCCTTCACTGGAGGCTAAAGCCCATTCCTTATATCTCCTCCAAGTATAATCCTGCAGGGAAATTATGGTCCCTAGACTTGGATCCTGCAAACAAGCATGATTTCATGAGCAGTGACTGTTAATTTAAATACACGGGAATGAGTAAAATAATACAATTAAGAATATTCACTTAGTCTAGACGTCATATCACAGTGATGGCAAACCTTTTAGAGATCAAGTGCCCAAACCGCAACCCACAACCCACTTATTTATCGCAAAGTGCCAACACAGCAATTTGACCTGAATACTGAGGTTTTAGTTTAGAAAAAGCAACTCATACATTAACATCTTTTGTCTTAAAAGAAAAAACACAATAACAGAGCTTTCAATGATACAAACAACTTCTTATTGAAAGGCAAAAGTTTGCATTTGGCATGCTTTTGAACAATTAATGTGATCTTTGCTGTTGTATGCATGCTGATAATTTGTCTAACTTTGGTTCATACTTTGTAAGTTTGAGAGGAACACAAGCAGCACTCAGGTCATCTGTTAGTCTGTTTCTGGTGTCAAATTTGATATAATTCAAAGCTGAAAACAGCTGCTCACAAGCATAAGATGATCTGAACAAAGTAAGGAAAGCAATCCCAAGTGTTTTCATTGACTTAAATTATTTGGCAGAGAATTCCACACCTTAAGGATTTCATTTTCAGAACTAACTGTGCTGCCCTTTGTCATCCCTTCTATCTTCTCAAGTGTTTCACGCAGGTCCTAGAATTTATTTTTCCAGATAGAGCTTTCTTGAAATTCCAATAGTTCCATTTCCAGATTTCCTAAATCTAACCAATGTAAACAGGAAATATCAAGTTCTTCAAATTTGGCTTTATCTGGAGAAGTAAGAAAACACAGGGTTGGCTCCATCTTGCTAAAGTATAATTTAACAACACTGCAACTGCATATAAAAGGTGAATAGTTCAATAGTATGTCTTAATTTTGCATGTCTTAATTTTGCATGTCTTAATAGATCTTAATTTTGCATGTCTTAATAGATCTTTAACATAATTTTGCTTACAAAGGCATAATTTATATCATGTGTTTGAACAAGTCTAATGTTCAAATACAGACTGCGTTGAAACCTTACCATCCCTCAGCAGGCACATGGCAACTGCAGACACCTTTTCCCCTAGCGCAGAACATCCTTTGGAATTCACCTTGCCTATTTGCTGTGTTAAAATTCAACACGGCTTGTGTATACTTGGCATTTTGGGGGAAAGGAAAGTTAGCTCAGCTTCTTTCACACAAACACTGACGGAGTGTCATGTGAACAGCAAAATCTGGGAACGACAGCCATTTATGTTGTGTTAATCTAAAATGGAGATGCTTGTGCAAAGGAACATTGTTGCTTCATTAGAAAACATTAGCTTGTTTTCAGGCTGCTGAAGGTCTTATGCACTAGAGTTCAAGCCTGGTTCATACATATAGGAGAGGCCAAAACGAGCCTTCGAATGTGCTGGACAACAGTTAGTGCGGCAGGCGAAGCTCTGGGAGGCCCAGGCTGGGATTTCTCCTCTGCCCTGAAAGCTTGCTTGGGTGATCCTGGGCCAGTCACCCATGCTGAGCCTAACCTACTTCACAGGGTTGTTTTGAGGAGAAAATGAGAATGAGACAAGCTTCTCCAGGTCCCCCACTGGAGAGGAGAGTGTGTCACTGGGATATAAATGAAGTAAATCCATGTTCAAAGCAGGCATCTACCAGTGGCAAGGGGAGTCACTCAGCTGGTTTCACCCTCCCAGCAGGCACCTTCCTGCCTGTATGCCCTGGGTGTTGGAGGCGCTGCGCAGCCAACCGCACTTATGCACAGTTGCTGCTTTGCCAGTCGTCCTGTCGCCTTCCAAGGGGGCTTGCTCCCGAGAAAGCATGCCCTGAAGGGCAAGGGAAAAAGTGCCCACCACAGCCAAAGACTCTGGCAAGAGGCAGAAAGGCATGAAGCGCCCTGGTGAGCCAGCATCCCTGGCCCGGGCCAATGAATGCGGCGGAGAGGGGAAACCGAGACATGGGTGGCCCGGAAGCCTCCACCTGGGGGGGGGCATGAGGGGCCACCGCAGAGGCACTTTACTCAGTGGCTGCCGCAGCTGCTTCTCCTTGACAGGAGTTCCCATTGCCTCTCCTGGCAGGACTTTCCCTTTTCTTCCCTCAGCTCTCTTCCCCGCCCGTTCTGTGTGTGGGCTTCTCCTCCCATTTCTCCCTCCTCTCCATGCCTGGGTCTCTCTCTCACACACACATCTTTGCTCAGTTCTCATCCACTCCTCCCCGCATTTTTCTTTCTCCTCCCGCCCCCCCATCCAGTTTCCTAGAGGGAGAAGCCCCCTTCCTCTCCCTTCGCCGCCTCCCCTCATTGTCTAGTGGAGCCTGTTACCCAATTTTGGGGCGGGGGGGGAAACAATGGGCAAGCCTGCGCTGGCTTCTGCTCCTCCAAGGACCACATAGAGGAGGCGCCCCTGCTCTGGTGGAGTAGCCCAAAGTGGGAGTGTGCAGAGCCCGTCCCTGGACCTTTGGCCAACCGGGCATGTGTGTTGGGGCAATGGCACACGTGCCCACAGAGAGGGCTCTGAGTGCCGCCTCTGGCACCCGTGCCATGGGTTTGCTACCACTGTCATATCAGGTGTTTGCTGTGCCACAGCATCATCGAACAGTGGGAGACTACTACATTCTTTTCATTTTTTCAAGACACATTTTCCCCTCTGGCAAGGCTAGCTTTTTAAAAATGTTTCTTGATTAGGCCAAAGTAAAACTATCAGCTTCTTTTAGATCAGTAATAAATGCTCCCATATGAAACTAATTGTTCAACAGGGGAATATGCACTTTTCCTTTTATGCACTCAACTGATAGTTTATCTTTAACATAAGCATTTCCTTTTATCTAATTCCAATTTGTCCTCTTTGCAGATTATTTCTTCTTTATCCTACCATGCTGTGTTACATAAAAACACTGCAAACTCCAAAGCAAATGCAGGAATCTGATTTGAAAAGTGCCATATACCATTAAAAAAACCCTATTCAAAAGCAAATGATTTCCTCATGCAACTGTTCATGCAAGATACGCGTACAAGAAAAATTGCTGCTCCACTTGCAGAAACCAGTTTCAACTGTCAGATCTGTATTTTTAGATTCCATTCATGGTATCAGAGTTAGTAGGCTGAAGAGTAATATGTAATGCAGAGAGCAGGTAAGAAGACCATATAACTGGACAGAGTCTATAACAGCAAGCAAGGAAGAAACTATAACAGCAAGCAAGGAAGCAAGCAGGTGGGACCAATGTTCCCAGTTACTTTGTGAGTGAGCCTACATTATGTTGCAAGTGAGCCTACATTTGACTATTGTGTAAATTAGTCAGAATCTTGCTGAGACTCAACAAGGACATGCTACATAGCCTAAGATTCTTTGCTGGAAGCCCAGGAGAGATTGTTTGACTGCAAGTCTCCATGGCCCCGAGTATCTTATGCACTGAGGCAGTATCTCTCAGCATCACATACACTCTACAAATGCCCACTGGTTCAACACTTGTACCTTCATTACTGCTTGGCATTTGTCTTCTGTGGCATTACAGCAAAGAAAGCAAACTACAAATATCTAGGGATTCAGAAGAGTAATCAAACAAAGTTTTGAAATGATCAGAAAGATCTGTATGAGAACTGACAAAATATTTAAGACAGCAATGTAGCTAAAAATAGAAAACTATTCAATAATAAAAAGACTTGAATGGAACATCCAATGCATTGGCTTAAAATATAATAAACTAGGAATAAGGCCCATTGTGGAAACAAATACAGTGGGTTCTAGAAAGAGGCTCTGGGAGAGTGCCCTTGGGCTCTCAGTGTCAATTTGCTGTGGTGACCTCATCAGGGTATAATGACACAGAGTCCACCATTTTCTCCAGGGGAAGATCTCTACCATCTGAAGAGCAGTTGTAATTCAGCGTGATCCCCATCCCTTCCCTGGAGATTGGCAGCAATGGTTTCCCATGAGGGACCGGACCAGTGGATACTCACCGTGAGGGGTTCTTCTCCTCTGAGATAAGGAGGACATCTTGATGGGTGTTTCCCATCCTACTTGTAGGGAGGCAGGAACTAAATTCTTTACTTCCTGTCCTCTAGATGGGACACGCCCCTTCAGGCCAGTTCGGGGACTCCCAGAAGCAGTAACAGCTGTAACGATAAACTAAACACAACAGTATAACATATTAACTAGATAGCTCAAGTGAGCAACATCAAGGTAGATGTGAAAAATGGACAGGAAGAATCAGAATAAAAAGTAAGAAAAACTTAGAAGACGATGATCCATTGGGAGGGCGAAGATGTCCTCCTTATCTCAGAGGAGAAGGACCCCTCATGGTGAGTATCCACTGGTCCGTTCTCCCTCTGAGAGGAGGACAACTTGATGGGACCTCCCGTAGCATTGTCCCTTTAGCTGGGTGGAATGTTGTCTTCGTCATTGAGAACGTGTTGCAGGACCCTTCGGCCAAAGGCTGCGTCCGCTGAGTCGAAGAGGTCAAGCTTGTAGTGGCTGATGAAGGTAGACACCGACGTCCACGTGGCAGCTCGGCATATCTCTTCAATCGATGCCCTGTTGGAAAAAGCTGCAGAAGTAGCAGCACTCCTGATGGAGTGGGCCATGATCCCGGGAGGGACTGGTATGCCTCTGGCTCAGTACGCCTCCATTATGCATAGCTTGAGAGTGGAACTGATGGTGGCTTTTGACATTTTGTATCCCCAATTGGGAGGAGATACTGAAATGAACATTGACTCTGTTCTGCAGAAACTTCTGGTATGGTGTAGGAAGGCTTTGAGAAATCTCCTGACATCCAGGCAATGGAATAATCGTTCCTTCTGGTGAACTGGATTGGGGCAGAAGGACAGAAGGCATATCTCCTGCGACCGATGAAACTTGGAGTTTACCTTAGGAAGAAATGACAGGTCGGTGAGAAGAATCACTTTATCTTTGTGAAAGGTGCAAAACCTCGGGTTGACAGAAAGTGCTCCTAGTTCTGAAACTCTTCTAGCCGAAGTGATCGCCATCAAAAAGAGGATCTTCATCCGGAGCCACTTGAGAGATATCTCCTGAATAGGTTTGAAGGGCAGAGCAGATAGGGCAGATAGCACGATGTTCAGCTTCCAGGTGGGAAAGCAATGAAGGACCGGTGGATCCTTAAGGGCCGCTCCCTTTAAGAATCTTTGGATGTGAGGATGTCTCGACAGGATCCAGCTGTCCAGTCTTGGGATTACTGTTGTCAGGGCTGCTATCGGGGGACAAAGTGTTGAGGCCTTCAGACCCGCTTTGTGTCCGTCCTGGAGGAAGGACAGGACGTTGGTCGTACTTGGTTTTAAGGGGTTAATCTTTTTTCTTCTTGACCACCTGACGAAAGCTTTCCAGGTGGCGTTGTATATTCTGTTGGTGGAGGGTCTGCGAGAGGCCAACATGGTGGATGTCACTGATTCTGAGTACCCTCATTTCAGGAGGTTTTGCCGCTCAACTTCCATACGATTAAACGTAGCCATGCTGGGTCTGGGTGCCAGATCGGACTTTGACTTAGCATGTCTGGTGATATTGGTAGAGAGAATGGGGGTAAGACTGCCAGGCTCTGTAACTCTGAGAACCAGGGCCTCCTTGGCCAAAAGGGGGCCACCACGCTGATCTTCACCTGTTGTTGCTTGGTCTTCCTGAGGAGCTTCGGTAGAACAGGGGTTGGAGGGTAGGCGTACATCAGACCCGGGGGCCAATGACAGGTCAGGGCATCTGTTCCCTCCGCCTTGTGATGGAAGAACTTAGTGAAAAACCTGCGAGTCTTGCAGTTGTCCAGAGAGGCAAAGAGGTCTACCTCTGGGCTGCTGAACCTGCCCTTGATGAGTTGGAAAAGTTCCTCCTTGAGTGACCATTCCCCTTCATGCAATGTCTTGTGGCTGAGCCAGTCTGCTTGGACGTTCAGGGACCCCTTGATGTGTTCCGCTCTGATAGAGAGGAGATGCCCAAGACAGAAGTTTCATCACTTCCTTGTGAAGCAAGGAGGACCAGGAGCCCCCCTGACTCTTCATGTATGCTTTTGCTGACACATTGTCCGTCCTGATGAGGACATGATGTCCTGCAATCTGATTCTGGAAGTGGAAAAGGGCCAGGCAAATGGTCTGAAGCTCCAGAAGATTTATGGGTAACAGCTGTTCTTCCCTGGACCATAGACCCTGTGTGGGGGAATTGAGGAGGACTGCACCCCAGCCCTGAAGGCTGGCATCCGTCACTATTTGTTTCCAGGATAGGCTGATCTTGGTGAGATGAGGAACCGTGACCGGGATGTCCAGCTTGGCCATTATCCTGAGTTGGAATGGTCTGAGAAGCTGTTGCAGGGGCCTCGCATGGAGGTGAGCCCAGGGTATGGAGTCTGTGGAAGAAATGAACAGTCCCAATAGCTAGGCCAGGGACATAAGGGAAGATTGTCTTGCCTTGATGATCTGGAGTGACAGGTCGCGAATCTTCTCCGCTTTCAAGCATGGGAGGAACATGTGATTCTGAGTAGTATCCAGGATCACTTCAAGGTGTTCCAGAGATTGAGATGGTGCTAGGCAGCTTTTCTGGAAGTTTATTAGGAAGCCGTGGGATTGAAGGCAGAGGACAGTTTCGGCAGTGTCCTGGATGGCTTTTTCCCTGGAGCTGGAGTGTATCAGAAGATTGTCCAAGTAGGGATGGACGTGGATTCCTCTTTCCCTGAGCAGAGTGACTGGATGAATGAGAATCTTGGAGAAGACTCTCGGGGAGGTTGACAGGCCAAATGGAAGGGCCCTAAACTGCCAGCGTTGGCCTTGAACAAGAAACCTGAGGAAGTGCCTGTGAGCTGGGCACATGAGCACATGCAGGTATGCCTCCGTCAGATCGATGGAGGACAGGAATTCTCCCGGATGCAGTGCTTCCACGATGGATCTGAGGGTTTCCATTCGAAAGTGTCTTGATCTCACAAATCGATTGACATACTTTAAGCCCAGAATCGCTCGCCAACCTCTGTTCCTTTTGGGCACTGTGAAGAAGATAGAATAAATGCCCTGGCCTCTCTCGTCTGGTGGAACTGGTTCTATAGCTGAGATGGCTTGTAGGTGAGCTATGGCTTCCAACATTTGTGCGAGCTTTGAAGGTTCCCTTAACAGTAGAGAAGGAACAAACCGATCCAGGGGCTTAATCTAAAATTCGATGGCATGACCCTTGGATGTGATTTCCAGGGACCAGGTGTCTGCTTTGGATTTGTGCCAATTGTGGTGGAAGAGGAGCAGACGACCCCCCACTGGTGCCCTTTCATAGTCATGCTGAGGAGGACTTGTTGAAGTTGCCTCGCAAGGTCTTGTCATCCCTGTTGGGGTAGGGTCTGCCGGGTCGGCCGTGGAAGGGATTCCTTCTGAAGCCATGTCTGGACAATCCCCAGGTAGGTCTATAGGTGTCCCTGCTGAATCTAGGGAGGGATTGCTGAGTGCAAAAGGAATACTGGCTAGAGGCATATTGGCCGTACATTCTGCAATCAGGCCTGCCAAGTGTTCTGGGCATTGCCTTTTTCTTGTCCTTGGTTTCTATGAGAATTCTGTCAAGGGTTTCTCTGAAAAGGCGATCCCCTTGAAAAGGGTACGCGGTGACAATCACTTTAGTGTGGAGGTCCGCTGGCCAGGCCCTAAGCCATAGGGTGCAGCATGCAGCAACAGTGGATGCTAGAGCCCTGGAGGAAAAGATCATGGCATCCAGGGTGGCGTCAGTAGAGAAGGAGGAAGCCTTGAGGAGGCGGTTAGCTCCCTCAGCGAAGCGCTTGCTGCAAGGTGGAATGAGCTGAACGAGCTTCTGAGACCAGGCTATGGCAGCCCGTCCCACCACTGTGGCCGTCGCTGATGCTTTGATGGCCATGACAGCGGCTTCATGCACCTTTCTGAGTGCGAATTCTGCCTTCCTATCCAGGCTGTCTCTAACAGAGCCATTGCCATCTTCGAACAGAAGTCCCGAGCTCCGGAGCACATAAAGCTTTCTTATATTTGGAGGACAACGCTTGTTAGCCATGGGCTTTGACCATTCTTTGGTTAATTGGGTTTCAAGAAATTCAGGAAAAGGGAAAACTTTCTCCATTCCCGGGGTTCTAGGAAAATAATCCTTACTGCCCCTGGGTCTGGATCCGTCAACCACAGGGGAGCTGGCTAGGTCCTCTCCCTGCAACTTGGGTTGTAGCTCAAGGGCAGACAGAGATTTTGAGAGGAGGTACTGGTATTCTTCTGGCTTGAAAAATCTTGTAGAGGGGTCTGGAACTTCTAATTCCTCCTCCTCTTCCTCATCAGAGAGGAACTCCCCTTCCTCCCTATCCCCCATTTCGCTACTCTTGGAGGTGGAAGGATCCCAGGGAGGGTAACCAAGGTCTTTTCTGGCTGCTTTAGTGGGCTAGTGAGGTCTCTCTCCCTCCTCTTCCTCCCCGTCCAGAATATGTCTGTCTGTGAATGCTCCCTGAATTGGAGTGTCCTGAGTGGGAGGGCTCTGAAAGGGATGGGAAGATACTTCCTCCCTCACTGCTTGCTAAATGGCGTGGATTAAGGCAGGGGATAGGGACCCATCCCGGTCTTCGGAGTTACTCACAAGGAGGCCCGTCTGGCCTAAGAGTCCTCCCGCCGGTCTTTGGGTCACGACTGGGGCATTAGGGATGTCCTGCCTGTCGGCGCCGGGTATATACTGGCTTGTGGACGCAGTGAAAGCTGCTCCGCAGCCTTGTCCCATTTCGGGGGTTATTTCATTTGTGGGCTGACTTAAGATGGCGCCCGCGATTCCCTCCGCGGCTTTGTGCTGCCACTTCTTGGCACGCTTTTCTTGCGGCACAGCTTTCTTTTTTGAAGCTGCCACCAGCGCGACTCCCTGCTTTTCCTTGGGCTGGTTCTGAGTGCCCGAGGCAGGAGAGACCTCTCACTCCCCTTCCGAAAGGAAGCCATCACCCCCGTCCATTCTAAACATGCCGGTTCGGGGGGGGGGGGGAGAACGGTGAGAAAGAAGAAAATGAGATGGAGGAGAGAGTGGAGGAGAGAGTTGTTAGAGATAAAGACAGAGGAGACTGTGAAGATAAAATCCTGAAAAAATCCTGAAAAATAAAACCTAAGGCACGAATGGCCACAACGTGCTGCTCTCCCTACTGAGGCAGGAACAGAACTGGCCTGAAGGGGCATGTCCCATCTAGAGAACAGGAAGTAAAGAATTTAGTTCCTGCCTCCCTACAAGTAGGATGGCAAACACCCATCAAGATGTCCTCCTCTCAGAGGGAGAACGGGTGGTTTGTAGGGTGGAATCTATGGCATTGAACCTGAGGTCCCACCCCTGCTAAAACCTCACCCTCTTCAGGGTCCACCCCTCAAATCTCCAGGAATTTCCCAACCTGGAGATGGCAACCTTACCTCCCAGCCAACTGTCAATGTATCATTATCTGCCCCCTGGCTTCAGCTTTTTATCTCCTCCCCTCTAGAGAACAGTTGTAATACTGAGTGATCTCCAGTCCCCACCTGGAGATTGGCAACAAAGGTTCCCCATGAGGGACTCACTGGCTTGGAGGGTGGAGTCTATGGCATTGTACCTGTCTGAGGTCCCACCTCTCCTCTAACCTCACCGTCTCCAGGCTCCATCCCTCAAATCTCCAGGAATTTTCCACCTGAAGTTGGCAACCCTATCTCCTTCCTAGCCAACATCAACCTCACTCTTCAACTTTCCATCTTCCCTGCCCCCACAACCTCCAATGTGCTCTGAAGCTCTGACTGCTATGTCACATTGGCTGTCATAAGGGGTCCATCTCAGCAGGGTATAAGGACATAAAGTCTACCATTTTCTCCAGGGGAACTGATCTCTGCCATCAGGAGAGCACTTGTAATTCTGAGTGATCTCCAGCCCTCGCCTGGAGATTGACAACCATACTTCCCCTGGTGGAAAAGTAGTCTTTCTCTGCAATGGGGACCGAAGCAGCTGACATCATTCTCCTCTCCCCCTTCTGACTTGCACAACAACCCTGTGAGGTAGGTTAGGCTTAAAGTCTGTGACTGGCCCAAAATTACCCACTCAGCAAGAAGCTGGGTCTTGCAGATCCTGCTCTGAAGCGCTTACTGCTACGCCTAGGGTACCCAACCTCCAGGTGGAGCCTGAAGATCGCCAAGCATCACAATTGAACTCCAGAAAACAGATTCCTCCCCCCCCCCGGGAGATAATGACTGCTTTGAAGGGTGGCCTCTATGGCATTCTGTTCAGCTGGCCCCAATGAGTTTTCTCCCAGAGCCCAACATAGGTGTGGAAAGGGGCTTTCAGAGAAGCAAGCTTAGTTGCCGGCTCTGATGATGGAATAGGGTTCCCAACCTCCAGGTGGGGCCTGGGGATCTCCCGCTTTTACAATGGATCTCCAACTGACAGAGATGATCTCTGTCATCTGGAGATTCATTGTAACAGTGGGAGATCTCCAGGTCCCACCTGGAGATTGGCAACCCTAGGGGGAAAGTCAGCCGCACAGCAGGGGATTGAAGAGAATGGTTTGATAGTCGCTGGCCCGCCTCATTAGCCAGTCAGCCATGGTGGAGCTAAGCAGGAGAGAGCCTGAGGAATTTCACACAGCCAATATGTTCCATTTCAGGAACTCTTCAGTTATGGTTTCTGTCAGGCATTTCACACAGAACCATATTAGTACCAGTTCCTTAATGGAACATATTGGCCCTTTCACACAGAAACGTGCCTCTCCTGTTGGGGAAGCATTCCTGAGCCGGTTTACCTTGAAACCTCCTCCTAAGCATTCTTCAGTTCTTGTACTGGTCCTGAAGCGCTATGGGGTGCTGTGTGAAATGGCCCCGTTTCACAGTTTATTCTGACAGTTTATTCAGTCGCTGGCCGGTGGCTCTGTGGGCAGGACTGAGGCAAAGCAGTGAGAGAATGCAGCCAGTGGCCAGGGACCCCCTTTTGAGTGGCAGTCCTTCCAGCCAACTGATTTTGGTGCCCCATGGAATCTTGTCACTTGAAAACGGCTTTATATAATAGGAAAGATTCCAAGACTGAGGAGGACTTACTTTCACTTTGTAAGAACCAGGTTGCTACCCTGTAAAAATACTTTAGATCATTTCATCTACAAAGCAATGATGAAAGCTAATGAAAGGCTTGTACCACTAAATTCAGAAGAGAAGTCATTTGACTTAATGTACATCCAAAACCTTGCATAGCATATATCTAAAAATTAACGGAAATGATACAGATGAGTGATTATTTATTCACTGGTGAAGCCTGGGTATCTGACAGTCTTAAAAATCATACCACCAGAATTTCAAAAATCAGATCTGTCAAATGCAGAGAGATTAGAAACTGTCAATCATGAGATTGCTGGCTATCATGGACTTGCACATTCTTATTTTACAAGGCACAAGAATTATACATAGGTGTAACTGGCCGCTAAGCTTGCTACATATTACAAATACGTGCCCAAACCAGTCTTAAAGAATTATACCATCAGGTAGAACAAGTCTGACAGTAATAGTGTTTACAAGCAGAGTATCCAAGACGGCTTACCAAAGAGAACCTCATCTCCCCAATTTATCTTCATAATTCCTCCCTCCCTTCCCATCATAGTTCCCACAACTCTGCTCAGTTGAAAGGCCACTGTATAAAAAATATCAACATGATACTCAACCAGGAGCAGCTTGACCCACTCAGGCAACTGAGAAGTCATAACAAACTCAGCAACAGTCAAATGACAGTGGGGGAAACAAGACGCACCTGCAGAGCATTTTGGGTTATCCACTTCTCCTGACGCTAAGAGTTCTGGGACATGCACTCCGTACAGTTACTGTATGGAGAGGGGGCTTTATATGGAATGGCATCTCTTCCTCTTAACACACGTGTGTGTGTGTGTGAGAGAGAGATACAGAACACAGAAGCAGCTGTTCTTATTATCATATTTCAGTGGCTGGAGCTCGGCTTGGCATGAGGAAGGGGAGAGGGAGGGAGGCTGCAGAAACCCGCTCCAAGCCAGAAAGTTTGGGCTAGGGGCACAGCATCAGAGGGAACTTTTCCACTCCTCCTTTGATGTTCCCTACTCCCTCTCCTCCTTAAATCTTAGTTTTCTTCTTTTTTTTTGCCCCACTTGGCATCCTAGGCTTCAGTAGTCCTCCCCTCTTCATTGGATTATACAGCCGGCTACTGTCTTGTACCATTCTTGTTTTCTCTCTACTTCTTTTAAGTGCATTTTTTTCTAGCAAAGGGAGAAATCAGACGTTGATTTCTTTTGAGTATTTCTCTTCCATCCCCTCCCCGCACACACCCGTCTGAAATTTCCCTCCCTGCCACAAACCAGAGAAATAGATCAGGCAACTCTCAACATGGTTGGGGGGGGGAGAACAGGGAGGAGTGAGGGGGGGATTAAGAGAAATGTGTGCAACTCAGACACACACACACTCTCAGAAGCGAACACCACTCTTGCCGAATCTGACCTCGCCTGGAGCAGTCTTGCAAGCAGCCATGCCCCCCCCCCCCAATATATTCCAAGGCCTCCCATGGCAAGGCCAGGAGCTGGTGGCTGCAACAGATCAGTATGGGAGGGAAGCAGCGGCAGCCACAGCAGCCTTTAATCACTTTCAACTCCCCCCCCCTTACTGCCTCCCCAGTGCAACTCACCTCACCTGGAGGCTGGAGCAGACTTGGCATCGGGGGGCTCAGTTAGGTAGACCATGGCAGGGCAGAGCAGCAGGACAATAGCCATGTGGTGGAAGTAGGGCTGCCGGGCGTCAGCACCCCCCTTTAAAAGGCCCACAGACATTGGCTGAGCAACAGGGCAGGGCCACCCCCTGGAGAAAAAGGAACCCCTGCACTGAGAGAAAAATTAATGTGCAGTGGAGTAAAAATTGGTATGCAAATTAATGATTGCACACCTTAGAGGGAAGGCTGGGTGGGACTGGCAGAAATGTTAGACAACAGCTTCTTCCCTATTATGGAAGGAACAGGTGTGAAGGTTGTTGTTTTAAATGGTGTTAGACTGGATACACCATGATGTGAAACTGGACTAGTGTGGTGGTCTCTATTCCGCGTCCACCCAACAGACTGAACCCATATGGCTTCTAAATGCAGTTCTTTAAGTACATGTGAGGGAATTTACCACAGCCTAATTAGTACTTCTGTTTGCTACAGTTATGATGGTATTAGAGTTCTTCCCTCTGGTACTACCTGAGTTATGTTTGAGAAATGCCATACCCTCCCTAAGGCTTCACATCATGGAAATGGGGTGGGGACAAGTAATTTTATTCACATCTTTGGATAGGGGAGTAAGGATGTTCAGAAGAAAGGCTTGCAACTATTTATGTGTGTAGTACATGGCATTTGCTGGGCTCATTCAGTTATAACATTTCAGTTAACAAATACGGGCTGCAGACTGTAGTTTGCAGTAAAGCTTTTAAAACTCTTGAGGTGAATATTTGGCTTTTCCAGAATTTCAGTATCAGTTTGAGTTTCTCCTAGAAACTAGAAAATCTTTCTCCAGCTTTCCACAGAAGCTATTCTTTTTTTTTAAAAAAAATTCTTTTTATTGGTTTTTCAGTAATACAGATACATAGAACTGATTAAATAACAAGTTGCACAAAGTTATTAGCATTGCGGTGTTAGGGAAATGTCACAAAAAACAAAACAAAATATGAGCTATACTTATCAATAACTAATAGTTAACAATGCTGATAGTACTGATGTAAGTCAGAGCTAGAAGGTAGTAATTATTGTTTTTTAGAGTGAGCTTGTGATTTCCAGAGGGTTTTGGTTTTGTTTAGGTATACATATTTTTGTTTGTTTGTTTGTTTGGGTGTTTGTGTATTCAGGTGATTACATGAATGTTCACTGAAGTAGAATGTGATACATAGGTTTATATGGTTGAATATCTGATGCATATAAATATTCCAGGAATGGAGACCATTTTCCTAGAAAATTAGAGGGTTTTGGATAAATGTCTGTTTGTTTGATGTAGTCTGTGATTTTTTCTAAAATCAGATGGTCCCAGACCTTGTTGAGCCAGTCAGTAGTGGTAGGAGCGCCTTGTCTACTTTCCACTTAGATTCTATTGAGGTTTTGGCAGCAACCAGTAAGCTGGTTATAAGTTCTCTTTGAAGAGGTTGTATGTTTTTAATGTTCCATATGTCTAAAAATATTAGTGTGGGGTCAAGAGGGATATTAATACCAGTGATGAGTTTTATTTGGGACAGTACTTCTAACCAAAATTTCTTGATGTCATTACACTTCCACCAGCAGTGGGCATATGATCCTATTTCGCCACAGTTCTTCCAACATGTTGGCGAGTGCGCAGAAGTTGCTTTCGATATTCGTTCCGGTGTGAGATACCATCTGGAGATGATCTTGTGTGTTTGTAGTTTTATTGTTATTACAGGAGAAGACATTAGTTTGCATGTCCATATTTTTTACCATTGCTGGTTTGTGATTTTAGTTTCAAAGTCTCGTTCCCACTGTTGTTGGTACCGCAGCAGTTTTTTCCCCAGGTGACTGATCAGAGTGTCATAGGTGGTCATAATTAACCCCTTTGATTTATAGTTTTTAGGGTCAATGAGTTTTTCAAAGGGGGTGAGTTGTTCATTAAGAGTTTTTGTTGCATTAATACTGTGGATCATGTGGTATAGTTGCAAGTAGAAAAACCAAGGGATAGGTCTGTGTACTTTTTGTTCCAGTGCTATTTTAGGTAGTAAGCCTTTTTTCGTTAAGATATTGTTTAAGCTTGTTATTTTGGCTAGTATCCACATTTCAGTCGCTTTTTGGTCTTGTCCTGGAGGGAACCAATTTTGATTTAGAAATGTTGAAAATCTAGAGTATTTGGGAAGCAAAAGTGATCTACATGAACCCCAGTTTTTTAATATGGCTGTCAGGAATCTGTTATCCTTGTTCAGCTGCAGATAAGAGCTCGTAGTATTCCAGATAATTTCTTGTACAGTTTGCGGTGAAGATAGTGGAATAGTGGATAGTGGATAGTGATAGTGGATAGTGAATTAGGGGTTTGACCCATTATAGTTGTTCTCCCTGTCGCAAGATCTTTATTATTGGGACCATTAAAGCAGATTTGTAATACAGCGCTAAGTCAGGGTAGTTAAAACCTCCTTGCAAAGTGCGTCTCCTTATCGCTGTGAAACTAGTCCTTGAACGTTTGCTTTGCCATAAGAAGGTGTTCGTTATTGTTTGCCATTGATGGAGCGTGTCTTTTGACAACGTAATTGGTATTGTGTGAAACAGAAAAAGTATTTTGGGAAGTACAAAAGCTCTAATAAGATGTAGTCTGTCAAGATATGCAAGACGTTGTTTCTCCCATTTTCGGAGATCAGCCTTGATTTCTAAGATTTTAGTTTTATAGTTCTTGGCAAACTTCTGTTTTATTGGGCAGCTGGATACCAAGATATGAAAGTTCTGTGGGAGCCCACTGGAATTCATAATTAGATTTTAAATCTCTTTCAAGATCTTTGGAAACAATAATAGGCATTAAGTAAGATTTTGAGTGGTTGACTTTGAGTCCAGAGACCTTTCCAAAGTTTTTCAATGCTGTTTGGAGATGATCTAGGGAGTTCTTAGGGTTTGATATATAGACAAGCATATCATCCGCGAATAGGCTGATGTTTGAGAGCCACAAGACATGAACAAATATTACCTGCTTTTATTGGAAAATAAGCAAATTTGCTTTTTATTAACATTAAATGAGACTGCCAAAAATAATAATAAAAGGGGTAAAAGCAGATATTGATAATGATATTAATTTGTCCAATGATATTTGTTAGCTAATGATATTTAGCTTCCCCAGCCGCCCTGCCGGGAGCCACATAATATATGTGAAAGGGCTGCATGTGGCTCCCGAGCCACAGTTTGCCCACCCCTGTTCTAAGAGATTTGATCAGTGTATTTCAACAGTTAAACTTTTTTTTAAACGAAGTTAGGCTATAAAACCGATAAAAAACTTTTTTAAAAAGGAAAACTTATAACAAAAAAAAACTTACTAAGCTGAGTCTGAATCAACTGGTATTCTAGGCAGTCCCTTTTAGCCTGGTAGAATAAACTTTCTACCAGAACTAACAGAACCCTATCTGAAAAGAAAGGGACTGGTAACAGAAACAATTAACTAAAATCCCTCCCCTCACCCCCTGAACCATTAGTTTGAGTTAGTTTATTAACACTATGCTAAGTTACTTATAAAAGTAAACATTTCTTAACAAAGCCTAGAGGACTGAATGTTGTTATAGACAGTTAAAGACAAGTTATTTGGCTGCATTACATCCTTCTTCAGTGTGGGAGCTCAACGTTTCTGACTCTTCTTAAACATGCTAGCTGCTGGATTGTGTTCCTTGTCCGGGGATGGTGGTAGTTTTCTTTTATTTGAATATCTGCTCGTGTCCATCTGAGAGTCTATATTTAGGTCTTCAAGTAATTTCAGTCCCGCATCCAGATCTTTGATTACGGAGGTGCCTTCTTCCAATTCAATTGCGAGGTTAATAAAGTTGTGCCATTTGTACTTGATTTTAGCTTGCCTCAAAGCTTCTGTGACAGGGCGGTATTCACGTCTCTTAGAGAGGATTTCTTTGGGAAGATCCAGAAATACTTGAATTGGGAGACCTTTGTAATTTAATGCTCCACTTATTCTTGCCATTTCTAACATTTATCTCCTTGTTCTGAAATCAGGGTTATCTGCCAGCACATCTCTGGGTCCTCTGAAACGAGCTGAGTCATTTGACCCCAAACGATAGGCGGACATTATAAACGGAGCCACCTCTTCCTCTAGCTGCATTTCCTTCGCAAGCCAGTCTGATAAAAATATTTGTAAGTCTTTATTGGTGTTTATTTTTTCTGTGAAACCTCTAAATTTCAAGTGTGTTTTTCTGGCTGAGGTTTCTAATGTTAGTACACGTTCCCTCAGGGGTGAGGTTTCATTTTGAAGGGAGTTAACGTCTGTTTTTAGGTTCTTTCCTAGCTCTTGGGCCCGCTCCGCTGTTTCACTGACCTTATTTAGGGAGATATTAAGCTGTGCCAGCTGATCATTTATCGGGGCAATTAGGGCTGCCATACTGTCCAGTATTTTTTTCTCCATCACAGCTAAATGATTCATCAAAGCTGGGTCTGTTGTCTGGGTGTTTGGCGCGATCGCTGAGGCGATCCCGGTTGCCATTTTGTTAGTCTCTTCCTTGTCATCTTCTGTGAAGTCACTTCTTAGTTGTTTAGAAAAGTAGTTTTGGATCCCTTTCTGTGCCACTTGTAATTTGTGTTTTGTTACCGGATCAGTTCTTCCCATTCTAAGGTAGTTTTTTAGTCTCTAGGTTTTATGTTTCTATGGTTCTGAGGGGGTAGGGGTCAGAGCTAAGGTTTTAGGCATCCATCTTCTTCGGTGCCTAAGCCACGCCCCCAGAAGCTATTCTTTGAGACAGGTACAGTCTCCTCCTAAAGCATTCAATAAATCTACAAGCTTTTCCTATAAGTCAGGCTCTGATATCTATATGATCTATAAATATGGATCACCTTATTTTTCTTCTCTGGAGTCACAAACCCTATCTCCTAAAGTACTAATGATAACAGCCTGCTTTCTTTCCAAGCTAGGCTCAGAGACATGTACAGTTTCCTAAGAAAGAATTCCTTGAGAATCACTCTCTGGAGCCTCAAGACCTACCTGACTAGAACTGACAATTTAGATTTTTCCCCCTCCACCTTTCTCCCCCATCTGGTTCCTCCAACATTCCATGGGTTCTGAGTGGCTGTTAGTTGCTCTGCACATACATACCAAACAGGCAAAGAGAGGACTGGTAGTTGACAGAAAGGGTCAAGATCTTTACCCATCTACCACACCGGGCTAGGACAAGATTCTGATAATTGAGCAGGCAAGGTGTTATCAAACTATGATCTTAGACCAGTGCACAATGTCTTTATAGATCATATCTAAATCAGAGGTTCTGCAGGGGATCTGGAGCTCAGAAAGCTAACCCCAATAATTTACCTTCACCCTCTTTTTTAAACCTCAAGAACTGATGACCTTAATCTCTTGGCTGCTTGAGGTAGAATCCAACCATTGATTGTCCTGTATATAAGCATCAACAAATGGTACAAATTACAGCAATGCACCAGTGATCGGTGGAAGTGGCACTGTAAACACATGTGGCACAAGGTACCATCATTTCCTCACCCTCTATCACCACAGGCAGCTTTTACGTACTTAGTATATTTCTCTGTCACCTCTCTAGAATGATGCTGCCAGTGGTGGCTAGAGATGTGAAGGCCCGGGGAAAAAACAGAAAAACTCGGGGAAAAACCAGTTTTCCCCCATTTTTTTCCTGAAGTATTTTTTGTTTTTTTCCAAAAAGTTGGAAAAATTGAAAAAAGAAAAGAAAAAAAAATTGATTATGGAACGTTTTATTTTAACATGAATAAAACATTTTAAGACAAGGGGTCTAGAAGAGGGTATTATAAGAGATTCTCAAAAAGAGTGACACAACCACTTTTAACTTTAAAAGGAATAACTTCTCTGATATGAGGGGACATGTGAGGAAGAAACTGAAAGGAAAAGTAGAAAGGGTCAAAACCATTGGGGAAGATTGGAGGCTATTTAAGATTACAATCCTAGAAGCTCAGAAAAAATACATACTGCAGGTTAAGAAAGGCACAAATAAGTATAGAAAAAAGCCTGCATGGTTAACAAACAAAGTAATGGAAGCTGTAAAAGGTAAGAAGGATTCCTCTGTTTTCTGCAGCATGTGAAAAAATCTGGTCTGGACTTCCGGTCGGGGAAAATGGAGATTTGATGCACCCTGTAAATGCTCAGGGTGGACGGCGGTTCTTTCTGACAACTCGGGGGCTTTTAGCACCTGATGCAACCCTCCCCAGGCAGGGGAGTGTCCAGCAAGCAACAAGACCCAAGAGAGAGTTGAGATCGGTGAGCGATAAATCTCAGAGGGGATTTGTTGCCACTTTGATCTCCTCCCCCAATGAGGGTTCTGCAAGCAACTCTAGAGAGCTGAACTGGGCTGATTTATTCAGCATAAAACCTCCACTCCCCCGATTTCTTGACTAAAAGAAGATAAATTCTAATTTATGAAGCTTCACCCTTACCCGAAGAACATCTAAAGGTAACGAAAAAACTTTTTGCTTACCGGCACCATGTCCTTGAAAGTAAAGAAAACAGAGAGATAAGCTAAGGATCAGTTGAAGAATATATTGAGACTTTTTCTTGTTTTAAAAAATCTGGTCTATGTTTGGAAACACTCACACTAAATTAAGAAATAAACTGACATGTGAAAGGGTAGAGAAGCTTGTTTCAATTCGGGCAAACCTTCAGTTTTTAGAGGTCCATAATAACTGTGATAATGACAGACACAACAGAGTAGCTGCAGAAGCAGAGACTGAAACTGATAATTACAGCTCACAAAATGATTCTGATTAAATTTCATGCCCATTCATTGAAACTTAGTCCTACACTCCTTCTATACACTTCCCCCATCTTCAATTCTTTTTATGAGAATGTTTTTTTTTATTAAACAACTTTATATTGTGGAGAGGAAATATGAATAATTGTTACTTCTGGATTTTTAAAAATTGTTTTGTGGAGGTTTTTTTAATCTGTTCCACATAAACTAGTAAACAGTTCAGGAGACTGTTGCTCCCTTTGTTACAATTACAAATAAATATAAAAAAAGCAAATTCTGTTTGTAATAATTGTTTGGATACACTATATTTTTAATATGCTAGTTGTGATAATTTCATGCCAAGTAAAATTGTCCATAGTCATATTTTATGTTCCTAAAGTAACAGAATGACTTTCAATCTGGAAAAGAAAAAAAAAGTGCTAATGTAGCATTTTTTTCAATTTTTCCAAAAATTTCTGTTTTTTTTCTGGGGAAAAAAACAGAAAACAACTGGGTTTTTTTCTGAGCTTCAAAATTTCCAGAAATTTTACATCTCTTGTGATGGCTCATAAAAATGTCACATCAATTCAGGCCCATTTTCCAGACTGTGATTTAATAACATTGGTATGCACACCTAAATCAGTGTCTTCTCTGAAAACACAATGTGAAGATGAACACTTCCTACATGAAAGACATGGGTAACGTACAGCTATTCTGGAACTGTAGTCAAGCTTTCCCCTATGTGTAGTTATACTTCTGGCTTTGTAATTAGATACAAGTGCTAAGATAAAAAAGCAGGAAACACCTAAATTATTGTACTAGCAGGACAGGAATATCTCTAAATGACTACTAAATTTTGGGATTGATATATTAGTCAATGAAAAATTTTTACTTTAGTTCCATCTAACAGTTTAATGTACTGACCTAAACTATGCTTAGGTAAGTACTCTTACATATTTTTTACTTATTATTTACTTTATTTATGCTCCTGTCACAGATTTTTGGTTCATTCAAAATGGAGTTTTGACTAAAAAGTCTGGATCAGGCTTCTGCGGCCTGCTTTGGGTTGTTTTCTTAGAGACTCAAACTGCCTTGCTGAGAAAGGAACATTGTGACCTTGCAAATGGGAGATAATACAGCTGTGCTAGAAGTCATCACCTGGTACTGTCTCCCAATTATCATTACATCCAATTAAGCTCCTGTGGGAAACCAGTTTGAGTTGGCTGCAGACAGACCCATCTCCATTCTCACATGGTCAGAGACACCATTAGGTCAGCTGATCAGTGATTGGCTCAGTCATTTGGCTATAAGTAATTGATGAGAGCTCTGAGTGGTGCACTTGGGATAAAGGAATCAGCTTCAAACCTATTCTTTAGTTTGGGAGGTGCCTACTTGCTACCAAGACATGTTGGCATACTCTGGCTCACTTCTGGCCATCTTGGACAATGATCGCTGAAGCCAAACTGCATTGGCTTTGCTACCTCTAGAGAGAGCTGCTTTGGAACCCGCGACTAAGAATGGGTAACTTGTGAACTAATGTGTTTAGTTAGCCCAGGGGTGGGCAAACTGTGGCTCGGGAGCCGCATGCGGCTCTTTCACATATATTACGTGGCTCCCGGCAGGGCGGCTGGGGAAGCTAAATACCATTAGCAAACAAATATCATTGGACAAATTAATATCATTATCAATATCTGCTTTTACCCCTTTTGTTATTATTTTTGGCAGTCTCCTTTAATGTTAATAAAAAGCAAATTTAGTTATTTTCCAATAAAAGCAGGTAATATTTGTTCATGTCTTGTGGTTCTCAAACATCTCATGTTTATTCTATGCGGCTCTTACGTTAAGCCAGTTTGGCCACCCCTGTTCTAGGTGGCTCTCACGCTGAGCAAGTTTGCCCACCCCTGAGTTAGCCTATAAATCTTTAGTTTTACTCTTTTCTCCTCACAGTAATTGTTCTTGTTTAAAGTATTACTTGCACCTTAATAAAAATATATTTTAAATATTAATTCTGCTTATTTGTCTTCACAGCCTGCAATTTGAATCTAGTGCCTAAACTGGCAGTCCACCTACTACTTTATGTCAAAATAGGAGATAAATGTGTGAGGTATCCTTTTTAATTGTGGGAAGTAAATTGCTAAATTGAAGTAAATCCATGCCTGAGAGCATATTTATTACCTCACTGTTTTTACCCCCTTAATTAAAACAAAACTGTTGACCTTATAACCTTAGCTTGTTATTTAGTTTTGTCTTTGCATATCTTAAAACATCTTCATCATGTTACATGCTAATTTGCTGTTCAGCCTGTCTATAAGTTTGAACTGTTACCTTCCATTCAAATGTATTTGAAAAAGTGTGCACACACATGAAAGCTCATACCTTGGATAAACCTTTGTCGGTCTTAAAAGTACCACTGGACTAAAAATTTGAAATATGTTCAGTTAGTTCTGAGAAAGTTACTAAAAAGTGTTCTGTCTTGATATGTCAGTAGACAAAAATGCAGCGACAGTCCATTTCTCAAGTTGTGCATGCTTCAGTGGTTCTCTATATAACACATTACCCTCTGTAATATTGTTTCATTATCATACTGCTTGTATTTCTGATTAAAAATTACCCCCAAATAGTTGGGGGCTACTGTGTTTTTAAATAGTGTAAAATTTAACTATATAAAGTATTTTCTTAACAGAGACAAGCTTATGTTAGTTGCAAATTTCCCTGCTCTCTCTCCATCAACTGATCTTATAGAACAGTGAAAAATGATAAGTGAAGGTGGGGAGGAATCCCTAAGATCAAGCTTGCCTTCTCTCATAAACATATTCAGAGCCAAACACCACAGGGGGCAGGGGGCTGCTGCCCACAACAATTGCTGTCCATGAGTTGTGGACGCCACTGGTAGGAAAGGGGTGGGAGAACTGCCACCAGTGAGTTGGTGCCAGCAGCTGATAGAGAGAGTGGGATAGGTACATGGGTCATTGCTATTGGTGATCAGAAAAGCCGTTGTTGCTAATGGTACTCATTCACCTTCTTGGAGCACACAGCAGGTACAAGGAGCCCTGGTGGGGGAGAGGCACCAGATGGCATTTAGCCAAGAGTTTCCTAAACCTGGCACTAGCCCCACCTCAGGTGACATAGTAGTCCCTATTTGGAGCTACATTTAATATTTTCAATGAAATGTATACTTGTGATGGTAGCATAAAGAAAATAAACATGGACCATGTGATCATTACACAATAACATAATACTAGCATATACTACTAAAGGAGAAAGTTAAACTTTTTCAGGAAATTTGATATAATTTTAAATGAAATTCAAAAAAGCAAATATTATCTGGACTTGAGTTGAATCTTTGTTCTGACCTGTAATGGAAAAGCTTCTTAAGTGCTGATATTTAATTTGGCCAATGAAATCTTGGCTGTTAAAATAATACTGTTCCTAACTTGGAGACTTACAGTTTAAGTGTTACAGTGGCCCAGTGGACAGAACAAAGGGAGGAGTTTGAATTGTCCAGGAATGAAGCAACATGTATATCAGTGCACCCAGCGTATATGTGCAGGCTGTGGAGGTACCTGCCATATAATCGCTTGAACACTGCTTTGATTGCTAGGTGCACACTACAGAAACTAAACTACAGCACTGGGCTGTAAGACAGATGGAGAGAACAAAATGAGGTAGAGGAAAGTTAACAAGTAAAAGGTGCAGAAGTGAGAAGGCAGGAGAAAGGCATTGTTAAGAAGTGGATTTGAAAGAAAGATCACCATCACATACAAATAGAAGAGAATGGCTATGATTTGAGAGGTTTTAAACAAAACCAGAAAGGCACATCTTACTGTTTGCTACGGTTCTGCATGTTTTCAGAGCTGGCACAGTTATTCAAACAATTGTGAAAAGAAATTTCACATATTTACAGTATAAAAGAGTAAGTAGTGGCAAATCCTGGTGCATTACACAAGTTCTTCATAAGAACATATGAGAAGCCAATGTTGGATCAGGCCAATGGCCCATCCAGTCCAACAGTGGCCAAAAATACCAGGTGCCATCAGGAGGTCTACCAGTGGGGCCAGGACACTAGAAGCCCTCCCACATGCCCCCCCCCCCGCACCAAGAATACAGAGTATCACTTGCCCCAGACCGAGAGTTCCTATCTAATAGCCACTGAAGGACCTCTGCTCCATATGTTTATCCAATTCCCTCTTGAAGCCATCCATGCTTGTAGCCGCCACCGCCTCCTGTGGCAGTGAATTCCATGTGTTAATCACTTTTTGGGTGAAGAACTACTTCCTTTTATCCATTCTAACCCAACTGCTCAGCAATTTCATGGAATGCCCACATGTTCTTGTATTGTGAGAAAGGGAGAAAAGTACTTCTTTCTCTACCTGCTCTATCCCATGCATAATCCTGTAAGCCTCTATCATGTCATCCCTCAGTCGTCGTTTCTCCAAGCTAAAGAGCTCCAAGCACTTTAACCTTTCTTCATAGGGAAAGTGTTCCAACCCTTTTATCATTCTAGTTGCCCTTTTTTACACTTTTTCTGATGCTATAATATTCTTTCTGAGGTATGACCAGAATTGCACACAGTATTCTAAATGAGGTCACACCATCGATTTATACAGGGGCATTATGATACTGGCTGATTTGTTTTCAATTCCCTTCCTAATAATCCCCAGCATAGTGTTGGCCTTTTTCATTGCAGTCACACACTGTCTTGAAATTTTCATTGAGTTATCTACTATGACTCCAAGATCTCTCTCTTGGTTGGTCTCCGCCAGTTCGAACCCCATCAACGTGTATTTATAGTTAGGATATTTGGCCCCAATGTACTTGGCCACATTAAACCCCATTTGCCATGTTGACACCCACTTGCTGATCCTCAACAGATCCCTTTGGAGTGTCTCACAATCCTCCCTGGTTCTCACCACCCTGAACAATTTCATGTCATCTGCAAATTTAGCCACTTCACTACTTACTCCCAACTCCAAATCATTAATGAACAAGTTAAAAAGCATCGGACTCAGTACTGATCCCTGCGGAACCCCACTGCTTACCACCCTCCACTGTGAAAATTGCCCATTTATACTCACTCTCTGTTTCCTATTAATTAGCCAATTTTTGATCCTCAAGAGGACTTGTCCTTTTATCCCATGACTATTGAGCTTACTTAGGAGCTTTGGTGTTTCTTATTATCTTAAACAAGATAAACCGTACTGTTTCAGCATTTTAAAAATATCTTCCAAATTTTTCTGCTGTTCACTGAATTTTTATTTTAGCTGAGAGGATGTGCTGTCATTTTCACTAGATACATTCTTGCTCACAGCAGCTGATAAACAAGGATAAAGGATTTTCATTAAAGCAACTTTACCAAGACACTAACAAAAGATGTTATGGGATAAGGGGACAGATGTTTGTTAGGAACCAATATTTTAATCAGGGATATAAGTCTACATCTATTAGATAGCAACACCACTGAAAAACTGAAAATAGATGTCAATTTCAGCTAATTTCTTGCCAAAGTGAGAGAACTGCCTACAGTACATTTTTTGAGAGTAGAGTTCATTGAACTTTAAAATAACTCAAGAACTGCTGAGAAAGTGCAGACAAAAAGCTTACAAATATCAGAATGGAAAGACCTTTTAAAACACAAGGTTCAGTGTAGGGATGTCAAGACACAGAAAGAGAAAGAAACTTTCAAACTCATCAGAGGTATAGTAGAGGCTGTGGGAGGCGTCTATCTATTCTTGAATGGGTTATAAACTGGTTGGATATAGAAGAGAGCACATTTACTACACAAGCCACTCATACTTAGTGTCTGACTTCTCTTCCCAACTACTATATGGGGTTCCAAGACCTAAGACAAAGATAATGCATGTGAGCTCACCTTGAACGTGCAACATAAGTGCTAAGTATTATTGCCATCACAAGTGCAGGCTAGAGTAGGAAGCTCACATCACAGACAAGACTGCCTTTTGACAAGGCCATAATATTTAAAGAATCTGTTCATAGTGGTGCCAATTAACCGCAGGACTAGATGAGGCAAAACCGAACACAAATTGCTGGCTTCTGGTCAACCTTTCAGAGATGCAAGAAGAGGGCATGGCCCTCAAGTGCAGTTGGCTGCATCCTACCTTCCTTTTTATTTGGAGTAGACATGCTGGACCATTGTAACACAAATCTCTTCATGGAGTTTTGGATTAAGCAACAATAAGAGCTAACTGAGAAGGATGAGCTAAACTTCTCAAAGGGTGAACATCATCTAGATTGGCCATACCACTGGAGTGGCAGCTACATCAACAAAGGAGAACAGTTGCTGCAATTTGCTGACCTCATCTTAAGGTTATGTGTTTAACAAGTGAATTTGCCTTTAGAAAGGCTGGTTTATACTTACATTTTACTCAGCCTCCCAATTTGAGTTTGCCAAATTGTTCCGATCTATCTACTTCCATATATCTTTCAAAGCAAAGCACATTTCACTTAAAGGACAGTGGTTGGGCTTTTCACCAGAAAGCCTTCTGATTGTCTATTGGCTGTTTGATTGGCTGTGCAGATTTTTAAAAATGCTGCTTTGGCAGCAGCTGCCGCTACTATACAAGGATTTTCACTGCGTGACTGAAGGTAAGCTGTGGCAGCATTTTGTGGCTGGCTCCACCTCCTGTGGCAGCCATGTTATGGACTGGGGTGGGTAGACCTGTTCTCCGGAGGTCTACCAATAGAGCAGAAAGGGCTGGGTAGACCTGTTCTCCAGAGGTCTACCCACTGATTTCTCTCCCCCCCAGTTGTCCCAGTGAGGCCCGCGTGCCTCAGAGGTGCAGGGCCCGCCGATTTCTCTCCCCCCACCAGCTCCCCTCTAGCGACAGTGAGGCCAGGCCAGGCTTCTCCACCCACCGCCACTGCCACTGCTGCCAGCAGCAGCGGCGGTGGCAGCCACAGAGCCGAGGTAAGTGCATTCCCTGCGCATGTGCAGGGAACGCTTTTTTACTTTGAGGGGGATTTAAATATCCCCCCAAAAGTTTTTTTTACTTTTCAGATTTTTCTGCACATGGGGGGAGTCCCTCCATCTGTAGGAAAATCTCCCTGTCCCCCAAGTGCCCCCCCACCCGGATTTAGATATCTGCACGGGGCTGACCACTTGGGAATTAGATATATAGATATTAGCCATTATACTGAGGGTGGCCCTGCCATGTAGTCACATCAAGCGGTATGATTGGGAGCTATTAGTGAATTTGGATGGCCACACATATCTGGAATAGCTTTGTCTGATTTTGAACATTAGGATACCAATTGGTAAAAGCAGCAATGGCTGGTTGGGTGAAAAAGTCTCTGCTTTTCCTCTGCACTCAACCCCCTACCACTTTTTAAAAATGTTGATATGGAAACATTTAATTTTTTTTATAGTAGGTCTACTTAGTTATATGAATTGTTTTCTCTTAACTTCTCAGAATTCAGTTTAGCAGGTTGCCTTCTGATAATATGGGAATAGTTAGTGAAAAAAACATGTTGCATTGTTTTATATTACCACACTCATTTTAGAAAATATGATTTAAAGATTAATGCTGCTACATAATGCATGACATATACAGTAAACCTTTCATAAGATATATTTATGTAGCAAACATGTTTTCATTCTGCCATGGATCGGTCATTATAGTACTTTTTTGCAGCCAAAGGGTTTTTTAATGACTCAAAAGGCAGATATGATACTAGCAGATCTTCCTAGTCATGTAATTTATATAAGAAATTACTCCCCATATTCAAGACAGAAGATAAGGACGAGAAAGGGAGGGAAGAGAAGATTTCACTCCAGAGGATTAAAATTGCTCATTAATGATCGGATGCCATTCTTCTCCCTCAGTTATCTTAAATGGTGAGGAACTAAGCACTGCTAGAACGGTATTAACAGGAAAATTCCATTAGATAATATTTATATAAAGAAGCAGAGACAGCAAAGAAAGAGATGACGTAGGGAACAGCAGAAAAGGGCAAGATCCAGAAAGTAAAATGTTGAACACACTGAGCAGTTAAAAAAAAAACTTTCCCATAAAGTTATGTTTTAATGTATGTTAAAAGCTAATCATGTCTGGCAATGCTTTATAGGAATACCTAAGAGATAAAAAGCCCTGATAAAAATACTGATAAGTAATATCAGTATGACAAATAACTATGGATTCATAACAAATTAAATGAAACAGGATAATATCGACCTGTCTGCGATCCTTGGAGAATGACACTACCATGAAAAGTGCATTTTGTTTGCCATTTCATGCACTTCAAAGCACAAGACACAGCTTGAAAATTTACAGGTAAAAAAACCACACACATTCTGAGGTCAATGAGAAGCCTTCAATGTACTCTAGTTCAAACTGCACCTTGAAGACTCACATGAGGTCTTTGGGTGGGTATTTAAATAATGTGTGGGAGTAAAATGAATCCAGAGGCATTCTGCCTTTAGAGAACACAAGCAGTCTTAACATCTTTTGCACTACATCTGTGCTGGCCAATTGTAATCAAGAGTATCTAGGTAATGTATACCCAAAAGACAGGAAGATATTTAAACGGGCAAAGCCTACTTAACTATTTCACCCTTTGGCTATGCACTAAGATATTGACAGTGAACCTGAAAGACTGCAATAAAAAGCTGTAAATATCCTCAAAATTCTGTATCTGGAGTAAATCCAGTCTTTCATTAGCTGTCTTAGCATTTCTGTTATTTGAAACTTTTCCATCTTGCAAATGTTCTTTTTGAACTATGGCATCCCAAACTGAATTGTACTTCAAAGTGGAATAATAAATGCATTAACTGAGTGATCTGGGTACCTGAGGGAGAAAATATACTCATCAGACCCTTCATACATTACATTATAAAATACACCCCAAAGGTCAGATAATGTTATTAGTAAAACCTTTCCAGGACTTCTCTACACGGATGTTTTGCTTCACCTTGAATTCCTTACGGCAGTGCTGTTTTCAGGAGTGTTCATATAACGTCCTCTATTTGTCCTGTTACTTATGTTTTCCTGTTTTGCTGTGATGGGTTGTATGATCTGTTTGAAAAGATGTCTCTGAATGCTCTGTGCATGGGAAAGTGTTCATTTTTGCAAGTCCCATTCACTTTGGTGGGATTTTCTTTGCCTCTGTTCTAATGCTGCCATTCCCCAGTCACCACTGGAGGGCTTTGGGGGAACTTTCAAAATAAAATTGAGAATTGCTAGAGAATCTATAGCCATTATCTACTAGTGCCACACTTTCATTAAAAAGAAGACTCTCACCCTTTTCATTGCAGCATTATAACAGAAAAGTTGCAACCTGGACCTTTATGCTTATAACTCTATAATAAAAGGAGCTAGATACTTAAAAAAATGAAAGCTGGGATCATGGCAATAGATAGCTACAGGGCTATTTTTGGACAGGAACGACAGGAGTTCCAGCCGGCTTCCAAGTTGGCCACACCTACAGCCTCCCCACTCCCCGAGTTCCCCAGGAGCCTTGCAGGGAGCCTGGGGTAGCCAAGCTGATCCAGGGAGGGAAGGCAGTTTAAACTGCCTCCCCTCCTTGGGTTCCCCAGGCACCCCACAGCTGCGGGGTACCTGGGGAATCTGATCCAGAAACTGCCTTCCTTCCCTCAGGTTCCCCATGCGACCCGCAAGCTGCAGGGCACCTGGGGAAGCCAGTCCTGGGAGGGAGCTGCACGGCCAGGGGTGTGGCCTAATATGCTAATGAGTTTCTGCTGTTGGGTGTGGCCTGTTATGCTAATGAGTTCCTGCTGGGCTTTTTCTACAAAAAAAGCCCTGGATAGCTATAACATTATAACACTATAGTGATGTAGCAACTTCCTTTTTTTAAAAAGCCCACTGGTACAAAGGAGGAGGGAGAATGGTGGGCTGGATCGTCTACATTTTCTAAAGCCAGAATAGAACTTCCCTGCTGATTTCCATGAAATACTCTTCTTGGGGGAGCAGAGAACCTGAGTAATCATATTTAAAGGGTCTGCAACAGAAAGGAGGAATTGGCAGAAATTTCCAGTTTAGTCTGGATCCAACCTGGTGGCTTGAGTAGGCCACAGCAAGGAAAACTTCTAGGCAGACAAAAATAAAGGCACAAAGTTATTTGCACCTTTGCAAAGTTATTCCATGGTTTTGTTTTGGTTTTTTTTAGGGGCAGTCACAAGTGACATGAGACAGTTCCAATTTCAAACTCTGGGATCACTCCCAGGAAAATTACCTGTTAAAGACACTGATAACTAATGAGGCACTTGATTTCCTTGAAATGGTTTCCCAAAATCTACAGCTGAAAAAGCATTGCAGTAATTGTATTTGTACACCTGTATTCAATACAGTTCTCTTATTCATCTTCATTACTGCTGCAAGTATATGCTGTCATGAAGAGTTTTATTTAAAATTAAAAAGCAGCCTTGGGGCAGGGGTCAGCCCTAAACTGAAGGTAGGTAAAAACTGCATGTATATGGCTACTCCTGGGAATGAGGGAAATCAGGAGAATAATGCCGAGGGCAGGTGTCTCTCCTCGTGTTATTCCATACCCAGCTTCCCAAAGCAGCTTTCTAAAGTAAAAGACAAATGTGGATACAGTCACAGATCACTGCATAACAGGGAGTTTGACCCTTTACTGCCAGTGGCAAGTAAGAATCAGCTCAAAGTGACTAGGCAGGGAAGCTTTTACAGCCTGAAGAAATACAGATAAATTGTTTCAGTGACAAAATTAAACTAAATTAAACAGAATTGTCAGCATCTTCTAAAACGCTTGAAATGTCACCCAAATACGTCACACCACACAAAAAAGTTAGAAATCAAATAAATTTAAGGTAGGAAAATATGGCAAGTTTTTAGGTGTTGCAGAAATTCAGTAATTACAACATTCTCTTTGGAGGGAAAGAAAGGCGAAAGCCCAGCATTAACAAAGTAAAACTTCAGATACACATACAGGCTGCATCTAAGAAAGGAAGATTTCAGCTAAAGAATTGGTTATGATCTGCAAAATGCTTATGGTTTTCAAGAAAAGGTAACAAATCATAATCTCTCTTCCAGCCTTGCCTAAGCTTCAGACAGGGTTGTTAATTGGGCCATAATCCCTTGCACCAACTTTCACTGCATTTTAGATATATGGCTCAGTGGGAAGCATAATGTCCTCCATAAAGAGATGACAGTGAAATACACACATATTGTTATATAACTGAATAAAAGAAGAGCTCTCATAAGTAGTAGTAGCTAGAAAAAGAAACATGGCATTGAAAAATGTATGAAGTCATCTTTACTTTTCAGTCATCCATTTTTGTTAACAGTGTTATGTATACACCCATTTATCCAGATACTCAAAACCGTAGTGAGAAACATTTGTGTTGATCTTACCTATGAATACAGTTTTTTGATTCAAGATACGCCATGCCAGCAGCAACATCTAATGAAAATTTCACTAGCTGCTTAGTTTTGAGCTCATCCTTCTTCTTTCTTAAAAAGGAGAGGAAATCACCTCCTAGAGAGAGAGACAGGCAGACAATGAGACATGACAGGGGTGATATTCCCATTTGTCTCTCATTAGTGACACATGATTGAACTGGAGCATTACACTTTCAGATGTGCTTTTCAACCAATTTGTCTGAGCCAGGATTTTTAAAAAAATGCAAAAATAATATTGCCACCAATATATAGCCTCCTTAAACATTACTTTCCCATAAAATAAAAACTGCATATTGCACAGCATAAGTATGTTTTAATAGAATGCTACTAACTCCTACGTATAACTCTGATTTAAAGATAGAAAAGTAAAGAAGAGGAGATTGGATTTTTACCCCACCCTTCACTACCCAAAGGAGTCTCAGAGCGTCTTACAATCCCTTTCCCTTCCGCTCCCCGTAACAGACACCCTGTGAGATAGGTGAGGCTGAGAGAGCTCTCTCGAGAACTGCCCTTGAGAGAACAGCTCTGAAAGAACTTATGACTGACCCAAGATCACATCAGCAGCTGCATGTGGAAAAGTGTGGAATCAAACCCGGTTCTCCCATATTAAAGCCTGTGTTCTTAACCACTACACCAGACTGGCTCTCTGTAAAAGGTAATAGGGTTTCACTGCACAAAATGGTTTTACAAACTTGCTTGGATAAATGATTAAAGACTGTGGTCTATACTGCTATGCTTAGTTTACTGTAAGTAGGATCCTATTTATGTAATTTCTGTATCACTTAATGTGTCGCATGAATACTTTTATGCTTTGCTTCATTTTTCTGGCTGGTCCTAATGCTTTGGTTATGAATGTCCCATTTTTTGTGATTGTACTGGCTCACTATTTGTAATCTGCCAAGTTTCTGTAAGAAAAGCAGACTATAAATATTGTAAATAAAAATAAATACAAAATAAAATACCCTTGTGGAAAAGATGGTTAAATGTGGGTTGGATAAACACTATTGTTAGGTAGATTCATAGTTGGCTGAACAATTGTACCCAACTAGTACTCATTTATACTAATGTCTGGTGTACTGACCACCTAGAACATCAGCTGAGTCTGCTGGAGGCAGTAGCTGGTTGGGCCTTGGGGTTCTCACAAATGATAGTTCTGGGAGATTTCAGTGTCCAATGCTGTGGCCTCCTTGCAGGCATCAGACCTGGTGTCTTCCATGACAGCACTAGGACTCTCCCAGATTGTATCAGGTCCCACACATCAAGCAGGTCACACACTGGATTTGATCTTTGGCATGGAGATGGATCTGATTGTGAAGTAGGAAGTGCCATGGTCAGATCATTTGGTCCTGAAGGACCAGCTGGATGTCTGAGCCCTCCCCAATCTAGGCAGCAAGCTGATTTACACTCGTCTGTGGAGACTAATGGACACAAGTAGGTTTCAGAATGCTCTGCAGGATCCAATGCCCTGTGGTGACTCATTAGATGCACTGATAGAGGACTGGAATTCCCATCTATCTGAAGCCATCGATGAAGTCACTCCCCGACATCCTCTCCACTCCTGCCTAAAGTCATCCCCCTGGTATACTATGGAATTTAAGAGGGATGAAACGGGAACTCAGATGACTAGAGCGAGTTTGGTGGCGTGCCCATGATGAAGCCACAAGAACATCCTAAAGGATGTTTATGAAATCCTATAAGGTGGCAGTGAAGGCTGCTAGAAAGGAATTTTATTCAGTCTCCATTGCATCTGCTAGCTCTCACCCAGCACAATTATTTAGGGTAATTAGATCTTTAACTTCTCTTACAGAGAGAACCCAAAACATTAGGAATTAGAATATCAGATGTGAGGGCTCTGTGAGCTTTTTTCACGGATAAAGTCTTGTCACTCTGCCACGACCTCCCTGCCAATGCTGGTACAGTATGTGAACTGGAGGCCCTTGGCCGTCTTTGGATTCAGTATTTGATAACTTCAGCTGGCTCACCTGGGCAGATGTTGACAGGATCCTAGATGCGGTTAGGCTGAGAACATGCCTCTTAGACACGTGTCACTCATGGCTGGTGAAAGCCAGTTGTAAGGGTATATAGGGCATTCTGGTGGACATCATCAATCTGTCCCTGGATTTGAGGGTCTATCCAGAGGGATTAAAAGAGGATGTGGTAATACCACTCTTGAAAAAGCCATCTTTGGACCCCACAGATCCATCCAATTACCACCGTGTCTTGAGTTTCCTGGATGACACATCAGCACTGGATCCATTCCAGTCCAGTTTCCACCCTGGCTATGGGATGGAGGTGGCACTGGTTGACCTCATGGACATTCTCCACAGACAGCTGGATCAAGGTAGGTCAGCACAGCTCGATCTTACTGCTCGATCTTACAGCAGCATTCAACATAGTCAATCATGATCTCTTGACCCACTGCCTTGCCAAAACTAGAGTTTGTGGGGTGGTCTAGAGGTGGCTTACCTCATTTCTCCAAAGTTGGGGACAAATGGTGGCACTAGGAGAAAGGACAATAAACTTATCTATCTTAGGAGAGAGGGTGTCAACTAGATACCCACTAGCAAGGAGGAGGCAAGTCTCGCTCCAATGTTATTTAACATCTATATGCACCCCCTTGCCCAGCTGGCGCAGAGTTTCAGAGTGGGGTGTCACCAGTACACTGAGGACACCTAGCTGTATCTGCTGATGGGCAAGTGCCTGGATGCCGCCCCACAAAATCTGGCTGCAGGACTGGAGGCCGTGGTTTGATGGTTGAAAAAGAGCCAGCTGAGACAGAACACAACTAAGACAGAGGTTCTGTGGTGGTGGGGGGTCAGGGTTGGGGTGCCAACTCCCTAGTCTTACTGGTATGCCCCTAATACCGGCATTGATGGTCAGGAGTTTAAGCATGGTTCTGGATGCCTCCCTATCAATGGAGGCTCAGATCATGAATGTTGCCAAGCTGGCATTCTTCCAGCTGCACAAGACAAGGCAATTGGCCCCCTTCCTGTCTCACCCTGATCTAGCTACAATAATCCATGCAATGGTCACCTCCAAATTGGACTACTGTAATTCACTGGTCAGCCTCAACCAAGTAATGTATCCAGTTTGGGGCACATTTTAGGAAGGGCACTGACAAATAGAGCACATCAAAAGGAGGGCAATCAGAATGCTGAGGGGTCTGGAAAGCAAGCTCTTTGAGAACAGGTGGAGAGGCAAAACTAAAAGGGGATGTAATTGATGTAGAAGATGGAGCTAATGCATAAAATTTACAAAGAAGCAGATTTTAGCTAAATATTAGGATACATTTCCTAACAGTAACAGTTGTTCAGCAGTAGAACAAGCTTCCTTAGAAGGTGCTGGATTCTCTTTTGGTAGAAGGCTGGATGGCCATCTGTTAGGGATGCTGCAGTTGCATATGGATGCAATGAGCAGGGAGGCTAGACTAGATGTCCTGAAGGACTCCCCACCCCTTTTTAACTAACACTCAAACTCTGTAACTGAATCTCTGTTGGACAGCTCTTCACAGACTGATGTTCTTCATTTGAAGAAAGGCATTCCAATATGCTAAATGTTTCAGAACATGTGCTGATATGGAATAGGAGATTATGCAAAGCATGTGATTATTAACTTAACAGCAGACTGAACCTCCTTTTAACTCTGTAGTCCTCAAATTTAAGCTGGTGTATTTATGAGAGGGATTAGCATTTTAATTGCTAACTCCTGAGCTTTTTACCAGGTCTTCCAGGGATCCCAGGCTTCTTTAGATGTAAAGACAAAATAGGTGATGGCTTAATTGCATGTTCTTTAATTAAATCTTTTCAGAAAACAAACTGCCCTACTTAACCCCTTGGTTGTTCTATCACCTATTTTTTCCCTAAAGAAAACATGTTTTCCATTTCTCATCCCTGAAATAGTTCTATAACAGTACTGATGCATTTATACAGAAAACAGACACAAAATTATCATACATCCAATTCTGAACCGTCTCCCCTCGCAGACAGAAGACCCAGAGAATGGGACTCAATTCAGACAGAGAAGGAAGAAAAGAAGTACAATGCCTAGGGATTGGTCAAAAGCAAAGGCAGAAGGGAAGGGATTGAATTTCTGGAAGAGACAAAGGGGGACTCTGGAGCAGGTAGGGGAAACACAACTAAGTGAGTATGGGATCAGAATGTGGAAGAGACCTGGCTGGAAAGAAGAGGGGAAAGAAGATTGAAAAAGAGAGAAAGATATGTTGCCTGATCCTGAAGCATGAATGCTATCCCGAGTTGCAGTTTGGGTGTGACAGTTCTGGGGTGAAACTGAACCAAAAATGCTGAGTTATAATAGCACCCTTTATACCCCAAATTTTCATCCTTTTCTGCCAGTGCCAAGAACTTGGTGTCTTGTTATTTGAGTTACTCTGAGGGGTCATGAAATTAAGTTATCTTACTGATTTGAGGATTTACCAGGCATGCTTGTATTATTCAGGACATTCCTTGAGTAGAGAGTAATGTCAGGTTATTGTCCCACAAGCACTGGTCATTTATTCGGGACTGAGTATGGGAAGATCCCATGGAATCACAAGGCAAGCTGTCAGTTTCTTATGGGAATCTGGCTGTTTCCTCATTAGATGACACTTGTGATTCTCTAGTTTGATTCAAGATGGAATATGCCTACACATTAGTCTGCCTAGACCCCAACAGGGGGTTCTAGGGGGTAACAGTGCCTGGCTTCCTGGCCTTCTAGAGGAATCTGTCCAAGGGAATTTCACATCCTTGGGACCTCCAGCTCAGCAGCCTTACAAGCTACATATACTCTTAACAGGAAGACTGCAGTACTTGCATTAGATTCCTAGAGAGCAGTTTGTGCAACCCCAGCCAATAACGCCCCCATATTTAGTCAACCCTAGCTAGAATCTTCTGAGTGAACATATGAAGCAGCCTTATACTGAATCAGACCATTGGTCCATCAAGGTCAGTATTGTCTACTCACACTGGCACAGGCTGTCCAGGGTCTCAGACAGAGGTCTTTCATATCACCTACTACTTGATCATTTTCAACTGGAAATGCACGGGATTGAACTTGAAACCTTTATACTGAGCTGATCACTGAGCCACAGTCCCTCCTAACTCTCAGTTCTTTATTTATTTACGATATTTCTGAGAGACAGATTTTAACTGGCAGGCTACATAGTACTGGAGAAGATTGTCTTTTTCAGCTGTCCCAAGGACAGCTTGGGAAAGAGCTCTCTCAGCCCCACCTACCTCACAGGGTGTCTGTTGTGGGGAGGGGAAGGGAAAGGAGTTTGTAAGCCGCTCTGAGACTCCAAGTGAGTGAAGGTATAAATCCAATCTCTTCTTCTCTTCTTCTTCTTCTTTAATCTAAAACTAAAAATGGCTTTTGTTGCCTTTCTATTCCCTCCCTTAAGCTGAGTGGCTTTACCTCCTCCAAACTCCGATGATTAAGACATTCAAAAACTGGAAAGAGACCCCCAGCCTTAACTTCTACTGATGAAATATCAAAGAATTATTCTAGGCTAGTAGGCAGCAGTCAGCCTAAAATGCACACAGTCAGCAATGATGACATCCAGTATCCTGTGCCCACTGCTGCTTTACTTATCTCTTCCACTTTCTTCCTTATCCCTTTCAAACGTCCTCCATTTTACCTTCCTTTGCCCCAAATTTCCTCCTTTTCTATTTTCCTTGTCACCTTTCACCTTGCTTCCTTCCCATTTCTCTGCCTTCCATCTATCTCTGACTTTCATTTCTACCTGCCATTTCTTCAGCTTTGAGGTATGTTAAAAGCAATGAGAGGATGAAAAGACTGCACCAGTGGTGAAGGAACTGAGGGCAGGGAGCGAGCTCCATCTGTCTCCTGTAAAGTCCAGTCAGTAGCTGCAGCATAAAGGATAATGGGGAGCCTGAGCTCACAATCTGGCTCTTTTTATCTGCTTAAAACTACTTCTCCACAACAGCAGCTCAACTACCAGAGGGGAGGGGGAAAGTGACAGAAAAGGACCCTCACTAGGAGAAATGAAAGTAAATATGAGAAGTGCTAAAGAGATTAAGAGGAATATGGGGAATGTATGCTCCTCATTGCAGCCAGGAAAACTCACTGCACCCTCCAAGCAATGCACCCAACTCCCATATCCAGAATAGCTTCTCTCATACAGAGCCCAAATAAAATCCATTGTACAAAGTCTTGTGGAGTCGCCATCACTGGCCTCAACTGGATTCTCATTTCGAAGTCCCCAATCCCACAAAACTTGACAGCAGGGCAGTAGCCAGCAGTGGAGCTTTAGGGACTCAGCCCTCTATCAGATCTTTAGAGCCCCACACCCCAACCCCAATCTTAGCCATGTGCCACGCTAAAAGAATGGTTAGAGAATCGCCAACCCAAAGTGAATCTCTAACCCTCATTCTGGCACAGCGTGCAGCAAAGATTGCAGTTTAAGATTGGGGTGGGGGCATTGAGGTGGGGGGTGGAACAGCTCTTCCTGCTTGGCATGCTGAGCCATTACTGCTTAACCTTCATCGCCACTGGTCTGAAGCAATTTCTCTAACCCTACTTCCTTCCTGTGAAAGGAGAAAGGAAGGAGGGTTAGTGAAATTGCTTCAGGCTGGCACAGTAGCAGTGCAGCTTCAACAGTATTGGCCTGGCCTGCCAAGCAGGAAGAGCTGGGGTAAGCAGCCGCTCCTCCTCTCCCTCCTCTCTGTGCTTGGAGGGAGCACTTAAGTCAGGGAAAGACTGGGGTGGGGGACTGTTAATTTAATTTAATTTATATAGTTGTGTCCCCGCACCCCCCAAAAATCCTGGTTGTGGTTGGCAGTGTTAACTGAAGCCACCTACCACAAATATATTTAAACCAGGAATAAGGCCCATTGTGGAAATAAATACAACGGGCTCTAGAAATAGGCTCTGGGAAAGTGCCACGGCCTTGGGCACTCAGCGTCAATTTGCTATGGTAACCTCAGCTGGGTATAATGACAGAGTCCACCATTTTCTCCAGACAAATTGACCTCAGCTACCTGAAGAGAAGTTGTAATTCTGAGTGATCTCCGACCCCCACCTGGAGATTGGCAACCATGATTCCCCAGGAGGAAATGGCTGGTTTGGAGGGTGAATATGGCATTGTACCTGTCTGAGGTCCCACCACTTCTCAAACTTCACCCTCTCCATACTCCACCCCTCAAATCTCCAGGAATTTCCCAACCTGGAGTCGGCAACCCTATCTCCTTCTCAGCCAAGCATCAACCTGTCATTATCTGCCTCTCTGATTTCAGCTTTCCATCTCCTCCCCCCTCCAGAAGAGTGGCTGTATTCTGAGTTATCTCCAGCCCCCACCTGGAGACTGGTAACAGTGGTTCCCCAGGAGGGAATGGCTAGTTTGGAGAGTGAAGTCTAAGGCATTGTACCTGTCTGAGATCCTACCCCTCCTCAAACCTCACCTTCTCCAGGCTCCATCCATCAGAATTCCAGGAATTTCCCATCTGGAGTTGGCAGCCCTGTCTCCTTCCCAGCCAAGCATCAACCTACCTTTATTTCCCCCTCACTCTTCAGCTTTTCATCTCCCCTCCCCACAGCCTCTACCATGCTCTGAAGCCCTGACTGCCACATCACACTGGCTGTCATGGGGGGGGGGTGGATCTCAGCAGGGTATAAGGACAGAGAGCCCACCATTTTCTCCAGGGGAACTGATCTCTGCCATCTGGAGAGCAGTTGTAATTCTGAGTGATCTCCAGCCCTCAGCTGGAGATTGGCAACAATGGTTCCCCAGGAGGAAAAGTAGTCTTTCTCTGCAATGGGGACCAAAGCAGCTTACATCATTCTCCTCTTTGCCTTTTGACTTGCACAACAGCCCTGTGAGGTAGGTTAGTCTGAAAGTCTGGTTGAAAATCACCCAGTCAGCTTCCACAGCAAGAACCTGGGTCTAGCAGACCCTGCTCTGAAGCACTGACTACTATGCCTAGGGTAGCCAACCTCCAGGTTGAGCCTGAGGATCACCAGGTATCACAACTGAACTCCAGACAACAGATCTCTTCTCCCCCAGAGAAAATTACTGCTTTGGAGGCTGGGCTCTATGGCATTCTGATCAGCTGAGGCCTCTCCCCTCCCCAAACCCTGACTTCCATAGACTCCAGGTATTTCCCTACCTGGAGCTAGCAACCCTAGTCAGGACTGGCCCCAATGAGTTTTCTACCAAAGGCCAAAATAGGTATGGAAAGGGCCGTTTACTGACAGAACCAAGCTTGATTGCCTAGCAACAGGCACTGAGGGGAAAGTAGGGTTCCCAGCTCTGAGTAGGGAAATACCTGGAGATTTGGGGGGTGGATTCTGTGGAAGGCAGTGTTTGGGGGGGGGGAAGGACTCAGCAGGGATTTTCCAACCTGGAGCTGGCAACCCTAGTCAGGACTGGCCCAATGAGTTCCTCACAAAGGCATGGAAAGGGTTTTGTTCCTTCGTCTTTTTACTGACAGAACCAAGCTTGGTTGCCTACCAACAGCCACTGAAGGAAAAGTTAGTCCCACAGAGGAGCCAAGCAGGCGAAGTGTCTTAGTCAGGAGAGAGAGCGTATTCTGACAGGGAACAGTGGTGGGAGTGGGCAGGGAGGAGGAGCAGACCCAGCATCCGGCCAATGGCACGTGAGTACTCTTGAGTGGTGGTTGACGGGCCAATGGCTGATGAAGCACACTGTGGGTGGAATTCAGGCAACGCAGCCAGTGGATAGGGACAGCTTCTGAGTGACACATCATGGAGCCAACTGATTTAGGAGCATGTGGAATGTTCAGAAAATGCCACCCTACTACTCAATTATATTTAAGAAAAGATGGTAGACTCCCAGCCCTGAAGAAAAAAAATACTTGAGTCCCCATGACAGCCATTTGTGGTGATGCCCACTACCTTTTCTCAAAATCCCCAAATTGCGTACAGGCTAAAATTGTTTAGGGACTCCCATCTGTGCTAGACTAAAAAGAAAACAAAAGAAAACAGAATCACCTTGAAAGAGCATTCTCACAAGGAATTCCATCTAATAGCAGTGCCAGCCTTTAAACCAGAGAGAACTAAGAAAATTTCTGGTTTCAAGTCTTCAAGAAGCATGCAAACATATGGAAAATGCAAAAGTACAAGAATGTGCTTGGTAATTCTAGCTACATAGCCCTTGCCCCAGATAAGTGAATGATAACTGTTTCAGAGAATTCACTGATGCCATTTCAGTGTTCATTCTCACGTTGAGAATGAAGGGTTGAGCAGACAAAGTCAGAGTCAGGGATCATTAAAATAAATGATTTCCACAGATTTCAAAGATGTCTGTATCAAGCTACTCATTCTATCCCAAGAACTTTTCCGCAACAATCTTTATTTGCTCAATACAGTAGCTAAAACATTGTGGGGAACAAAATAAACAGAATAAAATGCAAAACTTTTTCCAGTCCCTGTAGGAAAGTGAATGTTAGAGATAAGCTTGCAGAACTAAGGCTTGCCTTAGAACACACAGCTTGCCTTAATGGTATCTGTTTTCATAAAAACAACCGTTGAAAATAAAGTGAACTTCAATGTAGGAATATTACACACAATCCTCAGAACAGGCAAATCAGAGAAAATTACATTGCTAGCAGGAAATGGAAAAATACTAAAATACTAAAAGGGCTGAACATTATGGTTTAGAACAGAGTCAAGTATTTCATTAAAACAGAATGCCATTCCTACGAACAACAGCTGCCTATAGGAAGAGAAATCTAAAGTATAAATGCAAGCCAGAGATGAGATGCTATGTTATGAGGTTTCTTACATCATCAAACACCCCCAAACAAAAAGAAGAGACACTGAGAAGCTTCACCAACTGGCAAGGAAGAAGGATATTTTATATTCAAATTACAGTCCCCCCAACACACCATATTAAAGCAGCTATCAAGTCATACAGATTAAGAAAGCTATAGAGACAATGTCTGTTGTAAAATATCAAAGTATGCATTATCCAAGAAGGGCCAAAAAAGAGGTTTTAGTAGCTGTTCAAAAGCCTGCCAAGGATGCACTATGGAAGACCTCAATGGGCATCACCAGAGCCTCAAAAGAAAGATTCTGCTCTGTCCCTCAACAGATCTTGATCTGACAGTACTCTGAGCAGGGCCTCCCCATCAAGTCCTAACACCAGGAAAAGGTATGTAAGGAAGACTATATCAAGTATGTAAGAATCAGGCTGTATAAAACTTATAAGAAAGCATTTAAATTGTGGCTTAGTGCTGAGTGACAGCCGGTATGTTTCCCACAAAATTAGGAAATTTTGCTTCTAATGGTTAGGAGGCTGGTTTGGACTACCCAAGTTAACTCCCAGAACTCAAGGAGATCTCAGGAACAGCCTCTGACAACACAAGAATCCTGAGCATGTACCAAGGGGACTCCTGTCAATGTTTTTAAAATAATGGTTTGGCTCTCTAAAGAGAAATAAAAGTGTTGCACTTACCTGTAACCAGGGCTTTTTTTGTAGAAATAGCCCAGCAGGAACTCATTAGCATAATAGGCCCCAACCAACAGCAGAAACTCATTAGCATATTAGACCACACCCCTGACTGTGCAGCTCCCTCCCAGGATCGGCCTCCCCAGGTGCCCTGCAGCTTGCGGGGTGCATGGGGAACTGGAGGGAAGGAAGGCAGTTTGTGGATCCAGGGAGGGGGAGGAGGCTATAGGCATGGCCAACTTGGAAACTAGCTGGAATTCTGTTCCTGTGCGTTCCTGCCCCAAAATAGCCCTGCCTGTAACTGTTGTTCATTGAGGTATCTTCTGTGCAGGCATACATTGGGACTGCGCTTGCACAGGCCAGCCACCAGAGGCTTTCTTCCAGCTAGACTTAGTATTTTCAACATTTGGAGGGAAGTCCCTCCCCTGCAGGCCATCTTCCTGCTCAAACACTCATGAGCTCTGCAGGAGGGGGCCTCCTTTTCCCTCAGTTCCCCTGAGCCTCTGCTAGTCCCACAGATTAATAATCTCCCATGAACTCACAACAAGGCAGGAGGGAGGGAATGTGTGCCTGCACAGAAAACAAGTTACAGGTAAGTGCTACACTGTTTTCATCTTCAGTCTTCTGTGCTGTCCCACACTGGGAGACTGTAGAACTGCTTGCCTTGGAGGTGGGATGAGCTTTACTTGAACAAGGAATGCAGAACAGCTCTGCCAATTGCTGAATTCCTTCTTGCATAAATGTCCACAGGATAATGCTTGAAGTAAATATCAGATGACGATGTCGACGACTATGCAGCTGCTCTACAGGTGTCTTCCAAGGAGGTACATTCCGGAATGCTGCTGATGTTGCCTACGCTTGTGTGGAATGTGCTCAAACCCCTAATGGGCATGATAGACTACCTAGCGCATAGCCAAGCTGAACTGTGGAGACTATCCACCTGGATATGGTTTGTGCTGAGGCCAGTTTCCCCTTTGAATTGCCCAAGTAACAAACAAACACATGTGGGGTCTGCTGGAAACACCTCATTCTGTCCAAGTAAAATAATAAAGATCTCTTAACATCTAAAGAATGCAGTGTCTTTTCAGTGTCTGATGTGGAGGACAGAAAGATCACTGGGAGAAATGTGACATGCCATTAGGAAACAAGAAAACACCTTAGGTAAACAACAAAGGCTAGGCATTAGTACTATGTGGCTTGTCTGAAACTTGATGAATGGAGGGCCAGCATTCTGAGCTGCCAACTCTCCTACTCTCCTAGCTGAGAAGATTGGCACAAGGAACGCTACCCTGAAAGACAAGAGTTGCAAACTACATGATCAAAGCAGTTCAAAAGGAGCTAGAATAAGTTGGGATAGAACCACAGAGACATTATCAGTGCCTGAGGTAGGAACAAATAATCCCTCCAAAAACTTTTAGAAGCTGGGTGAGAAAATAGGGTCCTGTCTTCACTGGCAGCTTTCAAGAAGAGGCTGGATGAATATTTGTCAGAGATGCTTTAGGCTGGTCCTGCATTGGGCAGGGGGTTGGACTAGATGGTCTGTATGGCCCCTTCCAACTCTATGATTCTATGATAGCCAGATATAGCTGCTAGGTGCACATTCAGGGAAGTGTCCTTAACAGTCATCAGATAATCAAACACCAGAGCAACAGGGCAAGACTCTGTGGGGACCCCCTGTGCCCTGGCCCATGTAGAAAAACAAACCCATTTACTCATATAAAACCATGTAGTAGAGAGTCTATGAGCATGGAGCAAGACATTAGCTACCTGGTTGGAGAACTCAAATTGGAATTGTTCAGTAGCCAAGCTGTAAGTCTGTGCCTGTGCACTTCGTGATGGATCATAGGGCTTTTGTGGGGCAGGTCCATAGCTAGAGGCAAGTAAACATAACAACCTGATGACACTGATAGGAGAATATGGAACCAGACCTGCCTGGACCAAAATTGAGTAACCAGGATGCACCAAATGTGCTCCTCCCCTATTTTGCTCAAAATCCTGCTGATAAGCGGGATTGGGGGGGGGGGGGATATTTTAAAAGGGTGCCTGTCCATTGACTTTGAAATGCATTTTCCTTAGAGAGACAGTCACTGCCTGCCCTGGAACAGAATACTGGGGCTTTCGCAATGTCACATGTAGCAAACAGCTCCATTCTGGGGAACCCCCACTGCTGGAAAACTGGCAGTATGTATTCCTCCCTAAGAGACCATTCATGTTCCAAGTGTCCCATTCTGCTGAAGATGTCCGCTCTTGTATTGGTGGTGCCTGCCATGTGTACTGCCTGAAGTGAGGATCCTTGAGCTATGGCCATTTCCCAAATGATATTTGCTTCTCTGCAGAGGGCTACCAAAGCAGTCGCACCTTGTCGGTCTATATAGCCCTAGTATTGTCCGTAATAACCCAAAGGACCTTTCCCTTGGTAAGGTCTGCAAATGAGGAAAGGGCATAATATACTGCATGCAACTCTAGCAGATTAATGTGAAATCCCCTGTCCTCAGGAGACCAAATATCTTGTACAGAATGTGAACCACAGTGGCCGCACCAGCCCTGCAGTGATGCATCTGAGGTGACTGAAATTTGAGGGGCTTCACCCCTGAATGGTATTCCTGATAGAAGGTTACTGTCACATGGCTACCAGAGTAACTTTGCATCTAGGTGCTGTCAATTTTGTCTGTCGGGAATGTGAAAGAGAAAGATACTTCCCAAAACCCAGTTCTGCAACAGTTCCATCCTTAGACTGGAATCATATCCATGGTAGAGATCATAAGTTTCTGAAAAAAGCATACAGACTGAAATCTCTTATGTAACAGACACCTAATGAATGCTTTGATGCATGAAAGTGGCCTGCTGCCAGGGTTGGAGTCGTGATTTCTTACTGTCGACAACCAATCCCAACTCCTGACACGTTTGTATGATCAAGGAGCCCTGCGACTTGAGCTCTTCACAGGAAGGTGCAGTGATGAGCCAGTCATTTAATTATGGATAAATGGAGCGATCTCTAGCCCTTAAGGCAGGGGTGGCCAACCTGTGGCTCGGGAGCCACATGCGGCTCTTTCACACATATTGTGCGGCTCCTGGCAGGGCGGCTGGGGAAGCAAAGGGGAGGCATGCTTTTTTTCTCTTTCTCCCTTCCTTCCTTCCCTCCTCCCTCCCATCTATTTGCTTTCCTAGTTTCTCTCTCTCTCTTTCTTTCCACTTCTTTAATTCTTTCTTTCCATCTCTCATTTTCTCTCTCTCTCTCAATATCATTAGCAAACAAGTAATATCATTATCAATAACCGGTTTTCCTCATTTGTTTTTATTTTTGGCAGTCCCATTTAACATTAATAAAAAGCAAATTTGCATATTTTAAAAAATAAAAACGTGTGTGTGATATTTGTTCCTGTCTTGCGGCTCTCAGACATCTGACGTTTATTCTATGTGGCTCTTACGTTAAGCAAGGTTGGCCACCCCTGCCTTAAGGTGTGCTACCACATCAACGACATGCTTAGAGAAAACCATGGGGGCAGTGGCGAAACCAAATGTTAGGGCAGTGTACTGGTAGGAGAGATGACTGTACATAAAGCGTAGAAACCTGAGATGCATAGGACAAATTGCTCTATGAAAATAAGCGTCCTATAAGTCCAGTACACAGAACCAAGAGTTTAATTTCAAAAATTGTAAGACCAACACAAGTGATAACATTTTAAATTTTCTGACATTCAGAAAAACATTAAGGTCTTTCAGATCCAGTATCGACCTCCGACCTCCATCCTTTTTGGGTACTAAAAAGAAACATGAGTAAAACCCCCAGCTGTGGTCTTATTCAGGAATCCTCTGCACTGCCCCTTTCTCTATTAGGAATGAAAATTCTTGTTTCAGTTCAGGAAAGTGTTATTCAGAACCTGAGCAGCATCTTGTAGGGGCGGCCATTCACAAAACTCTAATCTGTAGCCAACAGTAACAACGCTAATCTGGGAGAACCGGGTTTGATTCCCCACTCCTCCACTTGCAGCTGCTGGATGACCTTGGGTAACCCATAGCTCTGTCAGAGCTGTTCTCTCAAGGACAGCTTTGAAAAAAGCTCTCTCAGCCCCACCTACCTCACAGGGTGTCTATTGTGGGGAGGGGAGGGGAAAGGAGTTTGTAAGACGCTCTAAGACTCGGAGTGAAGGGCAGGGTATAAATCCAATCTCTTCTTCTTCAGCTGTCACACTCTGCCACCTATTACTGAAAACAACCAATCTGTCCCTAAAACTGAGAGGGATTTGATTCTCCATTGGCTCTAGTTAGAAAGTACCCTTGGTATTCTGATGCAGCTCCTTAGATGGTGGCTGCTGCTGCTGCCCTAGCTGCCTAGATCTATGGCTCAACCTACATCTGCCCTGGGACACAGACCTTGAGAATGATCATTGGAGAGGACACTTGTTCCTGCAAGTGTCTAGGATATGGCGATTGCGATTGATGGAATCTGTATGACTGCTGTAGCCTGTATGGAGTGGCTGGAGCCACTGTTATATCAAAGGAACAAGGTGTTTGCTTGCTATTTTTAATCTGGGACAAGAGATTGTCAGTTGTAGATGTGAATAGTGTGGTTCCCTCAAAGGGAAGGTCTTCAGCCTTTTGTTGAGTGTCCGGGGGTAAAGTGGTGGACTGTAACCATGCATCCCATCTAAGCACAAGTGCAGAGGTCATGGCCCTACCTGCAGTAGCTTGGCAGGGGGCTTTTTATCCTTCTTAGGTGGGGGTGCCAATGTGCAGCATTCAGCTGAATGGGCAGGCAATCAGACCAGACACTTCGGTTCCATCTCCGGAACTGGTGGAGATAGCATGCTCAAAGGACAATTGGTTCTAGATAGTATGCACAAAGGACAGCTGGTTCTAGCCAGGGATTTCAATGGCATGGACTGAGCTTGCTCGGCCAGGGCAGATACCTTAGCTGCCAGACTGTTAGAACAAGCAAGTGCTTTTCCCCATAAGCTTGTCTTTACGCATCCTGCTAGATCAGAGCAGGCTTTCTGAGTACACTAAAGGGAATCTTGTGTATGGCAGTATTGTGGGCCTCACCCAATCAGAAAAGACAGAGCAAGTGCTCATCAGAGTGAGTCATTTTTGTACCACATTCTAGGAATGGGCATGAGCCATCTCATGAACCGAAATTCAGCCCAAACATGGGCAGTTCAGAGTTTGCGATCCAATATTTGTGGAAGGTACCTTCCCTGAACATTTACTGGACTTGGGGCCAGTTCAGTTCAGCTGTTTGGAGCCAGCCATTTAGGTTTAATTGGCTGAGAGCTATTAAACCCTTCGAAGGGGGAGAAGCAAAACAGGCGGCCAGCCAGCCATTTAAACCTAACAGCTGACCGGTGGACCCCACACCACTCAGCTGGCAGGTTTAAATGGCTGGCCCCTTTGAAACAGGGGGAAGCAAAATTTACAGGTTAAATGGCTGCCAGCCATTTAAACCTAACAGCTGACCAGCAGACCCTTCCAAGGTGTTTCCTCCCCTTTCTCCTGGCTCTGGCAAACCACTGTCAGGAGAAAGGTAGAAGTGAAGTTCCTTCCAGGGTGGTCCCTGCCACCTTTCTCTTGCCAGTGGCTTGCTGAAGCTGGGAGAAAGGGGGAACTGAACTTGCTAGATTGGCTCAGTTTGGGTGGGGCCCTTTTGCGTTGGTTCAGTTCAAGGTTTGAACCACTTTCATGAGGGGGGTTATCTATAGTTTAACACAGATCGGTAAACACCCTTCCCCTTATTGAAATATCATTATCAATATCTTTTACCCCTTTTGTTTTTATTTCTGGCAGTCTTATTTAATGTTCACATTAATAAAAAGCAAATTTGCATATTTTCCAATTAAAAACATGTGTGCAATATTTGTTTGTGTCTTGCAGCTCTCAGACATCTGATGTTTCTTCTATTTGGATCTTACGTTAAGCAAGTTTGGCCACTCCTGTTAGATATGGTAGTCCTTCAAGTACTTGAAAATAGATATTATATCACCTCTCAGTCGTCCCCTCTCCGCACTAAACATATCCAGCTCCTTCAACCTTTCCTCATAGGACTTGGTCTCCAGACCCCTCACCATCTTCGTTGCCCTCCTCTGGACATTTTTCAGCTTGTCTACATCCTTCTTAAACTGTGGTGCCCAAAACTGAACACAATACTCTAGGTGAGATCTAACCAGAGCAAAGAGATACCATTACTTCACATGATCTGGACTCAATACTTCTGTTGATACAGCCCAAAATCACATTTGCCTTTTTAGCTACCGCACCACACTGCTTACTCATGTTCACTGTATGTTCTACTAAGACTTCTAGATCCACGTACTACTGCCAAGACAAGTCTCTCCCAACCTATTATTATGCATTTGATGTTTCCTACCTAAATGCAGAACTTTACGTTAATCCCCATTGAAATTCATTTTATTTGTTTTAGCCCAGTGTTTCAACCTGGCAAGATCATCCTGTATCCTGACTCTGTCTTCTACCATATCTGCTACCCCCCCCCCCCAATTTAGTATCATCTGCAAATCTAATAAGCATTCTCTCTATTCCTTCATCCAAATAATTGATAATGATGTTTAACAAAACAGGTTCCAGGACAGATCCTCGAGGCACTCCACTTGTCACTCCTCTCCAAGAAGATGAGGAACCATTCACAAGCACTCTTTGGGTATGATCTGTCAACCAGTTACAGATCCATCTAACAGCAATAGGATCCAAATCACGTATTTCCAATTTGTCAACAAGAATATTAAGTGTAACCTTATCAAAAGTCTTACTGAAATCAAGATAAACTATGTCTACAGCATTCCCCTGATCCAGCAAGGTAATAACTTTCTCAAAAAAAAAAGAAAAAAAAAAAGGTTAGTCTGACATGGCTCTTAGTAATCACAGCTGTCTTTCTAAATGCTCAAGGTCTGTCTGTTTGATGATTTGTTCTAAAACTTTCCCAGGTAGAGATGTCAAGCTGATGGGCTGGTAGTTACCTGGATCCTCCTTTCCCACCCTCCTTGAAGATGGGGACATTTGCCCACCTCCAGTCTTCTGGCACTTCATCTGTTCTCCAAGAATTCTCAAAAATAGTGGACAGAGGTTCAGAAATGATATCTGTGAGTTCTTTTAGTACCCTTGAATCTGGCCCCAAGGACTTATTTTCATTTAAAGAAACTACATGTTTATATACTAATCCTATGTTGATCCTAGGATGCAATTCAATTCCCTCATCATGTGTTTTGTTTTTGCCATGTTGAGCACCCTTACTCTCACATGAGAAGACTGAGGAAAAGTAGGAATTGAGAAGTTCTGCCCTCTCTCCATCACCTTACAATTTCACTTTCCTGTCCCCACAATGGGCCTACCATGTCCTTGCTCTTTTTCTTTCTTTGAACATAAGAAAAGAACCCTTTTTTGTTGTTTTTAGCATCTCTTACTATCCTAAGCTCAAACTGAGCTTTAGCTTTCCTAACTCTCTCTCTCTACAAGCACTGGTTATTTGTTTATATTCATCCTTGGTTATAAGGCCCTCCTTTCACTTTCTGAATGAGTCTTTTTATTTATCAAGTCTTTAGAAAGCTATTTATGGAGCCACCTTGGCTTCCTTAGGCTCCTCCCATTTTTCCTTCTCATAGGAATAATTTGTGATTGTCCCTTCAGTATTTCGTTTTTAAGAAACTCCCATCCCTCTTGAACTTCCTTCTCCTTAAGTACCATATTTTTTGCTCCATAAGACTCACTTTTTCTCCCCCCAAAAAGGGGGGGGAAGTGTGTGCGTCTTAAACCCCCCTCACCTTTCCCGAGCCACAGCACCAAGCAGAGCTAGGTGCATCTTATGGAGCAAAAAATACGGTATTTCTGACCATGGAATTCTACCCAGCATAACTTTGTCAAAATTTATTTTTCTGAAGTCCAACCTATATGTCTGACTATGAATAGCTTTTACCTCCCCCAAGACTGTAAATTCCAAAATTACATAATCACTACTACCCAGGGTACCCACTACTTTCACCTCTTCGACCAGTTCTTCCCTGTGGGTAAGAATCAAGTCCAATATAGCAGATCCCCTTGTTTCTCTCTCCATTGCCTGGAAAATGAAGTTGTCAGCAAAACAAGTCAGGAATTTATTGGACCTTTCATTGTTAGCAGAGTTGGACTTCCAACAGATATCCAGGTAACTGAAATCTCCCATAACCACTGTGTCCCATCTCGTTGAGAACTTTGTAATCTGTTCTAGGAGTGTCTCATCCAAGTCCTCTGTCTGGCTTGGTGGTCTATAGCAGACCCCCACCATAATATCACTATTATTGCTTACTCCTTTTATTTTTACCCAGAGAGTCTCAACTGGACTTTCATGCTCAGATTCACGTCTTTCCTCTCAAGTATATACCTCCTTTACATATAATGCAACTCCTCCACCCTTCCTTATTTGTCTGTCCCTTTTAAATAAGTTGTTCCCCTCAATCCCAATATTCCAATTGTAAGTATCATCACACCAAGTTTCAGTAATGCCTATTAGGTCATAGTCGCCTTCCTGTATTAGGTCTTTGTTCCTCCTGCCAGTTTCCCATACTCTGCACATTAGTATAGAGACATTGGAATCTATGTTTTATGCACCCTAAGGTTTTCATTTCTGTACTTACAGATGAGTTAATGTTATCTAGCATACCTGCCACTCCCTGCAAAACTTTAGAGTTCTTATCTCCAGTTATGGGCATCATACTGGGCTTTGCATTTTTGTCTCACTCCTCCATAGGATTTAGTTTAATACTCTCCTTATTAGGTTTGCAAGGCTGTTTCCAAACACATTTTTGCTGCCCTCATGAGGTATATACCATCTCCCAATAGAAGAGTTTCATCTCAAAAGCGTAAGCCATGGCCCAAAAATCCAAACCTTTCCTGATGACACCATCTACGTAGCCAGTCACTGATCTGCAGTATTCTTTTTTCCCTTCCTAAGCCACAGCCTTCAACAGGAAGAACTGACGAAAATACAACCTGAGCTCCCAATTCCTTCACCTTTTTACCCAGAGGCACACAGTCTCTTTTAATACATTCTGGGCTGTGCTGGGCGGTATCATTTGTTCCCACATGGATGAGCAAGAAGCGATAATAATCCACGGGCTTGATGAGTCTTCCAATCCTTTCCGTCACATCCTGGATGTGTGTGCCTGGTAGACAGCATACCTTTCGAGACAACAAATCCAGTCAGCACGCTTTAGCGTCTACCTCTCTCAGTAGGGAATCCCCAATTACCAACACAAGCCTTCTCCTATATTGGGGAGCAGAAGCTCAAATCCTCTCATCCACAGGGGTCTGAGAAATTTTCTTCAAGCTTTGTGGAGGCTGGGAGAGGAGCCCTTGTTCCAGTGGTTCAAAATCACTATCTGTGGGGAGATCCAGGAACCAATTGCTTAGTAACAGAGGCTCAGAACATCTCTTGATTTTCCTGCTCCTGTGGGTTACATTCTTCCATGTGCCCTCCTCCTGTGTTGGGTGCTCCTCCATTTGCTGAGATACCTTTCCTTCCTCCTCCTCTTGCCCTCCCAGGTGTGCTTCATAAGTTCTGTCCGTGAAATCTTCACCTTCCCTTTAAACTGGAGTGTGGACAAGCGTGCCCCAAGTCCCTGTATCTTCTCCTTCAGTAGGGCTACTAACTTACACTTGCTGCAAGTGTCATTGCTGTTACCCTCAGGTAAGAATACAAACATGCCACAGACTTTGCATGTCACTGCCTCAGCTCCCTCACCAGCCATGTTGCACTCCAGTAGCAGCTCCCTCACCTGCTCCTTTTCAAAGCCCAGCTCTGAATGGTGAAATGTAGCTCTGTTGCACTGAAAATTTGGTTATGTTTATAGTTTTATTTAATACTCCAGAGTGTGTGTGTTTGGAGGGTTGGTGCACAGGCATACAGTAGTCATGGGGTTCTTTTGGCTGATGATGACTGCGATAGTGGCTCTTTGTAAGTGAGAGTACCACTGACACAGAGCCACAGCGTATACAGCACTTCACAGAATACAAGATGACAGGTTCCTCCTTCAAAGAGCATGTAATCTAAAATCAAAATCAAGGAGGAGGGAAAGGTGAAGGGAAGAATATACATGAGAAGAGCATGTTTAATTGCACTTATATATGCACTAGGAGCAAGGCCTGTTATAAATCAATACAATGGGCTCTAGCAACAGTCCGGCCTAGTGATGCCCTGGTTGGTGGAGCAGGCATCAGGTGCGGCGCCGCCGACTAGGCCGGTCCCCCCCGTGGCTGCCAGCCTCTGGCAGGCTCCAGGCTGCTGGCAGATCACCCAAGTACCTGCAGGCCTCAGTTGTGGTGCCGCCAGGAGCAGGCTCAGGCTCTGTGTGCACCCACCTGTGCCTGCTGGAGGTTCCCCCATGGCCGGCTGCCCCTGGCGGCCTCCGGGCTGCTTGTCACCCACCCGGAGACCTGCAGGCAGCGGCTATGGCAGCGGCAGGAGCAGGCTCAGGTCTGGTGTCTGGCCACCTCCACTGTCCTGCCGTCTGCTCGCTGCCCACCCGTTGACCTCCAGGTGTCCGCGGCCACCCCTTTTCGGCCACTGATGGAGCATGCACCCTGTCTGTCACCTCCCAGCCTACTAAGTCTGGATGCCAGTTCTGTGGGCAGGTGGACGGGACTAAGGCAAGGCATCCACAAATAGTGAGGCAAGTTTGGGCCAGTGCCGCTTCTGTGGGCGGGAGCCAGAGAATGCAGCCAGTTGCCAGGGTCCCCGTTCTGAGTGGCAGCTTGTGCAGCCAACTGATTAGGGAGCACACTGAATGTGGCCACCCCAAAACAGCTTTATTATATAGAGAGGTAGGCTTAGCTGCAATAAATGGTGGGACTTGCGCCAAAGGCTTCACAAAAATGGAAGATTTTGAGGAGGGAATGAAAGGACAAGAGAGTAGGAGAAAAGCAGAAAGGTGGAGGGGAAGGTGGAGAGGAGAGCTGCAATAAATGGTGGGACTTGTGCCAAAGGCTTCACAAAAATGGAAGATTTTGAGGAGGGAATGAAAGGGCAAGAGAGTAGGAGAAAAGTAGAAAGGTGGAGGGGAAAAGAAAGCAGGGTATGTAAGAAATACTGAAGAATAAACCTCTATGTTGAATTCTGCCTTGTGTTGTCTCCTTGCTTGCATTAAGCTACACTAGTTATGCATGCAAAGCTCTCTACCTCCTTTATGACGAAGTGCTATTCAACCTTATGAAACTGATGAATAACCAGATATACCAGCAGCTAATTCTGTCTCTTGCGTACGAGATGTAAATCTGCTTTGAAAGCACTATGTATTCAATTCTCTAGGGTTCTAATCTGCCCAGCAATAAACTACAGTCTCTCTAATAGGACAAACTTCTATACATCAACAATGAAGTAAACTACTTCTATTACTTGGCAGCAACATGTGATCATAGCTACTTCCCTTGGCTTCAGGAAATCAATTCCTATTCTCATCATCTTCCTGTTCCCAGTAAAAGGACTGAGCACAGTTAACTTCACCCCAGCTTGTCTGAGCTCTTGATTCAGACAAGGTGGCACTAGGGAAATCTCTCGGCGTAATTGTCTTTTCACTGCTGTAGGAGGACCAGCTCACTGATTAACTGCATATTTGCCTGGGCTCCTGGGTCTTACCTGAGGCTATAGTGGGGTCTCACTACAGAACAGCACTGTGGAATCAGTACAGCACCAATGGCAACTCCCTTTCCCAGCTCCTTCCCTGTCTAGTTTCTTGGTCAAAAAGGGATGCAGAAAACTAGAAACAGGAGACGCGTGAAACTCAGGAGCACACAATAAGAGGTCACTCAATTGTACTGTCTGCCCGGCAGAACTTATAAAATAAATTAAGCAGTAAATGTGGCCATGCATTAGACTGCATTATACTGCAGATAACTTTTCAGTTTCATGTCAGACTATCCTTTAGTTTACAGCATGAAAATAGTGATATATAGGATGCATAACAATTGTATGTTTTATTCTTAGATTTGGATCAGAAAGCCAAGAAGACACATCGTTTAAATTCCAGAGGACTGGCTGTGTTTGTCTGCTGCAGCCAAAGTAAGAGCTTCATGAAACCTTAAAGACAATAAATAGCATAAGCTTTGTGAGCCATGACCCATTTGGTCAGAGAATATTAAAAGGCATTTTTGATAGTATTCTTAAAAAATTAATTGATGCATTTATGTCAACATATAATTTTGGAACGTTTACCTGAAGATGTTACATTAAAATGTTATTTGTTCTGTTCGGCCATAATCTGGAAGAATTTGGGGACATAAGGGGGTGATTTACATTATTAGTGTGTGGAGTTTAAGACATGGTATCAGTTCAGATTAGATTATTCATATTCTTATGTCTGTGATATGAATTCATATTTAGTTGCCTATCAACAAATGGAATTGTTCCACTGGTAAATCCAGAATGATTGTAGCAAAAGTTCTAGCAATTCATCCTTTTAAGAAAGAGACCAAATAAACACTTCAAAGCTATGCATATCTCCACTTTGGCCCTCCTAGTTCATTTCCCTAGCTATGTGATTTCTTTACCTCCTTGTGAAAAACAAGTTTTAATATTGTGGTCTTGTTACATTTATTTGGATACATGTTGTGAAAATATCATCTACAGTGTAACAAAAAACAGCAAGATTTTGAAATAGTCTATTTATACAGGATAAGAAACTCATTTTTGAAATACAACTAAATAGCGGGAAGCTAATGATATCTACCACAGACTGATTTCAATGTTCTGTGTTCTATCACTGCCATTACTACGTGCAATATGGGACACAGAATATTCAGAAAACTAGATTCACATCAACTGTCCTAAGAAGAAAAAAAGTACTAATTGGTCAGCCTGTTTTCCTTTGTTACACGTCAGCAGAACTTTCTTATGAAAGACTACATACACCCTCAGTGAGAACCAGCCTTTAGTATTGTGCCATTTGGACACCATTCAAAACATTGTTAAACTAAATGTTTTTCAGATGGTTAACTCTAGTTTTAATGTACCGTAGTTGGCTAACTAACTGCAAACAAATATTACAGCATGGCTCAACAAATCCCAAGTCACCACAGTGCCCAGGAACTTCATTGTGGTGCCTAGTATATGCAGGAATGATCTTTAGTGTCTCTTGACAACCCTCAGTTACAAATTCTATTTTTCATTTCACATCAGAAGGTTTGGTTGTATGGCAAAATGCATGACCACGAAGTTGCCTGTTTATATGTTAACTTTATATTATTCAGTGACAATCGGCGAATTCATTTCTGAACCAGTTGCTTTCTGTATTGGTTCCAGTACCCAATTAAATTGAGCTTTTTAAAGTAGGATACCCAGACCTCCACAGGGGCGGGGGATTCCCCGCTCTGGAGTCCCTTGCCCTGGTGCAGCTGTTCGACTGCTTGGCAAAGGGACTTACCAGCAGCAAACTGAGGCCTAGACCTCTGTCACCAACAATGTGGTGACGTCAATTCCAGCATGCACTGGATGCATAGGTGCTCTGGTATTTGGAGAAAACTCTACGGTAATAACAGCTTCTACCATAGAGTTTTTGCTCAAACATCAGAGTGTCCCCATATCACCAGTGTTGTGATGACACGTTGGAAGTGACATTGCCACCAGTTGGGATTCAACCAATATTAAACTGATAAATAAGCTACTTTAACATCTGTTTAGGGGGCATGATGGTGTTTGCATGTGAAGCTGACATATAACATCGCCTTGCTTACTTTTGGCCATCTTGGAAACTCTTGCTGCTGAAACCAACCAGCCTGTCATTGGGGACTCTGGTGACGGAGTATGTTTTGGACCCAGGATTGAATGGGTAACATCTTGCTCTTTGAACCAAGGTTCTACAAGTATTTAGCTAGTTTATTAATCTCTAGTTTTACTGCCCTCACAGTAACCTTTTAAGTAATTCTGCACCTTTTATAATAATAGTACTCTTTAAATATATTTTATTTACCAGCCTCTCGTTTCTGTCTCTCCACTGCTGCAATAAGACAATCTGGTGCCTAGACTGATGGTTCCTACCTCTAGAATGGAGGATCTAGAATGGAGGATCTCCGTGGATCTCCTGCTGTGAGTCAACCTCGCAGGGAGGATTCCGTAGTTAATCCTGGTAAGGTCAGGAGTTTTTCCTTTAGCTCTTGACTGGAGGGACACAGAAGGACTGGTGGTAGCACTACCTGGTTAAAGGTATACAGGTGCCTTTAACCCCCCTTTGTAATTGTAAATAGCCAGCCTCTTGGCGAAGAAAGTCTCCAGCCCAGCTTGGGCAGAAGGGAGGCTCTCTTTGACAGTTACCCACCCCCCCACCTGTTGCTAGGAGGCACCTGGCAACCCTATTTTAAAGAAACAACAACATTTTGAGCAGTTGCACAAAATTTAGGTTATGGTTAGAAGTTGGGATTTTGTGATGATGGCAATAAGGGTTCCCTTATATTTACTTACATACTACAATGCTTTTGTCTCAGTTTTAATAACATTATGAGAAGCTCTGAAGATTTTAAGATTAAGTTTCTTTGTAGCAATAACTAGAGATGTGAGGGCAATTACTAGGAAACTAGGGGGGGACAGTTTTCCTACTTTTCCCAAGGAATAGGATATTTTTAAAAAATTCTGACGGAAAAAATGGGAAACGTAGGGGAGCACTAAAAAAAGACTCCAATGGAATATTTTTTCCTTTGTAATGAATAACAAGCTATTTATGACACCATTTTACTTGCTCATGATGTATGGTATGAAAAAATCTGAGGACTGGAAAAAATAGATTTTATTTCCATTTTGGAATGAGTGAAATTCTCTACTGTCAACACATGCAACACATTTTCAAGGATACTTACTGTTTAAGTGTGGATGACTTGAATAATTAATATGCTATAATGTGTTTAATTATTATTACTGTAGAAATAAATACAATGGGCTCTAGAAGGAGGCTCTGGGTAGTTGCCCTGGCCTTGGGCACTCAGCGTCAATTTGCTATGGCAACATCAGAAGAGTATAATGACACAGAGCTTACTGTTTTCTCCAGGTAACTGATCTCTGCCATCTGAAGAACAGTTTTAATTCTGAGTGATCTCCAGTCCTCCCCTGGAGATTGGCAACAATGATTTCCCAGGAGGAAATGGCTGGTTTGGCGGGTAGAGTCTATTATATTGTACCTGTCTGAGGACCCACCCCTCCTTAAACCCCACCCTCTCCAGGCTCTACCCCTCAAATCTCCAGGAATTTCCCAACCTAGAGCTGGCAATCCCAACCAACCATTAACCTACCATTATCTCCCCCTATGATTTCAGCTTTCCATCTTCCCCCCCACACTTGCATTCTCTACCTAGGGAAACTACAGTCTTTCTCTGCAGTGGGGACCCAAGCAGGAGGGAAGTGACCTCAGCAGGGTATAATGACACAGAGTCCACCCTGCAGAGCAGCCATTTTTCCAGGGGAGCTGATCTCTGCCATCTGAAGAGTAGTTTTAATTCTGAGTAATCTCCAGCCCTCACCTGGAAATTGGCAGCAGTGGTTCCCCAGGAGGAAAGGTACAGTCTTTCTCCACAGTGGAGACCAAAGCAGCTGACAACATTCTCCTCTCCCCCTTTTGATCTGCACAACAACCCTGTAAGGTAGGTTAGGCTGAAAGTCTGTGACTGGTCCAAAATCACCCACTCAACTTCCACAGGAAGAACTTGGGTCTGGCAGACCCTGCTCTGAAGTGCAAACTGCTATGCCTAGGGTAGCCAACCTCCAGGTGGAGCCTGAAGATTGCTGGGTATCACAACTGAACTCCAGACAACAGATCTCCTCCCCCAGGGAGAAAATAACTGCTTTGAAGGGTGGGCTCTATGGCATTCTTTTTAGCTATTTATTGACCCCAAACTTTGGCTGCCATAGACTCTACCACAAAATATCCAGGAATTTCCCAACCTGGAGCTGACTGACCCCAATGAGTTCCCCACAAAGGTCTGGAAAGGGTCTCCTGCCTTTGCCTTTTTGCTGACAGAACCAAGCTTGGTTACCTAGCAACAGCCACTGAGAGAAAAGTTAGTCCCACAGGAGCCAAACAGGAGAAGTGTCTTTGTCAGGAGAGACAGCCGTTTCGGCAGTTACTTCTGTGAGGGAAGAGTGTCCAGGCTGGCAGTGGGCGGTGGAGAGGAGCACACGCAGCACTCAGCCAATGGGACGCAAGTACTCTTGAGTGGCAGTTGATGGGCCAATGGCTGACGGAACGCACTGCACAGCCAATGGGAGACCTGGAAATGGCCAAGGCGTTAGGGGAATTATAGATAGACAGACAGACAGATATATAGATATATATGGAATTTCAGTGTTTTTAATATTACACATTTTAACTTTATATCCAAATATGCTGGCAGCCCTATCTCCTGAGACTGTATGAGTGTTTCTGTCCAATTAATACACTTTATTTATTACACAGCTTGTTTTCTAACTTTACTTTTCCTGCTTCTCAGATGGCAAAGATTAAGACACACATACTAAGAATGCATTGGGTACAACAGTTTGCATATCCCTCTCTCAATATTAGACATTTTACTTGGAGAAAACCAGGGCATTTGTACTTTTAAATTCTATAAATATAAGAAATAATACAATGTTTGTATTCTAACTAAATTATAGATTATGAATTTTTGATGTTATAGTGGTAAAATAAGATTAGGCTTGATGGGAAACGAAATATTGAACATATTTCAATTTTCCCCTTCCCCCAAATGGGGGAAAATCACACACACATATCCCCCATGGCTTCAAAATGTCCAGAAATATTATGTATCTAGCAATAAAGAGAAATTGTAGTCATTATGATATAAATCCCTGTAGGCTGAAAAATGAGTCCGGCTTTTAGATCCAGTGAAAATTTGTCACGACCTGTGTCTTAATATGCAATATTTTGAGTATATACATAAATTAAGATTTTGGTGAGTCTTGTTCACGTTACACTGTGAAATTAGGACTGGAACTGGCTTGGAGAAAAATGTCATGTTCTTTTAATGGGATCTTACTTACTAAGCAATTTTATTTACCTGAATGCCATGAAATGCTTCATCCGGCCATTTTCACACATAAAACTTCTATTATAGGACAAGACATTTTCCCCAGGCCTGTTAGCAATCCAAACTGAATCCATGGTTTGCATTAAAAAACAGCATGAGTGATAAGCATCACTGACCAAACACAAACTCCAAACAAAATACAAATACACACATTATTTTTAATCTGTGCTTATTAACTGAATGGACTGTATTCTACAAAAATCTGTGGTTAGCTCATTTCCTTCCTTTTCCCCCACAGCCCACTTCTGGCAACTGAGATATTGACACTGGGGGGCTGGACAAGCCTCAGGGACAAAATCCCACGGCTACTGATGGGGGGGGGGTAGAAATCAGGGGAAAACATTCACACTTCCTTCTTCTGCCAGCCACAAGAGGCTTTGCTAATGGAAAGAGACAGTGATGACTCTGGCCTAGTCTATTTCCTCACTGCTTGGGGTGCTAGGTCTCTCACTGGCAACCTACTTGCCTGACATTGCTCCGAGAGGAGAAAAATTCAAATTCAAACAAACAAAACACAATTGGCACTGGTTGGTAGTTCTAGGAATCACCAACCATAGTGCTTCCAGTGCTTTCTAGAACTACCCATTGGCACTCAGTCACATTTACCCCCCATCTCCCTACTCCCAAAGCGTCCTTGGCCTGGCTATCCTACTCACAGATCACCATTATATTTTGACTATAAGGCTCCTGCTTGACTGCTACCATCAGGATTTGGGGGGAATGAAAGAGGAATTCTAAGGGACGTGGGGGGAAACTCTCTGTCAGCAAGTGCCATTGCACTCACAGTTAGCAGGATGCAACCCCATCTTTCTCACTGAGAATCTCGTGTATATCAAAATTAATGGTATATAAAAATCCTTTCTATCAAAGCCTTTTAGTGATTCAAAATGTTCTGATGGAGAGAGAGACTTACAAAGCTATCTGAAACATCCTTCATGTTTATCATCATTTCTGCATTTAATTTCAAAAGAAAATCAAATTATGTAATGTACATGTTTTGAAATAATGAAGAGGGATGTACCGTACGGGCATTTGAGTATCATTTCCCAGACAATTATAAACAGCCAACTGTATGCCACATCATACCCAAAACAATAACGTCTTGACATGCTAAAAAATTGCTTTTCTCAAAGTGGTGTGGTTTTTATTCTGCTGGTATTGATCTGTTGCTTGCTTCAATGTGAGCTTTAATATAATTTGCCATTTGGTGAAATTATGTTTGCGTAGTCATAGTGAAGGGCAAAGGAACAAACACACAAACAAAAATCACTTTTAAATAGCTCAGGTTTTTCATTTTTCTATGGGATTCACTATTGCATCACAGAATTTGCAGATTTTAAGGGAAACAGTTGTCTGTTTAGAACAAGGAAATAAACTGCAATTCTCACTAGATTACAAAAATTATTAAATTATTGTGTAACAGAAAATAGAATAATCTAGTAACCAGTGCCATGCATTTTAATTAAGCCTGTCTCCTATCAAATGTAGTTCTGATTTTTAAAACATTACAATTTTATCTACCAATGACCGAAAACAGTAAAAACTCAAAACAAAAAATGCATAAAGCCCTTCTCTTTCCCCACCAAACACAAACACTGAACTCAAGTACATGTATAGTATTATGAGTATATAGATTCTTTCAAGAAATTGTTGCTGAACTAACATTTGAATGTATTTTGTTGACTTGATTTAATTAAGATTAAAGAATGAGAATACTAATTACTTGTGACTTTCAACAAGATGATGACAGCATCAGTTTAATACAACAGTAAAACACAGTGTTAATCAGTCCATAAAATAAATGATAGTGCAAGCAGTTTGAAACCTAATTTCTACTCATTCTCTCTCTTGAGTTTCAAGTCTCAACAAAGCAAGATAAACTCTCCCTTGCACTATTTCAAAATAAATGGAACATTACAGCCTTAATGAGGATATCAAAAGTAATGCAACTTGGTTCTGTAATTTATGACAAACTCAACAGCTGCCTACAAAGGTATAAAACAAATGCCTGCACATATTTATCTACTGGATATTCTAATCTAGCATACTCTGCATCCTTCAACATAATAACAACAGCTGCATCACTGAGTATCCCATAAAGACTGGAATAAACAGGAAGCCTAGCACACACCCATAACTTCAGCTGACTCAAGTAAATTGGTGATCAGACTCTGGGAAACATGGTGCAGTGAATACACTACAAAGAATCTGTGCAGCCAAGTGTCCTTAAAAAATTCAGGTAAGATTCTGGAACCTGGTACAACTGCTTTCAGCATTTTTTGCATATGATCAGAGTCATGGAGATGTCCTCAGTTCTGTGTTCTTTCAACTGCTACAAGGCTTTCTTATAATTCTCAGATCTTACTATTCATCCTTGGTATGGGGACATTGCTGAAGTCAAACTAATGAATGCAAATTCTTTATAGTTATCAGCATGCATAGGGTGGGAAACCATCACTCTTGCCTGCATTGGTTGAAAGGTGACTCACCTACCACCTTTATACACGTTACATCATACATAGGGGATGAATTTCATTGACATAAGTGAAAGGAAGCTGACAGAAACATAGGAAGTTGTGTGCAGCTTCGGGGACCAAATTTCTGTGGAGGGTTCCAGGAAAGTATACCCACACAAACCAAAATAAATTTGCATAACTCGTGTCAAATGAAACTGCCTCAATTCTGTATTTATATAGAGAAAAAAACCATGGTTTATTCAGGAAGTTTGAGAAAACCACAGTGTACTCACTCTGAGAGTTTGAGATAATCACAGTGTACCCACTCTTTTGGGAGCCCCATTCATACAGGGGAGCTACATATATAAGGCAGTGCCACAGAAAAAAAATATTCTAGAATTGAGTTGTAAGGAGCCAATGGGCCAAAACTACCATCTATATGACATGAATAGTGCTCAGTCAGCATTACCACATTGCCTTCCTGCTCTTTGCCAGATTTTTATAAAGCTATCAAACAGTCCCACTATTACACATTCAGTCCCAAGAATTACGTATTCAACCTTTTGCAACTAAAATACTGATCCAATTAAGCTTTCTATTTTTCTAAAAACTCCTCCCATGTTTCATTCTGCTGGAAGCTTGCTGTATCTTAACAACCTGACAAGTGGTGCAATGATCAATGGAATTTTGCTCTGCATAGCTGTAATAGATAACCTTGTTTCTGAAACAAATTATGTGCTAAAAATGCTCCGGAGTCCTCTTTTCTTGTACTGTCTGACCAGAAGCTTTCTTTGACAAAGCATGAAACAACCCCAACTCTCTTGGCAGGATTGCACATTTCTTTTCAGACAAGAATGTGAACTCCTGTTTCTCTCTAATCTCTCACTGATACAATGGTGATTTAATGGCACACAGGAGGGGGGCAGATATGATCAATAGCACCAAGTTAATAGAGACATGATAAATGCTGCATTTTAGCGCCATCTGATTAGAGTGCCACAAGACATTGTAACTGATAGTTTCAACACAAAATCCTATGACAGTATCCTTTCTAAGAAAGGTATGAATCAATGTGTGTAACAGCCGGTACCATTTATCTGTCAGAATAATATCTATATTCTATTTCCCCCGTCAAGTATATCAGAAATTCCCTTAATAGTCTTGTAGGTTCTGGCATCACTTGTTCAGAAATGGCACCCAATCGAACATCTCTTTTGACACTGCTCTGTGAACTATGACTCAAGACAGAAATAGGAAATTCAATCAACCTCTGGATTACTGAATTTACTCCTAATGAAATCTTCAAATCAGAAATCTCTCTTGGGGAAATCTCTCAATATTCAAACATTAACTTTTCTTAGGATAATAATCCAGGAGTTAACCTGGCTTGTTCAAGTTTTCTTGTGTTTCACCATTGAGCAGCTAAACAAAAAATACCTTCTATGACTTTACAGAATAGAGCTAGAATTCAGGATGTGTGAGCCAGAGAGATATTAGTCCATTAGCTTCTTTGTCTAGAGCTGGATAGGCACTAATAAAGTTCGACCACAGGCAGTAGAAAGAGAATACACAGAAAACAAACGCTGTTGGAGAATTATTTCACACCAAGTACATACCCTTCCTGCTGCTTTGCTCTCACTCATCATAGAATAAATAAGAATACAACTGCAGTGCAATAGATCAATATTATTTCAGAAATCTGGCAGAGTAGGAACGTTTCCCCCATTTGCGCATTGACACCTCCCCACCCCACAACTAGGTCACATCTATGAACATAATGACACTTCCTAAAACAACTGAGTTTTTCAGCAGTCTATTGCAAAGGGAGATGAGAAAGATGGGGAAAATGCTTCTCAGTTTGTAAGCCTGAAGGTTCAGAAATGAGCAAGCAGTCTCAAGTAACCTAGTACTCAAGAGGGTAGCCATGTTGGTCTGAAGCAATAGAACAAAGTTTGAGTCCAGTGGCACATTTAAGACCAACAAATTTTAATTCTGGGTATATGTTTTATCTGCCCTCCTTACTTCAACTTTCCCTCCTTCCCTTCCCCTTGGCAGCCTCTCCATTGCTGAAAAGCTCTTGCTGTAAAAGTTTTTCCTAATATCCAGCCGGTACCTTCTCACCCTTAATTTAAACCCATTATTGTGAGTCCTATCCTCTGTTGCCAACAGGAACAGCTCCCTGCCCTCCTCTAAGTGTCAGCCCTTCAAATACTTCAAGAAAACAATCATCCCCTCCCCCCAACCTCCTCTTCTCCAGATTGAACATTCCCAAGTCCCTCAGCTTTTCCTCATGGGGCTTGGTCTCCAGGCCTCTGATCATCCTCATTGCTCTCCTCTGCACCCACTTCATTCTGTTCACATCCTTTTTGAAGTGAGGCCTCCAGAACTGCACACAATACCCCAGGTGTGGCCTGACCAATACAGTGTACTATCACATCTTGTGATTTGGATGTTATGCCTCTGTTGATACACCCCAAGAACGCATTAGCCTTTTTTGTCACCACATCACACTGGCTGCTCCTATTTAACTTATGGTCCACCCTATCCCAATATCTTGTTCACACACACTGTTACCCAGAAGTACATCCCCCGTCCAGTATGCGTGTTCCTCATTTTTGTTACCCAGATGTAGAACTTGGCACTTATCCTTGTTAAATTGCATCTTGTTCACATCCACCCTCTTTTCCTGTGTGTTCAGATCTTGTTGAATTCTATATCTTCTGGTGTGTTCACAGCTCCTTCCAATTCAGTGTCATCTGCAAATTTAATGAGTAGCCTTACCACACCCGCATCCAGATCACTTATAAAAATATTGAAGTACAGGGCCAGAACTGAACCTTGTGGCACCCCACTAGACACCTCCCTCCATTCAGATGAAATGCCATTGACAGCTACTCTTTGACTGTGATTCTTGAACCAGTTCCCTATCCACCTAACTATCCCAGAATCCAGACCACAGTCCTCTAGTTTGCCCGTCAGAACACCATGGGGAACCCTGTCAAAAGCTTTACTAAAATCCAGGTAAACAACATCAACTGCATTCCCTCATTCCAGTAAACTTGTCACTCAATCAAAGAAGGAAATGAGGTTGATCTGGCAGGACCTGTTAGGGACAAATCTGTGCTGACCTCCCCGGATCACCGAGTTATCCTTTAGATGTTCACAAATTGATCCCTTTAAAATCTGCTCCAGTATCTTCCCTGGGACAGAGGTCAGACTTACTAGCCTGTAGTTTCCTGGGTCATCACTCCTCCCTTTTTTGAAAACTGGGATAACATCTGCTCTTTTCCAGTCTTGTGGCAGGTCTCCCATCTTCCAAGAGGTCTGGAAGATGATGGATAAAGGCTCTGCAAGCTCTCTAGAAAGTTCTTTGAGCATTCTTGGGTGCATGCCATCTGGCCTGGGGGATTTGTACTCATTCAGTGCAGCCATGTACTTCTCAACTACCTCTCTGTCCATGTCATCCAGCAGCCCAGACACTGTACTCTGCCTACTACCATCTCTATATGAGCCTGTTCTCTTCTTCAGGGGAAAAACTGAGGCAAAACAGGCATTAAGCCTTTCTGCTTTCTCTCTGTCCTCTGTCAGAGTTTCTCCATTTTCACCCAACAGTGGGCCCATCACTTCCTTTATCTTGTGTTTGCTCCTCACATATCTGAAGATTTTCTTGTTGTAGCAAGCCTCCCTGGCCAGCTTTAGCTCACTGTGAGCTTCAGCCTCTCAGATGACTGACCTGCAGTGCCTACCACTACCACTACCGCGTATATTTTTAGAGGTATGTCCTTGCCTCCATTTCTAGAACATTTCCTTTTTCTCTCTTCGCACATTATGCAGTTCTTTGTTCATCCACACTGGCTTCTTGGATTTCTTATCATATTTCTTTCTTGTTGGAATAGCGATGGCTTGAGCTTACATGAGCCACTTTTAGGAGAGCCCACCCTTAACTTGCTCTTTTCCCTTCCAGCAGTCTTGCCCATGAAATGATTCTCATCATGCCTCTGAGTCTGCCCTACTGAAATCTAACATACACATGTGGCTATAAACTTCCTTGGTCCCTCACAGCAAAAGGAATTCTAGCAGGAGATGGTCACTTCCCCCTAAGGTTCCCACCACCTTCACCCCTTCTACCATCTCTTGCCTGTTGGTCAATATTAAGTTGAGTGTGGCTGAGACCCTCGTAGCTTCCTCCACCATCTGATGAAGGAAGTTGTCAGCCAGACAGATCAGGAAGTTGTGTGACTGTGGACACTTTGCAGCGTTTGTCTCCCAACACACATCACAGAAGTTGAAGTCACCCATAACTACCAGGTCATGTTGTTTGGGTACCCTGTTCAAGGAAGGCAGCATCCACCTCCTCATCCTGGTTAGGAGGTCTGTATCAGACTCCAGCCACAATATTGTTTGTCTTTCTTTCCCTTATCCTCACCCAGGTACTTTTCCACTGGGCTGTTGCCCTCTATCTCCAGTATTTCCTGACAAACAAACCTCTTCACATACAGTGCTACTCCACCTCCTCTTCAACCCTTTCATTTTTTCTTGAACAACTCATATCCATCCACTACTAAATTGTAGTCATGGGAATCATCCCACCAAGTCTCTGTAATGCCTACTAAATCATATCCTTCTATCTGCATTAGAATCTCAAGCTCTTACTTCTTATTGTCCAAGCTTTGGGCATTGGTATATAGACACCTGAAGCCCCACACCTTTGCCCCCATTAGACCTGGTCCTCGCAGGTGGGCCTCTGCTGTTTGCTCTCCTTCATTTAAATCCCTATGTTGGTCATCTCCTTCCCCCTTGTGATGTCAGTTTAAAGCCCTCTTGATGAATCTCCCCAGGTTTCTGCCAAACACATTCTTCCCTGACCGTAACAGGTGAAGTCCATAGCGTACTAGTAGGTTGTCATCCAGAAAACCTAGCCTGCAGTCCCATAATCCAAATTGCTTCTGCCAGCACCACCAACGCAGCCAGCGGATCACCTCCATTATTGTCTGCTCTCATTGTATTCCCCTTCCTATGACAGGGAGGACAGATGAGAACACCACTTATGCTACCATTCCCTTCAGCTTCCTCCCAAGAGCTTCATAGTCAGCCTTATTGCTTTCGATGGTGTTCACAGCTGTGTCATTGGGTTTCCACATGGACCATAATGAATGGGTAATGCTCTATAGGTTTGATGAGTTTTGGGATCATGTCTATAATATCTTTAATTTTCGCTCCTGGCAAGCAACACACCTCTCCGGCCACATGACATTCCATACCCCTCAGCAGGAAGTCACCTAAGACCAACACTTTCCTTTTCCTTCCTGTGCCATTTCTTCGTATCTCCTGTTCACCTCCTTCTGTCTTCCTTGTGTCTGTGATTCTTCCACTGGCAGTGTTTCCATCTCTGCCTCTAATGCAAGGGCCTGGAATCTATTCCTTGGTTCTAATGGCACCGTGTGCCATCTCGCTCGATGCCTTTGTTGTCAGGCTGTAGTGCTCTGAGGAGTCTTGTTAGGGCAGTCAACCACACTGTTGTCACTTTGACTGGTCTCTCCTTCCCTATGCAGGACGTCAAGGCTTCTGTTAATGAACTCATGGAGAGTAGTAATCCTTTCCTACTTTCCTTGTGAAGCTTCTTTGATATCAGTGTTCTACCGGGGGGGGAGGGGGGAGTCTTCGCAAAGGAGAACAGGGCAGTAGGAGCTATGAGCTATTGGCAAGAAGATGTGCATGAGAGATGAAGATGGCCTTATGAAGAGTCTTGATGCCTAGCATAACTAGGTGAAAAACTGAGCAGAAATGCTGGAATAGAACCCCAATAAAAGCAGGCGGGATATGTGTAGAGACCAAAGAATGGCTAAACTTAGAGTAAAAAATTCAGCAATTTTTTCTAGGCTTCTACTTTTCCGTACATAAGTAATCTGAATTGAACTCAAGTAATACTTTTGGTTTTGCATAATAAAAAAACCTCTTCCATTGAAGCATCTTTAGGCCAGCCTGTTCAGCCTGTCCTCAAAAGGAAAATAAATATTAGTATAACCTAATAGCCTTGCCATAACTGAATGATAAAAATGTCAATACAGTTTCTTATATACTCTGCTAACAAGCTTTGGACTTATTTAATATCCAAATTAAAAGATGGCCCATGTTTTAAATGATTCATGTAACTCCACAGTGATAAGTGGTCAGCTTACATTTTCCCATTCTCATTTGTTTCGGAATATCAGGCACCAAATGAAACATTAGATCAACCAAATGTAAAGCATTATGGAATACCATTTATAAGTATTCAAGAATGCCTGATGCTGCATCAGCAATATTTTGACAGATAAAATCAAAAGGAATAAGCTTTGAAATATTAAGGCCATAAAACGCACACTGGCATGAATTTTACTGCTATATGCTGACACCCAAAAACAAGTCAGTGATTTAGTAAGGATTCAGTCCATATTAACATTACAAAAGCTATATATATTTGAAAGAAATACATTAAGAACTACAGTGTGTGTTTGTTCCTAAGCATAGCATAGACATAGCTTCAGAAATACAGATCCTTAAATGCTTCAGTAAGTGGACCCCTACTGTTCCACCCTCACTTCCCCAGTCTTTGTAGAAAAATTACTGTATTGTCTTCACTTATGATAAATTTAATATTTTTGAGCACATCATAATAAAGGAAGAGAACACACTAAATTATTACGTAACTCTCTACATGGACCTCTTCAGCATTATGGCCACTCTACTTCTGGCAGTGTTCTGCCAGAGGCAATGGGTTGTTTTAGGAATTTGGGAAGCCAGTAAGCTTGCAGAGGCAAGTTATTGTGAAATATAAGAACTGTTTTAATAAAAGCAATCAGAGATAATACAATTACACATGCAATATCTTAAGTCCCTTCTGTTGCTGGGAGCTCCTAACAGCAACAAATGTGCCACAGGGCCTTGTTCCACAGCATACTCTGTGTCTTGGTCTACAGTGAAGCTCTCCTAGCTTTTCTCCACCCACCTTTTATACTAATTTAGCCTGCTGAGTCAGGCAGGCCTAATGGTCAAGCAACACCTAGTGCTTATACTTCCCTCCCTTAGGAAACTAAGAATAACAGAAGATAGCTCTGCTTACAATTGTAAGCAGTAGGCTGAATCAACCCAAGGCAAATACTGAATACCTTCCCAGGACCCGAACAATGGCTACCTGACAATACCATTCCTAGGCCACCTCAAGATTCTTGTGCATTTGCACTACAGGTGTTTCCTCATTACCCCTTCTCTCATGGAACAGCAAACGCTTACCATGAGCAGAAGCCTCAGTTTTGTTCCACAGCCCCAACCACATAAATGGTTGCAGTGATGAGCAGAATGGCATCTTTTACTTGTGGAAAAAGATGGATGATCTGGTGGCCACAAGCAAGGAGAAAGAAGTAGCTGCCAGGAACACAGCAGTCATGTACATTTGTCCCTATAGATAGATTCAGGTGGGTAGACATGTTGGTCTGAAGCAGCAGAACAAAGTTTGAGTCCAGTGGCACCTTTAAATCCAACAAAAGTTTTATTCAAGGTATAAGCTTTTGTGTGCAAGCACACTTCTTCAGATACATTGAAATGGAAGTTACCAGTCCGTACATATTAGGTAGAGGGTAAGCAGCAAATTAGCATACAGCATAATGAAGATGTCTAACGGATTCAAGTACCAAACAGGAATAACAAGCTCAGTTTATATGGTCGCTCAGTTTATATGCTCTTTATTTTATTTTTTATTTGGAATAGTAGATTGTAATGTAATGTAATGAATAGTAGAATGTATTGTAATTTGGAATGGTAGATTGGAATGTATTTCTCTGGTCTGGGGACACAGGAGATATACACAGCCAATTGCCCGACCTCAAAGAAGAGGATGCTGTAAGGTCGCCTCCACGCTTGAGATGAGAAGGATGGAGCATAATGCTAAAGTCTCAGTTAACTACTCTCAACATTCCACAATTAAGAAGGGCACATCTGCCCATCAATCTCCGATTTTGATATAGTTCTTTCCTTCACTATGTTCCCCCCAGAACTGAACAAATAGTAACCATATAAACTAAGCTTGTTATTCCTGTTTGGTCCTTGAATCTGTTAAACGTCTTCACCCTCTATCTATACGTACAGACTGGTAACTTCCATTTCAATGTATCTGAAGAAGTGTGCATGCACATGCACACTTGACATTTATATCACTTGCACATTTATACAATTTAAACTATTCACAAAACAAGAGATTATGTAATCCACTATTATGCCCATACTGGGGCTGAGACTGAGAATGTGACTTTGCTACCTAGAAAGGTCATGGTAGCAGAGCAACTTGAACGAGGAACCTCCTGGATTACAACTCATTCTTCTAGTCACTACATCAAGTCCATTATTAGAGTTAAAGAAATGTCCAGTTAGTTCAAACAGTATGTGAAATTGTCCTTCTGTCAGCTATGCTGCCATGGCAAGTGGGGGTTGGGTAATGGAGGTTGAGTGAAGCCTGTATTGAAGACAGATGTCTCTTGGTATTTTAACTTTTGATTCTTCCTCTCTGTCTTATCTCTATGCCTGCCTGTGTCTGACCTTGGTGCCTGGATGCTCCTATTCCCCTGGGAACCTGTTGTCATTATTTCAGGCCTGCTTGCTTGCTTATTTCATCCCAGGCTTTATTCCATCCCAGGCTGTCTTTTGAATTCTGTGTAACTTCCCAACTCCCACCTGGAGAATTATTCCTGACACAAAGTGTGTACAGATGACCTGCCTTTTCTGATCTCAATAAACTGAATCCTGGTTAAGGACCGTTGTTGGGACTGATTGCTGTGAAACTCTGACACCTTCTGCCCACTTTATGGATCTCAGTGCCTCCTATGGTTGTCATGTCACAAAGCTACAGTGACAACAGAAGCCATTACCTGGCAGAATTCTATTGCCCAAGCCTATATTTAACAACTCCTTCCTTTAGCCATTCAGACTTTTGACCAACCTAACATTCTTGTCTCCCTCCCTAACATTCTCGTCACACTCCATAACCTGCCCTAAAGCTTTGCCAAACGCAATCAGAATGGCCTTTTTTGTGGCTTCTCAAGCCTCAATTCCCTGTCTTCTCTGCTCTTTTCTTCAAGCACCCAGCCCTTCTTTTAGATTCTTCTCAGTCCCTTGTCTACTTGGTTCCCTTGAATCTCAAGGACCCTGGGCTCTCTGTCCCTTAGTTTTTCTACATCCTGTGATCTCTTCCAGTATTCACCCTGCTTTTGTGAGAAATTTTAACCCAGCCAAAATGATCTCTTCAGAGGAGCTTGACTGCAAATTGCCCAGTTCCCCAAGGACTTTAACATTCCAAGGCCGAGGACAGACTGCCAATCTGAAGCGGGGCAGGCACGCTTCGCAAACGGAGGAAAGGAGCCCGTTCAGACATGCGCATCTGCCCATCGGCTCCGTTGCGTACTTACCCGTCTCCCAGCCGCTTTCCTTCCGCTTTACCCGGACACCAGTTTTTCCCGGTGTTCAGGGGCCTTCCTCCGCATGCCTCCCGCTTCCAAACAGTGTGAACTGGAAGAAGCGGGAGGCATCCGAAGGAAGTGTGAACGCACCGGCAAAAAGTTTTGCGCATATGCGCATATGCGCATTTGCGCATATGCGCATTTGCAATATGCGCATATCTAATATGCGCATATGCGCATTTGCGCATATGCGCATATGCGAAAAACATCAAAGGAAAACAAAAAAAAAGTGCAGCGGCCCGCGCGAGCCGCGCGGGCTGGCTACGCGCCAGTGTGAACCCTCCGTGGGCAGTCTGAACGCTCCGTATCGCCGCTGATCCGCATTGCTCTGGCCAGTGTGACCGGCCAGCTCCGTGAGTTTTTCCCCCGCTCCAGTTCCCTCCGCTTTGCCTCCGCTTCAGATTGGCAGTCTGTCTTCGGCCCAAGATGACAGACTTCATTCTCACAGGCACAATACGATATAGATAGCTAATGACAAGGTTGTTAGCACTCACATTGTCCTCCATGCATTTATTAGTTATTCATATCTTTTTCCTGGATTGCCAGACTTGTTTCATGAGAAGGGATGAAGAATAGATTTTAGATTCATCATGACCTACATCTAGCATCCAGAAGATGATAAATTGCAGTGGGGTTCCCTTTTGTGCAACACTGCTTTTGTGTGTCCAGAACTATGTGAAATAATAATCTTGTGAACTGTTGTTGTTTCCTGTGTTCCGTTTCTTTTTTCCAGAATCTTTAACAAACAAGCCCATGTTTTTGCTTGGCAACAAAACCCATTATCTATAACTTAGTATTTTGCTTTCTCCATGAATCTGATTTTTGCTTGCAAAAGGGACTTGTACTTCAATAATGATTACCTGACAAAAAACAACAGACTTTGTCCCCTATAAAAATATCTACCCAGGTATACCTTGTAAAATAAAAATAATGTTGCAACGGATAATTAAGCTATCTCACATTCCTTCATGGGGGGTGGGGGAGACATTAAAATGTATATGTAACAACGTTTCACTACACAGTGTATCCTCTATCAAGAACCTATCTATCACTTTTATCCTGAAGTGAAAAATTGCCTCCTATTTCTTTATTTGTTATGTTATGATAATACAACTCAGGAGGCTGTCTAGGGGCATTTTTTTCTCTTCTCCTATATAATCAACATATAGACAGATGTGGAACAGCAGTTGTGGCATATATTTCCATAATCTGGACAGGTTTACAACAGGAAAAGACCAGAAGCCATCACTTTGATACTGTCTCCACCTACTGGTTAAAACAAAAAACCCCACCACTCTAAACAGAAGCGGAATAGCCTTAAACAATATATTTTGATAGAACAGGTACATATGAAAAGCAGTAAGGGCATAACCAAGCAAACAAGAATACAACTGAATGTTCAGCCGGATCTAAAATACATTGTAAACAATGAAGCAAATAAACATATTACCTGGAACAAGCTCCATAACGATATAAATAGGCTGCCTTTGAGTGCAAACTCCTATAAGTTTTACAATGTTTGGATGGTCGTACTGTTTGAGTATTCTGCAAAGGGTGCAAAGTTTTCATTACATTAGTATGTTACATGACCAGTTTGATTCATACAACAAAAATATCATGTCAATGTGTATAATTAATGTATCTAAACCATCAAAAGAACCAATATCCGTAACTGAAATCATATTCCTCTAGTAAAATAACCTAAAATGCCATTTCTGAAATTTCTATCACCTATCAGACATAAATAGGTGAAAAGTACAAATTGATGGAAGGCAAGCAAGGTGTTTTATCACCCAAAGAAAAGTATAATTTTTCTGTCCTTCCCCCCTTTCCCAATAGTTTTTAACCAGTACAACAAAGGTTCATGGAAAATAGTTCAGAGTTTCTTTGGATATTATAGTACTTTAAATGTATTTAATATTAAACAGCTTGAGGACACGGTATTAGAAGGACCATTTTCTCCCATCAGTCAACCAACTAAGGTTTTCCCCACAAACCCTGCTCGCTGTGCTCCCGTGCAGTGGATGGCAACCAGAGAGAGGGCTTTTTCAGCTGTAGTACCCTTATCTGTGGAACCCTTTTCCCACAACAGAAAGTATTTTAATGGGTGCTTTCTTTTCTTATAAATAAAAAGGAACTTTGTGGTATTACAAAAACTAACAGATTTATTGTGGCATAGATAATTTCTGAATAAATAGCAGTTGAATTAGGATTTTACAATAGATTGAAATGTAGTAAGCCCCACTGTTGCTGCTAAAAATCTTGTACTTTTGCATTTTGCATAGAAATCTAAAAGAATACTGCTTGGGCATTTTGAACCCTAATATTCACAGTCTTCTACCATGCAGGTAGCTTTATCTGCAGACTGAGGTTCAATTCTGTTGCCATCTTCCACTAGCAGGTGAAGACTTCATTTCGTTTGGCATTCCCTCCATGATCCCTCCTTCCTAATATTTTACTCACTGTTTTTATGCCTATATTTTAGTTTTGTTTTTAATTGTTTTAATTATGTGTATTACCTGGAGTGTGTGGTTTTGATGGTTCTAAAACATGATTCTATTAGGTACGATTTAATTTGTTAATGGCCTTGGTGGCCATTTGGAAGGCAGAAAGGTGGGATATAAATGTTATAAAATAAATAAATAATCAATTCATGGATAGAGCCTGTTTCATTACATGCAGGAAGTGTTAGGTGAAATAAGTTTGTCAGTTTCTAAGATGGCAAAAAAATCACTTATGGTTTTGCTACAGTCTCTTCATATAATAATTGTGTTTTGGTCATGGACTCTCCTGAACATTCCACATGCTCCCAAATCAGTTGGCTCCCTGATGTGTCACTCAGAAGCTGTCCCTATCCACTGGCTGTGAGTACTTGGGTGCCATTGGCTGGGTGCTTGGTCTGCTCCTCTTCCCCGCCCACTCCCTCAGCCACTGCGCTCTGTCACAATTTCTGGAAAACGGATTTCTCTCTTGATGAATATGTTTCTCCTGCTTGCTTCCTATGTGGGACTAACTATTCCCTCAGTGGCTGTCGGCAGGTGTAATGAAATGGAAGTACCTGTGTTTGTAAAATGGCTGCCATCAGTGGTTGTTAGTTTAAAAGGTTTCCCCATAAAGGTCAATTAAGCTGTAGTTCCGGAGAGGGGCCTGCAGGGGTAGCACTCACTGGGTTGAATGGGGCTTCCTCATCTGCTGGCCGACAGTTCCCAGCTGCCCCAAGGCCAAAAAGTGCAGGAAAAGAGGGACCGTCCCAAGGGGCGGGGCACCATCAATATAGACTCCAGTCCTACAGGAAGTTAGGAAAGGCTCCTGCTGCCTGTGCTGACCCAGGCTACAAGCCAGAGACGCCCGGGTAGGGGGAACTCTGGGAGGCAGCAGAGATTCAGCCACTCCACAGTCAGCTGGTTTGGGGACTTAATGGGAGTCTCCCTGCTTTCTTGGGCAAGAGAGAGAGAGGCTGAAGCAGAGCCAGAGGCCAGTCCAAGGAGAGATCCTATCCTGAGCCCACAACCTAATAATCTGTGTTGTGCTCTGATCACATATTCTTGCCCGCTCTGCACAATACCAAAGAGAGGGGGTAGCCCAGGGAAGCAAGGAAAGGCCAGACCCTTGGGTTGCCAACTTTCCAGGGATCCCTCAAAGATTGGGGATTCCATCTCCAAATAGGGAGATTCAGCCACAGAGGTCTCACTGTCCCTCTAAAAAGGCAGTGCCAATTCAGTGAGTGGTGGCAGTGAACTTAAGGAGTGAGATATGCCCATAGGACGAGGGTGGGAAGCAAACAGCTGAGTTGTAAACTGGAGCCTGTTTCGCCACTGTAGGCAACCAAGCTTGGTTCAGACAAAGGAAGGAAACCCTTCACAGGACTTTGAGAGGAACTCATTGGGGCCAGTCCTGACTAAGGTTGCCAGCTCCAGGTAGGGAGATTCCTGGAGATTTTCTGGTAGAGACTATGGAAGCCAGGGTTTGGGGAGAGGAAAGTCCTCAGCTGAACAGAATGCCATAAAGCCCACCTTCCAAAGCAGTTATTTTCTCCAGGCAGGAGAAATCTGTCGTCTGGAGTTCAGTTGTGATACCTGGTGATCTTCCAGCTCCACCTGGAGGTTGGCTACCCTAGGTGTGGCAGTCAGTGCTTCAGAGCAAGGTCTGCTAGATTCAGGTTCTTGCTGTAGAAGCTGAGTGGGTGATTTTGGACCAGTCACAGATTTTCAGCCTAACCTACCTCACAGGGTTGTTGCAGAATCAAAAGGGGGAGAGGAGAATGATGTAAGCTGCTTTGGTCCCCATTTCAGAGAAAGACTACTTTTCTCCTGGGAAATTTATTTATTTATTTACATTTTTATCCCGCTCTCCCAGCCAAGGAAACCATTGTTGCCAATCTCCAGGTGAGAGCTGGAGATCACTTAGAATTACAACTGCTCTCCAGATGGCAGAGATCAGTTCCCCTGGAGAAAATGGTGGACTCTGTGTCCTTATACCCTGCTGAGCTGCCCCCCCCCCATGACAGCCAATGTGATGTGGCAGTCAGGGTTTCAGAGCAGGGGAGGGAGATGGAAAGCTGAACAGTTAGGGGGAAATAAAGATAAGTTGAAGGAGATAGGGTTGCCAACTCCAAGTGAGGAGTGGAGATCACTCAGAATTATAACTGATCTCCAGGAGGAAGGGGGAGGAGATGGAAAACTGAAATCAGAGGGGCAGATAATGGCAGGTTGATGCTTGGCTGGGAAGGAAATGGAATTGCCAACTCCAGGTTGGGAAATTCCTGGGGATTTGAGGGGTGGAGCCTGGAGAGAGTGGGGTTTGAGGAGGGGTTGGACCTCAGACCGGTACAATGCCATAGACTCCACCCTCGAAACCAGCCATTTCCTTCTGGGTAACAATTGTTGCCAATCTCCAGGTGAGGGCTGGAGATCACTCAAAATTACAACTGTTCTTCAGGTAGCAGAGATCAGTTTCTCTGGAGAAAATGGTGGACTCTGTGTCATTATACCCTGCTGAGGTCGCCACAGCAAATTGATGCTGAGTGCCCAAGGCTGGGGTGCTCTCCCAGAGCCTCTTTCTAGAGCACATTGTATTTATTTCCACAATGGGCCTTATTCCTAGTAGACTAATATTGCCACCCTTCTACAGTTAGTCTCTGGAATTAATTTCATGATTTCTCAGAATTTACCAGGGCTTAACCCAATGCTGCTTTCAGCATTAGTTCTCAGTTCTGTGGGGGGGGGGGGAACCCCTCTGAATATGCACTTCCTTCAGCACTGAGAAACTGTAGTCTCCTCCCTCACCACCTGCATGGAACAAATCAACAGCCCCCTCCCACAGTTGCCTAAGGCAGCAGACACTCAGAGTTACACTGCCTCTGAACTCTGTTGGTCAACCTGTGAGGATCAACACTGTATTGTTTACTGGGTCACACAGACTGTGTCTCAGTATTTTTCTCTCAAGCTGTGTGTTTGATTTTCTAATTCTATACACGCAGAGAGATTGAAGGAACTCTTCTTATACCTGATAAAGTGGGCAAAAATTTCAAGTTACATGTGGAAGGGCAAGGGCACAGTAACTCAAGAAATGAAGATTTTAAAGAAGAAATAAAGGCAAAAAGGAACTGGAAACAGCCTTTCTACAACTCAAACATACTTCTTTCTAAAGTCTTTTTTTTCCAGCAAAGGAAGGTTCTAACTCAAATTCATTCAACAGGAACTCAAATTTTTCTATCTCCACAGAAACCCCATGAGATATGTTCTGTTAAAGGAGTTCCACAATTTATTGGGGATATGAACCCAACTTTTTGTCTGTCTGTCTATCTAGTATATAAACCGAGACATTAAACCCTGAGGTTTTCTGCCTAGTACTGTTTTGAGATATTTTAATTCAGTGATGGTAAAAAAAAGGAATAATTTCCAACTACAGAATTTTATCAAGGAAAAACAGGTCTAGACGGTTATTAAAGCAACACGAAACTCAAGATACTTTCAGGTGATTGAAAAAACTCCCAGCTACAGTCCAACTAGAGCCAATATTGCAGCACTGACATTATGCCAACTACTGTTGTTAATAGCAAAATATATAATTTAAAGCATTTCCAGTGAATTCATATTAGTGAGCTTTCTATCAACATTTTATACTTCGCATTTTCAATATCATATTTGATTGCTTTCATACAATTTATTCCTTCCAAGAGACCCATTTCCTCCTCAAAGGAATTCGTTAGCTAATCTAATTCGAAGCCTATTTACAATCGACATGCACATTTTAAGTGTAATCCTAAACACAGTTATACCTTTCTAAGCCCACTGACTTCAACAGACTTAGAAGGGTATAGATCTGTTTAGGATCGCACTGTTAAATTATCTTATGGTTTTTCAAAACTTTTATTTTATGTTTCACTGCTCACCTGGCCTCTGATAAAAACTTTATTTTCAACTCTTGAGGAAGGTCTTCTTTACAGGTTTTTACAGCAACAGGAGTTTTATCTTTTAGTGTTCCCTTGTACACTTCACCAAAATTACCCTGAAATTGCAGATATTAACCGTCAATAAACAAACACAGTATTGTCCTTAGTAAAATAAAGTTTCATAGTTCAGAAAATATAACTAAACTTCACACACAACTGCAGTGAGGAACAATATTCTTACAAGTTAACATGTGACTTAGTACTGATTGAACTCCTCGAGTCATAAATGAGTTGCCACTTATGAATGTCACTGCCAAACTGCCCCCATGTTTTACTGAAAAGCTTTATTAGGCCCACAACTTAGAATGAAATAAACATGAGAACATTAAAAGTGCCCTACTAGATCAAGACCAGTGGTCCAAATAATGCAGCATTCTATTTTACACAGTGGCCAACTAAGACCCTGCATACAAGCAGAATATATTTCTAAACTAAGACTACTTTTGTCCTAGTCAGAGACACTAGTTACAACCCAAACAGAACTAAGCATGCCTCTAAAGAATAATTTGTTATTACACTTCAGAAAACCGGGGGTCATGCATATGGAAGCATCAGAATTTAAGGAAAAAAGCAGAGCAATCATAGAGCTTATCTGACCAAGACCTGGGATGTTTTTCAATTTAACAGCCAATGGCTTATAACTGTTTTCTCTGTCATATTTTTTTGACAAAAACAGGAAGGGGTACTCCTTTCCTTTCCTTTTATGATATGGCTTTTTTGGCCACAGCTGTCAGCCTAATCATACATAGAAAAAGGGGGGGGGAGGAATCTCACTCCAGTCACAGAAGTTTTTTGTTTTTAATTTTAATTCGGGTACTCCACAAGGCCTGTGTGTGAAATGCATGTGCCAGGTGGAAAGAAAGTAGAAAGAAAGTGGGTACTGGATTGAAACAACTTTCATCATCTTGGTCAGAGAAGCTCAGGAAATGTAGATGGTTTTTCTGCCCCTGGGGCAAAATTCCCAGAATATACCAGACCTGGATACTAGTATTCCTAAGAATCTCGAGTAACACTCCAGATACCTGAATATACCCCCAAATACTGTACTTTTCAGATATATATTTGAACTGGATATATCCAAGCACACATCCCTATCAGTGTCCCTCAGCCCTGCATTTGCTAGTCCTTTTTCCATTGACAGTCAGCGTGGTGTAGAGTGTCAGACTAGGATATGGAAGACCCAGATTCAAATCTCCACTCTGCCATGCAAGTTTGCTGGGTGACCTTGGGCCACTCATTCTCTCTCAACCTAACTTTACCTCATAGGGTTGCTGCTGAGAATAAACTGGAGGTGGGGAAAGCAATGTTTCTTTGCATCACCATTGTGGATTAAAGAGGCGTATAAAAATAAGGACCCACCTCACCTCCATTCTCTACTTCATCTCAACTACCTTCAGTATGCTGCTTGCTGTGCATACTGGCCAGGGCTAGATAATTCCCACGGTCTCCAATTTATAATTTTGAACATGTAAACATTGTGGGTGCAAGTCCTTTTCGATTTCAGACATGAATACGTTAACTTAAAATGTATTCCACTTCAGACATGCCTGATTTTCTCAGGTTGCATTGTATGACTGTTACTGTTAGTAGCAGCAGTAGGAATACTGATATAGTAGTATAGTGGTATAGCAGTATGAGTATTGTCACACCAGTAAAAATACTGGTATAGTATAAAGACATTTTTTATTTAGATGAAACCCAGGAGGGAAAAGACAGGAAGGAGAGAACCAAGTGTCAGACCAGCTAACTGGAGTCATTCCTCTCCCTTCCTTCCAAATGCAGGAACGTCTCCTAATTGTTCCTTCTGGTCATCATGGCATTCAGCATTTCCACATCATCTCCTAACCCAGCACAACAGAAAAGAAGGTAACGTGGGGGCAAGTAAATGCTAAACACAGTAATACCATGCAATGTTTGTTCCACTGAAACACAAGAAAGAGAGATTAATATCTGGCTTGGTCCTCAGACTTTTACCAAGTTGGGATGATAAAAGACCTCCAGTGCTATTGACTGTAATTACTGGCTGGTTGCATAGTGTCAGTAGGAGGAAACAAACCTACAGAAAAGATGTAATCACAGAGGCAACAAAGAAAAATGGGAAAAGAGAGGGAAATGCAAGAGGAAAGAATTTTTTTAGAATGACTGAAACTAGCAGACAGATTACTATTCTCATAATGTCTTCCCATGATTCCAGTACATTCTAACACAAAAGCAGTTTTAAAATTATTAAAAAGGTAAAGCAAAAGCCTAAAGTTGTTACATCACATTGATTTCAATGGGAGAGTGCTTTCATCTCCCAATGAAATAAAAGATTCTTAACAGAGGTTAACATTGGCTGAATCTTACCCATATTTGTTACAATTAAAATCAAAATTCAACCTGTTTCTTTATTCACAGAAATTATGCGGGGGGGGGGGGGGGGACGGAGAGAAATACTATAGCTCTCCTAGTCATTGGTTTTGGGTTTTTTTACAATTCTATTTTTTTATTAATTTTTCAAAAACAAATTTTTACAACAAACATACAAACCATAACTACAACTAAAATATAAAATCAAATCAACATAATAACTGTTCAAACCGGCACAGACAATTACAGTCTATCCCCATTACCAAGAAGTATTACGGGATGAATTCTTATATAGTTAAATAAATGTTTTACTGTTTCATTTACTTTCTTTTCCATAAAGTGAAAAAAGGGAAGACTATTTCTCTACCATTCCTTATAATGTGCTCATAGCTTTGCTGCATAGTTTCTAAGACTGTAAAAACACTTTTATCCTATAAATGCTTTAAAAATCGTAGAATATCAATAAAACAGTCTATTTTACTTTTATAGAACAGCTATTAATAAAAATTAAAATCAAAAGGCCTACTAAAAGCTGACACTTCAGAGCCCTCCAATCTGGAGGGAAAGGGAGATATCCAAAAAAACTCCCTATCCCAAAGTTAACTAAACACAAAACACAAACTATGGGGGGAAATCTAAGATAGGGTTATGCTTTAGTTTTCTTGTTCCCTCCCATCCTCCACTATGATAACTACATTTTCTTAAACATTTGTTTCTTTTTTAAAAAATACCTTTATATAAACACCTAACCGATTATTTACTCTACTCTTTACTAGTAGTTTCCAATACATCTCATAGAGTGGCTCATTTCAAAACAATTATTTTAAGGTGAGTTTAGCTATCTAATTTATATATTAAAAATTATATAACTGTATTACTACTCCATTTTCTCTTTTATTTAGGGGGTTACTCACTTCAAAGAAAACTTAACCATTAATACTACTGAAATGTCTTTAAAAAATTCCAGTGAGTTGTTACTATTTTCCTTACAAAGCTAAATATTAGAAAATTTTTACTTAAGGTGTTATTAACTTATTTTCAACATCACTGTTGTCCACACAGTAAAACTTTAAACATCCATTTCAAGCCTCCTTCCAAGCTAAGATTAATATTATAAAATTAATAATCTACTATTTATAAAGCCTTAAATGTTAAAACAGTATCGACACAACTCTATAACAACTTAGCTATTATTAAAGTCCTAGGCAATTTTATTATAATGTGGGCTATTATAGACATTTAGCAACTATTTAACAAGCCATTGTATTTTAGTCAATGTTTAGTAAACTCTATGTGTACGTATTGTGGTTTTCTAACTCCCCCCCCCCCTTAGTTTAAACAGTTTAACTGTTTTAAAAGTCTAAAAGAACTTTTCAAGAAGTTATTGCAGCCACAAATATAGTTACAAAAGTCAATAAAAATATATTCCTAGAAGTATTTAAAATCTCACTGTATAACCACAATGTAAGGATCAAGTAACTGGATATTTTAGCTTAGAGTTCAGGGAGTACAGGTCGTCTTCTTCCGTGGTGAGGCTGAGATTCAGTGCCAGCAAGAGTTTCTTTCCTGTTTCAATATCTGATGCTTGCAGGAGAGAGCTGTCTCGAAAAATCAGGATTTCTGAAGACTGGCTCCAATGAAACTTGAGATTAGCATTGTAGATTTTTGTTGCAAAGACCTTAAGGAGCCGACATTTATCTAGCACCTCCGGGGGTAAGTATAAAAGAACTCTTACTTTCTCTCCATTGTGGGTTAGCTTGCCAAGTTTCCACGATTCCTGTAGAATTTTATTCCTCGTTCCTGGGTAGACAAATTGCGCTATGATGCCTCGGGGTCGCCCTCTTCGTGCCATTGTCACAGGTCCTAACCGATAGGCTTGAGCAATTGCAGGAGCCAGAACATCTTCTAGGCGAAGCATTTTAGCAAGCCATGTGGATAAAAAAATAGGTCTGTGCTCTCCTCCACGTTCTCTGCCAAACCCCTAAATTTAAGGTTCTGTTGTCTCCTTTTTTGTTCAAGGTTTATAATTTTTGTTGTTAAAAGCTGCTCTCTGTCTTGCAGAGCTTTGACTTTGGTTTGGAGCGTTTCCCCGGCTGACATGGCCATTTCAGCTGTTTTCGATGTTTCTTTTAAGTCTTTGGCGAGCTCTGCTAGTTTACTGTTTATAGGGTTTAGCATTTCTTCCATAGTTTCTCAAATGGTTTTTGTAAGATCAAATTTAAACTGAAACAAGTCTTCTCTAGTTAAGTACCTTGCTGTAGTTCCCTCTGGCTCAGCGGGTTCAGTGTCGGTCACCATTTTGGAGCCGGTGACCTCATTGCTCTCTGCAGACTTCTTCCAGTCGTCCCGGGGAAAGTAAGCTTTTACCATAGAATTTTCTTTCTGCTGTTGTTTTGCCTTTTGTGTGCTGGTTCGTCCCATATTTCAAGTAGCAATTAGTCAGCTTTATGTCATTGTTTTTGTTAATTTGGAGGATGGGTATAGGGAGCTCTACAGTTTTGCGCCCGCCATTACTCAGTGACGCTCCACCCCCCCCCCCCAAGTCATTGGTTTAACTTGGAGTCCAAATTATTTTCTCTCTCATGTAAATCAGCTGATTACTTACTTTGCCCAGTAATTCTCCCAGTGTGACGTCTTCATGACTGAGAACCCATTTCTTATCCTGTAGAAAGAAAACATACCAATGTTTAAATCCATAAAAAGACACACCTTATACAATATATTTGAGCTTCTAGGAACAGACCTTTAGTCATGCTTCAGTTGGACTATTCAATCAATAACAAGCTAAGAACTTATAACCCCAAGAATCTATAAAGAAGACTTTAAAATATTCTGAGCAACAGGATATTAGAACGTTGTAGAAAATTCCTACCACATGGGTTATACAAAACTAGATATGCTTTTTCATATCCCCACTGCTGAACTAAAACATGTATTTCAGCAGAAACAAGGTAATTCATTTTGCAATAAAACCCAAGTGCTGACTTGAGCCAACAAAATGACTCTTCCCAAACACACTGGAAAAAGCTAGTTTTTATTATGCAGATGAACTAGCCATATATTAGCATCTGTTCAATATACATAATGCAGGCTCATATCATATTCCAGTAATATTCAGTGGTATAATAAAACAGAAAACATATATTACAATGATGTATTAATGACTATTCTGTTACAGAATATACTTTAATATTGTAGTACTTACTATTACATGACAAATTTAATTTGGCTAAATCTCTTTTCTAGACCATTTTGTTACTGATCAATATTGCCTTACATTGCAATCACCTTTTTCTTGCTATCTGGCAACATGTGAATGCACACTGATTAAAATCCTCCTGAAAATATAGGGTTAGATCTAAACCTTCTATTTTGTTAACAGGGGAACTTTCCTCCAGTGTAATAAGACCGGTGCAACAGGCCTCTTCCACAACAGAAACACTCAGTGTCCTAGCAGAAGGTTCCTAGCACTAGAGGAAGACTTCCAACATTAACAGGCAAGGGAAGCCCCATATGGACCCACAAATACACAAAACACAACCAACCAGAGTTAAAAGTTTCTGCAAACCTAGGAGAACCTTGGTTTGGTGAAAAGGGAGGTTGAGAAGAAGTGGAACTAGATGGAGAGGGGCAGCAGAACAATAGAGGTATGCAAGGAAGCAGGGCTGGCAAAGGTATGGGAACAGTGAAGCCAGGCCATGGGAGATGGGGGAGGGGAATGGGATTTCCCATCCTTCATGAATTCTTGCAGATCCTCCCTTGTAATAGTATTTGTGTTCCCTCTAAGCTGAGTTAGTGTGAGCTAGCTCACAGTTTTTTAGCCTCTGGCTCACACATTTTTGTCTTAGCTCAGGAAGGATGGCTCCAGAGGGAACTAATTTATGTAGTAGCCAAACTGCTCACTCACAACTTTAATGCCAGTAGCTCACAAAATTTTTTTGCTCACAAGACTCCACTGCGTAGAGGGAGCATTGAATAGTATTGTCAGAATCTGCTAATTCAGACATTATATTAGTCAGGCTTCCATTATGTTACTCAATATGTATGCCTTTATTTTTCCTATGTAACTGTCATGTATGGGGACTCCATGTAACTGTAATGTAATGATGCTTGTCCAGACCGGGAGGGTGACACCAATGAATTATGTGAACAAGGAGGCCTCACATCCCTGCCTCCGCATTCCAGCTGCTCCGGCAGGAACTTCAAGGGAGGATGCCTCTCATCTCTTATCACATGCAAAAACCTTGAGGCCATTGATTGCTATGTGAACTGGTAACATCTGAGGGGTCTGGTTTGGGAGAGGAAATTTACTGCTTAACACCTCACTCTTTTCCTGTGACAACCAAACGGTCAGGACACCTTTTTCCCCGCCAATTTTCCCTTAAGGGGATTGGCTACCTATGGGTAATTCAAACTCTTTGGAATGGTATAATAGACCCGCTTGTATAATCTGTCTCATCTCTGACAATAATCCGAGACGCTGTACCAATGTAGAGATTGGAAATAAAGAACTGTGGTTAACCAACCAAGATCTGATCCTTGACTACTTTGAGCAGAACTCTCACAGATTGTCAGAGATGAAACAGATTATACAAGCGGGTCTATTATACCATTCCAAAGAGTTTGAATCAATGAAGTATTACACAAGCACTTGTTTAAGGGGGTGTTATGTTACATAGATGATATCTTGATCTATTCTACTGATAAGAAAGAGCATGTGAAATTAGTCCGAGAAGTCCTCTCTACCTTGCTGCAAAACCAGCTGTATGTTAAGTTATCGAAGTGTGAGTTCCATCGTGAGTCAGTAAACTTCCTAGGCTATCGCATTTCGCAGAGGGGGCTGGAAATGGACCCAGCCAAAGTGGAGGCGGTGGTGCAGTGGGAGGCTCCGCGCACAAGGAAACAATTACAGAGCCTGTTAGGATTTTGTAACTTCTATCGAACTTTCATAAAAGACTTTGCGACGGTCACTCTCCCGCTAACAGATTTGCTGAAAACTAAGGGGAGGGGGCCCGAGGCTGGAAAGCCAGGGGAAAGGATTGCCTGGAACGGAGAGTGCCAGAGGGCGTTCAAAACCTTAAAAACCCTCTTCACTTCCGAGCCCATCTTAGCTCACCCAGATGAGACCAAAGAGTTTATAATCCATGTAGATGCGTCCGATGTAGCCATGGGGGGGGGGGCCATACTACAAAGCGGGCTGGATGGGAAGTTACACCCCCTGGCTTACATCTCGAAAAAATTCAATGACACGGAGAGTAATTGGTCTGTGTGGGACAAGGAAGCTGCGGCTATTAGATTGGCGCTCACTACGTGGCGGCATTGGCTGGAGGGAGCGCAAACCCCATTCGAGATTTGGACTGATCATAAGAACCTGGAAGCGTTGCGCACACAGAGATCCCTCAATGCCAAGCAACTGCGGTGGGCAGACTTTTTCTCCAAGTTTAATTTTGTACTAAAACACTTCCCTGGGAAGGCAAACTCCTTGGCAGACGCACTCTCCAGATTGCCTCAACACGAGAGTGTAAAGGAAGATGTGTTTGATTCCATGTTCTCCCCCCAGCAATTAGGAGGGGCAGTAGTCACTCGGAGCCAACTCAAGAAAACGCAGTTGGACATCGGGGCATGTAAATGGGGGGGGGGACTATGCTCCCGAGGAAGTGGAAGAATTGGAGGCTTTAGAGGAATGCTCAAAGAGAGAAAATCAGTGCTGGTTCCATGGAGACAAACTGGTGGTGCCACTGAACAAACGTAAAGATGTACTGTTGGCATGTCACTCTTCCAAACTAGCAGGGCATTTCGGATTCCTAAAAACGCTTAATTTAATTCAGCGTCAATTTTGGTGGCCGCGCATGCGCCGAGATGTTTCCGATTTCGTCTCGGCTTGTCAAACTTGCTTAATGTGCAAAAAGCGGGGGGGGGGGGGAAGGTTCCGGGACTGTTGCACCCTTTACCCACCCCTTCTCGCCCTTGGGAGGCCATAGCTATGGATTTCATCACTAATCTACCCCCATCAAAAGGAAAGACGGTTATTTGGGTGGTGGTAGACACGTTTTCAAAGCAAGCTCATTTCACCCCCTTCAAGCAATTGCCCACGGCCAAAGGAATGGCCAAAGCTTTCTTTAACCACGTGATAAAATTACACGCTTTTCCTAAAAGAGTGGTATCCGACAGGGGCAGTCAATTCGTTGCCAACTTCTGGCGGGAGCTCCTGAAAATGATGGACATAGAACCGGCACTGAGTTCGGGTTACCACCCAGAAACCGATGGCCAATCCGAACGAACTAATCAAATCTTGGAGCAATTTTTAAGATGCTACACCAATTATCATCAAGACAACTGGGTGGATTTGTTGCCATTTGCGGAATATAGTTACAACAACGCTGTGCATTCTTCCACGGGAGTCTCTCCTTTTATGGCGGTGGGAGGTTTTGAAGGGAAACCATTGCCTACCATTGAAAATGAACCCAATGCTTCCCCGTCAGATTTTAAAAGTTGGTGGACTACCTTGCAGGACTCCTGGCCATTGATAGCCAAAGCACTGGATCAGGCAAAAGAGGATTACAAAAAATATGCTGACCGGGGACGAGCGGCAGGCTGGGATCTCCAACCAGGGGATTCTGTCTATCTCTCCACGAAAAATATACATGGCTTGCAGCCCAGCAGGAAACTGGGATGGAAATATGTAGGGCCATACAAAGTGTTGCGTAAGATATCGGATGTGTCTTTTGAACTGGAATTGCCTAAATCACTGAGTTCTGTGCACCCTGTTTTTCATTTCAGCCTACTGAAGAAAGATCCTGGGCCGAATGCCTGGCATCCAGTTCCTCCAGCTCCTCCTCCACTGATGAAGGAGGGGGCCCCTCATTTCGAGATAACTGAAATCCTTGATTCCAAAACGCGGAGAGGCCGATTATATTACTTAGTTAGATGGCTTGATTTCGGCCCGGAACACAATGAATGGATTCGCTCAGAAAATGTTCACGCTCCCAAACTGGTGAAACTGTTCCACAAAATGTTTCCTGATAAAGCTAGGTGAAGTTAATTATGAGGAGGCCAGTGTGTCAGAATCTGCTAATTCAGACATTATATTAGTCAGGCTTCCATTATGTTACTCAATATGTATGCCTTTATTTTTCCTATGTAACTGTCATGTATGGGGACTCCATGTAACTGTAATGTAATGATGCTTGTCCAGACCGGGAGGGTGACACCAATGAATTATGTGAACAAGGAGGCCTCACATCCCTGCCTCCGCATTCCAGCTGCTCCGGCAGGAACTTCAAGGGAGGATGCCTCTCATCTCTTATCACATGCAAAAACCTTGAGGCCATTGATTGTTATGTGAACTGGTAACATCTGAGGGGTCTGGTTTGGGAGAGGAAATTTACTGCTTAACACCTCACTCTTTTCCTGTGAGAACCAAACGGTCAGGACACCTTTTTCCCCGCCAATTTTCCCTTAAGGGGATTGGCTACCTATGGGTAATTCAAACTCTTTGGAATGGTATAATAGACCCGCTTGTATAATCTGTCTCATCTCTGACAATAATCCGAGACGCTGTACCAATGTAGAGATTGGAAATAAAGAACTGTGGTTAACCAACCAAGATCTGATCCTTGACTACTTTGAGCAGAACTCTCCCAAGTATACTGGTAGTCTGTTTTAAAATACCTTTTAGTGATCTCTCACCAGTACACCACAAGGGGAAATGAGGTTTTCACATTGAGCTGGGTAACTAACTACACACCGAACAGATCCAAAGATTAAAGCATGTCTTGAGTAAGAACAATGGATGAATTTTCCTGGGTAGCATCGTAGTCTTAATTTAAAATTCCTCAAGACAGAATTATCAGAAAGATCCTCAATTTACAAGGATAACTTATTTTTTAAAAAAATATATTAAAAGTGCAGAAAGGATGCTGTAAAACTGATGGATCATCCTGCTCTTCCCACCATTCTTTCTCACCATTGAGGTAGAGTGAGATAATCTCATCAGGCAGCCCACACTGTGGCATTGAGGAATAAGGAGTTGAATGTTTTCAGTGCTATGAAGTTGGACTTGATAACACCAGCTCAGCTCCAGAAGACAGTGTTGGTTGGAACAGCAAGAATCCTGCAAAGATGCATCTGCAATTCCCAAGAACTTGGCTAGATCTCGAATTGCATAACACCATCTACCTGTCAAATATCTGACTGTGACAATTCATAATAATAATATCAGTAATACCAATAATATACTGAGGGTTTTAAAATTCAAAATGATAAAAGGAGCTCCTGTAGGTTTAAGAAACAGATGCCCTTAATGGCTGTTGCTAGGCAACCACAGCATCCCAGGCTTGGTTTCTGTGAGTAAAAGCCAGAGGGAGGCTTGGCAGCAACTACACGATACCACGGGATTTGGTATCACCTAGGTCTCACCTAGGCCCAGCTGTATGCTACTGTTTAACAGCAGGCACCCTATTATAGCTACTCTCGAATAGAGGTTACAGTTTAAGACTAGGGTCTGAGAGACCCAAGTTCAAATCACCAGTACTTGCCATGGAAGATTACTAGGTGACCTTGAGCTAGTCACATACTTGCAGCTTAATCTACCTCATAGGGTTGTTCTGAGGATTAGAAAAAGGAAAAGGAAAATGATGTATGCTGCTTTGGTCCCCAGTATAGGAAAAAAATGGTATATAAATGAAGTTAATAAATATTAATACAACAGAAGATGGAAGACAAGTAAAAGGTTGGTTGGCAAATGGCCTAGAAGGAGACAATGAGCCACAGAAAGTAGAGAGGATATGGGGGTTGCCAGGAGGAGGAAAAGAAGAAATAGTGCAGGGAGGAAGACACAGGGAAAGTGAGGTACCTTGGTAACCACAAACAACACTAGTGATATTATCTGTGTGAGCTTACAAAACAGCTGTCAAGACCTCAAGAGATCTCAACATTTAAAGGTTTTTTATTTTTACCCCTTCCTTTTTTTAAAAAAAAATATTTAAAAATTTTCTGCAAATCCTACACCTAGCCCCATTTTGCATATTTAGAGCTACACTCTGGGACTTGTTCTGAATTTATTTATTTTTATTTATTTTAAGAACATAAGAACATAAGAGAAGCCAATGTTGGATCAGGCCAATGGCCCATCCAATCCAACACTCTGTCATACAGTGGCCAAAAATAGCAGGTGCCATCAGGAGGTCCACCAGTGAGGTCCAATATTTATTACTGGACTTCTATAGCCCTCTCTCCCCAGCATAGCAGGCTCAGGGTGGGTTACAACTTAGTTACACAAAGACTAACATAATTTAAAATAATACAATTCTTACAATACTAATATTACTAATATATTTGATGGCATCTGCTGCATGATTAGCAAGTCGCAAGGGTCTCTAATCATGTGCAGCTGTAGATGAAATGATACAAAGCAAGTGGATGGGTGAGAGAGTCTGCCAGAATAAAGCAGAATAAAGCAGGGCAAAGGAGGCCAATATAGGTGGACTACCACCGCCTCAACCATAGGCCTGGTAGAACATCTCCATTTTACAGGCCCTGCAGAACTGTATTACATCCTGCAGGGCCTGGATCTCACCTGGTAGAGTGGTTGAGGCTAAGTGGACATCTTTGGGGCTGGGGATCACCAGAGGATGTTGATAAGAGGAGCACAAGGCCCTTCAAGGAACAAACTGAGAGAGACGGTCATGTAGATATGTTGGTCCTAGTCTGCATAGGGCTTTCAATGTTAAAACCAAGACCTTGAATTTTATCTGGAATTCAACCAGAAGGCAGTGAAGCTGATGCAGTACCAAATATATATGTACTCTTAATCGTGTCCCTATAAGGACATGTGCTGCTGCACTCTGGACCAGTTGCAGTTTCCAGGTCAATCTCTAGGGTAGCCCTGTGTAAAGCAAGTTATACTGTAATCCAGACTGGACGTGACCATTGCATGGATCACTGTAGCTAAGTCGCAGGGAGACAGGTAGGGGACCAGCTGCCTGACCTGCCAGAGATGAAAAAATGCAGATCTGGCAACCGCTGAGATATATGGATTGCTGGCATCGATTCAGGTCAGTGTTAATGTAACATTGCCTATCATCACATGCCCACAACAAATTTCAAGCTCCTTCATTTGATGTGGAATTTTCAATATGTGTGTGAATAATATAAAGTCGCTCTTTAAGGAGGGGTGGGGGTTTTATCATTTTTTATCATTGGTACAGGACAAGCCTAATGAAATCCAACTTCTTCATTAAACTATCCATTTTATTTGTTTCCCCCTTTTATGTTTCCCTTTTGAATAAAACTGACTATTGCCGAAGCTCCTTGAAAGCATGAACAGTCAGTTTCAGAACTGGTTCAGTTTGCGCATGATATAGGAAACCAACTACAATCAAGACATAGGCAAAAAAACTGTTTGTTCATTATTTATTGAGCAAGGAGGAGGGAAGAAAGCAAGAGAGATCAAGGTGTGGTTAAGAGTTTGTGGCTGCCCAAGTTAAATATTTCTCTTTTCGTATTTGAATAGTATATTTCCTCAACATTTCAAAAGTAATGTGCCATATGGCACTGAGGAATAAAGACTGCAGACATTCAAGAAAAAAACAGGTTGCTCACCTGTAACTGGTGATATTCAAGTGGTCATCTGTGCAGTACCACACATGGGTTGGGTGCCTGCGCATGACTCGACTGGAGAACATTTCAGAGCTTGCCTCATAAAAAGTTTTGGTGGGCTCTCTTCCCACCCTGGGGAGCAGACACGCACTGCACATGCCTGGAGCAGGGGAGAGAGCTGCCAACCACTCAGTTCCTTTGACTACTACCAGTAAGTCCCCTCAACAAGGAAAGTGATCAGGAGATGCCAGCAGTGGGGAAGGCCAGGTAGGATTGTGGTATGGCACAGATGACCACTCGAAGATCATCAGTTACAGGTGAGCAAATTGTTTATCTTCATCGTGGTCTCTGTGCAGTCCCACACATGGGTGATTAACGAGCTGAACCAGATGGCGGAGGGAGATGGCAGCTGAAAAGACAATAAAACAGGTTAGGAGACAGCCGTATGATTTAAACTTACAGGTCCTACCTGAGGATGTGGAGCATTATGCAAAGAGAGATCGCACCACCGCCTGGCTGAATGCAGCATCCCATCGGGCTTGAACATCAAGTATGTAGTGTGATACGAAGGTCGAACCGGAAGACCATGTGGCGGCAGCACAGATGTCTTTTAAAGGGATGCCGGCCAAGAAAGTTGTTGACATTGATACTGCTACCGTGGAGTGAGCAGTAATACAGGTAGGTATGGGCTGATTAGTGAGCTCATAGCAAAGGGCTATGGTCGAGGTCACCCATTTGGATAGTCTTTGAGATGAGATAGGCTCACCCTTATGTGGTAGGACATATGCCACAAAAAGCCTCAGTCTTCCTAAAGGATTTAGTATGGTGGAGATAAAAAGACATCAAGAGAGTGTAGTGTCTGTTGAGCCATATCAGCCGGGTTCAGAAAGAAGTTTGGCAGAGTAGAATTAGTAGACAGATGAAAGGCGGAGACTATCTTAGGTAGAAAGGTAGGGTCTGGTCTGAGAACAACTTTATCTTTATGGGAAATAGTCTAAGGAGCATCTGCCCTAAAGGCAGCAAGCTCTCCCACTCGATGGGCCATAGTAATAGCAATCAAAAATGCTGTCTTCCAGGATAGGAGATGCAGGTCAGAGGAAACCATAGGCTCAAAGGGCTTAGCCATCAATCAACTAAGAACCAAGGAGAGACTCCAAGATGGTACCATCAGCTTCCTTGGAGGACAGAGGCGAAGAAGGCCCTTTAGAAAGGATTTGGTGAATTGATGAGAGAAAACCATAGAACCCTGGATTAGGGAATGGTTAGCAGAGATAGCAGCAAGATGCACTTTCATAGATGAATAGGCAAGGCTGGACTCCTTCAAGAAAATGATATACGAAAAAATGTCGGGCAGGAAAGCCTGAAAAGGACCGAAGGAGTGTTGCTGAGCACAGAGTGCAAAGCGGGACAACTTCCTTCGGTACGAGGCACGAGTTGACCATTTCCAAGCGTTAAGTAAGAGCTCTGAAACGTGTGGAGGAAAGGTCACTGTCGAATTCTCCATGCCGTAAGACAGAAGAATGTCAGATTGTGGTGTAGGATTTTGCCTTTGTTTCAAGACAAAAGGTCTGGAACTCGAGGTAGAGGTAGAAACCGACCCTTCAAGAGGTGGAGAAGGTGCGGGAACCACGCCTGCCGAGGCCACCAGGGTGTTATTAGAATACAGGATGTGATGTCCTCAACAATCTTTTGAAGAACCCGTGGAATCAGTGGAAATGGGGGGGGGAGAAGAAGTAGAAGAGGCTCCCGTTACATATGTGGAGGAGTGCATCCCCTAGAGAGTGTGAGGACGGTCGACCTCGGGTGAAGAACAGCAGTCACTGGGCATTCTCCCAGGTGGCAAACCCATCTATGGCCAAATGACTGAAGAGGTGAAAAATGCATTGCAGATACCTGGAATGAAGAGACCACTCTGTTTCCTGTGGGATTGTGTGACTGAGAAGATCGGCTTGCACATTCTGGATCCCCAGGATGTGTATAGCCACGTTCGAAATAGGGTTCTGAAGAGATCACTCCCATAGATGTATGGCAGCTTGGCAGAGATGAAACAATGCAGTTCCACCCTCCTTGTTTATGTAGAAGACAGTGGCAATGTTGTCTGAGGCGATCTGGACCACCTTGCCTGTCAACACTGGGAGGAACGAGAGTAGGGCTTGATGCACCTGCTAGTTCTAGAACATTTATGTGGAGAAGCCTTTCTTAAGGAGTCCATGTCCCTCACAATGACAGATTCCCGCACTGGGCTCCCCAACCCCAGAGGGATGCATCTGTTGACAGGCAGATCTCTGGAGGTAGATGTCAAAAGGGCATGCCAGCAAGGAGATGCTGAGGAAGAGACCACCACTTCAGGGTGTGAATTACTGTGTAGGGGATCAAGAGCATCGTATCCCAACGAGACCATTGAGAGCTGAAGTTCCTGATGAATCAGAGTTGAAGTTAATACATCCAAAGCCTGGCAAGAGGAACCACAAAAACTGTGGAGGCAAAATATCCCAGAAGCCTCATGATCGGCCACGCACACTGATGGGGTTGCTGCATAAAGGTTGTTACAAGGAACATTATGTCCTTGGCTCTGGATTCCAGGAGAAAGGCCAACTCTTTGAGATTGTTGAGATAAGCTCCCAGGAATTGTAAAACCTGAACCAGTTGAAGAGCCCATTTTGCAGGATTGACACATAGACCTAATTTGGTCAACAGAGCGAGAGTAGAGTAGATGTGCAGTTGAAGTTGAGCTTCTGTGGACCCCACAAGAAGCCAATAATTGATGTACAGATAAAGGATAACTCCTTGATGAGGGAGTTCTGCCACAACTACTGCCATCATCTTCGTAAAAACACAGGGTGCCATTGACAGGCCAAAAGGGAGTATCTTGTACTGGTAATGGGAGGTCCCGATGGCAAAAATGAAAAAACGTCGATGTTGCGGCCAAATTGTGACATGAAAGTAAACATCATGGTCTATCAATGCCAGCCATGCATCTTTCAGAAGGAATGGAAGAATGGATTGCAATGTGACCATTCAAAACTTTCAGCAATTAATAAAGCGATTCAGGTCCCGCAGGTCCATAGTGGCCCGAACACCACTGTCCCTCTTGGGAATCACGAAATACTTGGAGTAGAAACCTTGAGTTTGTTGCACCTCTGGGACTACTTCAATGGCTCCCTTGCCGAGTAGAGAACTGACTTCCAGACAGAGTGACAGTTTCGAAGGTGTAACGATGAAGTGATGGAAGGTGGAGGGCGAAATGAACTCTATGGCATACCCGACCCATACGATGGTGAGGACCCAAGCATCATTGGTAATTTCCCCTCAAGATGAAACAAAGGGGAAAAGTCGGGTCCGTACGGGAGGGGTAAAAGAAAGTGGCGGTGGCAGTAGGCGATCAAGACAGTCAAACAGATTGTTTTGTCTGGGCAGCTTCCTGTTTTGTCTGGGGGGCAGTCGAAGAGCAATTGAAGACGCCAGAACTTTAGAAGAGCAAGTGACAGCATGTCTGATGGAGTTAATGTGCTGTTTAGAGACAGTACATATTTCCAACAGCGCAGCAGATAAAGTAGTGTGGGAGGCCTCCGGTACGGTATCAAGGATCGGACGCACCGCTGACGCTACATTAAAAGCATAGTCAGAAAGGTAGGAAAGATAGGTATCGATGCAAATATTCATAGCTATGGCATCTATCTTGCGACCCTCCCTGTCCTGAGAGACAGATTGTCGAGGTTGCTTCATTCTCAAAGAAGAATGAATTATCATCGAATTCGGTGAAGGGTGATTAAAGAGGAATTTTCCAGAGGACTCCTGAATCTTATAGATGGCATCATATCTTTTGGACAGTGGGGGTACAGACGCAGGGTGATCCCATGATCCTTCTAAAGCAGAAAGGTGAACTGGGAGCAGTGGTAAAATGGTGGACGGCGGCAAATCCACTTGGACCAACTTGTGAACCACATCTGTGACTGCAGGTGTATCAGTTGTGCCTTGCACCTGAAGTGCAGTCGCCATTCTGGTTATAAGCTCCAAATAAGCTTTGGGCCCTTCGGTAGGTGAGAGAGAATGAGCATGAGGGCCATCATCATAGATCAATATGAGATCTGGCTCCAGATTGCCCGATATGGAATGGTCAGAGACCGAGTCTGGAGATGGCGAGCGTAGAGTCTGCAGGACTTCAACCGGTGCTTTGCCATCAGGCAGAGGATGAGACCAAGGTTCAGATGGAGAATGCTTCGGGCCATCTGCAGAAACGTCAGTTGGTTGGTCAAGGATCATGGAATGCATAGAAGCATCCGATAGAGAATGTCTACCATGAGAGATGGTCGAACAACATCAACGAACATCTCTTTCCCGAGATGGATGGTAACGGTGTCAACAAGTTGGGGACCTCAAATAGGAGAGAGGAGGGTATGACCTGCGACGTCTGGGGTCCGGAGACCAAGACCAATAGTCAGATTACAAGGGAGACTGGGACAACGATCTACAATAAGCATAATTCCTGCAATCATAGCGTGATCGAGGTGATCGAGATCGACTTCTCATAAAGTGCTCCCTCTCATCCAAAACATGGATAGGCAGGTGGGAGTCACGAGATGCAGAGCACCATCTAGAGGTCCGGGAGTCATGACCAGTGTCAGCAGACGGTTGCACCGGAGACCTGTCATGTTGACTGGGTGTACGATGATCCACTGATGACGAAAGAATCGGTGTCAAAAGAGGAGGATGAGTCTTAACCTTGTGAGACACCACTGGTGGCAATGTAACCTTCAGTGTTGACGTCGACAAACCCGATATCACTACTGGATCAAGGCACCCAACCCATGTGTGGGACTGCAGAGAGACCACAAAGAAGATCACAGACAGAACCAATGTTCCCTCTTAGCTATGAAGTGCTATGAGCAAAAATTCTACCTCATGAGCGAAAAAAGCTAGTAGCATTAAATTTATTTATTTATTTTATGAGATTTGTATCCCGCTCTCCCCGCCATACGGCAAGCTTAAAGTTGTGAGTCTACATTTGACTATCACATAAATTAGTTTTTAGATTATTTCGATAACCTTGTAAAAATCTCAGAATTATTTTAAACTATATTTAAGCTATATTTTAAGAATAATTTAAAAATTGTAAGAGAAAACAGAATCAAGTCAAATTTCATTATAGAAAATGTTGTCCTCAATGGGGGTAGACCAGGCCTCCAGAGAACAGGTCTACCTGCCCCTTTCCATTTTTTTAAAAAAATCCCAATGACGTGAAGTTTCAAAAGCTTGTTTATGAAGAATATATATGATATATAATCCTTCAGAGGAACAATTAAACAAAATGGCACTATAAAATGCAATCAAGTCAGCTATCAGAGTCTGTTAGTGCTATTTATATTAGTACATTAATAGTCACCTATGTTTTTTCCCCTAATGCAAATATTGCAGTTAGATGACTTTATTATTCAAGCTTTACACATTTGTTCCAATCGAAATTTTCAGTTCCAGCAAACATTTCAGTACTAAAGGATTACTAAAAATGTTGTCTGCTCCCTGAATAACATCTTTATGGGTACTTGGAAAAATGGTCTTTGACGTGTATGCAGATTTTGTTGCCCTGCTAAAGTCAGTTATCAGTAACTGAATACTTCTTAAATCATCCATAAATTAATTCCATTATCCATGAATTGCCTTGTGTATGATACCTATGTATGAAAAGACTTGTTTTATATGCACAGGTTGATTTTGAGCACACATAATTACAGTACAGACTTATTTTTCCTTTAAATATGCATTTATTTTTCTAAGACCATTTAATAGTTGCATATATCTTACCACTCTGTGCACAGAATGCAAAGTTTTCTTCTCTATTCCTGCAGCCCCTTGCAGCCCCTGGAAGAATCATTCCCAGGGTCACAGGTGCCACCTGGAGCAATAGCTGCATGGTTTAGGGAGGATGGAGTCAAGGAAGTACAAGGGGATGAAATAACTCCTCAGGAGAACTGCACTTGCAGAAAAGGGTCAGCTTCATGACTTCATCTCTTATCACTACAGCCCACTGATCCCCTTGGGTATTCCCCCACATGGATCCCACAATCCCAGGAATCATCTTTCTGGGGTAAGGAACAGCTGCATGAACGAAGAGCAAAGCACTGCATGTATTCTGTGCACAGATGGCTGGATACATACCAATATCCTTTCTTGATTTCTTGTTGTAGCCTCTGCCTGTCTCAAACTACTCTTTAAGATTTCCCAACCTATCAGAGAAGCATTTCAGGGACTTCAGCCAAAGAACAGGGTAGAAAAGACCCCAATACTTGGTGGAATGATATTCACAGTTCTTAGGAGCCAACTTTATACTCTCCACTAGGTATTTTAACTGGCCAACTGAAACATGGGGAGGTATAATTACGATTATGAAAGCTTTTCTTCCAATAAACATTAATTTCTTCTTCTTTCTCCTATTACATTAGAGAACCTGTTCAACTGAAAAGAGAGGAGGAAGGGGGGAATATCAGAGGAAATCATATACAACCTTTTCTTTTCAAGGTAAAGAACTGGTATGTTATATCTTCCTCTTACAAAAGGCAATTTTAAAATAGCTGTAGAGAAACACACTGAAAAGAGGTATATACTCCTTCCTTCCTCTGAAAAAATAGCAGGAAAATGAGTTACTGGGACACATTTTTACATATTGATAGGAAAAAAGAAAAATGAAACCTCCATTTTCAGTATTGGAGGCAATTACAACCAATGCCTTTTTATGAACATCAAAACCATCACAGTACACAATTTGTCATCAAAAGCTGGTATTTAAATACCATTTGTCAAAACTTGCTGAAGTACAGAAAGAAATCAAGGTGACCAATAGAATGTCTACCTGTTGATACCGTCTGTTGCTGCAGAAACTATTTTTGATGTCACATACAGCAGAGCTTCTAAGAGTGTGCACATGAATTTTTAAAATCATAAACTATATATCTGAGGTTTTTCAGATAAAGTGCAGAAGTAAAAGGTAGATGGTGGAAAATATTTTTCTTCTAAACATGTATAATACATATTCAGAAAAATAATATTTCAACAACATGTAAAATAATAATTCATGGAACATAAGAGCTTTACAGGAACAGTTTTACATCATTATAATCAGGCTTGCCACTATTTTGATAAAATCCAAACAAAATGTGAAAATAAAAACTAAAAATGAGCTATGTACATAAGCTCTCTCCTTCCATACATTATTCAATGAAGAACATTGTGAATCATAATCTTAGATCTTCAAAGTATAACATAGGTTTCAGCACTGTGTCCAAAACTGGCAAACTGTACTGATGGAAAGGACATACCATCCTGGATGCTTGGCATACTACCTGTGCCATCCCAAGCAGAGTTAAACCCTTATGAGTCCATCAAAGTCAATGGGCTTAGGATTGTGCAACTCTGCTTCAGATGGCATCTGTGCATCTTCTAGTCACTAGAACTTATCAGGATGAAACTACTTCAAGCAAAGCTTCGGAAATTCTGAGAAAAGAGTAGGACAAAACAAGGAACTAGCAGGGAAATGCCAGGACTGAAAAGGTGGTGTTATTATTATTGTTGTTGTTGTTACAGATCACAAACAGAAGAGTTAGAGACCACATAGACAGAGACGGAAGGATAAAAGAGAGATGGGAACAGATGGGTTGTTATTCTGTGTGCACAGAGAAAGATTTGGGATGAGCATAGAAGATCAGATGAGGTAAAAGTGTATATATAAAGACTAGCCACAAATGTGTTTATAACTTCAGCACCTGCTACGTTGTATACTGGTTATTCCTGTTCTGATATAAACCAACACCTAGCAACAGAAGATCAGTCATGCTATTTGCTGTTTAATTCTATATCTAACATGACAGCAATTGCCTGTTCATTTTTTAAAACTTTACAGGACAACAAGAGGGTTACACTAAAAACAGAGAAATTCGTTTCATGGACCAAGAGCAAAGCACATAATTCAAGTAGTGCTGAGCCATAATGAAGATACTTGTAGTCCCAATCATAATATCCAGTACTACACAGCACTTGTATGATTTTCATTAAGAGCTTCACGAACAATATCTTGCTGTAACCCTTATAAAACCACCTCAGAATGCGGATTCCTGTATTGTAGATAGGGAGGGCGCTGAGGACAAGAGAGCTTGCTTAAAAGACTGGCTTACGTAAAGTCACCTAGGGAGTTCAAAACAGAAGCAACATCAGAATCAGCAACTTCCCAATTTATAACTTAGTCTTTGAACACTTGCCCAGCTCTGTTCACTGGTACAGTAATAGGGTTGCCAGGGCCCTTCTGGCAACCAGTGTGTGTGTGGAACTTACCAGGAGCGGGAGGGAGGCCCAACAGACATTGCAGCGATGTGTCTATGTCACTTTCAATGTGACCAGGAAGTGATGCCATCACAAAGCAACATTGAGGCAATACTCTGGTATTTAGGCAAAAACTGTATGGTAAATTTGGCTTCTACCATAATTTTGGCCCAAATACCAGAGCATTGCTGAGGTATCAGTGACACGATGACATCACTTCCGGGTCATGCTGGAAGTGTCATGGACACATCACTGCAACATCAACTGGGCCTCACTCATTTTCCAGGTATGTCCCCCCTGCCAGCCAGTTGATTGGCGGTGGGGTGGTGGGGCCTGGTGGCGACAGATCCCCACCTCCACCAGGGGGTCTGGCAACCCTATACAGTAATAAAGGAATGAGCAACATTATACTCTAGAAGCAATTTTGTTAATGAAGATACCTTCTGCCTCACAGTTTGTGCAATTGTGTGCATGTGTTTTTTCCAGTAAAAGGTAAAGGTTTCCCTTGCTCGAAAGCCAGTCGAATCCGACTCTAGGGAGTGGTGTTCATCTCCGTTTCCAAGCCGAAGAGCCAGCGCTGTCCGAAGACTTTTTGTGATCATGTGGCTGGCATGACTAGACACCAAGGTGCACAGAATGCTGTTACCTTCCCACCGAAGCAGTGCCTATTTATCTACTTGCAATTTCTTGCTTTCAAACTGCTAGGTTGGCAGGAGCTGGGGCCAGAGATGGGAGCTCACTCCGTCACGTGGCACTCGGATCTTGAACTGCCGAACTACCGACCTTCCAGTCTGCAGTTCAGCGTCTTAACCACTTAAGCCACTGCGACCCTAAGGTTTTTTCCAGTACAACCAACTAATTATGAATTCAGAGTCTGAAAATAGCAAAATAGCAAAAATTGCTGGAATATATTGTATATAAAGAACAAAGTAAGAGAAGCTCCAATTTGTTTCTTATAATTCTTCTACCTACCAAGATCCACCCCCGCCAGATCTACATATACATTAGGGCACCCATCTCTAGATAAGAACATAATAAATGCAGCACTCCTACAAGTGCAACTTGGCACATAAGAACATAACAGCAGCTGTGTTTGAACACTGGGTCCATCCAGTCTGTTTCACACAAATGCCCCAAGGAGGCTTACAAGCAGTCATGGAGACCAAAGGCTCTGAACACGGAGATTCCATTTAGTCATCAAAGCTAACAGCTTTTATATATTTTATAATACTTTTATATAGCTTATATGGACTTTCCATTATATACGGAATCAATTTCATCTGCCTGATAGGCAATATGCAAGTTATTCTTGGACTTTTGCTAAGGGAAAGTCAAGGTAGTAATAACAGGAGCAAACAAATGCTCTCATTTATACAGGTTGGCATATTTTAAATTCAGAACAAAATTGTCAATTTCCACCAAAAACAAAACTATCAGGACACAGTGGAGGACTTTCATTATCTTAAAAAAAAAAAAAAAGCAAAACAAAGGTCTTTTCCACATTTGTCTGCCACTCTGGATTTTCTCAGGGTTCAAGTAGAGGTAATTTAAGTCCACAGCAAAAAAAAACAACCAAACCCCCATCCAAATAACCTGGGGAAACAGCAGGCTGAAAATGGGCTCACCACTGAAAGGAGGTAATGTAATGTGGGGTGGGGTGGGGAGGTGGAATAAAATGAAGGTTGAACTCTATTTTAGTGCAGAATGGGAAAAAACCCTGGATTAAAAAGAAGGTTGTTTTTTATTTTAGTGCAGAATTGCTTGGAGGACACTGCGGTGAACAGGGATTAAAAGGAGAGTGCAGAAAGAGCCAAAGATAGGCCAAATTGTATTTCGCTCACATTAAAGGCAATATGAAGCTGTACATACTTCCATGAATGCATACTAGCACAAAGTAAAAGAATCTTGAAGAACAAAAGATGCAATCCAACAAACTGCAAAAACACAAAGATTGCAGAGATGATAAAAACACACTTGCTAAATTTATTACTTATTTATGGCCAACTCAATAAGAACAGAGAAGTGATTTTAATTACATGTATTCCTGAACGTAGTAACAGAACAGATAATTCAGACATTCCCTTATAGTTAACAGTGTTAAAGAACTGGAACTTTGAGGAACTGCCCTACAATCACATGACCTTAGTTCTAGAACAAGGCTTAGAGACTGCCCTACAAGACTGCTTAGTTTTAGTTATATTAAAGTTGTTTTAAACTGTTCCACATAGTGACAATATTCAGTGAAATAATTTCTGGTTCCAAAGATAGAGATACAAAGTATTCACCACATTAATGCATAGAATATAAGATTAGCTGATCTTGGGCAGGGGGATGACTTCAAAAAGGGTTTTCCATGATCAATTGTAAAATCTACTGTCTGTGTAAACTAAAGTTTTTAGGAGTTAAGTATAAAACATTTTACATGCATGGGCAAAATCTCTGTCCAATAACTGAGCACAGATTCCACAGACCTTAAAACATGAGGAGCCTCTCTGTTGAATTGCATCTACAAACATTACTTTTGTGAAATAAACAACTTGGCGGCTGATATAATCATAGGCACCCTATGTTTAATTAGCATTTAATTAGTACAGGTCACCTGATTAACATATGTAGTAGGGAGTGTACATAAAAAATAAAATCAGCAATTGTCTAGTGCCAACTGAACTATCATCTATCTAAAACAAGCCTTGGAAACAAAATTTCTGCAAATTGCAATCCAGGCCTAATTTATTAATAGTGCAGTAAATCAAGATCTCTCAACTGATATGTATTCGGGGGGGGGGGGGGGCATAAGAGCCTGATGACTACTCATGATTCCTTTAAAAAGCATAATTGTGTATCTTCCTTTATTTAAAAAATGATTAATACAGCACTTTATTTCATAAGAAAGAGAGTTGATAACTACGAACCTAGAAATTCTCCCTGAAACGAAAACATATTAATTTTGCTTAATATATATCAATTTCAAATGCTAAATCAAAGTACCCAGTTGTTCAGCTCTATTGTATAATCAATGGTACTATATCAGCAGGCTAACAATGAAAGCTATTACAGAATAGTATCTTTGACAGGTTAAAAGAAGGCAGTTTCAAGTGGAAAAGCAAAAGCAAACACTTTACCTTCATGGCTCTATTGTTTCCACAGAATTATTCTACATTACAATATCACAAGGTAGATCAGTGCCCATTTTTAAAAACGAAGAACGATACTTACACCAAGATTTGGGGGCTCACAGTTTGGAAGTCAATTCCAAAGCAGGGCTACCAATATTGAATTTTATATGTTGTAGGACTACAAATATTTCACAGAGTAATATAAAATTTTAAAACACAAAGACCAGAAATGAGATTTAGGGTTTTCAGAGTAGCATTACCTGTCATTTTAAAATAGTTGTTATCATCATCATCATTATTATGATTAATAAACTGCCCTCCCCCAAAGGGCTTACAGCAGTGTACATCATAATTAAAACAGACAACAAATTAACTAAATACCCATTAATCAGTTTACAGAATAAAACCATTAAAATACAGTCTAATCAGCAATGGCATTCACTATGAATCTCTCTCCCTCCATAGGGGGGCCAATCATGGACCAAGTAAAGTGGAAGAACCGCTGCTGCTGTCCTCAACTGTAAGTCTGGTGGAACAGTTCCGTCTTGATTTTTCAATATCAGACATAAAAATAATCATATTAATAAAACAATCTAGCCCTGGTTTCCATGGAAACATTTTCGGGTCCAACTCTGACCTTCCAAGCAACTGAGATGAAATCTGTTGGGATTAACCCTTCAGCCAGGGGATCGTCTCTCCCAAATTGCAGGAAGAATTGAATTCTACAGGAAGTTAAAATTCTCCCTTGCAGACCAGACACACAAAAGCATGAAATGGTGTGTGAATGAACTTTTCCCTCAATTCCTGAGATCCTTAAGTAGTACACTTGGGGGGGGGGGGCTTTTCTTTTAAACAAGTTGCATGTGGGTGAGCTTAGCTCATTGCCTATTCCCCCCCCCCCCCAGCCAAGATTACTTCTTTTAACTGATGTCTGGCCACAGAAAAATGCTTGTAATCAATGTTCCCTCTAAGCTGTGGAGTTCTGTGAGCAAAAATTCTACTTTGTGGGCTACTGGCATTGAAGTTGTGAGCAAACAATTTGGCTACTGCATAAATTAGTGTGCTCTGGAGCCATCCTTCCTGAGCTAAGACAAAAATGTGTGAGCCAGAGGCTAAAAAACTGTGAGCTAGCTCACACTAACTCAGCTTAGAGGGAACATTGCTTGTAATACCAGGATTGGGTATGTTTTTAACACACACAGTACTCATGCTCTCTAGTTTTTTGTTGGTTTTTTTAAAAGACCCAACCCCACATTCTTTACATGCAGATAAGAGAGGTTGTCAGTCTTTTTCCCCTAGCACAATTAACAGTAGCTGGAAGAAAGGAGCCGTAGCATGATTTATGACGGCAGAGGTGGTATAGCTGCTTAGAATTTTACATTAAATTGCAGACATTACAGTTGTCAGATACTGAATCAGCAGTTCTTCCTCACAGACAGAATGGTTGGTCCATCCTTATCCCAATGATCTGCATCTCATCTGACTAGGATATGTGTGCACATACAGATGCATACATGTACTATTGGAGGGGGAAGCCTTAACTGCTTCATCTGTTCACTTTAGAAACAATGGCGAGAGTGCCTTAAGTGCAATTTGGTTGATTCATTTAAATTAAACTCATTAAATCCCCCCTTTCCCAATCTGCAGGCAAGCTGCTATCACCAAGGTCTAAAACATGGATGTTTGCATCTATTTAACCTTAGAACAAAGTATTTTCTTCTGTTACCCATAGGACATGGAGAATGGCTGGCACTACCAATGACATGGGAGAAGCAAGTATTTAATAATTCTATTTCTCTATTGCATTTTTATGTTGAATTAAGATGGCATCTCTTAATCCCCTCAGTCCTGCTGCTCTCTAGGTCTTTTTCCAGGTGACTGGTTTTGTGCATATAATAGGGCAACACTCTTCAGGGTTATATTTAGAAACACATCAGGATGTGCTATTATTAGTCTACAAACATACCCTGGCAAAAATCAATGTCATCAATACTGCAAGGTTGAAGTACTTAAAAAAGTTAGAATGTTTCAAATGTGGGTTCAAGAGACTTTTCATTGTTTGAGCCTATGGGTACTCCAAGACTAAGAAGTTACATTGATGAACTAAGTGTCATCCTCTCCAAGGACTATAAATCAATACAAGGTTGTTTTCTAGTTTTAAAAAAATCACAGGCATATTTCTTTTTGATGTCCTTAGTTCTTCTAATATAAACTATTATTTCTCTGCTATTAAAATTCCTAGCATGAACATTTGGTCTATATAGAACATAATATCATACAACTCTTTTTGGCATAAGTATAATTATTTACTTGACAAAGTAAGAAACTGTAAACACTTAACTAATACGCTTAATAAGGTTAATTTTTTGTTCATAATAAATTATGCTAAAACTTCTATTTATTAAATAGTCATTACAGGGACATGATTCTCCATAAAAGCAAGATTCAAATATCAGATTGGTTTATTGCTTTAAGAGGAATAATGCAGAAGACTGTTGTCAAGGTGTCACAGGAATTTTGAACAAGGGATCAGATGGAGGCTACCACAGGAGAAACTAGGTCCTATGGGGATCCTTCATACAAAACCCCAGACCATAGTTTGCCATTACATGAGCAAGTGAACTGGGGGATTCTCCAGTCTGAGCATTCCTTCTTCACCTCCCTATCCCCTTGAGATCTAATTAAGTCTTCTGCTTTCTCAGTAAAGCACAGTTTGCAGTTAGATTTAAACCACAAACAATGGTGTGCACTTTGCCCTAAAAAACAGGACTCCCAACTCTGATGTGCAGGGAAAAATTCAATCCATAATTTGTAAGTTTCCCAGAAAAGCCTTTCATTAGATTGCTGTGTGAAAGAGGAGGAGGAAGGGGAAGTAGGGAAGGAAGTGTGCAAGACTAAGGATCCCAATTGCTCATGGTTTGAACTAGAAACCATGATATTTTATACCATATGCATCATGCTTAGGAATTACAGGCAGAAAACTACTTACAGACTTAAATATGTTTAAAGTCTCATAACTGCTTGCATTGCATATATCTGCTCAGTTATTCCTATCAGGACCATCAAGACAGAGATATAGTCCAGAAAAAATAGCATTTGAGGAGACAGAAAACAAGCACTGTTCTTGGAACTTTTTACATTCAGTTAGTGCTCTTGCAATTCATACATCTCTAACTACAATTCATTAGATTCCACAAATTCCAAGCAGTTTGATAGACATGGAATATCTTTTTTCCTTAAAGAGCAGTATTCAAGTACATACGCTGATCAGTCATCACAGTATCAGAAACTGACTCACTTCCAAAAAATTCTTTAAAAATCGCTGTACAAACTTGATAAAGATTAAATGGATTACTCAATATAAAAATATTGTTTTATCAATACTGTTTTACAAAATTATCAGTTTGTGGCACTGATACATTTGCTTGGCTTCAAATACGTTCTTGTACAAATGGAAGGGCACTTCCCCTTCCACAAGGGGAAGGGCACACTGTCCACTAATACCCTCTTCCTGGTGCAGCCACTTCTGCTATACCCCAGGCCATTCAACCGTCCAACCAGTACAAGCACGTTTTCAAAGAATACAGAAGGGCTGCAATTGGAAGAGGGCAGCAAGAAAGCCAGAGTGTCAGTTGACTGGATCTAAGCCATTAAGGAATTAAACAATTATGTGCCTATATGCTTGTCTAAGCTCATGCTCGAGAAATCAACAATTTTCTTTAAAATATTCATAAGGGAGAAAAACTGAACTGAAGTTCTCAGACACAGAAAATACAATAAAAACAGTGGTTTGGGGAAATATTTTATTTCTGCACTCCAGTAAAATAATACTTTAGGCAGGTTGATCATTCTTTCCATTGTATGAAGGGTGGGCTTTTTTCCCAAAAAGAGGCACAAAGTAAAATGTTAAGAATGAAAAAAAATTACTTGAAAAAATCATGTTTGTCAAATCAGTTAGACAAGAATTGCACCTTTCACAAAATACTTCCAACAAGAACCGCAACATATGTGTTTTATATATGTGTTCTTCCCACCTTTCCTTCCATGTACACAAGCCCCCCCCCCCCCGATGGTCAAAAGGCATCAACAAAAACAATAGCAATGTATTATCCATCACATACAAATCATAAAAGCTGCTTCAAGTAACATTATACATGCTCAGAAAAAGAAGAGCCTCATTCACACTGACATGCACGTACCTTAACAACAGGATTCAGCAGAACTACCCCTGATTTCTTTGTAATTACTTGTTTTGTTTGGTAATGGTGTTCTATAAGCTGAGGAATAGTTGAAAACCCAGTTCCTTCAAATCGATACTGATTCTGTAAGAGACAAATGAAAAATTAAGCAATTTATTACCACTATGTAACTTAATATCAAAAGAATGCAAAAACAAACCAAAAAATCAGCATAATTGTAAAAATGCTCACCTAGAACCGTGCTAGTAAATTCAGTAAGGCTTATTCCTTAGTCAGTGAGCATAAAAATGGTTTCTGTGTCAAAACAGTAACAATTTATTCTCACTGAATATAATTGGGTGAACATTTTGCTCTATTTTTAAGACAAACACCTATAGAATGGGCCCACATAGTGGTAGATAGTTAAGGCTGCATTATAAATAAAACAGTTTTTAACATGTCAATATTTACAGTGACAATTCTTTAATCGCATTATTTCCGTTACAAAAAATAGACAGATGGAAACAATTTAACTTGTCTCAATAACTTATGACTTAGAAATATTGATATTATTATCAAACAATGTCATTGTTAAAAGGTGGAGTTTCAAGAAGCTATATTTGGTGACATTTAAAATTTATTTATTTATTTATTATTTCAGATTTTTACCCCGCCCTTCCCGCGAACAGGCTCAGGGCAGCTTACAGTACGACACATAGTCCCTAATCAGAATAAACGATTTAAAACATTTTAAAACATTATAAAATACAAAGCAATACATCGTACTTCTAATTCGCTGCAAACATTACAAACATTGAAAATATGTTTCAAACCACTACCAAATGTAACAAAAAAGCTGCAGAAACTATGCTGTTTGTATTGAAATTAAAAACACAAAAGTGATTACAGCTTTTTTGTCAGACAGCACAAATTTCAGTGATTTTCTCTTTAAAGCCAATTTTTTTCCTTATGATCAAATATCTGAATATATATCTCTTCTAGTATCTATATATCTAATAGCCAAGCCCCTGTGCATGCGGATACCTAAATACGCACATCGGGGGCACTTGGGGAGCAGAGAGATTTTCCTGCACACTTGGGGGATTCCCTAGGTGTGCAGAAAAATCCTAAAAGTTAAAAAACTATACGGGGGATATTTAAATCCCCCTAAAAGTTAAAAAGCGTTCCCCGCGCATGTGCAGAGAACGCTCTGGGAACTCTTTGGCTGGCTGGCAGCTGAGACCCACTGAGGCCTCGCCACCAGTGCCAGGGGGTGGGGGGAAGATCAGTGGCCCAGCGGCTGAGAATTGTTGAGGACTCATCGCCGGTGCCTCGCCACGGGTTCCAGGGGGTGGGGGGAAGATCAGCAGCCCAGTGGCTGAGAGCTACTGAGGTCTCACCGCTGGTGCCGGGGGGAAGATCAGCGTCCCAGCAGCTGAGAGCCACTGAAGCCACACCACTGGTGCCACTTAATGGAGCTGCAGCCTTTAGGAATCCCCCCATCGAGTATCGTGGGTCCCGCCTCTTCTATATATCTAATAGCCAAGGCGCCCCCTGCGTGCAGATATCTAAATCTGCACATTGGGGGCACCTAGAGGGCAGAGAGATTTTCCTGCATACTTGGGGGGCTCCCCAGGTGTGCAGAAAAATCTGAAAAGTAAAAAAAATATATACTTAAATCACCCCAAAAGTAAAAAGCATTCACTGTGCATGTGCAGGGAATGCAGTTGGAATGATGCCTCACCTCCGTTGCAGGGGGAGGGAGAGGGCTTGGCTGGCCAGCAGTTGGAGCCGCATGGGCCTCACCATCGCTGCTGAGGGGTGGGAGAGAGCTTGGCGGGCCCAGTGGCTGGGAGCCGCACAGGTCTCGCCACTGGAGCCCAGGGGAAGCTGACTTGTGGCCGCTTCCTTCTCAGCCATGAGGTCCTCCCCCCCGTGAGTATCGCGGGTCCCTCTGCTTGTTATCTCTAATATTTAAACAGGATATATCCTTGGATAATGTTCACATGTGGAGTTTAGTAAACGGGAGGTACAATCAGAAAGGATAGCTTTAACCAAAGCAGCTGGATAAAAAGACCAGGAAGATATTAGTTCAGGTATTTTGGGAAACACACACTGATGTGTCACAGGGAACTAGAAGATCAAAGAAAATACAAAGGCTTCTCATCGCCAGAATTCAAATAAAAACTTGTAGGATGTGTCTCATGACCAATGCAACCTCTAAGCTGTGGAGTCTTCTGAGCAAAAAATCTACTTTATGAGCTACTGACATTAATGTTGTGAGCAAGCATTTTGGCTGCTGCATAAATTAGTTCTCTCTGGAGCCATCCTTCCTGAGCTAAGACAAAAATGTGAGAGCCCGAAGCTAAAAAATTGTGAGCTAGCTCACACTAACTCAGCTTAGAGGGAACACTACTCATGACCGTTTTCAGAAGTCTCTTTTTCATGGGTATTATATAAAACAAGTGGAGACCCACAAGAAACTTGCGGGATTCCTCCCCTCTCCCCCTACCTCTCTCACACTCTTTCTCTACTCTGCCCCCCTTTTCGTACTCTCTCCTCCATGTATTTTACTTCCTCTCTTTCTGACCTGTCATCATTCTCTGTTTTTCCCACCTCATCACTTCTTTCTCTTTCTGCCCGCCATCCCTTCACTCTATCTTTCTGCCCCATCACTCCCAGCCTCCTGCCTGCTTCCTCCCCCACCCCACACAACAGCAGCAACAGTAGTGGCGGTACTCCCAGCCACCCACCTTTCCCCTCACAGCAGCAGTAGCAGATTTCCAGGAATCACTCCCAGCTTCAGAGACCAATTCACCTTAGGGCTGCTAGCTTCAGGTTGGGAAATCCCTGGAGATTTGGGGGTGGAGCCTCGGGACAGTGAGGCTTGGGAAGCAGCCTCAGCAGGGTGTAATGCCATAGACTCAACCCCCCAAAGCAGCCATTTTATCCAGGGTAACTGATCTCTGTCACCTGGACAACAGCTGTAATTCCAGGTGATCTCCAGCCCTCACCTTGAGGCTGGCAATAGTTCTCATGGCGGAAATGGCTGGTTTTGAGGGTAGAGTCTATGGCACTATACCGGTCTGAAGTTTCTCCCCTCCTCAAACCCTCCCCTCCCCAGGCTCCACCCCTCAAATCTCCAGAGATTTCCCAACCTGGAGTTGACAACCCTATTTCCTTCCCACCCAACAGCCCACCTACTTTTATCTGCCTTTATCTGTCTTCAGCTTTCCATCTCCACCCCCCTCCACCACAGCCACTACCTAGGAAAATCAGTCTTTCTCCACAGTGGGGACCAAAGCAGCTTATATTATTCTCGCCTCCTTTTTATTTGCACAACAACCCTGTGAGGTTGGTTAGGCTGAAAGCATGCGACTGGTCCAAAATCACCCAGTCAACTTCCACTGCAAGATGGGTATCTGAACCTGGGTCTTGTAGACCCTAAGCTGAAGCTCTAACTGCTGAACCACACTGGCTTTTATAGGGTGGCTGCTGATGAACAGTAGCAAGCAGCCGGGCCTAGTTGAGTCATGCAAATCAGGTGATATCAAGTCACCCAGAGGGTGCTGCCTAAGGATGCCAGCCTCCAGGAGGGACCTGGGGATCCCCTGGAATTACTGCTCATCTCCAGACTAGAGAGAGAACTTCCCATGGAAAAAATGGATGCTTTGGAAGATAGACTCTATGGCATTGTACCTCACTGAGGTCCCTGTCCTTCCCAGGGTCCACCCCAAATCTCCAGGAGTTTCCCAGCCTGGATCTAGCAACCTTACCCCTCCCCAACCCCTGCCAGTGGCCAGGGGGGACCTGGCAACCCAAGTCTGCTGCCAGGCCTAGGGTTGCCAACCTCCAAGTGGGACCTGGAGACCCCCCAGAATTACAGCTGAACTCTAGACAGCAGAGAACTGTCTCCCTGGAGAAAATGGCTTTTTTGGAGGGTAGACTCTATGGCATTATACCCAGCTGAGGCCTCTCCCTTCCCCAAACCCAGCCCTCCTTAGAATCTACCACAAAACTTTTAGGAATTCCCCAGCCCAGCACTGGTGATTCTTGTCAGGCCTGGCCCTAAGGCTCCCTCTCTCAAAGGCTAAAAGAGGCCAGAAAGGGCCCTTCTTTCCCCCCCCCTGCCTTTTACTGACAGTTAGAAGCCATCCCCCCCTCTCGACCTTCTAATCTCTCACCAATGACGCCTGAAGTAGATCCCTACAGAGGCCATTTCAAAAGGTATTGGGGGGATTCAACCCTCCCTGAGGGTTTTTTTTTCATTTTTTGGATTTTGCTACAGACCCAGAGAGTCCCCTGAGTCTGTGGAAAAAGCTGTTGGGGGAGAGTGACCCCTCGGTGAAAATAAGAATCCACACGGAAAACAGACCTTGGTTATTAGATAGGTTGGATCCAGAGCTACATAAATAAATTTATATTAGGAAATCTACAGTAGCTTGAAAAGAGAATTAAGATCAAGTTTTATTAATTTTAACCATTATGATTTTTATGGTGTTTTTTATAACCAGTCTTAAAATTCTGTTCCTGTTTTAATGTGGTATCTTTTACCCATGTAACAAAACGTCATCGGTTTATATTTTGGTCAATGACCGTGAATAAAACTTATCTATCTAAATAAATTTATAAAGAGATATGGTGGGGAATGGATATCTTACAGTAAGTGAAGAGTCTTCAATTGGAGGAATGATCCCACTTCCACCAATAGAAGCACTGGCCCTTTGATTACTGTGGAAAACGTACGTACTATTAAGGTTTTAAGCAGGGCTCTTTTTGTAGAAAAAGCCCAGCAGGAACTCATTAGCATAATAGGCCACACCTAACAGCAGAAACTCATTAGCATATTAGGCCACACCACTGACAGCACAGCTTATTAGCATATCAAGCCACATCCCCATGTTACCAGAAGTGTGGTCATCCAGACACACCCACCTTTTGCTTCTTATTCTGTTTACCTTGTTTGTTGTCAAAATGGTTTTGACAAAACCAATAAAAATATTATTTTTAAAAAAAGTTTCCAATTCCATACTTTAAATTAATTAATATTATATTTATTTAAAAAGTAATATTAACAGTAACATAAGCAAACATCTCAATAAACACTCTGGAACTTGGAAAACTATACTGAAATGGTGAGATAAGTCTTTAAATCTAAGTTGAATTCATCCCTCCAAAAGTTTCCAAAATGGTGGCATGTCACCACCTGCCTCTGGGCTGCACAATTTCCCAAGGACTTTTGGTTCACAATTTTACATATAGAGGTGGAAAAGGAGAGGGAAGGTGCGTTAACTATGGAAATCAGTGGCATCCAGATATGTATGTAAGTGCTGTTAAGTCACAATGGATTTGTGGTGACCCCAGCAAAGGGCTTTCAAGGCACCTGGGAAGCAGTGGTAGTTTGTAATTGCCTTCCTCTGTCTTTGTTGGAAATCCCTGATCCAAGTACTGACCCTGATAAGCTTCTGAGAGATTATACAATTGGGCTAAACCATACCATTCCACATCCCAGCATCCAGACAGAGAGGGAAAAAAGGATGGAACAAGGTGGTGCATTGTGGAATGGGGGTGAGAGGATGAACAACTTGTTTATTTCAAATATTTCTGTCCCACCTATACAAAATCTTGCCTGAACCAATATCTTATGTCTAACAATTATTCCCACACTGGATTGGAATCAATTCCTAAAGGTTCCTATTGACAAAATAAAATCAAAATGAGTTCATGAAACAGATTGGTGGTGGTGGAGGAAATGCTGTCAAGTTACAGCTGACATATGGCAACCCCCATAGGGTTTTCAAGGCAATAGATGCCATTGCCTACCCCTGCCTGGACTTCCTTGGTGGTCTCCAACCCTACTTAGCTTCTGAGATCTGATAAGACAGGCTAGCTAGCCTGGGCCATCCAAGTGAGGGCAACCCCCCCCCCCAAACCTAAGATTAGGGGAATTAGGGGAGATTTATTTGGTTATCAAATTCCTAAAACAAAGAATCTGTCAGAATCCACCCCATTCCCAATTCCCCATTTCTCAGGCATCAAAACTTATTCCTTCTAGGCAAATCAGTTATCTTCCTTCCTTCCTTTGGGATATGTTGCACTATCAAAATCACCCTTCTGGATTCAGTGGCTAGGGAAGTCATCATGTAGTCATGTAACTGGCAGACATGTGTGGAGCAGAGAATGTGGATTACATGGTCAGCTGGACAACTGATGTTTAAGATATGCTTCTTGCAACCTTAACACTCAAAGTCAGCACGCATCAATTTGGCCATAGGGTGAATCTCTACCTCAGCATGTCCTAGAGTTTATTTATATACTTACTTAATATATATATTAGCTGTCTTTCTTCCTTACAGAGTTCAACAGCTTACATTATAGATAAAATATAAAAAATAGAATATGGAAATACATAAGAACCAAAACCAGTTCTGAGATCAAATGATGCCTGCCTTACAGTACAATCCTGAACAGAATTACACCACCCTCTTAAATCCACTGAAGTCCTTTGTCTTAGAAGGCCGTAACCCTTAGGATGCCAAATGATTGAATGGAATTAAGCAGTGTTTGTAGGTTATGGCCCAGATCTTATGCACTGATGCAGTATCTCTCAGCATCCCATGCACTCTACAAATGCCCATTGGGTTCAACACTTGTACTACTAAACTCAGAAAAAAAGTCATTTGAATTAACAGCAATAAACAGGCATTGTTCTGGGACTGGAATGAGAGACCACAACGTGGAATAACAGTCCTTCCACTCTGGGGCCTGTCATTCCATTCCCAGAATACTCCTTCTACCCCCAAGGGCTGTCATTCCACTCTTGTGGTCTCTCATTCTAGTCACAGAACACTCCTGCTACCCCCAGGGGCTGTCATTCCACTCCGTGGTCTCTCATTCTAGTCACAAAACTCTCCTGCTACCCCCAGTGGCTGTCATTCCACTCTGGAACCTGTCATTCCATTCCCAGAATACTCCTGCTACCCCCATTGGCTGTCATTCCACTCCATGGTCTCTCATTCCAGTCCCAGAACACATCTGCTACCCCCGGGGCTGTCATTCCATTCTGTGGTCTCTCATTCTAGTCACAGAACTCTCCTGCTACCCCCAGGCCCTGCCATTCCAGTCCCAGAACGCTTCTGCTACCCCCTGGGGCTGTCATTCCAAGCTGGGGCCTGTCATTCCAGTCCCAGAGTAGTCTATTTGGGCCCAGAGACCCTAATGGAAAATCCATTCCGCATTTTCTTTGCAAATCTACTTGTACTATAATGTATTTCAATGGCGCCCATGCAAGTCAACTGGCATTCCTGGCTCCCATTATTTCCAATGGGCCTTCAAGTGTTTCCCATTGTTTCCAATGGGCAATCCTGTCCTTCCTTTTAGTACATCCTTTTGTTTCCAATGGGCAATCCTGTCCTTCCTTTTAGTACATCCCTTCCTGGCATGAGCAGTCAGAAACGGGGGGAAAATGTTTTCTTTCTTTTTAAAAATAAAAGCTAAGAAGAAACAAAGAGCGGGAAAGCTGGAGAAATCCTAAAAGGACTGAGGGTGGGGGAGAGGAGAGCTGGGTTGGAATCATACTTTGCTGTTGGAGGTGGAAGGGGAAATGGAAGCCACATTTTTGCTTCAACTTTCTGGGCACTGTAAATAGTAAGAAGCCTGATTAGAAGATATATATTGTTTTTAATTCAGTTTTTTCTACTCCTCTCTCTTTCTCTGTCCATACACACACACACTCACAAACACACTCCACCTTTCTTTCTGCTTTGGTGTTCAAAATAAAAGGGAAGGGAAAGTGGCCACAGGAGGAGGGAACTCACCCTGTTCCCCAAGGATTTCCACTGTAGGGAAGCTACGGCTTGACTCCTGAGATAAGAGATAAAAGAGGGATTTCTCACCACCTAAGCAAGAAATAGCAGGCTGGAGAAGGAAAGAGCTAAGATGTCAGTGCTCTCCTCGGATTGCTAGATTGCCGCTTCTTCTGGGTGAGCGGAGCAGAACTTTTGTTGAGGGAGGGATGGGAAGGGGAGGGGCAGGCTCGGAAGCCAGTCGGAACTCTGTTCCGGCGCATTCTAGTCCAAAAATAGCCCTGGTTTTAAGTAAAGGTAAAGCTAAAGGTTTCCCTTGCTCAAAAGCCAGTCGAATTCAACTCTAGGGTTGCGGTGCTCATCTCCGTTTCCAAGCCGAAGAGCCAGCACTGTCCAAAGATGTCTCCGTGGTCATGTGGAGACATCATGACTAGACACCGAGGCGCACCGAGGCACACAGAATGCTGCTTAATGCTGTTTAACACTGTTAAACTATAGTTTTAAACTATATCTCAAATTCTTTGATTGATATGTTCTTTGAGAATAGTCACACACAATAAGAAGATCCATTACTTTATTCAATAATGCAAAAGAATTGTAATTGACAGATACTTTTATTCTACAGCTCCAACTTATGAAGTATAGTGTCTCATCTACTCTTTTACCTACTAAGTATTCCTGAGTATCATTACATTAGTCGAAACTACTAGCATCTCCCCCTTCAATATTTGCAAAACTAAACTAGTTCCTACAGGTACACTCTTTACATGCAATACATCCCCAGACTTGCACCTCTTTCTTACTCCTCTTAAATTCGGCTGGATCAATCTTAAGATAAGATGGGATGGGGTAGAAAGATGAGAGGGATTCGGGGGCTGGGGTGGGGAGGCTAAACCTCTCTGACTCACACTTAAACACAGGTGTTTAAGAATTCAGCAGCAATGAGGGTTGCCTCACTTTGAAAGTGAGATTTCTAAGCTTTTGCAGTTCATATTCTGAGTCACAGTATAACTGTCAGAAGCATCCCTAGTGGATAAAGCTTTCTTCATCTTAAATGGTTGGCAAATACTTAAAATTTCAGGAGGTGTAGCAATAAATTATGCTATACATGTTATATAGTTGCAGGCAAACAAATCAGGTATCTTTTAAAGGCTGCACAATACCAAACGCACATCAACAAACTGTATAATGAAGTGTCTCCGTTGTCCGTCTGAAAATACCGAAAGGACATATTCACCAGGCTTCCCGTGGCTCTCTCGTACCAAGAAGTCTCCTTGCTGTTTTAATAGCTCTTGAGATTCTATTCTTGGGATTGCACCGTGATACCAGTCTTGTTCTGCCAATGGTTTCTCGCTGGTTGATATTACATCAAAAAACTTGGGACGGAAAAATGAAAATCAGTGAATACGAGTCTGTGTGTTTCATTTCCATTCTAAGTGCAGTACGGCATAACTATTTCACATCCTTCTCAGAACTGTACATCAGCAAACTAACGCGAACTTAACTAACCAGTTATAAAGCTAAGCAAGTCTATTGTTCTTGAATACTTGCTTCAAGAGGAACAAGCAGAGTCATGCATTAGAAAAAGCGGAGAAAGAGGGACAAAAAACTTGAGAAAAAGGAAAGACAGACTTTGGGATAGACAATATTTTGTTTAAAAGTTTCACTAGTGTTCCTGAAATGTAGGGAGGGGAGATATACAAGAACACCTAATTTTTTTTCTGAATAATCCAGTTTATTAGTGTGTTGTATTTAATAACTAGCAGAGCAAAAAACCGTTCATATTCCTTTTTTAGCTAAATAAGACTGTCATACATATTCTATAAATTCCAAAATCAGAAAGGTTTCAGGAGGAAAAAATGCATTATTATGCAGCATCATATTACCCAGAGAATAATCCAAAAGGGTTAAATAGAATGGCCTGGCTGAGGTTGTCAGTACTTCAGAGAATGAATGGTGTTCAAAAGCTTAAATAAGCTGTTGTGAAAACAACTTTTAAAGCAGCCACTTTTTAAAGAACCATCAATCCAGATAATTTGGAGGTTTGATCAAAGATTCCATTGTCAGGGATAGTGATCAAGCATGTGGTAGTCTTGAAACCCCCACCCACCTACCCCCAGTATCTGGGTGAAACAGACTATCCGAACACTTATCAATCTGGCACCTGACCTGGGTTTGGTACTGAAATTTATTTATACAAAACATCTGTATGGTGCCTTTCCACGCAACTCAGGGTCCCCAAGGTGGCAAGAAATCAAAACAATTAACATACAGATAAGAATATATAAAATATTTAAGACAATTAAATAAAACATGAACACAGACACATACAAATAGGGAACTGGGCCAATGGCAGTTAATGAGGGAACATCAAGCAAAACAAACATTCTTCACCACCTGGCAGATGACATCAACAGAGGGAGACAGACTAGTCTACCGGTAGAAGGAGTTCCAAAGTTTCCATTCCACAATGGAGTAGGCCCTTTCTCAGACTGCCACCTGTCTAGGTTCAGGTGGTAGAAGCACCTGAAGCTGGGCCTCTGGATATAACTGGAGCGGTTGGGTAGATTCATATGGGAATAGAGCCCCAAGCCATACAAAGTTTTAAAGGTTAGTACTAGCACCTTGAACTGGGTCCAAAGGCAAACTGCAACCCAATGTAGGTGGAATGAGACTGGAGAGATATGTTCCCTACGATCCAGTCAACATCCTATGGCCTTGGTCACTTAAGTAGACAGCCTGTGCCAGGAGGTGCACAATGGAGTGCATCCTTGCTGATATTTCTGGACTTAAGCAACGTTTGATACCACTGACCTTGGTATCCTTTTGGGCCACCTTTCTGAGATTAGATTGGAAAATACTGTTCATTTTTGGACAACAGGGTTCAGGAGGTGGTTCTAGAGAATGGCTGTTCTTCCACATGGCCTTTGGAATCCCACAAAATTCCATCTTATCCCCTGTGCTTTTTAATATCAGCCTGAAACCACTGGGAAAGATTGTCAGGAACTTTGGCTTGTGGCATTATCAACATGCTGATGATACCCAGCTCTACTTTTCATTTTGTCAGATCTTGAGAGGTGCCACTGGTTTGTCTAAAGCAGTGATGGCCTGTTTGAGGTTACACACCCTCTGAAGACCTCCAGTTTTGGGGACACTCCTGGACTCAGCTTTGCTCACAGACGGACAGGTGGCACTGTCATTTACAGCTTATTGTCTTAAATGCTGAGGACAGCATTTGTTTATTTAGATATTGTTTTCAAATAACATTATTTAGGTGTACAACAAACTCTGTATTGGTTTATAGGCACAGCCTTCCCTGTTCCTAAAAACCTGTCGATGAACATGCAAATATGAAATTTCTTTCATGACAGTAAAATCTTAAAATTCTTTTCCTTTTTCTATGTTATGCCAAGTGACACAGTTAAAAATATTTTGCCGGATTTCCTTCTCTCTAGACCAGTGACACTCATTCTGTGGCTAAGGAGCCGCACATGGCTCTTTGACATGCCACCTGTGGCTCTTCTGAGCATCGTTCTCCAATACAGCAGCCACCCTGTATTCCAGCAACGTGAGGAAGGCCAGTGAACACATGCAAGTTGGCTTATGCTGAATCGGACCATTAATCCATGTAGATCACTACTGTCTGCTCAGACTGGCAGCAGTTTTCCAGGGTCTCAGGCAAAGGTCTTTCACATCACCTACTTGCCCAGAAGAGACTGTGGTTGGCAGGCAATTTATACCTTGAAACAGCCACGATTGGTGGATCTGGAAGACAGGTAAGGTATGAGCCTCCATGTACTGTGTGCCTTATACCAGGGATATAAAAGCGAATTGCCCATCCTCTCCAGCACCCCCTACACACCCTTCTTTGTAGCCTCTGTGCTCTATTGGCATTTGGGCAGCAACTGCCCAGGAAAAGAGCAAGGTGGCCACAGTGGGATGGTGGTGGTTTTACTTCTCTTTCTCCACAGCCAACTGGTTCTCCTCCTGGCACCTTGACAATCTTACTGTCTCACCTGACCTGCTGTGCTTCATGCTGAGGATGGAGCAAAAAGGTAGAGAGAGAAGCCCTTCCTCTTTACTCCACATATATAAGGGCTGGCTGTGTTTCAACAATGGTGGGGAAAGACATGCAGAGAGTTACTCTCTGATTACAAAGTTATAATTATATATATCTATATATCAATATATCTAATTCTCAATGTGACCCCACTGGAATGAAAACTGGAGCCACTGACAGACAAGATGGATCTTTCTACAAACCTGAGAAAAGCCCCAGGTTTGCAGAAAATTTGAAAGCTTTAAAAAAATGAATGGGGAGAGGGCCTAAACCTCTCAAAATGATAAAAGGAGTCTGTGTAGCTTACAAAGCAGATGCCCTCAGTGGCCTTTGCTAGACAACCATAACAGATTGCAGCAACCTTCAGTGTTGCCAGATCCAGGTTGGGTAACTCCTGGAGATTTGGGGCTGGAGCCTGGGGAGGACTGACTTCATCAGGGTACAATACCATAGAGACCACCCTCCAAAGCATCCATTTTCTTCAGGGGAATTGATCTCTGTGGTCTGGAGATGAGGTGTAATTCCGGGGGAACTCCAGTTTCCACCTGGAAGCTGGCATCCCTAGCAACCTTAGTAAGCAATGCTGTACAGTGGCAGCTGCTCGACAGCAGGCTGCAGCAGGACAAGAAATAAAACAGAGTGAGAGACTGTGACAGCATGAGACAAGAGGGTGGAAAAGGCACAGCCATACATATACAGAGCCAGACACACTCAACAAAATGTTCCACTGGTGGAGTAGTTTGAGTGTCAGACCAGGATCTGAGCAATCCAGGTTTGACTCCTCACTTCGCTGTGGAAGCTTGCTGGGTGACCTTGGGCCAGTCACATACTCAACTACCTCACAGAGTGTTGTCAGAATTAGGGGATGCCTGAGTAGTCTACAGAACAACTGAGGGAAATTTTATAGGTTTGCTGTTTGGCTGGGTCAAGAGTTGAGTCCAGTTATGTGCAAAAAACCATAAACAGTTTCACAAATACCTTAGTAGATGCTATTCCAGCAACAAAAAGTATTCTGTTTCCCCATTAGGTGGAACAAACTAACTGTAATCTAAATGACTACCTTTCCAATAGGAATGGATGAGAGAATCAGGTCATTTAATTTCTATGTTGTCAGTTATACATATTTAAATTCTTCTTGTTCTGCGGTATAAAAATTTACAAATGCCAAATCACACGGATTCTACTCTGTGGGTATACTGCCTAGAATTTCTGCTGCATTTTGAAGCTGTATTTCTTACTTCTAAATAGGATCGAGAAGTGCTGGAAGAGCTGATCATATACACTTATGCCTTCCAATGCCTATAGTACAAGATCAGTGATAGAAAAATTCTATGAACACAGTAGTGAAACTCTCAAGAGAAAACTCCTCAGTACTGCCCACAGACACATAACAGGCAATTTGCTTTGTTCTATACACAAGTCTCTGCATGACCACTCTCTACTGAACTGTCACCATCCATTAAATGTCATTTATGATGTACCAGATTGTGGAACTCACCAAGACAAATGAGAATATGATGATTACTTATCTCTGCAGGATAGTTTACTTACTTGAAAGCCAAGATGGAAAATGTAACTAGTTAATTAAGAACCTTTAAACTCAAAACAGGAATACTGCAATTTTTTTAGAAAAAAAATTAAAAGCTTTCAGATGTAGTACAGTAGGTAACAAATTAGAGTGTTCTGGGTACCTTACAATTCCAAGCATTACCTCCTCTAATAATCTTACTGCAGCTGCCAAGAAGTCATGCCCAAATTATAGTGGAAGAAAACTATTTACCTTAGAAAATACAGAAGAATGCAGTATCAGTACACACTTACCGATGAAGTGCCTAACATAGATTTTGGAGATCTTATCATTCCAGCAATGGAGTGCCGAATCGTATCAAACCTGGAAACTTTATCTTTCTTATCCTAGGAATCAAGGGGGAAAGACTATCAGAAACTAAACCAGTTTACCTTTGCAAATTAAGCATACAATGTATGCAGAGTGTCATCAAAACTTTGAGGTTAAAATAATAATTCCACTATAGTATCTTCAATGTAATTGCATATACTAACTTTACTTTTAGTTCCAAACTATCACTTTTGGATAGTTTAAAAGCACCATGAATTGCCAACTGGGAAATATACAATATGCAGTAGTGAAATCAAGATTCAGTAGTTTGATTTTAGGCCTTCAGGACATACCTAATCTCACCCAGAATGCCCTTTTAAATGGAATATATGGCAGCGAGCTAAATAAAGGTTTCACAGACATTCCCACATAATATTTAATTTCTACACCACCTGAAATCCTCCATAGAGGCTTTGCTCTATGTTTGTTCACCATCAGAAGATACCTTCAAAGAGCACAATATCTGTGATGGTGACTTCATATGTACGGAAGTCCCCAGAAGACAAGATTTATTTAGATGAAACTCTGGGCAGTTTTAAGAAGACTTGCAAAGACATCTATAGTGTTTTGCTGATCTTCTACTGTATTATAATAATACTAGCCTGATACCCATGCTTCGCTATGGTATTTAAGTTCCGTAAATCCAGTAAATACTGATGATGTGAAGTTTGAAATGCAACGTTTGTTGTGTGAATTCTAATGGAGAAGATTGTAGTATAAAAAATTAAGTGAGACATATGTACTGGTTCCCCCCCCCCCCCTCAACTGAAGGATCTCTCTGTAGACCACATTGGTGGTTCTGCCCTCAGATGCTAGGATCACCAGGCTGCTTGGTGAGCTCACTCTGAAGCAGGCCACGTAAAACATTCCATGTGAGGAGCAGTCCTCTGTTAAGTCAATTCCTGCCCCCGTCAGTAACTGGCCTTGGGACTTCATGGTCATAGCAAAGCAGACCTTGAGGAGGAACTGCAGCCTCTTAAACTTTGCTGCATTCCTAAGTTGCCTCCTCCTGGTAGCACTGGTATATCTAACTCAACGCCAGGAGCTTTCTTGGGAGAGTAAGAGGTGAGAGGTGTGAGGGGAAGTTGGTCTGAGGGAGTGGAGATGTGGTGGATATTTCTTCAGGTTTATGAGGGAGGCATGCAGTGAAATGGCTTCTAGAAAGGTCCTTTACTATCTCCCCATGAACACTCATAAACTCAATTGTCATGCTGGCTGTTATGAGAAATGTCTATTCAAGAGTCATGAAACACTGATTTCTGTAACTGTCCTTAATTGTCTGCAGTCTCTTTTAACTGTGTTTTTATCTCAGGATGCTGAGATCCACAGCTGAGCAATCAGAGGGAGGTAGAGTGCAAACAGGTAGGTTTTACCTCAGAACTCTGAGCTTCACAGTTGACCAATCAGAAGGGGGGGAGGTGGCAGCAGGAGGGGTCATGTTTCTCAGAAATCTCTCGGGGGGGGGGGTTGATGTCATGGTAGGGATGCATTCCCCTTATTTTGGGTTTCTTGGTGAAGGGGTTTGGCCTGGGCATTGAATTGGGGGAGAGGGCATACCCCCCTTTTTACAAATTGCCTCTCATTTATGTTACATTTAAGAAGTGGGACACAACTACATATTCAAAACACCATCCAAGCAATCAGATATTAAGCAAGTTCATATGAACCAGTTTTCTAGAACCCACACTGTGAGAAGTTAAATAACCTAATAAAGGAAACCAGCTTTCTACAAATTTAGGGTATACTGCCATTGTGGGTGGGAGAGTGGCTAAGCTGCGGCAGCGTCCCTGATGGATTAAAGTACCCTGGTCCTACATCTAACACACACACACCTGTCTGGTGTTGGGGGGATTATGTTTAAAAGCATCAGGGAGGCTGGGCCAGCAGCAGGGCTAAGGCAATCCTGCTGAGCAAACCTCCCCGGCAGCTGTAAGCATCCCACCTCCTCTCCTACACCTGACAGGCAGTTGCCTATCCAGTGTAGGAGGGGGAGAAGTAGAAGCCACTGTGGAGGTGGGGCCAGTAGGATCACTAAGGCATTACTGCTGGGGTGGGCTCCCTTCTGGCTTTAAGCACCCTGCAACCACTGCTGCACCTGACAGACAATTGCCTGTTAGGTGCAGGTGGTGGGGGGACTGTATTGGAAGCCATCAGAGAGGCTGAGCCAGCAGCATAACTGCACCTCACAGGTGGTTGTTGGCCACTCCTGATTTCCTCAACTGCCATTAGCTCTCTGCAGTCTCCTGTAACTTTTTTTTTTACCTCAGAATGCTGACCTCTGCAGCTGACCAATTGGAGGGGGGGCAAGGCGGTAGCAGCCTGTTAGCCACATAGGAATCAATGGGGGGAGCACATTTTACCCCTTTTGACCCACTTGGTGGTCGGATTTCTAAAAATCCCTTCTTAGTGAGCCCCTACGCCATGGTAGGAGCATTCTCCCCGAATTTGGTGTTTCTAGGACCAGCAGTTTGGCCTGGGCATTGGTTTTACGGTGAGGGACTTTCTTTTATATATATATAGACTAAGAGTTATAGCTAAGGACAGAGTTTATCAGATAATTAACTACCTAAAAAATGCCTATTTCCACTTTCAACACACAGCTGACAAGTGGACAAGAGGGCAGACTAGCTGTGGAGTCAATTTTGTGTTTCCCTTCTTGATGCAAGTGTTTTTATGTATACACAGACCCACAGATGTGTATAATAGCAGCCAACAGGAAAAGAAACATCTGTCAAACAAACTGCATTATATGCTTATCTGTTACATGGTTTTCAGTACACCTGCCTTTTGTTTGCCTTCCTTTTCTGACTGACAAGTGTTAACGGTCCTTGCAGTCATAATAATACAATATTGCTACTATATGCAATTTTATAATAGAACTAGGAGTAAGGTCTGTTATGGGAAGGAATACAATGGGCTCTAGAAGGAAACTCCAGGTGAGTGTCCCAGCTGTGGCTGGTGGGGCAGCAAAGGGAAGGGGGAAATAGAGGGAGGCAAGCCATATTTATTTCCTTCTGCTTAGCTATAAGGCAGGGCTGTCTCAAGTCATTTTGTTGCCCCAAATGGGTAGTATGGGAGGAGAGCCACATGGTAATGGTATCTTCACCCCTGACTTATGTTGATTTGGAGTTATGCAGTGGCAGCTAAGGTAGAAAAGCACCTCTTCCTATGCCATGTCTTCTGGGTTCCAAGGGTCTGAAAAGCGGTTCCATGGCCAGTTATAGGGTTGCCAATTCTGAGTTGGGAAATACCTGTAGATCTGAGGGGTAGAGCGAGGGGAGGGGAGGGTTTGGGGTGCGGAGGGACTTCAGCAGGGTATAATGCCATAGAGTCCACTGCCCAAAGCAGCCATTGTCTCCAGGAGAACTGATCTTGATCATCTGGAGATCAGCTGTAATAGCTGGGAAATTTTCTGTAGGGGAAATGATGTGCTGTAGCTGGGGAACACAGTGATTTCTGGGAGATCTCCAGGCCCCACAGGAAGACTGGTAACTCCAGTGACTGTTTAAGGGACGACTGGGAGATGCATTTTACCTCAGGACACATTCAATTACTCGCAACAGCAAACTGTTTAGAATGTTAAAGGCAAAGGCCAATCAGGCCGCATATGCAAATGACCTCTGTGTTCCGACTGGCTATGGGGGTGGGAGAGGAACAGCAAACTGTTTAGAATGTTGGAAGCGAGACTCAGGCAATGCAGCCAGTGGATGGGGACAGCTTCTGAGTGACACATCATGGAGCCAACTGATTTAGGAGTGTGTGGAATGTTCAGAAAGTGCCACCCCACTACTCAATTAAATATAAGGAGAGATTGGTAGTGGAAAGTGTCATCAAATCACAGATGACTTATGGCAACCCCATCAGGTTTTCAAGGCAAGAGATGTTCAGAGGTGGTTTCCCATTGTCTGTCTGTCTCTGCATCATGAACCTAGAATTCCGTGGAGGTCTCCCATCCAACCCTGCTTAGCTTCCAAGCTTGGGTTAGCCTGGGCTATCCAGATCAGGGGGATAATAGAATTATCCTTAATTTTTGTGCTTCTAAGATTTATATCTTGTTTCTTGGCCAAAGCAACTTTAATCTGTCTCAAATGTCTCATTCACATTATTTTTCCAAAATATTTTTTCCAAAAATTTCTCATTTTAGTGAAATAAAAAGAAAAATATCCAAGATAATTTGTTTTGTGAATTGCAGAGATGCACACACAAAAAAATATCCTGCAAACAAATTTGTCTCAACTCAAGCATTTCTCTTTTTACCTTTTCATTTTTCATTTGACAATGAATAAAAAGAACAAAGAAACCTACATCCATTCTACTCCTTACCCTACCCACCCCACAACATTTATTGTTCATATCACTAGGGAAATTTAAAAAATCATAACATCTTTATAGAGATATTATTTTATACTTGTTTGGTTTTTCCCAATTTAAAGGCTTTTTTCAAAAAGAACAATTAAAGGCCACCATTCCGCCATAAAATTATTCTCTTTTTGCCTCCCTTGTTTGTTATTAAATATTTATTAATATTTATAAGGTCTCAAACTTTCTCAGTCCAGGCAAACTGAGGTGGAAGTTCTGGTTTCTTCCAGTGATAAAAGAAGCAGAGCTGTGATTAGGGGTGTGCAGTGCACTTAAAAAAAATGTTTAGATTTTTTTGTGTGTGTTTCATGAAGGACATGATTATTTTTTGCTAACATTCATATTGTTTGGAGTAATTGGGGGGGGGGGGAGGCTGGGGAACATTGGGTACTGTTACTCCATCTGGAGCCCAAGTCTACTGCCACCATCCTCAATGAGTGCAGGTCTACCATCCACTGAAAACAGTGAGAGTTCACCTAACTTCCGGAGTATGGATACCAGGTCTATCACCCACTGCAAACAGTTGGTTGCATACCTTAGATTGTGGGAGTCGCATTTTTAAAAGTTTTTAAATTTAGATTTTTTAATTCTGTATATTATCTCTGTTTTTCTCCCTCTGTTTTATATTATGTTTATATTGTATGCTGGTCTTAAGACCATAATAATAAAACTAACTAACAGTAGTTGCATACTTGGGCTCCAGAGAAAAGGCCAGGTCCACTGATAATTGATATTTCCAAGCCCCCCCCCCAAAAAAAAAATTATGTAAAACAGATCCCTGAAATAACATTAATACTCCCAATTTGAAATAATGGTAATCATGCCATTTCTGAAATACCAAAACAAAATGAAAACAATTTTTGTACAGTATTAATAACAACCGCTCATCTTGCCATTATACAATGGAAGAAACCACTGCCATCTTTCTTTTGCATTTGTTTTTTAAATACAAAAAAAATTTCCATGCCTAGCCATAGACGCAGAAACAGGATGTCAGCAGGAAGTGGTTCAGGTAAATAGTTTAGGTGCTGAAGTGGCCAAATGGTGCCCATGCATACCAATGTTCTGAGATCAGTGGGAGGGAGGGAGCAAGGCAGTGTGGGAGGGAGGGAGCTAGGCAGTGATATCCTGCAAATATCATGGAATATATCAATGCATTCATGTGTATTAACCTCAGTGGGTGACAGCACAACCTTACTTCACTCAAGATTATCACTGAATGATTTTACAGCATACTGAGGGGCAATGTGAGCTAAGACCTCACTCAAAAGATAATATCTTATTTGCTATACATATACTAATTCAGCAACGGATCAGGATAATGGAAATATCATACACACACACACACACGCTTCATCTGCAGAACTGTACAATATGCTGGATTTTATGTCATAATGAAACACAAAGATTACCAGTGAGAACAAAAGAGAGGCATTACAATTTCAGCTTCCATGCCAAAATAATCTTGAGACAGAGTTATAGAACACAGCAGCTAATATTTATTCCATCAGCACCAAGAATGTTCACAAATAAAACATCTGATTCTTTTAACCAGTCTTGTGTCTACACAACACAGCATATCAATTTTAAATTACAATCTGTCCAGCAATAAAAAGGTTGCTTGGACTCCACTGGCAGGTCGATTTTATATCAAGGGATTAAATGGCTACTTTAAAAACTGCTCACTGCATTACCATGGATACGATGCCTAATTTTGCTTCTAGGTCTGCCAGGACTTGGGATGATCAGCTCATTTCACGCACCTCAGGTAATGACAAGATAAAGGGTCTTCTTCAGCTAAATGAGTACTAGGTATTAGCAGCAGCTAAATGACTGCTTCTCATATCACTGAGGGGGGAAGGGACAAGAAACAATCTGTGCATCCTAATTAGATATAGTACAAATGCATTCAAATAATGCCCTGATTTTATAATAACATTTTCCCCCAAAGACAATGCTTCCTAAAATCCATACTAACCATCTGCCTACAATGATACACATCATTCTTCCAAAAACATTTTCCAGGAATTATTAAAATACATATATTTCAATCATTAAATTAATCTGATTTAGTATCTTCACATGGCAAACGGGGAAACTGTTAAGGAAACAAAGATTACAAAGACAACTGCTGTTTTGAAGATCTACTGCAAGAGCTGACTTGACAAAGGGGGACGAATTGTATTACCTTAACTGTGTCTGGCAGATTCCTTGATAGACCAACAGGCAAGACCTGGTGGTAGGGGGAGGTTTTGTTGCCATACTCTATCAAGATTTGATTTCTATTACCATAAACCCTATTCAACAGTCTGTAGGTTATGAGGTTCTGCACCTGGTGCTGAGACCAAGACAGATTAGGGGTTGTTGCTTGTGTACCAGCCACTTTGTTGACTCTCAGTTCCCCTACCTGAGACAATCAAAATGGTCAAAATGGTCTAGCACCATGTTTAAAGTTTTAGGGAATTTCAACATCCACAATGAAGCTTTGTTATCTAAGAATTGGTCCTCTCTTATCTAATATTTATTTATTTACATTATTTATAGGATTCCACTTACAATAAACTATACACAGCAGTATAGACCACAGTCCCGAATCATTTATCCAAGCAAGTTTGTACAACCATTTTGTACCGTGCAACACTATTACCTGTGCAGAAAAGCCCTCTTGAATAGTTCAGTATAGCTTAGTTTATAAAAAGCCAGGAGAGTGGGAGCTTTCCTGACCTCCTCGGACAAACCATTCCACAAAGCAGGAGCCACAACAGAGAACGCATGTGTATGGGCAGTTGTTGATTTTGCCCATTTGCATGTTGGCACCTGTAAAAGACCCTGATGACTTCAGCGAAGATGTCATGGCAGAGAATCAGGAGGGGGGGCACAAATAAGAGGGGCCAAGGCCATAAAGAACTTTGTATGTGATACCCAGCAATATCCTTAACTTGGTGTCCTCTGGACTCACCTCAACTTTTGGTAGGCCACTTGCCCACACTAGCCCAAGAGGTGGGGGAAGAACTACAGTGTCTTACTGTCCCAGGCATCTCGCTCTTTCTGTCCCCAGCAGCAAATCAGGCTGAGTAAGTCAAGCTCCTCTTTAAAATGGGGCAAGAAATAAACTGGAAAAGTGCTTGACTTGCTTTTGCTGCCCCCAGTGTGCTGCTGGAATTAAAGAGAGAAAGCTGTGTTCCACCCCCACCCTGGCAGCCACTTGTGCTTCATTCCCTTTTTATCTTCCTCCTGCTGCACTTGTGCAGCTGACTGGAGTGTTGCCACTGCTACCCTATGTTCCCTCCTGACCAGACAAATGATCTGAGTGCTGATATTCCCTTTCTTCCTTGATCAGCTAAGATGGATGCTGCCGCTGCCCCCATTCTCCACCCCCCCACACACACTGGACAACTGATCTGGGTGCCCCTTCCCCTGCTCTGCTTTTCCCTGACCTCCACCACCTAACAGCTGAACCACAGGTCCTGTTTATAGTAATCCTGGATCATCTTCCAACGAGTGATGGAGAGGATCCAGGTAAGAAATCCTTTATTTGTATGAAGGTAATCAGTTACTGGTTCTGCCTTTACAATAGCCTTGCCCGCTCTCCTGAAGCGCATAGCGGACACCTGGGGAAAGAGCCTGCGGGCACCACATCAGGGAACAGTGGAATAGTCAAATTGGAATATGGTTCAGAAGAGGGCAACAAAGATGATGAAAAACACTCCTCCAAGGTTTATGCTGGTCATTGACTGTAAAAATAAAATCATCATCACTCCTACAAGGAAAACTTGAGGGAAGTGGGTGTGCTTAGGCTTAGAGAAGACTAGAAAATAGTAAGAGTCCAGTAGCACCTTAAAGACTAACACAATTTGTGGTAGAACATGACCGTTCATGAGTCACTGTTCACTTCTTCAGATACCAAGGAGAGAAGATTGACAGAAGACATAATCAGACTCCGAAAATACTTGATGGGTAATGCCATGAAAGACCTTGTTTACTGCTGCTCCAGAAAACAGGCCTCGATATAGTGCACTTCATTTACAGGAAGATACACTTAACTGACAGGAAGCAAAGAGTAGGAATAAACAGCCAGTTCTCACGATGGGCAGAGGGAAGTAAGCAGTGGGGGTCCAGGCCTGTAGCTATGATGGGGCATTTCAGAGCCTGGCCCCCCAACTTCCTGCTAAGGCCCCATGACTCTCTAGACTGCCCGGAGGACTCCCCACCACCACCCCTTCCCCAAGCCCTTCCAGGGGTGGGGTGACTTCCCCACCTGCCAGCAGCCCTCCGAGCTCCATCCCGGGCTGGTGGTTGGGGGGAAGGGGCTGTGGGTCCTTAGCTGGTGGTGAGCTGGTCATGGCAACAGTGTAGGGCAGCCACTGTAGGAAGTACTGCAAGTCAGCTAGACGTACGGGCTGGCAGGTGAGGTGGGGCCAGCTGACCTTGACTGGCACCCACCGCCATGCCCAATGTGGCACAGGAACTTTTGGTAGTGCTCAGAGGCCAGCAGATCTGGGCCAGGGCGCCTCTTCCTCCTCCTCTTCTCCCTGGTGAGCTAGTTTGGTGTAGTAGTTTTAAGCATGGACACTAACCTTGGAGAACCAGGTTTGATTCCCCACTCTTCCACATACAGCTGCTGATGTGACCTTGGGTCAGTTACAAGTTCTTTCAGAGCTGTTCTCTCATGAGCAGTTCTCAAAAGAGCTCTCTCATCCTCACCTACCTCACAGAGTATCTGTTGTGGGGAGGGGAAGGAGATTATAAGCCGCTCTGACACTCCTTCTGGTAGTAAAGGGCGGGGTACAAATCCAATTTCTTCTCCTTGTCCTGTGCCTGGGTGCCTAGCCGGAGATGGAGCACTGGGAGAAGACAGCTCAGTGGTGCTCGGCTTCCAGGGCATGTTGGCACTCGCTCACCCACCCCCTCGCCCTGTTGTTGTGTGCCCTGCAGGAGCCTGGCGTGCCATTCCCTCCAGCCAGCACATAGGAGGCCTCCATAGGTGGAGTGGCTGCCTGGTCCAACTAATTCTGCCTGCTCCAACTGGCGACCATTTTTAAATTTTATTTTTTATCTTTCAGACATCAGTGCCTGACTTATTTAAAGGCTCCCTGAATTTAAAAATCCTGGCTATGAGCCTGGTGCGGCCCACAAGGATTGGTACTAAGGCCGGTACTATTTAATTTATTCATTAATGATCTGGAACTAGGGGTGACTATTGTAGTGGCCAAGTTTGCAGATGACATAAAAATATTCAGGATGGTGAAAACTAGGATTGCCAGGATTTACCTGGCTTGGGGGTGGGTGTCCCGGTTTCTTCTTCGGCGCACGCAGAACACATGAGCGTCGCAATTATATCACTTGGAAGTGACATCATCACGTCAGGCAGGAGACCGACATTTTTTTTTTTTTGTAAGAAAGTTTTTATTTTTCAAAACATTAAAATTAATACATTTGTTTTATACAAATCCTTTTTTCCATATTATATAACATTTTGTTCTATTTGTATAGTCTTGCTTTTATCTTGTATTGGTGATTTCCCACCACATCTGAAGCATAACACATTTTCCACTTTATCCAAAATAGTAATATTTATCTCTATGTTTACATTTCTGGTAACGGTTATATATCTTTAAAATACTTATATACCAATTCTTATTTTCTATATTCTTATATAATTCTAAAAAACAAGTTCATTATCTAATTATCCTTAGTACATTCATATACTCAATTTCTATTCCTTTATGCTATTATAACCATGTATAAATGTAGTTTTTCATGTCCCAATATTTTTCAACGTATTCTTTCAAATTCTCCCAATCTTCTAAAAAAGTCTCTGAGTACAGATTATTCAACTTTCTAGTCCATTTATCCATTTCAGCCATATATAACAATTTTTTCAACCATTCCCACACTTCTGGTATTTTTTCATTTTTCCAATTTTGTGCATACACCATTCTTGCTGTTGTAATCATATACCATATTATTGTCCTTTTCTTTACATTTATCTCTTCTAGTTTAAGTCCAAGCAGTAACATTTCAGGCAACTTCTTAAATGTACATTTCAAAAATTTTTCCATTTCTGCATGTATTATAGACCAATAAGTCTTCGCTTTATCACAAGTCCACCACATATGATAGAAAGAACCTTCTTTCTTTTTACATTTCCAACATTTGTTAGACATATTTTGATTAATATTTGCAATTTTTTTTGGTGTCATATACCATCTGTACATCATTTTAAAACAGTTCTCTTTTAGATTATAACATGTAGAAATACTCATTGCATTTTTCCATAAAAATTCCCAAGATTCCATTTCAATGTCTTTGTTTAGGTTTATCGCCCATTTTATCATTTGTTCCTTTACCATTTCATCAGCATTAAACCATTTTAACAATACTTTATACATTTTAGAAATCATTTTTTCCCCATCTTCCTCCCAAATTTGTTCTATTTCATTGCTTTTTTCTCTAAAACCAGATTTTTTATCACTTCTATACATATCATATATTTGTCTGTACCTTAACCAGCCATAATCAAAGTCCATCTGCTGCTGCTCCTTCAATTTAAAGTCTTTACCATGTCTTGTTAACAGGTCTCTATATTTCAACCAGTCTTGTCCTTTGTAGTGAGATGATGGATTTAAAACTTCTGCAGGTACAATCCACATAGGTATTTCTTCTGGAAAAAAGTTTTTATATCTTGTCCACGTATTGATTAATGTTCTTCTCAAATAATGATGCTTAAGCATATTGTCCATTTTTGTTTTACCATAATACAGATATGCGTGCCACCCAAACCTACTGTCATGACCTTCCAGGGACAATAACTTTCTGTCTTGTAACATAGTCCATGTCCCTATCCAAGTCAAACATACTGCATCATGATATAGCCTTAAGTTTGGTAACTGAAACCCACCTCTCTCTTTAGCATCACACATTATTTTCATCTTAATTCTTGGTTTTTTCCCTCCCCACACAAACTTAGTCAATTCCTTCTGCCAGCATTTGAATGTTTTTACATCTTTCACAATTGGAATAGTTTGAAACAGAAACATTATTCTTGGTAACACATTCATTTTAACCACTGCAATTCTACCCAGCAGTGACAAATTTAATACATTCCACCTTTTAATATCTTGCATAACTTGCTGCCATAATTTCTCATAATTATTCTTATACAAATCAATGTTTTTCATTGTTAGGTTTACACCTAGATATTTTGTCTTTTTCATCACTTCACATTCTATAAGATTTTGTAATTCAATTTGCTTATTATTTGGCATATTTTTACACATCACTTTCGATTTGTTCTTATTTACATAAAACCCAGCCAAATCACCAAACTCTCTTACTTTCTGCAACAAATATGGTAGTGTAGTCATAGGGTCTTCAGCTATAAACATCACGTCGTCTGCAAAGGCTCTATATTTAAAAGAGAAACCTTTTATTGTTAAGCCTTTAATTTCTTTATCTTCTTTCAAATTTAGTAACAAGACTTCCAAAATCCAAATAAATAGCAATGGCGAGAGTGGGCATCCTTGTCGTGTTCCTTTTTCCACTTTAAAGTAATCCGTTTTTTCAGTATTATTAAAGAGGATTTCTGTTCTCTATATATTGACTTAATAAGATTAAGCATATAGTCTCCAACACTTCAAACATAAAATCCCAATTTAAATTGTCAAACGCTTTTTCCGCGTCTAAAAAAAGAAAGCCCACTTCCTTCTCCGGATGTTTATCATAGTACTCTATAGCATCCACTACTACTCTTATATTGTCTCTTATTTGGCGATTAGGTAAAAATCCTGCTTGTTCTGTCTGTATAGTCTCTTTAAGATGTTCCTTAAGCCTATCAGCTATAATCTTGGCAAAAATCTTATAGTCATTGTTTAACAAAGAAATTGGTCTATAATTTTTAACATTGGTTAAATCTTGACCTTCTTTCGGAATGAGTGAAATGGTTGCTTCTTTCCAAGTCTCCGGGACCTCACCTGTCACTCCTATGTCATTCATTAATAGCAATAACACTGGTGAGATCGAATCCTGTAGTGATTTATAAAACTTAGTTGTAAATCCATCTGATCCAGGTGCTTTCCCTAATTTTGAATCATTTATTGCATTTTTAATCTCTTGTAGTGACATTGGGCAGTTAAGTAGTTCTTTGATTTTCTCCGTTGGTTTTGGTAATTTTAATGACTGTAGGTATTGTTTAATCCTTCTTCTGTCTTTATTTTCCTTCTTAAAAAGCTTTGCATAATATTTAAAAAAATCTCTTTTTATTCCCTTATTGTCTATTATCTCAATATTGTCCCGTATCACTTTAGTAATAAATTTATTTTCACGTTTTTTCTTTAATTGCCATGCTAAGTACTTTCCAGGTTTATTTGCACCTTCAAATGCTTTTTGTTGCAATTTTTTCAGGTTCCAGTAAGTCTCTTGATTCAAAATAGCTTTTGCTTGGTCTTGTAACATCCAAATTTCCTTTTGCAGTTTCTTTTTTCCTGGTCTGTTCTTCAGTTCCTTTTCTTTTATTTTAATGGCTTGTACAATGTTTTCATATTGTTCTCTTTTCTTTTTATTGTCTTTAGCGTTCAATGATATCAATAATCCTCTCATAACTGCTTTGTACGCATCCCACACAGTTTGAATTTTTACTTCTTTTTGTATGTTCGCTTGAAAATATAAATCTGTCTCTTCATGTAATTTTTTAACTATTTCTTGGTTGTCTAATAAGTCCTCATTTATTCTCCATCTCCCTTGCCTTTTTATTTGCCCAGAAGTCCATAGACAAGGATTGTGGTCTGAGATTATTCTAGGTAGAATTTCAACTTGTTTTGTCTTAAGTGTTAGATTAATAGACATCCAGATCATATCAATTCTTGAATGTGAATCATGTCTGTTAGAGTAAAAAGTATAGTCTTTCCCTTGTGGGTTAACCTTCCTCCAAATATCCTCCAGCTTTTCCTATTTTATCAGTTCAAAAAAATTTTTTGGAAGTTTCCCTAGTGTGTCGTCTTTTCTCTTTGAGCACCTATCTATTTTATTATTCACAGTCCCATTAAAGTCTCCCAACATTATGATTACACTGTCCAGTTCCATTTGTAGTTCTTTAAAAAAGATTTCTTTAGCTCCGTTGGGGGCGTAAATATTTACAATCAAAGTCTTCTGTCCGTGTAACAGAATTTCAATAGCTAAGTATCTTCCTTCTTTATCTTTAAATATTAGTTTAGGTTCCAAGTCTTTTTTGGCATATGTTACCACTCCATTCTTTTTATTACTTGCCAATGAAAAAAAATCTTCTCCCAACTTTTTTCTTATTAAATATTTGTAGTCTTGTTTCTTAAGATGGGCCTCTTGTATACAAACTATACTACATTTTTGTTTCTCCAGCCAGTGTCCTACCATTCTACATTTTTGGGGTGAATTAAGTCCATTTACATTCCGTGAGAGTACTTTGTAATCCATCTTGTTGCAGTCTTAAATATCACCAAATTCTTCCTTGTTCTCACCAACAAAGGCGTACATTTCTGCTGAATTTTTAATCACCATTCTGTTGTTACCATAATAAAAACCCAGTCCTTGTGGTATTTCCCAACGAAATCTTATTTTTTTCTCTTTCAGTTTGTCTGTCAGACGCTTGAATTTTTTCCTGTCTTGCAAAATTGCTCTGGGCAATTCTTTCATTACGATAACTTTTTTTCCACCTATTTCAAAAGAGTCTGTAAAACATTTCTTGTAGATTTGTTCTTTTGTTCTCTTCATTGTAAATTGAACTACCACGTCCCTTGGTATATTTTTGTCTCTCGCGTATGTAGAATTGACTCTGTAAACAAGATCCATATGTTCTTTAACAACTTCCTCTTCCTCTTGTAAAAAATCTGCTAATGCTTCTTGCATTCTTGTAAAAATGTCTTCACCTAATTTTTCCTCTATACCTCTAAATCTCAGATGGTTTTGCATGTCTCTATAGTGCATCATCTTTTCCATTCTGTCATTTTCCTTCATTGTTTTTTGAGTATTTTCTTCCAGTTCTTTTACTTTAATTTCTATGTCTTGTGTTCTAGTGGTTAACTTTTGTAATTGAGCTTTTAAATCTATAAAATTTTTGTCTGCTTGTGCAGCTATACCATTCATTTTAACATTTACCTCTCCTATAGCGTCTAACATTTTTTTTTCCATTGCTTCCATAACAGCTAGTAATTCTTTTTCTTTTTTTGCTGCCATTGTAGGAGAGGACCATGTAGCTGCTCTCGATCTTAGCCCGCGATCCGTCTTGTCTCTTTTAAAAAGATCGATTTTATTTTATTTTCCAAATCAAACATCGTTTAGTGTAATCACACAAGCTAGTCTTGCCAAGTCAAATTTCGTTGGTTTCAGCCTTCTAAGTTATATAGTTTATGAGATATTACTGTTTAAAAATTTTATAAATCCAAAATGGCGGGCGCAACTTCTCTATGGTTTGTGTCAAAGGTTATAGTCTTTTTACCTTGCTTCTGGCTTGCCGTAGTTTCCTTTTGTCCCTTCCTCTTGCTTACTTGTCTGCTCTCCGCACGTCACTTCCTGTTGTAGTCCTTTTGGTCCGGCAGTTTTTACAGTCCCCTTTGCTCTCTTCCGGTTCTTCTCCGCTTCCCTTCTTGTCTGCTCCTCAAGCCGTCACTTCCTGTCTCAGTCCTCACAGCTTGGTCTCGCAATGCTTGGTTCCCTCCTCCCCTCTTTGTCTCGCGATGCTTGGCTCCCCCTCCCGACTCTTCTTAACCGCAGGAATGTTAAACAACTTGTTTTTTTGGCTTTTTAAGTTCAAATTCAGCTTTTTAACGTTTCAAAACTGCACTCATCCAATCTGCAACAGTCTATTGCTTCACCAGATCTGCTTTTCATCTTTCAAAACACGGTAATGGTAAGGCAAAAAGTTTTTTTCCATTACCTTATGTTGTTACTTCTCTTCAGATGTGGTCCCAACGTTTAAACTTTGTCTTCTTTGTTAAGGAATCAGGGGAATTGGAGATTTTATGCTGATTAATCAGCCCAGCTCGGCTCCTTAGAGATACTTGCAAAAATCTTCTTCGGCTGCAGTGCTCAAGGTGTTGTAAAAGTCTCCTCCGAGGCTTTTCCTTCACCGAGCTTGCTCAAACCTGGATTATATTGCTTGCTGGTCCTCACACTACCTGTGTGAGGTTGCGTTAGGTGGATTTATCCACCCAAGCTGTCAAGAAGAGCCGCTGTCCGCCCTGTGCATTTGCAAAGCGTGTCAGACCTCCATTCCTCCGACCGGAAACCAGGAGACCGACATTTGAGGGGGGCAGGAGACCGACATTTGAGGGGAAACCATAGAGTGCTAGTCTATGCTAGTCAAATGCTAGAGCATCCCGTGCAACATGCCCCGGCATGGTGACGTCACCTCCGGGTGATGTCATCACACCAGGGCACATTGCCACGATGCTGGAACTTTGGGGGTGGAGTCCCCCCAGTGGTGGTTCTGGGCCGGTGGGTAAACAGCCTGTTGGGTGGGCAAACCCCTGCCCACCTGGGGGACCTGGCAGCCCTAGTGAAAACCAAGACTGACTAGAAAGAGCTCCAAGAGGATCTCCACAAACTGGGTGAGTGGGCGACAATGTGGCAAATGAAGTTCTATATTGGTTAGTGTAAGGTGATGCATATCAGGCAAAAAGTTCCATCTTCAAGAATAAGCTAATGGGGTCTGAACTTACTGAGACTGAGAGAGAAAAAGATCTTGGATTCATAGTGGATAGATCAATGAAAGTGTGAACCCAGTGTGCTGCAGTGAAAAAGGCAAACTATATTCGGGATTATTAGGAAAGGGACTGAACACAAAATGGCCAATATTGTAATGCCTCTGTGCAGATCTATGGTGCAGCCTCATTTGGAATACTGTGTACAGTTCTGGTCACCATATCTCAAAAAGGACATTGCAGAGTGGGAAAAAGTACAGAGGAGGGCAACCAAGATGATTAGGGGGTTGGAGCACCTTCCCTATGAGGAAAGACTGAAGAGTCTGGGACTTTTCAGTTTAGAAAAGAGATAATTAAGGAGGGACATAAGAGAAGTTTATAAAATCATGCATGGGTTGGAGACAGTTGACAATGAGAAATTTTTCTCCCTCTTCTAAAATACCAGAACTCAAGGGCATCCAATGAAGTTGATGGGCAGTAGGTTCACAATGGTCAAAAGAAAATACTACTTTATGCAGAGAGCTATTAAAATGTGTAATTCACTACCAGAGGATGTAAAAATGGCCATAGGAACAAATAATTTTAAAGGGAGATTAGATAGATTCATACAGGATAAGTTTGTCAATGGGTACTGGCCATGGTGACTAAACAGAACCTCCACATTCAGAAGCAGTCAGCCTCTGAATCCGAGAGAAAGGAGGCAACACCAGGAGAAGGCTTCAGCTATACCCTGTTGCTGGTCATCCAGAGGAACTGGTTGGCCACTGTGTGAGACAGGATGCCGGACTAGATAGATTACTGGTCTGATCCAGCAGGGCTCTTCTTATGTTCTTATGTTCAGATGAACATTAGAAGATGCTTCCTAATGGAAAGATTTGACTCAGCACTGGGGGGGCCTCTGTCCCTGGAGATTTTCAAGCAGAGGCTAAATTAATATTGGCTGGAAAGGAACTTGCTTTGGATTTTCTGCGTTAAATATGGTGGGTTGAACTACAGCCTCCTTCCAGCTCTACAACTAAGTGAAGCTGGCCACCTGTCTTTTGGAACCTGTTCCTGGTAAATTATAACAGTGGCCACAAGAGGTCTAACTCCTATTTCCTATTTTACACAACTAATTGATGCCTCCAGCAGTAAAGCAGGCTGGAGGCATCTTTGGATGTCGGTAAAGTCATCTTTGGATGTCACACACCCAAATTATCTATCAGTTTCTAGGGAAACTATTACAGGTATGCTTGGATATCACTTATCTACTTACATTTCTGTCTGGGTTTCATTGGGATCATGGTCCATTAATCACACTGGTTCTCACAGAGGATCTTTGCCAGTCAACTGATGAGGGATTGTGTGTGACTATGTCGGAAATATGTAGTAGTTGTATTCTTAGCAAGCATAATCTTACTGTGCTGTTTTAACATAACATGGATCTTTTATTAAAAATAAAATTCAATATAAAATTATACTATCAGGCATATTTATGAAAATTAACTTCTGAACACTTTTAGCACATCTGATTTTTCCCATCTGAGAGGTAGGGGAAAAGTTAAAAGCATGTTCTATAGTAAACAAGTTTATAATTTGAACAAAACTAGACTTATACAGTCACCACAAGACTAGCAGCATACTCAGATATCAGGTGAATTTTCACAACTAAATTCCTCAATAGTGAAATATCAAACCTATTACAGGTATTTAATGTGGACAAAAATAAAAATATTTGAACATTCTTGAAATACTATGTGCATCTGCTGTACACACAGGAATTCTCATTTAATGTTTCAAGATGTTTTAAATAATGATCAATGAAAAAGTCCTCAGGAAAAAAGTCCCAACACAAATCCCTCCCCCCCCCCCCCCCCCCGTCCTCACATCTCTAGCCGGGGGTCATATATTCCATGCCAGTGACCATGGTTTATGGGATACCACAAAGTTCCATCTTGTACCCTAAGTTAATTGATCATCCACTGGAAGAAATCACCTGCAGATTTGGGGCACAGTGCAATCAATATAGTAAAGAATAGCTTGCTGGTTCTCCTTTCAAACTAATTCTAGAGAACCAGTGAAAGTTCTGAATCAGTATCAGGAGACAGTGAAGGACTGGATACGGACGAATATCCACACTAAAACAAACACTGTGGGATAGGAGCTGATTTGGTAACAGGTATTCAACCTGTTCTGGATGGGGTTGCACTCCCCCTGACAAATCAGACATGTAGCCAGGAAGGTACTGAATGACTCCTTGTCATTAGATAAATAGGCAACTGGGGTTATCTGGACTGCCTTTACTATGCTGAATATGACAGCATTGTCCTTTCCTAGAAAAAGCAGACCTGGTCACAGTCAGATATGCTTGGGTAACAACTGTGATGGACTACTATAACTTGCCTTACGTGGTGCTGGCTTTTGAACATGGCTCAGAAGCTTCAACTGATACACATCACAACAGAAGAGTACTTGCTGACACATGCTTAAGAGAACATATAAGTCCAGTGTTGTATATCAGCTGTAATGGCTACCAATTCATTTCTGGGCTGCTGAACATAACTATGTGCTCCTTTAAAGTTTGAGCTGATAGAATACCTTGAATAAATCCTTCCACTCACACCCGTTGCCTGCACTCCCATATCTAAAGATGGTTGCTCCTTATGGGAACCAGCATTACCATAAATTAAGGTAGGCAGGATTTGTGGGAAGGCTTTTTCAGTTGCTGCCTCAAATTCTGGATTTCACTGTCTCAGGAAGTGAGAGAAGCACCATCTCCAAAAGTCTTTTACAGCAAGTTAGAGAAATTTCTACTCTGGAAGACTTTTGAGCTTTTGAGGAAAGCAAACAAGATGGCGACTGGGGTGGAGCTCGGGAACTCAGCTCTGCCGAGATAGTATATTTTTATACCCAAATTCTGCACTTTAGTTCTAGTTTTTAGTTTGTTGGGGACGGACTTTGATGGTTCCAGACACCTATTGAAGCCTACCGACCCCGGCTCCCCTCTCCTACTTTCCTTATACCGGCACTGATCGGCATCGTACGATTCCTTGGCCGACACCCCTCAATCTTTTGGTCTGTGGCCTTTTGGTCTGTTTGGTGTTCTTGGGCTCGTTGGCCCTCCCGCCTTTGGACCCCGGCCCTGTGGCTCTTTGACCTGCCCAGGCTCAGTGCTGGCCAGAGTGGGGTCCTTCTAGGATGCTTCAGCTCTTTGACCTCATCCGGCCTTGTCCAGGCTTTTCCAGCTTCTCGGCTTTGCAGCCCCTCGGCACTTCAAATCCCCAGCTCGGCTTGTTCTGGCTTTACCCAAGCTTCTTTGGTCCATCGGCCTTTCAGCCCTTCGGCTCCTCAGCTTGGTGTTGTTTGACCCTGACTCAGTGGTGCTCAGCTTCTCAACTCAGCACTGCTGGCCCCAGCCCGGCTTCCTCGGCCCTTTTGCAACCCGGTGGTCCTCTCTGACTTGGTTTGGTTTGCTCCGGCCTTTCAGCACCTTTCAGCTTCCACGAGCCATTGGCGATGTTCTGGGCCGGGCTCCAACAACTGGATTCACTCTGGGTGTGTGGGCCCTGTGGACGTTTACAACCCCTTCAGCTTGTTGAGACCCGCTGCCGACGGAGGTGGTATCTGTGGGGGCTGGAGCATGAGGCGTAAGAGCTAGCGGTATGCCAGTCCACCTTTTTTTGGGGGGGGGGGGGTCGGCCTCTGGAATCATGACTGAGACTGTGGCAGATGGGGGACTCCTAGCAGAATTGCTACAACCTTTACAATCCTGGCCAGACCAGATTTGGACTCCCTCGCTGCTCCTCAGAAGCATCATTTGGGCTTGCCAGGAGCAGCTGAAAGTAATTCTTAGACCAGCTAGGGGGTTGGGGGATAAGAGTAAGAGTAATGGATCTTTCAGCAAGGACATGGTTAGGTTAGATTAGACTAGCTAGGATAGTAGAGGTTGGTTTCCCGGGGGGGTGGGTAGTCTGCATTTGTAGTTGTATGTGTAAGGATCGAGGCGGTACAGGATCGAGGCGGTACAGTGGTGTTGATGTTGTTAGACCTGTTGGCGATGTTCGACACAGTCAACCACCAACTACTGGCCCACTGCCTCGCCGACATTGGGATTCAGGGGTTGGCCTTACAGTGGCTTTCCTCATTTCTCCAAGACTGGGGACAGAGGGTGGCGGTTGGGGAGTAACTGTCCCAAAGACACCCGCTAGTATGGTGCAGTACTCTCACCAATGCTATTTAATATCTATATGCGCCCCCTTGCCCAGATTGCTTGGAGGCATGGGGTGGGTTGTCATCACTATGCTGATTATACCGAGCTCTATCTGCTGTTGGGTGGCCAGTCAGACTCTAGTCCGGGAGATCTGGACCTCGCGTTGAAAGCCATGGCTGGTTGGCTTAGACAGAGTCGACTGAAATTGAATCCGACGAAGACGGAAGTCCTATGCCTGAGTCGGAGCAGTCCGAGATTAGGGATCCCTCTCCCGACCTTCGATGGGGCACTGCTGGTGCCAGCACCAGAGGCTAGGAGCTTGGGAGTGCTCCTGGACACCTCGTTAACAATGGAGGCCCAGGTAGTAGCCACAGCAAGGTCAGCCTTTTATCACCTACGGCTGATCAAGCAGTTGGTTCCCTTCCTTGAACACAAAGACCTGGCTACGGTGATCCATGCGTTGGTCACCTCAAGACTGGATTACTGTAATGCTCTCTACATGGGGCTGCCCTTGTCCCTGATCTGGAAGCTGCAGCTGGTGCAGAATGCAGTGGCGAGGCTGATATTAGGTCTCCCTATGTGGGAACACATTCAGCCCGCCTTGAAGGCACTGCACTGGCTGCCTATAGCATAGTGGATCCGATTCAAAGTGCTAGTGCTTACCTATAAAGCCATATATGGTACCTGCCTACCTGAGGGATCACCTCTCCCCGTATATACCCCAGCAAGCACTTCGATCTGGTTCCCAGAACCACCTGGCTCTTCCAGGGCCCAGAGATGCCCAACTGGCGGCAACGAGGGCCAGGGCTTTTTCGGTTGTGGCCCAGCACTGGTGGAATAAGCTCCTAGAGAACATCAGGGCCCTGCGGGACCTTTTGCAGTTCCGCAGGGCCTGTAAGATGGAGCTCTTCCACCAGGCTTACGAGTTGGGGCTGCCACGATTCAATGGCCCTGGCCCAAGTATTGAAGATTGCTGCCAGACCACCAGCACCAGCGAAGACACAGTGAAGCACCAGTTTATGCCACGCAGACTGGGGGTGACGAACGGCCATCTTGTACTGAAAGTGTATAATGGACATTGTTTTTATATTGTGGTTTTATAGTATTTATTGTTTATGTAATATGTTGGTAGCTGCCCTGAGCCGCCGTGAGGTGGGAGGGTGGGATAAAAATCTAAAAAATAAATAAATAAATAAATTGAAGGGTGGTGCCTGTTTGCTGTATTGTACCAGATGCTTTGTGTTCTGCTCTAAAACTCATGTTTTTAAACACCCACAGTTTGTAATTCTAGATTTTAATTTGTTAGTCATCTTGAGGGGCCTTTCAAGCCCAAAAGGCAGCATATAAGATCACAAAATAAACAAAATAAATTTTAGGTAAGCCGCCCTGAGCCAACCTTGGCTGGGAGGGCAGGGTAGAAATAATAATCATAAGAGGAGGAGGAGCAGCACATATGCAATAGGTAGTTACCATATGTGCCCAAAGGCACAGCTGTTATAATTTAGCTGCTTAGCAAAAAGGATGATGCATTTCCTCCTTAGGAAGCTTTATCAGCTTTCCTTCAAACTGAAAATATAGAGAAAATATCAGTGGAAAAATAGTTAACATTTCTTACATCTTTTAAAGTCTCAAAGCAATTGGGCATTAATTGCATTAAGACTGTGTAATAATGTTTGAAAATATCAAGCCAGACTATTTTGTACCAACAAAGCTGTAACAGTTGGTTCAAAGATGTACAAAATATAAGTGGCACATTTGAGAAAAGCTTCCCATTGCAAAAGAAAGTCTATTCAGCAGTCTCAGATAAGATTTAAGCATGGGAAAAAAGAAGCACAAAATCCCAAGTTAAACACAGCAGGTACAATCTTCACATTTGTTTAGAGACAAACTGGAGTCAATCAAGGAGCTTAAAAAACTCTGTACAAGACCCTATCACATTGTGAACACAATTAAGTCTAGAAAGAAAATAATCCATGGGAAAGTGCAAAATAAGATTTACATACAAACAACCCACCCTTGCCTGCAAAAAAAATTATATTGCTTAGAATTCGAAGCATGTTGCAAGTCAGATTTTGACAGATGGAGTCCTGGTATAAAAAAGAACACATGACTTTTGCAGGCATTTTAGGAATCCCATCCCAACCCACATCGGCAACTTACATAGAATATTTCTGAACATATGTAGATTTGTTACTGAGTCAGACACTGGTGCCAAATCACAAAATGCTTGTCTAACAAAAACCTCCCTGGAACCCTATGAGGGAGTTTTGGGAAGAAGCATACACTTTTCCCTGGAACTGCTACCACCAAAAGTATATTTGCCTTCAGAAGTAGTTACTGGTGTTTTACTGCATCCTTTAGCATTTCAAATGTACTTCAACCTTTACCTTCAACACTGACCACTTCTCTTTCATCTCTGAATCCATGCTTCTGACTCTTTTGCTCAGCAACATAAGACCTCCTAATCCAGGGGTGGCCAAACTTGCTTAACATAAGAGCCACACAGAATAAACATCAGATGTTTGAGAGCCGCAAGACAGTAACAAATATTAAACACGTTTTTAACTGGAAAATATGCAAATTTGTTTTTATTAACATTAAATCACACTGCCAAAAATAAAAACAAAAGGGGTAAAAATAGATATTGATAATGATATTTATTTGTCCAATGATATTTGTAGGCTGGGGGGGGGGGGGCTTTGAGAATGCATTTAAAGCTAAAGTTGCTTACTTTCTCTGTTCCCCCCTGCCTCAAGCCTACCCAGGGAGGGGAACACTGGCTGGGGAAAGAAAGACTGATAGGAGAGGCATGCCTCCTCTTCGCTTCCCCAGCTGCCCTGCTGGGAGCCACACAATATGTGTAAAAGAGCCGCATGTGGCTCATGAGTCACAGTTTGGCCACCCCTGTCCTAATCTAACCTGTACCTGACAATGTGTTCCACCATCTCCTTTTATGTCCCGGTTAATGACTTTTTGCCAGCTCTTAACAACAAGTCTCTCGTACTCTATAGCAAAGAACACAAGCTTGGTATTTCCAAAGAGTATTTATTTATTATTATGTTTGGTCAAATACGCACTAACTCATGGGAAATACAGCTGGAAAAGTCTTCACACACTTTAAAATAGTTTAGGTAAAATATTTTCTAAAAATAAAGCAGTGCAATTATTTTCCACAAGCCATTTAAAATGTAGAATATGCCTTCGAGGTACATAGTAATGGGTAAGGTTCCCACCACTGTACTTGGTTTGTAATTGGCTTATTCTTTCTCATGGAGAAACTTCAGGGATTTACAGAAAGTCCTTTCCCAGCTTATAATGCTGGACAGTGAACACTTATAAATCCAGATGACCTCAATGTAAGTCTTTCCAGCCATTTCCTCAAGTTGTTTTGCAAAGGTAAATGGAGCACTGGTGACAGGGAGGCTTGGCTGCAACATCAGAGACTGATAATAAAGACTGGAAATTAAGATGGAGATGTCACCTTTAAGATCTGGATATTAAAATGCAGGGCTATTTTGGGGCAGGAACGCACAGGAACAGAGTTCCAAGCTGGCTTCTGAGTTGGCCACACCTACAGCCTCCCCCCCCCCCCAGGTTCCCCAGGTGTCTCACAGGCTGCGGGGCACCTGAGGAAGCCAAGCTGATCCAGGGAGGGAAGGCAGTTTAAACTGCCTCCCCTCCTCGGGTTCCCCAGGCGCCCCGCAAGCCAAGGGAGACCTGGAGAAGCCGATCCTGGGCTGTCAGGGGTGTGGCCTAATATGCTAATGTGTTTCTGCTGTTGGGTGTGTCCTATTATGCTAATGAGTTCATGCTGGGCTTTTTCTACCAAAAAAAGCCCTGTTAACATGGAATAGCCATGGTTGCTGAGGATCCATGAAATGTATATTTTTACAGCCATTAAACTCAGATCTTTGTGTCATGGGACACTGAAATTTAGAGTTCCAATATTTCCTAGCTCAACAAGAGTATCCAGACTTAAATATGAAGCCTCTACCTCCATGCTGTCAGTTCTGACCTTTCATAACTTATGTGAAAGGAAAAATTGGCAGAAAGGAAGACTGGCAATGGGTGATCTAATTATAAGCATGGATCAAACTTTCAGAGATGCTTGGGCTTCACTTGTAATGGTTCAGTATTTGCCAAGCTAGTGCCATCACTATCAGTTGGTGTCTTTCTTAACACTAACTCATACAACTTCATTGGCATATACCCTAATTTATACCAACATTATGAATAAGCAAAACAGCTTTTCAAGAAGTCTCCAGATGGCATTCAATCATACAGACACCAAACACACCCAGGATGCTGAGAAGACTATGTTCCCAAAAGCCAACTGTTCACTTTTTAAAAACTGCACTTTCAAAACCAAAGAAATTACTTGCCAAAATATACAACTTATGAGACTAGTAAAATTGCAAAAAGGGAGGGGGGGAAACCTGATAGCTTCTTGTGGTATCAATGAAAAGAGTACATTCTCATGCAATTTGGGGCCAATAGCAAGTGAAAGATGTAATCAGAGGCCAAAGATGATGCAATCAGAAAGCGGGGGGGGGGGGGATTATTTTGTAGGGCTGCCAAGTCCCCTGGTAGAGCGGGGGAAACACCGATTTTTAAAGCTTTCCCCCGCTTTTCCAAGATTGGCCACCGGGGGGACAAAATGGCTGCCAGCAGGGGAACCTCGGAGCCTGCCCTGGCCAGCCTCTTGAACTTCTTAAAAGGGAAATTTCCCCTTTAAGAGCTGAGCCAGCAAGAGAGCCCCGCCCAGAGATTAAGGCGGGACTAAGCTCTTTCTACTGCGTGCAAGGTTGCTGCTGAGTAAACTGCTTGGGTAAGCTGGGGTCTGCAAGCTCTTTTCCTTCTCTGTCTCTCCCCCTCCCCCTCTTTCTTTTTTCTGTCTGTCTGTCCACTGTGGTTTTGTCAAAGGAATAAACTGTCACTTCCAAAGAGGTAAACATCACAAGGAGAGGTTGCCTGTAGAAGGTCTGGGAGTGGGATTGTTTAAAATGTCTTGTCGTGGCTGTTTGGGTCCCCCCAATCCTCATTTCCCTTCTGCAAATAAAAGTTGGGATTCCTCATTTTTATGCCAATTTTCTGTTTCTTTCAACCATGTCCCCCCCCCCCCCCCTCCGGCAGTAAAAATCTGCATTTTTAAAAGCATTTGTACATTAAGTAACCGGTATTTTAAATTAGGGATGGATCCAACTAGCTTTTCTGCTGGCGAAAAGGGGAGGACAAAGGTCCTCTTTAGCCACCAAAAAGCCTATGCTGGGGGGGGGAGTAGTTATGGGACTTACATGGACAACAGCTGGGTGAAACAAGGGCCAGAAATAAAGCCTGGGAATTGGGCAAGAGTAAGTGAAAAAGCTGTCTGTCTGTCTCTCTCTCTCTGTCCCCATCCAGCAGAGGTCTATCAGTGGCTATTATTAGCCACAAGGTCTAAATGGAACCCTTTGTCTGGGGCAGGGATGCTCTGCATTCTTGGTGCTTGGGGGGCAACAGTGGGAGGGCTTCTGGAGTTCTGGCCCCGCTGCTGGACCTCCTGAGGGCACCTGGTATTTTTGGCCACTGTTGTGACACAGAGTGTTGTACTGGATGGGCTGTACTGGATGGGCCGATCCACTGTGGCTTCTCTCCTGTTCTTATGATATGAAAATCATATTTAGCACTTGTGTAGCACTTAGGGCTTCATATTCTGCCGAGATGAGGAAGGATTCAGTAGGGCCATTGCTCAGTGACAGAGCATCTGCTTGACATGCAGGAGGTATCAGCCTCTTCAGCTAAAAAAGGATCAGGTAATAGGTGACATTAAAGATCTCAGCCTGAGACCCTGGAGAGCCACTACCAGTCTGAGTAGTCAATACTGACCTTGATGGACCAATGGCCTGATTCAGTATTAGGAAACTTCATGAGTTCATGTGGAAGCATGTGGAAGCAACATCACAGGATGTGACATCACAAAATGATGTCACTTCCTTTCTCCTGGCTCCACCCCCAAAGTCTCCTGGCTCCACCCCCAAAGTCCCCAGATATTTCCCAAGTTGGACTTGGCAGCCCTATTATTTTGTCATGTGACTAATCTCAGGTAACATAGGGAAGATAGAGAAAAAAGTCTTCAAATGTGTCTGTAAAGACCATAAATGTTCAATGTATGCCAAAATAATTTCCCTCCCTATTCTGATTTCATTATCTCTGGCCTCTGATTGCATCATCCCTTAGCCCTACATATATGGATTAGAACTTTTAGCACTATACACTTTTACTTGCTACTGGCTCCAAACTGCATGAGAATATACTTTCCTTGGACCAAAAGAGAAAGGTAAGGTTGCCAGCCTCCAGGTGGGGCCTGGAGATCTCCTGCTTTTACAACTGACAGAGATCAGCTCCCCTGGAGAAAATGGCTGCTCTGAAGGGTGGACTCTATGGCATTGTACCATGCTGAGGCCCCTCCCCTCCCCAAACCCTGCCTTTACCCAAATCCACCCCCGAAGTTTCCAGGTATTTTCCAACCCAGACCTGGCAATCCTAGAGAAAGGTAACCTTGTTCTGGGTCTTTTTTAATTTATGGATGATTTGATTTTAATATTTATAAAATGAAAAAATGTGTTTACTAAGATATCCTTGAACACTTTTACAGACACATACTTGAGGACACAAATATATGACCAGGGCAAAAGGTATTTAAAAACGAGGTCTCTGTATTTTATCCCTGCCTTGAGTCATTGAGATTTCTTATAAGTAACTCAAGATATCTCCTTAACACATCTTGTTAGTATTTTCTTAAAAAGTAAATTAAGAATTTTTTTTCCTTTCTCCTCCAGAACCATTTTTAATCTGTCCTATTTTCAGTATTCATTGTATTACTTGGAGCTAATGTGCAATATATATGTTTGTCCACTGAGAAAGTTTGAATTGGCTGAAACACATATGGTCTTTATTTATTTTATTTTTGAGATTTATATCCCACCCTACCCGCCGTACGGCGGCTCAGGGCAGCTCACAACAGATATATAAACAGACAATATCTTAAAAACATTAAAACAGGTAAAACAACTAATACTATACAGATGGCGTATCTTCAGTTCAATGTGTCATAGCAGTGTCCAGATGTAATCCTTATGGGCGGTCCCAGTAGGCTGGCAGGAGAAGGTCAGATGATCATATCATATAGTCGGCTGACAAATAAGATCGAATACTCAAATCAAATGGTCGGGCCAGGGCCAAGGTGGAAATATTAGGCAGCCCCTACTTAAACGCCTGGCAGAAGAGCTCCATTTTACAGGCCCTGCGGAATTGCAAAAGATCCCGCAGGGCCCTGATATTATCCGGGAGCTCATTCCACCAGTGCGGGGCCACCACAGAAAAGGCCCTGGCCCTTGTTACCGCCAGCCGAGCCTCTTTTGGCCCTGGAAGGACCAGACGGTTTTGGGATCCAGACCGAAGGGCTCACTGGGGAACATATGGGGAGAGGCGGTCCTTCAAGTAGCTAGTGCAGCCAATGCAGTAATTTTAGGGCGGGTTGGATGTGTTCCCGTACAGCAAGACCCATCAACAACCGCGCAGCTGCATTCTGCACCAGCTGCAGCTTCCAGATTTGGCAAAAGGGCAGCCCCAAGTAAAGAGTGTTACAGTAGTCCAATCCTGAGGTGACCAAAGCGTGGATCACTGTAGCCAGTTCATTATGTTCAAGGAAGGGAACCAACTGCTTGATCAGCCGACGATGGTAAAAGGCCGATCTCGCAGAGGCCGCTACCTGGACCTCTATCGTTAACGCAAGGTCCAGGAGCACTCCCAGACTCCTAACCTCCGACGCTGGCACCAACGGCACCCCCTTGAAGGTCGGGAGAGGGATCCCCACCCCTGATCCATTTTGACTAAAGCATAGGATCTCTGTCTTCATCAGATTCAATTGCAGTCGACTCTGCCTGAGCCAACCAGCCACGGCCTGCAGTGCCAGGTCCAGATCACCCGGGCCGGAGTCTGACTGGGCGCCCAATAACAGATAGAGCTGGGTGTCATCCGCATACTGATGACACCCTAGCCCATACCTCCAGGCAATCTGGGCGAGGGGGTGCCTGTAAATGTTAAACAGCATAGGGGAAAGCACTGCTCCCTGTGGGACACCGCAGGTCAGTGGCTGTCTCTGGGAAAGCTGTTTCCCTACCACCACCCTCTGTCCCCAGTCTTGGAGAAATGAGGAGAGCCATTGTAAAGCTAACCCCTGGATCCCAATATCAGTGAGGCGGCAAGACAGTAGCCGATGGTCGACCGTGTCGAACGCCGCCGACAGGTCCAACAACATCAGCACCGCCGTACCGCCTCGATCCAGATGCCTCCGGAGGTCATCCATCAGGGCAACCAGCACCATCTCCGTCCCATGACCTGGCCGAAAGCCAGACTGAAAGGGATCTAACACAGAGGTGTCATCCAAAAAGCCCTGCAACTGGTCCACCACCACTTTCTCGATTAACTTGCCCAACAGGTCAAGTTAGATACTGGTCGGTAGTTTCCTAATTCGGCCAGATCCAATGATGGTTTTTTAAGGAGGGGCCTCCTTTAGCGCACTAGGGAACACCCCTTGTGCAAGGGATGTGTTGACAATCTCCCTAAGTGCCCCTCGTACCCCTTCATGGCTAGCTCTAATTAGCCATGATGGGCTAATTATTGATCACATATGTTTTCTGTTATGTATGATTTTATCCTGTTTTAAGGCTATTTGGCCTATATCTTGTAATAAATACATGATAATATTCATATGCTTTTTAGTATTATAATTTGATCCTTATATTTTTGGTGATTAACCTTTTGGTTTCTTAATTCAACTTGTTCAGTTTAAGTTTTTCTTCTCCTCTTTTTGTTCTCAACCCCACACAGATTTAACCTGGAGGTACTGGGGCATCTTCATCAGTTGCTGGCCTAGCCTCTCATAACTTTCACTATCACCCTTTATCTTGGTCCAATCCAATCATTTAAACCAGGGGGTGTCGAACTCATTTGTTACCTAAAATACCATTTTACAGCACAGTCATTTGTCTATCAGCCCATAGTAAATGTATGTCATTGCAGCACCATCAATCGCAGTTCAGAGTGTCAGAGCATTTAGAGCAGGGGTGTCAAACTCATTTGTTACGAGGGCCGGATCTGACATAAATGAGACCTTGTTGGGCCAGGTCATGTGTGTCATAAAATGTAATGCCAGGTAGCTGAGAGATAAACTTTATAAAGGACACAGACAAACACAATTAAAGATTTTTTAAACTTTAAATAAAACATGCCTAAAAGACTAGCAATCTTGCAATATTTTTTCGATTTAACAGTCTCTGATAACTGACACCTCTGCTCTGAATTATTGCATCAAAATGTCTGTGCTGTAGCAATCTTGAGTATGCTGTTCAGGTATGTATCTGTAAGCTGCAAACCTACTTTTGATTTATTGACATTTACTACAGAAATCTCATGCTCGATGTTCCTAGCCTGGAACTCAGGGGAAAACATGAAATGGCTGGGCATTGTAACCCTTTATACATAAGTTGCTTCATGTGCTGGTCAAGAACATGAGAAGGCATCCTAACACAGACTGAGGGCCATGTGTTTGTCTACAAAACTATACTCTTCCCCAGAGAAATAACTACAACTTCCTACAAAGGGGGTGAACTTGGTCTGGACACACACTCTCAGTCTAATCCATTTCACTGGCTTGTTGTTATTTCTCCTCTAAAATAGTTCATATTGCTTTCTTACTGAGAAAAACTGGAACATGAGGGCATGAATACAGTGAAAGGGGGGAAGGAACCGAGTTGCACCCAAGAGACCTCTGGCATAAAGAGCCCAACAAAACATATACACACACACACAGTAGCAAGGCACACAAAAGCTCATACCTTGAACAAAATTTTGTTGGTCTTAAAGGTGCTTGGTATTTCTCCCGTGCGATTGGGACAGCCCAGCAAAGCAAACCCTCCATCATTCCTTCCCTCCCCCTTAACCAGTGGAAGGGAAAAAAGGCTGCCCTTTGGTCTCCTGCAGCCTGTCCAGGAAGCAAGCTTCCTGGCTGTTCAGCCAGTTCTTTACCAAACTCTCTCAATCGCACAGGAAAGCCATGCCTATCAATCTCTCCAATTCGACTGAGAGAAACTGGTAAAGCAAGCTCTAACATGGCAGCAGAAGCAGAACTGCAAATGGAAGTAGGAAACAGCCAGGACCTTGCAGGCCTGATTGGGGCCCTCCGAGGGCCTGATCTGGACCACGGGCCGCATGTTTGACACCCCTGATTTAAACCAAATCCTTGGAAGAGTAATGCTTTTTAACATTTCTAAACGCTCTAAAGTAGCACCAAAGTCAGGAGCAGAACAAAACCAGCCCTTCCTTTGAATTTGTCCTATATGCTCTTTCTTTTGAACTAATGTCAAGCTAATTGCCCTCTCCTTCCCCCAATCTGCATCCCAATCTAATGTAAACTGCCATTAAAGCCTCTGACAGCATTTTTCTGGCTAGTGCTCTCTAATCAGTTTAACGGAGCAAATATCCTTGGTCTCTCAATTGTTCATGTCCCAGTTCTATAACATGCTAGGATTCATCATTTTATTTCCGCACGTGCACCAGATTTTACCAAAATGCTGTTATCAACCTCAGATATGAAATTGTGTGCTAGGAACCTAAGAGAACCAGTTGATACAATAATGATTTTCCTTCTTGTTTCCAGCTGGTAAATTGCATCAAAATATAGTTAGAAATACATTCAGCACTTTCCATTACTACTCTTCCGTAAGCTACTACAATAGCTGTTGCTATAATAAACTTTCTCTAATAGGAGGGAAAGATTTTTCTCATACAGCTGAGAGTATCATGACGGTCAGTGACAGAAGACTACAAAAGAATAAAGAAATAAAAGGAGAAAAATAAATGCTCAGGGAATAACAACTCAGTTAAGTGCAAGTTGCCCCACCCCCTTCCTCAAAATACTTTTAAATTTCCTTGAAATGCAGATTTCTTTTTAAAGCAAGAACCTCTACATGTGGTGAAAATCCTTCTTAAAATTCTAAAATATTTAAAACTGGGCTAGTTACACCAATGCTGCCTGGGCCACCATGGAGTTACCAGAATGCAGCGAGGGCATTCCCTCATCACCTTGTTGATCACCTTGGTAAGTAGAGGAATCGGTGGGAACAGGAACATGTGTATGTGCATCCATGGGTAAAGGAGTCCATCTCCCAGGGAGGTAGGGTCTCTCCCTGCCCTGGAGCAAAAGAAGTGACACTTTGCGTTGTGATGAGAGGCAAACACATCTATTTCCAGGCAACCCCAGCAATTGAATATTGGTCGGAGGTTGGTCCAGTTGAGTTCCACTCGTGCAGCGATGCTCCCCCCCTGCTCAGGAAGTCCGCCTGTACGTTCAGGGATTCGGGAAGATATGCTGCTATCAGAAACACGCCCCAGGAGTGGGATTGGGGGTGTGACTGTGAACGAAAACGACGAAGGAACCACAGATGAAGCGGTCTCATGCACAATCTGGCAAAGACTATGACTGCCGTAGTTGCCGCCATCAGTCCCACACATATCAGTATTAAGGCAGCATTTTTCAAGATAAAAAATGAAAATGGAAAGGGAGGTACTGAATTCTTCCTGTTTTTTTTCCCTAGATCTTCACATTTCTAAGTCCATTAAGAGTTATTAGCCGTGATGACTAAAAGAAGGCTTTGCATCCAGAAGCAATAAACTTCTGAATACTAGTGCTAAGAGGTAACATTAAGGAGATAACTTGGCCTCTACGCTCTATATGTTGGTTTTCCAGAGGAACTGGTTGACCACTGTGTGAAACAGGATGCTAGACTAGATGCACCACTGGTCTGATCCAGCAGGGTACCTCACAGGTCTCTGTGTTAAAATATTATGCTGAGTCTCCAGAATAACCTACTTTTATAAGCTTAACATCCCACATTTTCTAATATTATTCTTTCATTGTTTACAAAATAGAGACTGGAGAGGAGGAAAAGGAGACTGAATTTATACCCCGCCCTTCACTACCCGAAGAAGTCTCAGAGCAGCTCCCTTCCCTTCCCCTCCCCACAACGGACACTCTGTGAGGTAGGTGGGGCTGAGAGAGCTCTTTCAAGAGCTACCCTTGAGAGAACAGCTCTGAAAGAACTTATGACTGACCCAAGGTCACACCAGCAGCTGCATGTGAAAGAGTGGGGAATCAAACCCAGTTCTCCCAGATTAGAGTCCATGGTCTTAACCACTACATCAAACTGGCTCCCTTAAAACAGTAAAGCAATGTGGGGATTCCCTTTAGACCCCTCTACGAATCTGTCTAGAATTCAAGGGCATCCAATGAAGCTGATGGGCAGTAGATTTTGGACAGACAAACAGAAATACTTCTTTACATAGCAAATGATTAAAATATGGAATTTACTGCCAGAGGATGTAATGATGACCACAAGCACAGACAGCTTTAAAACAGGATTAGATGGATTCATGGAGAACAGGTCAATCAGCAGCTACTAGCCATGGAGACTAAAGGGAACCACCATGTTCAGAGACAGTGAACTTCTGAATATCAGTGCCAGAAGGAAACATCTGGGAAGGCCTCAGACTATTCTCTGTTGTTGGACCTTTGGAGGAACTGGTTGGCCACTGTGTGAGGCAGGATGCTTGACTAGATGGACAACTGGGTCTGATCCAGCCAGGCTCTTATGTTCTTAATAGGTAATGTATGTGATCCTTGATATTTTACTTAGATTTCATCTTACAAAAGAATTGTCATGATTCAGCTCTACTATGTATGTAATAACTAAGTATCCAAAGATATTTAGGAAATTAATGTAATTCAAAAAACAAGAATGCTAGGGAATAAACATTTTTATAAGCAACAGACAAAGTTCTAAAATGACATATTCAATATGAAAAACCTAATGCCAATTAAGATCTTTGCAAATATTACATCTCCAACCTAAAATCACCGTATGCATTGTGAATGTTTTTTGCAGTGTTCAGAAGCAAAACAGTTATTTCTAAATAATTTTTTAAAATATCTGGTAGCTTGACTCTCTGCTAAGAAATTTATGTTGAGAGATACTGCAAAGTCTTTATCTCTGTAAAGCAGAAGCCTGATGGAATTAAACCTGATCAGCTTTTGGTGAGAAAGGGAAGAAAATACACTCTTAACCAGTTTAGGTTTTGCATTAACTGTATTAAAGGATACATCTTACCATTTCATAAACTGAAACAGAAATATATTCAGTCAGAATAGATTAGACACAGGGTGGCTATTTCTGTCTATTAGCCAGCACAACAACCAACACATCCTTGATCAACAGCTCTACAGCTGCCATTTTTATGCCATATGTTTCACAATTCAGTGATTTCCTGTCATGTGAAACATAAAATGTCTAATTTTTAAACTGTAAACCAAGTACCAAAGAAAACTTTTGGTATGTTGCATAATTACTTAGACTAATAATGAAATTATTCTACATTTCAATAACTAAAGGAATTTAAGTTCCAGGTGGTCAGCCATGTTGTTTTGAAGCAGTAGAACAATTCAGTCCAGTGGCACCTTTAAGACCAACAAAAGTTTATTCAAGGTATGAGCTTTGGTGTGCATGCACACTTTTTCAAATACATTGGAACGGGAGGTAGAGTTCAGACTTATAGACAGAAGCTGAACAGCAAATTAACATGAAACATGATGAAGATGTTATAAGATATGCAAAGACAAAACTAAACAACAAGCTAAGGTTATACGGTCAACAGTTGTTTTAACTGGGGAGAAAGGACAGCAAAGCAATAAATATGTTAAAATAGGGGATACATGTGTAAAGGCATCTTTTCTAATTGTGGGAAGTAAACTGAGATTCCCCATTTGTCTCCTCTCAGGAATGGAGTTAACTTAGCAGCATTTTTTCCTTTCTTTTTTGAGGTGGGTACAGTGGTATGTCAGCAAAACGTTCCAATGATCTAACAACATCAACTACACCATCAGAAGCTCATTCACTTGCTCATCTTCTAACACTGTATATGCCATTAAATGCCAATAAGCTTCTCTACATAGTTCTCTACAACAATTCTCTACATAGGACAAACAGGACAAATCCAATGCCAGTGGATAAATTGACACAAAACTGACATCAGGAATCACAAAACTGAGGAACCTGTAGGAGAACACTTTAACCTTCCAGGACATTCAGTGAATGACCTCAAAGTAGCTGTTTTATTACAAAGGAACTTCAGGAATAGAATGGAAAGGGAAATTGCTGAATTACAAATTATTACAACACTTGGAACAAAAACCTCCCCAGGACTCAACAGGAATATTGGTTTCTTATCTCATTACACAGATTACATATGTGAGGACTGAATGAGTTTTCTCAACAAGAAGGACTTTACATCCTCTGTATTTCAGTGTATTTCTTTTTCAGAATAGTATATTAGAATACTGAATGTAATGCAAGGAATATTGGAATGTTTATAAATTTGAACTCTACCTTCCATTCCAATGTATTTGAAAAAGTGGGCATGCACATGAAAGCTCATACCTTGAATAAACTTTTGTTGGTCTTAAAGAAGCCACTGGACTCTAAATTTGTTCAAAAGGAATTTAAGTATGAACATTTAGTTGTTTTTTTTAAGAAGTACAAATAGTGTGTACTATTTTATAGCCTACTAAAGACAAAATACAAAAATATAATCTAAGGTTTTGAGTTATTTTTGTGCACCTCAGCTGCAGACAGGCTTCAAATTTCTGCTTCAACCACAAACTCTTCTTGTGTCTGGCTTTGAATCTCTCATTCAGCATCTGATTCCAGAGAGCCAGTAGGGTGTAGATCAGGGATGTCAAACATGTCCTCAGAGGGCTTCAATCAGGCCTGCAAGGGACTGGCTGTTTCCTGCTTCTTCCTCCAGTTCTGCTACTGCTGTTGTGTCATAGCTTGCTTTCCTAGACTCTCTCAATCGCTCAGGAGAGATAGGCAAGCTTCTACTTTCTGCACTGGGCTGAGGCTCCTCCCCCTCCCAGATTGCTACAGCAAAGACATTTTGATGCAATAATTTAGATCAAGATGTGTCAGTTATCAGAGACTATTTTAAATAAACAAAATATTGCAAGAATGCTAATGTTTCAGGCATGTTTTTATTTTAAGTTAAAAAAAATATTTTGTATTTGTGTCCTTTATAAAGTTTATATCTCTGCTACCTAGCATTACATTTTATGACACACGTGGCCTGGCCCGACAAAGTCCAATTTATGCCAAATCTAGCCCTCCATAACAAATGAGTTTGATACCCCTGGTGTATATCTTCTAGTAAGCGCGGGGGGGGGGGGGGGGGCACTGCAAGTGACTGCGTACCTTGATGACTTTTCATTCAAGTTCTGTAAAGGTAGCCCAAAAACACAATCTAATTTTGCTTCAATGGAATGGAGGGGAAACCCATACATGGTCAAGTCTACCATAAGCATCACCATAAAAACTTAAATACATGTTTAATGCTACCTCAGATGTGGTAGCTTTGATATATTCTTACTTGCTAGGAAAGAGAGGCTACTTGAACAATCCTACTGGGCTTACACATGCTTTCAGCAAAACTCACTGAATTGCACATACCCCAGAGTACATAAATAAATTAGACTAGAACATAGCAAATAGACATATATTTGAACTTCTTAAAGTTCTTCATTATGACTCTGTTTTTCAACACAGCAACTCCTGAAATTTTTTCTCTCAGTATTTCTGCTAATACTGGAATGTACCAAAGTTTATTGTATGTTCCCCTGCAGTCTTCATGATAGCTATGGTGTCTTAAGCATCTACTGAGCCATAATTAAGAAGCTTCTTTATTCAGCATAATCTCTTTTCCTGCCTCTCAAGACTTGTACGTCTACTGCTCCCAGACTATCACTTTTATGGTCATAGCCAATGGCTGTTTTCCTTCATAATATACTATGGATGCCCTTTCAGGTGCCACCACAATTTTCTCAACTGTACAGTGCACATCAGTACTATAGGGACAATAGTACTAAGAACACAAATTAGGAGGATATAGACAGCAACTGGAAAAGAGGCAGGTGTCAGGAAATTGTGACAGATCCTGACACAGCCAAATGGAGTTTAAAAGTATTTATTTGGCCTAACTCTATTATATCCTGTAACCCTAAAAAAACATAGTGCTTTGCGTATATAATTTTTACAGCTTCAATCAGCAGATGCTGGTATTGTCTAGCAGATAAGACTGAATTTTATCACAGGTGGTGGTTATGCAAACATGCAAAATTTTTACTGGGAAGCAAAAGAAGATCAGTGACATTCTGAAACTAAAAACTGATTTACCACTCGTGCCTGAGTTGTTGGGGTTTTTAAAAAACGCAAATGGTGTTTATCCTTTGGTTCAAGAAAAAAACATTTAATTTATTAACAACTGCAAGAATGAGCCAACCCATGGAACACAAGGCATGTTCCATTAAGATAACTTGTAGGTATGTGATGTAGTAAAACTGTTGAGACTGACTACATTAAAAATTAGAGAAGAAATTAAATGGTGGAAATGTTACTGGATTCCTTTGTTATGCTACGCAGAAAATGAAATTTGTAACAAAGCAATGTGTAATATTGTGTAATATGTGTTCAGTGTAAATGGATTAGGAAAGTGATTAACGTATATGATTCTATCGATATATATAAACTGTTATCTATGTATGTATAATAAATATAAAATTACTATACACAGAGAGAAACTACCTCAGGCCATCAGTTACTGTAGCACTAATGTTCGGAGAAAAGCACGAAAATAATCTCAAACCGGGAAATTACAGGCTTTTCCAGCATATTTTTTTAGCATTTATGTGATTGGAAATAACCTTTAATTTTGTACTAATAGAAAAAGTATTACTAATTTTTACATTTGCAAACTGTAACAAGAAGAAAAAGAAGAGATTGGATTTACACCCCACCCTTCACTACCTGAAGGAGTCTCAGAGCAGTTTACAATCTCCTTTCCCTTCCCCTCCGCACAACAGACACCCTGTGAGGTAGGTGGGGCTGAGAGAGCTCTGACAGAAACTGCTGTTTTTCAAGAACAGCTGTGCCAGAACTATGGCTTGCCCAAGGTCATCCAGCAGGTACAAGTGGAGGAGTGGGGAATCAAACCCAGTTCTCTCAGGTTAGAGTCCACGCACTTAACCACTACACCAAACTGGCTCACCATGCAGAAGCCATGCATTGTGAAATATGCCTGCACTTAAATCAAAAGAGATGCAAACCAGTAAGTGATATTGCAAGAAAGAAATAATAACAACACAGACCTTAGAAATCAGTTAATGAAAACATATCCGGTGGGCAAGTGATCAGTTCTATGCTAGAGCATTTTTCTTTTGACTCAACACAGGACTCAAACATGGATAGCTTACATGATCAGGATATCTGAAGCCCAATTCTATCCTGTGGCACTGCTTAACAAAAGAGCATGAAATCATTAGCAGCAGGCTTGGTTTCACAAGAAAACAGAAAAAAATATTGCTGTTTCCCAAGGTTTAACATAAATTACTGAAGATGAAAATCACTTCCTAATGGTACACCAATAGAGAATCCATCTCTTACCTTAACTTTTGTGGGTGGTTTCTGCTGTGACTGGAGAGGAGACGCAAGGGGTTTGGGAGCTGATGAAGTTTTAGAAGGAACAGAAAGTGATTTAGAAGGAACTGACAAGGATTTAGGAGCAGCTGTAGACTCTTCATTTATACACGAAGTACACATTTTGCTCCCATCAACTGCAGGAAGTATCAGACATTTGCTGCATTTTTCGTCCATGATGAATTCAAGTAATGAGTCAAAAATATACTTCGTTCAGCTGCTACAATTTAAAAAACTGGCCCTAATACTAGAGAATAGCTAGTTGTGCATAAGAAATCTGGAATCCCAAAACAAATTTAAACCAAACATAGTACCGTCAGCATAACTTCACCTGGACTGTTTCACTTGCCAAGTCCAAACCCCTAAAAATACTGGAAGAGAGCTGAATCCTTATGATGGCTTACCAGACTAATTTTTGCTCCTTAAATATTTCAAGGGAGTTGCAGTCACTTGCTCTACTTATTTACAGGGTTCTCCTCAGCTCTTTCTGCAATACTAGTTAGCAACTATTTAATTCCATTCTGAATGACAACCACTTGATAACATTTAAGGAACCACTGAAATGTTCCCATTGTGCTAACCAAACAAGCTAGTATTCAGCCAGTTGTTTCAGCCGTCACTCTTTCGCTCCTAGCTACTGAGGAGACAGAATGTCCAAGAGGCTGACAGTTTTCCTGTGTGTTACTTTGAATATGAGAATTCTGCAGCTGGAGCTGCTTAGAACACTGGCATGTCTTCCCCTGTGATGAAACACATAATGCACAGAACTCAGTATGGAAAATATGCATCTATAGTCAGCAATGTCAAGGATTCCAAGACTTTATTATTGTTATTACTGAGCAATTTAAAAGTAACAAATGCTAAGACTTTGCTGGAAGACAGAGAGAAAGCAGGTAATGGAAAACCACACAGGTAACTGAAGAGCAACAAGCAAGTCTCAAAATAATGTCTCACATCACATGTTGGCCTAACGCAGGCATAACAATGGTTAAGTATTACGAGTGAATATCTAAATTGTAGGTCACCGGCTGGTCACAAACCAGGATGTTGAATTACATGTTGGAGTGTGTATATAAATCATGCACTGAATACTGGTAAACATGCATTAAACATCCACCACCAAGCAAACTATGATAACAAGCAGATCTCTAGGCAGTATAGATTGAATGAACACATGCACACACAAAAGAATGGCATTTTCTCACTAAGAAAAACAGTGATTTTTCTCATTTGTCTGAATTCTATGCAGTGCCAGAAGCTGGCATATCAGACTTTTCCCACCTACCCCTTCCCTCGGCAGCTGTGTGTGAGCCCCACAAAGGTGACACTGGGGGACCTGTATGGCTGAAATGTCACATAATGCTAGCGGCTGTGCTGAAAGAAAAACATCACCCCTCAAAGGCACAGAAACATGACTTCCCTCCTCAGTGCAGCTGACAGTTGTGCAGCCTCTCAACCTTGCAGGTCAGCGTTGCCATGTTATGGCTCATAAGCTGCTGCTGAGGGAAGGACAAAGCAGGGAAAACCCACTTCCATCAGCTTCTTACATTTACCACTGATTTTAAATTGAAGTATCCCATTCTGAAATGCACATTCCTCCTTAAAAGTAACGCCAACTACTTTCTGTAGTACCAGTCACCACTGTGAGGCCCACGTGAGGCCCATGGCACCCACTGGTGCCTTTCCTGGTGCCCACTTCCTTCTATGAGATTAAAACAACAACGGAACAGACAGACAGGGAGTTTTGGGTTGCTACCAACCAGATGACTGGCCAGTAGAACACTGAGCCCATCCCAAGCAGGAACATCACAGCCTTTTATTTTTTATATTATTTATTTACATTAGCTGTGATACTTTTGCCAATTTTTTTGCTGATAAAATATTGAGAATACACTGTGATCTGAATGTCATAACATAGGTACACCAGGAGAAAGGCCTAATGGTTGAGGCAGAGCCAGTTGAGACTGAATCCATCAAAGATGGAATACCTTTTCAGAACTTTTACTACTCCCCAAAATCAGCTAATTGCTTGTTCTTGGGACATTAGAGACTCAGATTTAGGCATCAGCAAATGCTGACCTACCTTGATCAACTGGGATGAATGCGAGCTAGCTAATGCAACAATAACCTTTCACTGCTGCTGTCACTGCAGCTTCATAGGTCTTACAATGTTCTCTATAGCATGATCTGTCAGATTCAGTACAAGTTCTCTGCCAGTGCAGTTCTAGACATCTCCCAACCATTTGCAGGTCACCCAGCTCTGTGGTAAACCAGGGGACTGGTTTTCATCCCATGGGAGAGAGAGGTTGGTGAGGGCCAAACTTGTCAATAGCTTCAAGGAGCCTCACATTCCACATCTCCACCGCAGCCTCAACAGAAGAGAAGTCCCGAATCCTAAAATCCCCCAGACTGTTCTGGAATCCAGCAGTATGCATGTGTTTCCAAGGGTGGACCATTTTAACTGGGCCCTCTCTCATGGGAGGTGTTGGGGCCACATTCACCTTCATTTTAAGTAGGTAGTGGTCAGAATATCCAGCTATCATGCTCTGTGCCTGCTCGGGGAGACAGGCCTAATGCGGCCCAGGCACAGGAGAGACCTGTGCAGGGGTAGAGGGCTGACAGCCTACAATTCCCATGATGCTTGGCAGCAGTGGTAGCCAATGGGAGTTCGGGGAATGTGTGAGGAGACTGAACTTTAGCTGTGTGAAATGTAAAACAACATTCTTTTCTCCAGTCTTTCCTCACATAGAGTCAAGCTGAGGGGAGAGTCCAGGTTGGGAGAAGATTCCCTCACTTGGGGCAGAGTGAGTACAAGCAGGAGGCCAGTTAAGGAAAAATAGTTAGTCGCATTAGATTCGCTTATTTTGCCTTTAAACACTGTTATTGATTATAATGCACCTTGTCTCATTTTCCTTATTATTGTATTAATAAACTCTTTTGTTTAATTGTTCTCTGCCTGGCATCATGCCTTTGTTTTCTTGGTTTAAAAAGGGCATTTGGCTGGGCTTGGAAGGGTACCCTGGGCCTTCTCAAGAGACCCTAAGTCCAGGGTGGTGGCAGCAGAAGGTGGCAACCCACAAGTGTCATAAAACCAGCCTTGAAACCAAACCTTCCCTCAGAGGTTCAGTGCAAAAATTAGGTCCAGGGAGGGACTTCTTTCATGTGCTGGGCCAGTTATGATTTGAGAATCATAGAAGCTATAACATCCTGGACTGGTCCCAACAAGGTATCGTTGGAATGAATGTTGAATTCCCCCCCAGAACTGTCAGTCTAGGACTCTCCAGCACTACACTAGACAGTACCTCTGCCAACACAGAGAGGGTGCCCCACTGGGGAATGAGGTGGCTGATAGACAAGAAGAATGCTAATCTATCCTTATGAGCTTTGCTGGCATCAATTTCCAGAAGAGATCTGTATCCTAGTTATCTATATCTCAAAGGCTCTCTTATACATAGGTTTTACAGCCATTCTTAAAAGTAGAGAACAGGGTGGCCCATACTTCCAGGGGAAGCCCATTCAGAAGTAATGACAGAAAACGTTCTGGAATGGGCCAGTGCTCATTCCAGATATGATGCTGTGTCTCCCTAATTCAAGGGACTCCCAAAAAGCTCATAGGAAGAACACAGGTTTCACATGGGAAGAAATTTGTATCTGATTTTGCGGAATAGTAAAAGTTCTGAAAAGGTATTCAGTGACAGTGACTGATCAGATGGGAGCAAACCAGTTTCAGTCAGTCTTGCAAGAGATTGTTTATCCAGACCCAATTCAATCCAGATAAAGGAACAGGTTTGGGATGTCACCCTGACAGATTACGTGCACTGGGAGAGAAAATGGGAGAATGTGTACCTGTTGATTTTTGTGGACCTGCCAGCAGCTTTTCATATTACTAACCATGGTATCCTTCTGGAGAGACTGGTGGACTTGGGCACACTGTGCTTTGGTGGATTCATTCTTACTCAGCTGACCAATTCCAGAAGGTGGTGCTGGGGGACTGTACCAAAAGTTCTTCGCTGGCTGCCAATCTGTCTTCAGTCATAATTCAAAGTGCTGGTTCTTACCTATCAGGATAAGCCTGAGGCCAGGGTATCTAAAGGACTTTCTCCTCTCACACTGTCCAGTCTGCCAGTTAAGATCCTCTTCTCAAACCCTGCTCTCTGTGCCCCCACATTTGGCAACTAGAAGCAGGGCTTCTTCAGTAGTGGTACCTTGCCATTGGAATGCCCACCTTACTCTCTCTTAGGCGCCAAGCCAAAATAGCTGTTTACCCAGACTTTTATCCAAGGGGGTTCATTTTAATCATTTTATTTATTTTGACAAGTTATATGCCACCTCTCCAAAGACTAACTAGCAACATGTGAATTAAATCACAATTCTTTAAATAATCCCATTTTAGTTAGTGGTGGGCTCCACCTACTGGCATATTAGCCCAAATATTATTTATCTTATAAGTTCTATTTATTAGATTTGCAGTTTTACTTTTACAGTTTTATTAACATGGTGATGTTTACATTTAAATTAACATAGCATGTCTAAAATATACAAGTATAAAAACCTCAAACTATTAGGGTTTCAGTAGGCTTCTGATATAGAAAATGAATCACCTTCCCAGAATTTGGAAAGTTCTACAGGAATGGCGAATGCAGAAAAATGTCATAAGACTTTTTGCACAGATAGTTGGGATACGGATTACTGAAACCTGTACTGATATAGATTATGCAATGCTGGTAAGTGTAAAATGATGCATACTAGAACAAAAAAATACAAGCTTCAAATACATGAGGAGACCAAGATTAAAAAATTTTGGTAATGGGTAGCATGAGGAAAATATTGGCTCAGTGTCCAGTGGTGGCAAAAAAGGCAAACTCCATGATTAGGAAAGACATTAAAAATAAAAATGCCAATATTATAGTGTCCTCGCAGAGATCTGTGAGGCAACATTATTTGGAGTATTGTGAACAGTTTTGTTTGACGTATCTCAAAAGAAATACTGCAGAGATGGAAAAAATACAGAAGCAGCCAACCAAGATGATTAAGGGGCTGGAGCACCTTTCGTATGAGAAAAGGCTGAAGAATCTGGGACTTTCCAGTTCAGAAAAAGACAACTAAAGGAGTTTATATAGTTATGTATGGGGTAGAAAAAGTGGACAAAGAGGTTTTCTTCCTCTCTCCCATAATACTAGTACTCAGGTGAATAGGTCCAGGATAGACAAAAGGAAACACTTCTTTACTCAGTGAGATGTAGTGTAGTGATAGCCTCAAACTTATACGCTTTAAAAGGAAGTTAGATCCCATTAATGGCTACTAACCATGGCGATTAAAGGGAACTTCCATATTCGGGACAGTAGACTTCTGAATACCACTGCTAGAAGGTGGGAAAGGGCTTGGCTTCTATGCTCTGTTTACCCTCCAAGGCAATTGCTTGGTCACTGTGTGGGACAGAACGCTGAAGAAGCTGGACTACTGGCCCTATACAGCATGGCTCTTCTTATGTTCTAACAACTGGTGTTGTAGGAGAACTGAACAAGGAAGGGAACAAACAATGAGTTGAATACAACAATTCCCTTCTGTAAAGTATAAGCCAGCCTCTGACAGAAGCACCCTAGTTGTTGTTTTCGCTGTGAAGTAGCAGCTGACATGGCCACTCTCCAGGGTTTTTAAGGCAAGAAACATTCAGAGGTGATTTGCTGTTGCTTGTCTCCGCACACTGACCCTGGTTTTCCTCAGTGATCTCCCATCGAAACACTAACCAGGTTGACCCTACTTAGCTTTTAAGATATAACAAGATTAGTCTAGCCTGGGCTATCCAGGTAAAATTCCTTCCGCAAAAGGAAGGCTTCTCACTTATTGGAAGAGGGTTACTGCACCCAACTTCTTGGTGGGAAAAGTCCTGAAACTCAGTTTTACCAGACCCAAAGTGAAAAGCAGCAACAGAAACACCACTCCAGCCTAACTCCCTTCTCTATGAAGCATGAAAACAGAAGGAGATCCAGCCAACTTGGTCAAAAAGATTAAATGCTAGTGTCCCACTAATTATTCTAGTAGGATTAAAAAACATCTTATTTTCTTCCATATCCTTCCTTAAATACAGTTTAATTTAAGTTGAGCAAAGAATTCTCAGTTACCTAGGCTATTTTTACCCCTTTTGAAATACACATTTGACAGTTTCCAATTTATTTGCAACAGTAAATAAATACTGTATTCAATCATGAGGTAAAACCAGATGACTATTTTTATAAAACAGTCACCATATCAAAATGGAGATCAGTATTTCCAGTTTCTACTTCCATCACAACCATTTTCAAGATCTCACTTTGGAATCACTTGTACAAAAACGCTTACACAAATGTTTTAAAACAACTTTGCAATTAAAGATTTCTCTTTGCTATTCATTATCAATACCAAATAGTTTCAATTTCTTTCCTCGTAACAAAAGAATCACTGAATTCAGTATATGGATTAGCTGAAATATACAAAGGAGTAGGAGAGAAGTTTATCAACTTGGAGATTCTTCTTGGAAATGCTACAAGTTAAAAATGCAGTTATCACTATATTCTAAATTTACACCTTGGAAATTCAAACACAATTTCTCTTCAATGTGCAATTTAAAAATGTAATCCCATTGCTCAGGAGGAGAAACAATTATTTTCATAAGAATCTTGAAATTTAATTTTCCCATGCAATCATGAGTGAGCACAACAGCCATTTTCTTTTCCCCACAACTGAAGGCTACCATTAAGACTCTGTGAATACTTCATAAGGGAAAAGGAGGCATTGGCTGTTCCCAATGTCAATATGTTAAAATACTTAACAAACCAAGACGTCAACTTTGTCTTTATATACACTACTATTCAATTCTAGTCAAACAGCAGCTATGCCATCTAGGACTCTTTATCTTGCTCATCTCTCCATTAGAACAAAGTTTGAATCCTGTGGCACCTTTAAGACCAACAAAATTTAATGCTGGGTATAAGCTTTCATGTGTATACACATGAAAGTTAATACCCAAAATTAAAGGTGCTACTGAACTCAAACTTTGTTTTATTGCTTCAGACCAACATGGCTACCCACCTGAATCTATCATTCCTCCAATGTTATACATGCCATCGTGTGTTAACAATATGCTTCCGCACTCTACATGGGATCACAGGGCAGTCAGTAAAAACAGACAGACACATAGCTGGTATTAGAAATCACATTAATCAGAAACCAGTGGGAGAACATTTCAAACTGGTGGCACTCTGATTCTGCCCTGAAAGTCAACATTCTTCAACAAAAGAACTTCACTGTTATAGAGACCAAACACCCTTAGTCGTGTGGGTTCATCTTTTTCAGTACATTTTAGATTTAAAGATTTTGAGCATTCTTTAAATTTAACATATATGGGGGGAAAAGATGAGCCCACAGGGCTCACATAGTTAATTGAAGTTACCACTATATTTTAAATTGACGTGGAAAACGCAAACAATTTCTCATCAACGTGCAATTTTTTTTAAAAAAAGGAATCCCATTGTATTTTTTAAAAGTAATCCCAAATAACTTTTTCTCCTATTTAGAGTGCAACAAGACACTGTTAACACATGATGGCATATATCACACTGGAGGACTGACAAATGGAGATGCCTATTGTCTCATGTATATTACTAGTCAATATTAGTTAAAGCTGGCATCTTGATTTGTTGTTAAATACTTTAATCTTTGACTCTGACATGGCTAATATGGCTAGACGTGTCAGGAAAGGGAGATGCCAGAGTGAAACTACTAAATTTTTTAGTTGTTAAAAACAGTGATCTGGGTCTTCTTTGAAAATTTTCTAGAAGATTTTCTGATTCAGATTTAAATATTTCTATGTTGGGAACAGAAGATTAATATAAATATACAAGCCTGGACTACAGACAAGCACTAGAGCTTGTCCACATTTAGCCCATCTCACATGATTGATTTGCAACACAACAGCCCTGACAATTGTAGATATACAGATTATATTTACATATATGGAGTCAAAAATTTTCAATTGAAAATATTTTAAGAGGTTTCACACACACTACTGTTCTCCCTGGTATGAATGAAGACTTGGGATTTCTCACACACTGCAGATGTTAACTATTCTAGCAAAACCATGGAAACACTACCTCCATTACAGATATTAATTCATTGAATATAATTATCCAGCTAATGGTCTCTGTATTTTTCCAGAGATTAGTCCAATAAAGGTTAGCCTACTCTGGAACCATTTAAGGATGATTCTTGTTCTTTCTTCCTCCTCCAATTAAATTCAAAGTTACATATTTACCCTGAATTATCCAAGCATCAACACAATGTGCAGGGCTAGCATATAGTATTTTGCCAATCTAGGCTAATTAAAATTCCTTTTGACTCACAGAAGCTCATGCTGGAATAATTGTGGTTAGTTTTTAAGGTGCACCTTTGTAATTCTAACACAGTGAGCTGGGCATAGCCACAAAATGCCTGCTACAAAATGGCTACTGAAGGAGGCGAAACCAGTCACAAAACGGTTGCCACAGCTTACCTTCAGTTGCACAGTGAAGATCCTTGTGTTGTGGTGGCAGCTGCTGCCAAAGTAATGTTTTTAAAGATCTGCACAGGCAATCAGTTCTCTGTCAATCAAAAGTCTCTTTTGACAGAAGCCCCACCTGGCTCCACCCTACTTCTAAAAACACTTTGACAGGCTCTAGAAAAGGTACTGGCAGGAACCATTGTGCCCACAGGTTCCAGGTTGGGGACCCCTGACTTAAAGTCTTCTCTCAGCTCACATTTCCAACATTCTTTCTACTAAAGGGTTAGCAATGATTTCATTTTTATATAAATTTTTATCGCTTTTCTATAAAACTACAACAGAAAATAGAAAATGGAAACTACAAACCATAGGAGAAAGAAAAGAAGGCCACTAAAAACCCAAGCGGCAGGGGTCATTTTCAATGTTACATAGCTTAGTTGAGATTTTATTTACAATACATTTTAGTAAGATGAAGTGTAAGAGTTATGCTTATATACTATTAGTAATACAGAAGGATTTTTTTAAGGCTGAAATAGGTACATCAGACAATTATTCCAAACAGATAACTGGATTAATGTTTCTTATTTTTTTGATTTCTTCTGTGTAGGTTTATTTTTATCAAAGTCCCATCTGACTTTAAATAATTTAGGGGCAACAACTCCTAAATCAGATTCAGAGTTCTCCGCAGAGGAGCTGCTCGATGTGTCTCCATGTCTTCCCAAATCATAGTCGCTGTGATCTGATGTCTGTACCTTCGATTTTTAGGGTAGTCCCATTAGTCGCTTTAAGTGCTTGATCTCTGCTTGATCTTTTGAAGAATCTCATAAAAACCTCTCTGGGCAGATTATTTTTCTTGATGTCGTCTGGATAGGTCCGATAAACCATATCCATATCCGTTTGTAAAAGTTCCACTGTAGTACCTGCAACCAGTGCCAAGGCATCGCTTAAAAGCTTCTTCAGATCTTCTCCACTGTGTTCTGGGACTCCCTGGAATCTCAGTACATAAACTGATTTTTCCATTTGGCAGTTGTAGCAATTGATGTTCATCCAAGGTTCTAGTTTTTCCCACTGCCTTCAGTCGCTGCTTAAGTTTTTTAGTCTTGGCATCCACTTTTTTAACCATTTGGCAGTTTCTTCTGATCTTAGATTAGTTTCTTCAAGCCGTTTTTGAAGAGTATCAAATTTTGTGTTGAGAGTTGTCATCTGGTCTAGCAGAGGGTGCAATGCAGCATTTAACCTATTTGGAAAGTCTATGGTTGCTTCCGCTTTAGATGATGACATGGTTGAGCTCACAGTTCCTGGAGAAGGTCTAACTTTAGGTGCCATGATTTTCGTAGTCAGAGACGGGTTGTTTACATTTGGGAAAAGTTCTTAAAAAGTCTCTGGAGCCAGTTAGAAAAAGTGCCTTAAGCTTATCTGCCTCCTGTTTCAGCCAAAAATCGTTTGGTTGTGCCCCTCCTCCTCTCCAATGAATTTTAAAGAGTTCTTATCTTTGTGGGGTGGAGTTAACTCCCCACCACTGCCACTTTAAAGTTGAGGAACGGGGGCTTAAACGCTTATCTGGCCCTTTGGATTAACATATGAAAGACTCATGCTTCATCAGACGTCTTCCACCAGGTAAGAGAAACGCTTTTGACCACCTGCTCGCTCGTCCCGGTGTGCGTCTCTGTCGCCATTTCTGGTCGCGCGACGGCAGGACCTATCCGGGCAAAGTGGACCCTCAATCCCTCGGCATTCGCCTTGGGAGAGGCACCTCTCGCGCCCGAGGCTGAGAGCCCCCTACAAGGGCTCAAGGGGGGACCAGACCCAGCCAGTACCTCTCCCAGCTGCTGTGGGCATGGGCTGCTATCATTATAGCTCTGATAAAAGCATGCTCGCCGGTGAGTGCCAAAACCAAAAACAGCAATGATTTTTTTTATTTATTTAATTCAGTTTGTATCCCGCCCTACCCTGGAAGTGGGCAATTAGGACTGAGAGGTTATTTAACAAAAAAAATTGGCACAGTCATCACCTTGATGCTTAGTCATTTTCCTGAACAAATAAATTCTATAGCTTTAATCAACTTTATAAATCTTTTTTGGTTTTATTCCACAGTTTTACATAATATCAAAGATATCTGCTACAGATAAAATTAGCAAAATACTAAGTCTCTTATTGGACTTGCAGCCCACTTAGTACAAAATACAGACGCAATTTTGTCACGCTCGCGCACGCCCCCTGGTGGTGCCGCCCGTTCGGCCATGGTCCCGCATCACCCAAGAGGTGGGGGTGGGGTCTGGAGGAAGAAGGCAGAACCTCAGAATGGGGAGAGGCCAGGTTACTTCACCAGGCAGCCTCAACCCCTGCATGGCTAGTGACAGACAGGAGTGCCTAGTTGCTCTCTCTTTCCTCTGGATTGCAGCTCCCTCGTCCCTCTTGTACACGCCTCTTCCTCCCCGGCCCTCCTTGTCCTTCTTTCTTTTATTCCCTACTCCACCTCTTGTGGCTCCACCCTCTTTTCCCTTCCTTCCCTTTGGTGTGGTCCTTTGTCAATTCCCCATTCTTCCCTTGCCATTGGCTTCTTCGCCTCCCTTCCTCCTCGTTGTCTCCCACCCCCACTTCCTTCCTGTGCATCCTGCCCGGCCCCACCCCTTTCAGACGGTGGCTCCATCAAGCCGCCCGTGTTTGGGCGTCCCTTCCCTGGCCCCGTGTGAGAGCTGCGGCTGGGAACCGGCATGTTCTGACCAGCCTGGGGTCCTTGCCTCTCCTTTCCTGCAGGCATGGCCCAGGCAGCCCCGGGTCCTTGCAGCCCCCTCAGCCGGGCTCTGGTGCATCCTGGCTGCGCCTTCTTCCAGCCCGGACCTTTCCCAGCTGACGGGCCTTGTTTAGGCGGCTCCCCCATGTTTTCCCTCCTCTGCCGCCCCGTCACTGGTGCCAGGAGCGGGCTGCCAGCCGCCTCCCGCAACCCCAGGTGAGTGAGGACGCGTTCCGCCACGGCTGGGGTTCCCGGGGCGCCGGGAGGCCCCACGGCAGGACAAATTTCTTCTCTAGTGGTCATGTCTGTGGTTAAAGCTAAGCTAACCCTTCTGTTTTAGATTAATTCTGTATCCAAAGACTCTAGTATACTCTTTTTTGCATAGTCTACTCAATCTCTCTGCTACAAAGATAAATAAATAAATATCACGCTAACAGCAGACCAAACCCCGATGTAGACCAGCAATCCCTGGCCAGCAGCAAAGAGACAGGGAATGATGGTGGCAGGCACCTTCTGTGCACTGTGATTTTGCTTCAGGGGTATGCCAACTTCAAACAAGTTGACATTTTTAAGCTATCAGAGCTAATGCTCACTAATGCTTTGACTGCTAAGGTTTGGACTAATTGATGGAGAAGGCACTTATCAAGGCTCAAACAGGAGCACATTTTTGTGTTATATAGGACATGCCCCCTGACCTTATTTTCAGCCCTGTTTCCATTATACTTTACACTGTTAGCTACTCTGGAGTTGAAGGAGCCACTGGAGGCAGGAATGTAATTAGGATTAGATGATGCATTTTCACTTCAAACCTAATTAATCCTCCTGCCTGAACTCTTACCTTTAAATCAGACATTCTTAAAAACTTACCTTATCTAGCTGAGGTAGAACTGGAAAAAGAGGATTAGGGTTTAGGGGATTAATGTCCCACCAGTCCATATTTCACCAATGCATATCTCCCCTTCACCTGATTCAAATTTGCCTCCTTCCCGGGTACTATAAACTTTTATGAGCTTAATCAGGCTCATTTGTTCTACTTCTCTGCCCCCATGTATTTTCTATTTTCTCTCCTCCTAAACTGGAACTCAACTACCCTCAACATTCCATGCTTGCGAATGTACTCAGGCCTTACCAAGTCATGCATGGGGGGGATGTTGTTTTAACTCAAAAATTAGTATGTTTCATTGCTCTTACATTGTCTGTGGGTAGCCTCATTTTAGTGTTTTGCAGACAGAAGACAGGACCATGAAGTCTGTGATTAGGGGGCATGACAGAACAATCATCCATCTATGGTTTTTAACCAATTTTCAAACAACTTATAAGAAGGGACAATATTCAGCAAAGGAGTAAAACAGCATCAAGTGTGTCTCCAACTGTAACATAATCCTGAGTTAATCACGAATCTTTACAAATGGTACAACATTATGCCGTAGAATAATAAACATAGGATTTACCATAGAAGTAACTGATCTGGCATCCTCTTCATAATTTACAACAGGTGGGGGCTCTTTCCCATCATTTTCTTGAACTTTTTTTTCTAGAAGTTCTTTCTGGGCAGCAAACTTGACTTCCGTGCATCTCAACTGCTGAACAGTTTGCTTCAGTTCTTCCAGTGCCTGCTTCTGACTGAGGAGAAGCACAACACTGAAAAGAAGAGGACAAAATTAGCTCTGAAAAGAACTGGGCAGCATTTTTGTCAGGACTATGCAGAATAATACATCTTTAATGCATTTTTCTTACAAATGTCTGCCACAAAATACCTCAAAAATCTTTATCTGTAACAACACAAACTTCAACTATGTAGAACAATAACCATCACAAAAACATTGGATGGTTTTGTATTTTTCTACCTAAGGGATACTTTTCAGAAATAGGCTACAAGCAGCACATTTGTTACAAGGTGGGGTGTGTAGATTCCTTGGAACAGGGATAGGAATCTAAGAATACTTGGGACTTGAGTGAGTATGTAATAATAAAAGATGGAAAGGTAGGGAAAGGAGAGTGGGCAAGGGAAGGAGTTCAGAAAGTTTGATGACCACCATACAGAAGAGTTAAAGACAAAGGTTAGTATATCTGTAGTATATCTGTATCCATACCACATTGAGAATGGGAAGGAAAGTAGATATGTAGATATGTAGCTTGTCAAACATCTAAGGAAAGCAGCTGCTCAACTTCCCTTTAAGGGGCATAAAGCAGATGTGATTGCAAGCACACAGACGCTTTACCTTTAATGACCTTACTTGGAGGGGGGGGGGGGGGACATCAGAAAATTTTGGTTCTATTTTTTGTGGTCTCTGCCCACCTGTACCTCTTAATTCCAGTATATCCATCCAACACGGGGCACTATTGTTTGCTATCAATCATTACAAATGCACAAAGGTCAAACCTATTTCAGTTCTTATCAGATAAAAGTCTGAGAATTTCAACAAGAAGCATAAAAAATTAAAATGCACTATTTTGGCACACTTACACATAAACTACTTTAAAATATTTCACATACTAAATCAAATCATGGTATATTATAATTTCAAGATTTAAGATCTTTCAACTACTCACTCTGATTTCCTTTCACAGATCCTTGAAGATTCTTCAATCTTTTTTTCTAGTTCCAACACAAGCTCTTCCTTGTTTAGAAGCATCTGCTGCGTCTGAATGAGTTCTTCTACTACAGTTTTCAACCTATGGTTTCAATTAAAAGAAACTATATATGCTCTGATCACAAATGTGCTTTGACTATATTTAGCATCTGCTTCTTTCCATTTCTCTGAACAGAGTCTAAGATGGAAGAAATAGCAATGTATAGTATAAAGCCATTTCCAGTTCTGTCTATGCCCACTTAGCTATTGATATTCTAGGCCCATAAAAATATCAAGTCACCTACAAACATTTCTGACTGTAAAAGCTACTACATTCCCAGGAAGCATTAACATGCTAATATTGAAAGAGAAACTGAAATTGCACTCTGTAGTGAAAGTTGTCAGGAGGTTTGGAGTTCTACCTCCTGTTTGGCTGAAGTTAAATCCATCAAAGATGAAGATCATGTGGCTGGGGAAGGCCAGGACACAGGGTTGGCCTTTACTACCAATGCTTGACACAGTCCAACTGACTGCAGCAGATGCTGTAAAGAGATTGGGGCTGCAGCTTGACACTTCCCCTGCTCTGGACAAGCATGTCTCCATGGTGGCAAAGAGTGCATTCTACCATCTGTGCCAAACCCATCAATTGGCCCCCTATTTGTCCCAGTTGGGCCTTGCCTCAGTGATCCACATGACGGTCGCCTCCAGATAGGACTACTGTAATGTGCTCTATGTAGGGCTACCCTTGAAGACTGAGATAGTGCAGAATGCAGCTGCCAGGCTGTTGCCCAGTTCTCTTAGGTCAGTTCAAGTCACCCCTATCTTGCGGCAGCTGCACTGGCTCCCAATTAGTTTCCAGTGCCAATTCAAGGTGTTGGTTTTAACCTATGAAGCCCTTAACAGTGTGGGGCCTTCATAACTGGTAAACCCCCGTGACTCCCTCCAGTCAGCATCTTGGAGCTTCCCGCAGGTGCCTAGCCCCCAAATTATCCATTTCTCTTCCACCAAAGCCTTCTCAGTTGTTGCTTCTGCTCCCTGATGAAGCCAACGCTCTGTGGGATCTTCTTGTGTTCCGCAGAGCATGTAAGGCTGCTCCATTTTGTTAGGCCTTTGGCTAAATTTTGTGGAACTGTTAACTGTTGACTGGATTCTTATACTATTGATGTTTTATGAATTTTTACTGGAATTGTATTTTTAGCCAGTGCTATTTTAATCTTTAGATGTATTTTATGGTAAATTATTGTTGAATGTTTTATTGTAAACTGCTCTGCTACTGCACAAAAGAGCATAATGTATAAAATGTGGTAACAATAAATAAATAAAAATTGTTCTAATTAGGACATGCTATTCATAATACAGCTTATATTTTTATTCACAACAATATAATAAGGTGCCATATTGATCAATATATATTTAAGCACTCTCCTTTTAACACAGGGAATGCTCTGACACAATACTCCATTCTTCTTGACTGTAGTTTTCTTAAATTAATTCAAATACAGGTAAATTAATCTATAGCTGTTGGGGCAGTTAAATTACTACAAAACAAAATAAAATATTCAGTCACCAGCAAATATTTGTATATTAAACTCAAGCTGATAAATCTAAACTACAGTCCAAGAATAAGCAGCTTGCACAATGAGATATCTCATAGAAAGGAAGGGGCTTGAAGGTTCATTAGGTCAACCAACTGTATTGAGATTAGAATCATCACATCTGAACTATTTAAACATATATGTTTCATCATCCATTACTTTAAAAACCTGGATAAACTTTCAGTCCTGAACCATTAAGTAAAACAGAACAGAGTACTTTACTGTAGTCATTCTGTTATTCCACTCCATCTCCCTCTATTTCTACCATTCATCACAGATAACTATCAACAATATATAAATTTTCTGGAAAACAAAACACAGTATCAGTCCCATTCTTTATTCCATTGGCTGCCCATCAATTACTATTCTCAATTCAAGATACTCAATTCACATACAAGGCCCTTCATGACCTTGGTCTAGGGCTGCCAGGTCCAACTCACGGAATACCTGGAGATTTTCAGGGCAGGGCTTAGCAAGGATGTGATGTCACTTCCAGGTCACATCCCTAAGCACTGTGATGTCACTGCTGGGCCACTGCCCCAAACCCACCCTTCTTGTGATGTCAATTCCAGGTCACCCTCTGGAAAAAAACCTGCCCCTTCCTGTGAGGTCACTTCTTCCTTTCAAAATTCATAATTACTGTTGTAGCTGTCTAAATCTACTCTCAAAATAGTGTGCTTATCAGACATCCTCTTGAAGGAAAGGTGGAGTTTATATGAGGGGAATGGGGAAAATGTACAGTGCAAACAGGGAGAATCAATTTTTAGCCCATTCATGCTAACAATTCATGGGATTTGCTCTCATATAAGGATTGAGTTGGGTCTGGGTACTATGAAAGCAGGGTGCTCAGGCTGAGCCTGGGTCTGTTTTTCCATCTTTCAATCTATACTCCCATCATAGAAAGCTTCCAGGGCTACTGTTTATTGTCTGACAAGGCTTGTATGCTTTAAGTACAACTGGCAGAAAATCAAAAAACACAGTTTCTTCATTCCCTGAATATGTTGGCAAAATCTTTGTGGGCTGTATTTCAGCCTAACATGAAATTGATTGCCCTGGTGAAGCAGCAGAAAAACAGCAAGCTAGGCAGCAGGTACCTATGTCTGCTAGTAAACAAATATTAGTTCCCATTCCTCTATAAGATCAGCATATAAACATTTCATCTCGATATCTTGAACTTTTGGGAAACAAAAGTGGGGAGTAATATTTAATGTTAAGAATAAGCTTGATCAATTCTAGGGATACCAAGTAACAGATACTTTATAAGTGTGTCACAGGGTATACTACATACATTTTAGACTCTGTAGAATGCCCTTTTCGATGGGCAATTCCCTGAGTGAATACAGATAGTTATAATGCATGGCAGACAGACTGTACTATGGTAAAGATTATGCTCACTTTAAAAAAAAAAAAGAGAGAGAGAGAGACTCAGTTTCGCCCCTAGAGGGGAAAAGTATGATACTCATCTATGCCAGTTAAATAAAGGTTTCCCAAAGACTGTTCATGTCACCTAAGTATCATTAGTAAAGAGCAAACTAGAACATAATAACCCATTGTGAGACTGATACCACATCCTCAACTGTTTTTTTCTTCTGTAAGGAAACTCAATAAGGTAAAACAAGGCTTGAAGCAGATACTTTATAAAAAAAATCTAGAGTAATTTTGACTCACACAACACTACTGCAGGCTCATAAATATTCACTTGCCCAGATGCCTGGGCCAAGACAACAATCACTTTCAGGAGATCATGCTGGGATGCTTTTGGGGAAAAGGAAGAAAGTTGATTCTTCACTTCTTTTGAGCTGTTAATGTTCCACACAACACTTATGAAGGCATGTGTTGAAAGTAGCTAGTAAGAGATTATGTGGGCTAGTAATTTCCACAGGTTTATTTATAAACCAGCACGATTCTCACTAACCAGAGATGTCTCCTCAGAAATAGAGCCATCTCACTCATTGGTTACAGAACTGGACAGCAGTGAAGACTTTAAACTATCTATACCCTCCCCTCATTCTCTTTCCGTTCTGACCGTAGAATTTAATACTCAAGAGGTCATCCAACAACTCACCATAAAACATTGCCCCATCTGCCCACAAAAGCCGCAGCCCTACAAAAAGAACAGTCTCTTCAGCCATGAAAATCAGCACCAAAAGTAGCAGTGCTTCCTTGTTTCATTTCTTCATTAGCATAGAAAGGAAAGTTGCCCCATTATTCTCCTTTCTGAGGTGGGCTATGTGCAAGACTGCTGGCTCACCTAGGAGAACCGCCTTCAAAAGTTCATAAGTTTGACTGGCTGTTTCCAAGCTGTCAATCAACTTCATAATAGTAGGGAAACAGAAGCCAAGAAAGGAATGAAGGAGAAGAGAGGGGCAGAATATCACTATTTTCCAGAGAAGATAGGAGGGTACAGCTTGAAAACCTTGCATTATTTTCAAGTTGGACAGAGACTCTTTTGAACGAAGGGAGAGTCTTTGCTTGGGCTTCCAACTGTCCACTGAGCAGGAGGAAAGAGGATTCTGGCAGTGGGCAGCAGCACATCACCACAGCTTCTTCAGCCCTCTGCAGCCACTTGCAGCAGCTGGGGGGGGGGGGGGCTTCAGACTTGAGTGCCAGCAATACAGTGGAATTTGGTCCATGCTTCTACAGCTTGACGGGTCCCGTCCCCCCACTGCCAGACACACCAAACAGCCTACAAAAGAGAGGCCAGATGCGAGAAAGAAGGAGGCAAAAGGGTGCTATGTCCGCCACCAGGCTGCTGCAGTGGCATGGCACCTGCTAGCCCCAATGAGTCAGAGACTCACTCACCATTCTGACGTATGTTCAGTCCAACTCCCCCAAACGCCAGGTAGCATGAGAAAGGCAAAGACACACCATGCTGGTCGCCTACCTCCAGTGGCAGTTGCATGCCCACCCAGCCAGGGAGTCAGGAAACACTTCCAACCCACCTTCTGGTGCTGCCCTCCCCCAGCCAAGCAAGGGGAGCCTAAAGGAAGAAGTTGGGTTCAAGGAGAAGAAAGGCTAAAGTGTCCAGCCTTGCCCAAGGTGTATAAGAGTCCCTACCAGCGGGGACTCATGGGAATCTGTGGGGGTGGAGGGAGGGAGGGAGCCCTGGGACATAAGGGGAACCCACTTCCCTCGTGTCCTTTTGCTGCTCTTCACCACACTCCATGGCAGGCTGTGGCACAACAGATTTTAAAGCAATGCTCTAGAACACAGAACATCACCATCATTTTTCTCCTGCTCTTTCTTTACGTGTTGGTGGGCACAGTGGAGCTTCAGTGGAAGTTTGCCCGCCACCACCTAGCAAATGGCAACCCTACCTTGGTCCCTCATATCTGCAGGACTGCCTCTTTCCCTATGCTCCGCCACAACAGCTTTGCTCATCTCAACAGGGGCTTGTGCAGGTGCCACCCTGCAAATGGGCAAAATCAATAACAGTCTGTACTTGTACATGCTCTGCTGCAGACCCATCTTATGGAACGGTCTCCTGAGGAGGTTAGGAAGGCTCCCACTCTCCTGGCTTTCTGCAAACTATGGAAAATGGAATTATTCAAGGGTGGGGTTTTTTTTGCACAGGTAAATAGGACTATATCAATGCAACTTTCTGTAACATTTCATTATGGTAAAGGGGTAGGGACTGTGGCCCACACTACTGTATTGCTGCCTTCACTATAAGTATGCTTTAGTTTAGGTAGTTTCTACACCATTTATCATGTTTAAATGCTTATGCTCTGTTTCAGGTTTTGTTTCAGCTCGGTTTTAGATCTCTGTTTGTTTTCAGATTTCTGTAGTCCAAATCTGATCCTGGATGTCACACTCTGTTGATTATACTTGATTTATATTACCAAATCCACCTCGAGTCTCATCTAGAAAGATGGACTATAAATGATCTAAATAAATAAATATAAAAATGTACGTTCTCTCTACTCTTGTTAGTTCAAAGCAAGCAAGAGTAACTCAGTGTCTTGTTCCTCAAGTAACAGGGGGGAAGTTTTACTGTGTCCCAGTGGGAGGGAGGAATAAACACAGTAAGGAACTGTACAGTCAGCAAAGAGACTTTAAAGCAGTTAAAGGTGTTGGAAAATCCACGTGCACAAGCAGAAGACAGTTTGGGTCATAACATAAGGGGCTGCAAATTTTCTCCACAGGCTACCACACTGCACACTGCTCCAGAGGATCTAATATTACCACGGGACCAAGTTGTCAGGGTTTTAGCCAAATTCTGGGCAAGACCAACTGGACAATTGGCCAGCCCTTCAGCCCTTACAGAACTCCAGAGATCTGAAGCAAATATACAGGGAGGGATCACATTTTGCCAGCTGCAAAATACCTCAGCTACCTTATTCTTTACCAAGTCTGATATGTGGAACCAGGGGTCATTTCATAGAAAAAGAGGCGCAGGAGCTCATTAGCAAACCTATTAGAATAACTCATTAGCATATGCCACGCCCACTGACATCACCCAAAGTGTGTCAAAAAGGGAATGTCAGTTTCAGCCCCATTATACCTCATGGGCCATTGAAATTAATGGCAAAAACTCAGGGTATATGAGGGGCTGGAGAGGGGGTTTGAGGGACACGCTCCAAACTTGCATGGTAGCTGCTGGGGCCTCTCCTCGAAATACCCACTATGTTTCAAGAAGATTGGACCATGGGGTCCAATTCTACGGGTCCCCAAACAGGTTGCCCCACCCCCTCCATTGTTCTCTATGGTGGGAAAAAATGTTACTTTTTCCCACCATAGAGAATAATGGGGGCAACCTGTTTGGGGAGCCGTAGAATGGACCCCCTTGTCCAATCTTCTTTAAACTTGGTGGGTATTTGGGGGAGAGGCTCCAGCAGATACCCTGTAAGTTTGGAGCCTCTCCCTCAAACCCCCTGCCCTCCAGCCGCTTTTAAAGCCACCGCCAAATTTCAGCAGCAATTCGGTGGTGGGCCAAATCAGATCAGAGAAACTGATTCGGCCCGCGGCTGCCCTAGTGCCCACTCCTGGGCTGGCGGAGCTCTGCTCCACCTCGCTCCAGCCCCTGTGTGGAACTACACAAAGGCTACCATGCACGAGTCTAAACTGGAGGAATCTGGCTGAAAACCAGTGTTTCATGATCATTTTAGGATCTATCCAGTTCATAACAGAACACGAGTCTGCCATTCGATGCTGGGATTAACAACATTTTAGGATGCATAAAAAGGAACAATGTTTCCAGGATTTAGGAAGTAACACCAGCTAAGAAAGAAGCAAAGGTTCCCATGGTCATTCATGACCAAATTTGGTCATGCAGGAAATTTCCCCCAGGGTACCCAAAACACCTGTACCAGTAGGTCTTATGGAATCAGGAAGAATATGCAGGCATCTGGGCAACAGAGTGAGGATGCTAATTTAAAAAACTTGGCCCACAGAAAGAGTTCATCTTTCAAGAGACATACCAGTTGGTGGAATGATCCTGCTGCCTCCTAGACCAAGTTAAACACACCTAACTCCATTTCTACTGCAGTGTGAATATGAACAATGATCCATTTTGCACTAGTGGGATTTCCGGCTTTAATAAAGTGATATATTTGGGGAACCACCAGTCAAGAAAAAATATATGTATCAACAGTTCACTGAACCATGTGATTAGGCCTACATGCCTGGGTGGAGTTTTCCCTGCAGAACTGGAGCCTCCATATCACTTGCTAATCACTGACAACACCTGGATAATTTGAAAGGATGGTTTGTAATAGGCACAGTGAACTGCTCTTTAAAGAAAATAAAGTGAAACATGTCACTAGGTGCACAGAAGTACTTGGGCAATTCCACAGAGACCTCTCTGAACTGTGGCTAATGTAGACAAGCCCCAAGTCAGGCATAAGGAAAATAATGAATCTCAAAGACAGACTGAAGGAGAAAAGGCTGAAGCAACCTACAGAAAGGTAAAGAATAGAACGAAAAAGGGCATTTAACCTGTCTCTAAATGTATGTCCTATGTAGCCATGTAAACTCTCTTTTTTACAGATGTGATTGGGAATTGCAGAGGGAAAGGGATGGCCTAGTTATTTTATTCCTCCCCACCCTCAATTTTTCTTAAGACTAATATAGATACTTTATTTTCTTTTATTGAGAGATACTGTTGGATTGTCATACTAAGACATACTAATACTCAGGATGCTCTCTTCTGTGACCCAGTATATAATTCAGGAATTGATTCTCTTCTCTGTGCCAAGATGGGATTTTTTTTGTTAAACTTGCTCCATCAAATACTGAGAGTAAGCAAATAATCTTATAATCTTTCAAACAGATTATAAATGCTTCATTACAATTATGATTATTTATAAAACCCCATTTGAAGGGAAAACGCTAAGACTAATTGAAACAGTTGAAGACATACTAGCAACCATTCAATAAACAGCAAAAGAAACAATTATTGATTAAATGTCAGCTAATGAATGCAATCTGTGATGCTTTGCTATTTACAATGGGGATCTAAAGGGTAATTTCCTTTATAATAAATCCATTGGAAGTTATAAAAATGGCAGAAATGGCAATTATCCAGAATATATTAATCAGTTAATCAGCATCTATTTTGGCAAAAACTTACAATAATATCTCTTCTCCTGAACAAGTATATATTAGTGATTTACAATATGGCAGCCTAAGAACTCACACACGCACACACTAATAAGACATAACTAATCATATAAAGGGAGTTCACTTGATGAAGTGGGGAAGTTTCAACATTCATATCTTTTTTGTTCAAACACATCTAAAGTAAGTGCCTCCCATTATCTGTCATGGCTTGAAAGGCTTTAAAGGGTGCCTCATTTTTCCATCATTATCGATTTCAGGCTAGGTTGCCAGGGTGGGGGGAGAGAAACAGCAATCAATATAGATGGCATAAACTGTTTAGTTTGAATGTCAGCAGGTAGAATATAATTTTTAATAACCTTAGAATGCATTACCAGAACTACACTTTTTAAAGCACACTGCTCAAAGAACCAGTCATATGGAATATGAAGTACAAGGGCTTAACCAAATTGCCCATACTCTGTACGTTCACCGTTTAAGCGTACCACTAACATATAAAGCACAATTTAGCAACCTTAATAGTTATACTTGCTTTTTTACAGTGTGATGGCCACAGATTATACATCTGACTGCATTTACACACACTGAAAAATTATGACCACACTGCTTTCCAATGCATGTATGTATAATTCTAATTGTAGAATTTGGGCATATGTGACTCAGAATGCATAATCACATAGGGAGAAAGAAAAAAAGACTATTTAAATTACTTACATGCCTTGCAAACTTTCGGCTGTCAAATTATTCCACATAATTTCATTAGCTTGAAGATTTTCATTTTCTTCCAATAAAGATGTATCAAACTCAATTTCTTGTTGTACAACATCTGGTGTCCTTTAGAAACGCAAAGCAGCTGAGTATCAGAAGTACAAGGTCTCTGTTTTCTATGCAACTTATATTTAATAAAAAAGAACTATTGTTAAGCAAAATAACACTACTTTTGGCTGCTTTCTTGACCATACAACAACAGAAAAATATAAGATTCCATTTGAGTTATTAGGATGACTCATTCTCTAGGTATTGCCAGGGGTGAGACATGAGCTACTGCCAAAAGGCTAAGCTGAAAGTTATGAGGAATTGTGGCTCTAGAAAAGAATGAGTCAGCACCCTTCAGGTTGCCAGAACATACAGCCTTCCACACTAGGCTGGACAGCTGCAGGCTGACAACACTTAGTCCCTGATCGGCCCCTTAAGATGACCTAACAATTCTTGCAGCCATTGACTCCTCATACTATACTCTCTGAGCAAACTAAAAGGCTTCTGCCATGCCACTGCTCATATCATATCTGTTTCCTACCCTTCTCACATTCCTCTTCTCTACCTTATTCCAGTCTACAACCCTTCAGCTTTCACTGCTTGCTTATGCACTAGCCTTTGACCAAAACTGTTCATTTAAACATAATACTATGATAAGCCAATGGCTGCCAGGAATGTTCCTCAGATCCTCGCATACACCCCTACATCTTGCCTTTTATACAGGTCTTGTGTATTGGTAGAGAACTTCTAATCCTTACCAGCTACACAGCAGTAAAGCTTTTAAAAACATTTTATTAGCAAGTAAAATGACTGCAATACACGAAAGAGATGTACAGGAAATAAAATTACATTTATCTTAACAGATGAAAAGGAAATGCTTCAGCTACCCAAGCAGGTGTCTATATCTAAAGCAACTGTACAGGATAAACTGTGTGTGTTAACTGCCTCTTGGTAAAGATAGGCAGTTTTCGCATACTATTGTCTTGCTGTTGCCCTACAGAGAGCCCTTGGACATGCTATTCGCTATTTACCAGCATTAATACTTAAAACAAATTACAGAGTTAAGAGGGGAAGAAAAGAAATATGACATTTACCTGTGAGCCTCTATGAAGCCATTGTACTCTGAACCAGGGTCTATCTGTTCAACCGAAGTCTGGATCTCTTTATGAACATTCACTATTTCCTCTGTTACCAGACTGGTGATCTGACTATATTCATCAAGAATCCCTTTTCTAGGAAAAAAAAGAAAACCATGTAAGCAAATCCAGGAGAACTTAATTTATAGACTAACATTTATGAAAAAAGTAAATGATCTCTCAATTTTCTGACTTTCAATCCCTTGTTGGGCATTTAAAGCTTTGCATTAAAAACTCTCAGTTACTCCCAGATGTCGAGTATCAGAAGATGTTGAGTATCAGAAGGTTGAGTATCAGAAGGCAAGATCTCTCTCTTATTTTCCCCTGCATAGCATTCCAAAGCAGGAAATGGAGGAGAGCAAAGTGAACAACTCAACAGCACAGGCCACCTTCCTTCCACTCCTCCCTTTCTTTTGCATTGGGAAGGAAAGGTTTGTGAGGACGTTTTGTGGGAAGCATGCCTGCTACAACTGTTCCCTTTTCCTCCCCTTCTCATTTTTGAACTACAGACGAAAGTTAAGGGGAAAGTGAAATTACAATACCAACTGCCTTATCTCTCCTCCTTCTCTGCTCTGTTCCAGCTGTACTGAAGAGGGAAAAGATGAACGAACAACACCTTAACTCCATCCATCCTCCTGGTAGTCATTTATCTAGTATAACGTATCCTACTGATCAGAATCAGACTTTGATGAACTTGCTATAGGTTCAGGCTAAGCAGGAACTAGGCAAGTGCAAGCCAAAGAGTTTAGTTGTATGCCATATGCTACTTGTTGAATGCAGGGATGTTTTTATCATGTGAATTTTATGTACATGAATATAAATCTTTGGTCTGATGCAAACTACATATTCAATGCCACTCTCATATGACTGACAAACTGAAGCCAGACAGCCAACTTTGAAGGCTTTAAAAGGAGAGTGGACAATTCATAGAGGATGGGGCTATCAATTGCTACTAAACCATCATGGCTAATAGCCATAGTGGCATCTACTCCCTCCAGTAGCAGAGGCAATATGCCCCTTTACATGAATTGTAACAGGTGGGAGCACAGGTGGGAGGATGCTGCTGCAGTCACCCTGCTCACGGACTCCTTAGAGGCAGCCGGTCAGCCACTGTGTGAACAGAATGCCGACTAGATGGCTCTATGGTCTGATCCACCATGGCTCTTCTTATGTCCCAGCAATCAGGAAGCTGATTCTGAACAGTCAACATTGTGCAGGCTGATCAGAGTCTATATAATGCTGAACTATTATATAGGGTACCTATCCTTTTATTTGGGCCATCTAAACAAGTTTTATAAGAGAAGAAAAATGTTACTGTGACAAAGTGTTCCCTAGAGACCTAAGCAAATCTAAAGCGCTGAACAGATAAAAGCAGGAAGGCTCAATTTTATGCTCTCTATTGCTGATATGAGAAAGGAGAAGCTTCTGTTTCTTTCACTCTCTCTCACTCACACGAGAGAGAGAGGCTTTATCAGCTGCTTTGTGAATGGCAAAATATTAGTTCCAATGTAATAATTTACTTCAAAAATTAAAAATGCCATCTGCATTTATTTCAAGACATTAATATTTCAGCAGTTGTTTGAAGAGGGAATACATAGTTTTAGAATGTCTGAACAAGTAACTATATTTTTTTTAAAATCCACAATACAGTTTCATTTACCTTAACAGACCCATTACAGGATGAGACTGCAAAAGATACACAGACAACTACTATCTGATCCCTTCATGAATTTAACTGACAGTTTATGACCACGGTAAAATGGCACTAGTGAGCAAGAACAGCCGCATATATTATTGAAAGCTACTGCTTCTTGCTTGCAGTGGGGCAGGATCCTAAAGTTCCTTTCTGCAGAAGTAGTTCTTCTGCAGCAAGATTTCACCCTCCTGTTCACGGAGAGATTCCTTCCACAAAAAGAAGATCCATCACTTAGCAGAAAAGAAACCTTAGAATTTCTATGGAGAGCGATGAGGATGATTGGGGGCCTGGAGACCAAGCCCTATGCTGGGAAAGGCTGGGAAACTTGGGAAATGTTCAGTCTGGAGAAGAGGAGATTAAGCGGGAACATGATTGCTCTCTTTAGGTATTGGAAGGGCTGTCACTTAGAGGAGGGCAGGGAGCTGTTCTTGTTGGCAGCAAGGGACAGGACTCGCAATAATGGGTTTAAATTAAGGGCAGGAAGGTACCAGCTGGATATTAGGGAAAACTTTTTTACAGTAAGAGTCGTTCAACAGTGGAATCAGCTACCTAGGGAGATGGTGAGCTCCCCCTCACTGGCAGTCTTTAAGCAGTGGCTGGACAAACACTTGTCAGGGATGCTCTAGGCTGATTTTGTATTGAACAGGGAGCTGGACTAGATGATGAAGAAGAGATTGGATTTATACCCTACCCTTCACTACCCGAAGGAGTCTCAGAGCAGCTTACAATCTCCTTCCCTTCCTCTCCCCACAACAGACACCCTGTGAGGTAGATGGGGCAGAGAGAGCTCTTTCAAGAACTGCCCTTGAGAGAACAGCTTTGAAAGAACTTATGACTGACCCAAGGTTACACCAGCTGGCTGCATGTGGACAAGTGGGGAATCAAACCCAGTTCTCCCAGATTAGAGTCCATGCTCTTAACCACTACACCAACCTGGCCTGTATGGCCCCTTCGAACTCTGTGATTCTATGATTCTGTGAACACAACACAACTGATAAATTAAAGGAAATACACATTCTTTCACAGATGAACAGTACAGGGAGGAAGTGACTCTTACAGTGCTTTAATCATTTCTTCTTGCATCTTCTGTAAGGAATCAAGGAACAGAGGAAGTGTAGTATCATAATACTGATGTTGGTGCAGTTGTGCTCCTTTCAGTGCCAACACATATTGATTGTGCAACATGTGGAGTTTCATAGTGGCTTTATCATAGCGATCTTTGGCTTTTTCAGTCTCTTTTCCTGAAGCAAAAGCAATAAAAATCCATGATAATTTTACAGGCAGCAACCACAAGAAGCTGTATTTAAGTAAAGCAAAGCATTTGCATTTCAGTGGAACAGGACAGTATGTGCTTAACACTGTTCTAGCGATTTTAATAGGAAGTAAAAGTGTCCTTATTTTATTCAAAACTACGTATTCAGCAGGAATACGTCTTGACTGGAATACAAAAAACTGCTTGAGATATACCTAAAGTCATTTCAATTCAAAAACAGGCTGACATTTGGACCTCTCAGAGCTAGCTGCTTGATTCTTTGAATCCTCATACCACATATATTTACGTGTTTGCCATCTAATATAGGCATTTTAAAATAAACTAAGAGTCCCTAACCAAAGCAAATTCTGCAGTCTCCCTCTAAAGCCAATGAGGATCTCTCTTTTCTTTATTTCTGCTCTGTACCTTACCAGAAACCCAATAAGAACTCAAGTCAGATTTGAATAAATGATGGTTTTTATAATTTCAAAAGGACTGTGGCCATTTGCACCAAGGGATACTGCAGGCAGTCTGTGACTTTTTTGTATGGGATATGCACTGAACTAATTACTCTGCAAAATGCATCCTGAATTACTGTCCTAGGATCATAACAACAAATTGGTGTCCACCTTTGTTGTCTACCAATGATATCTCTTTGCACCGTCTTCCCCCCCCCCCCCCCTTTTGGTGTGGTTTTGTTCAACAGCTCGAGGAACAGTTCTGTGTGTACTTGTGGGTTTTTTGCTAGCTATAATAACATCTTTGTTACGTTTTTGGACATCTTTCTTATCTAGACAGCAACACAGCTTCCTGTAGGTTCGGTCTTCAGTTTTATAGTTAAAAATCGGAATTGTTCATATGTGAAGAGTGAGGCACTGAATTTCTTAATATTCTAGGAAGTGGCTAAATAACCTTTCCGTGTACAACTTCAATACTCCTTATAACACTATACTTCCAAGATCTGGATGTTTTTATTTTGAGACCTCATTTACAAAAATGCTTGCAAAATTAACATACATTAAAAATGACTCCTATATTTAGATTTCTAGTTCTTCTGTATAAGGGAGTAAATTTTTGTCATAATTTTTATACAACAAATTTACATCCCAAATACTTCTAAAAGGCTTCAATACTGGAGGAAAGAGGACTACAGTAGGAGTTTTGCTACACATTCCCATATGGGTAAGAGGTCTAACCAATCTATGCCATAAGACTATGGAATTAGGCTTCAAAGCAGCCACAGTGGGAAAGAAGTAACAGGCCTGGGATAGCAACACTATGGTCAGGTTGATTTACCCTTTCCCCCACCAAAATGCTCTCCCTAAGGCTACTGTTAGCCACAGTGTGGGTACCCATCAGTCTCTCCATCACTCCTCTGTCTGTGCTGATTTTTTTAGTGTTTGAAAGGTTTAGATCAGAAAGCTTTCAAACAGCATGTAGTTTAGTCTACTGAAGTACACAGTGTTTTTCAACAAAACAAATGCATTTAATAAAAATTAAAATTCTAACCTAGATTTAGTATCCAATAAGAAACATACATTCCTTGTAATAAAAAAACAGGTAAATTTAATCAGTACTTCTTAAACTGTGCCTATTTTTTACTCCAGGGATCCCCAACATGGTGCTTGTGGGCACCACGGCAACCGCTGACACCTTTCCTGGTGTCCACCAAGTGTTTTTAGAAAGTGGGCAAGACGACGTGGAGCTTTTACCAAACAAACGTGACTACTGGAGATTTGATTGCCTGAGCAGATTTTGAAAAACAGTCCTTTGAAAGCAGCTGCCACCACCCCACAAGAATCTTCACTGAAAGTTTTGTGCCAGGCTCTACCTCCTGCAGCAGCCATTTTGTGGGTGCCATTTTGTGGCTGTGCCCACCACACTGTATCAGATGTTCAAAGGTGCCTACAGGCTCAAAAAGGTCAGGGACCCCTGGTCTAGACACCCAGCAGGTAACAGTATAGCTAACATTTACCAAATCATCTCCATAGGAATCAAAACAATAGTCCGAAGGAAAACACACGCACAAGAGTTTTGTTTTTAGATTATGCATGAATATGATGCAACAAGCACAAATCTAAAGTCATTCGTTTCTGCAAGTCAGAAAATGTCATGTCTGCTCACTGCAGCTTTTGTAAAAGTATACAAATATATTTTAAAGTTTGCTGACCAATTTGAAGGCTACCTTTTTCATTGGCTAAAATGTTTTTTAAAGTATTGATCTGAATTTAAAAGGCACCCCCCCATACTATATAAATCATGGTCTCTCTAAAGTCAGCAACTTCAGTTGACTACAATGAACAGGTGTCTCATGTACCAAGTATTTAAATAAGTAACATTCATAGTTAACTCATTTTTAATTGAACAGAGACCATTCTAAGAAATGTTACAACTAGGTAAAATACTTGAAAAGCTGCTGCTGCTGCTGCTAGAGTAATATTTATATTTGCCATACAGTTTCATAAAAGGAAACAGAATATTTTATAAGGTGGGGTACTCTAGAAGAAACTACCTAAAATTCCATTCAAGTATGCCTTACAAATTAGAGTTGCACTCCCAGTTTTGGCATTAGCTTTTAACGAATATTTCATCTGGATGAAAAAGGAAAAAAATATGGGCAGCTATAGCTATATAAATTTAGGGTCAATGTCCTGCTATAGATATTATTTCAGAGCGCAGCTGTGTTGGTCTGCAGCAGAACAGCTAGATTTGAATCCAGTAGCACCTGAGAGACCAACGCAAGGTTTTCAGGGAGTATCTGCTTTTGAGAGTCAAAGGTCCCTTTGTCAGATATCTGGTATCTGACAAAGGAAGCTTTGACTCTTGAAAACTCAGATCCAGAAAATTTTCTTGTTCTCTAAGATGCTACTGGACTTGGATCTAGCTGCTCTGTTATACAGTACATCTTTCTTCCATCTAAAAATCCAAGTCCTTAAAAGTCCATCTATCCAACTAGCAGTCAAATTCTTGAGAAACAAAAACAGTGTTGGCCAGCTTTTTCATTATGTGAAAAAAGTGGACTTTGTAAGTGTCTGCAAGAAGGGAATTCTTAAGTGTACCATTTTTGAAACCGTCTGCTGTTAGTAGTAACCAGCCTGGCACCTGAAGTAGATCTTTGTTTCATGATCCAAACACAAAGGGGGAGGGAGGCTCACATGAGAGAAGATGATCTTGGCACCAGAACTTACTTAGATTTATATGGTGCTATATCACTATGGCTCTAGGAAGCTTTCAGAAGCATTTATATTTATACATATTTAAAGGGAAACAAGAAAGAGAGCTTTCTATAAATAGTCATCCATACAGCACATGGCAAATGTGACTTGCCCTTCATTATGCTATGTTTTGATCATAAAATTATTTTTTGGGAGGAAGCACCATTTTAGCAGGCACTGGAATTTACAGCTTTAACTAGGGTTGCCAGGCCCCCTCGTCATACTGTAGTGATGACAGGACAACAGCTGGTCCTGTACAATGATGCACCTTAAGCTTTCTAACTCAGCCTTTGTTAAGAAAACTCCAAGCACAGACCTCAAATTTGGGCTGCCAACTGCGAGCTGGGAAATTCCTGAATATAAGAACATAAGAGAAGCCAATGTTGGATCAGGCCAATGGTCCATCTAGTCCAACACACTGTCACACAGTGGTCAAAAATAGCAGGCGTCATCAGAGGAGGTCCACCAGTGGGGCCAGGACAAGCACCAAGAACAAAGTGCATCACTTGCCCCAGACTGAGAGATCCTATCTATACTTTGTGACTAATAGCCATGGATGGATCTCTGCTCCATATGTTTAAATAATTCCCTCTTAAAGCCATCCATGCTTTTAGCCGCCACCACCTCCTGGAGATTAGAGAATGGATCCTGGAGAAGGGAGGGAGTTCAGCAAGGATGTGATGCTATTGAGTGTACCCAGCAAAGCAGTCGCTTTCTCCAGAGGAACTGATTGCTGCAGTGGAGATCAGTCAAAATTCTGGGAAAATTCCAAACCCCATCTGGAGGTTGGCAACTCTACCTAGAACCAGTCTATGAGTTATTAGCCTATATGAGAAGGAGAGAAGTCACCAATGGTCCGAATACTTTCCTACACATACCCTTCCACGGAAGAGATTGAATGCTTCTTCCTGCTACTAGTCAAAACAGGAAGGAAAACGATCATGTCAAGACTCTTGCTATTGTCATCAGGACACCAGCCCTAAATGATCACCAGTCTTGTCACAACTCCCTTTTGCTGAAGCCTGCCTGCGATAACATCTGAGTGACGTGCTTGCTATCGGGGAGACTATTTCTCCTTTAAAACACTGTGTATATAAACTTGGTAGATTTTTGCTGCCACCAGGAATTAAAAATTCCAAGTCTCTCTCTTTTGGTAGAATGAGCTAAGGCCTGGGCACTTCAGAGGACTATGTGGCCCTGAGGAAGTACTGTACTGATTTCTGGGATAAGTTTAAACAAAAATTGATTTATTTAATAAAGAACAAAATAGTTTTCTGGTTATTTTGAACAACTGCTGAAGAAAGAAACTTGTAAATATAACTGGCAAAGCTTGGTGCTACAAACAGTCTCTCAAACATCAAACTCGACTCTGACAGACTCATATACTCACGTTCTCTCGCTCTCTCATATTTATAGCCACACAAGCTAGTCTCTTTGTTTTATTCACACAGAATAGAATCAACTCTCTTAGTCACACAGACTAAATTGTTGGCCTTATTCACTCCGAAAAAGACTCCAAATCCCATAGTCTCACAGACTATACTCACTCTTCCAACTTCACACACAGAATCCTTCATACACACACACACACACGCCCCTCAGAACATCTCCTCCCACACTCAGTCATCAACCAATCAAAATCACACTTGTTTCCCTCTATCACCCACTTTACAGTATGGCAATCAAACTAAACATTTAAAGGAACACACACACCAAAGCATGAAATCATTACAATCTGCTTTTCCTCCAGATATCTACAGTGCTTTTTTATACTTATTCCTGTGGCAAGCTTGAAAGATAACATTCTCGACTGCCTGCAACCAAGCCTTGGGATTGTCACTGGTCGTCTTCAATTGTGAGGTGCCTGCATAATGTTTTAAATCTTCAAAAATAAAACAGATGACTTTTTTTCCATTTATGATAACAGATTTGTCTCCCCTAGAACTCTTAACATGCTATCACATGTTTTGTATTCTAACACTCTAATTTATCAAGCTACTGATAGGCCTTGTTTAATAACTGAAATATAAGAGTACAACATAAACACTACTTGTTTTCATCTTCAGCTCTCTCAAAACTGCAGCTGAACTTTCATACGTTTAAAACATAAGTGAATTAGGGTAAATGCATGTTCCACTTGTCAATAAAAGGAGAAGGAAACAACCAGTTCCTCTTCAGCTGTATAATGATGTTCAAAAAAGATCTGATTACAATTCTATTGTGATCACTTCTTGGTAAATGTTTGATGTTTACAGCAATAGGCAGTGCATAATATGCTAGACCACAACTACTATTATGAGCCAAAAATTCAATTACACAGTTCTGCTCTTTTCAACAGCAGCTCAAAGCTTGTAGAAGCATTCTAGAAGGCAAGCATTTCATCGACCAGACACAGGGTGCAATCCAGAAAATGTTACCCAGAGCTAAGTTCCAATCAAGCTACTGAGACTAAAATACACATTTAGACTGCAATCCTGTGGACTTACTTCAGACTGAACCTATTAATTTCAATAGATTCCGACAGGAGTTATGCTGCATAGGATTGAATATTATATGTTTAAAGAGGGTCACTAATTTTGATAGCCTTCATTTTTGCTGGAAGCCTATGTAAAACTGCAGATTTCTTTAACACTTGCTCCAAAAAGGGGAAATTGCAAATTAGAGACATATTGGTACTGTGTTACCGTTTACAGTCAGAATCAAAGGGTGGAAAACAACTTGGCCACCCCTGCAAAATCCAGCCATTATAAAACCTAGAATCAAAGCTCTCATTTTTCTTTCAGAAGTTCAACTTCTGCTGCTAAAGACTAGAGAAAACTGCCATGGATTTCATCATTTCACAAGAAGAGGTACTCACTGAAGTATAAAAATGCATCTTAGCACAGAGCACATAATTCCCTCAGCACTTTGCTCTGAGTTTCACTGGGAATCTGTCTCCAGTAAAGCAGTAACTTCTGGATAAATCTAAAAATCCCAAATTACCTCTTCTTAGGCTGCAATCCTAAGAATACTTTTATGGAAGTAAGTCCCACTTGATAAAACGGGGCTTACATTTGAGTAGACCTGATTAGAATTGTCCTCAGTCACAACATGTTGGAACTAGAAACCTCAAACAATGAAGAAACCCAAAATGCAAAATGTGCACCTGAACTATGTATAGTGAATTTGTGTACATTTATATAATTCAAGTGGGCCATGGTGGCTCAGAGGTTAAGACACTGAATTGCAGTCCAGAAGGTCGGTAGGTCGGCAGTTCAAGATCCTAGAGTCGCATGATGGAGTGAGCTCCCGTCTCTGGTCCCAGCTCCTGCCAACCTAGCAGTTCAAAAGCAAGAAATTGCAAGTAGATAAATAGGTACCACTTTGGTGGGAAGGTAACAGCATTCCGTGTGCCTCGACGTTTAGTCATGCTGGCCACATGACCACAGAGAAGTCTTCGGACAGTGCTGGCTTTTTGGCTTGGAAATAGAGATGAGCACCGCCCCCTAGAGTCTGATTCAACTAGCTTTCAAGCAAGAGAAACCTTTACCTTTTATATAATTCATATTCAATAAACAATGTACAAAATGTTCAATTCATTTGTGCACACTCCCAAGATACAAGTTTTTTCTAAAGCCTATATTTACCCTGAATGAGATGGTGCAGTACTATTTATTTGTAACTAAATATGGATAAAATGTATTTATGAAGCATGCATCTACAGTGGTTGAAAAAAACATTTTTTACCCGTAAATACATAAGGGGTTTATTTTTGTTTTTACCACTTGCCTATGAAGCAGTTATTCTTGATACCAATCACTGGCTGCAGTTGGGGGTAGAGTTATTTAACTGATGTCTGTATATTAGATCAAGAAACAAAAGCAGTTCAAAGAAATAGCACAACATTTATATTCAACTTCTCTCTTTATAAACATGCTACACCTACAAGTTTGAGTTACTGGTTATTCAAGAGGAACTCAAGAGTAAAGAAAGTTACAAAAAGTGCACTAAACATTCAGAATCTGCAAACATAAGGGGGGGGGGAGATATTTAAGTGCCATGAGTACAAACTTCGGGATCCCACAATTTAGATTGCAAAAGTAAACCCAGATATTTCCTAAGATACTTCTGTGCCAGCCTATCACAAGCACTGAGAAAAATTGGGTGCATATTTCTATAATTCAGAAAGTATCAAAAATTGCTCACAAGTCTGCACCTAGATTCTCTAATGCAACATTTAGAACACTACACTATAGTCTCTCTATTAATCCTCTAATATTTTCTGTTTTTAACATTCCAGGTTCTCCTCGATAAGAAGGAAAAAAGTGGAGAGTGCATGACTCCAATGCAATACCTGCATGTTTCATCACAAATGTTCACCTGAACACACATCAGTTTCTGGTTACTTATGAGATGACATCAGCTAAACATTACAATCAATTATTATCTGGATTCCCAAAATGAAACTAAAATATTTTCATTACTATGTCACAAAACCTGTAATTATGCTTTGAAGTGACACGACACCAAAGCTGAGTGGTGTCTTGTTCTCTAGCAGCTTTTAAAAGGGGGGGAAAAATCCCAAATGATACATGACTTGACAAGTGGAGGCTGAGCGATGCCCATATAGTGTTTAATACCCTATATTAATGACTAACCACTGGCAGTTTAGTAGCAGAATCCTGACACCAGGCACAATACTTGTTACTGCTGCTGCTTTAAATTAAGGTCAGGGATGAGAATAGCAGCATAATTTCCCATCCATTCTGGGCTCAGAAAAGGCTAATCTTGAATGGGAGGGAATAGGCAGAGCCAGCTGCATGATTACTTTACAATTCTTTCTGCATCACAGAAAAAAGACAGACAAGTTGCTACTCATTCCACCCAATGTTTCCAAGATTAGTTGGCACAAAACAAGCTAGAAAGGTATGTCACTGTCTGTTCTGAACCTTTATTTAAAGAGCTGTGATACAATAGAAGCACCAACAAACAATTCTGAGTGATCCCACCAGCTTCAGGAGATGCTCATAGTACCACAGTGAGTGAATGAAAGAGATGTAATGGGGAAATCTAGTGTTCAGAGCTAGATGGTCAATCTAGATGACCAATACTAACTGCAAAACCATAAGGTTATAGCACAGAGGTCAGTCAAACTAGTTTAAGCTATCTCCCCACCTAATCTAAATGAGATCAAGATCCAATCACAATTTTATTTAGTCATCCATGGAGATTGAGATGTGTATATCAAAAGTGCATAATATAAGATGAGCCATGCCATCAAAATATTATATATATTTTTCTGTTTATAATGCCAAGTTACTTGGCTTGCAATACAACCGTCATCTTCTGGAGTTCCTCATTTCATGGCCCAAATTCATCCTTTTCTCTTTCCTGCTCATAAGTGCTTAAAGAGAAAAGATATGAGACTGCCTGGAAATGCTCCCCACAAGTTCAGATGAATGGGGAGTGGTTCTGGCTTCTCAGTCATGACAGAGTACACACTGAATATGCCTAGAGGCACTCTTCTCTTGATTATGTGATAGCTGCAGATGTGAACTCCCGACATTTGAAACAGATCCTGAGGCTGAGCTACAATAGTTTTAAATGTTTCCACCTTAAAAGAAGCCAGCTAAAATGAACACATGCAACTGCCTTACACGGAATCAGACCCCTAGTCTATGAAGATCAGTTTTGTCTACTTCAACTGGGAGCAGCTTTCGTACAGGTCCTTCATGTCATCTATCAAAAAAAATGCACTGACTTTACAGTACATATATTTTAGTAATCCATATGGAGCTACTTAAGTGACTACTTCCATGAGCAACGTTCTAGATAAAATGCTGCATAATGAGTGTTAGAATTATTGTGCAAGCCACAGAACATATCTACCCTAAATCAGATCACAGCAATACGTATAGGGATCACGGTGGTATGCAGCAATACTGATCAAAAGCACAGTGCAAAAATTCAGTCAAACGTAACTGTCTGAAAATGTATATTAATGTATATTAATGTAAGGTACTGTCTTCTCAATAAAGCAATACAATTTAAAATACTCTTACACACAGTAATTATCACAGTCTTTCAAGACATCTCATTGTTCTACCATGTATGTATAATAATTCTCAGAATAACCCTTCTGTGGAAGGTTTCTGTATGAATTTTGGAGGTTTGCGTTCCGCTATAAACGTGATGTATTGATTCAGATAGAGCTATACAAAGATATTGGTGAGTGATTTTTGTATAATTAGGTCATTCTTTTTTTCTTGCAATTATGAATGTCGAAGAAGAGGGACCCGTGATACTCGTGGGGGGGAGGACCTCACGGCTGAGGAGGAAGTGGCCACAGGTAAACTTCCCCCCCCCCCCAGCACCGGCGGTGAGGTCCAAATGGCTCCCAGCTGCCGGGCCCACCAAGCCTCCCCCCGGCACCGGCAGCGAGGCCTGGGTGCCTCCCAGCTGCCAGGCCCACTGATCTTCCCCCACTAGGCCCACCGCAGAGCTCTTTTACTTTTGGGGGGATTTAAATATCCCCCGTATAAGTTTTCAGATTGTTCTGCACAACCTGGGGAGTCCCCCAAGTGTGCAAGAAAACCTCTCTGCCCCCCAAGTGCCTCCTATGTGCGGATTTAGATATCCACACGCACAGGGGACACTTGGCTATTAGTATATAGATGACAGTTGTGCTATTTGATATACACTCTTAGACATTTACATTTGACTGAGTTTTTGCAGTGTTTTTGACCAGTATTGCTAAAGCAGATCATATGCAGTACAAGCTTCACTTTAGTTTCACTTTTTCAACATCTAGTTTTGCAGATTAAGTCCTGTTGCTCTGCCGCAATCTTTCCGTCACAGTTGACATAGTGAACAAACTCGAGGCTCCATGCACATCTTCAAGGTGGACTATGGATTATTTCAGTCTGCTCAGCTGAGAGGAAGTTGACAAATCGCTCCAAGCGGTACGCTCTACGACATGCTGCCTTGATCCGTGCCTGTCATGGCTAATTAAAGCTGGCCACGATGGGTGGGGCTGCACCCTAAGGGAAATGATCAACAAGTCCCTCGTGGAGGGACTGTTTCCTGGGGTGCTCAAGGAAGCGGTAATGCGTCCCCTATTGAAGAAGCCATCCCTGGCTGAATTAGCTAACTACCGGCCGGTTTCCAATTTGCCCTATCTGGGCAAAATAATAGACAGGACCATGGCAACCCAGCTACAGAGTTTTTTTGGGTGACGGTTCCATCTGAGATCCCTTCCAGTCTGGTTTTCACCCGGGCCATGGGACAGAGACAGCAATGGTCGCCTTCACAGATGATCTCCGGAGGTATCTGGATCGGGGCAGTTCGGCAGTGCTATTGCTGTTGGACCTGTCAGTTGCGTTCAACACAGTTGACCATCAGTTACTGATCCACCGCCTCGCCAACATAAGAGTTCAGGGGCTTGCCTCCTTCCTCCAAGGTTGGGAACAAAGGGTGGCATCAGGGGAACAGCTCTCCCAGAGGTACCCACTACAGTATGGAGTGCCTCAAGGGGCGGTGCTTTCCCTGATGTTATTCAACATCTACATGTGCCCACGTGCCCAGATTACCTGGAGTTATGCACTGAGATGTCACTAGTATGCGGATGACACCCAACTCTATCTGATGTTGGGAAGTCAGTCTGGCTCCAGACCGGAAGATCTGGACTGAGTGTTACAAGCCATGGCTAGTTGGCTTAGACTGAACCAACTGAAACTGAATCCAATGAAGACGGAGGTCCTGTGCTTGAGTCAGGGCAGTCTGGGGGTAGGGATCCCACTCCCAACCTTCAATGGGGCACCACTGCTGCCAGCACCAGAGGTTAGGAGCTTGGAAGTGCTCCAGGATGCCTCCTTAACAATGGAGGCCCAGCCACTTCCAAGTTGGCCTTTTACCATCTTCAGCTGATCAGGCAGCTGGTTCCCTCTTCAAATGCAACGACTTAGCAACAGTGATCCACACAATGGTCACCTCGAGATTAGACTACTGTAATGATCTCTACATGGGGCTGCCCTTGTCGCATATCCAGAAGCTGCAGCTAGTGCAAAATGCTGCAGCCAGGCTTCTGGTGCGTCTCCCCATGAGGGAGCACATTTAGCCTGTCCTGAAGGCATTACACTGGCTACCAATAGCATACCGGATTCGCTTCAAGGTGCTGGTTCTTACCTTTAAAGCCTTTTATGGCCAGGGTCCGACTTAACTGTGGGATTGCCTTTCTCCATATATACCCCAGAGAGCACTATGGTCAGGGTCACTAAACTGATTGGCCCTCCCAGGCCCCAAGGACGCCAGGCTGGCTGTGACCAGGGCCAGGGCTTTCTCAGTGGCAGCTCCAAATTGGTGGAATGAGCTCCCAGAAGAGATCAGGGCCCTGCGGGACCTTTTACAGTTTCACAGGGCCTGCAAGACGGAGCTCTTCCACCAGGCTTCCAACTAGGAGCTGCCACTGCTACCAACATTGCTTTCAACATTAACTGAAACCTATAGAGCCTGGTCCTTGGTCGGCTGCCGACAGCCTGTGCGCACCGATTGTATCTGAGGAAGATCAATGAGCTGCTCACTTAGACAACGTATGGAATGCACTCATGCGGTAAAGCCATTGCTATGACACCAAAACAACATAGCTAGCACTTTAATACCATATTGTTTTAATGAACTGTTTTAAATGTTTTACGATAATTTTGACTGTTATTATGTATTTTATCTTGTGTAAGCTGCACTGAACCTGCTCTGGCGGGGAGGGTGAAATATAAATCTGAAAAATAAATAAACTTCTTTGGCCAGAGCTGGATGGGGCCCCTGACACTGGACTCATGACCAGCTCCAGAGGCAAGGCCAGTGGTTGGTGAGGCTTTGGGGCCAGGGCTCCTAAGGTTGGCAGAGGTGAGAACACTGTAGCTTCAGGCCCTTGCAGATTAAAAAACAAAGCCATGCCTCAATAGCTTGATGGGGTCAGGTCAGAAAGGAGGCCAATGCAAAGTTGTCCATAAAGGGGCACAAACCAGTCCCAAGCCATTTCTAGGGATGGGAGGCAACACCCAGGATAGGCTGGTTTCTCACAAACCAGAGGAAGTCCTTGCAAGTACTGTGATGAATTATTTAAGCTCCTCCAACCACAGCCAAGGAGAACACAGTCAGGGCTCTTCTTCTCTCTATGGAGCTAGCTTAGAGACAAGGGCAGGGGTGAAGGAAGAATCCTGACGTGAGAAGGTGGACCAGGGTAAAGATTCAACTCCCTCAGAATTTGAGGCCTCTCTGCACAGGTGGAAGGTGAACTCAGTATGCCCTCTAGTGGCATCAAGGAAGCAGATGTGCAACACATTTGCTCAACAACCTACCAAACAGAGATCATTGGAAAAACCCCTCTTCACACCACTAGCACCAGCCCACATCCTCACTTTCTTTAACTTAGGATCATGTGAATTCCACCCTTGGGCCATCAAAGTCAGCACTGTCTACTCAGAAAGGCAGCAGCTTTCCAGGGTCTCAGGCTAAGGTCTTTGACAGCATCTCCTATCTGATCCTTTTAACTGGATATACCGGGCATTAAACCTGGGATCTTCTGCATGCCAAGCAGATGCTCTGCCATACTATTCTCTATGAACTTTAATTCATCCTTTGTTGCACCAAGAGGTTACTATCACTAAACATTAGCAGGGCTTGCCCATAAAAGTGGACAGACAAAAAACAAATGGTTTTGGTTCACAAAGACAGTAAGAAGCAGACTCTATCTAAAGAATCTGGCATGTTTAGGATCTGCAATGTGACTTAAATCTTACAGAAAATGATTAACAGCAAGTCTGGTCTTTAAGGACTGTATTAGAAGTCCCCAGACAATGTCTTTCTAAAACATCCCTTTTGTAAGAAAAAACTACAAGTATTTAACATGCTGGTGTCATAATTGCTAAATTATTACAAACAAGTATTTTACTTCTTCTAATGACTACAACTGGCTTGTCAGTTGCAGTAGTACACTAGGAGGTTAATGCAGTTTCTTGCAACAAATACTTCAAAATCTTTTTTCAAAGCTTTTCACTCTTTGATTCTGAAGTACCCAGTATGATGACCATGTAATGTGTTAGTTGGACATTAATATGCAAGTATTTGTGCTCTTCTTTGATAAGAATTCTCATTCCTATAACTATCTGCCTTTGTATAAGCATTCAGTAAACATTCATCCCACTAATGACAACTGCAGATAATTAACTTGTGATATCTTACAATGTTAGAAATCCACTTCGAATACGTACGCTGATTTTTATTGTGTTCCTTATAATATCAATCCTTATAAAAATTTAAACATAACACAACACATACTTCTGCTACTACTTAAAATGGAATAATTTATACACCAGAATAAACAGAATGTTTCAATTGTTTCCAAGTTCATCAGCCTACAGTCAAGATCAGCACAGCATTTCATGAACACTAAACTGATTCATCTGAAGATGTTTAAGACTGATCTTTTCTTAATTCACTTCAACTACACCACCATAATTTCATGTCTAAGCTTTAAATGAATGTCTGTTAATATGGTTAAGACTTTCAATAGACTGATTGTTAAAACCAATTATATTATAATCTTATTTAGTAGTTTATTTAGCTACACTGGTCAATGAAAAAAACCTTCTAGTTCAATATTTTATTGCTACCATACTGTAATACTGCACTTCCAAAACACCAAACTAGTTCCATGAGCCTAAGGCAGCTTTAAACTTGTCTTCTCTCTAGCAGCAGCAGCCCCTCCATGCAACATGGGGTTCTTAAAATTCAGTTCACAATCTGATCACCTATTAAAAGTTTTTAAAAATATATATACTAGAATAGAGCATGCCTTCTACTTAAATTGAAGCAGTCCTTCCAATCACAATCAATATATGGCAATAAACTAATTTTTATTTCTTCTAGTGAAGCCTCTAGCAAAAATTGACTAACCTGTTGCATGTAATGGAACATTCACAAACATCCTAACTACTGAATCAATGACAGGATCAACAACATTCGCAAACATTCAGCTTTGATAAGCGCAGTGAAAAGGCAGTTTGCCCGAAATTTTAAAAATGTATATAAACCCAAAAGATTGGGTTGAGGTCCAGAAAGCCATCCCAGGAGGTAGAGAAGCAAACAGAAAAAGAGACATCTAGGGATGGGCACAGACCAGCTGATGAACTAAAGTTCACCATGACTATTCGGGGTTCGCAAACTGAAGTTTCATGAACTGAAGAACCATGAGGAATTTCCATGGCCAGCAGACAGGAGAAGGTGAAGTACCTCCTGGGAAGCATTTTATTCCTTCCTTTTTGCTGGTCAGGGGAAACTACAGCCAGCAGAAAGGAGGGGGCGAAATGCCTCCTGGGAGGCACTTCACCTCCGTATTTAACTCTCTGGAAAGCAGAAGGGAGCAAAACCAAAGAGTGAAATGTGGTCCACTGCTCAGCTGTTAGGTTTAAATGGCTCCCAGATGGGGAGCAGAACCAGAGGGTTTAAATAGCTCAAAGCCATTTAAACCTATCAGCTGAACATGGGACAGCTGCTCAACTGTTTGGTTTAAATGCCTCAGAGCCATTTAAATCCCTGCTTTCTGTTCCCCGCCACTTTCTTGGGGAGCAGAAAGCAGAGGTTTAAACTTTAAATGGCTCACAAACCTAAATGAACAGGTTCAGTTTGGGAAACAGCATATTGGTTTGCAGTTCGTGCCCATCTCTACAAACAATACATACTATGCAATCAGCTTCAGAACAGGTATCTGAAGGAAGAGCAAGTAGAGGAGACAGAGTGAATTTCACATTGCTTTGTACTAGCAAACCAGTTTAGGTCAACTCTGGTTAGTACTTGGATAGGAGCATACTAGGGAAGTCCAAAATTGCTACACAGAAGCAGGCAATACCAAAGCACCTCTCTTGCACTAAACCCTACCAGGTTGCCATAAGTCAACTGTGACTTAAGGGCACTTTTCACCAACAACCAGTTTAGTTTTAACTGTGGTTTTATTAAGCACAAGTATGATCTGGACAGCCCAGGATAGCCTGATCTTGAAAGCTAAGCAGGTTCCGCCCTGGTCAGTATTTTGATGGGAGACCACCAAGGAATACCAGATTTGCTACTCAAAGGCAGGCAATAACAAACCACCTTTGAATGTCTCTTGCCTTGAAAACCTCTGTGGGGTTACCATAAGCTAGCTGTGACTTGACAGCAAAAAAGAAAAAAAACTGAAAAGGTCATGCAGATTCACCATTCATACTACCAACCATTAAATACCTACCCTTAGACACAGCTTCCTTGTACTTCTCTTTAGCAGAATTTACTTCTTTAACTAATTGTCTATAACTTGATTTTAATTTTTCCAATTCTGTTTTTGTTACCTATCATGAAAAAAACAAAACAAAAGGTATTAAGTCATTCTGATTTAATAAAAAGACACTCAACTGACATATGCAGCACTAATACAGAAGCTCTCCACAACTGGGCTGAACCACACAATAATTGTCATGCAAATGTTACAGATTCTTTTGTGACATGTTACTAAGGAACAGCCTCCAGAGTATAATGTTTTAAGTGATCCTTGTGTAATTTTTAAGGCAAAATAAAGGATCATGTGAATGCTATTTTAACATGTGTAATCCAAACATATAGCAAAAAGGGCATTTCTGGTAAAGTTAAGAATGCATTCATAAGGCAGGCAAAAAAACCCTCACATTACGCATACTACCTATGCAGAAGAGCTCCTCCAGAGAAAACTGGACACAAAAAAAGTTGGTGCCTAGCACTGACTTCTGTCTTCTCATGTCAAGTAGCCTAGTATTACTGAATTACACAGCATGACTAGTCATTTGTTAACTACCTACTCACCATCTTTAGCACTATTTTCAATTACCGTTTATGGTTTAACCTGGAAATGAGCAACATTTCCCTATAGAAGTTTACTAATATCCAAATTCAGATCACAATACTTACAATAGTTTTATAAAAAGAGCAGTAAAAAAAACCTAGCTTCTCATAAAACTGAGAACTAAGGGGAAATTCAAAGATTTTACCCACAGAATTGCTCTCTTGGCTTAATTCCCTGGCTTGGATTGTTCTGGCTTTCAAGAGGGCCACCAAGAACAGGCCCCACCAAGAACAGGCCCCACAACCATCAATAGGTTCTCCCTGCCAATACAATGATGAGAAACTTGTAACGCCAAATACCCTTTCCAGTTAAGAACAAGGAGTAATTAAGTGAAATACCTTGAACATCTCTGCCTCTATCTGCTGGTGAACACCGATGTAACTCTTCTTTATTTGCTGCTTGTCTTTGATCATCATGGTAAGTCTATGTAACGGCCCAGCATTCAAGTCTTCCGCATGTGACTTCATGATCTTGCTAAGCTGTTCAGTTTGCTGTACAATGAGCAGCCATGACTTGAAGAAAGATGGAACCTTATTTGTTATCGGCTTAGACACAAAGCATGTAAGCACAAATTTTCAAGTTTCAAAAAGCATTTATTTATTATTGGGAGACTGAACAGTGGTAATTTTAGCATATTGAAGAACATGCGTCTTATTACATTTATGAATTCGAAGTACAGACGGTTTATCCGACCATTCATTGTTAAGCCATTCACACATGTTTGTGTAAGTACACTTACCAGTTCCTCAAATGCCAGCTCCACAGTAAATTAAGCTATTCTGATATTGAACTCACACAACACTTCTGCAGTTTGCAATGCAAATTAACATAATTTAGACTGTGAAAAGACATCAGGAAGAACTGAATTCAGTCTACAGAACCAAAATCTTACAAAGGTAAATGTAGACAGTTTACTATAAATATATGCTTTAAACAGCAAACAATGAAACGTTTAGTCTCCAGAAATCCTTTGGTTCATAAAATGACTTATCAATGTAACAGAGACACAGCTAAAAAATGAAGACTGCAAAAACTATAACTAATAAAATCTGCAGTAAGCACAATTAATGCTCCAAATAAGTAGCTTAACAGAAAAAGCAATGACATTATAATGAAACTATCATTCTTACAGGGGGAAAAGCATACAACAAACACTTAACTCAGAAAGTAGCTAGTGAAATGCAGCAGCTTGTGCTGCATGATCACAAACCTGAATTATATTTCTAATAGGACAAGTAAAAGTAATTTATACAATCTATTCCAACCCATTTACATGTTATTTCATTTTCCCATTTTGTTAGTTCCCTTCATTACTGCCTAAGCAAGACAAAATCTAGATAGTTGACAAATAACTATCAAAACATGGGTCTACTAACACCGCCATCCTAAACAGAATTACACCCTTCTACGTTTATTGAAGTCAATGGGTTTAAAAGGGCATAACTATGCTTAAGATGGCACTGTTAGTCACCAGTTTAACTACATATCTAATAGAAACCAAATGATTCAAATATTGCCAAAGCAACAAGGCATATCTGTAAACAGCACCAACACTGGAGCATCTGCCCACAAGGTCTTGGTGAAAAACAAATTCCTCGCAACTTCTGAAGAGTTGTGCAAGGCCATAGGGTGAAAGAAAACGGTGGGAACAGGGAAGACCCGATCATTTTATAATCCAGCACATATTACGTAGCAGTTACACCATGCTCTGCCACACTACTGAAGAACTTTCCTAAAAATGTAGAAAACATGGTCTCAAGCAGGTGATGGCAACAGATTGCAATCACATTGTGCTGTGCTACAGAAAACAAGTCCACTAAGTGTACAAGACATTCTTCAATCTCTGTATTCTAAAATTAGTCAGAAATAAGCCCACAAAGCCAGGTTTCCATTAAATTCAATAGCAAGCCCCCTCCCCAAGCATCTAGGCATGCCCTCTTCCCAGTGCTCCTCAAGGCAGTAAGCACAAAGCAGCTACAGCTACAGCTGCCCTTCCTCCACAGAAATTTATAGTTCTAACTCTAAATTGCTACCATTAAAATACTGATGCTGCTCCTAGTTCCTCATGTCTTGTTCCTCTTGCAGAAGCTAAGTGACAAAGACTGCCAAGTCAAGATCCCATAACTGCTAAGTAGGGGCATATGCTGTAAACCATTACCCTTTGAAGTTGTACTCTGGGGTAGCTGAAAATTTATCAAAATCAAAGAGACATGAATTTATGGCAGCCCTCAATTATCTGGTGTTGGTAAAATGCCTTGTGTTATTTTATAATACTGTTCTACAAATATATACACACCACTTGTTTTTTACTTCACTGTTCAAAAGTTTAATTCCAATTGTTTCCTTCAAGTTAGTTAAAAGTTATCATATGCAAACATTTTGCTTCCATATAAAGTAATTTCAAATACCCAGATTTAAAAACTGAAAAGCTGAGATGCTCTGTGCTTAGAGTACTGTGAACATCAGACAATACTTAATGCTCATGTGAGGAAAGATACCGGTACAGAAACTCAAACAAGACAAACACAACCAGACTAAAGATGCTTATAGCACAAATCAGTGAGGCGTTCTAATACATGTAGCTGCTTATTAAATGTATAAATCTAATCTTCAAAAGGAGGATTTCCAGCAGCTTGCTTCATACTGTTCAAAATATTAATGTACTTATTAGGGCTGCTGATTCACCTAAACAGTAATTAATTGACTACAAAAAGCCACTAATTATACCAACCATCAGAGGGACTCCAGAGGCAAAGCGACTCAGCTGATCAGTATCCAAATTAAATCAGACTACCAGTACCGCGGGGATGTTAACAGTGAGATCCTGTGCAGCGTTACTTCAGTCTAAACTCATGGACTTCAATTCGCTTTCGATGGAAGTAAGTCAGCACAGGACTGCACTGTATCATCTCTAAGATTTCCACATTAGTGTGCTGTTAATAAATTATTTAGAATTCATTATGCATGCACACAATTTTTAGTTTGCTCAGCTCAATTTCTAAATATTGTTTCCATACCTTAGAGATATTACTAACATAATCCAGTTGTGAAGTGGTCTCTTTATCAACCTGATTACAAAGATTCTGTAAAGTGGATGCATATTCCTTGTCGCTTTTTATTCTCATGGCCATAAATTTTTTCACCATTTCCAGTAGCCGCAACTCCCAATCTTGCAGTTTTAGCAAAGCTTCATGAGAATACTTCAGGTCACTTCCAAACCCCATATTTATAAGGCACTAGATTTACCAAGGGCTAAAAGTGAGGGATCCTTCTGGTCAGCACATCTGTAGGAAGAACAAAACTAATAAGAATTGTGTTGAACGGGCAAACTATAATACTATTTTCCAATGCAGCATTTCTTGGAACCCTGGGTATATTTAAAACAAGAAAGAAATTCAACTACATTGCTGGGGGGAAAAGGGGGAAGTCTTGGCTTTGAAAGGTTTCTAATTCTCAAATGTCTCCTTCCCCCAACTCACAGAAGAGCCCCCACCCCTGCCCCCTCAGCCAGCTCTCCAAACACATCAGTTGATTACCAATTGAAGAATTCCCCCAGTGAAAAAAGCATCTACAAAACAGTTCTTACAGGGTAAATCCTACCATTCCATTGAGCTAATGGCAGCATATTCCACTGGTGAAAGATCCAACACAGCAGAACCACCATCATACTCCAAGAGAAATGGTTTTGATGACAGAGTGACTTCAGTACTGCACAGCCATCAAAAGCCTATGGCCATGAGTAAGCAACAACCAATCATGTGCTTAAGCCTGCAGGCTCAAGGTGTGGACAGCTCCCAGAAGGTGGAGAAGCCAAGACAGCTTGTAGAATTCAAAGGTGACATCGGTTGAGCTTTACAGCACTATCCAGGACAGTACTGAGAAATGTGTCTCACAAGCATATCAAGATAAAAAAAACAGGAAAATGACACAAGGGCTTCTTTCTTGTGATTGTTGGAGCAATTCCAAAATTGCAAAGAATTCAGAACTCCAGTCAAGGCAGTCAAGGATACTCTTTGCAATGATACCCACCACTGTTTAGGATTTGATATTTATAGCTGAATGTGTGCATACACATTCTTTTAAAAAAAGACTCTTGCACATCTACATGAGAACAAATGTAGCTTAGCTCATATACCAAGCTTATTACAGAAAGTGTAAGGTTAAGCAAGCCTCCAAAGGAAAAATATATTTATAGGAAAACAAACATTTGAACTTAAAATGAAATGTGACACAAGTTCTGGACACTCCTCCAGAGTACATTTGTTTCTGGGAAAAGAACACCTTTATCTAGTTACAAACAACTGCTAATAAGCACCGTAGATACAACACACCTGATTTAATGGCACAGTGAAGTTCTTGAACTAGGCTTTACAACAAGGAAATAAGACTTTTCATACATACCTTATAAAAAGGTTTATTCTGACAAAGCTTTCTTCCTTTCAACAATGGTAACGTGGTTGTTGGTCAACTCTTCCAATTACTCTGTTCTCTTAATATCTTCTGGGCCTATACAAAACAAAAGTTGTATCACCGAGTTGGACAACCACACAGAAGGAAATGTCATGTATTGCCAAGCTTCAACAAGAAGCCTTACAAAAGAAGCCTGCACCTGTCTCAGCAGATGCCACCTTTTCCAGGGGTGAAATGCAAACTATAAACACAGTTTATCAATATGCACATAACAATAACATACCATGCCAATTCTGAATGGATAGTTAAGAATCTCTCTTTAGTCTACAATATGGATTTGCAACACTGAGTATGAGTTCCTCATTGTGGTGCTTTTCATATGAAAATAAAACAGTTCATATCTGTTTTCCCCCCAAAATAACCTGTCAAAATCCATCCAAAATGAGGATGTAGATTCAAACTAAAAAAAACCCACAAAAACTGAAGTGCTTTCAATGAAAACTGCTGGTACATTAAAACAATGCATCCAGTATTACAAAGATCATATTCCAGCCACATGCTGCTGTGTTTTTTAATTATTTGTAATTTGCATTACTTTTTTACTATAGATATGGGGAGTTTAAAATACTTAATTTAAATATTCTTTACAGGCTTAATGCAATGTTTTGGAGATTAAGAATGACAGAGAACCAATATATAGATTCACAGAAGTGTCTTGTGTTCATTTTCAACACAAAGAATGTGAAACAGGTCTTCTAGATCAACATACCATTGGGCATTTGAAGACCTTCAGGACATTGCACTGAGAACTTACATGCCCAATGAAGAACTGCTTGCCTTTTGCCACTAGAAAAGACAGTGTTCTACTAAGAAATATGGGGTCTTAATTCAGAAAGATTCACAGTCCTGTTATTTGAACGTACATTTTGGACATACGTTGTTTACTCTTTTGCCTGCTATAGAAGTCACTATTACAACAGGACTTTTTGGAGAATGTTAATTCACAGGGTCGCCATAAGTCGGAAGCAACTTGATGGCACTTAATACATGCACACACACACATTTTGTTTACTTCTCTCCATCCTGCCCCCATCCCTCATCTTGATGCCAAAACTACCTCTCCTCTGCCAGACAAATGAGCCCAAGAAAACAAATTATCAGGCCATCTACATGGGGCAGGATTCACATACCTCGCCACACTCATTTGAAACAGCAGCAACTTTGGACAGAAGCAAGTTTCTTTGTTTACCCCCCAGGACCTCTCAACAAGTCTTAACAGCAGGCCTTAGGAAGAACTAACATCTACATTAGCATTTCTACTTAAAAGCTTCTAGTCCACAGTGGTCTAATTTAGACTGTGGAATTTCATGACACAAATCCCAACTCAGGACTTAACTTAGACAATGAAAATTGCCTCCAACACACCTCTTCTCCAGCTTCCCATTTCTGTTGAGAATTATTCCCAAGACCACCACCTTTCCACACCTGCAGCCAGGGGTGCCAAGTGCCTGCTGGATTACGGGCTGGCTGGACATTGCTAATTATTTCCCCTCAATAACACCATCTGATTTCACCATTTTCATGGGCTCCCTATTTGTTACAAGGCTGAATAACAAGCCTTATGACTTTGTCAAAGTGGTCACTTACATTTTTCTTTGCCCAGTCTGCCTATACTCCCTTAAAACAGGCGCAAAACAAAAGCCAAAAACTCCTTTAAGTGAGAAATGGAAGAAGGAAGGTTTTCCTTCTTACTTTCAGGCTACTCTATTGTGAAATCAGGAGCCAATCCTACATATACATATTAAAGGCATACATATAATGACCATACACACTAATGCATTCTATTCGGAACAGACATTACGCTAACTGGCCTACAGTTCTCTCGATTTCCCCCTCAAAAAAACAAGTATTACATTTGTAACTGTTCAGCAGTCCAGTAGGAAGGCCAGTTTTCAAGACAGGTAGCATTGTCTTGTATAGGAGACCACCAATTTCATATCTGAGTTCCTTAAGAACTGTCAAGTGTATTTGGCTCTGGTAATTTGTTAATTTTTTCTATTAGTCCTACTACTTCATCTTTCATAACTTCTACTTGACCCAGTTCTCCATATACACTCCCTAAAAGAACAGTTTTGGAATAGGTAACCACCCATTTTCATCCATGAAGACAGATGCACATAATTCATTCAGTTTCTCTGTGATCATTTTCCTTCTCTGTAGTCCCACAGCAAAGGTACTTTCCTAGCTAGCTTCCCACTTTGAATATCATGCAAGGTTCTTGCTCTCCTTACTATTTTTTAATAATGTGTTCCTCAAATTTTGTTTTTGCTTGTCTTACCATCAGCTTACATATATAGAATTTAAAGGATATTGTTTAGGAAATGTATACACCACCTCCAAACCCAGCTGCTAATTATAGTTGAGCTGCTTGATATGGAACTATTATGAACTTGATATATTGGTACTGACAAAAACAGAAACATTCTTTTAAAAAAAATATTTTCTCAAAAAAGTAGAATACAAAAGTGAAGGAGTAGCTTCATCAAGTTTATCAAATATTATGAGTTGTTACATATAACAAGTAAAATCAGATGTATTATCAAATGTATCACATATTTCAAATATAACAAACAGAAACATTCTTAATGACTAATAGCATTTCAATTATTTTCTTTGAGAGCACTAGATGTTGAAACGACCTTGCCTTGCATAACAAATGTTTGGGGTGTCATTTTAGCACCTTCCTTTGTTTTTGCCAGTTTCACAGTGGAATTGCCAACATGGAACACTGGAAACAAACTTTAACTTCTTTAACTTCAACACACCAAGCTGACAATTTCACTGAACTATCTACTACAGCCATCCCTGTCATGGGTCCTCCAAGGCAGTCTGATTGGTGAAAAACAAGCTTCCCTTATTTCCCAGTTCCTGCCAAATTAACTTTTTAAATAAACTATTCACACCAGCTTCTCAGCCTCCTTTATAACAGGATTTCCAAACAGAATTTAGATTCCTAGCATTCTAACACCAAGAAGGCAAGGGCAAGCTAGAAATAGAAAGTAATAATAAATAAAATAAACATTTATGTATTTGATTCATTTGTACCCTGCTTTTCTCCCCAAAGGGGGCCCAAAACAGCTTACATCGCTTCTCCTCTCCTCCATATTATCCTCACAACAACCCTGTGAGGTAGGTTATGCTGAGAGTACATGATTGCCCCAAGGTCAACCAATGAATTTCCATGGCATGAATGGGGATTTGAACCTGAGTCTCCCAGATATTAGCCTGACAACCTTAACCACTACACCAAAGAAGTCAACATGAGGCTCTCTTCACCTTGACAATGCTTTTTCTCTGACCCGGCTTTGCCTGTTCTCGTCCACAAAGCACCAATTTATCCATAAACTAAATGTTCTAGGGAGGAAGGAGGAGGAATCTTAGAAGGCCAGATATAGCTTGTGGCCTTTACACTGACTGCATTTTCAGTTCCCTTCAGGACAGTACAGTACCGTGGCCACTTCCCTTTCACATGGAAAGTATATTCAGCTTCACTTCCATTGTTTACATACTAGAAATGAAAGGTCAGACGCCTGAGGCACCTGCATTTTTGCTATTACAATAACTGCCATAGAATTAAACATTGTAGTTTACAAAAACTGACTGCTTGATACCATTAATGGAGTTGGAGGACCTCGTATAAAAGGTGGTATCACAAGCTATTTTCACACATACTGAAAGGAGGAAAACTGCACACTGATAGAATTAGCAAGTCTTGTCACTTTCTTATCTAATGACATGTCCAATAGTTCTCTATACAGACAGCCAATTCATATCAAGGAAATCAGCCACGTCTCACAGATTTATCACCATGGTTTCCACACAAAGCATTTCCAAAACACTACGCTGAATTCTAAAATGCCATTTTGCTAACTGCAGAGCTTTCCCAATTTGGAAGAAGTTTCTTATTCCAGCAGAAAGCTCCTTACAACTTTACAATGGTGTTGTAAGATACAATCCTATGAGGATGCAATGGAGCACCAGGTGTAAACATGCAGGAAGACTGTGTTTGAAGCTGCATTTTTAGATCTTAAACAGCGACTAAAATTTGAGTGTAACCTGATATTAGGATACTAGGAGTTGTGCAACCACAATACCATTAAGTTCAGCAGCCACGTCAATCTAAAATTACCCCTAAAATCCCAAACAGCAGCATTTGATTACAAAAGAGGGAACTTTACAAAACTGAGGAGAAATACAAGAGAGTCAAATCCCTAAAGGATACCTGACAACGGTTTAATGGTTAGCCCAGACTAGCCTGATCTCACAAGCTGAGCAGGGTTGGCTGTGGCTAGTATTTGGATGGGATACCTCCAAGGAATACCAGGATCATGAGGAGGGAGGCAATGGCAAACCACCCCGAGCGTCTCTTGCCTTGAAAACCCTATGGATTGCCATAAGTCAGCTGTGACTTGACAGCAAAAGCAACAACAACAAACTGAAGGCCAGATAGAACACATTCCCCCTCTAGGAAAGCTACTACTAAACCTAAAAGATTGCCTGCACAATTAACAACCCAAGTTAAGAAAGCCATAAAAGGCAAAAAGTGTTGTTTTGTTTTCTTAAGAGTTGAAGATCTGCCCTAATGAAGTAAACATAAAAGAGCACAGGGTATGGCTAAACAACTGTAAGTTAATAATCAAACATACAAAAAGAGAATTTGAGGAACAGATTACTAAGAGCATAAATAGAGCAGGAAACCAGCCACAGAAGCCTTTGGATGACCAAGGAATAAAAGGATTGCTGAAGGAAGATGGGGAGATGGTAGAGAAGCTAAATAAATTCTTCGTATCTGCATTCACTGCCGAAACTGTGTGGCATGTATCCAGACCTCAACAACTGTATAGAGGAAGTAAATCTGAAGAAGTGAGTGAAACTGAGGTGACAAGGGATGATGTTCTAAACCCAATAGAGAAAGGAAAAAACAGTAAGTCTCAGGGTCCTGATGACACATACCTAAAGTTTCTTAGAAAACTCAAAGGTGAGATTTTTTGTTTATTTATTTATTTGATTTGTTTAGTTGCCACTCACCTAAAAGGGCTCATGGTGACTTACGACATTAAAACCAATAACAAATATAAAATATTAATATAATATTAAAACATTAAGATATTAAAATACGTGGCTCTCACCATACCACTATTAAAACGCCCCAAACACATGGTTACCCTCCAAAGGCCAACCTAAATAATCCAGCTTTTCTGAATTAAACATTGGTTAAACAACAGAAAGCATAAAGTAGGAATAAATGGACAGTTCTCACAATGGAAGGAAGTAAGCAGTGGGGTCCCACAAGAATTGTATTGGGACCAATACTATTTAGTTTGTTCATAAATGATCTCACACTAGGGATAAGCAGTATAGTGGCATAGCCTGCAAATGAGACAACATTATTCAGGATGGTGAAAACCAAGGTGGACTGCAAAGAGCTCCAAGAGATCTCCACAAATTGGGTGAGTGGGCAACAATGTGACAAACGAAGTGCAGAGTAGTTAAGTGTAAAGTGATGCATACTGGACAAACCCCCCTCTCCATTTCAAAGATAAACTAGTGGGGTCTGAACTTGCTGAGACCTTGAGGTAGTAGTAGATAGCTCAATAAAATCAATCCAGTGGGCTGCAGTGGAGAAAAACACAAACTCTAAACTGGGGATTATTAGGAAAGGGATTAAAATAAAACTAATGTTATAATGCCCCTGTATAGATCTAAGGTGTGGCCTCATTTGGAATGTTGTGTACAGTTCTGGTCACCATATCTCAAAAAGGACATTGCAGAGCTGGAAAAAGTACAGAAGAGGGCAACCAAGATGATTAAGGATGGAGGAAAGGCTAAAGAGTCTGGAACTAAGGGTGGGGACATGATAGAGGTTTATAGAACTAATGCACGGAGTGGGAAGAGTGGACAAGGAACTTTCTCTCCCTCTCTTAAAATGCTAATGCATCCAATGAAGATGATGAGCAGTAGATTCAAGACAAAAGGAAATAAGACAACACAGCAAGTGGGGAATCTGCTGCTAGAGGACGTAGTGACGGCCACTGGCATAGACAGCTTTAAAAGGGGATTAGACAGATTCACAGAGGATAGATCAATTAGCAGCTACTAGCCACAGTAACTTAAGGGAATTTCCATATTCAGAGGTAGTAAACCTCTGAATACCAATACCAAGAGACAAAATCAGGGGAATGCCTCGACCTCTATGCCCTGTTGTTGGTCCTCTACAGGAACTGGTTGGCCACTGTGTGAAACAGGATAGACTGGTCTGATCCAGCAAGGTTCATTTTATATTCTTATATGAAAAAATCAGGAAGACCTACACTACACATTCTCTTCCATGACCTTTGTCTTCTGAGTATCAGAACCATGTGTGAAACAATGCACCTTCCCCACCATCCCCCAAAGGGTTGACAAGAACAGTGATGGGCCTGAGTTGATCTACAGGTGTTAACTGGTCTTCTGGCCTGCAAATTTCTTATCCTCTTCAAAGCCAAAGATGGAAGTCGGTTAATTAACTTCTCATGGGAACCTGTGGTCTGTGATGGGAGGGGGGAGACTGGGAGAGGTGATGTAATCTTCTAGAGACTTCTATTGGAGACAAGTTCTGATTGGATATCACCATTACCTGACTGGGTGGGCCAAAAAATTGTGGCTTGAGAGTGGGGACACTAGCTGAGAACTTCATGGACTGTAGACCAAGGCTATGATCTGCAATTGTTGGAAATGCAGATGTTATTTAAGGCCTTCTGATTGAAATGAAGATTGGTGCCACCCGACACCGTTCTAGACAGTGTTAGGTAGTTGAAGCTAGCTTTGTTATTTTTTTGTTCTGAATGATTTTGAGTAATGTGTTAGCAATAATTTTTCCTATACTAATTATTTGAATTAACTTAATACTATTTTATACACAACAGCTTGGTTCTTGTGTGCATCTGCCCTGGGAACCCAACAGAGTTCAGTCTTATGTTTCCATGACACCATGGGAACAGGTCTTCTCCAGTAAGCCAGCTGAAAATGTACATGCACAGTTGTTGCTGCATTTTAAATAGCAATACCCAACTTCTTCATAGCATAAAACACCCCTCCTACACAGCCACACATCTTCATTCTCTCTGCTAATTTAAGCACAACTGATTTAGAACCAGACTGGAAGTTTTTTCAGAATGCAGAAATCAAGTTCAGAAGCAGCTGTTAAGCACATATTGTGGGTTTACAGGAGAAAGCTGCAGAATCTGTTTCATCTGTGTAGGCTGTCTTCAAGCTCCACGCAAACAGAAACACTTACACTTGCAGTCAGATGATTTTATTCATATTATTTATTTCATTTATAACCAGCCTTTCTCCTGAGTGGGAACCCAAAGCAACTTATATTATTTTCCTTTCCCTTCAAAACAACCCTGTGAAGTAAGTCAGGCTCAGAGTGTGTGACTGGCCTAAATTTCTGTGGCAGATTGGGGATCTGGATCCAGGTCTTCCAAATCCTAGTCTAACACTCTAACTACTGTAATACTCCCGCTCTCAGCCTTCCTTTTCACACCCCACTGTCTACAGGTCCAGTTTCACTACTGTAGGCTCAGAAAAACATATCAAAGTCCCTTAATGAAGGACTACATCCAGTCCCCAGCTCAAATCAAGCCAATATCTGAGATGTGCGTGAATGAGTTGCTGTCCATGAGTTATGAGTCAGCTCATGAGTCAAACCAGCTTCAATAGTTCAGAATGCCAACAAGCATCACATACTGTCCACTTCTGGCACTTCAGTCGTATTCCACTTTTATTAAACAGTACTGATCTGCAATCTTTTTGCTCTTTCTAAAAAAACAAACCATTGAAGTTATTTACTATACTCTCACAGATTTAAATAACAGTATCCAGTAACTGCCAATTTGTCCCTGCTAAGAGGACAAAATGGAAAAAATCTTGAGTCCCAGTGAGAAGGATGGACAGACTGTTAACAAAAAATAATAATAAAAGTGACAGTGGCATTTGGTTTAAGGCTGGGTTCCTCAACAAGGTGCCCGTGGGAGCCAAGATGCCTGCCAACACGTCTCCTGACACCAGTGGAGCTTTCTAGAGGGTGGGTGGGTCCACTGTAAGGCACAGCTTGTTATTGGCTACCCTCATTCAAATGAAAGAGTTGTTCATGGCTACAATAGCAACAGCAGCCACTGGAAGAACAAGAGGGCTTTCCTTAGTCAATGTCATTCCATCTTCCCTTCAAGCTTCCTTTTTTTTAATTCCCAAATCTTTCTCCCTCTGTTTTCTTTGTTTCTTTTTATTCCCCATTCTCTTTCTCCCTTGCCATGGCATACCTTTATTTCTTCTTAGTCTGCCTCCTCTTTCTCCCTCTGGTTTTCCTTCTTTTCTTTTAATTCCCTTCTTCAATTATTTTCCAAAGCAAGGAAGGAGGTATTGGCAGCTGCCTCCGGAGGCAATCATTTTGGGTTGACACTTCCCATTCCTCTCCTCAACTTCTGAAAGTGCCCACAGGCTCTAAAGGGTTGGAGACCCCTTGTTTAAGGTACAGCCATTACTTCTAGCTTAGTAGGGTGAATTATTTTCCATCTTTCAAAGCATGTCACAGGTTTTAGGGACAAAGGGAGGATTTCCCCAGGTTTCCACGAAAATTACACTTCATTCATGTATCTGAAGAGATTGCAAGAACATACAGAACCTTGCTGTTAGGAGTGACACAATGGATCATAAAATGGTAGTCAGTATATGATGTGCCAGATGGCTTAGACGCTTTCCCAAGGAAAAGATTCAAGATGAATTAGTTATAATTGCAAGTTACACCATTTGCCTTAAATGAAGTTTCTGGGTGGTGTGATGAGTAGCCTGGCAGGAAGTGTTGTCTGTGGGCCCATGGTGGATTTCTGCAGCCCTGAATTCCACTACTGAGAAATTAATCAGCTTAAATAATGGGTATAATGCTTCAGGCCTCGAGAACAATGAAAACAGGATGTTTTAAACTCACTCTATTGCACCACCACTTCATGTAGTTGAAAAACAGGCTTATGAAAAGTCATGTTTTTCTGTTTCAAACTAAGCATGATGCTCACTGAAATAAGAATATGGAAGAAATTACTGCATCCATATCAGGTCCATTAATAAGACTATCAGGCTAAAAATGCCTGCCTCGCCCTGACCTAGCCACAGTAATCCACGCAATGGCCACCTCCAGATTGTACTACTATAACTCGCTCTATGCAGGGCTATCCTTGAGACTGACCCAGAAACTGCAGCTGGTCCTGAATACAGCAGTGTGGGTCTTTACCGGAGCACCACAGACAGCACATATTCAACCAGTGCTGCACAAGCTGCACTAGCTCCAAGTGGAGCACCAGATCAGGTTCAAGGTTTTGGTATTAACCTTCAAAGCCCTAAATGGTCTGGGACCCAAGTAACTTCAGGACTGCCTCTCCTGGTATAACCCCCAAAGAGCCTTTTCGACACTGGCTCTGACCTGGTGGAACTCTCGACCAAATGACATCCATACCCTGCAGGACCTAATGTAGTTCTGCAGGGTCTGTAAGACAGAGATGTTCTGCCAGGCTTTTGGTTGAGAACAGCAACAGGTTCCATCTTATCTGGCACTTGCTTTTTCCATTTTCCTGCAAGGCAGTGGCACAATATGAAGTTTTAGCACTATCTGAAAGTTTTGTTTATTATATCATTATTTTTAAACTGTTTATTAACTTATGAATGTGTTTTATTGCTGTCCACCACGTTGTGTATACAAGGGAAGTCTAATTCATACATAAATAATATACTAAGAAATTGCTGGAAGTTCATTTCAAATGATTTCTTTTTTTTTACTTTTTCTTGTCTGTCCAAAAATGCTCCCAAAAGCCTTATAGGAAAAAACGATCCAATTAATCTTCCTTGTGTGTGCTCTGTTCCAATAATGGACCTTCCCTCTTCTCCCCTTACATCTCTTTTATCAAAATACATTTAGAATATTACTTCAGCATTATCACATTCTTGATAGCACCTGAAAGTGTTTCAAATTTATTGTAATTTTTTTTCATGACATTTCCAGTGCTAAATGACAACCATACAAAGGTTTAACACAAAACTAATTTTCACAGCTAGGTGAAAGCCTATCCTACCTGCTTAACTAGTTTGTTTTGCCCCCCAGTAGTTTTGTGTAGGAGTACCAAAAAGGAAGCATGATTAGCACAATGATTCAACTGGCTTTTGTTACCAAATGACAGCCATTCACTCAAAGTTTAAAATCCAAGCCCAAGGCCATTAGTTGCCTGGTAGTACTTAAATATGGCACCCTATTTCTTCCTAGTGCAAACTGAGTAAAGCAGTCTCTTCCATTTCTTTCTAAAATCCTGAAACATCAGTGTTTGGGAAACTATCAAGCTTTTACTACTACACATAATGTAATTAAATGTGCAATTTCCTGCTTAATCTACCACCATATCCATTTTCCTCTCTAGAAACCACATTCGTGTGTTTAAGCAACAACAAGAACTGGTGGCAACAAAAACAGCAAAACTACCCTCCCACTTGAACAACACCTCTGAAAGAAATTACAACAGAACTGCATGACAGAAATTTACAAAAGCAGCTTTCACTATTTTGGAGGGAGAATTCTGCTTATCACCAGGCCCAACTCTGAAGGATAAAGAGCTGCTCAGTTCTCACCATGATTTGAAACCCTGTCCATCTCTTCGAAAAGCAAGAAGCAAGGTGAAATTAATCTTAACAATGCACAACTACAATGTCCGTACCTCTCTGGCATCACTAAAAACTAAAAACTGTCCCTCAAACTAACATTTCTTTATGTATTGTCCACCTTTCTCACAGGGACTCAAGGCAGTTGAAATGAATACCATTCGACAGAAGACTTAAGAGTCCCTAGAACTACTACAATTTTGTTTGACCTGAGTATGGACTACATTTTATTGACCTAAGAAAAGCCTCAGCATATTCTTGTGAGACTACCCCTTAAAAATGCCACCCGTCAAACCCAACCCTATTCCCTACTACTAAACCCTATCCTGACTTCACTTTCTCACTCTTCCTGCTGCAAAATCCGCGAGCCCAAAGGTCACTGGCCTCAGAAACTACTTGCCGAAGTTCTCACACCCTCCCGCTCACAAAAACCAGGAGGACTAAAGCAGGAGGCAAAGCACCACTACTTCCTCCAGGCTCGGGCAACCAGGAACATAACTATAAAGGAAAACCTCCGCAGCCGTACGAACACTCCAGAGAAGGAAACGGAGCACGCACGGATCCCAGCGGAGTGCCTCCCACCCAAGGGCCATGTTCCAAGCCGGGGGACGAGCTCCTGCCACTCCTCTCACACACATGCTCGACCGCCCCACCAGGAACACCTCCTCCTTGCTATCATGAAGCGACACCCCGGCGCCACCGCCCCGATGGCTCGCCCACCGTCAGGCCTAGCCACCAGCGACCCCCGCCAACCCTCTCCCCTCCGCGCGTCCGTAGGGGAGGCTCCGCACCACCACCCCTTGCCGACAAGGAGCGCGCCTAGGTCCTGCCTGAGAGGGGGAAAACCCCAACAGGCTCCACCACAAACCCGAGCGCGGCACCCACCTACCTGACAAGCTGAGCCCCCGCCGCCACAATACGCCGTCATCGGCCCCGCCTGCGTCACGTCAGGGCCTGTCGGCGAATCCGCTCCCACCTCTCGTCCCACCGGTCTCCAATCCACACGCGAGTTTCCTCTCTCGCCGAAGACTTGCCCGGTCAGCAACCAATAGATGGAGACGAGGAAACTGCCGCTCCCGCCCTCCTCCCTAATATCGGGAGAAGATTGGCTGGATCCCTTTAGGGTGGGAAGGAGCCGAGTGGAGGGTGTTGACTTCCTTCCATTGAGTAGGCAGGTGGGTCTGTATCCTGGAAGGGTCGCGGTAGAGAGGGTGGAAGCCGTTTTGTAAATCTCCGCCCCTTTCCTGATGTAAACATCTTTGCACGCAGCTGCCTGTCTTTATTCGGATCGAAGCCTTATTGAATTCAGTAGGGCTTTTTCTTTTGTAAGACTGCAGCACTGGGTACGTTTACTAGGGCCTCTCAAGGAAGCATGGAGAAGATTGTGCTTAATATATGCATAAGCCTATTGTCATGTGGTGCGATCACAGGTACACTGACCAGAAAATAAGTAAGACTTAGGGGTGTGTTTGTGTAGGATGGTGAAGGGCTTCTGTGGAAAATGGTCGCATGATCTGAAGCGCAGCAGGGATTTAATATAGGCAAAATATTCCCCCCTGCAATTATAGAATGAGTACTGTTAAAAGTTTTGTACATTACTAATTTTGTTGTACCATGGATGTTTGCTATGGACTAGACTAGGCCCTTGGGTTGACTTTGAAAGGCTTTAAACCCTTATTCTTGCTGTGCCCTCCCATGCCCAACTCAGTTTTCAGGTAAGTGATGGGAGATAGGGATGCCAGTCTCCAGGTGGGCCCTGAAGATCTCCCAGAATTACAGCTCACCTTCAAATGAGAGAGATCAGTTCCTCTGGAGAAAATGGCTACTTAGGAGGGTGGACTCTACAGCATTGTACCCCACTGAGGTCCCTCCCCAGCTCCACTATCCCCTAAATTTCCTGTAATTTCCCACTTTGGAGCAGGAAAGTTTGCACACCAGTTGTATAAAAACCAAATGATTAATATGTTGATAATCAGTGCCCATATATCACTGGTGCAGTGAGGTGCCAGTTAGGATGTTGAACTAGGAACTGGGAGACCCAGGTTCTTCCATGGAACCTTGCTGGGTGTCCTTTGGACAGTCAGTCAGCTTAACCTACCTACTAGAGTTGTTGTGAAATGGAGGAAGAGAGAATGATGTATTCTCTGAGGTCCTTGGCGAAGTGTAGGATAAAAATCTACTAAATAAAAAAATCTCGGTAAAGATAACTGTCTGTGTTACTGATGAAGTAAAAATAAAAATCATTAAATGTCATAATGGTTTAGAAAGTTTAAATGATAACTAAGGGAAAAGCACTTCCAATGAGATGTGGCTATTAGTTACATGTTGGTAATGTGGCTCCCATTAAAAAAAAGTTAGGGGAAAGAAAGTCCTGGGCCCTCTAAAAAAGAAAAACAAATTGACATTGCATGTTATATCCTCTTTCACTGAATTTGGGGTGATCTGTGCTTGTCTGTACTTGCAAACATGTGTGTAATCCTTTCTACATTATGCCTTCATACCTCTAAAAAAAGGAATACTTCTTTCAGTGCAATCTTGATCAGAATAAAGGTAAAGGTTTCCCCTGCTCGAAAGCCAGTCGAATACAACTCTAGGGATGCGGTGCTCATCTTAGTTTCCATGCATGAGAATTACAGCCTTCTAAATCCATAGGCCACATTGACCTGCAGACAGATTCCAAAAACTAACATAATGCCTTTTTACTAAGACAAACCAAAATGTCAGAAAACAACTATCCAACAAATGTCAGTACAAAAAGGCAAATGTCAGTACAGAAGGGGGAGGGAATAAAAATTGTCTAGGGTATGCATGTGGCAATCCCTTACATGGATAGCCCAGGTTAGTCCAATCTCGTCAGCTCTCAGAAGCTAAGCAGGGACGGTTCTGGCTAGTATTTGGATGGGAAACCTGCAAGGAATACTAGGAGTGTGACATGGAGGCAGGCAATGGCAAACCACCTCTGAATGTTTCTTGCCTTGAAAACCCTAGGGGGGATCGCCATAAGTCAGCTGTGAATTGACGGGACTTTCCTCTACCACCATGAATGTTGCAAAAACTAATGTCTGCAGTTGTAGAATTAAAATACAGGACACACTATGGGCAAAATGAGATTAGATTGTGCCAAACAGGCTTGCAAATTGCAGCAATGATTGCTGGGACAAAGCAGGAGAGAGGGAAAATGTTATTCTCCCTTTGTGAATATAAAAGGCAGCTTTTAGTCATATGTCTGTCCAGTATTACATGAAGCAATCAGGAGTCAGAGCAAAAGAAAAGGGTGTGGTCCTTATATGAACTAAGTTGTAGGTTAAATATATTAGATAAAAAATGAAGGTCAAATTGCTTGGTATCATCTTGTGGTTTGAGGCCAAGCAACTCATATACATATATATATATAGTGCAATCCGAAAACATTTTCCTGGGAGTAAACTTAACTGAATAGACCCAGTTTTGGTTGCTCTGAAATGTATAATAGAGACTCTCAATTGTCCCCCAAAATTCTTATCGTACTTCCACATAATGTACCGTGCAGTCCTTGCAGAGTTGCTGCAACCTAAATGTATTCATTTCAATGAGTTTAGTGTGGAGTTACTCAGTATATGACTGCACTGTCAGAAAGGTGAAATCTGGCATATTTGTAACCTAAGACACATTGGTTACTAGAAAAAAGTTTAAAATTGGGTATTTGTACATCCAAAAGTCAAACTTCAGGATATGAAATGTAGACAATTGAAGGCAGCTGTCCAGTACAATTAGCAAAAAACGCGTATGAGATGGAGTGGAAGTTCCTGTTACACTTGAGTTGTCACAGGATGAAGCAGGGAGAGCACTTTCTAGAAACAGCCAGAAATGTGTATTTCTATTAGTTCTAGCACTACTTGGTCATGTTTGTGAATACTTCATAATGAATAATACTGGTAATAATTCCTGTATGGTTGGCAATAGAATTTAATAACACTACCAAAATGGTTCTACAATGCTAAAATATTCTTGATGTGCAAGATAAGTATGCATGTGTATACTTGACTGAGTTCTAATTGCTTATCTGCTGAATTTTTTTTATGGATTAGCACAAGGAATATATCTTACATTTTGCCCACTGCACTTATATATTTATATACATGAGGGCCATAGTGCAGGAGGTTGTACTAGATAACCCTGGAGGTCCCTTCCAACTTTATGATTCTATTATCTTTGTTACCTTCTGAAGTATGAAATCCCCCCCCCCCCCCCCCATGATAACCTGCTTGTTACAGAAAGGGAGAGAAATAGCTCCAACTTATATTAGAAAATAATATTATTTCCAGAAGATAGTTAGCTTTGGGCTTTACCATCCATCTGATAACGAGAGGGTTGCAGGCTAAAGAAGAGATACTGAAAATACCCCATTAGATGGCATCATCACTATTTGACTTAAATATATTGGAGAGTGCTGTCAGGAGGGCATTCTAGGCAGGTCTTGGAAATGACAATGAACTATGCGTGAGAGGTTTGCCAACCTCCAGGTGGAATCTGGAGTTCTCCCAGGATTTCAGTTTATCTCAAGGCAACAAAAATAAGGTTCCCTGCATAAAATGGCTGCTTTGGGGCGGTGGACTCTATGACATTCTATCCTGCTGAGGTCCCTCCCCTCCCCAAACTATACCTTCCCCAGGCTCCACCCCCAAATCACCAAGAATTTCCCAACCCAGAATTGGCATTCCTAATGAGGGAGGAGACCTCCTCTAAAGTATCTAGGACCAAGGACATTTGGGTCCCAACCCATTTATCTGGTTGTGAAATGTTCTTCCCATGGACACTCAGCAGACATCTACTTTATCATTGTTTAGGAACTAGGTGAAGACATTTCAGTGGGTGATATATACATTTCCTGTTCCTTCTGCTTTTCTGTTTTTATTGCTGTTGTTTTTAAATTTTGTTTTTAAATTTTGTTTTTTTCTGTGTTATTCCAGTTTTTGCTTTTTTAGTATTTGTTCATTTTAATTGATGGCTTTAAACTTATGCCTGACTTCTGCTGTCAAGACTCCATGGGCGTTTAGTCTGAAAAGTGAAATAAAAATCTTTAAATAACTTTATGAATTAATTAAGCCACAATTGTTAATTGTGTCAGGAAAGCAACAAGGAAACCAGTTGCAATGATGTCATAATTTATAATGTTCAGTTGGACACTGTTTAGGGGTTATGCTACCACATTTTGCAATAGCTGCAGCCTTCCAAAACAATTTGAGAGCAGCACATTGTGGTAATCAACCATAAACTTCATTTCTAATAATGGACCAATGAAACAGATCCCTTTGAACCCATGGCTGTCAGCAGGGGTCATTTCGTAGAAAAAGATGTGCAGGAGCTTATTAGCATAACTCATTTGCATAACTCATTTGCATATGCCATACCCCCTAACATTCCGGAAGTGTGTCAGAAGGCAACACCCACCCCTCAGGCTCCACTCCACAGATGAGTGAAACTGACCTGCTCTTCCTCCATTCCCTTCCCCATCCAATACTTTGTGCAATAAAAAAGCTCCTGACCACTACACCAGACTGATGGGGTAGAAGCTGCTGAAGGGTTGGTGAAATTTCTCCAGTACTTATGTGCCATGTGCCCAGATAAAAAATGGTATACTTAGAAAATTTATATGCCACCTTGAGCAAGTCTCTGGAAAAGCAGCACACAGTCATAAAAGGAACAATGATAAAATTATCAATATTAAAACAAAACATTAAAAACAATAAAGACCCTAGCAAGGCTTTCCCCGGGGTGCTGCACCTCTGCACTTCTCGGGGAAGCCAAGGAGAGGGTGGGGCTTGGTCATGTGCCCACCCCCTGGGCTCCTCACTCCCGGAGCTGCGCTCCTGTGCGCTCCTGCTCCAACGGACCCCTGGCTGTCAGTACCAGGATCAGCAGTATTTCAGCGGTATGTGGCTGCTGTATAGACTAGGGCAAATCCTATGTAACTTGATATTTATAAAACAGAATATCAAAGACTGGTGACAGCCAGCAAAGATAATTTCCCAGGTGACTAAGCGGATCTGTTAGCCCCAATCTTCTAAGTGTCACTTTCCTAGTAAGGGTAAAGGTTTCTGATCTTCTGTGGGCAATTGCAAATAATATATGTGATACTGGGATCACTGAAGAGAAGAAAAGAAGGAGATTGGATTTATATCCCGCCCTTCACTATTGGAAGGAGTCTTAGAGCAGTTTACAGTCTCCTTCCCCTCCCCACAACAGACACCTTGTGAGGTAGATGGGGCTAAGAGAGCTCTTGAGAGAACAGCTTTGAGAGAACTGTGACTGACCCAAGGTCACGCCAGCAGCTGCATGTGGAGGAGTGGGGTATCAAACCCAGTTCTCCCAGATTAGAGTCCATGCTCATAACCACCACACCAAACTGGCTTTCCAAAACTTGTCACAAATGATAATCATTTGACTCAAGTGCCTAAGGTGAAGAGAAGCACTGCGTGGCAAACTGTTGATCTATGACAGCAATAAGCTCTTACTTTTGGAATCTCGGGACTTACAGTACTGAAGTGATCTATTCTCGGATTTGTGGTGGTAATTTTTTGCATGAAAGGTTTTCAGACATTGACTAGGGCTAAATTAGAATAATCTCATTGACTCCAGTGGTGTGAGCAATAGGAGTGTAGTTTAATGGACACACAGAATAAAGAACAAGGGAGAAAACTGGGCATTCTTCTTCCTCTTCTTCTTTCAATGGAACACATTTAATCACTGCATTCACAATCTGCAACAATGGCACACACTTTAAAAAAAAACAAAAAAACTTTTTTCTGCCTCCAGCCTCATTCTCTGTTATTTTTCATCTTTCTTGATGTGATACATCTGCTTTATAAACATGTATCATCAGTTCATGGTGTTCCCCAGTGAGTTCTGGGAACTGTAGTTGTGGAGACTGCTACAAATTCTCAGTAATCGTTAGCTCTTTCCCACCAAGAATTTTGGGGGTTGATTGCTTGTTTAAATATCTTTATGAGTTGCCTGAGGCTCTTCAAGGCACAACCATTAAACTAGTTGAAGGCCATAGTGAAGATGCATCAAGCAGTGCTGTCCTAAAGAAGTCACATCCTTTTAATTGTAGAGTTAAAGCCTTCTCAGTTCATTGAAGTCAGTGGGCTTGGAAGACTGTAATGCTACTTGGGATTACATTCAGGGGTCGCAATCACACGCACAATTCGTCCCAACATAGGCGTAAATGCTGGGTGGATTAAAGGAGCACGATCAGACACCAACATCTGAGAAGCGCCCTGCAGCCATCAACAACCCGTTTTGCTCTGCTGCGCAAGCAGATTTTAAAAAAACACCTGGGAAAGTCCTGTAGCAAACGGGTTGCAACGGGCCGCAGACAGACTTTTCCTGCGTCTGATTACCCTAGTGTGCTCCCATGGTGTCAGGATAGTCTGATCAGGTTATCCCGACTCTGCAGGGTTTTTTTACCCCCGTTGTAGTTGCGCATCAGCACACACTGCCGCACATTCCATAGGGAGACCTCAGGGTGGAGGTGCGCTTCACTGATTCCTCATGTAAGCACATCAGGAACAAACCGTTTTTTAAAAACCCGACTCACCCACGGTTGTGTCTGATCACATGGTGGTGAGCTGCGCCCACATCTACAAAAGTCCATGTGATTGCGCAACTGTGAGTCAACTTATGCCGGAGGAAATAGCCCCGCTCCCCCCCCCCGCTTTATTTTGCGTGTGTGACCACCACCTAGGTGTCTCTTCCTTCTCAATGTTTCCAAAGATTCACAATACTTTTTCTTCTAATCTTCCTACTTCCTACAGCAACAGTAAGTTGTTGGGCACCCCCAGAATTCTTACTAAGTTGGATGTTCACTCCAAAAAGAAAAGGTTGAGTTCAGAGGTGTCAGGGTATGTTGAAGGACACCATAGTCTGCAGTTTGTAGTATCTTGAAATGAAGTACTGGGCTGGCTGGAGACTTAATTAGATTACATGGAGTTGGGTGCAAAACAGGTTTCAAGACAAAAGTGGCAGCTCTCTCTTTGAGAATATAAAAGCCAGCAATTAATCAGATTTCTCTCCAGTACTGATTGGAACACAGCTTTCCCTTCTGGTTCACTGCCAAAAAAATATTTCACTGCCCCTTTTTAATCTTATTTCTTCTTCTTCTTTATACTTCATTGTCTCAGATTCCCAAATACAAGTTGCAGTACCTTCTGCAAAGAATTAATCCTCTTGCCAGGCAGAGAGGAACCTTAAAGTTCTGGTTGGAGGGCAGATCACTACTTTGCATTCCATTATTGGAAAGAACAGCTTGCTATGAGAACAATATCAACTTTTGAATGAAATTACATGCCTGGAAGGGGAGTATAAAATGTAAGAGGCAGAGTACCTCATTATCACTCCTACAAGCTGGTAGAACAAACCTCAAGTCATTGCAATTTCCCACATAAAATAATCTCTTGGATATATTAAAGGAGGCCATTATGCACATGGCAGTAATATGGAGAAGTTATTAGAGAGGGCAAAAAAGAATAAATGATTGTAGGCACATATTTCTGTGAGGCATAAAACATAATAATCTCATTAATACATACCCTGAAATAGTAATCTCTCAGACTTGCAAACAGAAATGGCAGCACTTAGAGTGTTCTGTTAAAGGATAGCAACTTTCCCCCTGTACCTGTCATAGTACTTTGCTAAGCATAAAAAATTTGCATTTCTAATATGATACACAGTCTTATGCTAGCAATTGGCAGCTCTGGCTGAGCTATTCTCCAGCCAAGAAGCTCAGCAGGCTGCAAATGAATACGGCTGCTGACAAGCATTGTGCTACCCCAGTCCTTGGATATAGATCACTTACACCTCTCAGCAAGAGAAGAGGGTGGTTCCAGAACTAGACACATGAACAGAAGTGGGTGGAAATTGTAGGTATCCAAATGCAAGATGTACATAATACCTTTCAGTCAGGAACAAAGCAACCTGAATATGACCCAAATACAATTGCTGTGCATATTCCTACAAGTTCATCTGACATATAAGTGGCAACTATTCCAAACAAATTTCAGCCATATCTATAGGCATATTTTTTGAGGAATTTATGCTTGTGACTCACAGTTTCCCCAAACTGCAGGAGCAGCAGCATAGATACAGGTTGTTCTCCTCTTTGGTCATGGTCACATGGCACCCTAATCCCAGATAAAACCCTGCTGGACTTTATTACAGGATTTTTTCTTTCAGGTTGGGATGATCACACATCCCAACCCGGCGGTGGCGGCAGCTGGGGGAGGCAAAGCGAGGGCCACCCACACACCTGCGCCTCCCCCGAAAGCCACAGGAGGAACATATGTTGTCAGCTCCAGGAAGGAGGATTCCAGAGCAAACTCATGCAGCAGCCAAATCACTCACTCACCACTTTAATGCCGGTAGCTCAGGAGGAACTGGCTGGCTGGCTCGCCCCACACTCCACTCCGGGCCCAGAGCCCCGCCGGCCGCCGCCTGATCAGAAGTGAGAAGCATGGGGGGGTGCCAGGCGGCAGCGGCCAGTGGGGCTTGGGGCCCAGAGCAGAGTGCGGGGCATTTTTTTTCCTTTCTTGCACTTGGGCACTTGAGTTCATTGCGAGAGAGGGCTGTCCAGATCGGCAAAATCCCAGGTTCAAAGCACAACTCCTGGGAAAATACCTGATTTTCCAGGGGTCAGAAAATGCGCTAGGAACCCGGGATTGAGCGTGCTTCAGTGCAGGAGTAGCCATGGCTGGTCTGGTCAGTCCCTTTAAATCTGGGAGGAAACAGCAGTAACTCCCGCTTTAAAGGGCCATGTGACTGCGGCCTTTCTTAGATCTATCCCAAGATTGGCTAGTGGTAAAATGCTTCTTCACTGCACAAGCATTTGTATAAACATTTAAACTATGGAAGGTAGATATCTAATTTGTGCTATGTGATTAAGCTAAATCAACCTTCACTGGTTTTGCCAGCTAGACTTCACTCTACTTGGGTGTCGAATATATTGGCCAATTTATATGTCAATGTGATATAGCCAAAACAGCAAAAAGAGTTACTTCCTTTGGCCTCAAGACTTAAGAGCAGCATTGAAACCTCCTAGTCAGCAGCTGGTAATTTCTGATCACATAGGATGGGACAAGTGTGAAAGTTCTTAAACGAAATTCCATAAGGAGAGGGCCCACTTGGTTTTGATATGGGAAGTGTTAAGAATATGAAGAGAAAGCTCCAGGAGTGGCTGGTAAAGAGAACATAAGAGAAGCCAATGTTGGATCAGGCCAATGGCCCATCCAGTCCAACACTCTGTCGCACAGTGGCCAAAAATACCAGGTGCCATCAGGAAGTCCACCAATGGGGCTAGGACACTAGAAGGGAGGGGCTAATATGGCCTGGCTAAAAAGGAAGCTGAGACATAAAAATAATAGTTAAGTGCCTTCAATCCACATATAACTCATGGCAACCCCTCATGGGACTTTCAAGGCAAGAGATGAGCACAGGTGGCTTGCCACTGCATTCCTCTGCATAGCAACACAGGACTTCCTTGGTGGTCTAATAATGGCCAACCCTGATTACTTCTACCAAGGTTCCAAGAGATGCTTCTGCCTGGATATTACTATGCAAAAAAGCAAGATTCTCAAGGCTTTCATTATATGTCCAGAGTAATTTGGAGTAGCTTGGGGTTCTTAATTTTCAGAAAAGTGAAAGAGAAGGGGAAAAGATGGTTTAGTTTCCAGGAGGACCAAACGGATACAACTCTACAAGTCTGTGGCAGTCAAAGCGTGGTTATAAATAACAGAGGCCCAAGTGCACCTTCAGGAAGAGGAACTGGATAAATGCTCATCAGAGAGAGAGAGAGAGAGAGAGAGAGAGAGGAAATAAAATTCAATGTTACTTTTTTAAAAAATTAAAAAATCCCCCCAAATACCAAGATTCTTAATCAGTGTTGGTTCTTGAGAGAGTAGTAGAGAAGAGCTTGATGGTAAAAGTTGTGGAGCAAACAGTTAGCCTGGGTTCAGTTTCACTTTCAGCTAGTCTGAGAAGGATGTGATGGAGCTAGTGCTGGATGGCTGCTCCTAAGACAAGTAGGGCTGCCAAGTCAGCCCGGGGGGCGGGGGATCCCCCACTACAGGGGTTCCTGATCCGCCGGCCAGCATTGGGCCGAAGGGGGAAACCCCACCCCCGAAGTCGTCCAGCCTGGACGACTTCCCCCACATAATGACGTCACCCAGAAGTGACGTCATCACATTGGGGGCGTTGCCAGGGCAACGCTCTGGCAATCACCCCAAAACTCTATGATACCATAGAGTTTTGGGGCGATTGCCAGAGTGTCGCCCTGGCAACGCCCCCAACGTGCTGACATCACTTCCAGTGACGTCACCCAGCGCGTGCGCAAAGCGCGCACACCAGGGAAGCTCCCGACCAGCAGAGGACTCCCCCCCGCCGGTAAGTTCAACAGACTTGGCAACCCTAAAGACAAGTGAGTCCCTTGTTGGCTGGGCTGCCCCCCTCTTTAACACCATGATGTAATGTCAGGCATGGAATGGGCAGATCTGAGTTTAAATACTCCACTACAATGCTTACTGTCACTTCTTCTCAGTCTAACCTATCTCACAGAGCTGTTGTTGGGATAAAATGAAAAAGAGAGAACCATATATAGCTCCTTGGAGGATTGGTGCATATGAATGTAGTTAATAAACATCCCAGTTTTGTTAGGCAGTTCTGAGTCTCTGAAAGGAAGCAAAAAAGTGAGTAAAATGTTTCTATTAGAAGTGTAACTTTACAAGAGATCTGCCTCATTTAATTGGGACTATGGAAGATAACCAAGGGAGAAGCAGAACAAAAGCATCCGTTCTGTAGCCTTCTCTCACTCCCTGCCCATTTCTTTAAAAAAAAAAATTGTGTCAGGTTGATGGCATGACATCACTTCTGAGGAAAATCCAGAAGTGACATCATGCCTCTAAGAATTGCCAGAAACTCCCTGGAAGTGATGTCATTGCCATAGCCAATGGCACCCCATCCCCCCCCCCCCCCCCGCCAGATTCCTGCTAGTTTTTAATGCAATTTTGTCCTGTTTTCTTTTGTAAGATGCCTCAGACAGGTTCCCTGTAAGGGCAGAATAGACATTTTATAAATAAATGATTTTATTTAGTAAATTCATATTCTGCCACTCCAGAGACCTGCTGTAGATGACTCACAAATAAACAGTGATAACCACCATAATGTAAACTACCAATATTAAAAGCAAAATTTTAAAAACAGCAAAAACAACATTGAGAAGCCTAAAAAAATTAAAATAGACCTTAGGCTAGAAGTAGACCATATATGGAATCTCTCAATTACAGGTCTTGGTAAAAAAAAAAAAATGTTTTGTCTTGGTACCTAAAAAAATATAGAATGGATGTTAGGCAAGCCTCAGAGGAGAGGGCAAAGGTGAGATGCCACCACTGAAAAAGCCCTGTCTCTCCTTGCCACCCACTTTACCTCTGAAGGTGGGGGCAGAGAGTAGGCCTTGGGGACAGAACTTATACCAAACATTTTCAATTGGATTTTTCTGTGTGGACAAGAAAATCCTGTATTGACTTATTTCTACAGGACAATGATAGTGCCATACCAAAATACCACCTGAATAAGTAAAAGAGGATATTTGTCTGTGTATGCTTCTTCTACAAGTTGTGTGCATCAAAAGGTGCATCTATGTATAATGAGGGAGTATCACCAGGCTTCTGAAGATCAGATTTAAAAAAAAGAATATTATTTATTTATTTAGAATGTTTCTATGCTGCCTCTTCAGAAGCCTGCTTGAGGTGGCTTGCAGTTAAAAACCACAGTATTAAAAAAATAAGCCATTGGACATAAACAACATATAAAGACTATCCTTAAAACAGAAGCAGATCATTACAAGGCTGATAAAAGTGCTTGAACTGGAGAAAAATATAAGTGCTTGAAGTGGAATGACTTAGTTTCAAATTAGGCCACTTGCATAGATATATTTAAAAGGGCAGATAGGCTGAAGAAGTGAACTCCTCAGGGTATAGAAGTTTTAGAAGTTTAGAGCTGGTGATGATCTGCACATCCTTGGAGAGAATGCAAGAACCTCAGAAGTCCATTCTGTCATATGTCCTTACAAACAGTTAACCATTTGTGGTATTGCTGTGGCAAGGAGATACCACCTTGTGAAAAATGTCAACACTATTCCATGCCACTATTGCACCATTTCCCACTACCATTAGCTCTCTCCTTCAGATTTCAGAATTACCTTGTCTTCTGTTCCAAGAAAATACGTACCAGCAATGCTGCAAATGGGAATGGCTAAAGAGTACGCAGGCTTTGTTTTGATTAAACATTCTCATTTTTTAAATCAAGAATCCAGCTGCAATACTAATTTTGTCCCTGAATAGCTACTACTTCCATATTTCACATTGCCCTCCATGTTTCATATGCTGGTTCAGTCAACTAACAATGATCTACTGGACTCCACCTCCAATGTTTCAACTATTAGAATCTTCATAATGATCTTCTTTGTAGGGCCCAAGCTGGTCCAAACATATAGCAAGGTAGTGCTGTCAAATGACAGCTTGCCCCAGTCTACTGGGCATCCTCTGATAAAGGCCTTTCTAGCTAACTTCACTCCAACAAATACTTTGTGTGCAAAACTATTTGCAAAATTGCTTTACCATTACTAACAAATGAGCAACTATTGAACCATTCCATTAATTTCTCATGAGAGTAAAGTGGTGCTCAAAATCTTACAACAAAGGCTGTTACCATATATGGAACAAGAAATGCCAGATGTTCAAACTGGATTCTTAAAAGGTACTAGAGATTATATTGCATATTTACATTGGTTACTGGAACATACTAGAGCATTTCAGAAGAAACTCAGCTTGTCTTTCATAGATTACAACAAAGCTTTTGACTGTATGAATCATGAAAAGCTATGGTTGGCTTTAAAGGAAATGTGTGTGCTACAGCATCTTGATAGTTTTGATGAGCAATCTACACTCCAGACAAGAAGCCACTGTTAGGACGGAATATGAAGAAACAGAATGGTTTCCAATTGGCAAAGGTATCAGACAAGGATATATTTTATCTCTCTCTCTCTTCTATTTATATGCAGAACACATCATAAGGAAAGCTGGATTAGATTTAGATGAAGGTGGAGTGAAAATTGGTGGAAGGAACATTAACAATCTGAGATATGCAGATGACACCACATTATTAAGAGAAAACTGACTACTGATGAAGGTTAAAGCAGAAAGTACCAAAGCAGGATAACAGCTGAACATAAAGAAGGCTAAAGTAATAGCTACTGGGGAATTACACAACTTAAAAGGTTGACGATGAAGAAGTTGAAATTGTTCAAGATTTTCTGTTCCTTGGCTCCATCATTAACCAAAAGGGCAACTACTGCACCCAAGTAGTCTGAAGGAGACTGAAACTGAGGAGGGCAGCCATGAAGAAGCTAGAAAAGAAAAGGATTTGTCACTGGCAACCAAGATCAAGTTAATTCATGCTATAGTATTCCCCATTAGTATATGGGTGTGAAAGTTAGATAATGAAGAAAACTAACAGAAAGATTCCTTTGAAATGTAATGTTGGAGGAGAGTTTTATGGATACCATGGATTGCCAAAAAGACAAATAAATGGGTCGTAGACCAAATCAAGCCTGAATTCTCCCTGGAAGCTAAAATGGCTAAACTGAGGCTATCGTACTTTGGTCACATTATGAGATGATAAGAGTCACTGGAAAAGACAATAATAGTAGGAAAAGTTGAAGGCAGCAAGAAAAGAGGAAGACCCAACATGAGAGGGATTGACTCGATAAAAGAAGCCACAACCCTCAGTTTGCAAAACCTAAAAATGGTGCTAATGATAGGATGTTTTGGAGAACATTAATTTATAGGGTCCCCGTAAATCAGAAGTGACTTGACAGTGCATAACACACACATACACAGAGTCTATTTCCAGTATCAAATTATCTCTGTACTTGCAGAGTAAACACAGAAGGATGAGGTATTTATAATTTTATTTTTCACCATGGAGGACCACCAAGCCTATTACCAATTTATTCAAACCTGTCTGTGTGAACTTCATTAACTATTGTAATAAAGGCAAATTATTGTTGATTGGGACCACTGAGAAAGTGTTTGAATATTCAGTCTTGGTCTGTGTGTACATAGTCAAGAAACAACAGAAACGCCTTTTCCCTTCTATCCCAACTTGATAAGTGTTCAAACACTGGGCAGAGAAGCCTGTTAATTATTATCATACATTTCCAATTGTAGCCGCTTTTCTTTACTGTAGGCGTCTGAATGGAATTGTGAAATTTACCGAGCAAGAAAGAAAACGTCCTCAGTATTTGTGATTGCTGAGGATTTTTTTCCCTTGTTAAATGACAGCCAACTTATTGTGATCCTGTATAGGGTTTTCAAGACAAGAAATGGTCACAGGTGGTTTGCTATTGTTTTAAAAAGAACTTGTGCAGGTGTGCATATAAGCATTCTGTACATGAAGTTTTTTTTAAAAAAACACCTCTAAAACTGCTCTTCACATTGTGGCTGTGTGTGTCACAAATACTGTCCAATAGGTGCTTATATCATCGCTCCAGCAGGGGAATTTGGGGGCCTTCTGGGGGTGGGTGGGGATGCCCCCAATCTCCACCCCCAAGAGTGACCACTTGCCCAGCCACCCCTCTTCCTTCCCTCCTGCCTGATTTAAAGGGCTTCACCTGATTGGCAGAGATCACTTGGCCTGTCAACCAGCTGGAGAGACCTTTAAATCTAGCAGGAGGGAGAGTGGTGGTTCAGGGCTGCATGCTCGGTTTGCAAAAAGACCCTTTAAAGGGAGAAATCAGCCCCACGTGCTGTGGCCCCACCCTTTAAAGCAGCGGTTCTCAACCTGGGGGTCGGGTCCCCTTTTGGGGTCAAACAATCATTTCACAGGGGTCGCCAGCTGGCATCCGAGCCCCTCCCCTTCCCACCCCTCCCTCACCAAAAGCCCTGCTCCGCTCACCCAGAAGTCTGAGCAGAGCATGCCGTAGCTTTCCTACAGAGTGGGGGGGGGGGTTCAGAGTCCTCTGTCTAAAGTTTTGCTTCTCCAGGTTGCACAACTTCTGCGTCTTCTGATAAGCTTTTGTGTTGTAAATGTAGAAATCCTTAGGGAACAGGGTGAAATCCCTCCTCCGGTGGCCGCCCCCCCCTTTTTTATTTTGAACACCAAAGTAGAAAAAAAGGAGGAGTGTGTGTGTGTGTGTGTGTGTGTGTGTGTGTGGACAGAGAGAGAGAGGAGTAGAAAAAACTGTGGATTAAAAACAATATATATCTTTAATCAGGCTTCTTACTATTTTCAGTGCCCAAAAAGTTGAAGCAAAAATGTGGCTTCCGTTTCGCCCTCCTGCTCCAAGAGCAAAGGTTGATTCCAGCCCAGCTCTCCTCTCCCCCACCCCCAGTCCTTTTTGAATTTCTCCAGCTTTTCCGTTCTTTGTTACTTCTTTGCTTTTATTTTTAAAAAGAAAGAAATCATTTTTTTTTCTGTTTCTGACTGCTCATGCCAGAAAGAGATGTACTAAAAAGACAGGATTGCCCACTGGAAACAATGGGAAACACTTGAAGGCCCATTGGAAATAATGGAAGCCAGGAATGCCAATTGATTTGCATGGGCTCCACTGAAATACATTACAGTACAAGTAGAGTTGCAAAGAAAATGTGGAATGGATTTTCCATTAGGGTCTCTGGGCCCATATAGACTACTCTGGGACTGGAATGACAGGCCCCAGAGTGGAATGACAGGGCCTGGGGGTAGCAAGAGAGTTCTGGGACTGGAATGAGAGACCACGAGAGTGGAATGACAGCCACTGGGGGTAGCAGGAGAGTTCTGTGACTAGAATGAGAGACCACGAGAGTGGAATGACAGCCACTGGGGGTAGCAGGACTGTTCTGTGACTAGAACAAGAGACCATGAGAGTGGAATGACAGCCCCTGGGGGCAGCAGGAGTATTTTGGGAATGGAATGACAGGCCCCAGAGTGGAACGACAGCCACTGGGGGTAGCAGGAGTGTTCTGTGACTAGAATGAGAGACCACGAGAGTGGAATGACAGCCACTGGGGGTAGCAGGAGAGCCCAGGAAAAGCGGCAAAAGCCGCCCCCGCCCCACCTACCTTCCTTCCCCCCTCTCCCCCCTTTCTCTCTCTCTGTCTCTCTCTCTTCCCCCTTTCTCTCTCTCTCTCTCTCTCCCCCCTACCTGCAACAGCCTCTCCCCCCCACCTACCTTCATTTTCTCATGGCATCTTCTGTTGAAGAAAAGTAAGTCTGAAGCTTTAGTGTTCGTTGTGTCTTGTTGGGAATAGCCTGCAAATATATGTGTGTCTAAAATCTGTATTAAAGTTGTTTGCTGCTAACTGCCATGCAAGAGAAAACATCTGAAAAAGTAGCTTCATTGTTGTGTGTGTTGGCAGAATTTTATGGTTGGGGGTCACCACAACATGAGGAACTGTATTAAAGGGTTGTGGCATTAGAAAGGTTGAGAACCACTGCTTTAAAGAGTCTTTTTGCAAGCTAAGCATGCAGCCCACAACCGAACAGTGGGCAATGATAGCTCTGCAATACTGCACCCAGCTCTTATTTTCACATAATACTGCAAAGTACACAAGATAGTTTACACGATAACAAGGAAATGAAAAAGCTATAGCTTATTTCCTCAAAAACTGAGTTTCAGACATACATGATATACCAAGTGAAAAATGAGGCAAGAAGCAAAGTTAAAGAAAAAAATCCAGCTAAAGTTGATTACTTCCAGATTTTCAGTGGGAGTGTGATTTTCAGCACCTCAGTTTTACATTGCAGAGGCAGACCTTTCTACCTGGCAAGCCTGGAAAGGAATTATTCTGGTGTGTGCATGCTGTACAGTGAGGATAAGTAGAGACACTTGGGTAAGTGGTCCAGATCTAAGAGGCTTGCAGCTCTCTTTGCAGTACAGTGCTTCTCCCTCCCTTCTAGGGTTGACCACAGGCCTGGTGAAAAATATCCCTTCATTAAAGGCTTAGTTTGTGAAAATAGACAGCTGAAGTGTTTCATGCATGGAGTTAAATAGGGTTGCCAGCCTCCAATTAGTGGGTGGAGATATCCTGGGATTGCAACTGATCTCCAAACAGAGATCAGTTCACCTGAGAAGATGACTGCTTTGGAAGGTGCACTCTGGCATTACACCCTTCCATTCCCTTCCCAAACCCTGCCCTCCTAGAGCCTAGAGGCCATTTCAACTCACCAATTGCATGGGGGCTGGGAGTGGCTTAGGTGTATATAGTTAGGGCACTTGCTCCATGTAAAGCATTCCTGTTGAGATGCAATAAACTGCTGTTTGTTGAAATCACTATGTCTTTGCCTCTGCTGTGTTAAACCCACTGTTTAACAAATATCACCAGGTTAATAACATCCCATTAAGCCTCTTTTAAAGGGGAAGAACATTTTTTTTCTCCAGACAGTTGGCAACCCTAGTCTCTTCACGCCAGAAGGGTGCTACTGTTATCTAGCCCTGAAAATGAAGGGGAGAAGCTGTTGCTTCCTTACTTCCCACAAGGTTGCTCTTCCAAGGAAGGCTCTATGAGTATGTTTGTGCAGAGAGGAAAGGTGTATGTTGAGGGTTGTGTTCTCCTTTGGGGGGGGAGTGTCAAGGTGTGTTATTTCTATATTAAAACACTCAGTCTCTGAGCAAACTTTAACTTTATTTTAACAACTTATTTATAGAGCTGTCTTGGTCTTAAACCTTTTTTTCATTCTGTTCAAGCCCTAACTGAGGAGAAACTGAAAGCAGGTATTATGTTTGCCTAGTTCCTGGCTCCTCCCAGGAACTACAATATAATCATTTTTCCATATTGCTACAGGGGGGCTACACCCTCTAATGCCTTTGAGAGACCCTAAAATATATCCATAGTAGCCATTTTGATTGTGCATATGATGAGGTAACTGAAAGGATAGATATTTTAATGATTTTGATGATATTTAGACTTTAACTACCCACACATTGATTGGGTCAATATGTGTTCAAGTCAGGAAAAAGAGATTTGAGTTTCTAGACACTCTCAATGGCTGTGCTATGGAGCAGATGGTCACAGAACCTACCAGGGGAGAGGCGATCCAGGATTTGGTCCTAAGTAACACCCAAGATCTGGTGAGAGATGTAAAACTGATTGTACCGCCTGGGAACAGTGACCATAATGTTATTGAGTTCAACATTTGTATAAATAGGGAGTTGCCCAAAAACACCAACACAACCATTTTTAACTTTAAAAGGGATAACTTCTCTGATATGAGGGGACATGTGAGGAGGAAACTGAAAGAAAAAGTAAAAAGGGTCAAAAACACTGGGGAAGCTTGGAGACTATTTAAAAATACAGTCCAAGAAGCTCAGAAAAAATATGTATCGCAGATTAGGAAAGGCACAAGCAGGTATAGAAAAAGGCCTTCTGTCAGGAACTGCCATTTCCCGCTCGGGAGGTGGGATGTAATGCAGTAGGCTGCGTGGCTCCCCCCCTCCTTTGGAATGTGCTCCTTTTCCCTCGCTCTTGCCTCCGCCTGTGCCTTCGCTTATCTGTAACCTTGATTGAGTCTTCTCACAGTATTTTTGCTAATTGGGTTTTTTCCTACAGGTGCAAACCGCTTTCCTTCCCGCTTTTCTATCTGGGAACAAACGGGCTGATGTTTTAGGCATCCTTTTCCTTGACTGATTGGGGGGGTTTCTTTGCTACACTGTGGTTTGAATACACTATAACTGTACCTTAACATGCCTTCTTCCCTTTACTGACCCAAGAAGTGTGAACCAGTTGATCCACCATTAAATAAAAGAAGCTCTTGTTTAAGACCCTTTGTTTGTGGTTTGAAATCTCTTGGACTCTCACACCTGCATGGTTAACAAACAAAGTAATGGAAGCTATAAAAGGTAAGAAGGATTCCTTTAAACAGTGGAAAGCTAGTCTCAGCGAGGTTGATAAAAGGGAACACAGGCTGTGGCAAATAAAATGGAAGTCTGTGATCAGGCAGGGAAAAAAGAATGAGCATATTGCAAAAAAACAAAAAGACCTACAATAAAACTTTCTTTAAATATATTAGAAGCAGGAAACCAGCCAGGGAGGCAGTGCGGCCCTTGGATGAGAAGCTGAATGTCTTTTTTGTCTCTGTCTTCACTGTGGAAGATGAGAAGTGCTTACCCACTCCAGAACCACTGATTTCGGGAGGGGTGTTGTGTTGAAAGACCTGAGTCAGATTGAGATGACGAGAGGAGGTCCTACAACTGATAGACAACTTAAAAACTGATAAATCTCCAGGCTCAGATGGCATACATTCAAGAGTTCTGAAAGAACTCAAATTTGAACTTGTGGATCTCCTGACAAAAATATGTAATCTTTGCTTAAAATCTGCCTCCATTCCTGAGGACTGGAAGGTAGCTATTGTCACCCCCATCTTTAAAAAGGGTTCCCGAGGAGATCTGGGAAATTATAGGCCAGTCAGTCTGACATCAATACTGGGTAAGTTAGTGGAAACTGTTATTAAGGAGAGAATTAATAGCCACATTGATGAACGAAAACTATTGAGGCAGACTCAGCATGAGTTATGTAAGGGAAGATCTTGTCTCACTAACCTGTTAGTGTTCTTTGAAGGAGTGAACAAACATGTGGACAAGGGGGACCCAACAGATGTTGTATGCCTTGACTTCCAGAAAGCTTTTGATAAAGTTCCTCATCAAAGGCTCCTAAGTAAGCTCAATAGTCATGGGATAAAAGGACAAGTCCTTTTGTGGATCAAAAACTGGTTAATTAATTGGAAAAAGAGTATAAATGGGCAGTTTTCTCAGTGGAGGGTGGTAAGCAGTGGGGTACCGCAGGGATCAATACTGGGTCCAGTGTTTTTAACTTGTTCGTTAATGATTTGGAGTTGGGAGTAAGCCGTGAAGTGGCTAAATTTCTGAATGACACAAAATTGTTTAGGGTGGTGAAAACCAGGGAGGATTGTGAGGCACTCCAAAGGGATCTGTCAAGGACAGGCGAGTGGGCATCAACATGGCAAATGCGATTCAGTGTGGCCAAGTGCAAAGTGATACACATTGGGGCCAAAAATCCTAACTATAAATACATGTTGACAGGGTCCGAACTGGCAGAGACTGACCAAGAGAGAGATCTTGGCGTCATAGTAGATAACTCACTGAAAATGTCAAGACAGTGTGAAACTGTAATAAAAAAGGCCAATGCTATGTTGGGGATTATTAGGAAGGGAATTGAAAACATCAGCCAGTATCATAATGCCCCTGCATAAACTGATGGTGTGACCTTATTTGGAATATTGTGTTCAATTCTGGTCACCACACCTCAAAAAGGATATTATAGCACTGGGAAAAGTGCAGAAAAGGGCAACTAGAATGATAAAAGAACACTTTCCCCATGTTTAAAGTGCTTGGGGCTCTTTAGCTTGGAGAAAAGATGACTGAGGGTGACATGATCGAGGTTTGCAAGATTATGCATGGATAGAGCAAGCAGAGAAGTACTTTTCTCCCTTTCTCACAGTACAAGATCTCGGGGGCACTCAATGAAATTGCTGAGGAGTCAGGTTAGAATGGATAAAAGGAAGTACTTCTTTACCCAAAGAGTGATTAACATATGGAATTCACTGTCACAGGAGGTAGCAGTGGCTACAAGCATGGACGGCTTCAAGAGGGAATTGGATAAACATATGGAGCAGAGGACTGTCAGTGGCTATTAGCCACAAGGTATAGATAGGAACTCTCAGTCTGAGGCAAATGATACTCTGTTTTCTTGGTGCTTGGGGGCAGGGGGGCAACAGTGAGAGGGCTTCTTGTGTCCTGGCCCCACTGGTGGACCTCCTGATGGCACCTGGTGTTTTTTACCACTGTGTGACAGAGTGTTGGACTGGATGGGCCATTGGCCTGATCCAACATTGGCTTCTCTTATGTTCTTATGTTACCTTTTTCACCTTTAAGTTACCTGTTCCAGTATTATTTACATATGATAAGAATGACAGTAATTTTGGAAAATCCACTGGAGCCAGGAAGTATGGGTAGAGCTGAGTTTAGATAGGAGCCCTGGGGGGGGGGGGGGGGGGGTTTACCAACCCCGACCTTTTTGTTGTTCAGAACATTTCCTGATCTGAAAACCAGCTATCATTCTTTAAATCAAACTCATTTTAAATCAAACTCATTATAATTTTAAAAACCTAGGCTTCAAAAAATGGTAGGTGCAGTAGTGCATGCACTACTCCCATCATAATTAGGACTTTCTCCAGCTGGTGTTCTCCATAATTCATTATGTAGCCTCCAGAAGGACTAGAGCTGTCCTCTGTGCACAGGTATCTCATGGATCCCAGGAATCCTGTAAGTCATTTGCACTGTCTGTGTGTCAATACTAGGAACTGTCAACCAGTTTAGAAGAATTCCCTGCACTTCCCTATCCCCCGCCCTCCCCAAGATCTAGATGAGTGTGCTAGGAGCAGATGCTAATGATCTTTATACCAGAACTGGTCTGTTGTCACTCTCCTGCCACACACACTTTTCATTTCCAGCCTCTGCTCCATCCACATCCCTCTTTCACTTCTAGGTCAGTAACTGAATGCACCAGTCGCCATCCCTCAGGCTGGGGGCAGACACCCCCCCAAAATGACAGTTTTCAAAGGTCCACCCACCAGACCAACCCAGCTTTACTCATTCAACATTTTCTCTGGCTGAGGAATTTGGAGTTGCCATTTACTGACCCCCAAATTCTCAGTTTCTTTATGGCTTCCTTAGACAACAGTGTGCTCTGGAAATTTTATTTTATATTCATTTTGAATTGCTTTTGTGGATACTTAATAATCCAGTCTTGTATTTGGATAGGGCCAGCTGTCAGAAGACAACACAACCGGGAATCCAGTATAATTTTGGTACACGCTGCAAAGTCACATTCATCCATAAATCTAAATGATAGCCTATAAGGGAAATAGTTGCCATAAAATGTGGAAATAAATTCTTGATTTCTTTAATCTTGTCTTTGGCTGGGTTCAAGTTATCTTCATTTAGATAATTGGTGTAGAGTTTTACAATGGACAAGCAGCAAAGTAGTTTCTTGGGTACAATGTCTTTGCAATCCCTCCCAGGCAACTTAGATTTTATAACATATTTTTCAAAGATGAGATTTAATTACTTTGCAGCAACTGAAAGACACTAGTGGCCATGGAGATCACTGAATGAAATCTTGTATCGAGAGATGTGGGTGAAAAGTAATGAGAACAGCAAAAGCATTGTTTGACTGCAGCTTAAGAAATACTACATGCTTAATGGGAAGTTGGGTCACAAAAATTTTAAAGTGGTCAGCAGCTCACATTTCTTAAAAATTGGAGCATTCATTTCTGAATATTTTCTCTTCTGATTTAGCAGGTAATCACTCCTTTATTTTTTCATATAAATCAGTTGTAAAGTTTTATTGGGAAAAAAGGCAGAAGGTAAAATTTAACTACAAATCTGTCTCTTGTGTTTGTAGAATTAATGGAGTGCATTCCTATTTAACATTAAATCTTTTACTACTTTTTAAGGCAATAAGTATGAACTCTGACAAATCTGAGTCAGGTATCATCAATCACGTCATACAGCATTTCTTTTTAGAATGAAAAAGCTAATGAGAAAATCTTCTGTATATTTTGGCCAAAACTACTTGTTAATTTTTTTTTGTCTAAATGGTATCTGGGAACTTTGAGAATACCCAAAGCAATTAAGATGGAGTTCTGGATTTAAGATGTTAACTTCATATTAAAAATTAAATCCGTAACAGTAATTTAAACCATGGTATCAGTGTTAAACATATGGTGGAATCTGGAAGCTGTTAAGAAGATTGTTAGACTGAAAATTTCAAGTGCTGAGGGGAAAGAATGGTCTTGGAGATCTTCTCAAAGAAGCCCTTGTTTTATTCCAAGAACTTTAGCTATAGCGAGAGATTCAAGTCAAAGGCTGAAAAAAGTTGACCAAGACTAGTTAATTCTAAAGTGGCTCACTTGTCAGAGTAAGGTAGAAGGGGGTGCCTAGCCCTTTGCAAGATGAGACAAATGGGAGCACCTGGGCAAGCCCCCCAGGAGGCAAGGCAGATGGGGGTCCCCGGCCAAGCCCTACATAAGGTGAAGCAGATGGGGGCACTTTGCAAGTCTGAGGGTGGCTCATGGTCAAGCTCCAAGTGAGACAAGGTGAGGCAAGGCAGGATGGAGGGCAGCACTTGACCCAGGTGAGACAGCCAGTGCTTGGGCTGCACAAGATAAGAGAAGCAGCACCTGGCCTGCCTGAGGTGATGGAAGCAGCACCTGGCCAGTTGACTAGGCAAGCTGCCTCTTCCTCCTTCCTTCTTTTGGGAGTTGTCAGGTGGAAGGCAAGAGGAAATAGTGTGGGAAGTCGAGATGGGAAAATGGGTGCCCTGTGCAAGGCTTTGCAGGTTCCCCACTGTGCAACTGGGCCTAGCTTGGCAACCAGCACTATACAACTAGACCACAGTTTTCCTGGGCAGAGGGTGCCAAGGATAGAGTAGGGCAAAAAAACAACAACATCCTGAAGATGGAGAGAAGATAATGGTCAGTTGGCTGGTGAATGGCAGGAAAAGGGGAGAGGCTATTGGTGCTTTCAGGGAAGGGAAAGAAGGAAATAGTAGAGGAGAGGAAAATTCACCTGCAAGTCCCTGTGGGTTCCAGCATGCCATTACTAATAACCATTAGTAATTAGACCAGTCCTCTATAAATGTATCTACTTCATTTTCTAATAGTCCTGTTTTAAGAAAAAAGTAAATGCTTACCTCTAGTTCCCTGATAAAATAGATTTTTAAAAGCATTTCAGCTACAGGAGGAGCAGAGAAAGGGGAGGGAGATGTGGGATGTACATATAAGACTTATCACACAGCAACATTTATTTCCCGCCCTGTTTATGTACTTGATTTGGCATTGACTTTTGTGTGCTTTTGACAGGAGGGAGGTTGCCGATTACACATCCCACACAGAGTGAGAAATGAATTCCAGAGAAGTAGTGTGGATGCTGGGGGATGGGATGTAACTTGATCATCTTGGCTGTGTGGGTTTCTGGTTCATCGTCTAACCAAAGCAGTTAAGGTTAGAAATCCCATTATAGCTAGAAAGCAAGACATAAACATTATTCTGAGCTGATGCTGTAACAAAGGGACTGAATAGAAGTTTCTACATAAATGGTTATAGAAAAAATTAATAGGATTAAATATTTGTAGTACCTACGCATTGTTTGGCATTCTTTGCACTAGCACAGCAAGCAGTCATAAGGAGTCAATTTACATTTTTGTTGCTGTTGCTTGTCCTCTTACAATGCTGGTAGATGCTTCCTAAATTTAGGGATAGGAATAATCTGCCCCAGAGTTTGTATAATGCATCCCAGATGACTATTGGGACCTATTGCATGAATAAGTTTGGCCAAACATCTGAACAGGTCTTTAGACTAGGGGTTCACAATGTTTTTTGGTATGGTAACCCACAGGCCCAAACTTACTTGATATGGTGAACTAATTCAAAAAACAGAACATGCACAAATCAATAAAACTAGAGAAGTCTGGGACCCACTTTCCCAGGCTTTGCAAGTAACCATCTTGTGTGTCAGGACCCACAGGTTGGGAAACACTGCTTTAGACCGTAGATCAAGAATACTTACGTTTTTGTGGTGATAAAAAAAATGCTGCTTCTTATTCTTATGGTGACTAGATTCTTTTGTTAGGCTGGTGGCTGGATAGTAGTCCAAAATCATTGACTGGTCTCTCATCTACAAATGAGAAAGGGCAGCCCATCCATTAAACGATAAGCTAGGATACCAGAGATACAGAGGCTTCAGAACCAGCCCTGTCACCACTAGAGATGTGCAGTTTTTAAAAAACTGGTATTTTTTGGTTCGGATTTATTGGACCCAAAAAAATTATTCAGGATTTCTAAAACATCACAGATACAAATACCAGTATGGTATTTAGATCCAGGATTTTTCAGAAATTGCAAACATTTTCAGGTCCAATAGACCAGAACTGAAAAATACTGGTAAAAAAATATCAGCCTGATCTTGGGGCTGGCTTGGCTTCTTTTGCAGCCCGAGCTGCAGGAGAAGGCAATGCAGAGCTGTGCCATCAGCTGGGCTGCTGTGAGACGAAGCACCATTCTTGCCTCCCCTCAAGGGTTAATGTATATAATAATGGGCCTGGTTCTTCCTTGCAGGTGTTGCTAATTAAGTGCTTTGCCCTGCCTGGCACCATATCAGTCCAAGGCCAGAGCCGTTGGCTTCTCATGAGAACGTGTTCTTAGTGTTGGGTCGGGGAAGACCAGGAGCAGTGATGTAAGATTCTGGAGAATTCTCCTGGAGACATGTTAGGATTGGATGTAGACCTCCTTGACAGCTGCCCTCTCCTGCCACCTGGTTTAAACCAGGCGGCAGGAGAAGGTTGGGCAGAGCTGCACCTGCAGGCAGCTATTGGCTCCCTACAGGTACAGTGATCCCAGCTGGGCTGCCCTCTCCCAGGTGGCAGGAGAAGGCTGGGCAGTGCTGCACCTGCAGAGAGTGATGGGCTTCCTGCAGGCACAGCTATCAGCTCCCCGCCGGCTGGGCTGCGCTTTCCTGTTGCCCAGTTTAAAGCAGGGGGCAGAAGACAGCACAGAGCTGTGCCACTGGAGAGCTCTCAACTCCCCACTAGCCCAGGACTGTATAAGCCTGCCCAACAAACAGCTGAGAGGTGGGAGCAATCTTCTCCCACCTCTCCGCTATTTTTAGATCTACCCGAAATTACTGAATATATTCAGGATTCCCCCCCTCCCGGTTTTCCCAAGAAAACCCAGATACATTTGGGAAGCCAAAATATACTCCCAAAATACCAATAAGGTATTTTACAAGTATATTTTTGGCTTGGGTAGATCCAAATGCACACCCCTAGTCACCACCCTGCCCATCTGTGGCATCCATTCATACCCTGCCCTGCAACTCTTCTCAGGTGAACCTGACGTCTCAGCTGGCTTTGCAGTGTGAACCTGTATTCTCCTACATGGTGAAACTTGTATGACCTGAAAATTTATAGGTTGTCTGGCATGGGCTACCTAGATAAGCAGAAAGTGTTAGGCTGTATGTAATGTAAGTATGTTGGTTTGATGAGCTCTTGAAAAATAATTTGCTTTGTGTAGCCCATGTCTAGTGTACTGACCTTCTCCCTCTGTATTAAAAGAACCATTTAGCAGACAGGTGATGGTCATTTATTTTGAAATGTAATAGTTAACAGTGTCTAAAAACACAAAATGGCTAGTGAAAGATCACAACAGACATCTTTCTAGAGGCATTTTTGAGGTAAATTATGCTTCCATCCTGTTGTACCCAAGATATTTAACCTTAGATTAATGGCTTTAAAGTAAATTGTTGCCTCTCCACTCTACCCCTAGTTTTTATGTCTCTAAGTCCAGAAAGGGAGCCATGGTTTGTTTGTTTTTAAATAAACCTCTTAAATGAAGAGTGCTATGTGATTGTTAAGTAATTGCTGCAGTTATGAGACTGGAGGGCTTTGCAAGGCAGTTTTGCTGGTGAGGCATTTGACTTCACAGACCAAACCTATCTTATTTTGAAATTGTTTGTATCTGTCATTACTTGCAGCTTCCCTGTGAAAAGACCATTTATTAGAATGTGTGGGCTTTGACAGGTTTTCTGCATGTTTTGTTATGTCTATTAGCATTGGCTGTTTATTTCCCCCCTCCTTTTTTGCACAGGCTAGGGTTGGCTGATGATCAGTGATTGCTCCTCTGTGTTACAAATTGTGCTTTGAGAGCCTGTCAGGCTACCTAGCACCAGGCTAAAGGCGTATATAATACCAGAGTAAAAAATTAAGCAAATAAATAAAACATCTAATTTGCTAAGATTACTCCCATCAGGGAGCTTGAAGAGCGCTTGTGTTGTCTCATCCTGCAGCAGCCACTGTTTTACTGACAAAGGACTCTTTCAAACTCTACAGGGAAAGTAGTCATTGATTGTACCAGTAAGAGGTGTATATGCTGATTGCTCCCTTTTCCATTATTCCCTGTAAGATTGAAAACTGTATCTCAAATTGTGGCAGCTGATGTTTTGAAAAGAAATTAGATGCTGTTAAATACATGATAGAGTTTATATTTATTTTATAATCCATTATTATCATACAGGTAAAAGCAGAATTGATTTCTGAATGCCATATGCTTTTGAGGGCTGAAGACTAGCATTGAATGGCAAATGCTCTACAGCACATTGCACTTGGGGGAAAAGAGTCATGACATTTCCTGAACTGGATAGCCCAGGCAAGCACGATCTCATCAGATCTTGGAAGCAAAGCAGGGTCAACTCTGGCAAGTACTTGGATGGGAAACCTCCTTGAAATACAGGCTTTATTCAGCCACCTCTCTGAATATCCTCCAGGCCCCCAGTAGGGGTCAGTCACCAGAGTTTGCCATGACTTCCAGGTACACACACATACAAAAATTTAAAAAAACAAAAAAGGTGTTAGACGTTTTGTGGAAGAGTAATTTAGCCTTCCTGATGAAACTAGAAAGAGAGCTGATTGTTGTTTGGAAGAAACTGAACTGCAACTTAGCAGCATTGTGGACAGGATAAAGTAAATAACAGAAGGTTAAGAAAAGGAAGTTTGCTTAGTTTCTTTACAATTTGTATTTATTTAAAATGGAAATACTACATTCCTGGGCTATCTCTATCACTGTCATGATTCCTGGCTGAGATGCAACTTTTTTACTTTGAGTCTGGTGTTGGCCAGCAAGGCACTGCAAAGTGCTCTTATAGATTTTAATATTCATAAGTTTGAACTTGGGTTGCTATGCTGCAAGGACTACAGGCATTCTCCATTGCTGGGAGAAGCTCCAGTCCACTCCAGGAGGCTGGCAACCTCTATGGTTCACCAAGACAGAAGCAAGGACCCCCTTGCATAAGGGTTCTCTCTGTTACATCACACTGGGCAACCCCTGCCCCCTCCAACATACGTACACGGATTATGCTGCGTGAGGTTACCTGGCAACTAATCTTCAGCCCATCAAGTGGCCAGCAAGGGTCATTAAAGAGACAATAGAATGGCTCCGGTGACTCATCGGACTTTGCCCAGGTGTCAGTTCCTGTTTAGCCTCTAGTGTTGCAATATTGACCACCCCTCTGCATCCCCTCCTCTTTTTACTTTAACCAATGGTAGGGTTTGTAGGGATGGACTACCTGGTAGGTGTGTTAGTGGGATGTGGTTAGCATTGCCCGCCCCAAAACACAACTAATAAAAGACCTTGCACAGCATGCAATCGGTCTCTTGAGCTTCCACAACCCCTATCTACTTTTTATATACCTCTCAGGTCCCACTTGCTGTTCCAGTACCCTTCCTCCATCTTTAATCTCTGGTCTGGCCAGACACAGAAAAGTGTGTTTCTGCAGGTTCAGAACATGCTCCCCATTTTTTCCTTTTCTAACCCTCCAATCTTCTGTTGGAACAAGGATCCATCTCCAGGACAGGTAACGTATCACCCCTCAACGAAACTCCTGCTCATGCAACCGTGCTATATTCTGTCTAAATTTCCTTAGACCTGTGTGTTTGTGTGTGAGATTCTGTTTTGTGTATGCTTGAACAACATTTTATAGTAAACATCATTTTAAAGGATTCTTGCCTCAGTGCCTATTTCCTGGAGAACTCCCGGGAGGGATGGGACCCTGGTATAGTTGGCCGTGAACCGGTAGTTTGTCAGTTGCTAAACTTAAATTAAAGCAATTCGGCTAACACTGGGCCCAAAAGGAAGCTTAACTCTGGGAGTTTGTTATTGCCCACCAGCTCAAAGGTTAGAGAATTTTTTAAAAACATCAAAAGATTTAAGAAAAGCAGATAGATGAAATAACTGTGTCATAATAGGAGATTTTAACTACCCACACATTGATTGGGTCAATATGTGTTCAAGTCAGGAGAAAAAGATTGGGTTTCTAGATAGTCTGTGTCATGGGGCAGATAGTCACAGAACCTACTGGGGGGAGGTGATCCTGGACATGGTCCTAAATAATGCCCAAGACCTGGTGAGAGATGTAAATGTGATAGCACCAGTTGGGAACAGTTACCATGAAGCTATTAAGTTTAGCATTTATGTAAAGAGGGAGTTGTCCAAAAAGACCAGCACAACCACAAATGCTTGTGAAGAAGAAGCTGAAAGGAAAGAAGGTCAAATCCCTTTGGGAAGCCTGGAGACTATTTAAAACTACAATACTGAAAGCTCAGATAAAATGTATACCACAGGTTAGGAAAGGTACAAATGGATATAAAAAAGGCCTGCATGGTTAATGAACAATGTAATGAAAGCAGTAAAACGTAAGAAGGATTCCTTTAAGTGGTGGAAGGCTAGTCCGAGTGAGATAAATAAACGGGAGCTGAGGCTTTGACAAATAAAATGCAAGTCAGTGATCAGAGAGAGAAATAGGGAATATGAGGAACATATTTCAAAAAACATAAAGACCAACAATAATTTTTTTAAAAAATACATTAGAATCAGAAAACCATCCAAGGAGGCAGTGGGCTCCTTGGATGGCCACGGGGTAAAGGAATTACTGAAGGATGATAGGGAAATGGCAGAGAAGCTGAATACATTTTTTGCCTCTGTCTTCACTGTGGAAGATGAGAGGTGCTTGCCTACTCCAGAACTGCTGATTTTAGGAAGGGTGTCAAAAGATTTTAGTCAGATTGAGGTGACAAGAGAGAAGGTCCTACAACTGATGGACAAATTAAAAACTGACAAATCACCAGGCCCAGATAGCATACATCCAAGAGTTCTTAATGAACGCAAATGTGAACTTGTGGATCTCCTGACAAAAATATGCAATCTAGCACTAAAATCTGTCTCCATTCCTAAGAACTGGAAGGTAGCTAATATCACCCCCATCTTTAAAAAAGGTTCCAGAAGAGACCTGGGAAATTACCATTTGGTTAGTCTAAGGCATGAGTGGGCAAACTTGCTCAGCGTAAGAGCGCCCTAGAACAGGAGTGGTCAAACTCGATTAACGTAAGAGCCCCATAGAATAAACATCAGATGTTTGAGAGCCGCAAGACATGAACAAATATTACCTGCTTTTATTGGAAAATAAGCAAAATTGCTTTTTATTAACATTAAATGAGACTGCCAAAAATAATAACAAAAGGGGTAAAAGCAGATATTGATAATGATATTAATTTGTCCAATGATATTTGTTTGCTAATGATATTTAGCTTCCCCAGCCGCCCTGCCGGGAGCCACATAATATATGTGAAAGAGCCGCATGCGGCTGCCAAGCCACAGTTTGCCCACCCCTGGTCTAAGGCCAATAGCAGGTAACTTGATGGAATCTGTTATTAAAGAAAGAAGTAATAGGCACATTGGTGAACAAAAGCTATTGAAGAAGAATCAGCAGGGATTTTGTAAGGGAAGATCTTGCATCACTAATCTTTTAGAGTTCTTTGAGGGGGTGAACAATGTGTGGACAAGGGTGACACAATAGATGTTGTTTACCTGGACTTTCAGAAAGCTTTTGATAAAGTTCCTCATCAAAGGCTCCTAAGTAAACTCAGCAGTCATGGGATACGGGGACAAGTCCTCTTGTGGATTAAAAACAGAGTAATTAACAGGAAACAGAGAGGCAGTATAAATGGGCAGTTTTCATAGTGGAAGGTGGTAAGTAGTGGGGTACTGCAGGGCTTGATGTACTAGGTCCAGCACTTTTTAACTTGTTCATTAGTGATTTGGAGTTGGGAGTAAGCAGTGAAGTGTCTAAATTCACAGATTACACTAAATTGTTTGGGGGTGGGAACCAGGGAGGACTGTGAGGCGCTCCAGAGAGACCTGCCAAGGGTGGGTGAGTGGGCGTCAACATGGCAAATGAGGTTCAACATGGGCAAGTACAAAGTAATGCACGTTGGAGCCAAAAATCCTAACTATAAATATATATATTGATGAGGTCCAAACTAGCATTTACTGACCAGGAGAGTGATCTTGGAGTTATAGTAGATAACTGTTCATGGAATTTTGCCCTGTTCATGGTTCGAGAACCAAAGTCCATGATGGTAAACCGGGAGCAGCCTTTCCAGGGTCAGGCGCCACTTCAACAGGGGAAGCCCTCATCCGCTGCCCAGTTGTCTGGGAGAGCCTAAGCACTCACCTTCCCCTTGTTGCCTGAGGATAACCCCTGGACCTCCTATCGGGAACTCACCCAGGAGGCTGGTGGAGGAGGAGATTGGTGGCAGAGGAGGGGCAGCCAGCTGAGGTGGTCTTCCAGTGACAGCGGCAAAGCTGGAACCAGCAGGAAGTGAACTAGCCATGGGGGACATCCAATCCACATGGCCACCAAGCTGGAGCAGCCTCCTTCCCTGCCAGAAGGGACTGCACAAGAAAGCCCAAAACAGCTGAGCAGCTGGGAGCGCTCTCATTTCTCAGCTGTTTTTGCTACTTGCTAAAAAAAAACCATTTAAAGGGACTGTGGTCCCTTTAAACAAGGATTGCTGGGGCCACAAAACACAAACCATCAGAGAACAAACCACTTTGGTTTGTGGTTTGGTCTGTGGTTTGGCCATGAACAGAACCACATTTTTGTGGTTTGTGCCCATCCCTACTCTTTAGCTTGGAGAAATGACAGTTGAGGGGTGACATGATAGAGGTTTACAAAATTATGCATGGGATACAGAAGGCAGAGAAAGAAGTACTTTTCTTCCTTTCTCACAATACAAGAACTCATGGGCACTCAATGAAATTGATTAGCAGTAGGCTTAGAACAGATAAAATGAAGTACTACTTCACCCAAAGAGCAATTAACACATGGAATTCATTACCACAGTGGTGGCAGCTACAAGCATAGACAGCTTCAAGAAGGGATTGGATAAACGTATGGAGCAGAGGTTCATCAGGGGCTATTAGCCACAAGGAATACTATGTATGGGACAGTGATGCTCTTTATTCTTGGTGCTTGGGGAGCAACAGTGGAAGAGCTTCTGGAGTTCTGGCCCCACTGGTGAACCTCCTAATGACACCTGGGTCTTGACTGCTGTGGGACACAGAGTGTTGGACTGGATGGACCATTGGCCTGATCCAACATGGCTTCTCTTGTGTTTTTGATCCTGGGTTCATTCTGCTTTGGCACCTAAGCTTACTGCAAGTTCAGATGTAAAGTTACTATGGCCCTTGCACCCATAACCATGGCCTGGCCTTGTTATGAGAAGAAGGTAGCACATGAAGCAGCTTGTTGATCTGAACTCCAAGTTGAATGTTTATATTAGGAATAAAAGAGTCACTTGGACACTTTTCTACAACTGACACCCCCCCTTTCAACAATTAGGGAGTAATTTAACCAAGCAAAATTATGTATATTTGGTGTTTAATGGATTAGTGATGCTTATTAAATTGTTCTTTCAATCTTGTGTGCTGCTGTGGTCAGCCCTGCACCCTCTTGAGTTATGGGAGGGAGACAAAACCAAGGACAGAATACTGAGAGGGGGAAACTGCTTAGAAAATTAACATACCCCAGAACACACACAGCTCAAGTTTGTCTATTCTGCATACAATACACTGAGCCATTGAACTTTTGTTTGTATGCCACTCTCCTTTCTCCCACTTATACCCATTTGGATGAACCAGAGCTTCCAGGCATGTATTCATATGTGAGTAGGTCCCATTCATCACACAGTCAGTCTGGCATAAAACAAGTTGCTCACTCCTGCACTCTATCACATTCAGAACTGAATTCCCTGCACACTGCCAAGCACTGTAAATTGTGTGAAATGTGACGATCACATAGGAGGTTCTTGCCAAATAACTACCCATTAGATCCTTTCGTCCCACGTAACTCTGTGATTCAAACATGACCATAGCAATGTAGGACTGGCCATAAGCAAGTACCAGCCATGTCATTCCAGTATTGTACATATGAGCTCTGAGGCTGCTGAAATGGAGAACAGGGTTCCAACAATGGGTCTGCTCTGGGTTAAATTCCCCTAGGCTGGGGAGGAAATAAGAGTGTGTGTGCATGATTTCAGTGGGAGTGGCAAAGCAGTACCAAAGGCACATAATCCCAAAAGTGATATCTATTGAAGTTTCTAAGGTGGTTAGATACAGATATGATACCTAATACATTTAAAATGAAAGATATTTCATAAAGTTTTATATTACTCTACCTCATTGTGATTGATATTCAGAGGGCAAGCTTAGGTAAATTTATCTAGCACAGTTGCACCTAAAATTTGATCAAAGAGGTCAGGAATTATCCCATTTAATCTTGACAAAAACCCTGCAAGGTAAACTATGCTGAAAAATAATAAGTTATTCAACACCAATGAACTTCACAGCTGAGCAGTATTTTGAACTCAGATCTTCCTTATCCAAGGCAAACACTATATCCACTATACAGTAGTACTTATTCTTAATGACTCTCTCAAAGAGACCTGTATACCCATTACAGCTGTGCAAAAAGTAGGGTCCTTCTCATACATGGGTCCTATGACCATATCATTCCAGTCTTCTTCTATCTACACTGGCTCCCAGTTTGCTTCCAGGCCCAGTTCAAGGTGCTGGTATTGACCTTTAAAGTACTCTATAGCTGGGGCAAGCATATGTAAAGGTTTGCCTTCTCCCATATGAACCTAACCCAACCACTCTGGTCATCTTCGGAGGCCCTGCTTCAGCTGCCTCTGCCATTTGATGGCAGGCAGGTGAAAACCTGTGAATGGACCTTCTCAGCCATGGCACCAAAACTGTGGAATTCCTTCCCCAAGGAGATTCATTTGTCCGCATCAACGACCATCTTCAACTATCAGATAAAGACTTTTCATTTTGTTTGGCATTCCCTCAGTGACCCTCAATGACCGTCTTTCCACTTATGTGTATATGTCTATCATGTGTTTGTGTTTTGCTGAATTCTATCTATTGTGATTGTTTGCCACCTTGAGGACCCTAAACTGAGTGGAAAGGTGGCATAAAATGTTGTTGTAGTAGAAGTAGTAGTAGTAGCAGTAGTACAAAGCCTGTGTATACAGTTTGCACATGTGTATGCATTTTTGGAAGTTATGCAGGGGAAGGGCCAGCAGGTATGATCCTGTTCTCCCCCACATACATGTTCAATGTACATATGCATGTTATATGCATATGACCCCAAGTTAACATATATTTGTAGCCAATGAAGCTGTGAAGGTATAAGATTTCAGGCACTCATTTTCTCAGTTGCTTTGCTCCAGTTGTTTCCCTCTCTAGCTGTTAAATGGTGATGCCATACAATCAGCTTCCTTCTGCTTCTGCATGTGTGGCTTTTTTTTCATCTGAGTCATGATGACACCAGGAGTGGACTGGGAAATGCAAAATGGCCATGGAACAAGCCAGCTGAGCAGTCCTATGGCGCTACAAGCTAGCACTGCAAGAGTCAGCTCAGTGCTCACCCTTTTCTTCCTCCTGAAAACTGACAGCAGTGCAGGAAGAGACCATTTAGGAACTGACACCAATTACCATTGTCTCTGAGCCAAGATGCCCCTGAGGCTCTGACAGAGTTGCTAGGGGTTGGCTCTGCTCCTGGCCACCAGTGGCCCTTTAAGGCAACAGCCTCCTGGGAATTTTCCCTATCAGTTGACCAGCTCCATCGAATTATCAAGACAACCATGAAGCCAATTGTTGTTATTATTTTTTAATACTAACTTACTTAAATTTTGCTTTAATGGTCAACTGGCCGCAAGTAGTAACACACTAAAACAACCCTATATTATCCCCTTTTACATTTAATTACAGCCAACAAAAAAATTGCAACTAATTATGTGATCCTATTATCTATATCTGAGTTAGCCTCTGCGAAGAAAGATAAAATGTATAAGATATAAACTGCCCTAAATATTTCTTCCTCAAATCCTCCCAAAACAACAGCACAGCGGAATATGTCCCATGGTCTTGATCTGACCCCCTCCACACACTCACACCTTCTATCCGAATAGGAAATACCTGCATAAAGGCACTCAATAACCACTGATGGAAAGGTGTATAGCCTAGCCAGCATAAACACCCTTCTATACTGGGGCACCATTATTGTGGAGTAAAATTAAAGGGGATTTATGCCATGAACAGCTACCGAGCACACATGTTGTGCTCTCTGAGGTAACACAGAAGGATTTCCTTCCTTCTCTGTTTATTAAGTCTAAATGAAATCTAAATTATTCTGTATGATGTGTCCTGCCTTGTTATATTTATTAAAGACAATCTCCTGCTGAAGTATCACTGATGGCAGTATCTTGTTTTGTGCACGAAGGTGGTCTTGGGATTGACACCTGTCACGTTCCTTAATAGGACTCACAGCCCCTCGCCCGTTTGATTCTATAAAATAGTTAATAAAGTGGCCCTTGTTTGAATCCAATTTGGTGTCTGTCTCTTTTCTGCCATATGGGGGGGGCAAAGCAAGTACTACAGAAATGTATATCTCCAGTGCTCTCTTCTCCAAAGGGAACTAATGCATAGAAATACTACTGCTGTAACTTCTCACCATTCAGCAAAGTGGGGAGTGCATTAAGAGAATGATGCTATGCAGAGCACCACTCTTGCTGATCCAGGAAGCCAGACACAGAGAGGAGGAAGGGACTGGTAAACAGGGTATTCCATCCTGTTTTATGGTGCCTCCACCCTGCTGATTTGTGGGAATGTTTAACACATAAATCTGTAGCTAGCTGCATTTTCATTTTGGCTTTATGTTTCGCTTCTAAAGAATAATTGAGGCTGTCTAGCTATGCATAACAATCTAAAACATAATAAGCCCCACAGCTCAGCTCCACAGGTATAAGATATAAAATGTATTTAAAATTAAAGGTTTTAATTTAAAAAGAGCATTTGCACGCCTTCTGAAGTAAGTCATGATGATTGTCCTTCTGAATCTCACATAGTATGTCTGATTCAGGTTGGTAGCCATGTTGTTCTGAAGCAGCAGAATAAAGACCTTTAAGACCAACAACGTTTTATTCATGATATAAGCTTTCATGTGCATGCACACTTCTTCAGATGTAGTGAAACAGAATATCCTCAACCATCGCATGTAGGAAGAGAGAGGGTAGGGAGGTGGGGTTGTTGCCAGGAAGGATTAGCTGGAATCAAGATGCATAAGTAAGTGGGCTATTATAGCTGAGAGTGGATTAAGGCACTTAAGATCTGTGAATGGCTGTAAATCAGCATACAAATACAAATTAACAAACAGATGTGAGAATAAAGTTTTAAGTCCAGTGGCACCTTCAAGACCAACAAAGTTCAATTCTGGGTATGTGAGAACTAAGGGACTAGCATGTGTAGATGCACACTCCTTCAGATACATTGAAGGAGTATTCCTGAAATATTACATATAGGCAAGGTTGTCTAGTTGACAGGAAGAGCTAATGAGATTCAATATGCATAGGTAACTGAGCAATAAATACAGCAAAGATTGGAACGACACATTTGGTAAGACATGTAAATAACAGCAAACTCAGATAAAACCTGTTGCAAGACAGACTCAAAAGAGGCAATAACAGAACACCACGAGTCATAGGCGTCAACTACGGGGGGGGGGGGGGGAGGCGCGAGGGCTCGAGCCACTCCCGAAATTTCCCGGGGGGAAATTTCCCTGGGCCCTTCCTAGGGCCGCTGCCACCACCGCCGTCTCTCTCTCTCTCTCTCTCTCCCCCCACCCTGGCTGCCTCCATCCCTCCCTCCCTCCCTCCGTCCAGGGGCCAGCTGAGCAAATGCTGAGCTGGCCCCTGGACGGATGGAGGGAGGGATGGAAGCAGGAGTGGCCAGGCGGGGGGAGGGGAGGCAGCGGCGGCAGTGACATGGTCCTGGTGTGCGCCCCCCCCCCCCCGGATTTTAAAACTCGATGCTCCTGCCACGAGTGGAAACATACAGCTCTCAGCTTATAACAGTTCAACACATCATCAACAACTTAAAACCTCTATTGGATAATGACAGTTCTCTTTCACAACTAATGGGGGGCAAACTTATCTTGTGCACAGATAGCCCCCCAGTTTCAAACTCCTTACAATAATACAACATCTAATTTGAACATGGACACTGGTGCCAGAGCTTGCAATAAACCCAGATGTCAACTTTGTTGCCACATACACCCAGACAACACAATCACTGGACCTAACAATATCAACTACACCACTTCAGGCTTATTCACTTGCTCATCTTCTAATGTTGTATATGCCCTTAAATGCCAACTGTGCCATTCCGTTCTCTACATAGGACAAACAGGTCAAACCCTACACCAAAGAATAAATGGACACAAATCTGACATGAAGAATCACAAAACTGAAAACCTGTAGAACATGTCAACCTCCCACTCAATGGGGGACCTCAAAGTAGCTATTTTATTGCAAAGGAATTTCAGAAACAGACTGGAATAGGAGATTGCTGAATTAAAAGTTGTTATAACACTCAGGACAATGGAACCCCCAGGGCTTAACAGAGATATTGGCTTCTTATCTCACTACACATGCTAAGTCACTCAATTCTCACTTATACCCAGAAATTAAACTTTGTTGGTCTTAAAAGTGTCACTGGACTCAAACAGTTCTCACATCTGTTGTTAATTCTTTTATTATCTGTATGCCAATTTGCTGCTATTTACATGTGTTACCAAATGTGTTAGTCCAGTCTTGGCTGTATTTATTGCTCAGTTACTTATGCATCTTGATTCTAATTAGCTCTTCTCTGAATCTCTTTTTGGTCTCTAAGGTGCATTTATTTCATGATTATTACTGAAAATAATGTTGTTGTATATAGGAGGGGGGTGTTAAAGAATGATCTGCTCTGTGTGTCGAATATGCTAGGTACACCACTGCCCCACGTGGTCACCATAAGTCAGGTGTGACTTGACTGTAAAAAAAAATAGAGGAGGGAGGTGTTTAAAAATTATTTGCCCTGAGTGCCAAATAGGCTAGGTATGCCATGGCTACCCTTTCTTCAAAATGCTTGAAGTACAGGTAAAAAATAAAATTCTATTTGAGCAGGTAATCACAGCATGCTGGGAATTTTACTAACTTGGTCATTTACTAACTTGGTTATTTAAGCCTTTGAAAAACAGGATAGTCTGGTATAATATGCAACATATTAGAATGTCTGCAAGAACCGGGAATGTTACTATTCAAATGACCTGCTGTTATTTATAATTTCCTGCTGTCACTTTGCTCTGCAAGTTCTCAGCTGGCATATGGTCCCATGGAGGACTCAGCCAGGCCAGCTGGTATAGGTTAGAATCCTAACTCATGCCAATCCTAATGATATAGCCAAAGACAGTTAATCAATCTGCTATTTGTAATTGGCTGAGTGCCCAAACACTGGGCAAGTGGTAATGCATGAAAGAATCTTCCCCCAGGAGCATATAGATGGATGGGGTGGGGGTGGGGGGAGAGACTTTGCAACAGGAAAACATGATTGTGTAGGCTTTCCAAATTGAGTCTCATTTCTCCACATTGTTTTCTGGTTTACTGTAACATGACCAACTGGAGAAGAATTTCCTGGCGCCTAATGCTGGGATCAAGATCCAAAGCAAATGCTACCTTTTCACGTGGTCAGTATTTGCCAGGAAACAGATGACCTCTAGGTCACTGTTGCTGGAAAAGGTGTTTAAACACCACCACCCCCAAGAAAAAATTCTTATATGTTGGTTGCTTGAACTTAATGCAAGATGTCAATAAACACCAAGTGAATTTCCCACATCTGCCCTCCAATAGATACCATCTCAATTTTGTGCTGTTTTAACTATTAACAAGATACAAATCACTCAAGCAGTAATTTGATTTAGATGTTAAATTAGGCTGAAACCACACTGAAACCCAGCTGCTGGGGGTTAGGCATCTAGACACAACAAGAAATTATATAATAGATTTAGATTCAGAATTTGCCAAGTAGCTTTCATTCAAGCTCACATCCTGTCTTGATATTGGCTCAGCTGCAGAAGAGCACAATGCACGTCCGATGAAAAGATTAAAAAGAAAGCTGAATTCCATTTATATATTGATAAATCAGCACATGTATATTCTGGCTTGTGATCCTTCCAGTAGAATTTTGTGACCCACTCCAGCATGAGTGAGCCATTGAGACAGGCAAAGATTATTACTTTGCAAAGGCACATAAGTTATCCTAGGTGCATTTTAAAGGACCTAAAATAGAACAATAGAAAGAGTCAGACAATATACATTGAATGGAGACAGGCAGAATTCAGTGCCTAAATCCATGCCAGTTCAGGTTTGGGGCTGAGCTGTCAGTGTGAAGGGCTATAGGCCAGGGAGCCCATGGGCACTATTGTGGAGCCCAAAGTGGAGCCCATGGGCACTATTGTGCCCACCAACACCTTTCCTGGTGCCAGCTGAGTGTTTTCAGAAAGTGAGCAGAGCCAGGTGGGGCTTTTGCCTAACAACACTTCCCATTGGCCACTGGAGATCTGATTGGTTGTGCAGATTTTTAAAGACATTGCCTTGGCAGCAGCTGCCAGCACAGCACAAGGATCTTTGCTGTGCAACTGAAGGTAAGTTGCTGCAGCCATTTGGTGCCTGGTTCCGCCTCCTGCAGCAGCCATGCTGTGTCAGAATTCCCAAGGTGCCTGCAGACTCAGAAAGGTTGGGGACACTTGCTATAGGCAGATACAGGAAAGTGATGGGATTTCATTAATTGATTAATCAGTTTCCAGTCCTCTTCACCCAGAAGCACTGACCTCAGCTTATATGCACTTATAAATAGTATGGAGGGCATGTGAAGACTTGTAAGGGAGGGGAGTCACTGATTTGCCCAAATTTAAGTACATGCCAATGGGGTCTGAAATTGCTGGAAAAGAGAGGGGATGGGACCTTGCGGTTGTAGTGAATGTGTGTGTGTGTTAAGTGTCATCAAGTTGCTTCCAACTTATGGATAGCGGATAGCTCAATGAAAAGCATGGCAGTATGCGGCAACAGTAAAAAAAGGCAGTTTCCATGCTGGGGATTATTAGGAAAGGGACCAAAAAATTTTTTAAAAACCAACCAGTCTTGTAAAGCCCTTGTAGAGGTCTATGGTGCAGCCTCATTCTGTAGTTATTGCATCTCAAAAAGGGGTTTTCTTATATTCTTATGATTTTGCCCTTTCTCCTGCTCACACCTCCCCATCCCTTGATCACCACTGCCTCCCTGCCCTCCTCAATGTGTCTGTGTCTTCATCTACATGTACTTCAATGTCCCCTTTCAGGTGGGTGCTGCAGCATGCAGTGTGGTCGCTATGGCAACCCACAATGGTAGCAAAATTGCAGTCAGGGTTTTTTCCATATTTTTACTGATAATTTCAAATTTTACTCCAAACCAAGGAGTTTCCTCAGTGGTAGGCATGGCACGGTTTCCAATTTCATGGGTAAACAAGTAAGTGATGGTTGACAGTACTTCTTGCTTGGAAGGATCCGACACTTAAGGCTCTGCCAAATGACCATCTGAGAGACTCTAATTACATGTACATTTTGATGAGATGCAGTGCAAATTAAGGAGTGGGTGGCATAGGTTTATGGTATTGTGATAGCAAGTAAAAGCAGAACATACTAGGAATAATGCCAAAGAAGTGACGATGTACCCTTGGCACACCACGTACAGTTTGATTCTGTACTTCTCCATTCTTCCTGTCTTTCCTCTTTTGTGCCCTCTGTCTATAATGAGAAGAATGATCAACATATTCATGTGAATCCACTAACGGTGCAATCCTAAACAGAATTCTAAGTCAGTGGATTTATAAGAGTGTAACTCTGTTTAGGACTGCCCCTTTAATCTTGAATTTACCTGTGTCTGCTACAGTTACTCAGGACCAATGCTCCCTCTAAGCCGTGGTGTCTTGTGAGCAAAAATTCTACTTTGTGAGGTACTGGCATTAAAGTTGTGAGTGAGCAATTTGGCTGCTGCATAAATTAGTCTGCTCTGGAGCCATCCTTCCTGAGCTAAGACAAAAACGTGTGAGCCGGAGGCTAAAAGACTGTGAGCACCAACTCAGCTTAGAGGGAATACTGCTCAGGACTATTTTAGAGGTGATATATCATGTCTTTTAAGCATGTAATATGTAGAAGGGACAGAGCATAGAATACCCTGATTTGGGCAGCCGCATTTACAGTGTGACTGGAAGTATCTGAAGTACAAAGACTTCACAGTCCTTTGCAGATGTATCACCACCACCTTGTGGCCAACAGAAACCAAGCATCTTAGAATAAGTCTTAAAGAGATGTCATTATTTGATGCATTTGCTAGTTTATTGTAATATATTCCGCTGACTCAAGACAGTGCACATTCAAAACAAATTATAGTTCTCTATTGCCTGAAAGAGATTAATTGTTATCTGCTATTCCTATAGCATATACAGTGCTTGACAAAATGAGCAGTAAATCAGCGAATCTCTAGTTCTCATTTTACCTCAACCTTGAATTACAGGATACATTAAGTAAACCACCCTTTCTCTGCTTCAGTCTCCCCTCCCCTGCATACAATGCAAGAATAACAGAAGTGATCTACCCTGTGGGGTTCTGTTGAGGATTATAAGATAATCAGCAGGGAACCTACAAGGACTTGCAGGGATCGCTTCATTTCCTTCGTATTCCCTTTCCCTCATGGTTTCCTCTTTCTCTCCTTCTGGTAGACCCCATAACTGTTCCCCCTTTCCCTGCTTCCTTCTCTCCTCCCCATTCATCAACCAACCTTTCTTGTATTTGCCAACCCATCTTCACCTTTATTTATTATTTACCTCATTTATACTTCATCCTTCCCCAAAACTGGGATCAAAAACACCATTCTTTTCTCCTCAGTTTTATCCTTATAACAACCCTGTGAGGTAGATTAGGCTATGGGTGCGATCACACGGGCATTTAAACCCGGGTTCTCCCGCGCTGCTCTTTCAAGCGCGATAGGTACTTGTTTTTCCTGGTGGTTGGAAAAGCGGGCTCGAGTGCGGGGGGGGGGGACTTCGAGACGGGAGACAGATGCGGCCCGTCTAGTCAGCCCCTTTAATTGCGATGGGGAACAGCCCCGAGGCCCGCAATAAAAGTCCATGTGATCGCACCCCGAGAGAGAGAGTGAGTGGCCCAAAATCCCCCTGCAAGCTTTCATAGGAGAGTGGGGATTTTAACCTGGGTCTCCCAGATTCTGGTCTGATACTATAACCACTATACAACACTGGCTTTCAGCTTTCCATCTTTCCCTCCCCCTGGGAAAAAGTCTAGCCAAGTTGCAAAAGTCATGCAGTAGCAAGTCACTCAAGTTGTTTGATGGCCATAGCTGGGTCTTGCTTAGTCACACAAGATGTGTAGAGGCTGCTGTCAGGCCCAGACAAGTTGTGTGTTGTCAAGTCATCTAGTAGCCACTACTACACCTAGCTGAGTTACACAAATTGCATGCTAGAAAGCTGTCTGGTGGTTGCTGCTGGCCCTGGCCCCATTGAGTCCTCTCTCCAGGGCAGGAGGGAGGGGGGTAGAGGTGGACTAGAAGGCCAGATTAGTCCTGGAAACAGCCTTCCCCCTGCCTTTTACTAACAAAAACAAAGTTTGAAGGCTGGTGATATTATTTTGGTTGCCACACACACACATATGGACTAAAAATCCAAAGTAATACAACCAGCACCTGTACCTTTAACAAAGCATATCTCAGCAGCCATTGTGGAGGTTGTTTGGCAACCCACAACAATATCATCAGCCTTCAAAGCTTTCTCCCCCCCCCCCCCCCCCCCCCCCCGCAAGATAGCTGAGATTTTTCTGCGCACCTGAGGCTTTTCTCAGGCCAGTGGAAATATATGCCTTGTCTGTTCATGGCTCCAGTCTCTGGATTTAAGTGTCCACAGATGGGGCTGTGCTGAAAATTAGATATCTTGATGTAAAGTATTTTGAACACTATGAAGTTCTATATACATTATTGTTATTATATCATTTAGCCTTATTTAGCTTTATTAATCTGAGATGTAGTAACTTGGCCATGTCCAAACCAATAAGCAACTTAGATAGGGAGTTAACCTGGGCCACAGCTTGCTCTAAGATACCTTCTCTCATTCTATTAATTTGACATTCTCACTGTGGAAACCATTGTAAATAAAACAGGTGAGACAGTGACTAGAGTATGTGGTAGAAGACATAGGCCAACTCCATCCATTTTCCCTGTTTGTATATCTATTACATGGTAATATATAGTGGTGGTAAAGAAAGCTCTCTTCTCCACCAGTATTGTGACTGTGAACTGCTATCCAGCAGAGGCATTCAGGGTTATTAAATACATGATTCAGTTTCTTTCACATGAACCTCCGGAGCCTTTAGCAGCTCATTGTAACTCTTCTGAAAAACACTTTGTGCATAAAATTGCTTTCAGTTCAATTTGGATACCATGCAGATGCCTAGCTTTTTACCTCAGATCCTTGATGCTACCTTTGGCTTCCACTGATCATGTCAAGGTGCTTGGAGAAGCCCACCTTTTTCCTTCCCTCCTTGATCCTTGTCCGTCATAGCTGGTGACACTAAGGCACATAATTTGGTTAACTGTGTCAGCAAGATAGTGAAGATATCTTTATTAAAAGGTTTTCTGCTAAAAGCTTTGAAAGAACATCTAACAGACCCTCCCCTTGAAAAAAAAATCTAAATCAAGCAGATCTAACTATAGGCTAATATAAAATTTACTGTTCAGAAGCAAAGTAATAAAGTGGGTGGTAACTGGACAATTCCAGGCAGTCTTGGATTATCTAGATCCAATTCAGACCTTTAGATGGCTTGTGTCAGGAGAAGGCAGGGTCTGTGTGACCCCACTAGTTCTCCTAGATCTCTTGGTGGCCTTTGGGTATTCTTCTGAAATGCCTTCAGAGTTTGGGACTGGTGGCAGTATTTGAATTGATTCTGCTTTCTGGGGGTAAATTCTATAACATCATTTTAGGAAACTTTCTCACTGTGGTAATTTCTTTTGGAGTTGTTTAAAGATCAGTGTTAAAATGTCTATATGAAGCTACTGAGTGAAGACAACTGTGGTGTCAGCAACATGCAGTTGTTGCTCAATTCTGTTTCTACTGTTTATCATCTCCAGGTTGAGGGAATGCTGTTGATGTTGTTTATCTGGATTTCAGTAAAGCTTTTGACTGGGTTCCCCATGGTGTCCTGATGGGTAAATTAAAGGACTGTGGACTGGACTCTAGGATAGTTAGGTGGATAGCAAACTGGTTGGAGAACCACACTCAAAGAGAAGTTGTCAAGGGCATAAGGAAGGAGGGAAGAAGAAAATCTTCCTGTCTTTGACACCAAAAACGCTAGATAAAGTTTACACTTATTCTTGAAGATTTATGGGGTTGGATCCAATCAATTTTTCCTGTAGTAAAAAAAGGGAGTCCCTTTGACTGCCAACATGCTATGCTAGGGATTATGGGACCTGCATGGACAAAAGCTATGTAGGATGGGGAGTGTGGCAAGAAGGGAAACTGCAAGATAGAACAATAAAGCTGGCATAGCCATACTTTAAAAAATCTCATTGTGCAGAGGGAAAAAAAACCCCAAAATGCGTAAAAAGTTGACAAGTGATTTAGTCTTGACGAACATTCTTTTCAGGTTTGCATGCATTTCATATTATTTTTCAGCAATGTCAAGAAGTAAGTACCTGCAGAAAAAATATTTAATTATCAGCTAATCAGAGAAATATGTAGAGGCAGGTGTATAAAATCTTCTAGATTCTCATGACATGTACTAGTACTTTGAATATGGATTAGGTTTGATAACACTTATGGGAACCAATTTTTTAGCAAACACTGAGAGATCATATTAAGTTTAAACTTCACTTTCTCATAATCTTTTTTGTGAACATCAGCTCTCTTATTGACTTTTTTTTTTTAAAGCAACTGCCATCTTCAGCACAATAGGGATCTTGGTGATTTAACTGCCTGTTTCCTGGGAGATATAGATGGTGGTGGAAAGTGTCATCAAGTCACAGCTGATTTATGGCAACCCCATGAGGTTTTCAAGGCAAGAGACATTCAGAGGTAGTTAGCCATCGCCTGCCTCCACATCACAACACTGGTATTCCTTGGAGGTATCCCATCCAAATACTTTCCAGGGTCAATCCTGCTTACCTTGTGAGATCTGACAAGATTGGGCTACCCTGAGCTACCCAGATCAGGGTGGGAGACATAGATGCCCACCTACAAATACATCCCTTGTTTATGTGAGGCTAAAGAAATGAGAATACACAATAATACCCCAATCCAGGTTTTGGATGGCCTGCAGGAAAATCCTAGCAGCATAACAAGTGATTCCAGGATGCAGAGGCAATGGTTGCCAGAACACCATTCTGAACCAATCTTCCAACATCTCAAAGATCTTGTAAGTGGACCAGCTATTGTTCAGAATATCCAAGATATCCTCGAGCAGGGAGAAGGATATAGTTTCTTTGGATGACAAAATACTGACCGTACAGTATCTTTATAATATTTTCTTTATTTATAAATTCATGAGCAGAGAAGCAAGAAGTATCCTAACAGACAGCGGATCTCCAGAGAGCAACTCTGTATCCAGAGTCTCAGCTAACTACAAGGAGAAACTCTTCTCTCTCTCCCTCTGCTTCTGCGAACTCAACCCCCAAACTGCTGTTTCTGAGCATCAGAAACTACAAGGTACTGGAAGAACCAATGTATTTTCCAGTCACTTAAAATGAAACTGTGTGTGGGTGAGAAGATTGAACGCCTTCCCAGAGGGCCCTGATTTGAATTATAGCTTGTCTTTAAAGATCAATGGAGAATTGTGATCTCCGTTATGTCTATTATGAGCCTTACACACACACCCACACACCCCTCCTGAACACCCCTACCCTTGCAGGTCACTGGCCTGTTATGGAAACCATCCATAGTCACTAGAGAACATTACCTTCATTTATCAAGCCCCTCGCTACTCACACACAGTCATCAAGCCAGTCTCAAGCACATGTAAGATGTTTTCTCCACATCAGGCACAAGGCTCTTTCTCCTCTCTACCTGACTTGTTCTCACCTGTTAGCTCTGCACAAGCTGTTTGGAAACTGCTGATGAGGATGGGGAAAAGAAGTTAAGCAGGGAAGAGAGTAATATACAGCTGATATAAGGAGTCCAAGAAGGGTGTCAACCAAGTTCTAGTGTGCCAACTGCAGTCATCAAACCCAAAGGAGAAATTGTGGTGAAAATAACAATAATCCAAAAGCAAACCACAATGCCAAACAAATAAATTCTGAATATTTTATTTTTGTGTTTCCTATTTTTATATAACAATGAAGTTAATATGCTTTTATAATTAATATAGACTTATAATCAGGGCTTTTTTTGTAGAAAAAGCCCAGCAGGGACTAATTAGCATAATAGACCACACCCAGCAGCAGAAACTCATTAGCATATTAGGCCACACCCCGACAGCACAGCTTATTAGCATATTAGGTGAGGGGCTGGGAAAGCACAGGGCAGGCATGGAAGCTTGCTCCTTCCCCCCCCCCCAGCTTCTCTGCCCCACTTCAGCATCGCCTTTCTAGTCTCCCCCCCCCCTGAACCAGGCAACCGAGAAAGGGGCTGCTGAAGTGCCTTTCTAGTCACACATGCCAGAGGTTTTTGTTGTAGGCGTGGCCAACTCAGGAGCCAGCCAGAACTCCGTTCCTGTGTGTTCCTGCCCCAAAATAGCCCTGCTTATAATCCAATTTATAATATAGTATCTCAGGTTTACAATGTTCTCAACTCAAAGTCCATATGTACAAATCACCAGCACAATGAACTGTTGACAAAGACTCTGTTGCAGACGTGTGCGTTAACAAAGCGTTTCAAATCACTGTCATAGCTAAATCACTGTAGTTGCTGATACATAAATCTTGCTTCACACAAGTACACAGACAGGATGGGATTCTGGCTATAATTAGCCTGTTTTGGAGAACTCCTTTCTCAAAGTTGAAGTATACACTTTCCCCTCCTAAATAGCAATCAGTCCTGGAGCATATCAAAAGTACAAATTACTTCACAATCACTCCTCAGTTAGGGAGGCACAGCTCTCCACCCATCGATTGAGTAATTAGCATTCTCCAGACCAGTGGGGTCCGCACATTAACCTTATTGTTATATAAAAATAGGATACACAAAAACAGAATATACAAAGTTTATTTATTGTTTGGCTTTGCAGTTTGCTTTTGGATAACCGCGGTTATCAGGCAGCCATCTGCTGACTGTCCCACTACTTAGGGTGGCCCATCTGGAACTGACTGGAGCCCGGGGCTTTTCCCTCATGGCTCTGGCTCTGTAGAATAGACTCCCTGAAAAGGTCTGGGTGGGGGCCTGCTTGGAGATCTTCAGGAGGCACTGCAAGACCTGCCTGTTTGTCATGGCTTTTGAGGGAGTCTGAATTCTTAGGCATCTTTTTTTGAGGGGGGGAGTGGGAAGAGATTTGGGGTTATTAATTTATTTTTGCTTTTATACTGAAAATGTTTTAAACAACTATTGTAAGCCACCTTGAACCACAATAAGGTAGGATATAAATGTTTAAATACATAAATAGTGTATGTTTATCTACCCTCCACACCACTTTTCAGTTAACAATGTGTTGTATTATTATTTTACAGCCACAGCTTGCAGAGACTTTGGGATGCAAAAGGCCCTTTCTGATTGGCTAACAAATAAAGACTCTCATTGGTCCTTAAGCCACTCTAGGTAACCAATTGCTGAGCCTCGCTTAGGTCCAATAGGATTGTTTGTACATAGTTACATTGTTTGAAGTTATGAGTTGGAAACAGTATAAATTAAGGTGCCGCTCTCATAGAGCTGTCTTTTGAGCTGAAGCAATGGTTTGAATAAAAGCCTGTTTGTTTGATTCATCGCCTCCCGCTCAATACTTAAAACAATGTGAAATTAAAAGCCTACTCTTTGTAACAGCAAAATGGCTTAGTTGTCAAACTGTCATCACTCTTCCATCATATTCCCATCATATTCATTTAGAGATAACAGACCTAAAGTAAATATAATGCAACGTCACAAGACATTGCTTCTAACTGTAGTTTAAAGCCACTGCCATCTGCTGTTGGATTCAATACAGACAAGCAACCATAGAGGCTGCCCCGTCTTCTTTCAGTAATTGCAAACATTTGATCATTGTAAATTATAATGTTGGTTGTTATCCACGTATTTTTGCTAGAAAAAGCAATGTGTCTGGCATGTAGAACAACCTAAAGACTAAGCTATAAGAAGGAAGAAAATATGCATACACTAGAACAGAATCTCTCCTTCCTTGCTCATCTGTTGGCAAATTTTGGACTTTTCTCTCCTTTAAAAAGTGTGCCTAATTCAGGCAGACTTAAGGGGCAACTGGATATATTCTAGTTCCAAGAACCAGTTTTGTAAAGTAGTCAGAGTGTTTGACTAGGATCCTGGAGACTCAGGTTCGAATCTCCACTCTGCCATGGAAGCTTGTTGGATGACCTTGGGCCAGTCACATAGTCTCAGCCTAACCTACTTCACAGGATTGTTGTGAGGATAAAATGGAGGAGTCCCCACTGGGGAGAAAGGCAGAATGTAAACAAATTAATTATTTTAATTTACTCAGATGCATTACCACAAATTGCAAGATATCTTTTGTACACTCAGTGGCCCAGTTCAGATACAGGTCCTCAGGACAAGTTAATGTTATTTTCATAATGGGTACTAGGATTGGGCCGTGGCTATGTATACATGTAGAACCCCACAAAATACATTGTGTAAGCTAAATGACTGCATGTAGAAATATACTTATAAGTCACTTGATGTGTGCAATCTTTCCCCTTTCTGTGGAAGGATTATGTGTATTTGGTGAATTACGTATACATTTGTATATGATTAATCGATATGGTTCCAGGTACGCAGTGCTTCAAAGGCCCAAGACTAGATCGCAGCGTTACCGTCAAGGACCAGTGTCTGTGCCAGGTCTGTATCTAAATTCAGTATCAAGGGGCAAAGGCAACTGAGAATCTGGCTGCAGATTCTATTGAAAATGGACACTGAAGCCAAGCCTATACCAACTCAAAAGGCTATGGTTTCCAGACCAAGTTACTCTTTGTTCCTGAAAGGTAAATTGATAATTTTCTGTAGCTGGTTTCTTTGAAATCCTGACTGCTTCCCTGCCATGCCAGATGACTATCCAGTGTTCCTGGAGAACTAGATATTGTACTCATATAGCCTCCTTTGTCAGAGCACTGCAAGGAACCACAGGGCCACCAACGAAACTATGGGAAGTTCTTCATATGAAGCGTTAGCTACTTGACTACACATAATTTGAATTTTCAAAGTCTTGAATTCCCGGTGTACCCATTAACCCATAGGCATAACTCCTCTGCTCTGACCTGGATGGCCCAGGGTAGCATGCTCTCATCAGATCACAGAAGCTAAGCAGGATCAGCCCTAGTTAGTACACAGATGGGAGACCACCAAGGAAGTCCAGGATTGAGACGCAGAGGCAGGCTACAGCAAGCCACCTCTGAACATCTCTTGACTTGAAGACTCAACATGATCACCATAAGTGGGCTGAAACTTGACAGCACTTTCCAACACAACCATAACACCTCTAGCAAATGGCATTGATCTCTGTCACTTGTTGGCTTTCTACATGCATACAGTTGGAAACTATGAATACTTCAGAGAAGAGGAAAGACTCAGAGATCACCTATGCTTCAGTTCATCAGATTTCAGTGGCATTTATTTCCAAATAAATTGATTTTGCATTGAGGGGTAAGACCTTTTTAAACTGGATGTGATAACACATTATAGGATATTTCCTCAGCTAGACTATAGAGTTGAGTAAGAGTGCATCTGTTCTATGAAGAGCAGGGTTGGTGGGCCCAGTGGTCTGAATAATTTTCCACTAAAAAGTGTATATTTCAGCCTAGACTCATGGGACTACCAGCAGTGAACATCTCTGGACAAAGCATATATTTACAAAGATTTATGGGTGCAACTTTTGAGATTATTCTTTCTTAAACTGCTTCACTATCATCACCACAGAATGTCTATGCTCAGAGAATGTCCTCAATATGCCCGTCAAGAGGGAGAATCCTGCTCATACTAGGATGTAACAAAGAGATCCTGGGAGAATATTTTTATTTTAAGCAAACATCTTGTTAATTATTTAGCTGGGGGCTGCATTTATTATTTAGCAACTAACACAACACTGAAAGGCATTATTGTTAGGATAAGCTGCGATTTCTCTGGTAGTGCATAATATATGTCAGTGGGATTTTCCTAAGTTTCCTAAATAATTTAATTGTACACCTTCTATACAACCATTTCAAGAAACAGTGCAGCAAATTCTGGTATTTAACTAACTCCTAAAACGCTTGCTTCTTTGGATCCTAATCAGACTTACCATAAACTATAAAGCCAAATAAGCAAAATTTGATCTTTCTGTATTTTACTATTGCCTTCATATTTCTTTACTGCATGTGTACATGTAAATGAAATATTAGTTAACACTTAAACCTTCCAGTCACATTTCTGATGGACTGAATGACAAATTGATATTTAGGGTGTTTATAGATTGCTGTATTCTCTCAGGATTCACATTCACCATTTGGTAATCAAATGAGGCTGTGTTCGTTTAAATTCTACCCAGCCATATTCAGTCAAGGTCAGTTATAAATCAAATGGATGTCATATCCCAAACAGCCCTAAACAACTGTACTCCATTATCTAAATGGGAAATAGAGCTGTTAATGGGTGTCTAAGGGCTAAAATCAATTTAGCTTACAGGCACTCAGCTGCTAGAACAGTTGTGAACGTGTCTGAATCTTAATAAACACTGATTAGTATTAATATTATACAAGTTTTGAAATGTAGCTAGTATGGCATTTTTCTGGGACTGAATTGGAAGTACTCCATCCCATCACAAAATCATTATGGCATTGTGCTGAGTATATTATGTTAATTTTGTGGCAGAGCACTCACAGGGGAAATGCAAATGAAGTTTTTCAAAGGGGTCTTCCCTAATACAACCTGGGATAGGCAAAGAATCGGGAAGGTATTTGAAAAAGTGTTATAGAGGTTGCTTACCTTTTAAGGGAAGCCACACACACACACACACACACACACACACACAAACACCCCCCCTCCCCAGTATTTGTAGGAGGAATCTTAGGGCCAAATGTAGAAAAAACAATTGTGCCTGATAAAAACAGCACAGATGATACTGTTGCACACATTCATTAGAAAATGTGGAGAATGGAACTTGTTCCTGCACCTGGTCACAGAACTCTCAAAGATGGGCAGTAGGTTCAGGATGGACAAAAGGAAATACTTCTTTACACAGAGAGTGATTAAAATGTGGAATTTGCTACCAGAGGATGTAGTGATGGCCACAGGAATAAGCAGCTTTAAAAGGGATTAGATAGGTTCATGGAGGATATCTATCAATGGCTATTAGCTATGGTGACTGAGGGGAACCTCCACATTCAGAGGCATAAAGCCTTTGATTCTCAGAGCCAGGAGGCAACATCAGGGGAAGGCCTCAGCCTCTATGCCCTGTTCTTGGCCCTCCAGAGGAACTGGTTGGACAGTGTGTAAGACAGGATGCTGGACTAGGTGGACCATTGGTCTGATCCAGCAGGGCTTTCATATTCTTATGCTCTTAAGCACCATCTTTTTTTTACAGTTGGGCCAGATTCAGAGTACTGTTTAGACCCATGCAAAAGGCTTCATCCCAGAGGACTTTTAGACTTTTTTTTCTTTAAAGGACTAAACCTCACCCCTGCCACTTATATACTGTCTCACAAACTACATTTGAAACTTGCTGTGCCACACAGGAAGCTCCAGGGTTTAAGGAACTAATGTTGTGGTCCTTTGACTCCTCTGCCTAGTAAAGAAGAAAACATCTGAATATAGGAAATATATGGCAACCCCTGTGTAAAATGAGAAAAGGGTCTGATTTGTATACTGCCAAATGAATTTCAGAATTATACATAATCAAGTTTTCCCCCAAGACAGACCAAGAAAGTTTAATTGTCCCTCTTCTTCCAAGACCTAGAATCATAGAATCATAGAGTTGGAAGAGACCTCCAGGGTCATCCAACCCCCTTCACAATGCAGGAAATTCACAAATACCTCCCCCTCCATACTCACAGTGATGGCTGTTCTATGCCCAGAATGTGACAAAAAAACCTCCAGGATCTCCAGCCAAAGTGGTCTGGAGAAAAAATTGCTTCCTGACCCCAGAGTTTCTGACCTGTTTCTCTCTGGAATACAAACTCTTCACCAGTGTATAGAGGGTGCACTTTAATAGCTTTCAGGAGAAAGCTCAAGCATCTGCATCAGATGCAACAAGTGATAATAAACCAAAAGTTTATCCCATCAGCCATGTGTCTAACTCACCTAACTGCTGCAATGGGCATTAAGAAAGTGCTGAATTTTCTATTAAGGAGAGAGATGTTTCACAGCAGTAGCCATGCACTTTAATTCCACCATGGTTACATAAAAAGAAATTACTACCATGGTGAAAGCAGAACAGCTGCTAGCACAAACAAATACAGAGAGACAGACCATGGTATGCATACTGAACATGACAGACATAAGTGTACTCTGATACAGTAGATGCTGATGTGCACAGTGGTGCAGGAAGCTGATTCTGAAGCAGGTTCTTTTTGTTTTTTACCTGTGCAGGAAGGACCAATGAGGGTCTGGTCAAGACTACCAATGTAGATTTCACATGCCACAACTCACTAAAATCAGTGGGGTTAGGTATAACTCTGCAAAGGATTAGATTACATGTGTTTCAGATATAAATTGCTGTATTTTGTAGTTGAACTAATATTATTTACATAGCATTTGTGATGCAGTTGCAAGGCTGATGTAAGAAAAAACAATTTGGGGAAATGACAGCAAATATAGCCATTGTTTAGCACAGCTGTGCTGCTGTCATGCTGTCATCAGGCATTTCTGCAAGCTGATTGGATGGGGAAATGATTAGACCCCCTCCATCAGCTCCAGACTTTGAACATCTACCCTGAAAGCATTCTTCTCCCAGGTGAAGACTCCCATACTAAAGACTAATCCACAGAAACCACAGAATAATTTTATTGATGCTTGGTTATTAGGTTTATATCTTCCCTTGATTTGATAAAATGTGTTTATTTCTAATTCACGATAAAACCAACATTTTTTTAAAAAATAGTCAAGAATTGTGTGAGAAGCCACTAGGCTAAGGGTCTGTTAGAGATAAATGTATTTGATAAAATTGTTTCAATAACAATGTAAAATTCAGCATTAGTAGTAGCATAGGCGTCAACTACGGGGGGGCTTGAGGGCTCGAGCCTCCCCCAAAATTTCCCAGGGGGGGGACTGAGCCCCCTCAGGAAAACGGAGTGCCTGCTGCCTCTCTCTCTCTCTCCCCCCCCCCCCCCGCCTGGCTGCCTCTGTCCCTCCCTCCCTCCATCTGTCCAGGGGCCAGCTAAGCAAATGCCCAGCTGGCCCCAGGACGGATGGAGGGACAGAAGCAGGAGTGGCCAGGCGGGGGGGAGGCAGCGGCGGAGAGAGGCAGTGGCGGCGGGGACACGCAAGAGCCCCTGCCCCCCCTGGGAATTTTAAAACTCGACGCCCCTGAGTGGTAGTAATTCTGTTGGTGTCAGGCCCCCTCTTGGATGCACATGACTTAGTGGGTTTGTGTCTGTCAGTAAAGCTGAAAGTGATAGTGTAAGGCAGAGCTCCGTTGGGGCCGGGGCGCGCCAGGGCGCCTCTCCGGGAGAGAGGAGGCCGGGGGGCAGGCATATAACAAAGCCCCACCCCCCGCTCACCCTTCCCAGCCGCGGCAGACCACCGCCAGCCCCAGTAAGAAGCCCCCTCCCTCCCCCCACTCACCCAGCAAGAAGCCCCCCTCCCTCCCTGCCTCCCCCCCACTTGCTGCTCCAGGGCCGCGGCAAGCGCCGTCAGCCCTGGCAAGAAGCCCCCACCCTCCCCCACTCACTGCTCCGGGGCCGCGGCAAGCGCCGCCGGCCCTGGCAAGAAGCCCCCTCCCTCCCCCACTCGCCAGCCCCAGTAAGAAGCCCCCTCCCTCCCTCCCTTCCCCACTCGCTGCTCTGGGGCTGCAGCAAGTGCCGCCGGCCCCGGCAAGAAGCCCCCTTCCTCCCTGCCTCCCCCCCACTTGCTGCTCTGGGGCCATGGCAAGTGCCGCCGGCCCCAGCAAGAAGCCCCCTCCCTCCCCCACCCACTGCTCAGGGGCCGCAGCAAGCGCCGCCGGCCCCGGCAAGAAGCCCCCTCCCTCTCCCACTCGCTGCTCCAGGGCCGCGGCAAGTGCCGCCAGCCCCAGCAAGAAGCCCCCTCCCTCCCCCACTCACTGTTCTCGGGGCCGCAGGAGGGGGGCACAAGGGAAGGAGAAGCCGGCCCGAGTGGTGTGAAGCTACTCGGGCCCAAGCGAGAGCGGGGGGGAGGGAAACGCTGGCCCCAGTGGGGGGAGAAGCGCCCCTCCCTCCCTCCCTTCCTTCTCTCTCTCTCCCCCACCTACCTACCTACCTTCCTGTTCCTTCCTTCCTTCCTTCCTTCTCTCTCTCTCCCCCACCTACCTACATACCTTCCTGTTCCTTCCTTTCCCCCTTCCTTCCTTCTCTCTCTCTCCCCCCACCTACCTACCTACCTTCCTGTTCTTTCCTTCCTTCCTTCTCTCTCTCCCCCCACCTACCTACCTTCCTGTTCTTTCCTTCCTTCCTTCCTTCTCTCTCTCCCCCCCACCTACCTAACTTCCTGTTCCTTCCTTTCGCCCTTCCTTCCCCTCTTCCTTCCTTCCTTCCTTCCTTTTTTTCTTCTCTCTCTCTCTCCCCCCACCTACCTACCTACCTTCCTGTTCCTTCCTTTCCCCCTTTCTTCCCCTCTCCCTTCCTTCCTTCCTCCCTCCCTCCCTCCCTCCCTCCCTCTCCCCCCTTCCTTCCTTCCTTCCTTCCTTCCTTTCTTCTCTCTCCCCCCCACCTACCTACCTACCTTACTGTTTCTTTCTTTCTTTCTTTCTTTCTTTCTTTCTTTCTTTCTTTCTTTCTTTCTTCCTTCCTTCCTTCCTTCCTTCCTTCCTTCCTTCCTTCCTTCCTTCCTTCCTCCCTCCCTCCCTCCCTCCCTCCCTCCCTCCCTCCCTCCTTTTTTCCTCCCTCCTTTTTTCCTCCCTCCTTTCTTTCTTTCTTTCTTTCTTTCTTTCTTTCTTTCTTTCTTTCTTTCTTTCTTTCTTTCTTTCTTTCTTTCTTTCTTTCTTTCTTTCTTTCTTCTCTCTCTCTCCCCCACCTACCTACCTACCTACTTTCCTTCCTGTTCCTTTCCTTCCTTCCTTCCTTCCCCCTCCCTCCCTTCCTCCCTTCTTGCCTTCTGACACACTGCCCATGATGTCAGGGATGTGTGGCCTTTTGACACTTCCGGTGACGTCAGGGGGTGTGGCATATGCAAATAAGTTATGCTAATGAGCTCCTGCACCTCTTTTTTTACGAAAGGACCCTTGTGTAAGGGGTCTAAATTTCTAGCAGAGTCACTCAAGGCAGAATGGTCACAGCTGAGACTCCAGACTAAGATGCATCCACCCCCTCAAGGGATCAATGGCCACATCAGCAGAAGAGAACAGAAAATTCCAATGGTGACTGGGGGGGGGAAATCCTTGAAGGATAGTTACTGGGCAGCAGCAGTAGTCAGTTTGAGAGCCAGTTTGGTGTAGTGGTTAAGTGAGCGGACTCTAATCTGGGAGAACCGGGTTTGATTCCCATCTCCTCCACTTGCACCTGGCTGGATGACCTTGGGCAAGCCATAGCTCTGGACCAGCTGTTCCCTCAAGGACAGCTTGGGAAAGAGCTCTCTCAGCCCCACCTACCTCACAGGGTGTCTGTTGTGGGGAGGGGAAGGGAAAGGAGTTTGTAAGCCACTCTGAGACTCCAAGTGAGTGAAGGGCAGGGTATAAATCCAATCTCTTCTCTTCTTCTTCTAGTCAAAGATGACCCTGGCAGAGGATCTTTCATATATAATGGCAATGCCACGTCAGCTAACCCTGGTTAGTAGTGCACAGAAGAAGGCAATGGTAAACCACTTCCAGGGGTCATTTGGAGCTGGAACGAACCAGAACAGCATTCTGGCAGTAACAAGCCCAGGAGTGGGCACATATGGCGGTGGCGGCAAGCCCCACCCCAGCGGGCTGGTTGGGGAAGCAAAGAGAGAAGGGTTTTAAAGTTTTAAATCCCTTCTCTCTAGAGTCATGCTGCTGCTGCAGATCTCTTATTCTATCCTATGGCCCCATAGAATAAAATAGAAAGATCATGTCACCATTGTGGTGTGACTCCAGAGTTGTGCTGCATCAGTGGCACAGTCACTGCATTGTACCCTATGGGGTCATAGGATACAATGGGAGATTGTGCTGCTGCAGCAGTGTGACTCTAGAGAGAAGGGGTTTAAGCTTTAAAGCCCTTCTCTCTTCGCTTCTCCTGCCAGCCCGCCTTGGCAGGCTGGCTGGGAAAGGGAAGGCTTTTAATGATGCCTCCCCTCTTTTTTTGCTTCCTCAGTCGACCTGCCAAGGTACACTGGCTGGGGAAGCAAATAAAGGAGGGTGGCATCTTTAAAAGCCTCCCCTTCCCTTCTCCAGCTGGCCTGCCAAGGTGGGCTGGAGAGGGAAGCAAAGAGAGAAGGGTTTAAAATTTAAACCTCTTCTCTCTAGAGTCACGCTGCTGCAGCGGCATAATCTCCCATTGTATCCTATGGCCCCATAAGGTCCAGTGAAGTGATTGTGCTGTCACTGTGGCATGACTCCAGAGAGAAGGAGTTTAAACCCCTTCACTCTGGAGTCGCGCTGCAGCGGTGGCATGATTTTTCCATTTTATTCTATGGGACCATTGGATACAATAGGAGATTGTGCCAGCACTGAGGCACGACTCCAGAGAGAAGGGTTTTAAAGTTTAAACCCCTTCTCTCTATGAGTTGTGCCGCAGTGGCAGCACGATCACTCTATTGTACTTTATGGGGCCATAGAATACAATGGGAGATTGTGCCACTGCAGCTGCACAATTCTAGAGAGAAGGGGTTTAAACTTTAAAACCCTTCTCTCTTCACTTCCCCTGCCAGCCCGCCTTGGCAGGCTGCCTGGAGAAGAGAAGGGGAGGCTTTTAAAGATGCCTCCCCAACCTTTCTTTGCTTCTCTAGCCAGCCTTCCAAGGTGGGCTGGCTGGGGAAGCTAAGAAAGGTTGGGGAGGCATCCTTAAGAACCTCCCCTTCGCTTCCCCAGCCAGCCTGACAAGCCGTGCTGGTTGGGGAAATGAAGGAGAGGTATTTAAAGATGCCTCCCCATCTTTTTTTTTTTTCTTTTCCAGCTGGCCCACCTTGGCATTCTTGGCATTTCATTCTCCTTTTTCCTGGAGAATGAAAGGGAGATGGCATATAAATGCCTCCCCCAGCCATGGCTCTGCTGCCTTCCCTTCCCCAGCTGTCCTGCCTGGCAGGTTGGATTGGGAAGGGAATGGAGGTAGAGCGGGTCAGTTTCACTCACCTGTGGAGTGGAGCTTAAGCAATGGGTGTTGCCAGGAGGTGTGACATACGCAAACAAGTTATGCTAATGAGTTATGCTAATAAGTTCCTGCACCTCTTTTTTATGAAATGACCCCTGACCACTTCTGACCAATTCTTACCTCAAAAACCTTATGATGAGACAATCCAGAATGAAAAAAAAGATGGAACCTCCAGGTGGAATGGCATTCAATCAGCTACTGGGGAAGAGCTGAGAAAAGGTATGAATAGCAGTATTCTTAATGACACAACTGGAATAAAGCTGAGAAGACATTCAGTTGTTGACATGAATAGATGCAAAAGGAAAGTCTAAAGCTGTTCAATGCATGTAATAGGAACATGGAACATGAAAAGAATACATCAAGGTATGTTCAAAATTGTAAAACAAGAAGTGGAACACTTAAGCATTTCAGTTCTGGGAGTGAGCGAACTAAAGTGGACTGAATTAGGACATTTTCAGTCAGAAAATTACAAAGTGTTTTACTCAGGGAATGACAAACACAGAAGAACTGGAGTTGCGCTAATAGGCAAAATGTAGCACAGAAAGTCAGGGACTATAGTACAAAGTCTGACCAAATAATATCAATCAGACTTCATGGAAGCCTATCAATATAAGCATCATTCAAGTTTATGCCCTGACTACAGATGCTGATGAGGAAGGAACTGAAAGCTTTTATGTGCGTGTCAGGGCAGAAATATCATACAAGATGTGCTGAAACTGGAAACAAAGTAGGAAACAAAGCAGAATTAAATGTTGTTGGAAGATTTGGGCTAGGACCGCAAAATAAAGCAGGAGAGCAACTCATAAGATTCTGTGAAGACAACAATTTGTTCAATGCAAAAACATGTTTCAGATCAGACCAAACAGACCACTGTATATGTGGACAGCACCAGACTGGTAATACTAAAATAAAATAGATTACATAATTGGAAGCAGAATTTGCTCTGCTAAACAGGATTAGAAGCTGATTGTTGTACCATGAATTGTTAATATCAAAAATCAGAATAAAGCTGAAGAAAAGCACCAAAGCATTCATTGTACCAAAATTCAATTTGACCAACATTGCTGATGCGGTTAAAGACCATGTAAAGACTATATTCAAGTGAATGTGAACCAGAAAATCTATGGGTTGAAACCAGAGTTATTATCAAAGACGAATGTGCAAAGACTATTCCTGTAGCCAAAAGAAATTGAAAGTCTAGATGGATGACTGATGGAATTCTTGAGATTGCTATAGATGAGAAGAGGTGACAGAAACAGAATCAAAAGCCTATGTGCAGTGTTACAGCAACTCACACCTGGAGACAAATAGAACTATTATAAAACCCAGTGTAAAGAAATAGAGAAGAACAACACAAAAGGAAGAACAAGAGATTTGTACCACAAGATCCAAGAGATCAAAGGGAAATTTAAAGCATGGTTAAGCATGCTGAAAGATCAACACGGAAATACATTAACTGAAAAGGACAAAATAAAGATGGGAACAATGCACTGAAGAACTATACAAAAGAGATGAAAGGATGACAGATTCCTTCCAAGAAGAATATTTTGAAGAACCTTCAGCTTTAGAAAGTGAAATGAAAGCTGCACTGAGAGCATTGGGAGAAACAGATCACCAGGAGTAGTTAGAATATCAATGGAGCCAGTTTGGTGTCATGGTTAAGAGCATGGACTTTAATCTGTGAGAACTGGGTTTGATTCCCCACTCCTCCACATGCAGCTGCTGGTGTGACCTTGGGTTAGTCATAAGTTCATTCAGAGCTGTTCTCTTAAAGACAGTTCTCGAGAGAGCTCTCTCAGCCCCACCTACCTCACAGGGTGTCTGTTGTGGGGAGGGGAAGAGAAAGGGATTGTAAGCTGCTCTGAGACTCCTTTGGGTATTGAGGGGGGGTATAAATCCAATATCTTCTTCTCTTCTTCTTCCAAGCCACAGAAATGGAGTCCATCAAAATCTTAACAAGATTGTGCCAACAACCCCAAATCCAGCTTTGGGGTTGGTGTATAGTATTATGGAATATGGTGCTTCAGTGTGGCTCAACAGCTCCCATGTCTACAAACTTGATGTCTAACTCAATACAACAATGAAAACCATCAATAGATGTATTAAACCCACGCCAACCTATTGGCTACCCACATTGTGCCACATTGCTTCTCTGCATCTCCAAAGACAAGGTGCTCTTCTTCGTGAATATAGAAAGATAACTGAAAACAGAGAGCTGCCCATCCACAAAGACATGGCTGACATGGGCCTATCCAGACTAAGATCCCAACACCCAGCAATAAGATCTGCACAAATTCTGGAATCACAAAATTTCGATCTAGGGAATGAATGGTTGTAAACATGGATACAGTCAGTTCCACCCAGTATCCATAACCTGATAGACACCAACAAGAAGCCCACAGGATTTGACTTGCCATGTAAAGTATGGAGGATGGCTAATAGAATACAAACAGGCTTTGGTAGTTGTGCAGACCTGTTGTCATATTGCAAATAAGCAAATTTGCTTTTGTTTCCAGAGAGATAGTGCAGCAAAGCAGAAGCTGCTGGGTAATTACAAGATAAGCAGAAATGACAAGGTCTCTGTAATAAGAGAAAATGCCCCCAGAAACAGGAAACAAACACAAAAAAGGAGTCCCAAACATGCTGAGATGGACTCTCATAATATGCCCACTATGTTCCTGACCAGCTGCTACTCAAATTAGGAAACAAATTATGAAATCAGTAATTTGCAGTTTCTGGAGGGACATTCAGGGACTCGTGAACCCTCCTTCTACCTAGGTTTAAAATAGGTTTTAGGCTGGCGAATGTATATGTTCATCCATCTGATACTGAGAGAATACTGTGTAAATTGTCAATCCTCCAGGCCACTTCCTCCTCCTTCCCTTGTTTGTTACCATGTGTAACAAACATGTATGTAAGCATGTATATTAGGTATGTGTCCCATGTAAAAGAATCTACTTTCTAGACTGGACCCAGAGTCACACAAAAGCCAAGAACAGGAAAGAAAGCATCTCCCTTAATGCCCCTCAAACTGGTTCTAGCTGTGTTTTACCACCTGGCTTGCAATAATTCTGGATTTAGACCACCACACTCTATTTTGGAGCTCTTTGACAAAGCAATGGAGATCCAAAGCAGGCTTGAAATGAAACAGAGGTTGGGATATAGTAAAATAATCAGAGACAGTTTTATTGAGTGAAATATTGAAACATGCTTATGCAGTCTGAATGATATTAGACATGCATCAAGCAACTAATACCAAATGTCCATGGAACCTGCATACACATGTTCACATGGAACTCAAGGGAGATTTTGGGAAAGAGATAACAAAGGTAGCAAGAAAACATAGGATTATATTACCTCTCCTCATATTATTCTATATGAGAAAACCATTTGGCATAACTTCCAAGTATCTCGGCAGCTGAGAGCCTTCAGACCTACACTAACCAGGAAGCTGAGGGGGGAGAGTTTCAGAATGGTTGCTGGCCAAGGGCATATGGGGACCCAAGTACATGGAAGCATCCATGCAACTTGGGGTGGGGTGGGGTGGAGCTGAGCAAGAGAGTTCAAGATATGTGCCAGACAGGACCTGGTGTTATTTTAATGAGCACAAGTTGGGATGATGGTGGCAATTCTTAACTTAGGCACCAGAGAAACCATTTGGGCTGGGAGAGATGAAGGTGAAGTCAGAAGAAAGCCTTCTGATTGCTGCAGGGAGAAATTTGAGGTGTGAACAGCAGGGGCTATATCAAGTGTGAACAGTAGGGTAGTATTACAGCAGGTAGCTCTCCAGATTACGAGATCAGGAAGAAGGAGAGTTACAGATCAGAGAAATTTCAGCTTCATGAAAGCAATCCATTGTTACAGGCTAAAATGACCAACCTGTTAGGCAAGACTGAAGTAAGACAACGGGGTATGGAGCAGCCTCATACCCAGAAATTTTTTGTTGGGGGTGCACCAAGGTGCCTCCTGTGGAGGGTGGGGGTTGGGGAGGGGCTCTGCCACTGGGCTCCTTTGAAGCGCACAGGTGGGCATGTGTCATTCCAGGCACTGCTCTCCTCACCACCTCTGGAGCAGGTCATATGGGGCAGGCTTTGTGCTGGCCTTTCTCCCCTGCTCTTCGGAGCCCAATGCTTGCAGGGTCAGTGGCGGAAAATCTTCTCTCTGAGCATTTTCACCTGTGGTAGCAGCAGTCTAGATGGTTTCCTTGCCTTGCTGGCAGCCTGCACCACCCAGCTGTCCCCTTCTTAGCCTCCTTTCCCTCTCCATGTCACCTCCCCCGATCAAAGAGGAATGGGCAGTCACCTGACTGAAGCCAGCTGGAGTTCAGAAGCAGTAAGCAGCTGGTTCACCTGGCTGGCTGAGTGAGCCTCTCTCTCACATGGCCCTCCCTGACCTGACCCTTCCCTCCCTCCCTTTCCCTTCCTCCCTTCCTGCCCTCTTAGTTACCCCGCTGGCCAAGGGAGCCTGGCTGAGCAAGTGGCACCAGCGTAATGTGACAGCACTGCCAAGTACCAGGAGCCCTTGCTGGACTGTGTGTGTGTGTGTGGGGGGGGGGAGTAGAGAATGAAAAGACAAGCATGGCTGTTGGGGGAGGGTGCTGGGGGGTGCCAGGCACCCATAGGTCATTTTCTCTGCGCCTTCGTTAAACTTTTTTTTAGGTTTACCGAAGGTGTGGAGAAAATGGCGCGAAGCCCCGTATTAACACACGTGCCGCAGCAAAGGGTGTGAAATTGACACCCAGCGCCGGGACAAACGGAGGCAGAACGCCGGCACAATGTGAGTGGGAAAAAGCCCATAGTTTGTCTCTGGGTTTTCTACAGAGCGAACTTCATTTTCCCAGGTTTCTCCGCAATCCATATGTTAGCACTTGTATTACCACGGCAAAAATTAGATCATTCCAAGTGGGCTGCTCCTGCCTATTCCTCTGCCCCACTGGTATCCTTTCCCCCCAGAAATGCTCTTTGTCACCACTCCCAGATAAAGACTAGTCAGAACTTCCTGAGACTGACAGAACAGTTGGATTGTCACAGGCCAAGGGGTAGAAACTAATGTCAATAAAATGAAACAAGAAAGATGATAGCAACATCTTTGCTGGGATCCCTGGAGACTACATTAGCTGCTTTGATTGCTAATAGGTTTGTCAACTGTTTCTTAATAAATCTAGCTCTAGCTAGAGGATTCACATAGATTTAATTGCTCCATTTACTTCCTACTTCCTATCTGGTAATGCTTCTGGTCACCTTAGCTTGTCTTCATGGTATAACTTTTGGCTGTGTTGAGCTGTTACAGGTTCATCATTGCACAGCCACTATGCCTGTAAGCAAAAAGAATATTGAGTTCTGCAATGTATTAAGCACTGCCACTTTTCTGCAAGAAAAAAGAAACAATTCAGGGAACCTTCTTCATTGCTTTTTGCCAGTAGATACCATTGTTATTTGTATCACAAAACAGTAGTTTGATTTATGAGTTTCTGTCTTTGAAGTAAAATACTAAAAATGTTCATGCTTAACCAGAAATTAGCATGTCAAAGTAAGGCTATTCTTTGATCTGTACTCTGTATTTTTTAAGTGGCCAAATGTAAATGTACAAACTGAACTGTAGGATCCAGGATAGCCAACATTCTGTATTCATCATGAGAATCTTTGATCCCTGTTGGATATGGACATCTGGATATTAACATTCTCATTGTGCCTAAGAGCTATAATGTAAAAAAACAAAACAAAACCCAAAGCCACACTTACAAAGTCAGATTTTTCATTATGCCCTTCAGGAGCACATCACTAACACAACCTTGTCCAATTAGAGTTTGTGCTAGGAAACTAAATTCTATTCTACTAAATACATTTTTATGGAAGAAGCTGTGGTTTCAATCTGCTACAGGTTTCGTGCTGGTATCTCCTGGGGTTTCTAAAATACAGACATTTAAAAACTGGTCTGTTGTGCGGTGCCCTAAAGCATCTCAGCAGTGCTGAAACTGAGTCTAATTAACCTCCTGCTAAACGTAAAATGTCAGAAAGGAATACTGCCAAAACTAAAAATTTGGGGGGAACCCCCCCCCCCCACTACATTAGACATGGATAGAATTTGTTACTCTAGATCTTGAGCCAATTTTGATGAAAGCTGGCACAATATTAGTAGCAATTCATAAGAATGAGTTTATTCTCCGATGTGCTCTGTCATTTGTAAAAAATAGACATGGACATTGCCAGGCATGAAAGTCTTTTGCACTGTACTTATTAACTAAGATTACTTTTCAAGCACTTCCCCCCCCCCCCCAAGAGAACTTTCATTACAGTGTATGATGTATCTGAGATGATACACTTGACTTTCATAAATGCGAGAAGCAAGTTTAAGATGTTGGGATTCAGTTGTCAGATCCCGTGTTCTGTATTAGTCTGATTAATTTGAGAGAGGTCTATGTAAAATAATGTTATTTACATACAGCAGTAGGCTACTCCAGATCTCTGCATATAATTGTAATTTACCCATTGAAATCAATAGAATCTACAAGTACTGGTGCTGAAAATCCAGTTCTAAACATAGTCCTTTTCTGTAGCAATCATAACAGCATATAAATGGAGCTGTTCCAAGTAGTTTTGATCCTTCTTCATCTGGACCCTCAGAAAGGTTTATATGAATGTGGGCCACCTTTTCTACACAATATGCTAAGCGCTTAGTAGGTGAAATTGTTACCCAAATCGGTCTGTCTCCATTTTAGATGGGGGAATTAGCAGGGAGACCGAACTGGCAAAATGGGCATAACAGTCGGGATCTACACCTGTGTATACCAGGGTCAGTTTCAAAGAGAGACTCGAAATGATCAAGACTAGGTCTGAAGGAAGATTGTTTTATTGAAAAATACTGGTTAAATGTAAATCATACACACCAAAGCAATCAAATAACACATGCAAACAAGGCTACAGAGAAACGGAGAAGCTTAGAGACATGGAATATTTGGGTGTTATTTACCATCCAGATGTGCAGAAGTCCACAGAAGTGAGATCATGAACGACCAGCATATCACAAAAAAAAGGGGACCCAAATTGTGAATTTGGGGGTGCTACTCTGTTAAGTGCCCTGTGTCAACACAGAGCTGTGGCTGGGCAGCCGTTTTATAGACTACAGAAGGTGTCCTGCAGGGCAGGATTATGGGTATGAACAAAGGACCAAGAGGTTTCCCAAACTTTGATCAAAAAGGTGTGATGGCACCCTAGTGGGTATGTTCTGGAGTGTGTGTAGGGTTGATGACTGATACTATCTGATACTTCAGAGTTAATACGTTTTTGGTAACCCAGAGAATAGCCCAGGAAGCTCTGCTTTCAAGAGAAATGTTTACACTTCAAGGGACATTTGGCCCAGGAAAGGGGTCATAAAGGACAGAGCAGGTGTTTTACAGAGAAATGTTGCTAAGGGAGATTTATACATCAAAGAGAGAAAGGAGCTTTCAGAGAGAGAAGATCTCCACATTGGGACATGCTGGAATGATACTTACCTGTGTGTGGGGGGGGGGGGGGAGCAGATTGTATGTAGAAAAGACAGATGGTCTGTTTCTGCAACCTCCAGGGTCCATATCTTTGGCAAGCTCCCATGATTATATGTGTGTCCTCTTCAGGACTACCCACAGACTCAGGAACAATGCTTTTGGGGAAAACTGGGGTAGTTTAGAGGTGAGGGTGCCTGTAAATGCAAGTATAACAGGCTTTCCTCCAATGCAGGGTATACAAGTGGGGTCACAAAATCCATCATATCCAATCTGGTTTAGGCACCACTATAAATACAGTAAAATAATGGAACTTGATAGAGGTACCGCTTGTCCTAATCAGTTAAATAAATGATCAGTACTAAACAATAGCAAAAAATCATGGGTGGCTCTCTTTAGTAAAAGTTGGAGAACTCTGCCTGATGGCTGACCACAGGGGGACATGGAACTGTAATAAGGAGGTGAATTAGTCAAGAAAAAGGCTAGATACAACCCAGTGTCTGTATGATCCTTGAGTTCAGTACAACACTCTGTCTTTAATACCATGCAGTTAATTAATAAGCATATTAATTCTAATATGATACAGCTGAATATTTTGGTGGGTATGTTCTTCTGTCTGTAACGATCATAAAAATAATGTTGTCTGTATTTCTCGCTTCCAACATTTTTAGCATTGCACTTCAATAATTTAAGAGATGGAAGCCTGCAATTATATCAATTATAGCTATATTTCTGTATATACAATGTGTACAACTGTAGGATTTTTTTTTAAACTGTTTATTGTTGGGTTCATTCCCAAACAAGCTTCTGATTTAGCATGGAGGAATCATTATGTTGTGATACGCAATTTATTGCCAATAGGCAATCTAATTCAAATTCTTCTCCTGCCTTCTCAAGCCTTAACAAGGGCTGGGAATGAGGAGGAAGCATTGTTGCTGACCTGTCTGTCACTAAAGTTGCAAGAAAAATCCCTTCTTGTTTAGCATGAATTCACCCACCACCAGTACCATAAAGAAGAAATGCAGTGTAAGGAATCATAAAAGTTTACTAATGTCATATTTCTTCCAGAGTTTCCCCTCAGCAAATCTTTGACTGAGCTTGATTGATCCTCCTTTGAAGGCACTCCAGGGTGTGTTATTCACTGTAGCTTAGCTTGATTATATAAATTAAGAGCTACACCGACACTCCTACAATGATATATGGCACAAAACAAAACAAAACAAAAACCCATCTGGCTGAGTGAAATGGCTTCAGCAGCATATTCATGTCTTACCTAACTATTACCTTTGTCTTTTCTCCCCACAGCCACTTGACAACTTTCCACAAGTGCCACAGGTGTTTCCTAAAATTAAGAAAATTAAGAAAAAAAATTAAAAACCTATGATTGGGAAGCAGCTTGAAAGACAACTTTATATGCATTTACCAAAATCCCATATTTTGTATCAGTTGTCATGCAAGACTAGAGAGAGTTGACTGCAAATGGAGCTGTACTGGAGATGGACTGGGTCCTATGAACCATAAACACAAATATCAGGTGTCTTTCCCTCAACCCCCGTCCCCTGCAATCTTCTCTGACTGTGGTAAAGTTTATTCCCAGGGTGTGGGAATGCAGGGAGGCAGTGGAAACCATGAAATGTTGCATAGAGGCAGTTTTGGGATGGATAAAGACTTAGAAACTGAAACTTAATCCCCACAAAATGTAGGTTTTACTGGTGTGGAGAAGGTTTGACCCAGGAATTGGGATATCCTGTTCTGGATGGAGTTGCACTCCCCCTAAAGGAGCAGGTTTGTAGCTTGGCAGTGCCTCTAGACCCAGGTATCCGGTTGGATAAACAGCTTGGTTTGTTTCCTGAGGTAAGTGTCTCAGCCATGTTGGCTGAACACATAGTAGTGAGTAATTACCTGTAGTTGGTCCTGTAAGCACAGTGGCAGACCTACAGTTTTGTGACCCTGAAACTTGAACTGTTATGGGAGCCCCTTGTTATGTATTGGGGCTGGAACATTCCAGGACTGGTTCTATCAGATTCTGGCTGAGCTTGGAGCTCTAGAACAATAGCCCACCAGGACCCTGGAGGTGGCCAATGAGGAATTAATGGTTCTGACAACAGCCTATCGTTGGTAGTTGTTTGGGAAGTGGGTGGAGTTGCATGCTATTTAAACAGGGCCATTGCCCTGGGTCTTTGTCTTGTTCTTGCTGAATTGCTAATAAAGCAGAGCTGATCACTAGGCTTGGGGTCAGACCATCCATGGAACTCAGTATTTAACACCCCTTCTCAACCAGCAACAATAAGTCATCAGAGGGGGCAGGGCTCGTTAGGATAAAGAGGTGAAAATCTAATTTTTGGTGTTAAAGCGAGACGAGTGCAGCCTGAATTGAAAATTCAGATGTCTTTTTATGGTTCTGATTGGCTAAGTGCTGAGCTGGAGAACTCTTAAGCTATGCACCAAAGAAGGATTCAAGGATCCAGCTGCCAAAATATAGGCTATGAATAGATTCTGATGAGTTCAGCCCATACATCTGGGGGTTCAAGTGGTGCAAACCCCCAAGAAAAGTTTGAAATTTGACCAATTACAGGGACATTTTGAGGCCATATGAAATGGGTATTAGAGCATACAAGTGGAGACCTGCAAGAAATTTGCGGGATGGTTATCCCATTCCTCACAACTTTGCTTCCTCCCCTCTTCCCTACCTCTCTCACACTCTTTCTCCCTTCTGCCCTCCCTTTTCTTTCTCTCCTCCATGCACAACCATTCTGGTTGTGAGCCTCTGACCCATGAGTAATTCTGACGGGCAGTGTCACATCATAGTGTGCGGAGTTGTCCTCTGGCCAAACAGGAAAGCTGCTATCTTGTAGTGCCAGTTGCACTTATCCATTCTACACAAAGCTTCCTTGGTTGTGCGGACCCTGCGTTCTGCCTGTCCGTTGGTTGCCGGGTGAAATGCAGCGGACCTCATGTGCCTGATTCCGTAATACTCCACAAAATCCTGGGATTCTTTGGAGGTAAAAGCTGAGCTGTTATCGGTTACTAGTGTGTCGGGGATGCCATGGGAGCTAAAGATGTGCCACATGGCCCAGATGGCCACTTAGGAGGACATTGCAGAAACTGGGACCACTTCCAGCCATTTAGTATAGCTGTCAATGAGTATAAAAAACAGCTGGCCCTGAAAGGGGCCCACAAAGTCCAAATGAAGCTGGGCCCAGGGCATGTGGGAGGACTCCCAGGGTCTGACGGGCACCTGCAGTGGCTTGGGGCGTGATTCCTGGCACGCCTGGCACTGCTTGACCTGGTCCTCTATGACGGCATTCATCCCCGGCCACCAGACGTAACTGTGGGCCAGTGCTTTCATGTGCACGATGCCTGGGTGCATTTCATGGAGAGCTGTGAGAACATCCTAGAGCCCCATAGCAGGCACCCCTTGTGAGTGGAGAATTTGGCCTGTCTGCATGTATAGGCCGCAAAGTCAGGGCCGGGACTGCTGGGCCACCCCCTTCCCACCCAGTTCAGGACCCGTGACAGGATGCGGTCCTGGGTAGTGTGTCTTCTGAATGGGCTGCTTGAGTGCAGTGAGGGTGTCAGGAACAGCAGGCCCAGGCTATGTGCCCCTTGTTGCCGCACGACCGGCACTCTACATCCTGGAACTGGCAAGTCCGGCGGTAGTGTGGGTCACCACAGCTGGCACACATAGCTGTGGCGCCGGAGTAGGGAGATGCGGAAGAAGGGGCAACTGACCTGGATCTGGTGGCATTGCTCCTGGGGAGTTGGGGACCAGTTCTTGGCATGCGGGGCCGGACCTGTAGTACATCATCCTCTTCGGATGCCTCGGAGCTGGATGATGCCGTGGTGCAGTGAGTGGTCGTGGAGGAACCAGGCCTGTCCTTCTGTGCTGTCTCAAAGGCACAGGCCATCTGGAAAACTTTTTCCAACTTGGTGTCGGAAATGGCGACCAGCTTCCTGAGAACTTCGGTGTTGCGGATTCCCCACACAAATGCCATGAGGAGGTTGTCCTCTACCAACACAAAGTCACAGCCGACCACCAGCTGACAGAGGTCAGCCATGAATGTGGCCACGGATTCACTGGTCTTCTGGAATTGTCCGCAGAAATCCATTCTCCGGGTCAGCATGGAGGGTTTGGGTGTGAAATAGTTGTTCAATGCCTGCATGATCTCATCATAGATGGCTTCGGTTGGGGTGCAGGGTGAGATTAAGCTACAGACTAAGCACAGGGTATTGACCCCACATGTGCCTAAAAGCCATGCTCTCCGCTTACCCACGTCAGTGATCTCCTGTACTTCGAAGAAGAACCCAAGCTGGTTGGCCCAGGCTTCCCAGAGCTCGGGTTGGGATGGGTCAAAAGAGGCGATCTGTCCCGGAGCGATGGCCATGATGACTCGTGGGTCAGTGAGGCAGTGAGCGTTGTCCTCTGGAGTGGTTGGTGGTGCTGTGTGGCACTGGAGCTGAGTGGGGCTGGTTGCTGACGGAGCAGAGCTCGTTGCGATGCTGGAGTCAGCCAGAGAGTTGCTCATCGGGATTTGCATCCTGGCTGACCAATAGGTCTAAATTACAATCTGGCCAGTCTATTGTGTTCCAGAGCGAAGCTCTGACTGCACCTGGCCATGTGCTTGCCCCGGACCACATGGCCTGACTGCATGGCAGTCACCATAGAACGCAACAATTTCTTTGCACAAAACATTTAATTGTAAACACAGTTGCTACAAGATCTGGGGATGGTGTCTGCCTTAGCTTTTAAAAAATGAGTAGAGACTTTCATGAAAGATTGGCTTATCAATGGGTAGTATCCCTGAGAGATCAACATGGAATTTCCACTCACAGAAGCAGTATACCTCTGAATGCCAGATGCAACAGCCAAACATGAAGGGATGGTTATCACCACTATGGTTTGCTTGAGAGTCTCCTAAGGGTATCTAGCTTGCCTCAGTTAAGGTGCTGGACTTGATAAATCTTTGATGCAATCCAGCAGAGCAAATCTTTTGTTGAGTAAATGTTTTACATCCTGCTGCTCTCTGAACATAATAGAACTTCAAGTCTATCACAATCCTATTGTTTTCTTCTTTAAAAAAGAATTGAGAAATGGAATGGAATGGTGGTTAAGCATCTCAAAAACACAGCAACATCTATCAAATGGGGGGGGGGGGGAATCGATTCTTTCCTTGTACAAAAAAAATGTGGCTTTGGGGGATAGACAAGTGGCGGTTGTAAATAGAGTATTACTTGGCATTTCTGTTTAATGGCAAGGAACACTGAAACTGACAAGGTAACAACTAGTCATTCAGCCAAAGGTGCCACATAATTTGCTGTAGCCCAGCAGCCTTTTCACTTGGAGACAAAATCCATTAGTAATGTTGACGCAGGGGAATAGAGGTCAGCATATAACCATCTCCTCTCAAAGTTCATGGTGTTTTCTTAATGGGACAAGGCGACCTCATTAGTGCTTTTAATCTTTTGAAAAACAAAAATACCAGCAATAGAATCTGAATCTATTAAAGGGGAATGATGGATTTTTGGTAGTAAAATGCTCGAAGTTCCAAGTAAAAATAGGGCTATCTGAAAGGATAAATAATGTAACAATACAAATCCCCTGCTTGACAGGAAGCCTGGAGCTTGTGGTGGCAGATAACGGTTGCTACCCTTCTATCTGTTGGACTGTGGGGGCTAATTAGGGGAGATAACTGAGCTTTTCCCCTGGCTGCCTGGCTGTGTGCTGCGTCTAGAAGGAGAATATGCTAGGCTTCATGACATCCTGAGGGTGTCCTGTCATCACCATGTGTTGACGTGTGTGTTCTTTAAGTGATGTGGGTGTCTCATTGCTGCACAATGCTACAATTGGTGGATAGTAGCAGAGTTCTTATGGACGTCCTGGCAGTAGCTGTTGGTGTTGTTGTCATACCATCTTTTAATGGGATTGTCTTACTTTTCCCTTCATTGTGGGAGTGTATAGGATCATGCTGATGTTATCCTAGAACTATGCTGGGTGGCTGTTTTATAGTGGGCACCAGCATGGCAGGACCTGACAATTGATCGGTTCTTCCCCTATCCCGTAAAGGAAAGTTGGCTGTTGAGTCACAGCTGACTCACACCACCCCATGAAGTTTTACCACATAGGATTTTCAAGGCAAAAGAGGAGGAGAAGTGATCTGGCACTGTCTTCCACTGCATAGCAGCCCCGGTCTTCCTTGGTGGTCTCCCATCTAAGTACTGACCCTGCTTAGTTTCTTGGCTCTGATGAGATCAGGTTAATCTGGGGTATCAGAGCTGATTCTCTCTGTATAATTTGATTAATCCTCTTTTTTCTCTTTCCTGTTAGTCTGCCATTAGTGGCAGCCAGGGGCATAGAGTTTTTAACTTCCCGGGGGGGGGGGGGCTCTTGTCCCCACCGCCCCCGCTGCCACAAGAGCCTCCCCCCGCACCCGCCCACCCGCCCGGCTCCCCTAAACCCACTCTATTTGGTTCAACCGGCAAAATAAAAGATTTTTCGAAAATGATGCTTGGGAAAAAAGGAATCAGAAGCTTTGGTGCATAACGTAAGGGAAACCTATTGTGATGCCAGTGATGCTTTTAAAGTAAGGAACAACTCTTTACAAAAAGAGATATCTGGTAACGCGTGTTATTCTTTCTCCTCGTTTTTGCATGACAAAGACCAAAATGATGACTATCTTAGGCAGGCCACAATGGCGAGCACTTTGCCAACAATTAGAAGTTGTTCTCAAGGCAAAAGCCCTATGAGGGGGACGTCAAGCATGTCCACAGAAGCAAAGCCTAGGAAGTGCTGCTACCTGCTGAGGTGAGGGTTAAAATCCAAATTCAAAAGGAACAAGGGAAGCGAGCACCAGATTGCAGTCCCAAATTCTCAGGCAGCCAAAGGGAGGCTGAGAGGAGGAACAGCCCAGGCAGGAGGTGGTGCTAGCTGAGCCAGGACTGCCCTGCTCTGTGAAGAGTCGCTAGTGAGCTGGTCACAGCCTGCCACCAAGGAGGCTGTGGCAGCAAACAGAGCTCCTTGCCGGCAGGTCCCCATTCAGCGGCTGAGGGGACGTCTCAGGGCCCCTGCAGGAACAGCAGCGGTGGCTGGGGTTACGCTCTGGCAATCGCCCCGAAACTCTATGGTGCCATAGAGTTTTGGGGCGATTGCTAGAGCGTTGCCCCGGCAACATGCCAGGTATGATGATGTCACTCCCAGGTGACATTATAACGCTGGGCGGTCCCCGGATGGCCCCAGTAGGGAGGGAGGAGTAAGGGAGAGAGCGAGTGGGTTCAAAGGAAGGGAGCTGGCCGGGTGGCTCTTGCAGCTGCGGGCAGCGGCCAGTGAACGGGTGCCCCGTTTCACTGGGGGGGCTCAGTCCCCCCTGGGAAACTTCAGGGGTGGCCTGAGCCCCCCTGCAGTTGACGCCTATGGTGGCAGCTAATGCTTTAGATACCAAAAGGCACAATGAAGCCCGTATGACTCCTCACATACACACTGGTGGCTCAGGTTCACACCACAGGTACAAACTCCATTAAGCACCCCACACCATGATCACCAAGAATCTAGCCATTATCATTGCAGTCCTGGTGCACTAAATCCAAGGTTTTCTTTCTCACTCCAGTTCTAAGGACACAATAATACTGCTGCCGGAGCAACTGTACAGATCTAACATTATAATGCCTGAAAATTCTATATATCACAAAATCAAGACAATTTTTATCTCATCCGTCTACATCCCTGAGAGGGATTAATCTGGCCAAATTTCAGTGGTGGAAAAATAGATGTAAGGGTGCTGGGTTACAGACGTCCTCAAAAATTTCCTGGTTTTGAGCTTGCAAAAACAAAGAATAAATAATTTTAAGTGTTTTAATTTTTTTCTGAAACTACAGATGTTTTCATATTACAAAATACCCATAGCGTAGATCATAGTATCATGGAAGGGGCCTCTAGGGTCATCTAGTCCAACCCCCTGCACAATGCAGGAAATTCACAAATACCCCCCCTCCACACCTGCAGTGACCACAGATCCATGCCCAGAAGATGACCAAACCCCCCCTCCAGGATGCCTGACCAAATTGGCCTGGAGAAAAATTTCTTCCTGACCCCAAAGTGGCAATCAGCATTTCCCTGGGCACAGGGGCGTCAAGTTTTTAAATTCCGGGGGGGGGGGCTCTTGCATGCACACGCCTGCCTGGACTATTTCCCCACTGTTGCCGCCACCCCCCGCCGCCGCCTCCCCCCCACACCTTACTTCTTCCATCCTTCCCTTCCTCCGTCCAGGGGCCAGCTGGGCATTTGCTTAGCTGGCCCCTGGACGGACAGAGGGAGGGACGGAGTGGCCAGGCGGAGGGGGGGGAGAGAGATGGCGGCGGCCCTCGGAAGGGCCCAGGGAGGCGCAGCGGAGGGTGCTCCATTTTCCTGGGAAATTTTGGGGGTGGCTCGAGCCCCCCCCCCCGTAGTTGACGCCTCTGCCTGGGTATGTAAGAAAGGGCTACAAGAACTAAGCACTGAGGCAACTCTTCCTGCCCTCCCCTCTCATGATCTTCCTAAGTTCACACAGTCAGCATTGCTGTCAGATGGCCATCTAGCCTCTGTTTGAAAACCTCCAAAGGAGAGCTCACCACCTCCTGAAGAAGCCTGTTTCATTGAGGAACCACTCTGTCAGGAAGTTCTTCCTAATGTTTAGCTGAAAACTCTTCTGATTTAATTTCAACCCATTTGTTCTGGTTCAACCTTCTGGGGCAACAGAAAACTACTCCATACCATCCTTTATATGGCAGCCCTTCAAGTTCTTGAAGATGGTTATCATATCACCTCTCAGTCGTCTCCTCTCCACGCTAAACATACCCATCTCCTTCAACCTTTACTCATAGGACTTGGTCTCCAGTCCCCTCACCATCTTCGTTGCCCTCCTCTGGACACATTCCAGCTTGTCCCTATCTTTCTTAAATCATGGTGCCCAAAACTGAACACAATAGTCTGGGTGAGGTCTAACTAGAGCAGAGTAAAGTGGTATCATCACTTCGCGTGATCTGGACACTATACTTCTCCTGATACAGCCCAAAATCACATTTGCCTTTTTAGCAACTGCATTACACTGCTGACTCATGTTTAGTGTATGGTCTACTAAGATCCTTTTTGCACATACTACTGCCAAGACAAGTCTCTCCCAACCTATAATTATGCATTTGATTTTTCCTACCTAAATGCAGAACTTTACGTTAATCCCCACTGAAATTCATTTTATTTGTTTTAGCCCAGTTCTCCAGCCTATCAAGGCCATCCTGTATCTGTCTTCTACCATATTTGCTACACCTCCAAATTTAGTATCATCTGCAAATTTAATAAGCCTTTCCGCTATTCCTTCATCCAAATAATTGATAAAGACATTGAACAAAACAGGTCGCAGGACAGATCTTTGAAGCACTCCATTCTAAGCTGAGTTAGTGTGAGCTGGCTCACAGTTTTTTAGCCTCCAGCTCACACATTTTTGTCTTCACTCAGGAAGAATGGCTCCAGAGCAAACTAATTTATGCAGTAGCCAAATCACTTGCTCACAACTTTAATCCCAGTAGCTCACAAAGTACAATTTTGCTCAAAAGACCCCACATCTTAGAGGGAGTACTGATTGTCACTCCTCTCCAAGATGAGGAACCATTCACAAGCACTCTTTGGGTGCGATCTGTTAACCAGTTACAGATCCACCAAACAGTCATAGGATCCAAACCATTTTTTTCCAATTTGTCAACAAGAATATTATGTGGAACTTTATCAAAAGCCTTACTGAAATCAAGATAAACTATGTCTACATCATTCCCCTGATCCAGCAATCTAGTAACTTTCCCAAAAAAGAGATAAGGTTAGTCTGACATGGCTTGTTCTTGAGAAACTCATGCTGGCTCTTAGTAATCTCAGCCACCCTTTCTAAATGCTCAAGGACTGTCTGTTTGATGATTTGATCTAAAACTTTCCCAGGAATAGATGTCAAGCTGACGGGTTGGTAGTTACCTGGATCCTCCTTTTCCCCCTTCTTGAAGATGGGGACAACATTTTCCCACCTCCAGTCTTCTGGAACCTTACCTGTTCTCCAAGAATTCTCAAAAATAATGGACAGAGGCTCAGAAATTACATCCGTGAGTTCTTTTAGTACCCTTGGATGCAGTGCATCTGGCCCCGAGGATTTAGTTTCATTTAAAGAAACTAGGTGTTTATGTACTACCCCTATGCCAATTCTAGGATGCAGCTCCCTTCCATCATCATGTGTTCTGTTTTTGCCATATTGAGCACTGATTCCCTTGCAAGAGAAGACTGAGGAAAAGTAGGCATTGAGCAGTCCACCCTCTCTTCATCACCTGTTACAATTTCACTTTCCTGTCCCCACAATGGATCTACCATGTCCTTTCTTTTTCTTATGTTGAATTTAAGAAAATAACCCTTTCGGTTGTTTTGACCCATAATTCTTGGGTCATATAATATTAGAAATTAAATATATTTTTAATAAGCCCCTAATTCTGTTTCTGCCCTGCCCTGGCTATCCCAGGCTATCCCAGTCTCCTCAGATCTTGGAAGCTAAGCAGGGTTTGCCCTGGCTAGTATTTGGATAGGAGACTTCCGAGGAATACTAGGGTTATGGCATGGAGGCAGGCAATGGCAAACCACCTCTGAACATCTCTTGCCTTAAAAACCCTATGTGACTGCCAAACGTCAGCTGTGACTTGATGGCACTTTCTGCCACCAATTCTGTTTCCAGATGAATGCAGAAAGGGAAATACCTCTGCAGCTTTAAAGGCTTTGAATATGAAAGTAATTCTTTTTTTCATAGAATCCTTTTGATTATCTTTCATTTTCATCCACAATTTCCATTTTCCATCTCTTGTGATCACACTTGGTCTGCCACTGGATCCAGCAGACTGATTTCACCTCCCCTTCTGACTTCAGATTCACAATATAATCCTGTGCAGAGATATTCCAGTTTAAACCCATTGAAGTAAATGGTCTTAGATGGGTATATCTCTGCATACAATGTTCCTGTTAATAGGCTGCTATGCCTCTCCTTGATCAGACACCTAACCCAAGCCTTAGAGCAGGGGTGGTGAAACTTGCTCAATGTTAAGAGCCACATAGAATACACACCAGAAGTTTGAGAGCCACAAGACATGAACAAATATTAATTTTTTTAATTTTAAAAATATGCACATTTGCTTTTTATTAACATTAAATGAGACTGCCAGAAATAAAAACAAAAAGGGGGAAAAACGGATATTGATAATGATATTAATTTGTCAGAGAGAGAGAGGTGGAAAGAAAGACTGAAAGAGGTGGAAAGAAAGAAAGAGAGAGAGAAAAAAAACAAAGAAAGCTAATAGATTGGGGGGGGGGGGGGGAAGTATGCCTCCCCTTCGCTTCCCTAGCTGCCCTGCCAGGAGCCACACAATATGTATGAAAGAGCCACATGTGGCTCCCAAGCCACAGTTTGGCCACCCCTGCATTAGAGCATATAGCATTATACTTAACAAAGTATAAGCAGAATTATAATTGTAAGTATAGGTTCAATGTGACATTTCCCTGGCAATACTTATAAAGGAAAATCTTTTATTTGAAAATATGCTGCCTCAATTTTTTGCTATTGCCAACTGGTGGTTACTTTTCTCTATTAATCTTAGGTCACATTCTCTTTGAAAGAAGAGAAGATGAAAGGAAAGAGAGGCTATTAGCAATATTCATTCCTTCACTGGTTGTCTTTCCCAAACCTATCCAAGCAGATGTACTCAAAGCTTGGAAGAATGATTTCCTTCTCTAATCATTATTAAAATCATGTCAAATCAAATAGTGCAGGGATAAGAAGTGACAGTGGATATCAATACTTCCCTTGTGTATCTTAATTAGCACTCCATTTCCTTATACACTGGATCTTTTCATCCTGCTGAATCACAAATTGTATGGCAGGATTTAAAAGAAAATTGCTGCAGGGCTCAAAGTAAGTTTTTCAGTGTGGGAACAGCTTGCTTTCTGTCTTCAGTGATGAAAACTACTGCAAAGTCCTAAGAGCATTTTATTAATCCCAGGAACAGTGTATTGGCATAAATTCTTCAATGGTTTTGGAATCCAATTAAAAGAATATCTGAATCAACAATTGAAGATACTGTCCTGAGGATACACATGAGAATATGCACAGAAAGGAAGCAGAGAATACTCCCTGTGGAACAAAGATGTCAATACCAGAAAGAAGTTAAGAATGGGAAGAAAAGTGTGTGAGTGGGGCGGTGCCAGTTAGTTCCATGTTAAGATGTGACAAATGAACGTGCAAAATTCCAGAAGGCAAACCATGTGAAACTGTTCCAGCAAAATATCAAAGGGTCAGACCACACACTATCTGGAAGACTAATTAGAGCTCCTGAAATTTTTATTCTTTAAAAGCTGTCTGTTTCTGTGGCTGTATGTTTTAAGTTCCTTGTCTATGTTATCTTGGTTTTTCTCTGACAAAGAAGGCCTACTGCTAGTCCTGCTGCTTCTCCTTTTCCCATCCCAAGTTAGTTTTGTTTGGCAAAATCTCAAAAAAAATCTGTGATTTGGGAATCATAACCTCACTATTTCCCTTGGATGGCTCTCAACTCCCCTCTAGTGTTTGCCTTTGCATTGCTTCTTCCCAATGACAGCTCCTGTGGTGGCTACTGTGAGCTCACTGTTGTAATGTCCTTTTTTCCACGTCCATGTTGCATCTCCATTGCAAAATTCTTGTTCGCCTCCCATAGATATCAACACATACATGTTGTGTGGAGAGTTTGGGCAATGATTCCCACAGTGGGCCTCAAGCCCTTTTCTTGGGGTGCCCATGAGTTCTCCATGGAGCTGCACATTGTACCTGTTGGACTGTGACACTGGCTGCTTGATGCAACTAGAAGAAAACTCTTATCTGTTTCACTGGCAACACAATGGTTATTAGCCGACTGTTTTGTTGGTTTCCAAGAATCAAATCCCTGCCTGAATGGAGGTAAGGAGTTTGCGGTTCTGATCCTCTTATTCCACAATGGGACTTGTGCAGAGGAGGAACTGTGTCTCATTGTCCATTGCTTTGCAGAGAATTTAATACCCTGCTTTTTTCTACCCTAAGAAATCTCAGATCAGCTTACGATCACCTTCCCTTTCTCTCCCCACAACAGTCACCTTGTGAGGTAGGGGGGGCTGAGAGATGTCTCAGAAAACTGTGACTGGCCCAAGGTAACCAAGCAGGCTTCATGTGGAGGAGTAGGGAATCAAACCAGGTTCTCCAGGTTACCGTCTACTGCTGTTAACCACTTCACCATGCTGCACTGTGTTCTTTCACATAATAAGGGCATTCTGCAACTGCCATGCATTGATTGGTGCATCCCTATATCGGTAGTGTAGGTGGTCATAGTTATGCAACATTGTGTGTGCTGAGTGGCAGTAGAATTGTCATTATCATTGTGGTAGTGACTGTTGCTGTTGCTATGCTTTTGCTGGGGGTTTTTTTTGCTTTCTACTTTGCTGCTGGACTATGAACATATTATGCTGGTGTAGTGCTGGAAAACCCATGGTCTAAAGGCTCTTGGCATGGGGGGAGGTGTCACCACATCAGCCAATACATGCTTCTATAGGATGGAAGTAATTTCAGTTCTCATGCTATGGTAAAATATAGGGCTGGATCAAAACATGTCCTTACTCAGCTGGAGGTCACATGTACTTTTGCATGCTCCCCCTACATTTCTATGAGTTTCCCATGAGACACAGCCTACATTTTCCCCAGGGTACCCTTGCCCCCAGAATCCAGACAGTGAGTAGAGCTGCTGCTCATAGTTCTTAGGATCCCACTGATAATAAGTATTGTTAGCCAGGGCTGCTGAGAGCCACAGTGGGCTCCCAGACAAAGATTCCATGTGGCCCTGCATATAAATCTGATCCAAACCAAATATTGTAACTAGGGATGGGCATGAACCAGCAAACAAACTAAAATTCATCATGAATTTTGGCTGGTTTGTGGTTCATAAAGCAATGTTTGCAAACAGAACTGCAGTTTGTCGTGGTTTGTGAAAAGCAGAAAACTTCACAAAAAACTGCTGAGGGGTGGGGAGGTCCCCACCACTCAGCTGTTTCGTTTAAATGGCTGGGATCCATGGGGAGCAGAATGGGGCTGGCTCTGAGCCTGGGGTTCTGTGCAGCTCAGCTCTTTAAAGAGGCTTTGAAGCACACCGCTCCCAAGGCTCAGCTGTTTAAAGGGGCTTGTTTGGGGCCTGGGACTAGCTGCCTAAGAAAGCCCCTTTAAACAGCTGAGCCATGGGAACAGGCTGCCCCTGCAGCTCAGCTATTTCTGATCTGAACAGCTAAGTCACGGGGACAGCCTCCTCCCACAGCTCAGCCTTTTCAGGCACAAATCCCGTTGGGTTCATATGTGAGCTGACTATGTTCATGGTTCAGTTTATGGTTCACCTATGAACCACAAACCAAACTGAACCGCATTTTTGTGGTTTGTGCCCATCCCTCATTATGAGAAAACAAATCACTTTGCTAGATGTTACCACACATCTTTAATTGTAGAAGGATCTTCATGTCTATCTGTCTATTTGTGACAGTTATAATTCATCAGAAAATAAAACTAGGAATCTCAAAATTGGTCACCAGCTTCAGGATGATCATGGGAGTTCCAGGGTCAAAAATGAAAGGAATCTGTGCATTCTGGCCTAGATCATCTCCAGACCACCACCATGCTATTTGCAATGGAAGCTAAGCTTGTGTAGTGGTTAAAGTGTTGGATGAGGACATGGGAAACCCAGGTTCAGATCTCCAGTCTGCCATAGAAGCTTACTTTGGGCCCACTACACTCTCTCAGCCTAACCTACCTTACAGGGTTGTTGTGATGATAAAACAATGGAGAGAGCAATGTAAGCCACATTTCTTCCCCCTTGGGAAGAAAAGTGGCATATAAATAAATGTTTTAACTTCTGTTCTTTATTTTTTTACCACTAAGGCAGATTAACATTATCATGCATGTACAGGGTGGAGGGGGGAGGCATCCTATTACTACTTTGATAGATTATGGGGAAATATTAAGTCCCCCCTTCTGTTCATAATATTAACAAAAGTTTGCTGCTATGCTATTAAATATGTTCTAAATTGCCAACCAGGATGGATGATGGATTGAGAATGAAAAAAATAAGAGGGGGAGGGGAATTAGAAGTGGTGATAAATAAATGACAGATCATTGAAGGGAGCAAAAAAAAGAACAATGTAGGAAAAGACAATGAAGGGGGGTGGTTTTTGTTTATTTTGCTTACACACAGTAGCAGGGCTACCCCTTTGCATGAGCTGGCTGTGCAGGAGCTGGGTGAAACTAAAGGAAGAGAGATACCATAAAGAATGATCTTGTTAGAAGGCTGCATCCTAGTAATGACTGGAGCTTGTTCTGGCTGGTCTTGTCTTGCTCCAGTGGTGGCTTGGTTTAGAAGGATCTGAGAAGCAAGCTTTTCTCTCAGCCTCATAGTAAACTTTGCAGAAGGGCTGAGACAGCAGAATCTGATACTGCTCTTTGCTGTGCTCTGCCTTGCATGTGCTAAAACCGGAACTGCATTGGGAGAAAAATTAAATGGATTCCATGAATACAGCATGGCATGGGCTTCACGGGCCCGCCAGCTGATTTGGGTCTCCTGAATTTTGCTCCCCCCCCCCCCCGGCGCCCTTGTTATTAGCTAATTCAAATGCACTACATTGCAAAGGTAATTACAGATATGTACAGAATATTTTTATTTTATTTATTTATATTTATACATCATTTTTATACCCTGCCCTTCCCACAAGCGGGCTCAGGGTATAACCTCACAGTAATCCCATAGGGGACAGAAACTTATTATTAAGCATCATTTTCAGGTAACACGATCAGTGAAATTGCTGTTAGAAAAGTATTTATTTGGGAACTAAAAATAATTAATTTGTCACATATGATAGTTCCATATAAATATTTAAAATGTACACTAGGATTTTTATTTAATTCACTTATAGCCTGCCTTTTTCCCTATTGTGATCTTGCCCCTTTCCCTCCCTCATACACTAGATTTCCCCGTTTTTCTTTTTCTTTCTTGCTGAGCAGCCCCTATATCTATTTTCTCCTTATTTGTTTCTTATAGCTATCTCAGCTATCTTTAATATATAAATTTGGATGCTGGCCCAGCCCCAGGAATTGAGGGAAGAGACAAAATCAACTTCTTATATTCAGCTTCTGAAATGGCACACAAGAGGCTTTTGGAAGTTCAAAATAAGATGTTTTATTTAACTTAGAGGAGAAAAGGTCAGGTGGAAACGGGTAGGATGTATGAGGTGAACCAATAGTAAAACTGAGGTAACATTATAATCACACTAACTCCAGATAATCTGTTGCCAAGAAGTCGATGTTCCTGCTATTCAAAAAGGTCTTTTAAAACTTTGAGGAGAGAGGCTTTCTTTTCAGTTTCTGCTTAAACATTCAAGCATAGATTTCTGAGTTTCACTGACTCTTAAAGTCTAGAACACAAGAACATACAACCAAGGTTCCAAAATCATTCAATATATACAGATGAGGAATCTCTCCTCTTTTAAGAGTTATCTCCCTTTTGACTTGGCAGGGATTGCTTCTGTTAAATAGAAGTAATTTCGCTTTTGAGCTTGAATGGAGGTCCTCTCTGATCCTCACACTCCTTTTGCCTCCTTCCCAGTCCATAGTCAATGCTTAACTGTCTCTTCTTCAACTGCCTATTCCCAGTTTCTTAACTGACTCTCCTCCACAGAATTCTGATTGAACAGCCTGCCACACAAAGATTGTCTCTGGCCAATTCTGCACAAGTGCTTTGCTTCCTTTTCCACCCGGGTTTAATTGGTCCGAATCAGTGTGCGCTTTTCTGCCTTACGGGAATCTGACCCGGGTTGATGCTGGTTCTTCATTTTTGCATCTGTCCTTGCCCTGAATCTTGAGCCCCTGCCCATCTCCCCCCTCTTTTTTAAAATGTAGGCGGAGTTTCGTTATGACGTCGTGATGCAACAAAGTCATGATTGGCTAAGGTTTTTCATAATTCCCGGGAAAGTACATCATGCACCCGCCCCTTCCCCCCCCTTTAATGTAAGTGAAGTAGGCGGACCTCCATGCCGCCATTACTGCATCATGTTATCACTTTCGCCATTTGGAAATGCCCGCGAAAAGAAAAAAAGCTTGCGCCAGGGTTGGAGGGGAAATGGAGGATGGGAAAGGGATGGGAAATGGAGGGGGAACATGCAACACAGCACATGTAACCCCTTCAAAAATTGTATCCACACCACCTGCAATACAAAGGGGGGAACAAAAAAAACCCCGCTCGCGCCACGGCGGGAAAGTGAGAGGATAGGCGGGAAAGGGGAGGGAAAGAAGCAGAGGGGCATTAAAGGGGTGGAGCAAGAAACACCGATTTTGGAGTTCCCCACTTGAATGCCCCGACTTCACTCCCATGGCAACCCCCCCCCCCCTGAAAATCCCGAAAACAAAAGATCCGGGGGAACCGAGGATTACATTCAGGCCAACTGCAGATCCGGAGCAACAAGTGGGGAACTGTTGCTGTACCCTGGATTTTATCGGGGAGTGATGCCGGGGCAACAACTAGTGCAGAATCGGCCTCTGTTAGGCATTAACCCTTGACAGTCCATCACACTTCCCATTGGTGATCCAAAGCAGCTTCCATCATTCTCCTTTCCTCCATTTTATCCTCACAACAACTCTGAGAAGTAGGTTAGGATGAGAGTGTGTGACTGGCCCAAGGTCACCCAGTGAGATTCCATGGCATGAGTGGAATCTGGTTCTTCCAGACACTAGTCTGACACTGGCTATGGATAAAGAGCCACACTGTGCAAAGGCTGCAGGTAGCCATGTCAGGTTCAAAGAAACATCCAAACCTAAAAGTCATATTATACCTTGGATTGGTCCTAATCAAGTACAGGAACATAAAACAGTGAGCAAGCTCTTAAGCTGTACCAAAACTCTGTTTGGGCAGGTGATATTAAGAAGGAGGGGAAAAAAGATTCCTTTAAGCCTAGATCTTAAGGATTGCATCTTGTGTAGAAATCCAAGCAGACCTGAAGGTGATACTAATACCATGCTGTACTTTTAGTCTTCTGGGAAGAAGGAGCACAAACATCAGTCTCCATCTGAAAATGTAAAAGCCAGTTAAGGATCAAATGTCTTCCTAACAGAGGTCCTTTCAAAAGCTGACGTGCTGGAAAAGATGATAGCCATTACATGAATACAACTGGGGATTTAGAGGTTCAAGGGAAGCTAAATTAGGCACTCTGTCCTAGTAGTGGTGGAGGGTGTCAAGAAGTCCCATAAACACAGACTCTTTCTAGATCACTTTCCAACAATTGAAGGATCTCTTTTGTTGTCTTTGAATAAAGCAGAAGCCTGATGAAGACTTCTGCAGAACTTGAAAGTTTACATACTGTTTTGTGTTATTTTGGTTGATCCCAATACAAGATATTATATTAGGAATGCATAGCTACAAAAATTTGTATTTTTCAGATCCAGATATCAGGGAGCCAAATTCAGCTAGGGCTTTAAGTTCTGATTTTTGAAATTTCCTCAAATGTGTTGGTATATAGTAAGGGCAAGGAGTTGTGTCCCTTTACTTCTCAAGTGACTTGTCTGTTTTCCTCAAACCGACACATACACTTCTCCTGACTGGCAGCTGCCAAGCCAAAGTCCAAACAATGACTGACTCCCTCTGACAAGACTGACAAGACTTTTGAAAGCTCTCCTCAGCTGGCGTTGACCAATCAGAGAGAAGGGGGGGGCATGCAGGCAGCAGCCTGTGAATCAAAGTGCTTTATAGTGAGGTATTAACCCCTAATCTCCAAGCTATCTGCTTTTGATGTACTAAGCATCCTGGTTTTGGAGCTTAGTTCATAACAACTGTCTTTTAAATAGCTTCCAAATTTCAAGTGAATTGGACCAAGAGGTCCAGTTCTATGGGCCCCTGAACAAGGTGCCCCCTGCCAGTCTCCATTGATTCCTATAGCAGAAAATGGTAAACTTAAGAATCCACACCAATGTACTATCCAAGAATCACCTAAGCCAAACCAAATGGGAGTGCAATTGCAAGCCTGGCAAATATAAAATCAGAGAATCCAGCCAATGTGCAACCCAAGAATCTACAGCAAAAAGCAAACCTGACACAGGGCAACTCAAGCAAAGAAGGCAACTATGAAAGTAAGCAAAAATAATTTAAAAGGGCATAATCTAAGACAAATCAACCTGTCAAGTGGATGCCAAGCCTAGGGAGACACAGAAGCTCTGAAAAAGAGAGAAGGGGGGGCAGTCCTGGGAGCTCTTGATATTCCTGGTTAATCCTGAATATTTCTGGGGGGTTGGGGTTGTCAGTCATTTATTGGTATTCTGGAAAAACCTGGATACCATCCAGAGACCCAAATATATTAGAAAAATACCTTATATATTTGATACCACATATATACATTTTGTCCTCTAAGATAACAAGAACATGTGAAGTTTGGAAGGATGACAATTTGAATTTTTAAAAAACAAAATAATAATTTCATCTATGATAATATCAGATAGATTTGACATCCTGTGTTGATTTCATCAGGCCTAACCTTGCTTCTTTCTTTTTTAACCCTATGTTTTGGCACAAAGGAGTGGTTTAACAAATTACATAAATGACGAAATGGCCATGGAATGGATTAAACCAACCCTGCAGGCATACTAAAATATCACAATGAATTTAAAATATTATTCTACCAAGACTTTCAAATGCTATCTGAAATAAAAGCATTTTAGCATTTGTTTGTGGTGGGAATTCCTTAATGAGAGTGTTATCTATCTCTTATATGAAATGTGTTACTCCCTTTCCATACAGAGGGTTGGAACCCATGGAATCTTTTTGCTAACAGAAAGGGGAAGTAATCTTTGCCAATTCCCCCCTCTCACTGCAGATCCACAACTCTCACTTGATGCTGTTTTGGGGTGTCTATCTCCAAGAGTGGCATTTCAAGGTCAAGGAAAATCTGCTCCAGTGATGAACATCTCTTCTGTCAGCAAAAATCATCTTCAGGATCCAAGCCAGTATATCTTTACTTGTCACTAGCAACAGGGAACTCTGTTGACCCAAGCCTCCCATTAGTGGCAGTACTTAATACTAATAGTTTCATGGATATAGATTAATGTGCAAAGTTGTATAGGAACTGATAAGTAAAGGTTGCAGTTTTACAGCAATATCCATGCAGTGTTAAATGTAACAGCTGAGATTCTATCATCGAATAATTTTTTTTTGCTGTAATCTATTTTTAAAAGTGAAATAAACTCCTGTGTACAAAAGAAAAAGTGTTTATCTTTTATCTTCATTAGAGCATTGCCAATTTAACAGGCTTAACAGGAGCAGGATTAATATAATATGCATACTTTATATTTAACATGGCTCATAATCTATGAAGCACATTGCAAGATTACTCCTTTCCATGTGATGTTGATATGATATTTAACACATTACAGACCATTTCACTGGTTTGAAATGTTTTTAAATGTGCAATATATATCCCACATTTTAGGACAGGGTTTTTTGTTCTCAAGGCTAAAAAGGTTTAACCTTGTAGCCCATTTAGAACTACATTCACAGTCTTTTAGAGATACTGGATGCAATTTTTCTCCAGTAGGATAAAATTCTTTCAAAAGACATATTCAGATTAAAACCTCCTTTCCAGTAATATGCCATGGAGTATAAATATAACCATTTTTTTTAGGAGTTATAAACAGAGCATGGCTAAATCTGTTGTTACTGTGTGTGGTCAAGACATATGATAGACATGTCTCAGTCAATGCTCCCTCTAAGCTGTGGAGTCTTGTGAGCAAAAAATTTAGTTTTTGAGCTACTGGCATTAAAGTTGTGAGCAAGTGATTTGGCTACTGCATACATTAGTTTGCTCTGGAGCCATCCTTCCTGAGCTAAGAGCCAGAGGCTAAAAAACTGTGAGCTAGCTCACACTAACTCAGCTTAGAGGGAACACTAGTCTCAGTACAAATACAGGCCCACATTCCAGTTTGAGCCCCAAAATCCACACACAGTTTGAGCATAAGGAAAGCAAACAAACAAGCACATCTTTCTGCTTCTCTGACTCCTAATCCAAAGGAACTGCTGTTTTAGTTTCTACATCCAGTTTAAAGCTGCCCTCAGGTATAAACTGTGATCAGGACCAACTTTACCCATTTTGCCTGTGGCAGAATGTGTCTGCTCTGCCCTGCAGCCCCTATTCCACCCTGCCCTCCAAGGTGTTCTCAACCCCTGGAGGGGTTTTATTTCACTCTCAGATAGATCATTGCCACCACCTGACCTTTGTACAGAATTACCCACTGGGAGGGTCAGGACTCCCAACTTCCCTTCCAGGTTCTAAGGCCCTGTCTCTGTGTCTCCCACTGCCCAGTGCTGGGTCATCACAGGGACACTTTACAGCCTTGCATGTCCCTGGAGGAACAGCAACCAGCCAATTGCTTGCCTTCCCCCAGCACTCCTTTTAAAATAGCATGTCGAAGGTAGCGAAGGTCTATGTGGTACAGAGAACCACTACCAGCATCAAAAGTTATAAACTATTTATTAAAAAGAAAATATTCACAAGCATACTTTTAGCACAGTACCAGACTGAGCAAGGGATACAAAAAAACCAGGTAAAATGCAAATCCTCTGTCCCTCTCTCTATGCCCTATTAGATGTTAAAATATAGGACAGGCTCTTTAGCTTTAAGAAGTTACAGATCTTATAGGTTCCGTTACCTTGAAGCTTTCTTCAGCTGTCCAGGTCAACCACTTGGTCAATGGCTGCCTCCTTAGTGGGGAGTCCTGCCTGCTCTCATGGCCTCAGCACCCAGGGAAAAGAGGCCTTCTTCCTGGCTCCCAGGAGTTTTATCTTCTTCCTTTCTTCACCCCCTGACCAGGTCACTCCAAGTCAGAGACATGTTTTCTGAAAATTCTAGACATTTCTTTCCTGGTGTCCCTCTAGCAATTAATTCCTCCAGATCTCTGTTCCCTGCTTGGAAAAAGGGGGAGATCTTGACTCACCCATTATCTCTCCTGCTAGATCTATTAGCATTTGTATGAAGGTGGGCTGTCTGGAAAGCAATTGCACTGAACCCCCCCCAAGCCTCTTTCCGGCCGGGGGGGGGGCTTTTAAAATGCTCATTCAGTCTTCCCAGGAAAAAATGCATTTCTACACATTGCCTCTTCAAGGAAACTATGCAGTAGTAGCAGTGGTTTGGGAGGCTTCCTCCCCTGTTACCTTACTGGTTTGGAGGTAAGCTGTACATTGGACTCCCCCATCTATAATGCTGCAGGTTTGGGAGGTGGGTCCAAGTTCTTCCTGTTGCCTTCCAGATACCAATTTCTACTGGTTTGCCACTTCACTCAGCCACTTATATCACTTAGGTGGTGAACTAGACCTGGCAGTAACCCACTACCTGGCTGGCAGTACAGCACACAGAACTGTTCTTTCCACTGAGACCAGTAGCCATGGTTAGATACTTCACTTCATTTTTCTACTTTCACTTTTGTTTTGTAAACATAACTCAGAGCTAATGAAGCCAATCATGTAATTTGGACTAAAAGAAGAAAGTTCCATAAGCCAATCATAGTGTAATCCTAAGTATGTATACTCAGAAGTAAATTTGAGTTCAGTAGGGCTTACTCCCATTGCTATAGTGCAACGGTAGCCCAATATCCAGCACTGTATGGATTTGGCCTGAATGTAAAAAGTCGCAGCCTCCCTCACCACAAGCAGTATGGATTGCTCTTGAGTAATAGCAAACAAGCACATGTAAAGAATGGAGGATGAAGCCGGTAGCTCTAGAAATTACCAGAAACTCTATGGTTTTACCATAGCATTTCTGAGAATTCCTAGAAGTACAAGTTTCACTTCCAGTTTTTTTACTGAATGTGACACGATGCCTCATCCCACAACCAGCATAGTGCCTCCACCCATATCCCCACCCACAGCTGTCTCACTAACTGCCAGGCTCTGCCTGGCAGCCCTATTTGAGACCCAGGTTCAGGGGTCATTTCGTAGAAAAAGAGGTGCAGGAGCTCATTAGCATAACTCATTTGCATAACTCATTTGCATATGTCACACCCCCTAACATACCGGAAGTGTGTCAGAAGGCAACACCCACCCCACAGGCTCCATTCCACAGGTGAGTGAAGCTGACCTGCTCTTCCCCCATTCCCTTCCCCATCCAATACTTTGTGCAATAAAAATAAGCGTAAAGAACACACCCTCATTCTCTTCCTGCTCCCTTGAAACCACTAGGTTTCAAGTAGATTTGAGATACCCAGGACATGTGCGCCACCCATCCCTTCCCCTTCCCCTCCCCACAACAAGACACCCTGTGAGGTAGGGCTGAGAGAGGTCTTTTGAGAACTGCTCATGAGAGAACAGCTCTGAGAGAACTTGTGACTGGCCCAAGGTCATACCAGCAGCTGCATGTGGAGGAGTGGGGAATCAAACCCGGTTCTCCCAGATTAGAGTACAACTCCTGACCACTACACCAAACTGATGGGGTGGAAGCTGCTGAAGGGTTGGTGAAATTTCTCCAGTACTTATGTGCCATGTGCCCAGATAAAAAATGGTATACTTAGAAAATTTATATGCCACCTTGAGCAAGTCTCTGGAAAAGCAGCACACAGTCTTAAAAGGAACAATGATAAAATTATCAATATTAAAACAAAACATTAAAAACAATAAAGACACTAGCAGGGCTTTCCCCAGGGCGCTGCGCCTCTGCACTGCTTGGGGAAGCTGAGGAAGGGGCAGGGCTTGGTCATGTGCCCGCCCCCTGAGCTCCTCACTCTCGGAGCTGCGCTCCTGTGCACTCCCGCTCCAACGGACCCCTGCCCAGGTTACAGGTCTGACCTTTCAAAATGTATAACATGTTGCCTGCAATCCAGACGAGCACATCTGTGTTCACCTATGAGCAAGTGATGAGTTGGATGATCGCAAAGAAGCTTAAATGGAACCAATTGTTCTCTTTTATATGAGTGTACGGTATCAGATTAACTGCTATTGGTACAATTGCATCAACAGCTATGTCTCAAGGGTTCAGGACCTAACTACAGCTGTAGTTCTAAAAACGCATTCCTGAGAGCAAGTCCCATGGAATAAAATGGCACTTGCTTCTGAGTAGACCAGCTTAGGCTTTCTCCCTATATGTTGTGCATTTATTGCAGGCAATCCAATTGCACAGAAGCCCCCCAAAAATCACACCAACAGTGAGGATCAGATGCAGAACCTAGCTGCTTTTCTATTGCACATAAGCACTCTCCTATACTTTATGACCTATTCACACTTTTTAATTTCATTTTTACAGTCTGCCTTTCTCACTGAGACTCAAGGCAGTTTACACAATAAAAACCAGTGCAATAGGCAGTATAATGCACATTGATGGGCTCTGCAAAATATACATTGGCGAGCCAAATCTTGACTTTGGGGCTTGCCAGTTGCCCTTCCCTATTATATATGGTATATATGTTCTCTGTCTGAATCTTTGTTATAATTTTGTATTACCTTCTTTTTAATAGTTCTACAATTATTTCTAGTTTTGACTTTTCCTTATGGTGAATTCTGTCTGCTCATTGTTAAAACGAGGTGCTGTTCTGAGAAATAGTTTTCAGACACTTCTAACCATCATTGCAGTGCACCATAGTCACTAGTTATTTTCCTGTACAAAAACATAAAGACTAGAATGTATTTCTAAAAAAGTTCTAGCATACGGTTTGGCGATTTTCATGGCCTTAGCCCTTAGGATAATGTTCTTTTGGATTTGGTTTTAGTACATGGTCTTCAGTAACATTTTACACATTCTACAGTTAAGTAGCTGTGCAATGCTAGTAACAAGTGACTGCTTAAAATAAAATGATAAAAATGGAAGTTTCAGGGGAAGGCTTCTTGATTGCTTATGTTTCTCCTTGCTTTCTTCCACCAGCCATCTTTTCCCCGAGTTCTTTGCCTGAAACAATGCTGCCATCTACTGGTACAACAGTTAACTTACAAGCCATGGTGCTTGTTCGCACAAGGAACTTCATTATCCACAGCTCCTAACCCAACACAAATCTATCAGATTTTCATTGGAAAAGACCAGAGGCTGTCACAATGGTCCAGTTTTTTTAAAAAGCAACTAGCAACTAGTTTTTAGGCCATGAAAAACTATCTCTATAACCTTTGTAAGAATCTGTTTTCAGAGGGTATAACTGTATTCATCAGCATATACTATGAGGGTAGGTGCCTTGAGTCCACAACAAAATTTCCCAGAAGCAGGGCCACTGAGAGCAGGGGACGGGGCAACATTCCTGGAGTCCAAGACAGCTGGAGGGCCACTGACACCAGTGTCATGCTGCATTCATTCTTCTAATGCAGTTCTGCACTGAAGCCACTGGGGTACAGGGAAAGCAGAGCACAGTAAACAGGAGTTGCTCTGACTCTGCTGGATAGGCCTTTTTACAATGTTTACTAAGAGAAACCTTTGCTTCTCAGATCCTGTTAAACCCATCAACCAAGCCAGCACTGGAGCAAGGCAAGACCAGCCAGTACAGCTCATGACTGATGCAGTCATTGCCAGGATGCAGCCTCTTAACAAGGTTGATTTTCAGCAGTCTGTTTCCCTCTTCTTTTCCTTCAACCCAGCTCCATCATTTTGTCTGGCCAGCCAGATTTTGCAAAGTGGTAGCTCTGTTGGCGTGCTGGAGAAAAGAAGACAATTTCTGCAAAAGTGCAAATGCCCTCATCAGCGTTTTTAAGCAACTGAACTATGCAAAACTTTCTGCAATACATTTTGCCTCCCCAGGAGTGGATCCGAACTTTGCACCTTCTTGCCCTGTGGTTTCCGAATCCACTGTTTTTGCAATTTCCACCCCCACCCCCGATTTGAAATTGCTGTTTTCCAGTGAGGAACTCTCATATTCTATTGTTGTTTCCCACTGCGCCACTGCCTTGTGCCCCCATTCTCTCTAAAGACATTCACATTTGTAATGTTATTTAAAAAACCCACATAATATTGATCGTGTTATAATGCTGTGACAAACTGGCAGTACAGACATGACTGCTAGTACTCAAAATAAGTGTTCCCCCTGATTAGTGCTGCGCACAGATAATCCTTGCCTATATGGAAACAACAGGCTGAGGTAACCATGTGGGGCTAAATCAAAACTCCTAAACAGAGTTGCCAAATGGGGGGTGGGGACACCCATTTCAATCTTGGTGCTTTGTTTACACAGGAAAGTGATAAACTTCAAGCACTGAAGCCTCCTTAGCACAGTAGGCAGCATGTCAGCCTCATAATCAGAAAGTCCTTAGTTTGAATCTCAGAGGGGGCATAGTGTTTTGCTTTAAGTGGGCATTTTAAAAAAGCAACAATTGAACAACCCTTTTTTCTGAAGAAGTGAGCAGTGACTCATGAAAGCTCATACCCTACCACAGATTTTGTTAGTCTTTAATATGCTACGGGACTTTTACTCTTTTCTAAAGCTACAGACTAACATGGCTACCTATCTTGTTTTTTTCTGAATGGTCCTTTTAAATACTCCACCAAGTACTGCAGCTGCTTCTTCGAGAAAACAGCAAACAATTCCAGGCTCTCTGACCTTTCCAGCTTGCATGCAAGCCCCCCCCCCCCCTTTTAAAAAAACATTGTTTTTTAAACATAATATTGATTGTGTTACTACACAATCTTGGCCTTTACAATACAGCGATGTGCCCGGGTTTTTTTTTACAATGTATTTTTTTTACAGTGCATGCCCAGGCCATGCTTTCTCACAGCAGCACCTCTAAGTCGACCACCTCGTAGCAGCTGAGGGGTGAGGGCACCTGGTGTGGTTCGCACGGCTGAGGCTGCAGCTGGTGAGCAGCCAACTAAAGCCCTGGGGGAGAGTGAAAAAGAAACTCCCTCCTCTTGGCCAGGCCGTGGCACCCAGACTCTTGTAAAACATCAATGATCTATTTGCTCTCCTCTGCCTGCCTCTCACTGGTTCCTCATTTTAAAATGAACCCTCTAGAGAGCCTTCAATCTTGGTGCCTTTTTTTATATAGGAAAGTTTATTTGAATAGCAACACTTTCTACAATTACAAACTTCTCCCACCCAGCATTTCATGCTGCTTTCATTCTCCCCCTTGTAATAATGCTACACTGTAATTGCACATGTACAGAAAAATTAAAAATAGGCTACGTCACTGCTATAGTGCATGATGGGAGGCAGCTTGACCTCCTTTCAAATTAATTGCAGAATGCATTGGGCAGGTCCAATCCTGAGGCAAAAGCCCTACTCAAGAATGAGTGGGGCAAAGTTGAAGCATCAAATGTAAGCTCCACGCACTGCTAAAATGACGTAAGAAGGTACTGCGGACATGGTCTAAAACAGCCTTTCTTCTTTCCCACACATTTCTCCTTTTTTCATTTTGTTCTCTTCCATTCATGATATGCCTTTCATTTCTCTCTTCCCCCTGTAATCCCCCCACACACTTGTCAGTCTTGGTTTCAACTGCTTCTGATCCCTGGTTGGCAACTTAGAATGTACTTAATGGTAGTACAGCAGCAAACCCATATACCACTTTTGAGGAAACCTGACTGCTGAGTATGGGACACATGATTTGTTTAATTGTCAAATCACTCTTCCTGAGCAGATAGACCTGCCATTTCATTCTTCTTGGATCATATCTGGAGAAATCCTTTTAGCTGTTCTCAGCCTCCCATGTTAGTCTTGGCTTTTTTCTGAGCTTTCCAGACACTGTCTCCACAAGTCTGAGCAACATCATTTAGTATTTTATGCAGCCACATTGGCTTCTTTAGATAATATCCATTGTTTACAATTTTGTCTTTAGCAACTGCCCCCTCTCGTTTTGAGAACTCTTGGTGCAATAAAACTGTCTTACCTGGTTATTCTTCAGCTAGTTTTGTTTGAACTTTTCCTTTGGTCCTAAATTTGGTCCTTCCCATTCCCTGATAGGAGACTTACTCCAGTCTAAGCCAATTGAAATAAAATCTAGAACCCACTAATAAATTTTATGCACTTGATAGGACATTAGAGTTTCTGCTACAATGACAGTGCAATTCTGAGCCCGCTTGCGGGGAGGGTGGAATAAAAATATGAAATAATAAATAAATAATAAGCAGACTTACACCCTTCTAGACCCTGAAACTTGCTGGTTGAGACCCTGCCAGAGGCAGCCTAATCGGATGCTGCCCCCCTTTTCACCGTTGCGACTCTGATTGCCGCCATCATTCATTCGTCTGTTTTAGTTGTAATTCACACTGTGTTTTAAACCTTGTAAACTATTGTTTTATAGTATTTTAATTGTTGGAAGCCACCTTGAGCCAGCTTGTCCAGCAAGGCGGGGTAGAAATACAAGTAATAAATAATAATACATATAAATAATAAATAAATAAATTGACTTCAATGCATTTAGAAGGCTGTAACTCTTCTTAGGATTGCTGTGTAAGTGTGTGGCAAAAGTCCTGCTTTGTTATCTCTGTGCTGTGTATGCTTGTCAAATGCCTTTTATTTTCCCAAATATAATAATTCAGCTCCTTTACAGCAAATGAGAAGTGCAGGGAGGGTGATAGAGCTTTTCTGGGAAAATGAAGAATTGCGGTGAAATTCGCTTCCATCTAGTCAGAAGAGCGAGGAAGAAGGTACAGTCCCTCCGCCGCGAGGGAGCGGGCAGCACCGCCGCAAGCCTATAGCGACAGCCTCGGCTCCATTGCTTAGCGACAACCGCCGGCTCTTCGTTGCCCTGGCTACGCTTTGTGACGTTCCAAGGGCTGCAGTTTTCGTACAGATTTATCACACATTCGGTTCCCAACTGCAGCGTGCGGAGTCCTCAAGGTGCATCAACCCTAGAACCTCAACTACACTAGGCACGGATTCTGAACATGGACCGAAGGTTGCTTTTAATTCTGCTTGAAATGGCTCTGTGTAGGACTTGCTTGTTCAGTACAGCTTAGTACAGCACTCGTTCCGTGAATGATACTTTTTAACTTCTATATTGATTGCATCTTGTCCTCTTAACTAATTCCACTTTGCGGGGGGGGTGGTACCCCGCTTGGCAACCAACGGGAGTACCTCAGCCTCACCCTACCTTGTTTTATTTTCATTTCCTACCTGCTTGAACCTTCCCTTGCCCCGCACATGGACGGTCCTAGCGGTAGCCGGAAGTGAGAGGTACTTGGAACTCCTCTTACACCTCCTAGTGCGGTTTTTTAAAGCTTCTCTTTGGGCGGATCATGGAAGCCGTGGCGGAAGTTCCGGTCGCTTTGGAGTGCCGGAAGGAGCCTGCTGTGTTGTGGTTGCCGGTCGCCGGATCTCTTATCGACCGGCGCGTCTGGGAAGAGGAAGGGGGGGGGGGGGGTCATGTTGCCTTCGAGGCGCCGCTGACGCCGCCGGGGGAGGCTCCAGCCGGGTGGCGGCTCTGGTTCCTATATGGGCCACTTTTTCTCGCGGAAGGGAACCCACCTGAACGCGGATAGGAGCCGCCGGCGCAGTCGCCCCCTGAGGGGGAAGGTGGTGCCGCCGCGGCACCGGAGCTGCTTCCTGCGCGGGCCCTGCATGCTCTGCTTCCTCGTCCACAGCGCCAGCCCCTCCGCCCGCGAAGAGCAGCCACCGCCTGCCCACCGCGACTCGCCGCCGCCACTTCTCTACGCTTCTCTGAAGGCCCCGGAGGAGCGCGCCGCTCGCCGTCTTCTGCGCCTGTCGCCCTTGGCCGCTTGGGAAGCGCGGAGTCGCCGCTGCCGCCGCTTGCTGCTCTCCGGCCTGCTGTTCCCTTCGCTGCCGCCGCCGCCGCCGCCTCCTCCGCCTCCTCCTCCGCGGGGCTTCTTGGCGCCCGCGCTGCAGACTGGCGAGGCCAGCGCGGAGATGGTGTGCAAGCGCAAGGGAGTCGGCTTGCCCGCCTGTCCGCCCTGCAAGCAGCCCCGCTGCGCCCCCGCCACCGGGGTGGGAGCCGAGAGCCCCTCGCCGCCCCCCGAGGCCGCCGGCTGCCAACAGGGAGCCTTGCCCGAGTCCCACCTCTGCCCCCTGCCTTGCGCCTCGGACTGCGCCAAGCTTGAGGCCTCGCCGAAGGACCCGGGCGGGGAGAAGGGGGGCGGGAGGGAGGCGCCGCCGTCGGAGTCCGCCTCGCAGCTGCCGGAGCTCGGCGGGAGGGAGAAGCAGGAGTCCCGCGAACCGGACTGCGAGGAGCCCCCCGAAAACCCTGGCGACTGTTGTCCAGAGCCCCAGCCGCCCTCCCCGGACATCAACCAGCTGCCGCCCTCCATCCTTCTCAAGGTGGGTTTGCACGGCCGGTAGCCAAAGTGTGAGCTCTCCGGTAACCGCTGCCATCCTTGCGCTACCCAGGGGGAGCCCACTTTTGCCCCTGTTGCTGCATTCATTTGCATTGGGATGCTTCTGGTGGAGGGGTGTTTAGTTTTTGGTACTGTTTTGTAAAAGGCATCCAAGAGCATGCCTCCGCTTGAGCCAGTGGGTTGGATTTAGCATCCTCCGCACTTGTGTCTTTCCACCTGTTATTTTGGCATATTCTGTTAGTAGTGCCTGAAGTAACCTAGTTGTAAGAATCCTGCCCTGGTGATGGAACAGGCATTTGTACCTGGAAATAAGCCCCATGGAATAAAGTGGGGACTGACTTTAGTATAATGCATAGGGGCTCTTGGTCATACACATATAGTGCAAGTCAGGACTTTTCATCTGAGAACATTTGAAGTTTCTTTAGATTTCTACTGAATCAGTTTACCCAGAGTAGTTTAATGCTTGCTTGTAGTGTAGCTAGAAAACCTCCGCTACATGCAAGCAATTGTTGAAGACTGTAGAGAGTAATACTTCTTTGTAATTGCTCAAAAGAAGTAAAAGATGGCTGTGTTATGGAAATTGCTGCCATTGTTTAATCCGTGTTCTTCAGTTTTGGTAAAGTTTCCATTTGAGTGACAATACAACTTCATAACTCTGTTATACTGGAGCTTCTGGGCACTGGCTTGTGCTGAACTATCCCAGAATGGCACAGAAGGAAAGAGGCCTCAAGGGCATGTTCTCAGGAGTGCAGAATCCCTGATTGTGCTCTGAAGTGCTTCAAAAAATTATTTAACCTTATTGAGTCCTGTTCATGGTGATAGATAGCTAAGATCTTTAAAAGGAACGTTCACATTTATAGTTTACTCAGATCCATTTTGTTCTCCTTAAGGGCTGCGAAAGGGTACTGAAAGTAAAAATGAAAGAGTTAGAGGGCATTTTCCCATTGAATTTTTGAACAGAATTGATTGGTCTTCTTTCAGAAAAGCCCTAATATATTTACAAATGGAAAGCCACTAGATTTTGGGGAATGGCTTTAGTATGTTAATCTTGTGTCCCAAAACACTGCGTTCATCACAGACACTTCCCTTAGAAGATGACTTGGTAACGAATAAACTCTTGAGCTGCAAGTCAGGAATTGCAAGTCCCCATCCAGCACTTCATCCATCAAGCCAGAAGGAAAAAGAGCTGAGGGGAAATGGCTCATGAGGCAGTAGAATGTGCTGGTAGGCCGCTGTGTAGTTTTGATGGAAGTGCTTCTGTTCCACTTGTCCTTCACTTATTGAAATGGTCTTCCACAACTTTTAGTTGATGACCAAGATTCAGAGCCTCAAACACAGCATGATGCTGCTCATCTGCATGGGTGTGACATGCTTCCTAAGGTACAGCTTGAATGTAGCTGTGTACATTAAATGCTTCCTATAATGGTTATGATGTTGGCAGTAAGTGGACTAACTTTTAGGGATGCATATAAGATGTAAATGCAAAGATTAGTCTTCAAGTATATGGTAATTAGAGGGATATGTTAGTGGAAATGGTTTCAGGATACCTGACTTTCTTATAACTATTCTTTTTCTTTTCATAGATATTTTCCAACTTATCCTTGAATGAGCGATGTCTCTCAGCATCATTAGTTTGTAAATATTGGCGTGATCTCTGTTTAGATTTCCAGTTCTGGAAACAATTGGATCTCAGCAGTCGTCAGCAGGTATGAAGGAAGCCAAGGAAAAACAAGATTATTTAGTAATTCCAAACTATTCCTGTTCGCCTGCTGGTAAAAGTGATACCTGTAGGCCCATATCCTGTTGAATGTTTGTAGATGAAATGGGATGACTTTCCTCAATGCTTGCTTTTAGGCTGAAGTTCGCTACAGTATCTTGGTGAGAGATGCTCTTCAAAAAGGCTGTGCTGCCCTCATGTATTGTTAATCTTTGTGATTACAGTAGTTTTGTGTGGGATAGGGTGTAAGTGGAGAATTATAATTACAATCTATGATCATCCCTTTTGTTTATTATTTATTTGATCTATAAACCACCCTCCCCCATATCTAGGGCTCAGCATGTTGAATAACATTTCAGTAAAACATTACAGTCAAACTAAAATAATTTAAAACAGATTACAGATGGCATATAAAGAATCAAATTATGTCCTAACCCCAGGGGGTGGGGTGTATGTGGAGAAAGGAAGGAGCTAGGCTTGGTGGAAACCGTTGCTGTCGTCAACCATAGACCTGCCAGAACATCTGTCTTACAAGCCCTGTGGAACTGTACTGTACAGGGCATGGATGTCATTTGGCAGAGAGTTCCACCAGGCTGGTGCCAAGGCCAAAAAGGCCCTGGCTCTGGTTGATGACAGCTGGATGTCTTTCGAGCCAGGGATCACCAGGAAGTTCTTATCTCTGGAGTGTAGTGCTCTTCTGGGGGTATACCAGGAGAGGCAGTTCTGTAGATAACCAGATTGTGTAGATGACCACATTGCTTGATGACCAGATTGCTGTTGTGAGCAATGGAGTATCAGCTTTTAGTGTTAGATTTCAAAACCAGTACATACCTTATTGGGTCTTAACCCATTATCCCACTATTGGCAGTTGTGTTGAGCAGATTATTTTTTTTGGAGGGGGGAGGAGTGCATTTCAGAGATGGAATGGAGGCAGGAGAGAAAATAAACTAAGCCCAGTGCAGCTGTTGAAATGATCCTGCAGATACCGTACTGAACTAAGATTATTAGCATTGGGAAACCATTAGGAGCTTTCATAATTTAAGTGGGACTGGACAGTACAAAGACTAGATGTAGTGAAGTTACTGTTGAGTTAGGTAAGTCAGGTTTGGTTACAAAAATGCTTTCCAGCTTGGTCAGAAATCCAGCATTTGTATTACATCTGACTTTGCTTGTGTGCGTTCAAAAACAGTTGGTTATGGGAATGTTAATATTGCAAACTGGTCTTTGTTGACAGGTCACTGATGAATTACTGGAAAAAATTGCATCCAGAAGTCAGAATATAACTGAAATCAATATATCAGATTGCCGTAATATATCAGATACTGGAGTATGTGTGCTCGCATTTAGATGTCCTGGACTGCTGAGGTATACTGCCTACAGATGTAAACAGTTGTCTGACACATCCATAATTGCTGTGGCCTCGCAGTGCCCTCAACTGCAGAAAGTACACGTGGGCAATCAAGACAAGCTTACTGATGAAGGACTCAAGCAGGTAAGGGTTATGCAGTGAAGATATTTTTGCTATTTAAACATTTTATTTTCAAATTGGTTAAGCTGCAATCTTGTGTTTGCCTATCTAGGAATAAGGCCTGTTGAACACGGTAGGAATTATTTCTGAGAAAATATGCATAGGATTAGGGTTGCCAGGTCTTCATGAAGCACTGGTGGGAGGGAGCCTTCTGGGAGTGGGGTGGGGCTCCGCCCCCAAACAGTGATGTCACATGGTGATGTCCCTGATGCAGTGATATCATGTAGAAGTGACATCATCACATTGTGGACGTTGCATCGTGACGATCTGCTTTGAGGGCAAAATTCTATGGTAAAATTGCCCTCAAACCATAGAGTTTTGGCTAAAACCAGAGCATCCTTAGGGACGTTGCCATGTGACATCGCTGTTTGGGTGCAGGGTTTTCCCTGCTGGACAGTGACAGACAACAGACCCCCCCCCCCCCCCCCCAAATTAGGGGATTCCCCCACCTCTGCCTTGGGAATGGGAACCCTACGTAGAATTGGGTTGTTAGTGTCAAAATGAGTGTATTTATTTGTATTTGTAAGCTGCTGCTTTGCCTGAAGGCACTGAACATAATGTAAAATGTTTTGGAAAAAATAGCATCACAAAAGGATTAAAAAGACAATGAATTAGAGTATTTTAGCAAGAAGTCAAAGAATTAAGTTGTGTGTGTGTATAGATGCCAGTGAGTTTAACCAGTCATCACAGGTAGCTGTTTTCTGCCTGGGGCAAATCCTACTTATAGTACTCAAACTGTTTTTGAAGTCCTAGTTAACGTAAGTAGAATCTAAATTATTTCTGTATCAGTGTAATATTTCAACGTCGATGTAGATTCAATGCAAATGAAAATACAGATTGTATATTAATGTAATGTTAACTTCATCTGCAGCTGGGCTCCAAGTGCAGAGAACTGAAAGATATTCATTTTGGGCAATGCTACAAAATCTCAGATGAAGGAATGATAGTCATAGCTAAAGGTTGTCTAAAGCTACAGCGAATATATATGCAGGAAAACAAATCGGTAAGTACTTCATATTTAGATTAGAAATGCCTGTACCTTCCCCCCCCGCCCCCATGTCTTGCCTTCCAGTGCATTATCTGTGCTTGTTCTGCTAACTGGTTCTAAAGGGTTAACTCATAGAAACTTGTGTTCAGACATCAGTTACTGCATGTGGTGATTCACAACTGAATCTCAAAGTTGTCCTGTGTTTCAAAGGTGGTATATTTCTGTCTAGAACCAAAACTATTTGACAGCTATCTAAAATATCCAGAGGCTCATGGTAGCTCCAGAACTGCTTGTTTTGTGCATTGTTTAAGTCAGTGGTTCTCAACCTTTCTAATGCCGTGACCCTTTAATACAGTTCCTCATGTTGTGGTGACCCCCAACCATAAAATTCTGCCAGTACACACAACAATGAAGCTACTTTTTCAGATGTTTTCTCTTGCATGGCAGTTAGCACTAAACAACTTTAATACAGACTTTAGACACACATATATTTGCAAGCTATTCCCAACAAGACACAACAAACCCTCAGGCTTCAGACTTACTTTTCTTCAACAGAAGATGCCGTGAGAAAATGAAGGTAGGTGGGGGGGAGAGGCTGTTGCAGGTAGGGGGGAGAGAGAGAGAAAGGTAGGGGGAGAGAGAGAAAGGGGGAAGGGGGGGAAGAGAGAGGGGGGAGAGAGGGGGGGAGAGAGAGAGAAAGGGGGAAGAGAGAGAGACAAAGAGAGAGAGAGAGAGAAAGGTGGGGGGGAGAGAGGGGGGGAAGGTAGGTAGGTGGGGGGGGGGCTTTTGCCGCCTTTCCTGGGCTCTGCGTTTCGGCGTGGAGCCCAGGGAAGGTGACAGCGGAGCGCCCTAAAGGTGGCGGCGGGGAGGGGGAAGCGGCCATTGACTTACCTGCTGGCTTTTTCCTCGTGGCCCCTGCTGGAAGGGCTGCTGGAAGCAGGGGGCGGGGCTCCGCCCCCAACCAACCCCTGCTCTTTGCCCTTAAAGGGAAAGCTCCCTTTGAGGGCAAAGAGCCGGGAGGCCAGACCTCGCACTTGATTGAGCGCGGGGCCCTTTCCTGCCGGCAGGGAGGGACGGGGCGGGCTCGGATGCCAGCCGGTGACCCCTGTGAAATGGTTGTTCGACCCCAAAAGGGATCGCGACCCACAGGTTGAGAACCGCCGGTTTAAGTAGTTCATAAACTTAGTCTGCTAGCAAGCCATTGCTATTTTTGGAAAGACTGCTGCTTCTATAATGAATTCCTCTGCAAAATTTTTCTGATGGTTATTGAATATTCTTTAGAGTACTGTGTGTTTTCATATCAGAACATCTGATTAAACTAACATTAACTTGTTTATGAGATGAACTAATGTATCTAAGAGTTCAATTTTCTTTATACAATGACAAGATGTAGAAGATTAAACTAACTCATGCAGTCTGTCAGCAAGCATTAGCCAAGTCAACTAAATGAAACTTCTAGGTATAGAAGATGCTGGGAAGAAACAGCGGATATCCATTGTTATTGCATACTATTTATGAGCTTCCTAGGTGACTGTATTTAATACAGAGTAGGTTTTAATAAGGAAGGCAGTCATTTTTCTAGTCCGTCAGTATAATACAAACTGTACAGACTTGTGACTATTGAAGGACTAATAGTGCATAGTGACTACTTTAGGCATAAGACTTAGAAAAGAAGAAGAAGAGAAGAGATTGGATTTATACCCCGCCCTTCACTCGGAGTCTCAGACTGGTTTACAATCTCCTTTTCTTTCCCCTCCCCACAACAGATACCCTGTGAGGTAGGTGGGCCTGAGAGAGCTCTGACAGAAACTGCTCTTTTTCAAGAACAGCTGTGCCAGAACTATGGCTTTTCCAAGGTCACCTAGCAGGTGCAAGTGGAGGAGTGGGGAATCAAACCTGGTTCTCCCAGATTAGCATCTGCACACTTAACCACTACACCAAATTGACTCTTATTAAAATACATGTAAGCTGATTTTATTACCAATGGAGTGGCATCAGGGCCTTTTTTGTGGCGGAACTTACCAGTATTGCGTAGCAACACCTTCGTGGGGAGGCTTTCCCAAGTCCTGAATGAGGAATTGGTGCAACCTTATTTGAGTACTGGCACCTTTTTTTAATTAAAAAAAGCACAAAATGGTATAAATGGGGTACAAGTAATGAATCTGGAGAACCAATATTTTCTTGTATCTCAAGCTTTCCTTCCTTTTATCTTTCATTATAGCCCTTCTTATGGCATCCAAGATAAGTTGATGCATCACTTTTGCCTTCACAGTCTGTAGAATAATTTCTTGAGCAAGCCAAAAAATAGTCTGCAAGAAAAGACTTGTGGACTACTTGTTCCAATTTAATTTTTTTAAGCTGCCCCTCTCCCAACTTGGAATTATCCCAGAATACTTCTTTGCAGAAGCTTTGGGGGAATTGACTGCCCGGTGTCTTTTGAGTCCTAGACTTGTATTTCTCATGAGAATTTGAAGCATCAAGGCAAACTCATACTATGTTAAAGTTAACCAACTTTGATAAGTTAACCAACTTTGAGGCAAATGCACCAGCTGTGTAGGAAACAAAATGCTTCTGAACTACTGCAGAGTACTTTTGGAAATTCAGATTAATTGTGTACAATGCCAAGTGATTTTGCCTTGCTAAGCTTATCAGAAATGTATTACTGACAGTATCTGAGCAGCCTTGTAAATCAGCAAAATGCATGTCATGTTCTATATCGTTCTGGTCTTTAAGAAATTTAACATATATCACTATGTAGTTGTTAACAAACTGAGGAAGTAAAGTTTGACTTACTAGTAAACTACTGCACATAAAATTCTTAAGTTTGTTTTCTCCCAGCTTGTTTCTTAGGGGAATTAAGAGTGAATTTCCTCAAAATAGCTTGTGAAATGCTTAAGAAATGTTCTTGTTTTGATGAGGAAATGCATAAGAACATAAGAAGAGCCTTGCTGGGTCAGACTAGCCGTCCTTCTAGTCCGGCATCCTGTCTCACACAGTGGCCAACCAGTTCCTCTGGAGATCCAGCAACAGGGCATAGAGGCCAAGGCCTTCCTCTGATGTTGCCTCCTGGCACTGGTGATCAGAGGTTTACTGCCTCTGAATGTGAAGGTTTCCTTTAGTCACCATGGCTAGTAGCCACTGGGAGGCCTGTCCTCCATGAATCTAGCTAATCCTTTTTTAAAGCTGTCTGATATGCTTGTGGCCCATCACTACATCATCTGGCAACAAATTCCATACTCTAACCACTCTCTGTATAAAGAAGTATTTCCTTTTGTTGATCCTGAGTCTACAGCCCATCAGCTTCATTGGATGCCCTCGAATTCTACCTTACAAGCAATCCAGAAGTGGACAAGCCTGTATGTTAAGTATAAAGCACTATATTTCTAGAGAGGTTGAATGTTCAGTGTCTCAGGAATTTCCCAGCTTATAGCTTATTGCTCTTTTAGGATTCTGCTTTATATTCTATTCCATGGGCAATGCCCCTTTTTCTTTTGGCCCTTCATACTGGCATTTAAAAAAAAGTTCATCTCAGCCCAAAAATTTCTGAGGCAACTAACAATAATAACTAAAGTCCTGCTTCTTATTGGCACCTGCACTGGCACAGCAGGTACAGTTATGCACAGGCTTTCAGTGTAGAAAGTAAGTGTGTGCATATAATAAAAATGCAATAGTTCAAAGCTCAGACATTTTCAGCATAAAGGGTACACTGCAGTAGAAGAATTTTTCATGCTACACGAACAGTACTGGCTGCAAATCTCTTTATGTATGTTTACAAGTTTTTTAATTAAGCAAAATGTTAGTGGTATATCATAAAAGTATATCTAGATCTCTGGCACGGAATAAGAAATTTGGGGTTTAAATCATAACATTTCTGCTTGTTGCCAGCTTTGATGGCAGACGCATCTGCACTGGAGGCACACATTTTTGCTACATGGGTCAGGTCAGACCTTGTAACAGTAGGGGCACATTTCCACAAGAGTGGTTTCTTGGCTAAGGGTGGAAAGTTGTTCCACTATTGCTTTGGCTTTCCCAGCGGACCGTTATATTGTTTCCCTAATTTCTTCCAGTTGGGGGGTTTCTCTGTGACCTGTTCTCCCTATGATTTTAATCTTAACTACAACGTTGTCTTGCAAGTGACTTGTGGAGGTGCTGTGGAGTGGCATCAGAGTGAATGCTGCATGGAAGATAGGAGATAACTCAAGTTGGAAAGAGGCAATCAAACTTCTGTGCAGCCCGGGCTGCTGTTTAAGCTGTCTGCACATGGCTTGCTGTGTGATGCACTTCTGTGTTGTGGTGCTGTGTTTGAGCAGCTGGAAACTTTACTGCTCGTCTTGCTCCTTCAAGCAGTTGCTCAAGGGAATTTGCCTTAGTCTGGGATGGTTTTCTCCTTTCTGATTTATTTTAAGAATTCTTCCTAGCTTTCCTTTTTATACCCGAAGGTCATGTCTGTCAGCATGCAAATGCTCTACTCCTTTCAAACACAACACCCAGTTTCTCAGTTTTTAATTTAGGCTAAGAGTAAGTGACTGGCCCAAGGTCACTCAGCGAGCTCCTGTGGCAGAGCAGAGATTCAAACCTGGTCCTAGTCCAAAATGTTCAGTGCTACCACACTGGCTCTTAAAGAACAATGCACTTAAAACAATGAAATAAAGCCGGGTTACAAAATTGGAGAACTATGTAAGAAAAACATATTCTTCAGACAATTCCAAAAGATGACACATTGTAACATTTTGGGGTGAGGGGTAAACCATAGCTAAACTACTTCCACTCCACGTGGCTACAATTTACATAGATTAGTATTAAAAATGTTAAGTCTTAATTATTACATGTCACTCTGTCAGTATTCTGTGGGAATTGTACCTATTCTGTTGACCTTTAGGTGGCACTATTGACTTTGGAAATACTAATGACATGCCTTAGCGTCCTGGGTACAACCTTAGATCGTTGGAAGTACAATGCAGTGATACTACCTGATCATAATTCTTAGACGTTTATTCACAATGGTCAATGTGATTTTTTTCCCCATAACGGCAGGAGTACTATGTAGCTGACTTTAAAGCTCCAAAAGAACTCATTTTAATTTTTTAAATACAGGTTATTTTACATAGTAATAATCTTATGTGATTTGTATGAAGAATAACCAACTTTCCATGATAATGGCTTATTAGTTATTTGTGTCCACAATTATCATTTAGCTTCTTGGAATTAACACTTCTAAATGAATGAGACATGGAGCATTAATTCTAATAAGTAATAATTCTATTAGCCATAAACAAGTATTAATCATAAGTTCTTAGACCACTTCTATGTAGGAGAAAGAACATCAGTGACAAAGTGTAACCAAGTGAAGGTGAAAAGCAGTGGTTTTATATCCAGTGCTTAGAGGATAGCCCCATCTGAGTGCTGTGGAAAGAGAAGTTCTTTATTGGCTGTGCAGGTACAACATAAGCAACTTCGGTGCAAGCTTCTCCATACTACTCTGTCTCGCTGAACTGCTGCAGTCTTGTCCTTCACCTTTGTACACAAACACATCCATCCATTTTAGTGAATAAACTAAATTTCCAAGAGGGCAGCAGTTATCAGTGCATCTCTGTGAACACCTGTCAGATGGTGAGAGGCCAGAGATGGAAAGCACTGACTTCTTTTATGGTGTTAGAATTTAAACTCAAGGGAGTAGAATGTTTGAGTCATTCAGTGTTACATTGTTCAGGGGTCAAAATGCAAAAGATTTTTATATGTTACAATTTTGTATGAATTGTGTGCACTAGTGCAGATTAAAATTTGTCATGTCGATTATTGAAGTCATGTTGAACAATTAATGTAGATTCGTTGTCCTGGGCATTTTTACCCTATTTTGCTGACAATCACAATAGTTAAAGTGGAGGAGAAGGGTGTGAGGTACGAACTAGAGGAACTGGAGATCCCAGATGAGTCTAATATTGTACTGTATGCTTTTGTACAGTATTAACATGCATGCACAGGGCTTGTAGGCTACTGGCAGCGCATATACATGTATGACATAGGCCAGCATATTTAGTTTTGAGTAGCAGCGTAGGAAAGTGTTTTGAGCTGAAGAATAGAAAATACTGGTCTAGTTAGACCAGGGGTGGGCAAACTGTGGCTCGGGAGCCGCATGCGGCTCTTTCACAGATATTATGTGGTTCCCTGCAGGGCGGCTGGGGAAGCTAAATATCATTAGCAAACAAATATCATTGGACAAATTAATATCATTATCAGTATCTGCTTTTACCCCTTTTGTTATTATTTTTGGCAGTCTCATTTAATGTTAATAAAAAGCACATTTGCTTATTTTCCAATGAAAGCAGGTAATATTTGTTCATGTCTTGTGGCTCTCAAACATCTGATGTTTATTCTGTGCGGCTCTTATGTTAAGCAAGTTTGGCCACCCTTGTTCTAGGTGGCTCTCACGCTGAGCAAGTTTGCCCACCCCTGAGTTAGACTAATTGCCTGATCTGGTACTTTCCTTATTTATATGCAAGTGGGAGCTTGCAGCAAAATGTTGCAGATTGTTTTGAGATTGGGTGCAAAGGTGAGCTTTGTAGCCATCTTTGGGCAGCTGAAAATCCTTTTCTAGACATCCTCAGAGTTCTGAGTGGGGGTCCTTGAGTCAGTCTCAGCAGACAAGTGTCTGGACCAAGGACAGTCCCTTTCCCATTTCCAGGGGCTGAACTCACAGCCACCTGGGGGCCTTGGGGTTCTCACTGGGTCCTGGTCCTTTGTTGAGGCTTTTTGCTTCTGGGCCCCCTTCGAGGATGTAGGCAGACACTCAGCAGATGCTCCCGACACAGCAGAGTAAAAAATCGCTTCTGTCTTTATTCAACCATTCAAGCAATAAGGAGTGTTTGCTATGCAGGAATCACTCTTAAATCATGACGATGGTCCTGGTCACACGAGTGAGATAATCCGGGGGGGGGGGGGGGGCGGAGTGAGGCTATTTGCTCCGGAGTAATTTGACCTGCAGTTGCGTGATCACACAGTTCTCCACAGCCCACCACTGCATGATCAGATGCAATCGCGAGTGAGTCAGGCAGGGTTTTTTGCCGTTTTTCCCTGATGCACTTAAACGGGGGATCGATAAATCACATCTCCATCCTGAGGGCTTTCTATGGCAGTATGCAATGATGTGCATAACTGAGAAGGGGGAAAAAACAGTGGCATGGTGTGGCATGGCCTGATCAGACTATCCCAGACGCCATGAGTGCATGCTGGAGCAATCACATGGGGAAAGTCCATCTTTGGCCCGTAGCAAACCTGTTTGATACTGGACTTACCCTAGTATCTTTTAACTCCGCTTCTTCAGTAGAGAGAAACGGGTTGCCGACGAGTGTGGGATGCTTGCCAGATGTTCTGGTGTGATCACGCCCTTAAAATCCGCATGGCTATCGTGTGGCTAATTCTGCGTGTGATCGGGGCGAGTGGCAAGAAAACCTCCAACTACTTGTGCTGGACAGAGGCTGAATCTCTGAGACATCCGATATTTGCAGGCTTTCCTCTGCCAGGTAATTCCTGCTACATGGCTAGCTGACAACCAGATAAAAGCATCTTATGCCCTGGTCAAGGCCACCAGGTGCTTTTAATTAATGCTCAGACCAAACAGGCTGCAGCCAACCTGTGAAAACTTACAGCTTGATTGCAACTAATGAAAGCCTCAAGATCTGCAAGTTCTAACCCTTACAACAAGTTCTTGCATCATGAAGCATGGCTAGACAGGAGGGACTAACCCATCTGTTTCCAAGCATCTACAGAGGCTTGACAGCATGCCTTTCTAGCCATCTTTGAGGTGATGATTCACTCTCCACCCCCTCCCCCATGCTGGCCAGCTAATCTTGGTTCAGACCCCTGGCTAGCTGGCCAGTAATGTCTGTGAGAAGAAGACTTGGAGCAGAAAGCACATTTTGTGTGTTGCACTCCAAGCTTCTTGCTGCTGCCAGCCAGTTGATTTGGGGGAAACATGTCAGGTCCAGACTGCTCCCCCCAGTCATCTTGTTGGCCAGCAAGGCACTTTTAGTGCTCTTATGAATTTTGATATTCATAAGCTTGAACTTGGGTTGCCCATATTGGAAGGGCCATGTGCATTCTCCATTATAGGAGAAAGCTCCAGCCCATGCCAGGAGGTTGACACCCTAGACAGTTCACCTGAGACAGAGACAAAAGACTCCTTCTGCCATGAGGTTTCTTTCTGCCTCACCACGCTGGTCAACCCCTGCCCCCTCCAACATACCTAAATGAATTATGCTAACGTGGTTACCTAGCAACTGATGGTCGGGCCATCACCCAGTCGGCCAGAGCCATTAACTAACTATAGAAGTGGCCAGGTGAGTCATCGGACCTCACCCAGGTGCATAGTTCCTGTTTAGTTTCAGTTTCTGCAATATTGTCCACTCCACGGCCCTCCTCCTTTTGTCCACCTTTAACCTATGGTAGGGTCAGAAAGGGACGGACCTCCTAGTAGGTGTGTTAGTGGGATGTGGTTAGCGCTGCCCACCCCAAGACCACCTAATAAAAGACCCTGCACAGAGGCATTCGGTCTCTTGAGCCATTGTCCCCTATCTGCTTTACTACCCCTTATGCCCAGCTTGCTATACCACTACCCTTGCCTCCACCTTTTAAATCTCTGAATACCGGATCAGAGAGAACCACGTGGTCTCGCAGGTTCAAGCCTTGTGTCCCATAGTCTTTCTATTTTTCTCCCCATCCAATTTTTCCATCGATCGGACCACGCATCTCTAGGTAACGTATTGCTTCCCCACCAATGAATTCCTGCTCATGCAAACGTGCTACTTTCTGTCTTTATTCCTTAGGCCTGTGTGATTGTGTGTGTGATTACGTTTTTGGTGCGATTGAACAACATTGCCCAGTAAACTGCATTGAACTGGCTATCTGCCTCACGTGCCTCTTTCCTTGAGAACTCCCGGGAGGGGTGGGACCCTGGTATAGTTGGCAAGAACCCGTGTATTTCACCAATTGCTAAACGTAAATTAAAGCAATTCGGCTAACAATCTGGCCAGCAGCAGGGAGCAGTAAGCCCACATGGGAGAGGGAAATCCCCTCTCCTGCTGTTCCAGGTTCTCCCTTGCTTGCTCTATTTTCCCATTGCCATTCTTCTTCCCTTCTCCAATCCATGTACTAACTGTAGCCAACCCTTCTTAGCTTCCAGGCAGGAACTGTGAATTTCAAAGTTCTATTCCACTTAAATTTCCATACTATATATTTAAGTGTATTCCTACGTTTAAGATCATGTCCTTCCATAGAAGACTGATCACTGTTGTCTCAGTTGCTTCCCAAGCTCTAAACATAATCTCTGAGTATTGTGTCACTTTTCTTTTGATCTCTTGTTTGCTCCCCCCCCCCCCCCGTTTTGTTTATTGGACAGGACTTTAATTTGGTATTGTTTTGCACATAGTCAGTGTATATGTTACACAATCTTAAATGCCTTGGGCCCTGAATACATGAGACTACCCTCCCATCGTGTTGCAGTCTCTGTTCTGCTTCTGAATATTCTGCGTGTGCATCAGTCTATATGATACAGGGAAGGTAGTTCCTGGTGGCTTCTGTTTGGTGTAGTGGTTAAGCGTGCGAACTTTAATCTGGGAGAACCAGGTTTGATTCCCCACTCCTCCACTTGCACCTGCTGGATGACCTTGGGCAAGCCATAGTTCTAGCACAGCTGTTCTTGAAAAAAAGCAGTTTCTATCAAGAGCTTACTCAGGCCCACCTACCTCACAGGGTGTCTGTTGTGGGGAGGGGAAGGGAAAGGAGTTTGTAAGCCACGTTGAGACTCCTTTGGGTAGTGAAGGGCGGGGTATAAATCCAATCTCTTCTCTTCTTCTTCTGGACTGATATGGATGAAACTCTGTTCTCCAGGATGTGAACCCCAAGTCCAAACTAGAGTCTTTTCTGAAAGTATGTGGATAGATTATGGGCTAAATTAGAGGTGTCCTGACTCCTCAGTAGATAGCAGACTACTTGTTCTTATTCGTATGCTGCATGAAAACAACTTCCTGACTGTAAGATGCAGCCAACAGGGCCAGCTATCTGGCAAGGTCCTTGTCAAGGGGAGAGTGAAGCAAGGCTGTATTCTGACCCCTCTGCTATTTAATTTTTACATCAGTTCAAGTGTTCAAGCTCTGTCGAATCCAGACTTTCACCCATCAAACCTAGCAAACAGACTGATACCTGCCTTATTATATGCAGATGACACAGCCATTTTTTCCTATTATGAAGTAGGGCTTTGAAAAGACCTTGTGGCTTTCTCAGCATACTGTAAAAAGGAAAAACTATCAATAAACTTCCAAAAGACCAATATTTTAGTCTTCACTAGGAGATATGTCAAACATAAATGGCAGATTGATGGACACAACATAGAGCAAGTGAAGACCTTCAAATACCTAGGTGTAGTATTTCGGTTGACAGGTACATGGAGAGTCCAGATGATCTGGTTACTGAGAGTGCCTGAAGACTGATATCAGCTATCCTTAGATTTTTTCTACTCAGAAAGGGGCTTACATATTCCCTAAGCATATTTGGTGTTCCTTGCTGCGCACTGAATGCAATTCTTAGAACAGAATTGGGGCAGATGTCACTTGAAGCCTGCACTTGGTACCAAGTAATAAGAACATAAGAAAAGCCAATGTTGGATCAGGCCAGTAGCGCATCCAGTCCAATACTCTGTCACACAGTGGCCAAAAACACCAGCTGCCATCAGGAGGTCCACCAGTGGTAGACTTGGCCTCTGGAGAACAGGTCTGCCTGCCCCAGTCCACTATATTGGTAAACCTGGCTTCTGGAGAACAGGTCTACCTGCCCCAGTCAACTCTATTGGTAGACCTGGCCTTTTAGAGAACAGGTCCTCCAACCCCTTTACACTATATTAGTAGACTTGGCCTTGGACCGTCACCCTGGGCTGACAGTTAGAAAGCATACCAGTACTTGAGGGTGGGGGGATTCTTGTTTTTTAAAGTGAAATATGACAACCAGCATTACAGGTCGAGTATAACAGAGGTGGAACAATCACTGTCAGAACCCTGTCTAACCTAACAAACGGGAAGTTGCTTATCAACGTGCCCAAACTACTTGTTTATTTGGATATTTATATCCCACTTTTCCCTGTGACTCAAGGCAGCTTACAAATCTTACTGAAAAGCATAATAGGGGCGTGCACAAAATATTTTCTGGCTCCAGTATAGCCTATGTGGACCATTATAGTCAATGGAGAATCGATCCATGGGTATCTGGGGCTCTGGGAGACTGTTTTTCGAGGTAAAGACATCAAGTTTGCAGCATAACCGCTGGTGCCTCTCCTCAAAAAACTCCTGAAATTCCAAAAAGATTGTACCAGGGGGTCCAATTCTGTGGACCCCAAAAGGAGGTACCACCATCCTCCATTGTTTCCTATGGAAGCTTGGTTGTGAACTGAAGTAGAAATCATCTGAGCTGGCCTCTGAAATGTGTGCCAGCACCTCCTAGTGCAGTTTAGAGGAAATTGTGCATGAAACAGTGGAATGTTATTATACTGCCTATTTTACAAGGACATTCATTCTGCATATCTCACTCCTGTTCTGTCTAAGTTCCCAGAAAGATCTGATACATGCTATATATATCTCCTTCTTGGCAACTGATCTAATGAGACCACCTCTAAAGTGGCAAAATTAGGTGTTGAGGCTTTGGCTATAAGAAAGCAGCTATTCCAAACCTTTTAATAACATTATCTGTAATCTGTTATACTAATAAAGTTATGAATAGTAATCCTTGTATATTAACTTTGTATTTGTATGTAAACTGCACTGGTAAACTGCTTGGCTGATCGTTATAAATGTTGATGAACTGAAAGCATTGTCAGAATGCTTGCTTAGAGCTTGATATTAGTGACTGTAGAAAGCTGCTTTGTAGTTACAGTGTATAATGTGTACTGGAGTGTGCTGCTGGGAGCCCTTGGGTTCCTTGAAAATTTATTAAAGAGTCTTTAGTGTGAAGAATAGTAATGGATAAGTTGCCCAGAAAGTCAGCTTTCACACTACTGCTGCCTTTCTGCTGTAATATGTAGCTGTTAGATATAACATTGTTTGCTCCAAAGTGGCCACAGTTTGACCATTTAAATTGAATATGTCCCCTAGAAATTGGCAAAGAGTGGTTCTGTGATAGATGTATGGGTGCTACTCAGTAACAGAGTCAATGTGGAAAATATTGCCTGAAGTTAAAAGGTTTGAGAATTGAGGTATGGTATTTCATGTTAAATTAGTGTTTGCCTCTCCCTGTTTGTTAAATGTACCTATCCATGGCTTCTGTGTTACCACCAGTGGCCTGCCTTGTTTGGGGAAATTAGCTAGGCAGCAGGCCAGGTCAGAGGGGTACAGGGACTGCACACCACTTGTATACCAAAGTCCAGTACAGACTCCAGATTTGAAGAGTAAATTAAATAGATGTTATTAAAGAATTTCCCTAATTATAAGTACATTAAGCATTCAATAAGAGCAAGCAATACAGAACTAAGAAGGCAGAGGTGATTAATAGCGAATAGAGGGGTTAGTTATGGGGTGATAACATGTCCAAATGTGCAGAGGTCCATGGAGACAGGATTGTGACCCAAGCAAAAGTTTGGGGTGGACTGCCAGTTGGCATCAGGGCAGAGGCACATACTGAGACTGTGTACATGGACAGATATAGACATTAGAGAACAATGCTGACCAATGGGAGGACTTCAGGGGCTTGCCCCAGGTGAAGACAAGAGATTACCTGGACTAATCAGGTGTCCCAGGGAGTGCAGTTGTCAGGAGGGGCATGGCCCAGAGGGGCAGACCAGAAGGTCGGTAGTTTGGCAGTTTGAGACCTGAGTGCCACATGAGGGAGTGAGCTTCTGTCTCTGGCTCCAGCTCCTGCCAGCCTAGCAGTTTGAAAGCAAGAAATTGCAAGTAGATAAATTGGTACCGCTTCAGTGGGAAGGTAACAGTGTTCAGTGCTCCTCAGTGTTTCATCATGTTGGCTACGTGACCACAGAAACATATCCAGACAGTGCTGGTTCTTCAGCTTGGAAATGGAGATGAGCACTGCCCCCTAGAGTCAGATTTGACTGGCTTTCGAGCAAGGGAAACCTTTCCCTTTCCCTTATGATGGACCTAGTGAGGTGCTAGATGGTTGGGCTGGGAGTGTCCATTGTGGAACAATAGAGTGGTCTGGCATTTCCCTGGTGCCAGACAGAAGAGGTGATGTTTCTTAATGTGCGGCAGGATGAACCTGAATGGGTGACTGGTCACTGTACATGAAGAATTAATATTTATCTTGATAGGTCTGGCAGAGGTATTACAATGCAGATATTTTAGACAAATGTATCTAGACAGGAATGTGAAGATTATTTCGAAGGTATTTCCTAACATACAAATTAAACAGAAGTTGGGGCTGGAAACATGCACCATACTTCATTCATGACAATAGCACAGACCAGAGACTCTGTCCCTGCCTACCTGTACATTTGACAGACAGGAGGAGGAGGAGATTGGATTTATACCCCATCCTTCATTTGGAGTCTCAGAGCGGCTCACAAACTCCTTTCCCTTCCCCTCTAGCCATTTGGTCAGTAGAAGATGCCTGAGGCGAAAGCAGAGACTTGTCTATTCTAGTCCTTTTGGACTGAGCTGACAGGAGAGAAAGGTTTGCTTTCATGGACTATTTTGGGCAGTGCAGCCTGGAGAATCTTCACTTGGCTTGAGTTTTCCCAGCCATGATGTGGTTCTCCTAGCCTCCCAGCAAAAGCCACTGTTTAAACCAAGCCTAGCTTCATGAGGGCGCTGCTTGGGAGGTTCAGAAGTCATTTTATTATTTATTTATTTATTATTTATTAATTTAGATTTATATCCCGCCTAGCTGGGTTTTGGGATGTCTCTTTCTCTCTCTCGGGAAAGATCACCCTGGGTTCATGGTCCAGGAGGCTGGTTACATGAAATGGAATGATGTAATGTAAAAAAAAAAAAGAACTTCTGCAAAGAAGGTTGCATTTCCAATATCATTTTGATGATACTGAATATTTCTCTCTTTAGCTTGAACAAAATTCTTTTACTTTGGAACAAAGTATACCATTGACACATGCATCTCAGGTTGGATATGAGCAATTTTTGTACGATAAGAAATGCTAGTAAGTATGTTTGAAGTAGGTTTGTAAAGTGACTCCTTGTTTGGTTGCTGAAGAACTTAGGTCTTAAGTTAAATATGTTCCAAACTTGTTTACTGTGTAAACTCTTTGATCAAATTCCTCCTTAAAGCTCTGTGTAATCGCTAAGAAGAACCAAAAATTCTTTAAACAACTCACAAATCAAAGATGTTTTTTATAGTATATGCTCATGGTGATTTGGATATACATGTTCTAATTTTTTTACAGTGCGTTTTTATGTCTCTGTTCCCAAATTCTTGCTACCTCAGTGTTTACTAATATGTTTACTAGTACCAAGTTCAGTTTATTTCTAACTATATAGGGTTTCACATTTTACATGTATCACTGCTTCAGGCTAAATAAAGTAGAGCATTATTCTTGGCTTTTAGCTATAGAGTAGGTATTGTTCCGGCTTGTCAAATGTTTGATGTTCAGTCTTTAATCATTTTGGCAAACTCCTGAAACTTGGCTGCAGTTAACATTCTTGCACACTGTTCAAATAATGAAAATAGATGTAAGTAAATATCACATGGATTTTAAAACTGTAGCCTAATACAGGCATAAAGCATTGGAATCTATGCTTGGGAACATGTGCTCCTTCTTTCCCTCTCCAGCTTGAATTTTGCACTCTTCTCTGTTGTCAGCCTTAGCAGAGGTTTAGCAAGATACCTTTATCAAAATGTGTCAGGGTCATTAATGTGGATTTTGTGGAAAATCTGAACTGGAAAACGCTCTGTTATCCAACTAAAGCATGTTCTGATTTAACATGTTCGTTTGAATTTTGGTGGAGCAACCCCGCTCTAAGCCTGCACGCCGTGTTCTGCCTTGCCCTCTGGAATGTCTGGGCCCTGGTGTCTGTCCAAGTTCTCCGCCTGGCGTATGCCACCTGCCTGGCTTTCCCAACATCCAGAGCAGTTTTGCTCTCCCTCTCTTGGTTTAACCACTGGCCTTTGTAGGAACTGCCCGCTGAGAGGACCAGGGCTCCCAGCTTCCCTTCTCTGTGTTGCTGTTCTAAGGCCTTGCCTCATGCCTATGTCTCCTGCTGCCCAAAGTCTGATTACCTTGGGGACAATTGGTGTGGCACTGGAGGCATAATCATTTGCCAAGTGACTGCCACATGAAACTGCCTTATGCTGAATCAGTCCCTTGATCCTTCAAAGTCAGTATTGTCTACTCAGACCAGCAGTGGCTTTCCAGGGTCTCAGGCTGAGGTTTTTCACATCACCTCCTACCTGATCCTTTTAACTGGAGATGCTGGGGATTGAATTTGGAACTTTCTTCATGCCAAACAAATACTCTGCTAGTGAGCCACAACCCCTCCCTTTCTTTCTTGTGCTCCTTCTAAAATAGCGTGTCCATAACAACAAAGGTCTATGTGGTACAGAGAAACTTTGCCAACATTAAAAGTTATAAAGCATTTATTAAAAAAGGAAATGTCCACACAAATACTCTCAGTACAGCAACAGACTAGGCAGGGGATCCAGAAGAATAGTGGGAAACACATTTCCTTGGGCCCTCTTTAGTGTAGTGGTTAAGTGCATGGACTCTAATCTGGGAGAACCAGGTTTGATTCCCCACTCCTCCACTTGCAGCTGCTGGATGACCTTGGGCAAGCCATAGTTCTGTCAGAGCTGTTCTTGAAAGAGCAGTTCTTGAAAGAACTCTCTCAGCCCCACCTTCCTCACAGGGTGTCTGTTGTGAGGAGGGGAAGGGAAACGAATTAGTAAGCCGCTCTGAGGCTCCAAGTGAGGGGCGGGGTATAAATCCAATCCCTTCCCTTCCCCCCTTCTCTCTCTGTACCTGCCCTAGTGGATGTTTGCCTAAGGTAGCCTCTTTAGTTTAGAAGTTACAGTGGCTTTAAATGGTTCCTGTTATCTAGTAGCCTCTGCTCAGGCCTGCAGTTCTGCATATGGCAATGGTTGCCTTCAAAAGACCTCAGGTGAGAGCTTTGTCTTCCTTGATGGAATCAGCCCAAAAGAGACTCTGCTACCTTGTGCCAAGGAACTTTATCATATCTCTTTCCTCTCCCACTGGCCAGGTCAGGACAGGTTAAAGAAGCTTCTCCCGAAGTCCCCAGGAAGTTTTTCCCAAAGTCTTTCTAGCACCTTAGGTCTTCCAAATCTCTGTTCCCTGTGGGTATCACCTTTCTAGCTGGAGGGGTGTGTATGTGACTTCTCACTGTAGCTATCCAGGCCTACCAATTGACCTCCCCCTCTTTCCCCACTAGTGCTCTGTCAAGGTGAAGATTTTGCTCTGTTAAAATCTCCAAAGAAAAATACATTTCTCCACATGACTTATATTTAGTCAAACTCTGAAAGCATCCCATGTTAATGTTATGTCCCAAAATCAACAAGTATGTTTATTTGATTGGGGAAGAAACAAGTCAAGTGTGGTTTATTCAATACAGATTCAGAGCTTTTGTAGGCATATTTTGCACTGAAATACAAGTAGTTGCAAAAAAAATTAACTTTGTTGAAATGTGGGGGAAAGAAACATAGGTGCTGAAATCTGTTGACCGACTAATTTTAGTACACCCAAAGGGCTGTGCATGATATACTGCAGATGTGGCTGTCTGCTCATTTATTTCAACTTAATTCTCTTGGGTGGAGGTTTCTGGAGCTTCTTAGTTTCACTGCTACTCTCTATAGCATCATTTGCATAATTGTTTGTTCTGTATCAGATAGGTGATCACAATAGCCTTTCCACCACATAACACGAGACATGGAAATAAGGATTTTAGTTTTGGCTTTGAGACCTGCACAGCCGATGCGGTGAATATATAACCTGAATTTTTTTTCATTATTATGTATTTGGGTTTTTATATGCTCCCAGTTTACAAATAAATAACATACTTGAACTGCCTCACACAAATCCTTAGGATAATCACCTGAAAAATATGAATTGCAATGTTGAAACTGGCAAAGTTGCTCAATATTTATGGGCAACAGCATCTGCTCACTGTTAATTTTATGCAACTAAAAAGGGAAATGTTTCCATGTTAGAAATTATTTCAATTTTCTGTCCCTTGTCTCTGATCAGGATTTGAAGTGAGCTTTCAAACCTTAGTCAAGAGAGACATACTCCCTGCTTTGATGGGAAGAAAACATTTAAGGATTAGAAATATTCTTTAAGCATTCAAAGTGTTTCCACAGATCGTGTGTGTGTGTGTGTGTGTTAGTCATCATTGCTTGTGCTATGAATGTGTGTGTTCATGTCCATGTGTGCCTTTGGTCTGTTACACATTTTCAGTGTTCATAAATGGAATGTGCTGCATGGAACGGATAAATTTAGACATGTGAAGACCTGGAAAAATTCACAGGAAATATTTTTGTGAAGACTTTCAGTTTTTATGATGGAACATTTGGAAACTGGAAAGCACTAAAATCTCCAGTGAAATATTTTCATTTGGAATCAGTGAAATGCTTTCTAAGATGAGGTTTTACTTATGTGTAGTATGAAGATTTTTCATGATCGATCAACAAAACTTTTTACTCACATGTGTTTTAGAGCAAGAGCCATGATCGTTGGAATGTGTTTTAAAAAGTAGCTATCTTTTGCTCCAACCACTGTGCTTTGTATAGTGCACCAGAGTCCAAGCACCAGCACAAAGATATTCCTTGCTTTCTTATACCCATGCTATGAGATGTTATTGCACTTTTCACACCAGGTCAGATTTTCGCTAGAAAATAAGTCAGTGGACTGTTGAACTGCAGTTACTCATTCTGGGTATAATATAGTTTATAGTGTAGTTGTTTTTAACAGTGTATATAGTTCTTCTTGAGCATTTCACATATAAAGGTTACTAAAATAATTTAGTGGCTGTGTTAGGAAGTATGATACCCTTATTGCAGAATGAGCTGGGATTCCCCATAGTTTAGTATGTTTCTTCTGAGGTAAAATATTGTTACTTTTACTGCAGTACTCTAATCCAGTATAACCTGAATTTTGGTGAGGAAAGTGCTGTACAACTTGTTCTCTGTAGATGATATTAACTATCATACTGTTGCTTCATAGTGAGATGAATTAAAGAGAAATTATTTTAGTATGATTTTGATGATGTATATAAATGTTTCATTACTTGTCTTAATGGCTAACGTTGGATTCCCTACTCTTAGTAAGATCTGGTGTTTTTAAAATGGTATTTAATCTTTGTCACTAGTACAAATAGATGTTTTAAGGTATCCCTCTTGAGTTAAGTTTTTGAAAACCTTTTGACTGCCAGTCAAATGGAAATGCTATTGTGAATGAAGAGAAAGTTGAATACATTAAAAAGACTAATTTAAGGACTGCTAGTCAAGACTGTACTCCAGACTATTCATTTGTGGTTTGTACTGACCATCTGTATGAAAATCACTATCCTCTGTTATCGTTAAGGAAACTGGACTATGGCTACAAGTTAAGAAGTGGGACATTATAGTTTGTCATTGAGCATTTGCTTGCAGTGTTCTTTCAATGCCAAATTGTGCTTCAAAATAGCATTAACCCTAGTATTACTTTTGAGATTTGTCTTGGAAAATGTTTGGCCTTTTGAAATTAGCTGACACCTAGGCTTAAACAAGTTTTAGAATCTCAAAGAGTATTACAAAAGAGTATGGGAAGCCTAAAAAAATAAGTTCAGTGCTACAGGAAAATATTAAAAGGAAGTGCCTGTTTTCAGTTTATGTTTGGAAATCTCCTTATAACTATTTTTAAAGAAACTGCGGCATTAAGCAGGACCCACAGTATCTCCTTAACACCTCTGGTTTTGTCATGTCAAAATCCATTGTGAATTTTGGGAGAATTTAGCAGTTTCAAGGCAACACATAACATCTCTGCCACACTTTAATCATTCAGCTTTTTGTTAATAAAATGACTACACAAATGCAATAATAGGCTTAAGTCACCTGCTCTTTCATGAAAGTTATTCAATTTTTATACTGACCATAATGATAATTTAAAATAAGGGTATTCTTGAAAGCTGTATATGTATTTAATGGTGTTTCTTTAAAAAAAATGATCCATTCTGTTCTGGCTGTCAGCTGGTTTCCAGCGACCTAATATCACACCAGTTTTAAGTCTTTAGAAAAAGCCCTATAGTTCAAGTGCAAAACATTCATTATCTGAATGACAATTTAAACAAACTTTCCATAACAGTACTTGTTGAATCTGTGTTTCATAGTAACTACTGTGACGTTCATCGTGTTGAAGTGGATGAAGAAGCTGAAATGAAAAGATAGTAATTCTTGAAGACTTGGCTTCATAGTGTGTGTATAATCCTTCATCCTCTCAATGGTACCCTAACCCCTGTACCCACCAGAACAAAAGAAACTGAATTGGAAATTGTGGGAGCTGGGGAATGTTCCATTGGCTGTGCAGCTCATGGCCCATAGGCCTTGTCAGGACTCAGTTTGAGGTTCTTTATTCTTTCTGACAGATGTGAGGTAAGTTCTATGAGGTGGAAGTCATTACTCGAGTGAGGGCAATGTCAGATCAAAAGTAACCAGTGATCAAACAAGGTAAAGGGCTGTGGAAAATAGGCTTGCTTTCTGACCTTGACACCTGTCTGATCAGTGAGGGAAATGTGTGTTATGTGTCAGATAGAGCTGATTCTCTTTGATGTACAGTGAATGAGAAAAGATGGGAACTGAATTGGAGACAGAAAGATTTTGATTTCCTATTTCTTTTGGAGCAATTAAATGTGCTATTGTTATAATGCTGATGTTGGCTGTGCTGCTGTTGTAAGATCTGTAAATGTCTTAGTATGAAATGTTTAGCGGCCATTATATGTAAAGTGAATGGTAACGGCTAGTTAAAATCGACCAAAGAAAGGTACTGGCATAAGATACATTTTAAAGATTGTGTCTTATAGTTTTTGTGAAATATAATTTTAACTATTTTAGAGGAAAAGGCACTGTTTAGGAGTTAGTTTGAAAAGGCTGATATGTATTTGGAAATATTCTCGCATATGTACAAGGCCATGAAAAGGCTGACAGAAGTTTGGAAAAAACTTGGCATGTGTACAATGCCATCTCAGGGCTTTTGATTTGCTTGTGAGCAAACATTCATGAGACTGAACAGTAAATCATGGTGAAATCACTAGAAATACAGTGCATATAAAATGGATTAAAATAGAATGTTATCATCAGTTTTACTTAAATGCTATGATATGTGCATATCATTTATGCATGTTAAGTAGTTGATACCAAGGTAGAGAGGTGTCTATGTATAAAAGTAACTGGAAAGCAATAATGTAGTCTTATGTGCACATTTAGTCCATGTTCTTTAATGTTTAAATATGGTGTAAACTGAAATAAGTGAGCATGTGAATTTAATACATAGTTTTGTAAATCTGAGCTTCATTTGTATGTTACATTCATGGATATATATTGCAGTTTGATTCCCCAGTAAGCAGAATTCCACGTAATACTTAATTAGTACGTATTTTATTTATTTTAGTTGTTGTTTCATGCAGATATGCAGTATACTGAAAATCTAAGAGTTTTCTAAATGTAATCAGAAAACAGCTAAAAATGTCTTAATTCTTATCACTGAAATACGTCCTTGGAGGTAGAATGTTTTTCAGGTTGTTGCCTGTGCCTTTTACCTTGTGCGTTACTATTTTATTTCATTTTGCGTGCACTGAGTTTGATCCAGAGAATTACATATGAAGCTTTGCTTGCAGACTAGATCTTTCTCACTCCTCCCTTGTTTTTGTTTGTTTGTTTTGCAGCTGTGTTCTCAAGGGTCAGGAAACTCATTGGGACAGCATGGAATGTAGCAAAAGAGTTCTTTGAGCACTTTTGAATCCAACTCAGTGTCTGCAAATGCTGGTTAATTGTTGTTACTCATGTACCATTTCAGCATTTCTTTCACTTTTGAAAACAAAATGTTTAAAAGATGGTAAGGGAAATTGATTATTATAGTATTGCCACTACAGATATAGACAATATATAGCAGCATCTCTTGCATTGGTGACATTGATAGGGCAATCCCAAGTGAACAACAGGAATTGATACAGGCATCTGACAGCCCTTTTTTCAGAGTTGGTATAGCAGCAGCTGTTGATACTCTTGGTTCATCATTTGATTACTGGCCTTTTAGTGGCATGCTTGTATTGTGAAAGGCTTTCGTGCAGGTATGAAGAGGTGAAAGCACAGCATCTTGGTGGATGTGATTGTTGGTACAGTAGTCAAGAGGGAATTTCATAATCTCTTCTGTTTATAAATTGTATAGGCTGTGAACTTTGTGTGCTTTGGAGGATCTCTGATCTTTTTGGGGGGATTGCTGCCTATGTACACACTTCTGACTGTGCAGACTTTTAAAATTATACCCTTCTCTCAATGTTTATGAAAGGACATTGATACGAAAAACTACTTTAAACATCAATACCTTTTAATCCTTAGCAGGCTGAGTTATACTGAATAATCCTTTTCATGAGCAGATTAAACTCAATGCTGCCATGTTGATGTTGGATCTATATCTGGAATATGGACAACTATATTTGATCTAATCCTGGATAGTTCCAAACTAGGAACAAATACACTAGAGGGAAGGTTATTTAGGCCTTTGCCAGGGGATACTAATTGCTTTCCTTTAGCTTTGCTTTCAGTGCTTCCCACAGATCTCCTACAGGCAATCCTGTGGAACTAAATCTTGTTGTTGTAATTATTCTAGAGAATATACATGTGTCTCCTTTTTACTTCATCTCCACTGGGGTGATGGAAACAAAAGGGCCATTTAATGTGTTCAGTCAAACAAAAATCTTTAAATACCTTGGTATAGTCTTCCAGTCATGTGGACATTGGAGAGCTCAGGCACTGCATTTCACAGAGCCTGCCCACAGAGCATCCTCCGCCGTTCTAAGATTCTGCTTCACAAAAGGAGCCTCTTTTATCCCCGCAGCAATCAAGGTCTGCCAGGGAAAGGTTGTCTCCTACATCTATATTTACAAAGAAATGTGCGTACTGGAAGTGGTACAATCCAAGTTCCTATGATTGATCCTTGGAGACCTGTGATGTATCCTGAATGCTCTTCTTAGATTATCGACTAGGCTGATCCCCTTGGAGACTCATATGTGGCTACTTGCATTTAACTATTGGCTAAAATTCATCTTGAATCCGGTTGGCCTAGCATCCTTTGCTGACAGTTACTATTCAACCTGGCAAAGAGCAATTGAGGGGAAACTCCAGGAGCATGGCCTCTCCCCCACAAGTCTTACTGTGTCTTGGGTACCAAAAAGCTAAAGAAACAATTAAACAGCAGCTCAGGGATCACATTCTACAATCAGATAGGGCACAGATGCAGAAATACTCAAATGCTTTCAACCAGAAGATTATCTTAGATCCCTTGAGATCTCCAAATATCATAGACTCTTTACCCTTGCATGCTTTAATGTTTAACCCTCACCTCTCCTGGAAGGCAGATACCATCACATCCCACTTCCTCCATGACGCTGCCCATGCCATGCAGGGAAAGTAGAGCATCAACCATGTTCTGCTGTGCAGCCGATTTTACAGTGACATTTTATCTCAGTATATAGCCCCAATCCTATCAACTCTACCAGGAAGGTATGAACAACTTTATGTCTCCCTCTATCACAAAAGTGATTCTCCGGTATGTAAGTGTTTGCATTTATTTTGGAATTATCATCTTGTAGAAAGCAGAACCCCATGCATAAGTACTTATGGGATTGTTATCCAAGTCATTGGAGAGCTTTACCTATCAAGCACCTGTGTGTAGTAACCTTCCAATGTGATAGCTAGCAACTGGGAACTGTCAAGGTAATTGGTTGACAGTTGGTCATCTATAGCTCAGCTGTCAGTTTGACAGCCGAGGATCTAGATTTCATCTCAGATCGGCTAGATTAATTGATCATCCTGATTGGTTACTCAATTAGCAAAGTGACAGCTGGGCTAGCATATAGGGCAAGGTTGAGGAAGCCAGAGTATGATTCCACACAGAAGAACACAACACATCAGGAAGACATTGTCATGCTGATGGATACAGACTGGAGAAGAGCACGTGAAGCTGGAAGAAGGACCTTGACACTCTTCAGGACTTTCACTCTTGCATCATTGTTGCTGGGAAGACTGCTATTCATGATGTCTGCTTTGGAGCTGTAAGCTGCTTAGGGTCAGTGTCTAGAGGCTAGTCATTTAGGTTTGTTGTTTTGTCTTTGTCCATTGTACACTCTTTTCCCCTACTTGTATGTTTTTGTTTGTCTGCCTTTTTAAAAATACATTTCTAAATTCTGTTTTTAAACATTGGCATGAGTTACTGGTCCAGAACCCAGGTTCATTTATTTCAGTGCTAAAAATGTATGCTACCAAAAATATATTTTCTATTGGGCACATTAATTCCTATTTTTTAACAAAATTTCAGCCAGTTGACATAGTCGGGGTGCCCTGATGTCATGACACCCACTTTCTAGCAGAGATTCTTCCTGGGAGATAAATACAGTAGCTAAATTTTGCCTTTGGATGTGTGGGATGTGCAAGTGGCTGACCAAGTCTTACAATAACCTGTCAAAGTAAGGCACCATCTCTCTGTCCCCCTCACAATCAGCACTCATTGTTACTTTGTCTCTTATTTTATATTTTATTCTTTATTTTTTAATCTTAATTTTGTATTTTTTTAATCTGTATCCTTATTTTTTCTGATCTTGTATGGAAATAAACCTTGAACTGAACTAATGTATTCAGTGCTTAATAAACTTCCTGTGGCAGCCATTGTCACGAGAAAAGCTAAATCCAGGTATCCATGATATTCAATCATTCTGGAACTTCAAAACCTTCCTGAAACTGGACAGGAGGAAAGTCTAATAATATTCAGCACATTATATTACTGGAGTCTGTTGATGGTTAGCTGTCAACTCAGTTGTATCTGCCATGTGGGATGAAGTGATGATAAAGGTCCACTACTTGTGTTACTTTGGTGTGGGTTCTTCCCATGCCAGATTCAGCCTTTGGAAATCTAGATTAATGCTCATATGGGGAGGAGCTGCAACATGGGATTTTTCCTGCATTGTCTTGAGCTGTTTATATTCCCCAGTGATGTGGAAATGAGCAGTGCTGCTGTGGTTTCTATTCCACCAGGACAGCATAAGAACTAAGCCTAAATGGTAAGTGGCTGTTTCAACTCTGGAAAGGAGGGAATGAATTTAGCAACTGGAAATACTTGAACAGTGAGGAAAGTAGTTAGGATAATGGTTTCTGGAAAGTTTGGAGAAATCATTAGATAACTTGATGACCACTGGAAAAGAACACTATTGTGTGGCCTGTGCATCAGGATTATTTGTATTAATAAAGATATTTAGCTCAGGAAGGAAGCAAACTCCACAGATTTTAACTGACTCAGTTGTTCTTATTTCCCTTTTTTACAATATGTGTGTCTGTGTGATATATACTTTTCCCATTTGGAAGGAGTATGTCATCTTTGTTGCAGTTGGATGGCACTATTAAATTTATAAGTGGAAAATTACCCTGCATAACACTCAGGATAAGTTATTGTGGCAGAAACAAATTTAATATTCATGTATTGTAAATGAGTTAAGCAACTGCAATTTGAGTCTAAATGCCTAATTTCTTCCTTTGTTGTTCTCTTGGTATTGTCAATGTATATAGAGAGAGGGCATGAGTTGACAGAAGATAACATGAGTGCTTTCTGTTTCCTGTATTATTAGAAATTTAAAATTAATTTAATTTGTGAGCATTCCCTTTTTTAAAAATGTGGGAAATAAGTGATCCACTAGGGAAAAGTTTAATTCATTCTGGATGTTCTATAGGGTGTAAAAGAAATGCAGTAAACAGTCAGAACTTAATAAATATGTGAGGAAAACCACATCTTGAAAGTTTCTGGTGTGTTCAGTTTATTTTAAGTTTCCATTTATATCAGTCAAATTTCAGAGGCCCTTGACAAGCACTGAATTCTGGTATTCTGCTTGGATTTGTTTTGTCTTGTTCTAGCCTGCAAAATATAAATGGGAAAGAAATGTTTTTAGATGCCAGTTACTGAGCATGATTCCCTATTGAATTATGTCCTTTTCTTTCTCACCCATAACTAGACTTTATAACAGTAACTTGCCATTCTCTGACCAGGCTTCAGAGCTCACACATTCTGTACATACTACTTAGGTATTTTTTGCTATTTTACCCTTATTTAAAAATGTTGTACATTAATAGAAGTATGTAATGTAAGAAATATCATTGTGTTACATTTTCATAAGTATATGTGTTTTGGTTATGTAAAATATGAATATTTTCACCTCTTCAAGAGTAGATAAAAGTAGCTGTATCTTAGTATTTTGGTACATCACATACCAAACAGAAGGAAACCTTTGGCTCAACAGTAAATACTAATGAATAAAAAGCAATCAAGAGATTTGATGTTCCAAAAACTATGATGTGGCTTTCTATAGGTCATTTTTATGGCTGTCATTTGTGCTGCATAGACATCCTAAGGAAATTTAAATTGTAATAGAGGTGATTCGTTTCTTTTTTTAACTTAGCAGTTGTGAGAACATAGGCTTAACTTCTTAAAACATTTTCTATTGAGAAATATACTGTTATACTGTTAACTAGGAAATATTGTCAGTCATTTTATTTGTGTCTCTTAGGAAGTGTATGGAAAACATCTTCGTTTTTAAGCTGCTTGCTGCATAAATTTTTTCTCTTTTTTCTGGGAAGTCTGTAACACATAAACTTCAAATACTTGGTTTATTCCTTCAAACTTGATATCTTGTGGCTTCTTTGCTGTCATAGCCACACTTTGCAGTACAGAAGTAAACTCTTCCCATGGATTTATAGTTATTATGCTGTAGAATCCAAACATTCCTTGAAGCATTGGCAGCATGGTGTCAGAGCATATATCAGAAAACAGATCATTTTGAAGTTTATTCAGAGCTGGTGAATGGTCAAGAACTGGCAGATTCACTAAAATTTGAGCTCTGAGTAAATTGAGAGAATAGAATAGTAATGTATGACATGTAAGACAGCAATTAGATTGCTGCTGGTTTCTTGAACTCTGCAGTATTCTTTCCCCATACACTCCAAAGAGTAGTTTTGCTTCCCCCAAGGCAGTGGAGGATGGGCATTTGCAGCGTCATTGTTGAATTTTGAATTACCCCCCTTCCTCATTCGTTTCCAGTATCTTGTTTTTGTCCTGTGCTTACTTTCAAAAGCATAATCCAATATGAAATAATTTGTTATTTAAAAGATATACTTTAGAGCTAATAACAAATGTCTTTGATTTACTATTAGTTGATTTTAAATTTTATTTGTTTTTCTGATCCTGTGATGCTATCACATTGCTAAGAGGTGTGGTCAAAATGAGCTTTCTACTTTTTATTATATATTTCTTTATCTTTAAATATATTACTACTTTGTCTGTGATAATGGGCAGTACTAATACACAGAATGAGTGTAATATTTATTAAAGTATATGATTTCATTCCCCCCCCCACCATTTTCTTTTTCCTTATGTAGGTTTTCTTCTAAGCTGCTTCCTGATTTCCATTTTGTCTTCCATCTTGGCTGAGATGCTACTGATTTTTTTAAAGGATGTGTCTAGATTTCCCCAGAGCTAATATTTTGATTTCTTGAACACTCTGTATGACTAAGTGTAGAACAAAGTAGCAATTAAAGAAAGTATAAAGATAAAGAGTATTAGTATTGTAGTCGGGTGCATGTGTATGCATTTTTTCTGCCATGATAGCTTTCTTTGGAAAATATGCAGAGGATTAGTACAAATATATAGTAGGCTTTTATGCTTGGAATATAAAGAGATGTATTGGTTATATTTTTAGTAGACTGAAAATGATTTAGGGATTTTATTACAGGTGCCAGAAAGAGGCAGAATTGTTTTCCCCCCATGTTGTACATATCCTGAATGGGATTACTTGGTAGCATACCTAATATCTTTTTAAATGTAATTATACCATCTAAATTTTAATTTGTGATATATTGGGTGTTCTTAATTATACATTTGAAGAAAACATTGCCGATGCCAGTAATATTTGTCTATTTTCAAAACGTTTCCCCCCCTATGCAGTACTGCATCGAATACAGTTTCTGTATTAACAGCGATGTTGGTGGTTTTGCTGTGTTATTTTTGAATCTCTGAGATTGTGTGGAAATATTTCTTCTGTATTAAATAATTAATTTTGGTCCTAAACATATGATTTTAAATAATAATACACAGATAATTCATACTTTCTTACAGAGAGAAACTTATAAATGAAATAAGGAGATTTTGTACCTAACTGGTGTATTAATGTATTCTAAGTATCCCTTCAAAATATTTTTACGTATTACTGGAATATAAAAAATATTGTGAAGGCACTGGTTTTTATGGATATAGATAGATAATTTGATAGGTGCTGACTAATGCTGCCATTTTCCACGGTAACAATACAGAGGATATTTGATCCCAAACAGTATTTCCTTATATTTAAATATAGGTAAATATGTGCTTTATTTTAGCCTCAAGGGGTTTCAATGCAAGCATTTTAACAAGTGATGATATAGAATTAATTTGAGATCTCAGTGATATGCATAGAAGTATGAATCTTGCATTATCAGGCTGTGTAACAACAGAGTCTGCCCGAATGCTATTTTATATTTTAGTGTACATCAGGGTTTAAATAATACATAGTTTAACTTTTATGCTGTTATGAGTGTGAAAAAATTATTCATTTTATTGAACTGTAATTGTGAAGCTGTCGTGTTCAGAAATTCACAAGCAAACGAAAGCATTTAAAAGGTAGCTGTTTCTAATGGGAACTTGGAATAAAAGTGTTACATGAATGCAGAGTTTAGTAGTCAGACCTTTATCTTGTGATTTTTATAAACTGATGTGTCTCATTTGAAGTTAAAGATTTAGTGCATGTACTTAAACTCAAGTATTGATGTTTGCTGTAAGAAAGTACATGTTTATTTTCACTGTTTTAACTGTTTTGCCAATTTTAATCTGTTCCCACTGTTTCAGGTTTTCAATGAGGCTTATATTACTGCTTCACTCTGTTTTCATGATAATGAGTATTGGATTTAAATAAATACATAGTACTGGATGTAAAAGATCAAATGTGAGAATTATTCCTGCTTAAAAACTGATCAATGAGAGATTGCTCAAATGAATACTGCCAGTATCCCAGAATTTTTTTACACCGATATTTTGATAAATTGATATAGTAGATCCTAATGGGTAAATGTATGTATGTTTGTTAATTTCCATAGATGGTAATCAAGAGAAACCAACTTGTTTGCTTACAGACTGGAATATCTTTATTCATTTTATAGAAAATTCCTTGTCTAAGACTTTAAGTTGTATTGATGATAAAAAAACAAAAATATCACTTGCTATAAAATGATTTTACAGAAATTGAGATGTTTATGTATTACATTTTGTGATCTGGGAGTTAACTGGTAAAAAACCAGACTACTGCCAATGATGCAGCTACAATTTTTTTAATACTTTATTTTTAAGTTCTGAGTACAAACAAAAATACAAATCAGTAACAATAGCAGGAACTAGAACATTAATAAAAGTAATAGTAATAATAGTAATAATAGCAGTCTCACTGAAGTGATACAAGGCTAGAACTAAGAAAACTATATACAACAGCTTCTAGGTTCTTGTTGCTGCTTTTGCCGTAAACAGTGCTGTCATAGTTTTATATTAGTAAACTTTATGAATAGCCTAACAATTTAACTGTTCAATTAAAAATATTCAAAATAACAAAAGCAATACTATAGTAGAATCTGTATATAGCAATGTTAAACATCTAAGTACAATAAAATATCGTAATACCGGTTCACTGGCTTGGTGACACTCTTTATATCTTCTTTAGGCAAAAATTCTAATACTGAGAACTGGTATTGCAGAAAATTCTTTTTTATACTTCATAACAAGTAGGAGTGCAAGAAAGTGTGATTCACTAATGTTACTGGTTTAAGTAGCATCCAAATAATTGCCTAATGAAGGAATTTTTAAAGATAAATAGTAAATATAAAAGGTTAGGTACAGCAGAAATGTTCACCGATTTTTCCCTTCCAATGGCAGATATATTTTTCAGGTATTCAGCTGAATACAGATTGGAGATTCTGATTTGGCTTTTATTTGGGCATAGCTAGAAGGCATTTTAAAAGACTGCTGTCTCTTTAAATGTCTTCTGAGTTTACTTGAGTTGGTGAGTGAACTCAGCAGGCATTTAAAGTTTAAATCCTTTCTAAGTTCACTACTGAGCTTTGGTGGTGGCAGTGTGACTTGGTGAGTGATCTCAAGCAGGCATTTAAAGATACCACAGTCTCATTAAATGCCTCCCCCCCCCCCCCATCAGTTTCAATAGAAGATAGGGGCACCTTCTTTTAAAACTTGGGATTTTTTTTGAGGAGATGACCAGCTGTTAGCCAAATTGCTTTAATTTACATTTAGCAATCAGCAAAATACACGGGTTCTTGCCAACTATACCAGGGTCCCACCCCTCCCAGGAGTTCTCAAGGAAAGAGGCACGTGAGGCAGATAGCAAATTAAATGCTGTTTACTTAATGGTGTAGTTCAAGCATACCAAAAACATAATCACACACACACTCACACAGGCCTAAGAAATAAAGACAGAAAGTAGCACGTTTGCATGAGCAGGAATTCGTTGGTGGGGAAGCAGTGCCTTACCTTAAGATGCGTTGTCCAAGCGATTGAAGAATTGGATGGGGAGAAAAATAGAAAGACTATGGGACACAAAGCTCGAACCTGCGAGACCACGTGGTTCTCTTGGATCGTGAGTCCAAAGAGAGGGTTTAAGATGGAGGCAAGGGTATGGGACAGCAAGCTGGACTGAAGGGGTAGTAAAGCAGATAGGGGACGATGGCTCAAGAGACCGAGTGCCTCTGTGCAGGGTCTTTTATTAGGTGGTCTAGAGGGTGGGCAGCGCTAACCACATCCCACTAACACACCTACTAGGCAGTCCGTCCCTCTTGGACCCTTCCATAGGTTAAAGGTGGACAAAAGGAGGAGGGCAAGGGGATGGACAATATTGCAAAACTATGATCTCACCAGGAAGTGGACACCTGGGCAGGGTCCGATGACTCACCTGGGCCACATCTATTGTTAGTCAATGACTCTGGCCGACTGGGTGATGGCCCGAACATTAGTTGCTAGGCAACTGCGTTAGCATAACTATGCAGGTATGTTGGAGGGGGCAGGGGTTGACCAGCTTGCTGAAACAGAAAGAAACCTCATGGCAAGAGGAGTAGGGCTGCCAAGTCCCCCGGTAAGGCGGGGAAAACACTGATTTTTAGTGCTTTCCCCCGCCTTTTCCAAGTTGGCCACCGGGGGGACAAAATGGCTACCTTAAAAGGGAAATGTCTGCAGAGAGCCTGCCCTGCAGTAAAAAGCCTCACCAGACATTTCCCCTTTAAGAAGTCAGCAAGAGAGCTTCCACAGCAAGAGAGGTCCGCCCAGAGATTAAGGAGGGACTGAAGGAGCTGCTTTTGCATGTGGCTGGCAAGCTAAGTTTCTCTTCCAGCTCCTTTCCTTCTCTCTCCCTCTTTCTTTTTTCTGTCTGTCTGTCTGTCTCTCTCTCTCTGTCCCCATCCAGCAGAGGTCTATCAGTGGCTATTATAGCCACAAGGTCTAAATGGAACACTTTGTCTGGGGCAGTGATGCTCTGCATTCTTGGTGCTTGGGGGGCAACAGTGGGAGGGCTTCTGGAGTTCTGGCCCCGCTGCTGGACCTCCTGAGGGCACCTGGTATTTTTGGCCACTGTTGTGACACAGAGTGTTGTACTGGATGGGCTGTACTGGATGGGCCGATCCACTGTGGCTTCTCTCCTGTTCTTATGATATGAAAATCATATTTAGCACTTCTGTAGCACTTTGTGCTTCATATTCTGCTGAGATGAGGAAGGATTCAGTAGGGCTGTTGCTCAGTGATAGAGCATCTGCTTGACATGCAGGAGGTATCAGCTTCTTCAGCTAAAAAAGGATCAGGTAATAGGTGACATTAAAGATCTCAGCCTGAGACCCTGGAGAGCCACTACCAGTCTGAGTAGTCAATACTGACCTTGATGGACCAATGGCCTGATTCAGTATTAGGAAACTTCATGAGTTCATGTGGAAGCATGTGGAAGCAACATCACAGGATGTGACATCACAAAATGATGTCACTTCCTTTCTCCTGGCTCCACCCCCAAAGTCCCCAGATATTTCCCAAGTTGGACTTGGCAGCCCTAAAGAGGAGTCTTTTGTCTCTGTCTCAGGTGAACTGTCTAGGGCAGGGGTGGGCAATTGTTTTGGCTCGGGGGCCGCTTTGTGGGAGCGGAGGTTAGCGGAGGGCCGCACCTTTTAAAATGATTGCATTCATTAGTTAACTTTGCATTTCAGAAAAGGTATAAATTGTATCATAAAAATCAATAAATATAAATAAAATAAAATAAAATAGTGGTAGTTTTATTCAATTTATTTATTGTGCTAATTTCATATCATCTATAGCTGCAAGCACATTTAATTTTAGAATCCGTTTAATGAGACAAATGTACCCTATCACACTTTTCTACAATTTTTTTGAAATCAGGAGTGAGATTGCTTGTTGAGATTCTCATTACAGCCTGCAAGTTAATGTCTGTCAAAGAGCATCTTTATATTTACTCTTGTTGATCTTCATGCAAGAAAAACTTTGCTCACAAATATATGTAGACCCAAACATAGAGAACATTTTCCCAGCAAATTTCTTCATACATGGAATTTTTTTCAGCAGACAGAGATTTGTAAAAGTCAACTAATGTCACAGCATTAAACATTTCTTTCACAGTGTAATCTGACTGCATGCCAATAAGTTCAAGCTGCAGCTCCTCAGGTGCTGTATCAGTATCAGCAGTGATGGGATAAGAGAGCAAATTGAATTTAGGCTCAATTTTCTTGAAGTCCTGAAATCTTCTTGGGGGGCCGCAAAAAACTCTGTGGCGGGCCGCATGTGGCCCCCGGGCCACCAATTGCCCACCCCTGGTCTAGGGTGTCAGCCTCCTGGCATGGGCTGGAGCTGGCTCCTACAATGAAGAAAGCACATGGCCCTTCCACTATGGGCAACCCAAGTTCAGGCTTATGAATATCCAAATCCATAAGAGCACTAAAAGTGCCTTGCTGGCCAACACAGCAGGGAATAAATGATTTTTTTGCACACCCCTGACCCCTGTTCTATAATTTTTCTGGGAATCCTCTGTTCCCCAGTAGCTCCCGGGGGGTGGGGGCATAAACATCCACACACAAAAGGATGCAATGCTTCAAATCCTTTGTTTTATTCTGTAGGTGAAGAATTCTATGAATGGATTCTCCCCCCGTGACCGAAATAACTGGATAGTTTGGCAGCTTCCTAGATCCTTGTCTGTTTAGACTCCCCAGTAGGGACATCTGTGACACTGTGTTGCTATTTTTATTGCTTTTATGCCTTCAAAGGTGGGGGAGTTGAAGATGGGGGCTCAAGAGCTGGACGTTTCAACAGTATTTTATCTTTCACTATGTACCAGCTTAAATACAACATGCATTGATAAAGAGGAGAGACTTCTCATGACTGATCTTCCAACCTTTTTGTGGTCTGGATAAACTGAAAGTAGAGCCCTCCTCCCTCAACTTTGTCATTACCATGCCAAGCGTGTATCTTCACAGCAAATGTGTCTGTCTTTCTGCTTGGAGTAAGGAGAGGGTCTGGTTTGAGCTCAGCTCTGACAGTGCAGTATATCATCTTGGGGGTAGTGTCTTGGACCTTCTGCAGTCTTCAGAGAATGATATGCTGGGATGTGTCCTATGGGCTGAGGGGGAATATGAGTGTAGATTGGTTGCAAATGGGGTTTTGTCCTGTTTGTAGGACCTGGAAGGTGTCTGGGAGCTGATGTACCTTCCCATCTGTCTTCCAACCACTGAAACAGCATATAATAAATTCTGCATTACTTCCCTCTTTGACCATCACTCAACAGATGAAGCAGTGATACTTTCCTTCATTGTGGTGATCACCAGAAAAGATGGTGATCTGTCTACCACCAGTCTGCTGTGGGTGCATTCTTGTCCCCTGACAATTATACAGTGCCTTTGCTTAATACGTTCAAAATACATTTACTTTTGAACATATGAGAAAAAATTTTCTGTTTCAGAAGACCATCCTCTGTTTTTCTGTCCTGATTTTGTTGTATATAATGAATTTAGGACATAAACATACTTACTGTTTAATGGTGGTATTTGATGCTAATGTGTAGGTGGTTTTAGGTTGTTTGAGTTAATGGGAAATGACATATACACCTATATACTAATTCTCAAGGCACCCCCTCCGTGCAGATATCTAAATCCATGCGGAGGGGGCACTTGGGGGGCAGGAAGATATTTCTGCATGCTTGGTGGACTCCCCAAATGTGCAGAAGAATCTGAAAACTTAAAAAAACTTTTGGGGGATATTTAAAGTTAAAGTTAAAGAGCATTCCCTGCTCATGTGCCTCCCAACCTCCAGGCTGCTGCAGTTCCAAGAGTGTTCCCTGCTCATGTGCAGGGAACACTCTTGGAACTGCGGCTGCCTGGCGGTTGGGAGGCATCCAAGGGGGGTGGGAGGGGCGATTGGCGGGTCTGGTGGCTGAGAGCCACTTGGGCCTAGCCGCAGGAGTTGGGTGGTGGTGGGGGGGAATCGGTGGCCCGGCAGCTGAGAGCCACTTGGGCCTAGCTGCAGGAGGGGGGAATTGGTGGCCCAGCGGCTGAGAGCTGTTTGGGCCTAGCTGCAAGAGCCAGGAGGTGGGGGAAGAAGACTTACCTGGGGAGTGGGTCCTCCTGCCTTGCCTTTGGTAGCAGGGGGGAGAAGGATTGGTGGGCCCAGCAGCTCAGAGCCATGTGGGCATCACAGTTCATGTGGGGGGGGGGAGGATTGGCGGGCCTGGGCCTCGCTGTCGGTGCTGGTGGGGGGCGGGGGAGGCTTACCTGTGGGTGCTTTTCTTCCACATGAAGCTCCTTCTCTCCCCCCCATATCGCGGGCCCCCATCTCTTGTATATGTGTGTGTGTATCTATCTATCTATATATGTATCTATCTATACACACACACGCATGCACACCCCATCAAAATCACTATATATTAGTGTACAAATTAAGCTTGTATTCACATAATGGTAGATAATAAATTTCTGAAGTAAGCATTGAACTTCTTAACTGTGTTTGTAGTTTTAATTGGGCCATGGTAATCCTCCTCATGGAATCTATAATAAAGCATTGATAAGTTGTGGAAAACGATATGTCTTTAGAAGATGTACTGCTGTTCAGTTGTGTAAAAAGAAATATGTTTGCTTATTTTATGTCTGATAGGGTTTTGAAGGCCAACATGTTCCTTATTTCTTTTCACTGACATATGTCTTAAATGATGCGAAAATCACAGTTTTGTGGTACAGCATGGCAGTATCCTCTACTGGTTTGGTGTAGTGGTTAAGTGCGCGGACTCTAATCTGGGAGAACCGGGTTTGATTCCCCGCTCCTCCACTTGCACCTGGCTGGATGACCTTGGGCAAGCCATAGCGCTGTACCAGCTGTTCCCTCAAGGACAGCTTGGGAAAGCGCTCTCTCAGCCCCACCTACCTCACAGGGTGTCTGTTGTGGGGAGGGGAAGGGAAAAGGAGTTTGTAAGCCGCTCTGAGACTCCCTTGGGGAGTGGAGGGCGGGGTATAAATCCAGTCTCTTCTTCTTCTTCTTCTTCTTCTTCTCTACCAAGTAGAAATCAAGATCAGGCTAGTCATTCTCTAGTATTTCTGTACTCACAAATTTCTGCCTAGGGGTCACTCAGTATATGACAGTATCTTTCCCCCTTTCCTCCAATCTTTCTGGAGGAGTGGAGACTGTGCATCTGTAAAGTTAATAAAAAACTGTAAATAGGGTAGATTTATTATATTACACCGCGCCTAGTGGTCTGACCGAAGACTTTGGCCTTCATGGAATCCTGAGCATGCTCAGATCTGGAAGATGAAAGGCAATTTCATGGTTAGAAAAGGTCACTGCTTAAGTGACTTCTGTGATGTAATCTGGGGTGTTAGTGCTTTTTATTTTGAAAGTGTTGATCAATTAATCCTTTTCAGAGTATTAGAATTTAACAATGGAGGACTGCATGAAACACACACCTCTGTGGTTTGATCTACTGTGTCTTTTCCTTTGGAAGAACTAGCTATTGGCTGTGTTCTTTATGTTCTGCGTCAAAATAAACATGTTAGTTTCTTTCCAAGGGTCATCCATTTTCTTCTTTGCTGCTACATATTAATATGACATCTCACTGGGAATTTGCACTTATTTTATCCTTTTTAATTTAGGGGTAGCTGAATTAAAGGTAATGGTGGGATCTGCAGTATTTCCTTTATGCAACAAAAATATTGTTCTTATATTACCAGCTTTGAGTGGAAGTAAAACACAGCTCACTTTGGTGCTGATTAAGTTATGTTGATTGGACTTCTCCTCTCCAAAAACAAGAAGGCTTACTTCGGAGCCCAGTTCCCTCTATAGTGCATGCTAGTGCACGACAATAATTTCCCCTGCTGCCAGCGTAACTCCAGCGCACCCAGGTCTCCAGCTCTGAGTCTGAGGAATGAGTGCTGGGCTTGAGCAGCAGCCCTGCCCCCTCGTTAGTAGCTTCCCATCTATAGGGCACCTTGCTCCCAGCAGCCCTCACTTGTGGCGATGCATGAGGGTCTGCTGCTTGTTCGTGCTGTCATCTGTGTCATCCCTCCATGCCTCAGCCCTCGTGCGAGCAGCCAGCCGTGCTGCTCACCAGCACTTTGAGCCACCAAGTCAGGACTCGGGACAGGAGCCCAGCCCCTTACTGGGAAAGTAAGGTTTGGGGCGGGCAGGCTGGGCTCCTGAGTCCCAGGGGTGGATTTGTTGTCCCCCCCCCCAGTACCCTATCTCTCCAGGGATGACAAACTGGACTATCTATTGCCCCTTTTGGCTAGCTTTGTGGGGTTGGTGTGCATTTTGGAGATGCTTAGCTTTGCAGGGCAGACGGGCAAAGCTGGGGGCCTCATATTGGCTCCAGAGTCCAGCCTGTGCAGAACTTTGTCTCTGACTTTCTTGGGGTGTTGGCAAAGGCTTAAAGCAGTTGTATGGGGGGAAAACATTCTGCAAGCTCAAGTAGGACTGGGCGAGGCGACTTTGAAGCTATCCCATATATTTCCACCTTTCTCTAAGCCTAGCATTGCCTCCAAGCTGGCACCTGGTTGCTGCTGCTTTGCTCCTCTTCCCTGCTCTTTTTCTGCTGTCTCTAAACCCCTGTCCCCAAATTCTGTTGCTTGTTGTCTCCTACCCACCCCTTTGGCTGCTAATTCCCCCTCCCCCAGTATTTTACGATTTGTGCAGCATCTTTTGGGGCAGGAACTAAGGGGGGTGGAGCTAACTTGGGGGCATTACCTTGGCATCAAGGCTGGTGCCTGCTGAAGGGCACTGCACCCCCCCCCCATGTGTCAAGACTGCCTCTTGGGGCTGCACGTCAGTGCATTCCCACACACAATTACACCTCCTTCTCTTCCCCACAACTGTTTCCAGCATCGAGTATCTCATCTGCTATCCCTCTCCTTTCCCCTTCACCGCTTCTTTGGAATGACTGCTTGATCCTGGTCTGTTCTCTCCCCCCTGTATCTAGTCCTTGGAGGCAATGAGTTGAATCTCCATCTTTCCAGGGTCTGCCAGGGCTTTCCAGGGTTGCCAGCTCTAGGTTGGAAATACCTGGAGATTTTGGGGTAAGGTTTGGGGAGGGGAGAGGGTGAGACTTCAGTGGGCAAGAGGGGGCTTGAGACTTCAGTGGGCTAGAGAGCCAGTTTGATGTACTGATTAAGTGCGCAGACTCTAATCTGGGAGAACTAGGTTTGATTCCCCACTCCTCCACATGCAGCTGCTGCTGGGACCATGGGTCAGTCACAAGTTCTCTCAGAGGTGGTCTCTCAAGGCCAGTTGTCGAGAGAACTCTCTCAGTCCCACCTACCTCACAGGGTGTCTGTTGTGGGGAGGGGAATGGAAAGGGTTCATAAGCCATTCTGAGACTCCTTTGGGTACTGAAGGGTGGGGTATAAATCCAGTCTCTTCTTCTATAATGCCAATGAGTTCATCCTCCAAAGCATCCATTTTCTCCAGGGGAACTGATCTCTGTTAATTGTAGTTGCTTTTATAATAAATGTTTATTATAATGAAACCAATTAATATTGTGACACTTTCTTTGTGCTTTTGAAGCAGTTTTTCTCCAGATAGGTTTGCCAGCGCTGAGTTGGGAAATACCTGATATTTTTGGGTGGAGCCTGAGTGGTGGGTCTTGCCTTCTGACACCCTTCCAGTGATGTTAGGGGGTATGGCATATGCAAATAAGTTATGCTAATGAGTTATGCTAATGAGCTCCTGCACCTCTTTTTCTACGAAATGACCCCTGTCCAAATCCATTTCTGCCACTTGCTAAATTCTCTCAGTTGGATGGTGTGGCAGTCATCCAAAAAGTCCCGCTACCCCTCCAGGGTTCTAAACCAATCCTAGTAATGATAGCATCAGACATATCTAAGTGATTATCTGCCAATCAGAGCCCATGGAATTCGAGGGGAGGGGTGAGCAAGCCTCAGTTTTATTTTAGGTGATAAATAAGCACCTTGGTAAAAAACAGAAGCACCAAATCTACCTAGTCAGTTTCTCAGAACCAGGAGCTGTGAGGTGAGCTGGGATATCTACACTTTTGAACCTGTGTTTTCATAACTAGATGCAGTAAACCTCCTAACTTGAGGTAAACCTTCTGAGGAAAGGAAGCAAGAATTTTTTTTAGTGTAGTTGGGCCCTATAACAAAATATTCAAATATCTTCAAAGAAAATGTATGAATGCTGGGTGACAGTGGAGAGTCACTTTACTCTTATAAACTGAAATGTTGCACACCTAACACTCTGTTGAATATCTTGGCTTTTTCTGTTAAATAAATGTGTTCTTCTGCCTTCACCTGTGTTTTACCTGTCCAGTTGAATGTATAGAAAAAGGGGAACTAAATTTAATTTATAAATATATCCAATATTGTTATAAAATATTTGAATGAGAGACCTGTAGGATCACGCAGTTTACATGCCACCAACCTTTCAACATAAACTCGTGTTGCCCATTCTCATGATTGTGGGTAGTTGATAATTCAAAGATAAAGAGAGGCTAGTGTGAGGGAGGAGCCATTTTACAAAGGTTCCAGGCAACTACAGAGGACACTGAGGTATTTCAATACAACATAATCCTACACATAATCCTACGCCTTGAGCCTAAGTACAGTTTCCTCAGACCTTCATCCTACTCAGCTTTCTCCTATAACTGCCACAATGGAAACAGCCTTATTCCCTTGATAAATCACTTTGGAAGGCAAAAACATAATGACAGTTTTCTCAGTAACTAATTGTAAGAGTGAAATATTAAATATGAAAGAGTTGTTTTTAAGAGAACCCATCCCATTTTTTTTCTTAGCATAGGAAAAAAATACTCCTTCTCCTTTGAAGGCATTACTTTTCCTGAGCTGTAATGTAATAGTGCCTGTCAGTACTGTTAGAAAACATGCTTTTAAAATTGTATGCCTCTGTTGCTTTTGCTTTATACTAAAGATGACAAAACACAGAGGAGCAGTAACTTTTAAAAATAACTTTTGATGTTTTCCATACATCTGATAACTGTTCTGTCAGTCTCAGATTAACTTAAAACACTTAAAAAGTTACCATCATTGTTGAGGTTTTCTCTTTTGCTATGCAGCTTTGAATTACTTTGCTAATTGTAGGTTTAGAATAGGTTGTTCTGGCTTGAATCACAAAGAGCAAACAATGGTGACAAACACATTTACTCTCATCCTGTAATTTAATGTTTTATTACATGAAAATTCAGAACTAATACAGATTCTGTCAAAAAGGCATTAAAAATATATGTGACTCTTTAAGACAGGGCACAAAAGGAGCTGTTATTTTTCACTACTGACATCAAAGTGAATACTAGGGGTGTATCAAAGTCTTAAACCTTATCTATTCGTAATGTACAGTAAATAAATCAGGTATTCTGGGTCTGTGAGAGGTTAGTCTTTTCTTTTTAGGTAGTATTTTTTTAGTGAAAAAATATGTAATTTAGTAATCCATTTTGATTAAGAATGTTCTTAATAAAAGTGGAAATTAAGAAAAAATGTTTGTCATTCAAAAGACCTTTTATATTCAATGATGATTTTAAAATAACTGTGTTAATTCAGATTGTGCCAAATACTGCTAAATATTTGCTGTGCGTTTATTTAACATTAAGTAAGCCATACGAAACGAACTCATTTTTAGAAATGTAGTGCAGTTATGGCCATCTGTTTATATTATCAGAGAAATATGAGCAACTAAGAACTTCTGGTTACTGTATTTCAAAAAAGATGCAATAGTACTGGAAAAGGACAGAAGGGATGGCTGATAATTTAGTTGGCTCTAACATTTATTTAAATGTATTATTCATGCAGTTGTTTCAACTTCAGTGACAAAATGGAACTTTAATGTTCAGAGGGAATAACTTTATGAATAGTAGGGGGGCAATAAGAAGGCTTTGGCCTGTATGGTCTGCTTGTATGCCTTCTAGGGGCCTCTGGTTGGCCATTGGGTGAAAAAGCATGCTGGGTTAAATGAAACATTGATCTGTTCCAATCTGATATTATGTTGAATACATGAAGCTACCTTATACTGATTCAGATCATAGGTCCATCAAAGTCAATATTATCTACTCTGAATCACAGTGGCGTTCCAGGGTCTCAAATAGAAGTCTTTCAAATCACCTATGAACTGTGCTTTAATTGGAGATGCTGGGAATTGAACCTGGGATCTTCTGAATGCCAAGCAGGTACCCTACTACTGAGCCACATGTCCTTCTCAATGCTGAGATCTCAACACTGAAATCAGATCCTCCCTACTATGTATTCAGTTTCTGTTATGCCATGGAGGGGGAAAGGATCAGTGAGGATCCAGTTTGCCATGCTGAAACTGCAGTGAGGCCTGCAAGTTCTGGCATACTGTTGTGCTGCCAGAAGGAGATCCATGAGGATTTGGGGATAGGAGATGTGATTCTTCCTGTTCTGCAATATCTTTATTGAGGCATGGCAACAAGAACAGTACACACTTTTCTGTATGGAAACGTTCTTGTAAATATTGATTCTAGCAGTAGATGAATTTTCTTTACTGTTGCTAGTTTTAGTGCCAAGCTGAATCTCTGCTCTTTTAAATTCTTATATTATCCACAAATCTCCTTGTTCTCTCACTTGCCAAACCTTGCGCACTCACAGCCCTTTGTTCCCAATTTCTGAACTCTTTATGGACTGTTCCACAGTGTCATTTCTGTCTTTTGTCCCTGTTGCTTCTGGGTTCCCCCCCCCCCATGTGTTTTGCTCTCTCTAGTAGTCCCGGAGGGAGCAAAACACATGTGGAAAAGGGGGAGATGGACCCAAAGCAATAGGGCCAAACGAGTGACAAAAATGACAATGTGGAAGTTCTTTCTCCGATGCCTTCTTTTACTTTATCTTCCAGCAACTACAAGCAGACATTTTGGAGCAGTGTGAAGTCTACAGATTGGGCAGTACCAGCTGCTTCTTCTCTTCAGGCCTACATTAGTAGATTTTTAAACAGAATTTTTGTAGTTAATTTCACTATAGTGATAGCATTTGGAAAAGATTTAGATAGAGTACTGATATTCAGAATCTTTCCAGTTATTTTTTGAGGGAAGGTTTGCTAAGAATCTTGACATTCTAACAAGTGACTTAATTGCTTCTTGAAACTCTGCATTTTCAAAGTGCTTGGCACTTTGTCGTATTTTATGTATCAGCAGTAAGTGAATTAAATTGAGAAAATAACCATTAGAGAATATTTCAGATTTTAGATGTTCTTGTATATTTCTCTGTGCAAGCAAAAATATGCCTTATACCACACAAAGCCACTGAGTACTATTTTAAAATGTCTGCAAAGAATACTTTTAGTTAACTAAAGTGTTCACTTTATAGACATTAGGTTCCCGAAGTCCACAGTGAATAAATCATGTACCTAGCTTGCAAATCTCTGCAGATCATTTTGAACACAGTGCTGCCAGCCACCTGCAATTAATTTTAAAACAAATTTTGTACAGTTCCAAAAGTTAGCAGGTTTCCATATAATTATACTCCAAGGGAACTTTAAATATTATGCTTTTAAAGCAGTATTTTCAGCAATCCTCAATAAAAAATATTTTGACAATGAATAATTTGGCATAAAGTGGTATTTTAGTAATTGTTTGAGAACTTCATTTGTATAAAAGATGTCAAGATTGCTGATGTAGTAGTGTTGCTGATGTATGCTGTAGTGCTTTGTAGTATTATGATTAATTTTGGCTTCAGCTTGTTGGTTGTAAGTTGTCTGAAATTTACTTTGTTCATTTATGTTGTTTTGGCCACACTGTGTAAATCTACACATTGTCAGTCTTAGTTTTCAAATATTTTGTAAACATTATAATGTAGTAACATTAAGAAGTGGCACTGCAATCCTGAGTTACTTCAGTCTAAGCCCATTCATTTCAAACAGCTGTTTTTGTAGTTTATGTATTAACCCTCTCTGGCCTGAATTCTTCCTTTCTTCCTTATATTCCCAGTCATGTCTGATAAAAACTACTTAAGACCTATATGTCAGAGGAGCAGAGAAAGAAAGAAAGAAGTAACTCTGCACTGTTAGTCCTGTATGTTAAAGACAACTTGTATGTTAACGTTCATACACACACACAGAGGAAATATTTTAAGCGGTGTAATTTTTATATCTATATATCTAATTCTTAAGAGTCCCCCATGCATGCAGATACTTATTTCTGCAGATGGGGGCACACTCTCCCCCAACAGATCTTTCACACTCAGGGAACTCCATGGGTCTGCAGAAATTTTAAAAAAACTTGGGCATGGTTGAATCTTCCACTAACCTTTTGAAATGGCCACCATAGTCCGGGCCCCACTGCTTTGACTTTGAGAGACTGGCTGATAACCAGAGGGGAGGGGGAGGAAGCAAATAACAGGACTGGAGCTTGGACTGGGAAGGATTCCTCCTGCAGTATGAATGGCTACATAGCAGGGGGTTTGGAGTCAGGCCTGGGGCTAGGATTGCCCACTCCAGGTTGGGAAATCCCTGGAGATTCTTTGATGAAGTCTGAGAACTGCAGAGTTTGGGGAGGGGAGAGGCCTCAGCTGGATATAATGCCACAGAGTCCACCCATTTTCTCCAGGGGGGACAGATCTCTGTTGTCTGGAGTTCAGTTGTAAATTCTGGGGGATGTCCAGGTCCCACCTGGAGGTGGGCAAACCTAGGTCCATTAGTACCCTCTTGGTGACTTGATACCACCTGACTTGCATGATTCAACTAGGGCTGGCTGCTTGCTACTGTTCAGCAGCAGCCACCCTATGAAAGTCAGTTTAGTATCATGGCCAGAGCTTCAGGATAGGGTTTGCAAGACCCAGGTTTAGATTCCCATCTTGCTGTGGAAGCTCACTGGGTGATTTTGGACCACTCAGACATTTTCAGCCTAACCTACTTCATAGGGTTGTTGTGAGGGTAAAAAGGAGGAGATAATAATGTAAACTGTGTTAGTCCCCACTATGGAAAAATACCATAGTTTTCCTCAGTAGAAGCTACAGGGGGAAAGGAGACGGAAAGCTGAAGACAGACGGGCAGATAAAGGTAGACTGGCTTTTGGGTGGGAAGGATATAGAGATGTCTATATATCTGGGAAATTCCTAGATATTTGAGGGGTGGAGCCTGGGGATTGTTGGGGTTGAGGCGGGGAGGGACTTCAGACAGATATAATTCCATAGATACCACCCTCCAAAGCAGTCATTTCCTCCAGAGGATCTAATGTTGCTAACCTCCAGATGAGGGCTGAGGTCTCCTGGAATTACAACTGATCTCCAGATGACATTGGAGAAAATGACGGGTGCAGTTTATGGTATTATGGTATTCTCCCAAGGCTCCATCCCTAAATCTCCAGGAATTTCCCAACATGGAGCTGGCAACCCTAAGAGGAACTGATTTTTGTATTTGGGCACTATGTTGTGATTCCTGGAGAGTGGCTGCTGCCACTGCTGCTGTGGGGGGAGGCTGGGAGAGTGACAGGGGCAGAAAGAGTGATGGGGTGGGGCAGAAAGGAAGTGACAGGCGTGGAGGGAGGAGAGAAAAAGGGAGGCAGGAAGGAGAAAGAGTGAGAGTAGGAGATGAGGGGGAGAAGCAGAGGTGGGGGAATGGGATAGCCACTCCTGCAAGTTTCTTGCGGATCCCCACTTCTCAGTATAACTAATTCTTATGGCAAAATCTGTGGATACTTAAATCCAGAGATTGGAACCATGAATAGTCATGACAGATCTTTCCTCAAACCTGAGAAAACCTGGGGTTTTCCAGGATAATTTGAAGAAAGTAAAGAAGTTAAGCACTGGTTTGGTTGTAACATAACATTGAGCTGTATCAAGAAGCTGACACCTTTGAACATAATAGGATTACTCCTGAGGAAGATTGGGATGAAATGAGTTTATATCCGGGTGCTCATTAAGAGTGATGGACTTTTCCTTGTAATATTGCAAAGATTTATAATATAATATGTTTACCTTGAAAAGATTTACTAAATGTCTTAGTCATTCACATCACAATTATTTAAAACTGGCAGACTTAAGCAGTGAATCTTAATATATCATCGGCATCTTTCCACATCAGCTTTGATCGTTTCTGTGTTTCAGCAGATACGAGGACCTAGAATCCTGTAATCAAAGGTATTGTGTTTAGATTTTGTATTTAAAATCAAAATAAAATCATATTATTAAAAAAAGACCCCAAATCCTCTGATCTTCCCACACACTAATCACTGGAGCCCTTCTTAATTGCAAAGGGGGCTAGGGTTGTTTTCAACCTTGCATGGCATTTTATGCCCTTGATAGAGCAGAAGCATGAAAGCACATCATAATATAGTGCTTTCTATAAGTTGTTTTCTTGGTTCCTTCTTGTGGTGGGGCCATTTTCCAGGGTAGTTCTCCCCCTAGTCTGCTGTTCTCCTGAGCTGCAGTCCTGACCACTATTGTCCACAATTAATATGTTATAGCATAAGATGACTGGAAAATTCAGTGATAAACTTTAACTCTGTATTTAAATATGTTGCTAGTCCTATTGCTACTATGTGAGACAATTTTTCCCAAATAATATACTTTCTTTAATTTATTGCATTTTCCCCCTGATTTTAACTTTTATTTCCCCCCCCTTCACCTTAGTTGGTAAAAACTAACATACATGGGCTAAAGCAGCAATCATAATCAGGTTTATTCAGAAGGAAGTTCCATGTTATTCAGTGGAGCTTATTTCTACGAAAGTGTCCTTAGCGTTGCAGTCATAGAGTACAGCAGTTGCAGCTCTTTTTCTGAAGTATTAGGTATATTGGCAACTTTACTTATAGAAAACTAAGGCATTTATACTTTTCAATTCCATTAATATGCCAATTAGTAGAATTTTATATGCACAGTTAGAAAAAACACACTTAAGATAAATTCTGGGTATAAGAATACATTTAAGATAAATTCTGGATATAATTCTGGGTAATGTACATGAAAACTTATATTAAACTTTGTTGGTCTTAAAGGTGCCACTGGGCTTAAACTTTGTTCTGTTGCTTCAGACCCTACACAGCTACCCACCTGAATCTACATTTAAGATAAAATTGCAAAATAAGTTAGAGTTTGATAGGAAAGCAAATATAGTTTATATTTTAATTTTTTTAAAAATCTTGAAAAAAGATGTCATAGTTTCAAAATTTTTGAAAGTTATACTATGCAAAGATGAGATTCTTTTTATTAGAAATTTAATTTGTCTTTCTGATTACTTTTGTGCTGTCCCATGAATATGGATGGCTACTCTTTCTTTTCCTTAAGTATATACCACATTTGGGTCTAAAAGGCAGAAAAGTTCCAAGCAAGGGCTTTGTGGTTGCTGGCCACTTGTGAATTCTCTTCCTGAGATCATAAAAGATACCGTCTGGTGAATAGAATGGTCTGTTGAAGTTGCGTATAATATCTGCAAAAAAAATTTGGTCAGTAAGTTGCTGCTATAGGTGCAGGAACTCTGCTCCAGGGATTGGAGTGGAGGGAGAATAGGTGCTGTGAGGCATTTTAATTCATCGTGACGACTTGGTGCCCAGATTTCTTGATTCCTGATTTAAGCATTTACAGAGGTACATAAATGGTAAATTAATTCTAGCTGTTTAATTACTTAATATTTTATTTCCCTGCTAGGGGTATACACAAGGTTAGTAATCAGCTGAGTCCGTGCCTCATTCAGGTTTAATTGCAGTTTGTTGTGATGTCTGCATAAAGAAGCCGTGTATATATTCTCTATAAAGTAGACTAGTGATTTTGCTTAACTGAGAAATTGGATTGTAATCTTGACGTCAAATATTTTGTGTATACTGCTGTGAGAATGTCCTGAATTGTTTTAAAAAGAAAAAGAATTGTGAAAAGACAACAGTTCATAAGCTTTCTGAATGCTCAAAGTACAGAAGAGCAATGCACCTTCTGGTTATGGTTATGGTTTTAACTTTATTTTGTTGTTGTTTTGATGAAATCTAAACTTCTATAAAAAGAAAGAATGGGTTTTTTATCCCTCCAGATACATTCAGTACTTATACTTTGATTTTTTGTTCTCATCACCTGGTACTTCCTTTGTTATTTGTTGAAGAATTTTCTTTTTCTTTTTTCTCCAGAGAACTTTTAGGCACACTTTAATTTTTATCTCATGCTGTTAAGACAAAAGGAACTATTGAACTTCTAAGTTAGTGATATTGCTAAGATGCCTGCTAGACTTGGTTGTGGATGGAGTATTCACTGTGACCTTCAAGGGCTGTTTTCTTTCTTACGCAGGTGACCGATCAGTCTGTTAAAGCATTTGCAGAACACTGCCCTCAGTTGCAGTATGTTGGGTTTATGGGCTGTTCTGTTACATCTAAAGGCGTCATACACCTTACCAATGTAAGTACATTAATAAGGTTTCCTATTGACATTTTCTGTTGGAAGAGGCTAATTTTGTCTCAAGTGTAGCTGCCATGTGATGGGTTGTATTCATACACTATGGCAGGGGTGTCGAACTCATTTGTTATGAGGGCCGGATCTGACATAAATGAGACCTTGTTGGGCTGGGCCATGTGTGTCATAACATGTAATGCCAGATAGAGGAGATATAAACTTTATAAAGGACATAAAGATTTTTTTTACTTAAAATAAAAACATGCTTAAAACATTAGCACTCTTGCAATATTTTATTTAACAGTATCTGATAACTGACACCTTATTCTGAATTATTGCATCAAAATGTCTGTGCTGTTGCAATCTTGTTGCTGTTCAAGTTTGTATCTGTAAGCTGCAAACCTACTTTAGATTTATTGACATTCAACACAGAAATCTCATGCTCAGAGTTCAGAGTCCAGGACCCAGGTTAAAACGTGAAATGGCTGAGTAAATGAGAGACTCTGGCAAAGCAAGCTATGATGCAGCAGCAGCAGTAGAACTGGAAGCAGGAGATGGCCAGTTCCACTGTGGGCCTGCTAGAAGCCCTCTGGCGGCCTGATCCTGCCTCCGGCCCACATGTTTGACACCCCTGCATTATGGCATAAGCCTTGTTGAGTAATTCTGATTTTATTGTGATGTCTGAAGGCAGACTGCAAGTGATGATGCACTAAGAAACAAAAGGCAGTGGGACAAAAATCTTGTGTAGATACATGCTTTTATTCAGTTTTACAACATACACAGTAAATATCCCCTTACGCAAAACAAGTGCGTATAGTAAGTGAATGAGTACTCTAGATTTCCTGGCTTTTATTTTATTTCTGAGAGAAAACAAGGTTAGAGAATGTAGGAAAATGACAAGAAGCAAAGGAAGAGGAAAATCTGAAAAGATCTATTTTGTTTCATAATTAAAAAGTTGAGGAATACAGTTAAGCATGTGACAGAAAATGGGAGAAAAGGGTGACTGATGATCTGTAGCCAGAAGTGAGAAGCTTATCTTGTCCCAGATTTCTTCACCCTTTCCTGCCTATTTATTTTTGTGCTCTGCTTTACATCGTGAAGCTTTGTCAGTTGCTGGTCAGTGCAAGGAAGCTTCACAGAGCATTCTGTGGTCTGTTAGGTGTATCTGGTAAACTAGGTAGTCTAAATCATGGTTATATTCAATTTATTTGAAAGCATCCATGGAAGACCTTATGGAATAAACAGATGTTATAAATGTCTCTGTCAGCAGCATTGGCTCTAAGTATACAAATATAGGTCACATTCAGCTCTGTGACACAAGAGGCACCTTTTGGGCAGATCTACCTGAAATACATATCAGGGTGAGTTTTAGTGATGTAGTAGTGCAAGGAAAATTTTAAATGGATTGCTGAAGAAAAGGTGTAGAACAGATATCTAAATTCTGAAAAAGCGATATGTATGCACATAAGAGGAGCATGAATTTAGTTATGCTTTTTAAAAAACATGCAGGAGCCTGAATTTTTGAGAAGGCAAGCTGCTTTTTAAAATGTATAATGGCTTTTATATAGGGCTGTTGAAACTTCTGCAATGAAAACATTTATTCATGGTTTTTTGACTACATGAACAAGGTAGGTGGATGGGTCATAAGAGTGTGTATTACACACATGCACCCCTTCTCTGGATTCTACCATATGTTAATTTAATTACCTTAATTGTCCATGTGTATTAAAAAGTGAATGAAATGCTAAAGAAAGGGCTAAACGAGAGTAACAGAAAATGAGATAATGAATTGCATCCAGCTGCCCGCAGAAGAAGTTTTTATGTGGATTTTCTGTATATTTCTCTTTAATCAACAGTCCTTGGAATCCAGTGCAATTTTCACTTGCACTAGAGTGCTTGTGCAAGTGGAAATGCAAGAAAAAGACTGCAGTAGGTGCTCGGATTAAGTAGAAGTTATTGTATTTCCACTTGCATATGATCTTGTGCAACCAATTTCTGGGCACTATAATTGTCTCTCTCATCATCATCATCATCATCATCATCATCTGAAGTAAAGGGCTAGGTGTTGCATAAAGTCTTGCACAAGCAGAACAAGCAGAATTGTGTTTAAGTCTGTTTATGCTTTCAGTTGTGCATTGCAAGTGGAAGTGGGAGGTGATTTTGCCTGATTCTTCCTCCTTCCTCCAGCCCTCTGACCTGCTCAGGCATCCAAATTCTGGGACTTAAAAGGAACTGTTGGAGGAACAGGAATACATGGAAAACCTACACACTCCACAATGGTGGGCCCTTGAATACAATCCATCATCAGTAACAACAAAATGCAGTTCACCCAGGAAATGGCTGGGTCAGAAAGCATGGAAGGACTGAGCTCTGGTGTACTAGCTATGAGCAATGCACCCTCCAAGCTGTGGAGTCTTGTGAGCAAAAATTCTACTTTGGGAGCTACTGGCATTAAAGCTGTGAGCGAGCGATTTAGCTGCTGCAGAAATTAGCGTGCTTTGGAGTCATCCTTCCTGAGCGAAGACAAAAATGTGTGAGCCGGAGGCTAAGAAACTGTGAGCTAGCTCACACTAACTCAGCTTAGAGCGAACACTGGCTGTGAGTGAGAATTCTTTGGTTTAAATTGATATATTAGGTGCCCAGTATTTTCTTAGCTTCAGTCCCTTATCTTCAATATAGGGAGGTTAATACAAGCTTATAATGTTGTAAGGACTACTGAGATAATTTTAAAATTTCCTTTCCCCCCAGGCATTTAGGTTATTGGTTTAGTGGCTTAATTGTCTCTACTTCATCTGTTTTTACTTCTTTGTGGTTGGCTTTAGGTTTCTGTCATTTAAAAACTTCTTTTAAGTTGTTGATTTAAAAATTTTCTTTGGATGTTTTTATATTGACATTGTACTTTTATCAGTTTTGAAGCTGCTCCAGGGACACTTTTTCGGCTAAGTTGGCAGAATATACATTTGTTAAACAATAAATCCATGGTTTGTGTATTTTATTTAGGAGTTGTTAGTCCTTTTTAAGTAGCATTGCAGGTTATAAACAATCAAAAAAAATTATTCAAAAACGTCCAGGCTTATCGTGGGCTAATGGAAGGCTTAAGAATGTGCTGTTGCCTTCTTGCTGCTCTCCTGATCAGGTTCACCATCATGGTTACCTGTGCAGTCCCACATGGGTACTGACTATGCGCTGGCGTTGTGTGGAGAGATTTTTGAAGGCCATTTCAAAAATGCCTGAGGATCTGTCCCTTCCCCCATTCTGTTTCCTGCCTTTTCCAATGTGACATAGGAGGTAGAGCTCCCTCCCTCAGTTCTCTTTCTGCCATCTCTGAGAGAGGTTTGTTAGTAGAAGCTCTGTCTTTTCTTCATCTAGCACAAACTGCAAACAATTATACCTCAATCCCCTGTCTCCAAAAAGCCTAGTTCCCCAAAAATGATACAAAAAGAGCACTTTAAAAATACGGGTCATGAAATATCTTTGCCAGTTTGTTCCCAAGGCAAGGCATGATAGAGCTTCCTGCTTTCTGGGAAAAGGCTTTAGGTGGTGCCATTCAAAAGAATGATCTGAGCTTAGCACCATCCTCAGACATCAACAGACAGATCTGAGCATCTTCAGTTCCAGAGGTTCCAGCACTGAACTTGATTACTTTAGGCCCAGCAAAAAAATACAGGAAATGCTATGGGCTCTGCTTCTATATCCCCAGAGTGAAGCTTCTTGGAATCACCACCTAAAAAGACTCTGACCAGACACCTTGAGAAGCCTCCTATGGCAAAGAGAGAAACTGCTCTTATTAAGAGCCTGAATGCTGGGATTTTTCAATATGGCAAGCTAGACCAGAGCAGTTTATGTAGTTGTTGTGAGCTGGTGGAGTCATGGGCAAGTGAGATTCAGTCCTTAGCAGGCTAATGACATGTTCAGAAGAATCCCTTCTTTTCTCTCCATTTTAACTAAAAGGTCATACCCCTTCCTAAACAGAAAGTTCTCCAAGATAGCACTTGGTCTCTGAGACTCTTCTGAGGGAGTGCAGGCTCATTCTGGCCATTTTCCAGGTTCTATACTTGGACCCTCAAAGTTGGCTGTTGTGTATGCTGCCGCTACAGTAATTTTTCTTTATATCCCAATTTATTTTCTCTCTGAGTTCTCTTTGTATAATCCTTATGTACACACAAAGGGACACGCCCATCAGTTGTTTAGTTCCATTGTCACGTTTTCATTCACAGTTATTAGACTAAAATAAAGTATGTAACAAATAGGCTTGATTCAGAAGTGAAGAATTTGCTTTATATCCTAAAAAGATCTTCTAAATAAATAGCATACTTTATAGTGAATAATATCTGACACTTTCCTTTATTGGTAACTTGCCGTAAACGTGGAAAATTAGTAACAGAAACCGACTGTACATGAAACATGGTGGCTGCCAAGTTGCCTTGCTGTTTGTTAGCTCAGAACAGACTGCAGTTAATTTAAAAGGGGGAAAAGTCCTTTCTCAGGCAGGGATGGAAAAAATATCTCTCTTGCCTTTTAGAGTGGATGCCTAAATGTTATGCTGGTTTCTTAATATTTGATTCCAGTATATAGCAGGAATTATTTTTGCAAATTGCCTGTCCTTTCTTTATGAGAAATAAACAAAGTGAGTGCTTTGATGTACAACAAACTTTTACATACCATACTACATTACATGCATTACATTACAAATTATATACATTATGTTATATCTCACTCTCTAATTGATAGCATAAGATAATCGAATTAGTCCATGTAACATTGATTAGGGAAAACATGAATTAATCCAAAGTCCCATATGTATGTCTGTCTTTCATTATTGTGTCAAAGTGAACATTTTGTGGCAGTCTGTAATCAAGAATATTCAGATTTGTATGTAGGAAAGTGATTACATAATCAGATTATTCATCTGATTAAAAACCTAATTTTTTGTACTCTATGTATATATTCATTATTGGGACATAAGTATATTTTTGTCAATAAAACAGTCAGTACTTTCTCATCCCTCCTTTTAAAATGGCTTTTCCAGTAATATTCCACCAAGGAACTTGGTTTGGGTCGTATCCCATTAAATATGATTATGTTTTCACACTTGGTATAGCCAAATTGATGAACACTTTAATTAATGGATATCATGCCTATTACCCTCAGGACTGCCTATTATAGTCAGGACTGTCTCTCCTCCCCCCCCCCCCCCCCCGGGAAGAGCATTACACTCACTTGAATCTTCAGGTGGTCCCCAGCTCAAGAGATATCTGGCTTTCCGCCCTGGCCCCAACCTGGTGGAACTCCCTGCTGAATAACATCCGCGCCCTGCGGGACATAATTCAGTTCCACAGGACATGTAAGGCAGAGATGTTCCACCAGGTGTTTGGCTGAAGAAAGCGATGATTCCATCAAGATGGCACTCCTGTCTCTCCCCTGACCTCTTTCCCAACTGGACAATGGCATACCCTGGCAGTTTATCACCATCTATTGGTTATGTGTATTGTTTTTAAGCTGTAAATTAAGTTATGTTTTGGAAACTGTGAACTTGTAAATGTCTTTGGTTGTACACTGCTCTGACCCCTGGTTATTGGGGAGAGCAGTTTAAAAATGCAGTTAACTAAATTATTAGAAAAAAACACTATATATTTTGTGGTTGAAAATATTTCTAATTTTCTTCAGAACATTTTAATGTTAATTTTGTTTTTGAGGTTTAAAACCATATTTTTATAAATAAAAAATCCTTAACATTAACTCTTCTCTATGATTAGGTAAAACATGCAGTAAAATTAATATTAGGGGTCCTTTATTTTTGAAAAAATGAAAAAGAAATTATATCCATGTCTAATAAAAATCTAAAACAAGTGGTTCAATACAAGAACTCGTGGGCACTCAATGAAATTGCTGAGCAGTCAGGTTAGATCAGATAAAAGAAAGTACTTCTTCACCCAAAGAGTGATTAACACATGGAATTCACTGCCACAGGAGGTGGTGGCAGCTACAAGCATGGACGGCTTCAAGAGGGAATTAGATAAACATATGGAGCAGAGGTCCATCAGTGGCTATTAGCCACAAAGTATAGATAGGAACTCTCAGTCTGGGGCAAGTGATGCTCTGTATTCTTGGTACTTGACGGGGGGGGGGGGGGACAGTGGGAGGGCTTCTAGTGTCCTGGCCCCACTGCTGGACCTCCTGATGGCACCTGGTGTTTTTGGCCACTGTGTGACAGAGTGTTGGACTGGATGGGCTACTGGCCTGATCCAACATTGGATTCTCTCATGTTCTTATGTGGTATCTTCATTAATATTTCAAATTGAGGAAAAATAGTTTTGTTGCAAGTTTAAAATATTAATTTCCAGGACAAAGAAGAGTTTGAACAGATCAAAATTGCAAGTAATTTGTGTATGTGCGTGTGTAAAATTGTTTAATATTTACTGTTGCATTTATCTTAATAGCTAAGAAATCTTTCAAGCTTGGATCTACGGCATATCACAGAACTGGATAATGAAACAGTGATGGAAATAGTAAAGAGATGCAAAAACCTTGCCTCCCTCAATCTCTGTCTGAACTGGATTATTAATGACAGGTAATTTTATTATTTTAAAAGTACGGAAAAGCAAAATTAAGCTATTACGTTAAGTATTAGCAACTGATGATTTCAAGAGTTTAGGAGAAATGAATAGCTAGGAAAGTGAATTTTAGATTAATGAGGCTGTCTACACAGTACTTTTTGGCATTAAGTGATTGAACCAAAAGCATATTTTCTTTGGAAAAAAATAATAAACTGGAAAACCTAACTGAAGTGGAAAAAAACCCAGACCCACGGACTTTAGGACTTTCAATTTGGGAAAAAGGCAAGTTGTACATATACTGTGTTTTTAATAAAACCATTACTTTTATCTTGGTTGTTTTCTTTTTAAAATAAGAGGATCAGAGCAGAATGGTTCTTTCTGGAAACGTATATTTGATAAAAGAAAATGGGGGGGGGGGATATAGGAATCGTTGCCAGCATTTTTGAAATGGAATCTTTTCAAGATGTTGGTACCAATCATATATAATGTTTATATTCTAATAGTATGAGAATGTGAAACATGCAGAATTAACTAAGCTGTTCCCTTTGCTTTATGCCCTGTTGGATATACTAGGTCTTTGACAGAAACATTGTCATGGCTGGAATTTCAGTCTTGAACATTAAGGAATTTTAAGACAAGGAAAAATAATCTCTAGACCTGTAGAATAACAATCAGTGGTTGTACTTTTATCCTGAGAATGTGGTAAAATAATACTAGTATTAGGATCAAGATAGGATTAAAAAAAATAGAACTGATAACTTGGTAGAAGTTACAAAACATGAATCATACAGAGCCAGAAGAAGGGATGTTGCATGTTGTGAGGGACTGCACTTAACAGGTTTCCTAGTGCAGCAGTTTCAGAGAGCTGGGAGGTGAAGAGTTAACACTTCACTGGAATGGAGAGCTTGAGTGACAAGCTGCTCCCTCGCCCCCCCCCCCCCCCCCCTCTCTGATTGCCCAGTGCCAGCTGAGGAGAACTATATGATTAGTTGAGTGCTGAGGCCAGTTGGTCTATTAGAAGTCAGATAGTCGGCTTCTGACAGTCGGGTGTAGTCAGTGAGTCTTACAGTCAGTCAGACAGGTTCACCTTTGGAGTGAAGGGAAATGTCTCCTTGCCTTAATTGTTTTCTATCGATTCTGAGGAAGAATTCCATATCAGAACTGAATATCTAAGAATCAGCCTAAGCTGAAGTCTGTTTTACACAGACTCCAAAACTGGGATTGAGATTTTGGTGATGGCAATTGGGTAGTATCCTGAAACTCCCATTCAGGCCAAAAGAAAAGGATTATATTTTCCAAGATGAACAAGAGTAATTCCTGTCCAGGGGGGTTGCTCTGAGGAGACCCCTGGTCTGTTATGAAGGGAATTGGATTTAGACACCTAGGGATATAGAAATAAACTCTGGTTTCCAAGAAAAGGGGGAGGGAGTTCAGGTACAAAAATAAAGAGACAACCTCCAAGAAACTCCTGAAGAGTCATAGCAAACTGTACAAAAAAACCAATCTAACAGTCAAATGCCTCTCACTTTTAAGATCCAAGAATATTTGAAAATAATCTTCAATAACACTATTTTGATTGTTAGAAGAAGTATAATTTATTTATTTGATTTGATTTGTATCCTGCCCTAGCCTGCAAGAGGTCTCTGGTCAGCTCACCACACATAAATAAAACAATTTAAAAGATTAATTTGTACCTCAGCATTCCCAACCCCTGACTACATCTATTCAATCCCTGCCTGTTAAATAAAACTGTTATTTCTGTTTGAATGTTACACCATCTCAAGCGCCATTTAAAAGGGAAAAACAAGAGAGTTCCTGCTTATCCCATCAACTTCCTGGGCTGGCCTAAAAGACAAATTAGATCTTCTTGATGGGGTGGGACAGACCATAAACCATAACTAAAACCATAACTAAATCCACGCTACTTGGGCCTGCTCAGTCACAGTTGGGAACAGATTTTTGGAGAAATGTTAAGGGTCTGTCATACATGTCAACATAATATCCAGTATGGACAAATATCCAGAGGCAGTAAACCAAATATCTCTATTTGCGTGGTGTGTATTACTGCAAAACATGCAGTGTGTTAGTGCTGCAAAATATTGCATATCCCGAAAATGTGTGATATGCACTGGAGAACACTGAAGAATTAGACTGTGGCTTGTTGATGTTATATTTTGTTCTGTTCAGTAGGAAAAAACTGGTAAAGAATATTGACATGGGAATCACTTACTTTAAATAATAAACACCTTTAAACAGGTTTCGAGTATCTACACCATAAGTAGGAATTGTTTGTGTATGTAACCTCCCATAAAGACTCAACTTATGGCAACCCCTTCTGGTTTTCAAGGCAAGAGATATTTGGAAGTGGGTTGCTATTGCCTGCCTCTGCATCACATCCTTGTACTTCCTTGGTGATCTCCTGTCCAAGTACTAATCAGGGCCAACCCTTCTTAGCTTCCTTGATCTGACAAGATCATGTTTTTTCTTCTTTTCTTTAACAACAAATAACAATTAACAATAAGCAGCAAAGCAATGATATTCCCAGTAGTAATGTATGGCTGCGAGAGTTGGAGTATAAGGAAGGCTGAATGCTGAAGAATAGATACTTTTGAATTATGGTGCTGGAGAAGACTCTTGAGAGTCCCTTGGACTGCAGGGAGTTCAAATGAGTCAATCCTAAAAGAAATCAACCCTGACTGTTCCCTGGAAGGACAGATATTGAAGCTGAAGCTCAAATACTTTGGCCACCAAATGAGAAGGGAGCACTCACTGGAGAAGATGCTGGGAAAGATTGAAGGTAGAAGAAGAAGGGAACAGCAAAGGATGAGATGGTTAGACACTGATGCAACAAATATGAAATTCAACAAACTCCGGCGCACAATGGAAGACAGAAGGTCCTGGTGTGATGTGGTCCATGGGGTTACGAAGAGTCGGACTCAACTGTGCGACTAAACAACAACAAAAAGCAAACACAGCTGTGTTGTAAAACAAAACCTAACACACTGGAATGCCAAAATAACAGATGCATATTATCTAGAAAGAAGCAATCAAATGGGAATCATCATAAGAAAACATTCAGCCATCCTTAATTCAGTACCATACTATATAACCCTGAATATTTTCTTTATTTTCAGGAAGTTAGAAGAGGCAGTTATTTGTAAAAAAACAAACTGAAGCAACTAAAAACTGCAAGTTTAGTCATCTCTTCCAGTTTAACTCTGTCCCAATAGTTTAGAAATAAGACCACCTTTGTACAAAGAGAGTCTGCATGTATTTTTCCCCCAAGCTTAGTTGTTTGCAGACTTTTATTTTCTCCGAGATCATGGTTAACCAACACTTGCAGATCTCAAAATTTGGTATATTTGTTTCCAGTGTTTTGCGACTAATGGTCTTGCAGCTACTATCAAGGGCTTCAAAATGATTAAATCAGGCTAACCTGGGCCATACAGGTGGGGGCACATAGAAATTACCATTATGTAACACTGTAGATTGTGGGGAGGGTGGGGTATAAGTTAAATTAATAAATAAAATAAATAAATAACTAGATTGTGGCATAACATTTTTATACTATACATTTTAAGTGAGTAAACCTTGTCTTAAAAAGCATTTCACTCATTCCAAAAGAGAAAATGTTTTAATTCAATATATATATATATTTAGCATTCCCCAAATTTTGCACTTTATAAGTTGGAAAAATTGTAAAAGGTCATTTGACAGAAACCAACAACCACCCACCTGAGTCTTCAAATCTCTTTTCCTGCATTTTGCGATATGAAACCACCTGTTAGTTTTTATCTAGCTACTTTGTGAGATAGGGGTTTAGAACAAACTATTTTAAGACTGCATATGTAATTGATTGGGCAAAGTATGTGTGAGTAATATGTATGTATATGCAAACTCCATGAGGAGGTGATCGAAGGAATTTTGTTTAGCCTGAGAATATGCTGATGACTTTCAAACTAGTTTGATAGCAGAAGAGTGGCTGAGCAATTCTTCACTTGATCCATGGAAACAAGATGCAATGGGATTAATAATGGAGGAAATATTCTAATGTGGGGACTGAAATATACTAGAAAGAACTACTCCAGGAGATTGTAGTATCTTCTCTTGGATATTTTTCAAGATGAATCTGGATACTTTCAGGTGGGGCCGGTATCAGTGGTAGGGCATCTCCTTTCACGCAGAAAATCTCAAGTTCTCAAGTAATTGATGGTGCAGAATACCTCTACCAGAAACCTGCTGCTTGTCAGAGTAGATGATATCAGCCCTGATAGACAAGCGGTCTCACCTGGTGTAAGTTAGCTTCATTTATTCAGTTTTTGACTTAAAGTTATTAAAATACAATAAATAACTCTGCTTTTATTTAACATTCATGTTAATTGTGGCTGTGATTCTTATGACAAACAAGGAGCTCTTTTGTTTAGATTGAGGTCTAGATAAGGGCTGCTAACAGATTTACAATTGGGTTAAATTATAGTGCTTGGATTTAAAACAATTTAGTTCTGTTTGTTTTGACTGTACTAATTAGCTAATTCAAAGTTGCATGCCTGTAAATAATTTTGTAGAGTAAATATGTTCAGATACTTAGAACTGAGCTGCTAATCAGAAAGTTCTCAGCTGCTCGATGCTAGATTTATTTAGGGTGACATAAGTAAAAAATTAGGAGAGTTTTAAAATGCTTTTGGAAAATGACCCTCTGAATCAGGGAGGACAGATGTCGTGTTTCTGTAAATTATTTGATTTTTGAAGTCTTAGGAGCACTTGGTCACAAAATGGTGGCTAAGTGGGTGGGGGGTCACAAAGTGCGGACACATGAACTTGCCTTTAACTGATTATGGTGTTTCAGAGCAGGTCGGCAAAGCTTGGGTGGTAAAACTTTTCCTCTGCTGTTTTGCCAAAGCACCCTCCCCCCAAATTGTAATTTGCTCTGAAGGGGAAGAATATACAGTTACTCCTATGTTTTTCATGGAAGAGGCAAATAGCAGTAAGAAGCACACCACTTTCCTGTCTACACCATTGATATGTGGGTGTACGTGCAAGAAGGAGAAGGAAGGGCAGAATTGGAAAGGCTTCTGGTGCTGTCAGGGAGGAGATGCTGGAAAGGCTTCTGATGCTGGCAGGGACGCTGGCAAGGACGAGACGCAGGCAGTGAGGACATCAGGAAAGTCAATGCCGAGGAACCGGGGGGTTGTGCCATTGCCTTCCCCTCTCCCAGTCTTTGCAGAGGCAGCGCCGAAAGCCTCACGCTGACGCAACCTTTTTCTCGGCTGCTGCCCTCAGCCTCTTCGCAGCGCCTACTGCAAATGAGGGTATTAGCTAGGCAACACTAGCCTGGAATTTCCCTTTTCAGGAAATGTTTCTGGTGTCCCTATCATGTGTACCAACTCTCGCTGTCGAGGCGAATCCACCCTGTTTTGTGTCTGATTAGGTTTTATGAGAAATATGGTTATAGATGCTTGATTATATTGTTAGTTTGTGATTTGTGACCTACCCTGAGCCTGCTTTGCAGGGAGGGTGTGATAAAAGTTGAATTAAATAAATAAATAACTACAGAACAAAAATGCATGTGTGTGCCTCCTCCTCATGAAAGAGGAGAGAATGTGCTGGAATACCTTTAAAGGAAGGTTTAAAAAGTGATTACCGACGCATGAGAGGACAGGATGGAGAGCTACTCTTAATTGCTTGGAGAGTGACTGGTCACTCCCAAATTACCTTTTTCTCACCCCTGCTCTAAATTTTCCCCTTGTGGAGGAATCAAATAAGATTTTTCAATACAAAGTTGTTTTCCATATCTGAAAGGAAGTTTCCATTGTCAGTTTCCAAGATATATAAAGGCATTTGCAAGTGTTGGCTGGCTACCCCTGTTTTTAGGAATGTATTTATTACTGTTGCTGTTCTGTGGTCCTGATACGTTTATTTTTTAATATCTAATTGTTGTTTTGAACCCTACTGTATGTCCTGAACATTAGTTTTGTGAGTGGAAAAACAATTCAAAAACATTACATTATGATATAATAAAATATACCATTTAATCTGTAGCATACTTGTAGTGGCTAGATCAGCGGTTCCCACAAGTCCAAATTTACTTGGTATGGTGACCCATAGAAGGCCAACCCAAGGTTTTTTGGTGCCCTAGGCAAACTATGACCTTGGCACCCATCTAGTTCAACTTTCCTTTTTCTACAGTATCTAACCAACAAACATTGTATAAAGGGCACAGCTGTCCCCATTATGAACCTCAAGCATGTGGCATTGCAACATACACAAGCCTTTGCACATGGAGGTTACATTCCAGACTTCGACCACCCTCTCCTTCTCCATTTCCTCTTCTAATTCCCCTAACATTCTCACCCACTCTGGTGACCGTCAGGACATGTTTTACTTGATCAACATGCATAAGCAGTATGTGTGTGTGTGTTGGGGGGGAAACTAATTTTTGACACAAGATAGTCTTTACAGGGTTAGAGCTTGGTTTTCGGTGTGCAAAACAGAGCAATGGAAAGGGCAGGGGTGGTCATTTGGGAAGGCTGGCCTGAGCCCCATTTGCAGAGGCTTTACAACCCAGTTTTGTGCCCTGATCCATATGTTGGGGAACACTGAGCTAGATAATATGTGTTTTGCCCTTTCTGGGAAACGATTATGCCACTTTATTAAGGCTTTCTTTTTTCTTGTCTCAGAAGGAGGTTTGTGCTTCTAGCCCAAATCTTCTAACAATATTTGATTCTGCTTTGTTTCCTACTTTTGTGCTTCAGTCACCTATGATTATCAGCACATCTTGTTCAGGTGTGTGATCAATTTCTTCCTGAACACTTGCATAAAAGCTTTAAATTTCTTCCTCATCGACCTCTGTAGTTGGGGCATAAACTTGAATGATGGTTGTATTAATAGGTTTTCAATGGAGTATGATCGTTACTATTTGATCAGACTTTGCATTATAGCCCCTGACTACTTGTGCTACATCCCGCCTTACTATTAGTGCAACTCCCTTTCTTTTATGTTTGTCATTCCCCAAGTAAAACAGTTTGAAATTTTCTGACTGAAAACGTCCTAATCCAGTCCACTTTAGTTTGCTCACTGCCAGGGTTTAAATTTTAAAAATTCAATTTCTTGTTTTACAATTTCAAGCTTACCTTGATTCATACTTCTCGCGTTCCATGTTTTTGAGGTAAGAGTTGGTCAGAAGTGGTTTACCATTGCCTTCTTCTGTGCAGGGCTAACCAGGATTAGCTGAAGTGGCACTGTGGTTGTCTATGAAAGATTCTCCGTTAGTGCCATCTTCTGCTACTGCTGCTGCTGCCCAGTAGCTACCCTTCAAGGATTCCTTCACCCCCATCACTGTTGGAACTGACTGTTCTCTTTTGTTGATAAGGCTGTTGACTCATGGAGGGGGTGAATGCATCTTAGTCCGGAGTCTCAGCTGTGACCATTCTGCCTTGAGTGACTGTGCTAGGAGTTTAGACCCCTTACTGTATTGTGATTATACAGCTCCGCACGCCACACTGAGGTGTGCGTCCAAGAGGGTGTCTGCAGCTGTACATAGGCCCAGTTAAGCAAGCCACTTTCTCCCATCCAAGGCCCCGTCCACACGAGCAACATAAGCCGGATGGGAAGTGACACAAATTTGTGCTGGCGCAATTTGCGCCACTTTTGCGGGATCACACAGGTCCATGGACCTGTGAGGGCGAACCGCCGCTGCGTGATCACACGCAGCTGCAGGCGAGTTGGGTTTTTTTTCCCGGCCGTTTTCAGTGCGCTTATCTGCTTCTACAAGGGATCAATGACTTGCCTCTCCACCCTCGGGATCATTCGATGATGCGCATACCGGGATGGGAGGGGGGAAAAAAACAAAAAGCCCACTCCCCAATGCCACTTGTTTGTGCTGGCGCGATCACACCAGGAAAGGTCAGTTCTGGGCCGTTGCAAACCATTTGAGACTGCCGTTTCACTGGTAGCTAAATAAGCCGATTCCCCACCGGCTCAAAGTGGTTTGCGACACTTTGACACCGGCTGTAGGACACTTCCCAGATGTGCTTGTGTGATCACGCCACTTTGAGCTGGCTGAGAATCATCCTTCTTGTGTCGCAAATGGGTGCGTATGATCGCGCCCCAAGTGTCCTTGCCCTAGTGAGATGGAATGTGTAGGCAAAACTCCTTTCCGGCTCTCTTGGGCTTGGAACCTCCAGGGTCCATGACATCACTGACACTTGTGTTAGACTCCCATAATTTATCTCTCTTCTCTGAAACTGCAATCAGAATGACCGCAGGTTCTCAGAGAGAGAAGCTTCTGTGGCTTCTCCTAGGCCCGAAGCTTGAACCAGTGTTTTTGAAAAGCCAGGAGACTGCTTGGGAAGTCAGTCTCATGGCACACTATGTTAAAAGTCCAGATCCCAAATGTTTACTCAGTATGCAGCATCCTGCAACATGTTGAGGGCTGAATAATTAAAATAAACTGAGAATAAGAAGAAGAGGAGGAGATTGGATTTATACCCCGCCTTTCACTATCCAAAGGAGTCTCAGAGCAACATACAATCTCCTTTCCTTTCCCCTCCCCACAACAGACACCCTGTGAGGTAGGTGGGGCTGAGAGTGCTCTGAGAGAACTGCCCTAGAGAGAACAGCTCTGAAAGAACTTGTGACTGGCCCAAGGTCACCCAGCTGGCTGCATGTGGAGGAGTGGGGAATCAAACCCAGTTCTCTCAGATTAGAGTCTGTGCTCCTAACCACTACACCAAACTTGATTGAATTCTAAAATGTTCCTGATAGCTTGGTCAACACAAAGCCTTAATATAACTAGAATGCTTAGTATGCTTTTCCTGTAGCTAAGGATTTTCATAGATCACTTTTAAAAATCTTGATAGCATATGGAGGGATGAACCATCGAAGAAGAAAAAAGGGAAGTTGAAGGATAGACTTCTTTTGATTCTTAACAACTGAACTTACACTTTTACCATAACAGGCTCTTAATAAGCAGTTCTGTTTATCAGGCCAAACTTCTTCTCATTGGATTTTTTAAATTGCCAATTAGCTTCAAGAAATATTATTTTAATTATGATGGTATAAATCTAATTCACTGTAGCAAGCTTAATCATCTCTCCAGTACACATCATGAGCTGCTTACTTATTCCACAAATGATTGAAATATACCCCCTCCAAAATGTAGTGTTGTGTTTAAGCTTAACAAATAATGCTGTCTCTGCCTTTTTGCTCTTGTTAATTTAAATCATAATATGTAGTGTAAGTAAGCAATAGAAGAGTAATCAAAGTGGCTGACTATAAATAGGTGGACAAGATATCAGTATCAGATATCATGATGCCACAAAGGTCCATAACTTACTTTTATAGTTAACTTACTTTGGAGTACCTGTATAACCCCTACGTGGTACATCTGAATTCTTTAAAAAACCCACTGTGAAAAAAATGCTTGCTAAGGATATTTTTTCTGCTTCTTAAGTAGGACTCCCTTTCTTTCTTTCTTTCTTTCTTTTCTTTCTTTCTTTCTTTCTTTCTTTCTTTCTTTCAATTTATATCCCGCCTAGTTTCATGTGTCCTCTGAACCTGTGCTGCCCAAATTCTGATTTGTTGAGACAGTCTGGGAACATTCTAGGGCCACGTTATGAGGATTTATGTAAAAATTAATAATCCATTGTTTCAGTTACACTGGTTGTATTCAAATTTTTACACTGAATATTTTTTACTATTCAGAAAGTGTTCTACATATGGAACTAAAATGATAAAATTGTGAAAGGCAGGCTCTGTGAACCACCTGAGGACCCCTCCTCATGGGCTGAAGACAACTGCTCCACAGGTTCTGTGATCACATCCCTTGTGCTAACATACATGTTAAGAAAGAATAAGTGAGCTATTAGAATACCACAGGTTTACCCATTGGACTAGGTCAATTAAATCCTAAAAAGTGAGTCTTTTCTGGACTTGCCAGATCTGGTTTTCTACCCTCATGGAGCTGGCAGAGGGGCAATACATTCGGCTTCTGAGTAAGCCAGACTTGGTGAGTATAGGCCCCATACTTCACCATGTTGTTAGCCAACTCAGCTTGACGGTGTGGAGGATCTGGATTAGAACCTAGTGCTTCTGTAGCCTTGTAAAGTGTCCACTAGGAGATAATATTTCAAATGGAATCATTTTTCCATTTGGTATAGGGACAAGGGCATCCCTTAATCTAATTTTTGAATACTCTTTCTGAAGGCGAAAGGTTTGGCCTACTCCTTGCTTAAAGCACATTTAGTGGCCATATCCTGCTACCATATGGGCCTAGAAGGGAAGTCAGTCTTTTTGTGTAGATCTATAAAGGTCTGTTGTTTGGTGGCTATCACCTCAGCTAAAAGGGTCAGTAAAATAGCAGCACTCAGGATGGACCCCCCCCCCCTTTCTTAAGATATTTCAGGAACAGTTGGTGTAACCTAGCCGCTTATTTTCTGCCTAAGGTGGTCTCTAGGTCCCATCTTCAAGAGGGAATTAGATAAACATATGGAGCAGAGGTCCATTGGTGGCTATTAGCCACAAGACATAGATAGGAACTCTCAGTCTGGGGCAAGTGATGCACTGTATTCTTGGTGCTTCGGGGGGCAACAGTGGGAGGGCTTCTAATGTCCTGGCCCCACTGCTGGACCTCTAGATGGCACCTGGTGTTTTTGGCCATTGTGTGACAGAATGTTGGACTGGATGGGCCACTGGCCTGATCCAACGTTGGCTTCTCTTATACTCTTATTATGTTCTTATGTTACTTCTCACGACATTATATGGCCAGTATTTTTTCCCTCACAAGCAACAGGAAATGAAAAAAACCTTACATACCTTAGATGTAAGAAGGACTTTATTATTTTATTTGAAAAGAACCCATGACCTTAGGAAGGATAAGGCCCTCTTTGTATGTCATGCAGATCCCAGTAGGGGTAAAGAGCTTCTCCTCAGACCCTGTCTAGATGTATTGTCAGCTATTAGACCATGCTATACACAGTCCAAGTTACCTTGCCCCCTGGGGGTGCACACTCATTCCTCCAGAGCAGTTGCTTCTTCTGCTGCCTTTTTGGATGAAGTTCCCTTGTTGGAGATCTGCAGAGTTGCAATGTGGTCCTCAGCTGATACGTTTGTTCAGCATTACATTGTGGACCTGCAAGCCAGGAGAGAGGTACAAGTTGGCAAAGCAGTCCTTCAGTTGCTGAACAAGTAGTTTGGTGAGAGCACCACCCACCTAGTAGCTTGTTAAAATCCCCATGTGAGACCACACAGGAGATCAAAGATGAAAACAGGGTTGCACTTACCTGTAACTGTTGTTCATCAAGGATCTTCTGGGCAGGCACAGGTATCCTCCTTCCTGCTCCTCTGTGTGCTCTATAGCTTGGGCTTTGGCAGTGCAGGAGGAACTAAGGGGAAGGGCGCTAGCACATTGGAGCATGTGACTGGGCAGGAACGGCCTGCTCCCAGCTCTGGCATGCAGCATCTCCTGGTGGCTTTTAGCTTAAAAACCTCTCCACAGCAGGCCTGCTCATGCACAGTCCCCATGTGTGCCTGCATAGAAAATTCGCAATGAATAGCAGTTACCGGGAAGTACAATCCTGTTTTATCTGGAGTCACCTTTGAATTCTCATATAAAAGTGAATCTGAGTTTATAATACTGAATATCAGTGAATAATAGTTAAGTAGACTTTTCAATTTCTGCTTCACAACGAATTATTCATAGAATATGTTGTGCATTTTTGCAGCACAGCCTTGTGTTGTGATATTCTATTTGTACTTTAAAAAATAACTGCAGACCTTTCTACTTGGTTATGGTATATGTATGCTTGTATATTTGTCTCTGTGAGTCTTTGCAGTAATTTTGATAAGAGCCATTGATGATCCTTCATGTTTTATTAAAAGCTGTTTTGTTTTATAACATCTGCGACTTCAAGGCAAGTGAGAGTCGGGAAAATTCATTTATTTTTACCTAATGCTGAAGCATGTTCATGCAAGATAGCTTTGAATTATTGTTAATGGGTGAAGAAAACTAGTTTTTCATCAGTATGAACAAACATGTTTCACAGATGTTGAGCCATAAAAACGATTTTTAATGTAGTTTATTTTTAAATTGTTTATTAGGGCTGCCTGAACTATGCTGAATGCCTCAGCAGGTGTTTAAGCTCTTTTAAATATGCGTACAGCATATGCATCATTTTAGTAAATAAAATTGCAAAAACAATTTGTTGTTTCACATCTGGAGACAATGCAAAATGGTTGTAAATTTGGTAGAGGTTAGGCGGGAGCATTCACCAATAATTGTAATCACAAATGTTGCTTTTCTATAACACTTTTGGTGTATTTACACAAAATAATGACTTCGGAGTCAAAATTAAATGGAAAGATTTGGACCATGAGCATCATGTAAGAATTATTATAGTGTATTCTGAGGTTAGCTGCAAAGATTTTTGTAAGCATTTTCTAAGGTATCAGTAATGGACGATCTAATGTTACAAGAGAATACATGGCATTTACTTGAATCTCTAAAATTATAATGTTTAGTTTTGCTGAAACATGAGATGTTCGTAGTTTTTCCTAATACTTTATAGTTGTTTTTCTAAACAACCTTCATTAAAGTGACTTTCTTCCCCTTAATTACCTGTGTGACTGTCCTTATATTTTATTCAATTTTACGTGGGATTCAAATTTACTTCATTTGGTAGTTGTTGCTCAAAAGGCACTTTATAACACTGTACTTGATGTTTTTCATTGTATTATGGGAAAAAAATAAAAGGACTGCATCAGTCATAGGAGAAAAAAATAAGGCCAAGGCTGATGGTGCAAAAGCAGGTAAAAATATATTGTATCACTCAGTTAAAATTTCAGAAAAATTTCCTACACATTTCACCAACAGGCTTCATCTGGGGAATCTGTAATATATACAATTGCACCACTGAATTTACATAAATATTGGGGTGTGTGTATAAGATATATGATGTATATATTTACATCAATATATATACATATATTGATGTAAATAAATATGATATTAAAGGTCAAAATCCAGGACTAGAGAGTATTTTGTCCTTGAGATTGCATGAGGAAAAGAAACTCCCTGTAAATAAGAGAGATGAGATAAAGCTTGGACAGGTTTTGGCTCAAAATTAAGAGTCTTTTTCTGTGCCTAAATGAATGTTACAGACCTGTTCATTTTGCAGTAATTTTTCAAAAAGAGTACAAGATCAGTAGCAAAGTGTCACTGGAAGAAACTACTATATTCTAGTGCCTAGTTAATGCAGTCTCTCTCTTTTTTTTCAGAAGCTGATGCAGTTCTAAAGTTTAACCCTTTAGGTGTCAGTGTCTGGAGTCTAACAATCCACTGTGATGATTTTTCAGTAGCAGCCTTACATTGTTACAGGTTAATGTCTGCACAGCCCAAAAAATAAAATCAGGGGGACCATGATTATTTTCAATAAAGTGTTTAGCCAATGGGGCACTTGTTCTTTTCAATTTAATATTACTTTTATGATCTGCTATACATATTCTTAAGTTTCTAGTTGTTTTTCCAACATAAAGTTTGTTACAGTGGGATCAGATAATATATATAGCATGTGTAAAGTTATGTTATGAAATACTTAAGTATGTATTTTTTTGTATCTGAAGGGTTGATAAAGTATTTCATATTAGATTTTAACTTGCAACAATTAACACTTTCCACAAGCAAAACTTTCCATAAGCAAAATGCCCCTGAGGAGGATTAGTACCAGGTAGAACTGTTTGTTGACTAACACATTTTGGGGTGTTACAATGGACTGGATGTTCCCTCAGATTCTTAGTTCTCCTAAAAGCAATCATACATCCCCCACCCCCATATAAAGGAATATTTCTCTAGCAAATACCAATTTTTACAGATATTCTTTTTTAGACCCACACATACTATTATAAGAGAGACTGCGTATAATCTGATCACAAGCAGTTTCCCCCTTGTTTGTGATTGATCAGTGCTTTATGACAAGCAGACTGGAGTAAGCAGTTTGGATAACCCCTAGTAGCTAAACTGTGCTTAAGAGTGGAAGCTTCCTTTTTGAAGTCATAAATATTTGAGCAATTTCTTCTAAGCCATAAGAGGAGGCAATACTGGGATAGGTGGACCGACAGGCTGTGATCTGGAGTTTGAACATGGAACTCTGTTATCACAAAGAAATTTTGCAGTGAACCAGAACCTTAGATGTCTTCTGGTGTCTGCCTTTTATTGAAGTGGCTGGAGAAAGATGAAATGCCTGTGTGGAGAAGCTGCCTCTGGTCCTGGTAGCTTATCATGCACTTTTGGATACCACTGTCTCTTCACTATAGCAAAATAAAGCTGTGAAAATTCATTTCTACTGTGCTTGTTCATGGTGGTTTTCTGGAGTTAAGAATTATTGGGAAGGGGATGCAGAACAGGGGAAACAAGTGCATAATGCCTCCTTTCCCTCTGGCAAGGTCCCTCAACTAAAATAGAAATTCGTTGTGTTGAAATGTACTCTACTCCCAGATATGCAAAAGGTTTGTTTACTAAGTGTGTTTATATATGTTGCCCCTCCCCCAACACAGTCAGGATCTGAGGCAAGTACATTCGCTCTAAAGAAAAGTATATATTACAATAATCAAATCACGTATTTCAAGTAAAACAGATAGCTAAAACAAATAAGCCGGAGCTTATTTAAGCTGTCCCATAAACTCTTGTAAACATCCTCACTGGATCCCTCTAAAGCAGGGGTGGCCAACCTTGCTTAACGTAAGAGCCACATAGAATAAACGTAAGAGCCACATAGAGATGTCTGAGAGCCGCAAGACAGGAACAAATATCACACACACATTTTTATTTTTAAAAATATGCAAATTTGCTTTTTATTAACATTAAATGGGACTGCCAAAAATAAAAACAAACGAGGAAAACCAGTTATAAGAAAGAGAGAGAGAGAGAAACTAGGAAAGCAAATAGATGGGAGGGAGGAGGGAAGGAAGGAAGGAAGGAAGGGAGAAAGAGAGAAAAAGCATGCCTCCCCTTTGCTTCCCCAGCCGCCCTGCCAGGAGCCGCACAATATGTGTGAAAGAGCCGCATGTGGCTCCCGAGCCACAGGTTGGCCACCCCTGCTCTAAAGGTAGATGCCTGCCATCACAGTGCTTTTCAGCACCAATGGAACCAGTCAACATAGTCCAATGATATTAAGCATCATGTGTAGGGTTCTTCCCAGATAGTCCTCAGTAAAACAACACCCCCAAAGATCCTGAGTGTCAAAGAACTTTAATAATTAAACATATATCCTAGAAAGCACAAACAGTCAGGCTCAATCTATAGACAAGTGAAAACAAGGCAGAACACTTATGGAAAAAATCAAAAAGTTGGTTCCTAGTCTTTACTTAGAGCCTCTACATTCCCATTCCTGGGAATGGGTGTGCAGCAAAGCATTTTAGCATAGTCTGACAGGGCCTGTCATTGATATTAGGGTCTTGATACATAACTGTCACCTTGGCTAACACATTTATGGACTTTCTGCATCCTGGGACTTCCTCCACTTGCTGCTGCTGGATGACCTTGGGCAAGCCATAGTTCTGTCAGAGCTGTTCTTGAAAGTGCAGTTCTTGAAAGAGCTCTCTCAGCCCCACCTACCTCACAGGGGGTCTGTTGTGGGAAGGGGAATGGAAAGAAGTTTGTAAGCTGCTCTGATAACTTTGAGTGAAGGGCAGGGTATAAATCCAATCTCCTCTCCTCCTCTTCCTTCTCCTTCTTCTAATCAACCAGAATTCAGTGTGCAAGCTCAAAGTTTTCAACCAAACTAACTCTTGACTAATCACTGCAGAAGTCTGGATTAAAGGCATTTAGTCTTCTAAAGGGGAAACCAGTAATGATCCACCAGGGCACTTTGACAGTTTAGCCAAATGGTAAAAACTGAGACTGGGATTCAGTTTCCTTTTGCAGCTCAATCATTTTATGTACCTCTATCTCCCTTCCTGGAATGTAATTTTAGGATTTAATTGACCTAGTCCAATGGGTAAGCCTGTGGTATTCTAATAGCACACTTATTCTTTCTTAACATGTATGTTAGCACAAGGGATGTGATCACAGAACCTGTGGAGCAGTTGTCTTCAGCCCATGAGGAGGGATCCTCAGGCGGTTCACAGAGCCTGCCTTTCATGATTCTGAGCCTCTGTAGAGCTACTGTTTTTGCAGCTTTTTGGAAGAAACTGCTGCTAATATGTATGTGTAAAGAGTGATCATGTCATACCTCTTGCTTCTCTTTGCATATATGCTGAGAGAAGCAGTAGGACGTGAAATGAGATCACTTGGTGGTGGAGAAGATTTAGCACAGGCAGCTACAAAAGATCTCCCTGCCCCCAGAAAATGTATTCCTTTGATGTTTCTCCCTTTGCCTGTCCTGGTCCAGTCTAGTTAGTTCTGTAGTACTCTGTGTGTACTTGTAGTGTACCATTCCCCTTCTGTCCTCTTCCTTGCCTTAATTCTTTCCTTGAAATGAATGTGTTGACAACCATTAGTATTGGTCTTGGAGCAGTACCCAGAGGGAATTGTGCAGTCATTTGGTTACCAAACTGGGAAAGGCAGAAATTGCTGTGACATAGTAAGAAAACAAAGGTGTATTTCTTGGTGCCAGACCTGTTCTTGATACACTGGCTCCTCATCTTTCAGTCACATGGTTGAAGCTCAGTAAGTTCTATACTGCCATCTGTGGTTTGAAAGTTGGTCCTGGATCTGGAAAGACCACTGCTGTTGAGAATGTATACACGTAACTCCTTAGTTGGAAATAATGCCTCATCACAGAAACCTCTCTGTCTAAGGTCAAATCTTCATCTGACTTTCCCGCTGGAATCATTCTAGTTTTTTTAAAAAAGTCTATACCTGTTTCTAATTTCAAACCATACTTGTTCTAGTTTAAAAATTACTGTTTACATTAGTTAATTGCCCTCCTGTGGTCAAGTTAGCATTTTACTGCTTTAAACAGATCCTGTTGCTTAGTACTCTTCAGACCCAGGGAGTGAAATTTGAAACCTGTGTGAAATGAGCATAGGAAAAGACAGCAGTCAAACTACTTCAGAGGGGAGGTTTAAATTGGGCCTTAAATCTGACACAAGTGTTATATCTCCCATGTGTTTTAGTTTATTCATCCTTTTGAAGTTGGTCTTAAGTGGCTAAGCATTTCAATAAGTAATTTATTAGAACTTTAACAAATAGATGTATATTAATTACATGAATTGTTCTGAAACAATTTTTTACCTAAAAGTCATGTCATGAATTATTTGGAATTATTTGGAACTTGCAACATATGTACATAGTATGTGAATTACTATACATTGAAGAGAGTGAGCTGTTTTTTATTTTTATTTGATTTTATTCTGGAATCTTAAGCTACAGAGCATTAAAAAAACCTCAACAAAATCCTGCATAGCAGTGGCAAAAGACAAATGTTTTTTAAAATATATATTTAAAATAAACTTGCCTTTTATGACTAGAGGGAAGGGAAGAATTGCCCATAAATTATATGTACAACAGGGAAGGGACCCAAAACCCTGAATGACTGAGGAGCAAAGAACCCTCACTCTGGACTTCAATACAATTAAAAGGTAGACCACTACACTTACACAGGGGTATTCTGGGCTTTATGAACTTTTGACAAATAAAAAGATGTAAACACACTATTTGACCAGTGACTTTACCAGTCTTCCAACCCCCAAAGCCATTCTTTGAAACGAGATAGATAAGGAGGCCTGAACCTATTCCTAGACTGTGCCAGTGTATGCCAGCAGAGTCTTTGCTGATTTAAAAATATTCAGCAATATGCAATATTGACAAATCTGAAAATAAACAAAATAACAGTATTATTCCAATTAGGTTCCAGACAAAGGTGTGAAGGCAGTAAAAATATCTCAAACTGAGAAAGGGAGGAGTTACTTCAACTATATTTGTCATATAGGAAAGCCTGCACGACCAAATGTCTTTATAAGCCTAAATAACTTAGTCCAAGCTACACATGGTTGTATGTAGGTCTCCAGATACCCAATTATCTCCATGCACATGCTGTAGAATAGTGCTAGCACAGAGTTGGGCCTTTGCATAGTGTGATATGGATGCTGAATGGCTTTATGTGTGGCTTTATTTGCAAAGTGTTTAGAAAACAAGTTGAAAGAGACTTTTGTATGTTTTACTTCTGGACGGGTCATTTCGTAGAAAAAGAGATGCAGGAGCGCATTAGCATAATTTATTTGCATATGCTAAATTACCTGACATCACCTGAAGTATGTCAGAAGGAAGGAAGGAAGGAAGAGCATGCTGGCAGAGAGGGACAGTTACTAATCCAAGGCTCAGAAATACCACTATTCTGGGAGGAGAGCTTCAGTGGTGGCTGAAGCCTTCAGAAGGCTGGTTGGAGGAACAAGGACCTTTCCAGGGGACGGAGTTGTTTTGCTGCAGCCATGACACAAGCAGACACTCCCCCGTGGGGGTGAGCTGGCACCAACTCCTGGAGCTGAGCTCCCCCGAGCTCCTGCTCGAAATGACCCCTGCTTCTGGATACCTGAACTTAAAGACACCCACGGAAGTTAAAAGTCCCCATCTCCCTCACTCTTATGCATACACACAAAATAAAGGGAACACTGTGTGAACATAATGGTGGCAGAGAGGGTTTTTAAAAAAATTACTGCTAGTAATGTCACTTTTTTGTCAAATGTGAAAACTAAGGAAAGTAGCAAAATCATTCACTGTTGTCCAATTGTTTAAAATGTATGATAAATGAAGCTTCATAAATAGTGAAAATATGAGAAAGGTGATTAATTCTGACAATCTTCATATAAGCAGCTTGATAAACATCTCCTGTGATTTGTTATTTAGTACAAGGGATTTATCATCAACCTTTACTGCTTTATGAATTGTGACATAATATTTTTGGAAGATAGATATATGCATATTAAATCAGAGTAGAAATTACTTGGGTTTGATTGGTAATTAAAAATAGCAGGCTTGGTTTAGATGTAGATTTAGACTGCAGTCTCATAAACTTCCGGAGGATAGGATGTACTTCTGAGGAAGTTTGCATAGGGCGCATGCTTGTATGTCATTTTCTGTATGATAATCCATAGAGAAATTAAGGAAGGACAGTACTTGCAAAAGGCATGAAAAATGTTGATACATTATAAATGTAAGTCTTTAGGGCATTTTCAGTTTTTATATATAGATAAAATATTTATGGTTCTATTATTTTAAGTAGTTCAGAACAATAAAATGTTGTTTACTCAGCTACCGATAATAAGATACCATTTTTATTGTAATTATTTTACATTTTGAAGCTAGTACCTATGATTTACAGTGCAGATAACCTGGACATGAAGTTAAAAAAAAAATTAAAAAGTGATGGCTGTCGTAATGATTTACTGCACTGACTATATTGTTTAGGGTCTGTCAGTATTTCCATTACAAACAGCATTTTTGAAGGGTGTATAACTCATCTTTTAAATTTGCCTTGGGCTCTCTCTTGGCACATGAGTTCTCAGCTGAAATGTAAATTATTTTGTAATTTGTGTATGTGTGTGCACATGTGGAATGTGCTTCTCCATAAAAATGAGGGATTAGTATTGGTTGGAAGCTGGCATAGCTGGAGAAGAAGTTGTGTGAGGTACTACATAATAACAGTACTAAATTACTTCAGTGCTGATTTACCTCATCTCTATGATACCATTTTTGTGAATCTTCTACATAGGAGAGATTAACTCTGAAATTTATAATGTGCATATGTAGCAACATTGTGCTAAGAATACTCCATATGTCATGCTGAGTTAAGAACAGATTTTTTTTTTTTGCAGAAACGATGTATAGATTAGGGCTGAAACAATCATATCCTGGGCTAGCATATATCAATCAGACTACAGTTAAGATTATCAGATTAGTTTTAATTTGAAACATCATTCTGGTGTCCTAAAGGCCGAAACAGTTATGATACAGGGTACAAGAAGAAGAGAAGAAGAGATTGGATTTATACTCTGCCCTTCACTACCCGGAGGAGAGTGGTTTACAATCTCCTTTCCCTTCCCTTCCTCAGAACAGACACCCTATGAGGTAGGTGGAGAGCTGAGAGAGCTCTTTCAAGAACTGCTCTTGAGAGAACAGCTCTGAAATTACTTGTAACTGACCCAAGGTTACACCAACAGCTGCATGTGGAGGAGTGGGGAATCAAACCTGGTTCTCTAAGATCTTCTTCGTGGTCTCTGTGCATCACACCTCTGGGATAAAGTGCGCCTGCGCCGATCCCGATCGGTAATCTTCAAAGCCTAACGGATTTTCGCGCCAGCTCCCCGGTCACGTGCACGCCCCACTGCGCATGACCCGGGGAGAGGCACGAGGATCCCGCCAGTTCTCTTCTGACCGCCGCGTCGTGAGGACCCCCTCTCCGCTCCGGTCGGTAGTTAACTTTCGTTTCTTTTTCCAACTTTGGAAAGGCCTTTCGGACTGATTTCTTGGACTTTACTTGACCTACGGACTGTTTTTTCCTGGACTCTCTTTTGGATTCTCCTCCTTCTACTCCCCGCCCGGCCTATGGCCCAGCGGTGGGGTTTCTTTAAACGCTGCCTTAAGTGTGGGAGTAAAATCCCCCCCCCCCGACAAGCACTCCCTCTGCTTGCTGTGCCTAGGCGAGTCGCATCGCGTCGACTCCTGTTCGAGTTGCGCCGCGTTCTCCAAACAAACTCGGAAGAACCGGGCGGCCCGACTCCGAGTGGCTCTCTTGGAGGCAGCGTTGTCACCGAAGATGTCCGCAGCCGACGCCTCGGCAACATCCCCATCGGTACCGACGGGCCCGACGTCGCCACCGATGCGAAGCCCTTCCGGCACCGAGAAATCGGCATCGAAAAGACCCCTCTCACTGCCACGAACTCCCGCTAAGAAGCGTAAGGAGGGCAAAGAGGGTAAGGGCAAGCTGAAGCACAAAACCTCGAGTGCTTCGTCGACGCATCCCACGTCCGACATGACCCAGCACGGGTCTCCACAGCTTGACCCTCCAGGGCGCGAGCGACCCCGGGGCAGCCCCGTCTCCCCGATGCCGCGACCCATCCAGCTCACAGATTCGGAACCCGACATCGAGCTGACGCAGATCCCTCACAGCAGTCCCGAGACAGGGCCTGACCCGATGCCGGCACCGAGAGGCGAGCAAGACTGGCGCCTTCTCCCATCTTCGGTGCCGTGGGACGTTCGTCAATGGCGATACCTGTATGGTTCCTCCTACCCGCCACCTCCACAATGGTACCCAGCGGAGTGGGATCGCCAATCGACGTCGTCAAGAGTCTCCCGATGCCGAGATCCCCCAGCCCCGCCTCCGACTCCGATACCGTTACCGAAACCGAAACCGATACCGAAACTAACGATACCGATACCCACATCACCCGATATCGACCTCCCTCCTTATCAGCCAGATCCGTCGACCCCTATGTCTCCCTCCGAACATTCCGACCATTCGATGCCCGAATCTCCCGAATCATCCGATGACGAATCTCCCATCCAGCCGTCACCATCCCCTGATGTGGCTGAAAATTTACCAATCTCCCCCTCCGAGGACGTGAAATCCTATGGAGAACTTATCAAACGAATGGCACATTCCTTGGCGCTTGCCACGGTCCAACCAACGCCTACCGCTACCGATGCCATCTTCGATATCGTACAGATGGACACATCCACCGCGGTAGCGTTGCCACTAATTTCGGTGCTCTTGAGCACTGCCAAAGAATCCTGGGGCCACCCTTCCTCAACCCCAATTTCCAACAAAAGGTTGGACCACATGTACAGGCTCCAAGAGCCAGGGGCAGAATTCCTATTCATCCACCCCAAGCCCAACTCAGTCGTCGTGACCCCCTCCGCTAGGGGACATAGCGGACATTCCTCCCCCTTGGACAAGGAGGGACGGAAGCTAGATTCTTTCGGGAGACGATTTTATTCAGCCGGTGCATTGGGCATAAAAACGGCAAACTACACAGCCTGCATGAGCAGGTACCAGTACTCCCTATGGGAACAAATGACACCACTTCTGGCTCAGCTCCCTGAGGATAAGCAACGTCTTGCTAGGAAGATCCAGAGGGAAGGCATGGTGCTAGCAAAGCATCAACTTAACGCATCCAAGCATGCTGCGGACGTCACGTCCAAGACACTCACTTCAGCAGTCGCCCTTCGTCGCCACGCCTGGCTGAGGTCGACTTCGCTTCCACAAGACACTAAGTCCTTAGTGGAAGATCTCCCTTTCGAGGGTGAAGGACTGTTCAGCTCCACGACGGACACAGTTCTTCATGATTTAGATAAGAGCATCAAAACATCTCGTAACTTGGGTGTCTCACAACCGAGACAACAGAAGCAGAAAACATGGCAGAGATCTTGGTCCAAACAGCAACCGCGAAGATCTCCCACTGAACCCCAATGGCAGAGACCACCGTCTACTGTCTATCAACAGAAACCTTATGGCCATAAGCCACGATTCCCGTCCGCTTCCAAGACTAAACCACCCAAGCCGAACAAGCAGAGTCTTTGACTCTCCCATTCGCTCCGATATTCCCACCCGTCTATCCCCCTTCCTACTAGCATGGCAACGTATCACGACAGACAAATGGGCACTGTCGATTGTAGCAGAAGGCTACAGAATAGAATTTTTCCAGATTCCACAAGAATCGTACTTCGTAACCACCCCTCCCTCCGACACCCTATCGTTGGAAGTCGAAGCCCTCCTCTCAAAAGATGCCATAGAGCAGGTACCAACAAAACACCTTCAGCAGGGGTTCTACTCCCGCTACTTCATGGTCCCAAAAAAGGATGGCGGACTTCGTCCCATATTAGATCTGCGGAACCTCAATGCGTTCATCACCTACAAAAAATTCCGTATGACCACTCTACAGACCATCCTACCGCTACTAGAAGCCACCGCGTGGATGGTGACGCTGGACTTAAAGGACGCATACTTTCATGTGACGATCCACCCGTCACACAGACAGTACCTACGCTTTGCGATCAGTCCGCGTCACTTCCAGTACAAGGCCCTACCCTTCGGCCTCTCTACAGCTCCTCGTGTCTTCACGAAGCTTATGGCAGTAGTAGCGGCACATCTGAGACTCCAAGGTGTCCACCTTTACCCCTACCTGGACGACTGGCTTCTAGTCGCCCCCTCTACGACGGAACTACAGAACCACATCTCTACTACCCTCCACACCCTAGAATTACTAGGGTTGACTATAAACCTCAAAAAGTCCATGCTTATCCCTTCCAGACGGGTTCAGTTTATCGGAGCTATCCTGGACTCCTTGCAATGCAGGGCATTCCTACCCCCCAACAGAGCAGCGGATATAGTCTCCCTTCTCCAGGCTATCCTAGAGACCAAGGAGGCTACAGCCAAACAAATCCTTCGCCTGCTAGGCCTGATGGCCGCGACAACGGCAGTAATTCCCTTCGCCAAATTGCGAATGAGACCACTGCAGCTTTGGTTCTTGAGGCGTTTCCGCCCCAAATTCCACTCCCTCTCCAAACGTTTCCAGATATCTACCCAGGTCCTGGAGACCCTGAATTGGTGGCTTGTGCCCCAGAATTTACATTCAGGTGCACCTTTCCGGCTTCCACCCCCCTCAGCGACCGTCACCACGGACGCATCCCTATGGGGCTGGGGAGCTCACCTGGAAGGTGTAGGTGTGGGAGACAGGTGGCACCCCTCTGTGGCACACAACCATATCAATTTCTTAGAGCTGCTGGCAGTTCTCTACGCAGTGAGATCTTTCCGCCAATCCCTAACAGGGAAAACGGTGACTGTACTTACAGACAACACCACCACTATGTTTTACATCAACCGCCAGGGCGGGACGGTCTCCCGTGGACTTTGCCGGTTAGCGATAGAGCTGTGGAATGAGTGCCAGGCGCTAGATATTCACCTGGTGGCGACTCATCTCCCAGGACTACTCAATGTCCAAGCGGACTTCCTAAGCAGAGGAGGAGCATCCCTACACGAGTGGGAGCTGAACCCCCTCTACCTGACTCCGATCTTCGACCATTGGGGACATCCATCCGTGGATGTATTCGCCTCTCGGGAGAACAAGAAGTGCCATCTATTCTGTTCCAGAGCAGGAACAGACCCGACCTCTCTCGGAGACGGTCTCCTCTTCAGGTGGACAGGGAAACGGTTGTACCTATTTCCCCCAATCCCTCTCATTCCGAGAGTAGTCCACAAACTATTGACAGAGCGACCGTGGGCAATTCTAGTTACCCCATGGTGGCCGAGACAACCCTGGTTCCCCACGCTCCTCAGCCTCTCACGGGGGACGTATCTCCATCTCCCGACGGACCCGGACCTCCTCGGGATGCGCGGGGGCCGAGTACTGCACCACGATGTGCCCAGGCTAAAATTGACAGCGTGGCTGATCCAAACTTAGGGTTAGAATCACGCATTGCTCAAGTTCTACTAAACTCACGCAAACTCTCCACTCGACGTTCATATGAGTCAAAATGGACTAAATTTTTAACTTTCCTGGCGTCTGTAGGACGACCCTCAGTCCCAGCTGGACTTAAGGATGTTTTTGGTTTCCTCCTGTCATGTAAGGACAGGGGACTGTGTCACTCATCTATCCGAGTCTACCTGTCAGCCATCTCAGTCAATCATCCTAAGATTGATGGTTATTCGGTGTTTTCCCACCCAACAACGAAACAATTCCTCAAGGGAATGAATCGCCTCTATCCCCCAGTGCGGACACCAGTCCCGGCATGGGACTTGCCCCTGGTTCTCACTAAGCTGATGGGAAAACCCTTCGAACCCATGGCCTCATGCAGTCTTCAGCTTTTGTCATGGAAGGTTGCATTTTTAGTGGCCATCACGTCTACTCGACGCGTGAGTGAGCTCTCGGCGTTCCGTTGCGACCCACCGTACCTCACGTTTCATCATAATGCCGTCACTTTGGCTCCAGATGTCGCTTTCCTGCCTAAGATAGTTTCGGACTTCCATATAGGGGCAGATATCACCTCGCCGGTATTTTTTCCTGATCCCCAGGACCCAACGCAACGTAGTCTACACACTTTAGATGTCAAGAGAGCCCTGTCTTTCTACTTGCACCGGACAAAATCCTTTCGCAAGTCTCCAGCTCTCTTCATTTCTTATGCCTTGCCCAGGCAGGGACAGAAACTGTCGTCTCAAAGACTCTCGAAGTGGATAGTTGAGACGATAAAACTCGCCTATCTTCTGGCCAAAAGGCCACTGCCGGCGTCCCTCCGGGCACACTCCACTCGAGCCGTGGCTACTTCCACAGCATTCCTCAAGGGCATTCCCCTGGGAGATATCTGCAATGCTGCAACGTGGGCGTCCCCTCACACGTTTGTGAAGCACTACGCCCTAGATGTCCGTGTCCATCAGCGTACTGTGGTGGGCCGTGCAGTCCTGCAAGCAGCTCAGATGTGAGACCTCCAGCACCCACCTCCAGGTATGTGGTGTTTATTGCTCGCTATTCTCCCAGAGGTGTGATGCACAGAGACCACGAAGAAGATATACAGGTTGCTTACCTGTAATTGGAGATCTTCGAGTGGTCATCTGTGCATTCACACCACCCGCCCTCCTTCCCCTCTGCTTTCGGTCTCCCTCACCTTTTTTCCTTGGGGGCTGTTAGCAGCGGTCAGAAGGAACTGGCGGGATCCTCGTGCCTCTCCCCGGGTCATGCGCAGTGGGGCGTGCACGTGACCGGGGAGCTGGCGCGAAAATCCGTTAGGCTTTGAAGATTACCGATCGGGATCGGCGCAGGCGCACTTTATCCCAGAGGTGTGAATGCACAGATGACCACTCGAAGATCTCCAATTACAGGTAAGCAACCTGTATATTAGAGTCCACGGTCCTAACCACTACACCAAACTGGCTCTCCCTGAGCCTGCCAAGTGGCGGGGAGGGCAGGATAGAAATCTAAATAATAAACAAACAAACAAAATGCTTCTTATATGTACAAACATCTGCAGCATTGCAGTCAAATACACCTTATATGAGTCTAACCATTCTTACATGGCATTAGAATGCTACCTATTGGCAGTTTAGGAATGGTGTGTCATTGGCTTGCAAATGTTAGATGGATGTTGGTTGGTGTACCTGGTAAATGCATTTAAATATATTAGGGTACAATTGGCATATGTTATCTCTTTTTTGGTATTTTTGCATTTGACACACACATATACATGGAAGTTATGATGACTTCTGGTGATTCCTACTGGGCATGGAGGACATTCAGAGAAGTGGCTTGATCACCTGCCTCTGCCTCCCAACCCTGGTATTCTTTGGAAGTCTCCCATCCAAATACTTGCCAGGGTTGGCCCTGCTTAGCTTCCGAGATCTGATGAGATTGGGCTTGCCTGCGCTATCCAGGTCAGGGCTCTTATGTTATCTCTTTTGTGGCCTTTAGGAGCAGTTCAGCAGCAAGTTGATGCTGTTAAATGAAATTAATCAAATAATTTTGCATGAGATTATTAGGTTATTGGCTAAAACCAAGAACTGAACTCCCAAACAAATCTTTAAAATTATATATAGTGAATATGGTGACTACATACCATAGTGATTTATGGAACTATATGATTAATAACAAACTGAAATCTGTATCTATATGGTCCAAAGGAGGAGAGTAGTAAATATTATTTCAATACATACTAGCAATGAATTGTGTTAGAATGTATTTAATAATTGTTTTATTGTCTTGCCTTCTTCATATAGTTTATTCCAAAATATGCACAAGAAATTGTTTCAGATTGTATCACTTTGGTTTTTTCTTTGTCATTCAAAGACAAGTTAAACTAATTTGAGTGTCCACACTATCTCCAGTATTAAGAATTTTTAGTGATGTTTGTTACCAGTGATAGTACAAAGCATATTCCGGTGGAGGATGATGCCACTTTACACTGTACCAGACAGAAGACATTAAACATATAAACTACTTAAAAAACAGCCTAAGGTAGAGGGAGGTATTAGAGCTGAAAAAATGTCAATATAAAGAAAATTCTACTTTAAAGTCTCTATTAGTCAGAAGATTACTGAAATAGAAAAAGGAATACTAGAGGGGTTTTTTTAAAAAAAACTCTGTCTCTGTCTCTTGTTGTTGCAGAGTTGCTTAATTTTAGATCCATTGTTTTACATTGCATAATATCCTGGGATATAACTGATTTGCTGTAATAAAGATTGTAGTGATTGTATAGCCTTCTAGTAAATATATTCATCTATCTGTGTCTGCTACTATTCAAATTATACTACATTTTTGTTTTTCCAACCAATGTCCTACCATTCTACGTTTTTGGGGTGAATTTAGTCCATTTACATTCCATGTAAGTATTTTGTAATCCATCTTGATATATTCTTAAATATCTCCAAAGTCATCTTTATTCTCTCCCAGGAATGCGTACATTTCTTCTGAATTTTTAATCACTACTCTGGTGTTGTCATAGTAAAAACTTAATCCTTGAGGTATTTCCCAACGAAATCTGATTTTTTTCTCCTTCAGCTTATCCGTCAGAGGCTTAAATTTTTTCCTTTCTTGCAGTATCGCTCTGGGCAATTCTTTCATTACTATAATTTTCTTTCCATCTATTACAAAAGGATCAGTAAAACACTTCTTGTAGATTTGTTCTTTTGTTCTTTTCATTGTGAATTGGACAACCACGTCTCTTGGTATGTTTTTGTCTCTTGCATATGTAGAATTAACTCTATAAACAAGATCCATGTGTTCTTTCACAACTTCTTCCTGTTCTTGCAAAAAATCTGCTATTGCTTCTTGCATTCTTGTAAAAATGTCTTCACTCAATTTTTCCTCAATCCCTCGAAATCTCAAATGGTTTTGCATATCTTTATAATGCATCATCTTTTCCATCTTCTCATTCTCTCATTGTCTTTTGGGTGCTTTCTTCCAGTTCTTTTACTTTAGTTTCTATATCTTGAGTTCTTGTAGATAGTTTTTGAAATTCTGCTTTTAAGTCCATGAAATTTTTGTCTGCTTGAGCCGCTATATTATTCATTTTAACATTTACCTCTCCTATAGCGTCTAACATTTTCTTTTCCATTGCTTCCATAACGGCTAGTAGTTCTTTTTCTTTTTTTGCTGCCATTGTAGGAGAGGACCATGTAGCTGCTCTCGATCTTAATCCGCGGTCCGTCTTGTCTCTTTAAAAAAGATCGATTTTATCTTGTTTTCCAAGTCGAACACAAATTAGTGCATTCAAATAAGCTAATCTTGCCAAGTCAAATTATGTTGGTTTCAGCCTTCTAAGTTATATAGTCTTTGAGATATTGCAGTTTAAAAATTTTATAAATCCAAAATGGCGGGCGCGATTTCTCTGTGGTTAATGTCAAAGGTTATAGTCTTTTTACCTTACTTCTGGCTTGCCGTAGTTTCCTTTTGTCCCTTCCTTTTGTTTACTTGTCTGCTCTCTGCACGTCACTTCCTGTTGTGGTCTTTCTGGTCCGGCAATATTTAAAGTCCCCTTTACCTTCTTCCTGTTCTTCTCCTTTCCCTTCTTGTCTGCTCTTCTAGCCGTCACTTCCTGTCTCAGTCCTCACGTCTTAGTCTTGCGATGCTTGGTTCCCTTCTCCCTCTTTGTCTCGCGATGCTTGGCTCCCCCTCCCGACTCTTCTTAACCACAGGAATGTTAAACAACTTGTTTTTTTGGCTTTTTAAGTTCAAATTCAGCTTTTTAACGCTTCAAAACTGCACTCATCCAGTCTACAACAGTCTATTGCTTCACCCGATCTGCTTTTCTTCTTTCAAAACGTGGTAATGGTAAGGCAAAAACTTTTTTTCCGTTACCTTTTGTTGATACTTCGCTTCAGATGTGGTCCCAACGTTTAAACTTCGTCTTCTTTGCTAAGGAATCAGGGGAATTGGAGGTTTTATGCTGAATTTCTCAGCTCGGCTTGGCTCCTTAGAGATACTCGCAAAAATCCTCTTCGGCTGCAGTGCTCAAGGTGTCGGAAAAGTCTCCTCCGAGGCTTTCCCTTCACCGAGGTTGCTCAAACCTGGATTTTATTGCTTGCTGGTCCTCACACTACCTGTGTGAGGTTGCGTCGGGTGGATTATTCCACCCAAGCTGTCAGGAAGAGCCGCTGTCCGCCTTGCACATTTGCAAAGCGTGTCAGACCTCCATTCCTCCGACCGGAAACCCCTGTGTCTGCTACTATTGAACATTGGAGCATGGGCATTATTGTAAAGAACTGCTTTTCTGTAGTGAATCTCAGCAACCATCCATCAGTTGAACTTAACAGTGAACTTGTTAGGGTAAGAACTCAATGAATTATTGTCAAGCAGGGCTTGTCAGGCATTTGAACATTAATGTAAGATACTACAAAATATTGATTGTGCTCCTCCTAGCTTTACACAAAAGCAACTGCATAGCTTATAAGAAATGCATTGAGATCCAAATAGGACTTTTCTAACCATTGTTGTTGTTTTGTGTCATTGGCTTTATGTGGCTTTTCTGAATTCTGATTTATCAGATTTCACTGGTTTTCTTTGCAGTTGTATAAGGCAATATGAAATTGAAATGTTATTTTTTATCTAAATGCAGCAATAAGAAATTAAAAACGAGGGCTGCATATTTGTATATTTTGAAGTACAGTTTCAGTTTTTCTGTAATAACTTTCTCCTGGATAGCTTGGCTCCAAAGTTTTATCCTCTGAGTTTCAAAAGTAGTTTATAATACAGCAAAAGAAAAACCTTGGGGGAGGGGAGGGTGCTGAGCCACCGCCACACACACACACACTGCCCTACTGTTCATGCCATTGTGGTTAAAACAGAGGGCTTCTGTACAGTCTCTAGCATAGTGACAGAAATTGTCTCTCTCTCATGTGCCTTTGCTTTAGACTTCAGAAAACCGTAATTAGTCAATGGAGATAGTACTGAGCTAGATGAGCTTTTCTTCTCTTCAGTATAAGTCAGTTACTTTATGTCTTAAAATAAAGAGTGGTATATCAACAAAAGTACAACTGCTTTCAGGGTACTATGGCCTGGCTGCTATAATTCTAGGCAGCAGCAATAAAAGATTACACACCAGACTTTTAAAATTTATTCAACATGACTCAGATAGACTGAAAGCAATTAACTGACATCCCAATTCTAGGGCTGCTGATTATGAAAGTAACATGAGACTTTCAGAGGTGCCCATAGTAGAATAAAATCATTCCAGAAATCAAGAAAAGAGTGAGATGGTGTTGTGGTCCAAGATCTGCCTCCGCCTCATGAGAGTCCAAAGATTGGGATCAGGAACCACTTGAGACCTCCCAAGGCCAGCATGAGAGTCCACTGACAAACCTCAAAGGACCTAAGGAAGTAACACATCCATCACCCCAGAATAGAGGAAGCCTGAATGGCTAGGTGACAGACCCCTCCCCCGAGCTTGCTTTCTTTGATGAGAGCAATGGTTCTTTATTTATATACATACAAACATACAACACACACATTGGCTGAAGACAGACGGAAGTTCGGGCCCGCTTCAGGTCCACTGTGCAAGCGGATGAGGCGGGCCCGCAGCTGCCTGGCGGAGGTGTGCCGTACTCAACCCGTCCCTCGGCACGTTCCTCCTGCGGCATGTTCCTCCCGCGGCAGCCGTACACCAGAAGGAACTGGTGCCCAGCTGTCTGGGCGCACATTCCTCCCGCTTCTGGGTGGTGTGAACACACCCGGAAGTGCACAGCCACACGCCGCGCCGCCACCAGGAGCCGCACGCAGTGGGCTGCCTCCTACCCGGAATGTGTATGCTGCTCTGCGGCCAGCGTGAATGGCAAGCTCCGGGAAGTTTTGGCCCTGGGTTGCTCTGCCCCACTTCCGTGGCGCGGCGGAGCACCACTGTCCTTCGCCATTGTTGCAGCTGACACATTTGGTGCCACGATTATTAGTGTTTCTCTGTGTGTAACAATATTTATTCAACCTTTATTCAAGTGAAAGGGGATGTAAGTTACATGAACAAACTCACAAGAGCCAATAACCTGATCTGCCGAGTAGCACACTAGATAAGAACACTACAGTAAAAAACAGAAGGTGTAGGTTCAAGTCCCATACAAGAAAGTCTGAAATGTGGCCACCACAAAGCAAAATGTACTTTTAGTAGTATAACTAGCAACATTAATGCTAGATGGAAGGAGGAAGGCATCAGGAATAGATCCTATACTATCTTCTCCAGTGATCACCACTTGAACCACAGGGTCACACGTGCAGACAATAATTGCTGCTGCTAATATATATTTTCTTGTGGCTGTGCCATTGTCCCTTTTCTGCAGCCTGTGTAAAGAAAAATCTCAGTTTTCTAGGCTAGTACTGAAGTAATCTAATGTGGAATGGTTTAGGTTCAGCAGACAAGAGCCCCCAAGTTCAGTCTCTGCTCCCAGACTCCCAGAAGAAGGGGCTGATAAACTATGCTTGCTTGCATCTGAGACGCCGAACCCCTTCCCCAAGGTTTTTCTTCTGAAATTCGGGGAACATGACTTTGGAGCTAAGTTATCCAGGAGTGTAGTAGGTGGTACAAGTACTAACAGGCAGCCGTACGCTTCTGGTAGGCCTTATGCATAATTTCCTTCATTCTGTCCATCTGTGCCTCTCCATGTTCATTTGGTTATCTCTTGGTTATTTTCTGAGTAAAGTCTGATGTCCATCTCTCTGTTCACTTCAGAGAACCTTTATGGCACTAGCAGAAATAAACATGCGGGTGGTAGAAAATTAGGAAGTGACTGTGAAGGAGATACAGATACTTCTGGGATATGATGGTGGCTTTCCTTCCTAGTATAGGTGGGTCCAACAGAAAGAAAGTTGTGGTGGTGGTCGTGGTGGTTCTCTGTTTGCTAACCAGCAGAAGAACAGAAACTTAAGTTGAAAGACCACTACTTTTATTGAACAGCATCTGTTGTGTGTCTAGTCTGGTAATCATACAGGACTGTAGTTATTACTTACATGTAGGAACAACTACTTTTTCCATTGCTGAGATAGGAGACTGTTGTTTGTTTGTTTATTGAATTTTAAATTTTAAAACATTTTTATGCTGCCTTTCCACCCAGTCAGGGCCCGCAAGACGGGGAACATAAAAATATTAAAACATTTCAACAATTAAAATGCCACCTTGTATACTTTCATCATAGATGAAACGGAAAGTGCATATGCTGGCAAATTCCATTAGATCGATTATTGCATGTCTATATTTTGGATATTTATGGATACAACAAGCACAAAGAACTTTAAATTTTCTAGAAGCATCTTAAGAATCTCAAGATAGATTTATTCAAGAACAAGATAGTAATATTTGATAAGCAATTTGCTGGATACTAAGCAGAGTCTTGTGGATTAATTGAAGTCGTCTGGAATTTTCCGTGCTTGGATCTTTATGGACTGAGGTTTGGGATTGGAGGTTTCTGAAATGATTTCCATTGGAATTAACTGTGTAGTATATTTGGCATCTGTTATCTATGATTTTATGTACCTATATATTGTAAGCGGAACTTTATGATACCTTTAAAGGGTTATACAATAGTATATTTGTAAAATTCAATCACATTTTTTTGTGTTCCTTTTTTATTTCATTCCTGTGATTCTCTCTTTGTATTTTGCCCTTGAAATTAAAACAGCAGCAGCACAAAAACTGTTCTTCATCTTGATGGAAGTAGGATAGTAAGATCTGTGTGTCAAACAGAAACCAACAGAACCCACAGGAGCACTATATGATGAAGCTAATTTAAACATTCTTCTTTGCAGGGGTGGGAGGTGAGAAAGCCTGTGATGGGCAGCTGCAGCACCTAGGCTAAGGCTCCTCCACTGAGGGAGTGATAGTTGGTGTGTACTGCTGCTGAGAGAGGAGGATCAGGGTGGACACACCCATTTTCCCCTCCCTCTCACTTCCTGGGGCCTTCCCTGGGGAAATGGTGTATAGGTATCTCTGGGTTTGCCCTTGGCTTTGGAGGAAAACAGGGCATTATTGGGTTTCTTCTCTGTGTTGGGCTGGTCTTGATTCAGGTGGACTAGCAAAAAGTGCTTGCCCACCCACACTTTTGAGTGTTCTGCAGGATTTTTACTGCCCTTGCTTCTGCCAAAAATTTTAAAACTCCAGTTGAGATTTTGTGGTGTGACATCGGTTAGTTCTGTTGGGTTTAGGTGCTGGGTTGTGCTGCTGAGCAATATTACACTGGTTCTGATGTCTTTGCAACCCCCCTCCCCCTCACTCAGATTGTGATTCTATGCTTGACATCAGCCCTATTGAGTTGGCATTTGCAACAATGGCACTGGGTTCTGTAGCTAGCCTCTAGTAGGTTGGCAATGGGTTCTGCTACTGAGCACTAGTACCTTGCACTGGTCCTTGCAGAAATGCTCCCCCCTCCCCCAGTTTGTACTCCAGAGATTCTCAGATTTGACCTTAGCACTGTTGGGTTTTGGCACTGCCACAGTGGCACTGGTTCTGCTGGGCACATTGCACTGGCTCTGCTGCTGCCCTTGCAAACATGCCCCCCTTCACTTTCTAGTGCATAGATTCTGTGGGACATTCTGCTGGGCTTTTATTGCCTTGCTATTTTACCCCCCCCCCCTTGGATACACTGGAGGATGGGGGTACCTTCTTTGGGTGCCCATAGAATTGGACCCACAGCTGAAATCTTTTTGAAACCTGGAAGTTCTTTTGGGGGGAGGCTCCAGCAGCTATACTTTAAATTTGGTGCCTCTACCTCAAAAAAAGCCTTCCCCAGACCACTGAATATTCCTTAGGAAATTTGCCATTGACTTTCATGGTTCCCATAGGGTATAATGGACCTGAAAATATTCAGGAATTCTGAATATTTCACTAATCCAAATAGAATATCGATATTTGTGTTTGGGAATAATGATAAATATCAATATTCTTCAGGTCCAATATACCAGAATCTGAAAAAAAAAAAAGATTTCCCCCTCCCTTGTATGCCCCTATATCAGCTACAGCAGGGGTCCTCAAACTACGGCCCGGGGGCCACATGCGGCCCGCCAAGGGCATTTTTCTGGCCCGCTGGGTGTGCCGCTGCCTGTCCTCCAATTCCCAACAGCAAACAAAGCAGCGGAAAAATTGCAGCCGACTCGTCCCAGGCCACATGACAAAGCCCCGCCCCCCTGCTTCCAGTCAGCCAGGAGGAGGCAAAAGGAAGACTGGAAGAGGGTAAGTGTGGGGTGGCAGGCGCTCCGGCTGCCCCAAGTCTCCTAGCCGGCTGAGAGGCCTCTCAGCCGGCTAGGAGACCTGCGCCAGTCCCGAGAGCCGGGCGGGGGTCTTTTTCGAGGCTTTTTGTGCTGCTGGGAATCGGAGGGGGAGAGAGAGAGAGAGGTTTCTTTTTCCCATCATGATACCTGCAGTACTGGAATTTCAGGGAGAAGCAGCTGGGGGCTTGCTGCCTTAAAAAGTTTGAGAGGATGCCGAGTTCTTTGTTTCTTCGGAGAGGGAAAGAAAACAGCCCCGTCAAAGGTGCCTTGCTTGCGCGCGCACCCCCCCCCCCCCCGTGCGCCTTCCCTACCCGCAAAATAACATCTGAAATCTCCAACCAGATCTAGACTAACTGATGCACACTTGCATCACTTGTTACGACTAGCAGTGACAAATATGGAACTGGACATTGACCATCTCATTAGCCAAAAGCAGGCCCATAGTTCCCATTGAAATACTGGTAAGTTTGTTGATTTAACTTTACTTGTTTTTCATTTTAAATATTGTATTTGTTCCCATTTTGTTTTTTTACTTCAAAATAAGATATGTGCAGTGTGCATAGGAATTTGTTCATAGTTGTTTTTTTTAAACTATAGTCCGGCCCTCCAACGGTCTGAGGGACAGTGAACTGGCCCCCTGTTTAAAAAGTTTGAGGACCCCTGAGCTACAGAATGGATATTCTGTGTGATATGGAATATTCATTATTAGCCATTTTTCACTGAAGTATACTGTGTAAAAAAGTTTTCATAAAACCTTTTAAATATATTTTTTGCTAGAAATTAAATCTTATCGTTTGGCTATGTTGATTCTGTTCAACTCTGCTTTAACACTTGGATTCCTATCCTTTTTTTTTGTTTAATACATTTGTAAGAAAGTAGAGGAGGTGGTTTCTCTCATTGCTCTATAGTAGTTAGTATTATAATGAAAAGTTCAGCTTAATTGTCACCAATTAAAGTAGGAGAAAGCCACATTTGTGGCCCTGAAGAATCATTATGCCAATTTTATGCTGTGTATCAGTTTATAGCACATTTTCAAGGGTATATAAATCTAATCTTCTTAGGAATTAGTTCAGACTTGCTCCATTATGGACAGTTGATGCTGTAGTAGAGAGATAACCCTAAGCTACATCTATTAATTGCACAATCTTTCATTGTGCGTCTCTTCTCAGGATTCATGTACTGTAAAACCGGGCAACTATAATGAGTAGAAATGGATGTGCCAGATGGCTCTTTGACCCTTCTATTGTTATGTGGTCTACAGCATGAAGAATGGTTTTCCGCAGTCTTGATTCTTCCACTCCCTCTCTTAAGTGCTGTGCTTTAATGCTAATAGATATGGCTATAGCACCAGTGCCTGCACTATATGTGTATGTGATTCTGTCTTTCTGTCTGTCTATAAAGAAGGAAGCAAATGGGTGCTGCTGTCTGTGTAAAATACTAGCCAAACTGTTAAATTTGTCCTTAGCTTTTTTTCTCCCTTGACTCATCCGTTAAAAATAAACTTTAGGGATTGTGGCCCATTTGCTGATCCTGGGGGGGAAATATACTCCATCATTTATGAATGTACTAGCAGTTTATGATATGTTTTATTACTATACTGTTGTGGTTTTATTTAATTCTGTGTTTTAGTTGTTTTAACATATTGTGTGTAAGCCGCCCTGAGCTGGCCTTGGCAGGGAGGGCGGGATACAAATTAAACAAACAAATAAATAAATATCTAATTCTCAGCAGTCCCCTCTGCATACAGATAACTATTTCCAGGGGTCCTTTCGTAAAAAAAAGAGGTGCAGGAGCTCATTAGCATAACTTATTTGCATATGCCACACCCCCTGACGTCACCGGAAGTGTCAGAAGGCCACCCCCCCACCCCCCGATGTCACCGGAAGTGTGTCAGAAGGCAATACCCACCGCTCAGGCTCCACCCCAAAAATCTCCAAGGTATTTCCCAACTCAGAGCTGGCAAGCCTATCTGATGGCAAAAGAAGGAAGGAAGGAAGGAAGGAAGAGGGAGGGAGGGAGGGAGGAAGGAAGGAAGGAAGGAAAGCAACAGGAAGGAAAGGAACAGGAAGGAAGGTAGGTAGGTAGGGGGGGAGAGAGAAGAAAGAAAGAAAGAAAGAAAGAAAGAAAGAAAGAACAGGAAGGTAGGAAGGAACAGGAAGGTAGGTAGGTATGGGGGAGAGAGACAAGAAAGAAAGGAAGGAAGAAAGAAAGGAACAGGAAGGTAGGTAGGTAGGTGGGGGGGAGAGAGACAAGAAAGGAAGGAAGGAACAGGAAGGTAGGTAGGTAGGTGGGGGAGAGAGAGACAAGAAAGGAAGGAAGGAACAGGAAGGTAGGTAGGTAGGTGGGGGGAGAGAGAGACAAGAAAGAAAGGAAGGAAAGAACAGGTAGGTAGGTAGGTAGGTGGGGGGAGAGAGAGAAGGAAGGAAGGAAGGAACAGGAAGGTAGGTAGGTGGGGGGGAGAGACAAGAAAGAAAGAAAGGAAGGAAGGAACAAGAAAGTAGGTAGGTAGGTGAGGGGGGGAAGAGACAAGAAAGAAAGGAAGAAAGAAAGGAACAGGAAGGTAGGTAGGTAGGTAGGTGGGGAGAGAGAGAGAAGGAAGAAAGGAAGGAACAGGAAGGTAGGTAGGTAGGTGGGGGAGAGAGAGAGAAGGAAGGAAGGAAGGAACAGGAAGGTAGGTAGGTAGGTGGGGGAGAGAGAGACAAGAAAGGAAGGAAGGAACAGGAAGGTAGGTAGGTAGGTGGGGGAGAGAGAGACAAGAAAGGAAGGAAGGAATAGGAAGGTAGGTAGGTAGGTGGGGGGAGAGAGAGACAAGAAAGAAAGGAAGGAAGGAACAGGAAGTTAGGTAGGTAGGTGGGGGGAGAGAGACAAGAAAGGAAGGAAGGAAGGAAGAAAGAAAGACAGAGACAGACTAGGTGCTTCTCCCCCCCCTCCTTCAGGCCTAGTGACTGTCAGCCACTCAGCCAGCGTTTCCCTCCCCCCCTTGCTCTTGCTTGGGCCCAAGTGGCTTAACGCCACTCAGGCCCATCTTTTCCCTCCCTCCCCGCAGCCCGGGAAGGGAGAGCGTGGGGGGGAGGGACGGGGGCTTCTCCCTGGGTGGCACTTGCTGCAGCCCGGGAAGGGAGAGCCGGGGGGAGGGACGGGGGCTTCTCCCCGGGCAGCGCTTGCCGCGGCTCGGGAAGGGAGAGTGGGGGGCGGGGCTTCGTCGTGTGCCTGCCCCCCAGCATCTTCGTCGTGTGCCTGCCCCCCGGCATGTGCCTGCCTCCCGTCTTCACTCCCGGAGTGTGCCTGCCTCCCGTCTTCACCAGCTCCAACGGACCCCTGCCTATTTCCACAGATAGGGGGCATACTCTCACCCAACAGGTTTTTCTGCAGAGTCAGGGGACTCCCTGAAACTGCAGAAAAATCCAAAAACAAAAAACAAACAAACAAAAACTCCCTCACCTCAGGGAGGGTTGCATTCCCCCCATACCTTTTGAGATGGCCACCACAGGGATCTACTCCAGGCCCCACTGCATCAACAGTAAGAGGCGGGGGGCAGGAAGCAAAAGCAGGACTGGATCTGGGATTGGGGAAGGGGTCAAGGCACTTTTCAGGCCTATTTTGGAGCCAAGTCTGGGACTAGGACTGCCCACTCCAGGTTGGGCAATTCCTGGAGATTCTTTGGTGAAGTCTGAGAAGTGCAGAGTTTGGGGAGGGAAGAGGCCTCAGCTGGATATAATGCCACAGATTCCACCTATTTTCTCCAGAGAGACAGATCTCTGTTGTCTGTTCAGTTGTAATTCTGGGCGATCTCCAGGTCCCTCCAGGAGACTGGCAAACCTAGGCCTGGCAACACCCAACTTCATACCACCTGAGTTGCATGATTCATCTAGGCCGGGCTGCTTGCTACTGTTCAACAGCAGCTACCCTATGAAAGTCAGTGTAGTATCATGCTCAGAGCTTCAGGGTAGGGTTTGTGAGATCCAGGTTTAGATCCCCATCTTGCTGCAGAAGCTCACTGGGTGATTTTGGACTAGTCAGATACTTTCAGCCTAACCTACTTCATAAGTTTATTGTGTGGATAAAAAGGAGGAAAGAATAATGTAAACAGCTTTAATCTCCACTGTGGAGAAAGACCATAGATCTTCTTTGTGGTCTCTGTGCATGTCATACACTGGGTTTTATGCCTACATCAAACAGTTGGGAAGCTTAGAAAGCTCTAAAGATAACCTCTTCCAGATGGGGTCCACCTCAGTCCCTGTGAGCAGGCATGTACTGAGCATGCCCAAAACTGAAGCTGCCCCTGCCCCCAATCAGTTCCTTCCTAACCACCATTCCGGTTGGACGTTTTTCCTCGTCATTCTTTGATAGCCTCTTCAGTTTTTCCACAAAATAGTAATATTAACAAATATAAATGATAAATAGAAAGGGTGGGTAGAGGGGCAGATAAAGGTAGGTTGGCTATTGGGTGGGAAGGAGATAGGGGTGCCAACTCCAGGTTGGGAAATTCCTAGATATTTGAGGGGTGGAGCCTGAGGATGGTTGAGGTTGTGCTGGGGAGGGACTTCAGACAGATATAATGCCATAGACTCCACCCTCCAAGGCAGTCATTTCCTCCAGGGGATCTAATGTTGCCAACCTCCAGATGAGAGCTGGAGATCTCCTGAAATTACAACTGATCTCCAGATGACATAGATCAGTTCCTTTGGAGAAAATGGTTGCTTTAAAGGGTGGAGTTTATGGAATTATGGTATCCTACCAAGGCTCCACCCCAAATCTCCAGGCATTTTCCAACATGGAGCTGGAAACCCTAAGAGGAACTGATTTCTGTATTTGGGCAATCCATTGTGATTCCTGGAGAGCAGCTGCTGCCAGTGCTGCTGTAGTGGGAGAGTAGTTGGAAGGCTGGAAGAGTGACGGGGCAGAAAGAGTGATGGGGTGGGGGAGAAAGAAAGTGACAGGCAGGGAGGGGAGAGAGAAAAAGAAAAGGGGTGGCAGGAAGGAGAAAGAGTGTGAGAGAAGTAGGGGGAGAGGGGGAGAAGTAGGGAATGGGATACCTGCTCCTGCAAGTTTCTTGCAGGTCTCCGCTTGTTTAATCTAATTGTTCACTGAAAAACCTCCTACCACCTTATAATGGCTAGGGATCACCAGGGAGTTTTCTCATGTTTCAGGATCAATAAAGCTCATAACGAAATCACGCTCCATTCACTCTAGGATTGGGGTTTTTTTTGGTGATATTCAGTGATGGGGTTACCTTTCTGAAGATTTAGAACAAGCCTACAGCACACATCCTTCTAATACCCCCCCCCCCCCGGGCCCAACAAAAAGTATTCTTTTAATGAGTCACACTTAAGGGAAGACTGGAGGAATGCTAAATTATGGCTTGCTATAACTCATAGAACTATTTGTAAGATGGTATAATGTAAAAAAATAAATTTCACATTTAAATGTACTGCAGCTGTACAAGTGGTACAATATTGAAAATGCATGCTATTTTAGTGGGATTAACTTGTACTCCTTTTAATTCATGGTCAGCTGCCTGTTTCTTTTATAAGTCATTAAACAATATGTAGAAGACAAAAATGATCAATTAAATAGACTATTAATATCCTTAAACCATTTTTAATTATTACGCAGATACATTGTAAACCTAAATTTTAGGTTAATTGGTGCCTAAAGCATAGATTTTATGAGATTTATAATTAAAGTTACTTTGGGTCTTTCTTTTGAGAAACATTTGTTATATTATTTTTCTACCTGCATGAATCATAACATTCTTTAAGGAAATTTTTAAAACTCTACACCATGTCACTTACCTTTCCATGAAATATGACTGTGTTTTCAGACACTTGGTCCCTGGATCAAGCCAAAATAATTTCAGTCTCTGTTTTCAAAGTACAGGAGGGATGGGATTGTTCAACATCTGTTTCTACAGGTTTTTACTTGGGTTTTCTTTTTTAAAAAGTCCTTTATAAAACAAAAGAAAAAACTCATTAAATGTGCCTTTTGCAGTTAATAACTTGCAATTATTTTCCAAAAGACTTAATTGGTGTTATTTATGTAAACTGTGGAGATAAAAGTAATTAGCACATTGTATAAAGTTGATATTTATTTATAATGGCCTACTGTTTTGTGGATTAAATCTCTGGAGGGCCAAAAGACTGTTAGATTAGATTGATTTTTTAAAAAAGAGAACACAGGCAATATGGTACATCTGTAACTTTTAGACACAAATTATTTTACTGTTTCACCTTATCATTTTGGGTATGACTACAGATTTAGCTCATTAAATTCCTTTTAAGAATCACCTGCTGCTGGGAGTTAAAGGGGGGGGGGGTCCCCTAACAGTCTTCGGAACATTACTGTTTTCAAAGGGAAAACAAGGGAAGCAAAAAAAGTACAGTGCCCGTACAAATGTGATAAGACTTGCATGAAAGAAGTAATTTTGATGTGTTATTCAAATAATACGTACGAACATTTTAAACATAATTAGATTTCTAAACAGTGCAATCCTAAACAGAATTACCCTGTTCTAAATCATCTGAGGTCTGTGGACATACAGTGGTATCTGTCCAGAATTTCAGTGTAATTTGCCTACTTTCTCTCTCCACTGTACAGAGCATTCTTTTTTTTGATCATATGCTCAGGAATTGTATGCTCACTGCTGGACCTTCTGAGGGCACCTGGTGTTTTTGGCCACCGTGTGACAGAGTGTTGTACTGGATGGGCAATTGGCCTGATCCAACATTGGCTTCTCTTATGTTCTTATGGATTATGTTCATTGTAGGCTTGCTGAAAACAAATTATGGATTTATACTAGTGTCTGTTTCTGTGATGTGGCAATCTGGTGGTATTAAAATTTCCCCTTGCATTAGTTTAGTAATCACACAGAATCCTCATGGTCATAGATAACATGTTAAATCTATTCCATTATCATCAGTGTGTAGTGAGGTAAGAGTAATCTGATTCCAACCTACATTTAAAGGACACCATTAACCATAATTTATACTCAACTAGATGTGGTAAGTTATTTTTTTTAAAAGGTGTTAGAAAGTACTTGGAATGGTTGCTGAAAACAGGAAAGTAAGAGTGACATATTTAGAAGGAAGGAATCATCATCTTCATTGTCCTTTTACATTGTTGTTTTCACTCCAAATTTTGTTGCAATGCATTATTTATGGTCATAAATGGAATTGGGATAGACTAGACACTGGGGGACTCTCAATGAGTTACACTCAAACCAATTATAGTATAATTGGATCAAACTGATCACATATGTGATTCAGAAGAAATATTACTGTTGATCACATTAGCAGGTAATTTTGACTTTGCTCGGTAGTTTACATTATAATCTGCTTTAAGACTTTTGGCTTATTTGTCTCAAACATTCCCTACTTCACCATTCTCAGTGCCATTTCTGGACTTGAGGGTTTTTTCAGAAACAAATTGTGGATCTCAATCATCTAAAAAAAATGTAAAAGGAAAGAAAAATCTTACTAGGTGTACCTAAACCTTTTTACAAGTAAGTAGTTGGTATTTTAGCCTGAGTGTTATCGTATGAGCTAGAGCAGAGGTGTCAAACTCATTTGTTATGAGGGCCAAATCTGACATAAATGTCACTTTGTCAGACCAAGCCATGTGTGCCATAAAATGTAATGCCAGGTACCAGAGTTATAACTTTATAAAGGACACAGGTAAACCCAATTAATGATATTATTTTTTACTCAAAATACAAACATTCTTAAAACATTAATACTCTTACAGTATTTCCTTACAGTATCTCCATGATGCCCACCCTCCCACTTCGACCACCCATTACGTATTAGCACTGGGACAGTATACATAGACATAATGATCAGTTGCTTGCGAGCCAGATAACAGTCCTGGATGGGCCGCTTCTGGCCCACGGGCCGTATTTTAGCACCCCTGAGCTAGATTTTATTGTATGGACAGTTTGCATCAGTGCACAAGCTTTAACTATTTAGGGTTAACCTTCCAGCATTAAGAATGTATAATCATGGTAAATTAATAATTAAGAGATTTCAGTTTTGCTGATTCTTATATCAGCCAGATTACTGTGTGGAAGCTCTTGTCTTTTTTTGTCACAAGCATGAATGTGCTCAGGGCCAGCTAAGAACCTTCTGCAGAAGAAAACTGAATCTTCTGGATTCTCAATAGGTAACATATTGGAAATATATAAGTATTGCATATTAACCCAAATCCCCTCCTCTAAGATGCTATGTACTCTTGGGGCCTTTCTTGCTCTATTTACTTCATTTTTTAAAGTAAGGAACTGGTTTGACTGCCATCACAGTTCTAGCTCTCCTAGAGCAGTGGTCTTCAGACCATGAAGAGACCCACAGGTGGGCTTCAGAAACTGACCTGTTGGATTTTGAAGTTTTGCTACATTTTGGAGGATCTGCTGTTAGTTCATATATTTAGAGAGGGATATGGCTCCTGCATTGGCTTTTCTTTGCATTCATGCAGAGAGGAGCAGCAGAGTGATCACTTGGTGTTAGAAAAGAATCTTCCATGGCTGTGACCATTGACTTGTTACTCACTTCATTGTGCTTCGCTAGTGTTTCCTGTCCCTGGTTTCTTGATCAGCTGCTCATGGTCCTGGCTTTAACATTGGTGAGGTTGTAACCATGGCTCCCCCTCTTCATGTTATGTGCTTGCAGTTCAGTGGGTCTCAGGTCTGGAATTAGCATACTTATACCTCATTAGGTCTTGGGGGATTTTCTAGTTTACAAAGTATTACTGTTCTGCATACCTGGGCACTCCAGAGAGTATGCACAAACTCCTATGTTATCTGTGGGTTGTCTCATTTTGCTACCTTTCTAATAAATACTCAGCCATTAACTTTAATATTAGAGTAAACAAATTGGTACCAGTGAGGAGTTGTGTAGCTGGGGGGGGGGGGGGAAACAATTGGAAATTCCCATCCTGCACAACTGCAGAATAGTTGCATCTAGACTGTCTGAACTTCAGCATCCTAGCATTATAGCTGCTCATCTAGCTGAGTTGTACAGCACAGAAGAGGAGTATCTTTGCCTCTCCTCCCTTTGCTGTGTGGGAGATTTTGGCTTCCTTCAGGGTATAATAAACTTTTAGAGGCTTAAGAAGGCTAACCCTCCACCCTTTCATTCTTTAACTGGCACTCGGTTCCCTCAACATGGTGAGCCTCCTATAAAGAGCAGTGGTCTCATTAGGCATCTAGTTACTATCATCTAAAGTTTAAAGGGGGGGATATCTTGTACAGTAATGTTAAGTCTGACTTTTCATGTATAGTTGTGCGAGCATGAATTTTTGCAAGTTCTAAATTGCTTAAAATGTTATTAATATATTTGATACATCTAAGAGGCTTGTTAAAAAGATAAATGTATGGTATCTTTTTCTGCATGTTTAATTGAACAGTATTGTACATGAGACAATTTAGACCTGCTGCATCATAGGCTGGGTACTGCTACAAAGAGCCAGCCAGCCCTGAAGAAACTCATGTTGAACAGTAGGGGGAGCTCTGGCCAGTGAAAAAAGCTTGTGGCGGTTCCACTGAGATAAAAATACATTGGAAAAGCCATATCGTTAATCAAGGCCACAAATAGAATAGTGCCTCAGAAACACTGAAAATGAGGGCAGTGTAGAGACTGAAGGATCTTTAGTAGAATGAATGATATTAGAAAATAACATTCCAAGCAGTGACAGAAATTCCATCCTCAATTTAGAATGTCACAGTACCCAACAAATTGAAACAGAACCTCTCTTTACAGAATACAAAAGAAAGAAAAATCATTTGGAAAGATGTAATACCCTGTACAATAAAAAGTGAAAGGGTATAAAGTACAACATTCGTTACTTATTTAATGTCTCTCTTAAAGAGATGCTGTACCATAGACTGCTCTTGCATAATTTCTGTAACACCACTCATTGAACCCCTAACATAACAGCTGGCTACTTTCCTTGTGTGTACTTCTGTATCCAAAGAAAAACTTTGCAGGATCAGTTCAGGAGAAGGCAATAGATTTGAAAATAATGAATATCTTGACCCCTGATCATTTAGCAGATGACATTATTAGTGACCTATAATACATGAGCACCAATCTTCTTAAAAAAATTCAGTGTTTCTTTTGTTTAGTGCCAAATTAAAGTTGTGACTTGTACAAGATACACTGGATATTTATTGTAGAAGGAGATGTTTGTTTTGTAACTGTATCTAACATTTTATTTTATTTAAGATATCATAAATGAATGCAACATAACAAAGGCAAAAAAGGTGCAGTTGTATGAAGAAAGGAAGAGAGTAGGGAAGGAACTGATACCAGACAAGAGTGTAGTATGCCAAAAAGCTGGTAAGAATTAATGGGGGTCATTAGCACGTTATTGATGCTGCCATAATATGGAAAAACATAGTCCCCAAATGTCTAGGCACTAGCAAATTCATAAATAGTGACCTATATTAGCAATTATTATTATAAGAAATAAAATTGAAGACAGCCATAGAACAAACAGCTTTGCAGGCCATCCAGATAGATGAAGAATAGAACACCATCATATATTTCCTGCTTACTACGCAACTCCGCCAATACTTTTATGACCCTTCTTATTTATTACCAGCTTGCAAGAGCCAGCTGTTCGGCATATATTGTGCTTACTGCAGTTCTCATGTTTTTGTGGTTTAATTTCTATGCATAAGTTGCTGTTCTTTTTTGCCTCAGTTTTTCCTATTTATTTCACCCTGTATTGAACAAAATACATTGAAATATGTTACAGTTTTGATACTGCATTCCACATGTCTTGTACATAGCACTCTAAGATCACTTATCAAGTAGCTGGATTTTGTGCACTGATACTGAGGTTACAAACACTATTTTAAATAGATTTTAAATTCAGAACTTTCATTTTTGTATATTTTGTATCCTGTATGCTCGTAAAAACTTTCGTTATAACTGTATGTATGTGGCTGGTCTAGCAACTGTAATAAATTATTATTATTATTATTATTCTACTACTAGTAGTAGTACTGGTCATATCTTTAATTTGATGCTAAAGTATGGGTATTTATATATGTTTGGCTGGAAGTGTATACACCATTAGTGCCACCATTGCTAAAAGAGTAAGAACCTAAAGATCTAATAAAATATTTGAAAAATCCCCCAACTTTACCTTTCTCTTAATGATTGTTTTTTTTAAAACTCCCTTGGGAATACAAAATTTCCTTTAGGACATAGAAGTGGACATGGGGAGATATCTGGCCATAGGTGTCCATGAAGTAATTGACTGTCAAATTCTGACATGTACAGCTATAAAAGTACATTAACAGAGCAGATATATATATCATCTGTTTGATGCAGCAGTCTGAAACTGCAGAAGAATCCCCTCTCATGGACTCTAGATTGAGTCCTCAGGCTTTTCCCAACCCTTCTGGGGTAGAGCTTTCCACATTATCCCTAGACCAATCCTGTGTGGGTATCAGCCCATTAACTTTGCTCTTAGTATAGTTTATCAATTCTTAATTTTTTCAGCAAAGCAAATCTTTTTTTCTCTTTTCTTTCACCATTTCTTATGAAAGGTATTGGGGGCCTAGAAGCCCATGATAGTTGCCAGTATCCTGAGCATGCTCTGATGGAGTCAGTCTTCCCAAACTGAAAGTTTTCTCCCCTGTGCCTTCATGCTCTGCTCATCAGGTGGCAGAGAGAAGGACAGCCATGGTCAGGAGCTGTATATGAGGCTGGTATGGGTGTCTCCCTCCAACATCAGCTGGGAGGATAACATTTATTTATTGATTGATTGATTGATTTGGATTTGTATCCTGCCTAACCAGCAATGCCGGCTCTAGGCGGCTAACAACAGTTAAAACAACAGCAATACATCAGTTAAAATTGCATTCAGACATAGAACTCAAGAAGATAGTGACAATACAGAAACCTCCAACGGAAGAGCAACAGTCCATATATCCCAGGCAGAGCAGCAGATAGAGCTTCACAAGTAGAGACCCGCAAGAAACTTGCAGGATGGTTATCCCATTCCACACACCTTTGCTTCCTCCCTTCTCCCCCTACCTCTCTCACACTCTTTCTCCCTTCTGCCCCCCCTTTCTTACTCTCTCTCTCTCCTCCATGTATGTTACTTCCTCTCTTTCTCACCCGTCATCATTCTCTTTGTTTTTCTGCCTCCCCACCTTATAACTCTTTCTCTCTCTTTCTGCCTCCCACCTCAAATCCCACCCTCCCCAGGCTCCACCCCTCAAATCTCCAGGAATTTCCCAACCTGGAGTTGGCAACCCTATTTCCTTCCCACCCAACAGCCAACCTACCTTTATCTGTCTTCAGCTTTCCATCTCCACCCCCCTCCCCGCAGCCTCTACTTAGGAAAATTATAATCTTTCTCCACAGTGGGGACTAAAGCAGCTTACATTATTATTTCCTCCTTGTTGTCTGCACAACAATCCTGTGAGTTTGGTTAGGCTGAAAGTATGTGACTGGTCCAAAATCTCCCGGTCAGCTTCCACTGCAAAATGGGGATCTGAACCTGGGTCTCGCAGATCCCAATCTGAAGCTCTAACTGTTAATTCATAATGGCTTTCATATTTATTTATATTATTTATTTATTTATTTTTCGCATTTTTACACTGCCCTCCCCGCAAGCGGGCTCAGGGCGGCTTACAAGATGGTGCAATGCCAAGTCAAGATAAAACAATTAAAATAGTTTAAAACAACATTATAACAATTCCACAATAAAATTTACAGTAAAGTGCTCACGATGATGATGATCGATATATATCATAGGGTGGCTGCTGATGAACAGTAGCAAAGCAGCTGGGCCTAATTAAGTCATGCAAATCAGGTGGTATCAAGTCACGCAGAGGGTGCTGCCTAGGGATGCCAGCCTCCAGGTGGGACCTGGGAACTCCTGGAGTTACTGCTCATCTCCAGGCTAGAGAGATAACTTTCCATAGAGAAAATGGATGCTTTGGAGGGTGGAGTTTATGGCATTGTACCTCACTGAGGTCCCTGTCTTCCCCAGGTTCTACCCCCAAATCTCCAGGAGTTTCCCAGCCTGGATCTGCTGGTGGTGGCCGGGGGGGGGGGGGGGTACTTGGCAACCCTAGATTTTTACTGACAGAAACAGTTCGAACCCCCCCCCCCCCCCCGGACATTCTAATCTTCTCACAGTTGATGCCTGGAGCTGATGCCATTTCAAAAGGTATTGGGGGAAATTCAACAGTCCCTGAATTTTTAAAAAAAACTTTTCAGATTTTTCTGCAGACCAAGGAAGGGGCCTGACTATGTAGGAAAAGCTGTTGGGGGAGAGTGAGCTCTCTTTTGGCAGATATAAGTATCCACACAGGGGGAAAAAACCCTTGGAATTAGAATATAGATGTTGCCTTACATGCACTGTGGCTCCACACAGAGGCCTTGAGGCTTTGCCCATCATTTTTGCTATGAAGGATTTAGATGCCAATGACAGTGCACATTCCTGACCAACATTAACAGACTTGAGGATAGTGAAATTCTGAGTAAATCAGCGGGTGGAAAGGCAGGTTTATCTGCTTTCCCAGATCTGTCAAAGGAAGCATCCAATCCAAACAGCAAGATGTGATAGTCCCGCTGTACACTGCATTGGTCAGGCTGCACCTAGAGTATTGTGTGCAGTTCTGTAGACCTCACTTCAAAAAGGATGTGGACAGAATGGAGTGTGAGCAGAGGAGAGCAATGAGGATGATAAGGGGCCTGGAGACCAAGCGCTGTGAGGAAAGGCTGATGGACTTGGAAATGTTCAGTCTGGAGAAGAGGAGGTCTTATGAAGAAAGGCTGAAAAAGTTGGGTATGTTTAGCCTGGGAAAGAGAACGCTTAGAGGGGACATGATTGCAGTCTTCAAATATTTGAAGGGCTGTAATGAAGACGATGAAGCAGATCTGTTCTCTCTTGCTCTGGATTGCAAGACTAGATCTAATGGGTGGAAATTACAAGGGAGTCTATTGTTAGCCTGACTGCTCTTTTATTTCTTAATATTTGGGGGAGTATTAGCTTTTAACAATATGCAGCAGGCGTTGCGGATCTCCACCTGTGTCTACAGAGGCTGCGCTTCACCAAGACTTCCCAGGAACTGACACAAGACTCAAGTTAGGAATTATAAAGATAAATCGTTTACTATATAAATGATAAAAGATGCATAGGCAATATTACACTATCATACATGCAATTACACAGATCTAAGAAATTGGTAAAATTACAGAGACGTTTGCATGTGCAGGAGAATTGATGGTATCCGTCAAGGGTGATATTACCTATACAGGAATCTAGCAGAGTCCGTCTGGAAAAAGCGGGGAAAGTATCTTCAGACAAGGGACAAAGGATCGTGGTTCTGGACCAGCAGAGGCCACGTGGCGGATCCAAGTGGTGCACCCAAGGATCCATGATGGAGGAGGAAGAACAAGCAGGAGCGGGGAGGAAAATCTTCTGACTTGAGACTCTTGGGGAGCAGTATTTATTGGGGGGTGTTCCCGGGAGGATGGCAAGGTATGAGACCTTCCCAGGAACGCCTATAGATGGTCCGTTCTCCGTCCCTAGCCACTAAGAGGGCCCCATGGGAGTGGTCAATATTTAGATCTACCTGATGGTCAGGACAGGATGTTGACGTCAGCTGCATCTGGCATGGTCTTCTAGATGAAAGTGGATCCCGGGTGGCAGAACTGGTCCAGCAGGAAGCATCCCGCTGCTTTCACGCCCTTGTGTGAAGTCCTTTGATGTAGGGGGACGTAGGAGGGGGTTCAAGCCTGTGTACGTGTATGGAGTTCGTGTTTTCATGGAGTTAGTGGTATGTGTCTTTAGCCAAACAGCTTCACGTGGCTTTGTGTGTGTGTGAGTGCCTTTGTGCTTTGTGACAACCTCCAGGCTGGAGGTGGTAACCTCAGAAAATGGTGCTTTAAATCTTCGTTGGAAGCATCTGCTATCATTTTCCCACTGGTTACCGTGTGCACTATTTTAACTCACATAACTGGCAGCATACTCCATTCACTGCTCTCATAAATCACCAGAAAAGTCCAAAAGAATGTAGCTCTGGCTTACACTATACCAGCTTAATATCAGGAAAAAATTCCTAACTGTAAGAGGTGTTGAGCAGTGGAATAGACTGCCTCAGGAGGTGGTGGATGCTCCTTCGCTGGACATTTTCAAGCGGAGGCTGGAGCATCTTTTGGGTATGTTGTAGGGCTATCTTTCGGCTGTGCTCTTGCAGAGTGCAGGGGGTTGGACTAGATGATCTGCAGCTCTAACATTCTATGATTCTATGAGGTTCAGGGAGATTGCTCTCTATAAGTATTTGAAGGGCTATCATTTAGAGGAGCTGTCACTTAGAGGAGGGCAGGTAGCTGTTCCTGTTGGCAGCAGAGGATAGGACTTGCAATAATGGGTTTAAATTAAGGGCAAGAAGATACCAGCTGGATATTAGGAAAAACTTTTTTACAGTAAGAGTTGTTCAGCGGTGGAATCAGCTGCCTAGGGAGGTGGTGATCTCACCCTCACTGGCAGCTTTTAAGCCACAGCTGGACAAACACTTGTCAGGGAGTCTAGACTGATCCTGCATTGAACAGAGAATTGGACTAGATGGTCTGTTTGGCCCCATCCGACACTGATTCTATGATTCTAAGCATCCCACCACTTAATGAGCCTTGCAAGACCTCACAAAAAAATGATCATTCTAATGCTCCTCAACATACAGAACTTCATTAGAGCCATGAAAAGAGGAAGCATAACAAGAAAAGCTATAGCTCCTCTCAGAACTGCTCAGAAGAAGATGTGTGTTTGTGTGTGTGTGTCAGGGTGAAGATAACTGTCCCACACTTTGAGTCCTGTAGCACCTATCTCCTACTCACACATGCAAAGGGTGGAGGGTGTTCAAATCTCTCGGAGACAGTGGCCATCAAACCTGTCACAGAGTATTAGAAACACCAACCAAGTAAACTGTTTACAGTGCACTTAAATGTACATATAATCAAATATTATTCTACAATGATGGAAATGTACAAAAAAGTGTAAAAGGCATCCAGCCTTCCATAGTTAGCAAAGCTCTCCGGAATGATGTATCGTTTCATTGGAACTTCTTCTGAACAGGAACCTTGCAACAAAAACTTATCTCGTAGTCTCTTACAACAGATAAATAACAAGAGGGACGAAGCCTAAGAAACTCAGACTGTACATCATTTCTGATCATAGCATTCTGAACAGGCAGATCACTCATTTTTTATAGAACCAGAGCAAACCAGCTTGGGAAGTTAGAGCCACTATTTGTCTCTTTTTAGAACTTCTTGGGATCTTTTGTGTTGGTCTTCACAATTCTATTAGAGCAGGGGTCCCCAGCATGGTACCCATTGATACCTTTCCTGGTCCCTGCTAACTGTTTTTAGAAAGTAGGTGGGACCAGGTGGGGCTTTTTCCCAGCAAGGGTTCTGATTGGCCATTGGAGACTTAATTGGCTGTGCAGATTTTTTAAAACATTGCTTTGGTTGCATCTGTCACCATAGCACAAGGATCTTCACGGAGTGACTGAAAATAAACTCAGGCAGCTATTTTGTGACTGGCTGCACTTCTTGCAACAGCCATTTTGTGGCTGTGCCCACCACACTCTATCAGAATTTCAAAATGTACCCACAGGCTCAAAAAGGTTGAGGAACCCTGTGTTAGAGGATGCATCACCAAGGCAAATAAGTCTAAGGGTCTGAAACCCCCAGAGGGGGGTTACTGCTCACTCTTTAAGTGGGCAGCACATAAGGCTTCCTCTCAGTAGAATCTGTAAGGCAGCTACTTAAAATTTATTCTGAAACTTTACTCAGCATTTTCATATATGCTTCATCAGTGTGGCCAAGAAATTTCTTCAGAATGTGATATAATATGAAATGCAAGTTTCTCCCCCAACCTGGGGACATGTCAGTTTTCTACATCCCAGCAGTTGCAGACTATTCCATCCATGAACTAACAGAGAACAGAATTTTTAACTTCCACCCTGTCCTATAAGTTTCCTTTAGTAGGGGATAAATGAATAAGTTTCTGCATTACGGTTTCCCACTTCAGGGTACAGGGGAATAAGAATGTTAGGATGATTCCTTCTTTTAGTACAGCTCGCTATGTACCATAGCAGGCCCAGGCAATTCAGTTCTTATTAAGATGTTCAGTTTTTCAGCTCTTGTACAGGGGATCTCTAAGGTTTCTAGTTTTTTTGTTTTTGTCTTTCATTCAAGAGGTTTTTCCAGGGCGCGGTCTTGCAATTTATATGGAAAGCCCCTTCTATAAGAGGTTGCCTGTACGGTCCCATAAACACCATTAGCTTTGAGTTCCATAAGAGTGTTTATAATGCCAAAGGAACTTATACTACAAAGCTTGCCTTCCATATTCAGAGGACAAATGAGAAAGGACTATTCCAGTCTCACTGAAGTGCAATGTCCACATGGCACCTTCAGGCCCTTCGCCTGTCACCTGGGACCAGAAACTATAATAAAGTTTACTTCAGCATCTGGCATGTATAATTTGATTGTGGAGTTTGTTTGATGGGTGTGAGTGAGGCAAAGGAAATATAATATTAGCTGCCTGTAATTAAGTGATCGAGTAAACTGCCCAGACAAATGAAGGGTAGTTAACTGATGTTGCCAGAGCTGCGTAATCTGTGTGCTATCTAGAAAAGGTCACCATTAAGATTTAATAACTGTTGGGCCCAGGCACGTACTCTTTGTCACTTTCTTCCTTGGTGTAATAAAGCCTAATCTGCAGAAGTTCTGATCTTTCACAGCCTCAAGTGCTCCTCTGGTAAACCGATCATATTAAATTTATTTTAAGGCGTGAAGTTAAAAGTCTTGAGACTTCTGAAATTAAGACCTTTGATTCTGACCTTGGTCTGAGTGTATTTTAGTTCTATGTTTGGAAGAGTACTATTTCTACAAGAGATCTTGTGCACATAAAGTAATGTTTATGAAATCTACAGAAGCCACTATAATAAGCGCAATTGAAAAGCTGCATCTCAGTCTATCATCTGAATGTTGACTGACTTTAAAGAACAAAAACAAAACAAACAAAAAAACCCTCATGCCTATTCTGTAGTGACTAACAAAAACATTTAGCATAGTGGGATATATTGTGCATAAATTAAAAAATCCCACATGATATTTCCACAATATGCTAATAGAGTCGTGTGCCCCCCCCCCCCCTGCATTAAAGATGGGCCAGAATTTGCCTGGGTGGCTGTCCTGTCTCATTTGATTAGAACAAAACATGTGTAGCCATGCTGGATCAGTCCTCATCTGTTGATTGCTTCCCAATTTTTAACAATCAGAGGCAGAGGTCCTTGTTGGCCATCATGGCTTGCAAACATGAGACTTGTCATCCATAGGTCTTTCTAGTGCCCTTTTAAATCTTTTGTAAGCCAATGATCAGCAAAACATCTTGTGGCAGTGAGTTCCTCAGGCTGACTGCTTGTGTGAGTAGTTGTCCCCCCCCCCACCGCCAATCAAGTTTATATGGTGACCCAAGTTTTAGCATTATGGAAAAGGAAGGAAAGGTTTCTTCCTCTCTCCCCACACTTTTTCTACAGTAGGACTTCTCAGTCTTGTCAAACCTGTGGGCAATTTTGGAATTTGGAGAACAGGTAAAGGGTGACACAGCAGAGTGACTGCCATGCAAGCTGTGTCCAATTACAAAATGTTGGGAAGTTCCTGAAAAAAGTCTAATCTAAGCATTCTTCTCTCATTATGGCAGCTGTTTCCAAATGGGTGTTTCCTGGACACAGAAATGTGATGGATCTCATATTCCAGTGAAGTGAAGAATAGCCAGGGTTGGATCTTTACTTTGGGGAAGAAGCAAGGGGGTGTCAGGTAACATACTAGAAGGAGCCACTATTCCCACTGCCGTATATACTTTTTAAAACATAGGCTTGGATCCAGTGATGCACAAACAGAAACTAAGTGAATTTAGTGCTGTTCTGCTTGTTCTGGATCTTCTGCAGCACTGAGTGCTTTCCTTGCTATATATTACAATTTCAGAAGTTGGTTGCATGAGATCTTGCACAGGCAGAAAGGCAAGTGGGAATACAATAAGTCTGGCTTAGTGCAAGCAGCCACTGTTGTCTTTTTCTTGTGTTCCAGCTTGTGCAAGGACTCTAGAGCAAGCAGAAATTTTGCACTGGATCCATCCCACAATCATGTCTCTCCTTAGTGTCCTTTTTTCTAAACTAAGATGGCTCAAATGCTTTAACATGTACAGCAAGCCCTCCAACCCTGTGATTGTTTTTATTGTTGTTTTCTGCAGTTTTTCAAGCTCTTCAGTATACTTTTAGCAATGCAGAATTATATAAAACATTCCAAATGAGGATCCTCCAGTTACTTGTCGAAGGACATCACTAAAACACCATTTTTATTGTCAGCCTCTTTCCTGATGGTCCTCAACATAGAATTGTTGCTGCATACTGAGCTGCCATTTTCAACAAGGTACCCATTACAATTCCAAGGTCGTTTTCAGGCTCCATCATGTATATATGAAAATTAAGATTTTATTTTTTTTGCCTGAAGGTACATCACTTTTCACTTAACTACACTGAATTTCATATTCCCTTTTTTGACCATTCACCAGTTTGAAGAGGTACTTCGGGAGTTCCCCTTATGTTTTTATTGTCCTGAACAATTTGGTGTCATCTACAAATTTTGAATCCCTAGCAGTCCCTAAACCAGGAAAAATATGAGAAGTGGGTCAAATAAAGTTGTCCAAGGAAGATAATAAAGTCTGTTCAGAGATAACAGATAATAAAATCTGGATTCCAGAAGAAAATAATGAATGTGTTTCTTTTTCCATGCTAGTGCTGTTCCCATTATTTCTGTAGAGAGACAACGTGCCCTGCTTTTCTTCAAATTGTAATAGTATTTTGCAGGGCAGGCTTTCCAAGAACTTTATATATCTTTTTATGCAGTGCTTTGTTGTTCAGAAGGCACTCTGCTTTAGATTGTTGCCTTTCCTCAAACTGCAGCTCTTTCAGCTGCATGTATTCACGGAGGAATGTTTGTATGGATATCACTGTGTGCTTGTGTTGACCATTCCACCCCTCTTGCATAAGGAGATGTTCAGTTTTGCCATACTGCAGTCATGTCAGAGGTGACTGGCCTGGCAACCTGTAGCACTCTGTTTTGGCTGACTGAACACATACACCCTGCTTTCCTAAGCATGCCCTATTTGTGATACTATATCACTGAGCGGCATCAGGGGAGCAGGAAGGACCTGCTGAATCCTTGCCTTACCCCATATTTCACTGTGTGTATCATATAAGCAATCATTTTTCTTGACTGCACATGGGAGAGGTTCAGAGAAGGCATTGTTGTAGCTGTTTTTTGGCTCATTAAGTAGCTGGTAAGCGTCTCTGTTTTTTCCTTTGCTACATTTTATAACATCTGTTTTCATATTAAAATTCAACAGTCTCATGTCCACGCTGGTGGGGAGTGGGAGGGAACTTTCTGTGAGTGGGGTGGAGCGACTTGCTGACATTACACAGAAGTGACATCATTGCATCGGGGACGTTGCACGGCAACATTCTAGTTTTTGGGCAAAACTCTGTGGTAAAATCAACATCAAACCATGGAGTTTTGCCCCAAAACCAGAGCATCGCCATGTGATGTCTCTGATGTGATGACATCACTTCCGCATGATATCTGCACATTGGGGACGTCACATGGCAACGTTGCTGTTTGGGGGCACGTTTTTCCCCACTAGCCAGCTGGCCAGTGGCTAGCAGGAGCCCCAAAAACTTGGAACTGGGAAATGGCAACCCTACATTTTAATGGTTAGTTTTAGTACAAATACGTTTCCATAGTAAATATTTTTTCTATTTTTTTGTACAGCAAAGAAATGTATTCAGAGGAACAGTCTATAAGAAATAAACTGTAAAGAGAGAATGAATGATTATTCAAATAAGATTTTTAAAATGAAATGAATAATGTTATTTCCTTACATTTCCACCCTTTGCAGTGGAGACTAATGTTGTGTTTTGTTTTTAACAAGTAGCAGCTTAGGATAAGCCTTAGCATGGAGGAGATGCAAACCACTTCCATATGATTGAAAAGCCAGAGAGCTGGGGCAGTTTCCTGAACCAATCAGGCCTGGGCAGAAAAAGCATTTACAGTATTTAATAGCAAATCAGCTTCTGAAGCTGTAAGCTAGATTTCTGTACTGTCAGCAAACAGAACATTGTTTTAAATTCTTTGTCTTTTAAATGCTGTTCGGGGAGCTGTTAAAGTTATAATTGATACATAAGAAGAGATTTAGAATTTTATACTCCAATAAACTGGTACATCTATGTAGATTAGAAGGATGAGATAAGGAAAGATACTGTCCTGTGAGAATGGGAAAAAATACCATCAAACTATTTTTTTAAAAAAACACGTTTTAGGCACAGAATCCAGCTGTGTAGCCCAATTACAGCAATAGTGAGGAAATTAGGAAAAGGAATAACTTCCCCACAGTGTTTCTAATCAACTGACAGTACAAAGAAATTGTGCAATTTGTATCTTGTGATGCTTGCTTTCTTATTTTATGTCTTCTGGCCATACTAACTGCTGCATCTCAGCCATGAACAATATAGGTGACCTTAGGCAGGATGCTTTCTCTATTTGTAACCTATCTCACAGATGTCTAGGTGGGATACACAGAAGATAAGTTATTTATTGTTTCTTTGCCCTGGATCCTTACAGTAAGGTGGATCAGAAATCCCTATGATGTAAATTGCTAAATTGTGGATGATTTTAATTGCTGCCATTTTATACATGGAAAACAGGATAAGATATAAGCTATCATCCCTAAAACTTGTTTCAGGTACAACAAACTTGTTTGCAGATTGGATTAACATTGCATTCTAGCTTCCATGGCAGTATTAAAAAAAACTGTTCTGCTAAGCCCAGGAAGGATGCAGCAAGTGAGAAGATAGTCTGTGATCTACTATGGATGACCTGGACAATTTATGATGGAACATCCAGTGCTGAACTCTTACAAAGAATGCTGGACTCAGGCAGGATTTGGTCTGATCCCGCAAGGTATTTCTTATATTCCTAACTAAAATGGACAATCAGGATCTCTCAAAATAAATTGGCCATAAGACATCCATAGCATGCACATTTTCTTTGTGAATTAAAAACTCATTATGTATTCTGAGCAATCTTGGAGGAGATGTATTATCTGGACCCATTTCAAACTGGATGGCCTGGGTTTGGCACAGAAATAGACAGGAGTCACCCTGGCTGATGATCTTACAGTGCTGGGTTTGGTGATGTCACAGTGCTACTGACACTTGAAAGGCAAAAAATCTGCAACATGGATATTAATGAATCAGAGCTCGCAGCAAATGTTTAGTTAATGCAACATGGACACACAGTTTACATTTACTCTACTACCAAGCTGTGCATGTGTGCTACATAATGGTCCTTTCCGCATTTGCCTGCCACTCCAGATTTTCTCAGTGTTTGAGTCGAGGCAATTTAAGTCCATGGCAAAACAGCATCCTAATAACCCTGGACAACAGGCTGAAACCGAGCTGACCACTGAAGGGAGGTGATGTAATGCAGAATGGGGAAAAAACCCGGAATAAAAAGAAGGTTGAACTTGATTTTAGTGCTGGGGGGGGGGGGGTGCTGAATTAAAAAGAAGGTTGAATTTGATTTTAGTGCAGAATTGCTTGGAGGATACCACGGTGAATATTAATTAAAAGGAGAGTGCAGAAAGAACCCATGTTGGGCTAAAATGCAAGACCATAAAAGTTCCGATTAGCCCAGCGTTTTCCAAAGAAAAAGAAGAGACTGGATTTATACCCCACCCTCCACTACCCAAAGGAGTCTCAGAGCAGTTTGCAATCTCCTTTCCCTTCCCCTCTCCACAACAGACACCCTGTGAGATAGGTGGGGCTGAGAGAGCTCTTTCAAGAACTGCTGGTGAGCAAACAGCTCTGAAAGAACTTGTAACTGACCCAAGGTCACTCCAGCAGCTGCATGTGGAGTGGGGAATTAAACCCAGTTCTCCCAGATTAGAGTCAGTGCTCCTAACCACTATACCAAAGTGCTCAGCCAGTTATTTCTGGAAAGTTCACTAATAGGATGCAAATTCGGTAACCTACCCTTAATGTTGTTGTTCAGACTCTGGTATTCAGTGGTATATTGCCTCTGAACCTGGAGTTTCTGTGTAGCTCTCATAGGTTTATTCATGACTATTAGTTATGTGTTATGACTTTGTTTAATCTCCTTTTTTATTTTTTTTATTTTATTTTCTAAGACACTACAAAGACAAAATACTAAACTAAAATCCACTAATCTAACCCTAAGGTATACAGACCAGGTTTTTAACATGAATAAAATAATAATGCTTCAGTTATATTTAAGAAAATAATTAATATATCTAGACGTTCTCAGATAGACTTATCTTCTTACCCTAAAAATTTAAAATACATAAATGACTGTGTTTAAAGCAAGTGAATACAAATTCAAAAATAAAACTTTCAAGATAACAATAATTATTCTTCCTTCTCTTTTCTGTTTTGTCTTTCAGGGGTCTTGGAGCTGCTGCTCCTTTTTCTGCATCAGTCTTCTTCTTCAGATGCATTACTCGCTGAAGAGTCAGTACTTTCCAGTCCATATATGCTTCCTTGCTGTTCCAATTCTTCCTCTGTGGATGTTTTCTCCCTTCTTTCCAGATGTTGTTCCAGGAATTTCTTTGCCTTTGCAACAGAGTCAATCTTTTGCTTCTTATCCGTATAGTTAAAGGCCAAGCCCTCAGGTGTAATCCATCTGTATATGGTAGATCTTGCTTGCAAGAATGTAGTTAAACTTTTATAGGGTTTCCTCTTCTTCCTGAGTTCAAATGCAATGTCCTTTAAAACTTTAATCTCTTCATCTTTGATCTTCAAGGAAGTCCTGTTGGTGGCCTTGAGCACCACATCCCTGTTAGATTTCTTGAAGAATCTCACCATAATCTCTCCTGGCAGGTTCTTTTTCTTCAGAAATTTAGGATAGGTCCTATAAACCATATCCATATCACTTTGAAGTAGAGCAGCTTGTAAATCTGTCATTGGAGTCAATGCTTCACTCAACACTTGTTTGAGATTCTCACCTTTTTGTTCAGGGACACCTTGAAATCTTAGAAAAAATGTTAACCTTTCCATTTGTAGCTTCAGAAGATGGTCTTTATCTGAGGTTCTTTCTTTTTCTACCACATCCAGTCTTAAATTAATATTTTCTGTTTTGGCTTTGACTTTTTCCATTTCTTTAGCTGGCTGCTCAGATCTGGTGTTAGCATCAGCAATCTGCTTTTGTAGAGTGTCCAGTTTAGAGTTAACAGTCGTCAGTTGTTCCATCAGAGGACGCAGTGCCATAGCTAGCACAGAAGTCAGGTCTGTACTTACTTCAGGCTTTGATGCCGGAAATGCTGATGCAGTTTTAGGAAAAGGCTTGCGTCTCGTCACCATTTTTTCTCCCCGTCCAGTCATTGTTATTGTTAACAGTTTCAGAAAGCTGCAAAAGGATTCAGAAAGTTCTCTTAATCAAAGCTTCTAAGTAGTTTGCAGGCACTTGTTTAAATCTCAGGCATTTAAAGAGACAGAGTCCCAGGTCCTAATAGAGAATCACCCAGTTTAAAGGGGGGGGGGATTTAAAGTTTAAATCCCCTGCTCTTCGCTTCCGGTTAAGACTAGAGAATCGGATCAGACACTCACAGATTTTGCCATGCGTCTCAGGTAGGCATTTTTTTCTTGTTGTTTAATTTCGGTCTCTGCAGCCATCCAGTGTGCACCTCTGCATGCCGTCAGGCGCCATGGCAGCAGGACCTATGGAGGCAGAGGGGAGCCTTTATCCCTTGGTTGCCACCTCAGGAGAGGCTTCCCCTCATGCCACAGGCAGGATGCCCCCTACAAGGGCTCCTGGGGGCCTGAAAACCAGTTGGCACCCCTCCTGTCTGCCGGATCTGGGTCATGTCTCCCGGAGTTCTCCAGAAGTCCATCATCTCCTTTTAAAGCCTGTCTCCATCACACATATTGTGGTAGTGAATTCCATAAATTAATTCTGCGTGGTCTGAAATATAATTATGGGGAAGGGGTTCATCCCTAAATCTTCTACCAGTCAATTCATTGGCAACTCTTAAGTAATGTAGCAGTCTGTGGAAATTATCTAAAATAATCCTTTTCTCTTTCCTGTTTAGCTCAGGCAAATCTCAGGATCTTTAGACCTCCTTTGTTCCTGCTCCCCAATAGATCTTCATCGAGTAGTGCAGTAAAGTATTGCATTTCATTTGAGTATCTGTTTGCTATGTAACTTACTAGCTTACTTGTGTATGTGAGACCTCATTCTTTAGAATTCAAACTCACAAGGAAATGAAATACTTCATAATTCCTTTGCAACATTACCCTTGCCAGTAGCATGGCTGTGCTGTGCTTTCTGCTAGTGAAATGATTCACTTTCCACTTTCAGGACAGAAGAGTGTGGACCTCAGAAAGTGAATAAACTTCTGTCAGACTCTGCTTTCTGGGTGTTGGAGTCTGGGGTGGATATGCCCTCCAGCCTCCTCCTTTCTTTAGCACATCTCACACACGTCTTAGCATCTCACACACATCCCCAGCCCTTGGCCCACCCTCTGATTGCTTAGGTACGGCTGGACCTATCCTCCCAGACTGCCTTGGTATTGCGCTAAATAAAGGCCTGCTTGGAGATGGGACTACCCTGGGCTCTGCCAGTGCCCTCCAATTATAGGTGGGGCCTGGCTTACTCCCAGTTTCTGAGCCAGTGAGCTTCCCTCAGTCCTTTTCCCTTATCAGCCCTGTCCAACCTGAAGATTCAAAGCAACCTCCCGCTGGCTAGTGTTACTCCCAGGAAGTCACCATTCCCTACCTCTGCCTGTCTCCAGGCCTCTTCTGTGGTTCTTGTCCCTGGGAGTGTTGGCAAGGCCTCCTTTCTGCTTCCTCTCCCCAGACTGCTCCCGTTAGGTGATTCTGCTTTAGCTCACCCTTCTCACCTTCCCTGGCTGCATCTGCTGCTTTGCTGCTGCCTTGGCCCAAGTGGGTATGGGGAGGGCTTTTCCTGCCCCGGTAATACTGCTGCAACCTCCCAGCCTGGTCCTGGCACTAATGGTGGATCGGGGGGGGGGGCATCCTCTGGCCCTGACATTTCTGTAGCCTCCAGGCTGGTCCCTGAAACTAAAAGTGTGGAAAGAGCTTTGCCAACCCCAGACAACTTCTAGCTGCTGAACAGTTCCTCAGACTGACCAGTTTTTTTTAAAAAAAATATGTAACAACATTTCAGTGATGAAATGAAACTAATTTGTTTTCGTGTTGTATATTTCTGATAATCACCTGTTGTTGAAACCTGTAGTGCTCCTTTAATGCTGAGGTATGCATGATCGCTCTTCTGTGCTTGCATATACATAATATAATGTTTCTGATGGGAAGGATGGAAACCCGTGGTGCAGCCACAGCAGTTGTATCAGCTCTGGGGAAAGGAGTAAAAACAAAGAAATTGCATACAACACAGACTTCCTCTTGTTAGGGTATATGCACAGAAAATTGCTTTTGTTATTATTCTATTCTGAGAAAATTGTTCCCTTGTGGCCAGTGTACTCTTGAAAACAAAATGAATTTAATACCCATTGCTTATAGTTTGGGATAGAGGAAGCATAACATTTTCCTCTGTTGCACAATTATTTTCCATTCTGACAGTGAAAGGCTCCTAGAATAATAGTTAATGCTTGCCATGTTCAGTGTTATCAATTTTATTTTGGGTATCCCTCTGTGATATTTCAGTTTCTTTTACTACAGCACACATGTATATTCTTAACAAGACAATATAATCCCTTGAACTGGGTTAAGATACCATAAAAGTAACCAACAGTTTTGTGACTGCTAAAATAGCTGTCTCTAATCACATCATTTTAGGCATAATTAAAAGCATTGTGTTCTTCCATGTGTCAATGTAATATCTATATGCATCAGTTTTCATTCATTAAACTTTGTTCTATTTGAAAGATGCTCATGGGGACCATGCAAAATAGTAAAGACAATTCTTCAAGTTACAAGAATGGCCATTAGCCTCAGAATCATCATTATACTGGTAAATAGTATGGATGATTATTTTAAACTATATAGTAATTGAGATAACAGGGTCTATACTAGTGGATCTTTGTCATATGGAGAACCATTGTTCAGTGTTCCCTCAATTTTTTTATCCCAACTGAGCAGAGCAGTTCACATCCGGAGCCGAATATAACTGCTGTAGTCTTAAAATGGGCGAAGGGCAGTGCGAGACCCAGTGCAGCTCCAGATTGCTGCTAAGCAGGGCTTCCTGTGTTAATACGCAACCACTCACGCGCATGGCTTAGAGGGAAGACGGCCTCTATTCTGATGTTCTTTCCATTTGATTACCCCGTGATCACTGTTTTGACAGAAACTTGAAAAGGATAAGCATGGAGTATATTTATCCCACCCTTTGTCCACGGAGCCCAGGGTGGTATACATTGGTCTTCTTCACTTTATTCTCACAACAACCATGTGAAATAAGTTAGGTTGAGGGAGAATGGGGCCAGGATCATTCTGTGAACTTTATGGAGTGGAGGTTTGAATCTGGGTCTCACTAGTCCTTTTCTGACACTAACCATTATATGTTCCACCAGCTCTGCTTAGGTGCAGTATTTATGGGCAAATTAAAATTTGCACTCATTCTTAATATTTATGTTTTTTCTAAAGCAATTCATTGTTTTATGTCCATGGAGAATAATAAAATAGAAGTCTATTTAATAGATAGCAACACTTGTTAACTTCATGGACACAGTGTTGAAAGACATTTATTTGGTAAGTGGAAGACAGAGAAATAACATACAATAAGCTGACATTATGGGAAGGGTAGAAATGATCTGAATATGTTTAACTCCCCAATTCAAGCATTCTGTACTTCCTCTGCGTCCATATATATTTTAAAATTCAGAAATTTCCTATAGAACTGTAATTTCCTTATACAAATATGCCTTGTTAGCTCTTCACTGTACTGTTTTCCCCCTAAACATTATTTTGTGGTGTTTTAGGCCAGTTCTCACTTTCCCAGCAAGTGTCAGTTAAATATCCCTGAAATATTCAAAAATGTGGCATTTAACTTTGTTCATTCCATTCATCCCATACTCATTGCCCTACTTTCCATGCAGTTATCCAGGCTTTTTTTAATATGAACAGAGTGATAATGCTATTTCTTGGAAAACTTCTCTTACGTATTTGTTCAATCATTCTTTGGCGGCAGTAAACTCTAGCCAAGATTAATGATATATTCTGAGTATCATACAGGGTTTGTTAAAAGAAGGGAAACTAAAAACATATCTGAGGAACCTAATAAGATTATTGACCTGTAGGGTAAGCAGATTGTAAAGGTTATTGCACATTCTGAATCAATAGGCAGTTGTAAAGTTGTTCATAGTTGGGACTGGCAAATATTCATAAATTTGTAAACCACACTGGGAAGTGCCAACAGCACAAACTTTACTGTTAGATTTATCCTACAGTATTTATTGTAGTAGAAAGTCAATAAAGTGGCCTTAGCTTTTAGCAGTGTTTTGTGCAGAGGTTTGCATTTCCTTTTTAATGTCAGTCCTGCTTAAGAAAGCAATATGTAGCTCAGATTTAATTTTTACTTGCATTAACTGGTAATCACAGGTGATGAGAGTGGCATACACTTTTATATTGCATAGTATATTGAATTAAGGTGTAGCTGAAATGGACTTTCATTAGCTTCATCAGCACTAGCAATTCTGTACATTTCCAGTGTGACATACTTTGCTGTAGGATTATGACTTGAAGACCAGCTGGCTTTTTGTTGCAGAATTCAGAAATATTTTAACTTTCTGACAACAATAAGCAAAAAAATAATCAGTCACAGTAGTGAAATGAAAGAATGAATGTGTGAAGTTTGTTTCGCCACTGTTGATGTCCAGTGTTTGCATTTTGCAGTGTCTTTACTGCTATACTGCTGTTTAATATTTTATATGCAAACTAATTGAAAATGCCACACACACATTCCTCTTTCCCTTTCAGTAATGTTTTACTCAGGAGGCAAGAGTTCATATGTTTAGGTACCTCTGAAAAAAAACTACAAGTTCCTTCCAGCAAAATGCTATTCAGAGTTCTTTGTCAAGAGCTTCAGTTCACTTTATATAAAGCGATTCCATTAAATTTGCTACCACTATTCCATTAAATTTGCTATCAAGCACATAGCTACCAGCGCTAGTTTAGGTTCTATACCGTATTCTTGTGTTAATTTACTTTGTAATGTAAACTTCCTTAACCTAAACCACTGTGGTGTTTTAGAATTATGTTAGTTGCCTAATATTGGAAAGTAGAAAAATAAACATCTATTTGTAAATAATAAAAAATTGTGGTTTTAAAATTCTTTTTTCTTAAGATTTGAATTGAGGAGTTGCCAATAGGACTTAAGTATTGCTTTATTGACAAGTTAGTTATGACAAATGCTTGACTTTTCACGTAAAACTTAAATAATGGTACTCAATATCCAATACAGGATGAAGTTGAAAGGGTCCAATTGTATTAAGCCAAGTTCTTTAGAACATGTGATGTAGGTGTACACCAAGTCAGACACTGATCCAACTTGCTTATTACTCCCTAGTCTTACTAGCAGTAGCTTTCCCAGATCTCCAGCGGCAGTATTTCCTGAGTCATCTGCCTGAGTTTCTTGTAATTGGTGATTCCAGACATAGAACCTGGGACTCTGTACATGCAAAACTGTAGTGTGCCACAGAACTGTAGCTCTTTGCCTTTATATTAACTTATGGCTATTTATGTAATCTTTTACCAAGGGCAAATATAAGAAAACAATTGTAATGTTGAACTCGAAGGTTTCTACTTTAGAGTAACCTTGAATGAAGGATAGATTTAAATCAAATATCAGAAATTTTAATAGTAGAAGAAAGGCTGTGAAACAAATATCCAGGGGTGGGAGAATTGAATCACTGGATATTTTAACACAGTGGTCAAGCACGCTTCATGAAAGTTGTAATGATCCTTATTTCTCTCTGATAAGGAAGAAGCACACTGTTGCTGCAGTCCTCAGTAATGAATGTACATCCTGATCTTTCCTTATAATTCTTGCTTGAGTGGTTTCCCCACACCACCACTCCAGGCCAGATGACAAAAGTTTTAAAAGCGGTTGGGGGAGCTTCTGAAGCAAGAACTGCAGAAAATAGCAGGTGGGGTGTACACATATTAGTTCCCCATCTGATTGTGGGCAATCTGTATTCAAAGATTTTTTTTTAATTGTCAGAATTTTACTAGAAAAAAACTAGTGCTATGATCCTCAAATTGTTCTGTTTCTTTGTTCACAATCGAATGGTTTAGTGTCTGTTTTGTACAGTATTGTCAAAACAGTAACGATGTCTGTTCCCAAATGGTATAATTGTTAGTAATCATTTTAATTTGTCTAATTTCTGTTTTCTGTCACCTTTATTCTCTTGTAATATGTTAACTTTTACTGCAACTAATTTAATTATGAAGTGTGCACTGCAGTAGTTATTGACCTAGTTTTTGGCTGCTTAATATATTCCTCTTTCAAAAAAATCTTTCTACCCACCCCAACTTTATGCACTGAGTTAATTTATTTGGAGGTTTTATCACATATAGAGAGGATTTTTCCCCTTTTCCATCAATGTATATTAATGCAAAGAAAATATTTAGATTGAGTAAATACAGACTTCTGAATTCAGTTTCTAAGAAACCTTTCGTTACATAATCTCAAAATTTCAAGAATAGAGGTAACTTAATTTAGTTCAAAAGCCACACTCTTTAAATGAGCAGAATTATCAGGAAACAGTACTACATTAATGCACCCTGCCAGAGGCTGAACTCTGCATACAAAACACTTTTTCATGTTTTCCTTGAACTCCTTTGATTGAGTCTAACATTCAGCTTATGCTGAATGAGCTCTGTCTCAACCTTGGCAGGAACTGAAGAATATTGATATCTGTTGTAATGAATAGTGGAACAGCAAAGCGCTTAAGTGTTCTGGCACAAGTACTGTCTCAGTATGATGAGCTAAACACAGGCATTGTTCAGTGAGCAGTCTCTGTGTCATTTTGGAAATTAAATCTTGGCTGGCTAACATTAGGTCTGTGTACACACATTGAATTTCTTTGTCTGTTTTGCTGTGGTATCCATTCATAATTAAACATTTCAAGCAAAGTTCTAAAGAGGTCCTTGAATGCCTCCGTCTTTAAATATGCCCTGAAACAAGCATTTGAAGCAAGGATGACATAGCCCTTTTCCTTTTATTTGGTGACATTCCTCTGTTAACATCAAAAAACCCAAGAGCACATTCTTATACTAGATACAGTTACAACTGAAAAACAGCATAGATATTTATGACTATTTTCAGTTGTATGATGGCTGTAAAAAGAATTTTACAATAGTATTGGTTTGTGGTGGCACATGTATACATCAGTGTCTTCTCAACTTTCAGCAGTGCTATAATTTGTTTCAGAATAATTCAAAAATCAATCCATCCACCCAACAGACTAACAGTGCAATCCTAAGAACAGTTACATCATTCTAAGTCTATTGACTTGCGTTCTTAAAATTAAATTTTCCCATTAAGCAGAAAAATATAGTAAGGGGGCATTATTAATGAATCACAGTAGCAAAATGATCTTAAGAAATGTTATTTACCAACTGTTTAACTGGATGTGCACCAATCAGTTGCCCTAGTTTAGCAGCATCTGATTTTGCTTTATTGTCTGCCTATATGTTCAAGGGATGGCTCAGAGGTAGGGATGCCAGACTCCAGGTGAAACCTGGGGATCCCCCGGAATCACAGCTCATCTCCAGAGAGATCAGTTCCCCTGGAGAAAATTGATGCTGTGGAGGATGACTCTATAGCATTGTACCCCACGGAGGCCCCTGTCCTCCCCAGGCTCCATCCCCAAATCTCCAGGGGTTTCCCAACCTTACCACCCCCATCCCCTGGTCATGGCCTAGGTTGACCTGGCAACCCTAATCAGAACTGAAACATGATCAGCATTCCCTAGCAAGATCACAGGCTTCTGTATCACCCTACTTTTACTCTGACATTAAAGGATTACGTAAACAAGAACAAGGTTAAGATCTGAGTCCAGTTGCACCTTAAAGCACAAGAAGTTTTCCAGGGTATAAACTTTCAAGAGTCAACGCTTCCTTTTCAGATGACTCTTGAAAGCTTATACTCAGAAATCTTGTTGGGTTTTAAGGTGTTACTGGACTAGAATCTTGCTGTTCTACTGCAGACTAACAGGTCTGTCCACACGAAAATAACAAAGTCATTATCTTCTGAATAGAATAGAATGAGGTTTATTGTATATGGCCGTTGGCCATTACAATTTTTAGATAAAACTGGATCTCTAATATCTTAATATACACATTTAATTATTAAATTCATTTATACAATATCTAAAATACCTCAGACTAAAATTGTGTACAGCATTTACAGATTCCAATTGTTAATTCCTTGCATCTCAGTAAGCTGCATTTCTAAGAACCACCTTTGGTCTAGCTTTCCTGGCTGCTAATGCAAAAAGTGCTAGCTTATAAGATACCAAAGGATTCATATCTGACAAGAGAAAAAAAGCTTATCACTATCAGAAAAATTGTGCAGTTGATTAAGTATTTGAGATAAAAATCTCCTTCTGAGATCCAAATATAGTGGACAAACCATTACGTAGTGAAATAGATCTTTAACAGAAGTTCCACATAGACAAATACATTGTTCTAGGGGGATTTTTAGATATCTTCCAGTCAATACTTCTGATGGCATGTTCTGAAATTGTAATGCTGTGAATGCCACTCTTAGACTATGGGCAGTAATGTTTAATTCGTGAGTTATATTCAGATAAGTCTACAAGGATCAGAGTAGGTGCCTCAGGCTCTTTGGCTGAGGACAGACTGGCAATATGGGGCGGGAGAGCTCCACTTCAAAAGTGGGGGAAGGGAGCCAGTTCAAACAGCTGCAGTTGTTCCCTGGCTCCCTTCTGTACTCACCCGCTTGGGAGCTGCTTCTCTTCCGCCTCAGAGGGACACCGGCAGATAGCAGTGTCCAGGGGCCATCTCCCGCTTGGATCCTGCTTCCTGGCTGTGTGGACGGGAGAAGGCGGGATTCAAGCAGAGGTGGCGGTGTGAATGTGTCACCACAGAGAGATGCGCATAAGCACTCATGCGATCATGCGCACAAGCAGCTCCAATACAGGAGGTGGGGGATTTTAAATTTTTAGACTGCTGCTGCGGCCGTGCACCTATGCGCATAGGCGCCCATGTGCCTATTGCCAAAACGGCCCTGCCATGAGCCGCGGAGGCGGGCCTGCCTGGGGCCGCTCCACAGCAGTCTGAATGCTCCATTCTGGCATGCTAATGCAGGAGTCTGGCCAGTGTGAACGGCCGGCCCTGGACCCGTTTTCCCCGTGGCTTTTGACCCCACTTCCCTTCCGCTTCAGAATCCCAGTCTGTCCTCAGCCTTTGACTAGTGAAATATCAACAAGAAACGGGGTAAAGCAAGGCTGTGTGTTAGCCCCTGCACTTTTTAATTTATACATAAATGACATCGTTCCCAGGCTAAATGGCCCTGAATTGTGATAGACCAGCAGAAAACATCAATACTGCTTTACACAGATAATATGGTTTTATTTTCCCTTACTAGGAATGGTTTAAGGAGACTTCTGGACAAACTAGGAGAATATTGTAAAGAGGAGGATCTTAGTATCAATTATTCAGAAACTAAAGTAGTGGTCTTTCGGAAAATACCTGAAAGACACTCTTGGAACATGCAAGGTATCCCAATAGAACAATGCAAGATCTATAAATATTTGGGATTAATTTTTAGTGAAATGCTGAACTGGAATGTGCATGTGGCCTCTATTAAAGCATCAGCAACTAAGATGACAGGAGTAATACAGAGATTCTACCAAACGGGGAGGGGGGGCTTTCTCATAGATCCAGCTCTCAAGCTCTTTATCAGTAAAGTTATCTCCCTTATGTTGTATGGAATAGAACTTTGTGGCTGGAAAGAACAAACATTTGCTAGTTTGGAGACAATTCAAAACCTTTTTCTGAGGCATCTTCTGGCACTACCCAAAGGGACACCAGCAGCCTTATTGCAGGCGGAACTTGGTACTCCCTCAATCAGGGTTCAAGCCCATTTAGCTATCCTGAAATCATGGAAGAAATACCAGTTGTTACCAAGTGAATCATTTAGCGAATGTAGTTATTGTGCCCTATTAAGTAAGGATAAAACTTGCTCTGTATCTTTTAATAACATTATTTTTCGATACACTGTACCAGATGACTTACTTAGACCCTGAGGGAATACCCAAGATCTACGACAATGGGTATATAATGGAGATACTTTAATAGATAATCAGTTAATTGCTCAGTCAAAAACTGCCCCTTGGTATAAAAGACAGATCATTTAAGAGCCTCCTATTTGATAAACATTATCTTCTGCTAGTTGTCACAGTTCCATAGAACAGCAAAGTTCCACTTCAGCTGTTAATACTATTGCCAGTTGGTCACTGAAGAATGTGTATTGTACAGCTTTCCTTACCCTTTGTGAAAAAACTTTATGATTCTAGCATTTTTAATTCTATTTAATTTTCAATACAGCTTTCTCTTGTTTTAACAGCAGTTCTTCACTGACCTGGGGATGGCCATGTTGATCCTGTTAGTTGTCTAATACTCGTACAATATTATGAAGCAACCTAGGTAGTTTTGCCTTTAAATATTTCAGTAATAACTCTTTTTGCTGTTGGTGTCTGAGAGATGCATCTGTGCAGTGTCAGTCAGCCAACGTGGTGTAGAAAGCAGAGCTGGAGAACTCATCAGTACCAACTAATAGCCGGACTATAGGGGTAGAGGTCCATCTGGATGCTGAAAGAATACCGCCATCACTCACCATTTTTACTAGCTCTTATAATTTTATATGCTGTGGTTTTATGTAAATTTTATGTTTTAACATATTTTGATGTTTTAATATATACATATCCTGTGAGCTGCCCTGAGCCTGCCTCGGCAGGGAGGGCGGGATACAAGTCAAACAAACAAACAAATAATAAATAAATAATAGTAGCATTCTTTATTGGTCCAAGATATATTCCATCATTTTTATTTCATCATGGAGTTCAGAGACCCTAAAGAGCCACTGTCCATCAGAGTAGACAATATTGTCTTCCTCTGAACAAAGTTTGAGTCCAGTGGCACCTTTAAGACAAACAAAGTTTTATTCAATGCATGAGCTTTTGTGTGCTTGCAGGCATCCTCAGATACAATGAAATAGAGGTTACCAGTCCATACATATAGCCAGAGGGTGGGCAGTAAATCAGCATGCAACATAATGAAGATATTTATCAGATTCAGAATAACAAGCTTAGTTTATATGGTTACCATTTAACAGAAGATGTTTTAACTGATGCAACAAGCTAAGTCATCATGGTCACCATTTGTTTGGATTCAATTCTGGGGGGAAACACAGAGAAGCAAATAAATATGTGAAAATTGGAGACCGATGTACATATCCCTCTTTATTGTGAAGTGCTAAGAATAATTAACCGAGACCTTGTTTTTACACTCCATTCATCTCCTCTCATGCATGGAGAGGACTGTATGGACTGGTAAACTCCGTTTCATTGTATCTGAGGAAGTGTGTGTGCACACAAAAGCTTATACCTTCAATAAAACTTTGTTAGTCTTAAAGGTGCCACTGGACTCAAGCTTTGTTCTACTGCTTCAGACCAACATGGCTACCCACCTGAATCTTGTCTTCCTCTGGTATAAGGAGGCTTTTGTTGATACAAGAGGCTTTCTGCAACAGAAGGGATTTCCATCCATAGAAATTTTCATGCACAGTAGGAAAGCACCACCATTAATGAAGTGGGTCTGCAAGATCCGATGCAAAGATTTTAAAACTACCCTTGTGCTCCTTTAAAATTTGTAGCATGTAGTCATTTTCATATTATATAACAGGCAGTTGGTTTGGTGACTGGAACTGCTTTAAAATAGGAAAGAATTATGTGGAAGTTGTTCAAGCTGGTATTTTACTTCAGTTTATTTTTCTATGAAATGTTTTTGCTTGCAGTTTGCTACAACATTCCTCCTTAAATAAAGCATGAATGCTGTCTTCTTTATGAATGATGATGTGGTGGTAGAGTCCAGGTTCCTCTCAAAAAATCAGTGAAGCATTTGACTGAGAGAAAATTAAGAGTGTTTTGTTTTTCATGGGAATTTGCAGGGAAGTGAAAGTAACTGGGTAAAGTAAAAGAGAGTTTGATTATGATTTAATATTTTCTTTCTTGGGGAAAATGTTTCAAATGTTTAATTAAGCTGTGCTGGAATTTAAGCACTGAGTTCCACAAAAAAAAGTCCTCTAGAAATGCAGAAAATGTTTGGGCTGCTTAATTGATGAAGAATCTCATGTTGACATAAACAACTGAAATAAGGTTTTATATTTGAAATATTAAAAAGGAAAGATAATCAAATAAAGTGTAGAATTATGTAGGGACAAACAAGTGGTGAGAGCATCGTGGGGTAGTGATTAAAGTGGAACCTGAGGAGAATAGAGTTTGTGAAGAGGACAGACTTCTGTAGAGTATAATGCCATAGAGTCTACCTTCCAAAGCAGCCATTTTTTCAGGTGAACTTGTCTTTGCTGCCTGGAGATCAGTTGTTTTCCCAGGAGATCTCCAGCCACCACCTGGAAGTTGGCAACCCTACTGAGTAACCTTGAACCAATCTCTCACACACTATAGAACTCTGAGCTACACAGTTGACCAACTGGGGGGGACAAGGAGGCAGCAGCCTGCCAGGCACATGGAAAATAATTGGGGGGGACACATTTTGCCTCTTTTTTTACCCCCCCTAGGGGTTGTGTTTCTCAGAAATCTCTTCATAGTGGAGATTGATGTATTTTGAGTTTCTTGGTGCAGGGGTTTGGCCTGGGTATTGAATTTGGGGGAGGGGGGGGGGCGTGCAGGGCATACCTTTTTTTACTAAAATTCTCATTTATGTTACATTTAAGAAGTGGGACATAACTATGTATTCAATATCTAAGCAATCAGATATTAATCAAGTTCATATGAATCAATTTTCTAGAACCCACATTGTGAGAAGTTAAATAACCTAATACAGGAAACCACTTTTCTACAAATTTGGGGTATATTTCCATAGTGGGTGGGAGTGTAGCTAAAGCCATTGGGGAGGCTGGGCCAGCAGCATCACGAAGGTGTTCCTGCTGGGGCAGCCTCCTTGATAGATTAAAGTACCCTGGCCCTGGTCCTACACCTGACAAACATCCATTTGTCTGGAATGTGTTTAAAGGCATTGGGAAGGCTGGGTCAGCAGCAGCGCTAAGATAATCCTGTTGAGCAAGGCTCCCTTATGTCTATAAGTATCCCATCCCCTCTCCTACACCTGACAGGCAACTGCCTGTCCAGTGTAGTAGGGGGAAGGGGTGGGGTATTGCAAGCCATTGTGGAGGATGGGCCAGCAGGCTCACTAAGGCATTACTGCTGAGGTGAGCTCCCTGATGGCTTTAAGCACCCTGCACCTGCTGCTGTACCGAACAGACAGACACCTGTCAGGTGTAGCAGGTGGGAGAGCAATGTGTGAAGCCATTAGGGAGGCTGGGCCAACAACATTGCTGCACCTCACAGGTGACTGGCCATTCTTGATTTCCTCAACTGCCATTAGCTCTCTGCAATCTCCTGTAACTGTTTTTTTTGTACCTTAGAATACTGAGCTCTGCTGCTGACCAGTCAAAGAGTGGGGGGTGCAAGGAAGCAGCAGCCTAGCAGCCACATAGGAAGCAATGGGTGGAGCATACTTTACCCCTTTTGACCCCCCTGGGGGTCAAATTTCTAAAGATCCCTTCTTAGTGAGCATCTACGTCATGGTAGGTGTGCTCTCCCCAAGTTTCATGTTTCTAGGTCTAGGGGTTTGGTCTGGACGTTGATTTTACGGTGAGGGGACTTTCTTTTATATATATAGAAGTGCAGATATTAAACTTTGGTTTTTTTTGGCTGGTCAGCCAGGCTGGGTAATTAGAAAGTATAGGACGTACTAGCTGTAAGGATTACAGATACAAATGTTTTCATAAGGAAATCTATAGACAAAATATACTGTATATTTTCTAGTTGGCAGTTTAAAAATTCATAATTTTTCTGGTGACTTGAGTATTACAAATCTCCCTTTCCTAAATCAATGGGGTTGCAAGCTTTCTCACACTAATTATACTAGATTTTTAGTTTTAATTAGAGCTACTCTTCTGAGAATAAAGCTTTTTACCATTAGGCTTTTTGAAACCTGTGAGATAAAAAGAAAGAGTTCTTTCAGAACATTATTTACATGATTTTAATTAATGATTATAATCTCCATGGTCACTCTTTTGCAAAAGAGCATTTAATCCCTTAACTAGTGTTCATGATTTGCATTTTGCACAAAAACTTGGGCCCTGCAGTGTTATCTCCATTTTTTTTCAAATCTTTTTTTTACATAATTTTATTTTGTTTCTGCTTCAAGCCACTTTTCCTGTAATAACACCTGTTTTTCATGCAGACTGAGATGATAGGTAGAGAAGTGAAGTTTGCTTCCTTTTGCCAAGACAAAACAGCTTCTGGCAAGGTTACGTTTGAAAACAGTTTTTCATGCAGGGATAGTATACAAGCAGCAGTGCTGTTGCCAAGATCCTCTGACTAATGAAGGGCCGAAATGATAGTGTATTCTTCTTCCTTGCTTGCAGCATGAACATGTAGCATTTCTTTTGAGAAAAGGTATTCTGATGTTTCAAACAAAGCAGGAAGTTTAACCTTCTCGGAGGTCAATGTTTTTACTGATAAGATATGGGAAAATGCAACTCTATAAACAATGTAAAGGATAAATTTTCTGCTTGGCAGTATCTGTTACACGCAATGAATTTTGAGTCTTTTCAAAGTGAAGATCTACATGAAATCTAGTATGCTTACCAACTTCTTTAGCTCTGAGCCCCTCTTTTGAAGAGATCTGTATTAATGAGTTCAAGGACTGCCTTTCGTCTGGGCGCTAGCAATTCAAATTTTGTCTTCATATCCCTTTAAGTGATTGTTTGTGGTTAACATGCAAGGTCTGGGAACATATGCAATTCATTGTTTTCAGGCCTACAGTTTGAATTGCTATATACCCTATACTGTACTGTGATAAGTGTGTGTTCAACTATGGTTTTGATAAGCCTAGTGTTTTTTAAATTTGGAGAGCAATTAAAGGATGAAATGTGCAAAGTTGTAGTAAAAATGAAATGGAGGAAATAATTCTACCAGGAAACAAAATGAATTATCATCATCTATTATCTGTTAGTAATATATAGGGGTTTGTATGAAAATTTTGTCCCAGTAAGAGTTATTCAGACTTATCAATGAATTTGCAGTGACTTGACTATTAAGATGTAGGGTTTCCAAGTCTTACCTGGCACTTGGCGGGGGAGAGTCCTTCCTCGTTTGGTATACTCGCGTGCGTGCAAAGCGTGCATGCCGCGATGATGTTACCCAGAAGTGACGTCATCATGTTGGGCACGTTGGGGGCAGGACCTCAGTATTTCGAGGGAAAACCATAGAGTCTTACCTGGCGTTTGGCGGGGGAGAGTCCTTCCTCGTTTGGTATACTCGCGTGCGTGCAAAGCGTGCATGCCGCGATGATGTTACCCAGAAGTGATGTCATCATGTTGGGTACGTTGGGGGCAGGACCTCAGTAATTCGAGGGAAAACCATAGAGTTTTCCCTCAATTACAGAGCGTCCCCCCCCCCCCGAAATGTGCCTGATGCGATGACGTTCCCCTCAGCCCAGCAATTTGGGGGTGGGGTTCCCCCGGTGGCCCAATCCCAGCCAGTGGACAACAGGCCGCTGGAGCTGGGGGTTTCCCGCCCCCGGGGGGACTTGGCAACCTTATTAAGATGTGGGTGCCTGAGAAATAAAAATGGGAAAATTCAGGGTGAGAGTGTTTTTCCCTGAGGTTACTTTTTAATTTTTTTCAGAGAAAACACTGAAAATTTGGGGGGAACTCTTGGGGGGAAAAGTCCTGCGATACATACAACATATTTTCAAAAATGAATTCATTTCTTAAATGTGACTAATTTTGTCCATAATGCTATATTGTTCTAAAATGTATATCTCTATCTTGAGGTTCTCTGTCTCTCTTGTTGTACAATATATCTTGGCACACATGCCTAGTTATTTTAAAGGGTGGCCCAGGGTTTCTAGTTTTTATAATATTAGGGACCATTTAACCTTTTATTTGTGTAAGGTTAAAATTAAATGTCACTGTATTTGTATTTTTAATCAAAAGATTACACACACATACACATCATTAAGTGGACTACAGAGCTATTCACTGTGCACATCCTTCTATTTCTTCATTTATTTTTGTGTCACATGGCACTAATCTGGATAGATTGATAGCAATTGTCTTTTATCATCTGTAGGGGCCTGCCTTTTTCTTGTTTTACATTTTGAGAAGACCTTTAAGCCTTTGCAGGTTTCTGCTGCTATACTGAACCCTCATGTCATTAGTTTGAGTTGATTTTGTGCTGGGACTGCCCCTTAGTGTTACATGCCTGTTAACAAATTTTAAAAAGCCACATGCATGCCGATCATGCACAGAGAGAGTCTGTTCTTAAAGATAAGTTTGCATTTGCCAGTTATTATGTGGTCTCGTCTATGAGACAAACTTTGAGCATTTATTTATTTAAATACTTATACCCTCTGTTTCTTTTTCAAACTCCAGTGTTCTGTAATGCTTAGAATGCTGGACTAGAAATTGGGAGATCCAGATTCAAATTCCCACTTTGCCATTCATTCATTTATTTATTTACTTCATTCACTTTCTCCCCAATGGGGAGCCAAAGAAATTTTCATTGTTCTCCTCTTCTCCATTTTTTCCTCTCAAGCCTTAGGTGGTAAGTAAGGCTGTGTGTGACTGGACCATCATCACTAGGGATAGGCACGAACCGGGAAAGTTCTGAACTGTGAACCAAATGGAACTGGGAGGTTGGTTTACAAACTGAACCAGTTTGTAGTTCATGTCCCCACAAACCCTGTTGAAAGTCCCTTTAGATGGGGTTTGCCGAAAGTCCCCAAAAACAGCTGAGCGACAGGGAGCGTTACTCAGCTGTTTCAGGCTGTCTTGTGCAGTTCCTTTAAACTTTAAAGGGACTGCAGAAGACAGCCAGAAAAACAGCTGAGTGGCAGGGAGTACTTCCAGCTGCTGTTTTTGTGGCTTTCACAGGGAACAGAAAGCAGGGGTTTAAAGGGTTTTGCTCTATCCACAAACTGCTTTAAAAGTTCATTGGTTTGCAAACCACAAACAAGGCAAAATGTAGAACAAATTTTGCATTGTGGTTCTGCTCGTGCCCATCCCTAATCGTCACCCAGTAAGCTTCTATGACAGAGCCAGGATTTAAACCTGAATCTCCCGGATCCTAGCCTAAAACTCTAACCACTCTATCACCAAACTCGCTGGATGACCTTGAGCCAGTCATGCACTCTTAGCCTAACCTACCTCATAGGGTTGTTGTGAGGATGAAACTGAGGAGAGGGGAATGATGTAAGCCACTTTCAGTCCCCATTGGAGAGGAAAGTGGGGTATAAATTAAATAAGTAAAAAAAATAAGTATATCAAAATTCATACAAAACATTTAAAAGTAGATAGCAGCCACTAAAACTGTAAAAGGCTGTGGAACCTAGAGCTCTGTGTCTGGTATGTTTTAAGCCTAAAGTTAATACATTTAAAACCAGTGCTATGAATTGCCATTGAGGCAGATGTTTTACAAGTTTTTTCCTCCTGATCTTTGTTCTGTCCCTTCTTTTATTGTGTTAAGATGTTTAGCAGAATGTGTTTGTTTTCGATTATTAGTTTTGTTTTTGATATTGTGCCTTGATTTAATACAGTATCGATAAACCAGCCTCTTGGGAGCTGTTTTGAATCCCACAATGGCCCTTCCCTTTCACATCCTGGACCTTAAAACAAATCTGGAAAACTCAATACTGGTTGTGTGTGTGTCTGCTCTTGATAACTGCTCCTCCCCAGTACACAAAACAGTATACCTCTCACAGGATAAGGAATAAAATATGTACAGTGATTACTAAGAAGTGCTTTAAAAAATAAAAGAGGTAGGAAGGTAAATGTTTAAGAAGTGTAGTGCTGATGTAGTCATAGAGGTTTCATGTATCCCTTTTCATCTTCCTTGGATAAACCCGCTGTGCTATGATACCAACTGAAAGTTCATCATAATGGGGTTGCTACTCCAGGAACCTTGTTTTCAGATACGACTACTTTCCAAATTAGTAGTCAGAACTATGGCATTTGTAGGTCATGGTCATAGTTGCTCTTAGCTCTAAAGTGAACAAGTATATCACTGCTTGCAGGAGCATTTATTGCTGCCCACTCTAGATTTCTTACTAACCTTAGCACTGACTCTTTTCTACAGTTTATCTAGTTACCAATCTTCAGTTGTTCTTATCTACAGACTGGGGGACTTGGGAACTTCTTTAACTAACTCTACTTACCGAACAGGTCTGCAGCTCCTTTTTTTTTTACTCAGCGGTATTAAACATATTATAAAAGTACAAATAGCAATATTAGGAAGTAAACATTTACTTCTTAATTGTTTGTTCGCTTTATTTGTCATCCTTGCTGATCAATGTTTAAATATTGTGGCATAAAATGGAAACACATTTTCAATCACAATTTCAAGGATATACAAAACAAATTGAATATGTGGTTTGTTTACACAATATGAGAAAATGCTATGCAATGCATAAAATCCATTCCTAAATGTCTGCATCCTTCTTTTGCTTTGTTAATTGGCTTTATGCTCTAGGGGGCATTAACACTGAAGTGAACAATATATATGTACCACATTGCATTCCTTTAGCCAAGTCAATTAATCTCCCTCTACTTTTCAGAATAGTTTCTGTTTGGTAGTTGTGCAAATTAGGCTCATTGAAATAAATAAGAAGGCATTTGATAATTCACAAACCCCAGTACAATAATCTATAAAATCTCTATACTTGTATGGACAAAACAGCTCTAGAAATCACGTGGTCGCCATTGGCCATTTAGTCACAGGAAGCCTATAATTATACATTTAGATTGTGCAGGCATATTTTTGTAATGAACCCCCCCCCCCCCCAAGTAAGCTTTCAGTGTTTTGTACAATGTATAGATTTGTGGGTTATCTTTAATTCTGTACTGAAGTAGGGAATTAAAGATGCAGTCCTAAAGCCAGGTATCATGGGCCTGTCTGCCAACACCTCCTGGGATGAGGAAGAGATGGAGGAAGCTGGCCCCAGCCCTTGGATGCTGCAGAAAGACCCATCAGACAAGATGAAGACACCATCAGGTACAGACGGGGAGTCTCAGCCTGCAGTCAGCATGCCATGCCCTCAGTCCTGCAGCCCAGGATCAGAAGCTGAAACAGAGGCTCTGCAGCTGCCAGCCCCACTTCTGGGGTCGCCAGAGGCCTTGGAGTGCTGGGAAAGGCAGGCCCAGAGGGAGGTGCAGGAGCGGCATCATAGTGAGCAGTTGACAGCCCAGCACTGGGTGACCTCTGCCTGTGGGTTGGAGTCACTGCAGGATCAGGGCTGACAGCCCTGTAGGCTGCTCAGCCATTGAAGGCTTGCCCCTGGCCTTGAATGGCTCCTGATAAAAGCAGTCAGGAAAGGGAGAGCCGGTGTGGAAACAAGTTGTTCACAACTTTTAGGTGCTATGTCTTAGATGACTGTTGCCTTGGCCTTCTGGACTGTGTCCTGGATTGTGCTTTTTGGATTTGCCCTTCTGGCTTTATGCTTGGACTTTTGAATAGCTGTGTTTTGACCCTGGACTGTTTTTGGTCTATGCCTGTTGCCTCTTGCCTCCAGTGCCTGCCTGAACTAGGAGACCAGCCCATAAACTATGGCACTAAACTAGTGTAGGGGCTAGAAATGGACTGTGCCTAAGGTTTCCAGCTGGTGGCTGGTACCTGGCAGGAGACTGGGGGAGTGGGTACATGGTAGAGGGACTTTGCTTGATGGCATGATGCCATTTCTGGGGTCAACCCAGAAGTGATGTCACATCACTCTAGGATTCAGCAGAGACTCTGGTTTTATCCTACAATTTCTAATGAACCCTAAAGCCCTGTGACATTACTTCCATGTTTGCCCTGGAAATAATGCCTTGCTCTTGAGTGACAACAATTTTTTTTCAGCCTTTTGTCCTCCTCCAGCCTACTAGGCGGTTGTAGGGTTGCCAGTGGTTTAGCAGGAGACCTGGCAATGCTAGCACTGCCAAGGGCATTCAAGGAAGATAAGCTGGTATCCTAAGTCCCCTCACACAGCATTCTGCCCCAGCATCCTAGTATTCCTGTGAAAGAGCTGTTAAATTCAGTGGGAATGGAAAAACAACTTTTTCTTGTTGTACAGTTGAGGATGCTGACTAAGTGTACATCCAAATATACCCCTCTGAAGCACTATATAAACCCCAGCCAGGACTTCCATATCTCAAAAGATAGGACATAGAACATATGACATGGGGTTATATTTCTACACAGTATGAAGCCAGATACTTACAACATAGTGTGCCCTTTTGGGTCATGACTCTCTTGCAGTTGGGTTGCAAGGCTCAAACTCTGAAGAGGAGGATCTGGTCACCTGCCCTCATAGGAAATGGTGGGGAAAGTAGAAGATAGAGCAGAGCTGCTGAATTCTGTTCTCTCCTCTTTTACCTTTCATCCCACCATTCCCAGTGCTTTAACTCACACCTCACCACTGGTGGAATCAACAGGTATACATTATGTCCATAGCTTCTAAGACCTGCACTGCCAGTGGTGCACTAAACTGATGTACTGCAAAAGATAAAGTTTAAAAGTGATTCCCACTTCAAAATTTTTGAAAAATGCTAGGTTAGAGGGTCTGCATGGTCTGTAGTGTGGGTCCTAATCCTGCCTGTTCCTTGAAGTTTGATGCTGATTAGTTCTTTGCTGGGCAGTTTGCGTTATTGCCAGTTTCATCCTTATTGTTGTTGTTGTTGTTCAGTCACACTGTCAGGTCTGACTCTTTGCGACCCCATGGACCACATCACACCAGGCCCTCCTGTCTTCTGTCATGCTCCTGAGTTTGCTGAACTTCATGTTCATTGCATCAATAACACTGTCTAACAATCTCATCCTTTGCTGTCCCCTTCTTCTTTGACCTTCAATCTTTCCCAGCATCAGGGTCTTCTCCAGTGAGTGCCCCCTTCTCATTTGGTGGCTCAAGTATTTGAGCTTCAACTTCAGTATCTGGCCTTCCAGGGAACAGTCAGGGTTGATTTCTTTTAGGATTGACTGATTTGATCTCCTTGCAGTTCAAGGGACTCTCAAGAGTCTTCTCCAGCACCATAATTCAAAAGCATCTATTGTTCAGCACTCGGCCTTCCTTATAGTCCAACTTTCATAGCCATACATTACTACTGGGAATACCATTGCTTTGACCATATGGACTTTTGCTGGCAGGGTGATGTCTCTGCTTTTTATTATGCTGTCTAGGTTTGCCATCACTTTCCTCCCAAGGAGAAGGCATCTTTTAATTTCATGGCTGCAGTCACCATCTGTAGTGATCTTGGATCCCAGGAATGTGAAGTCTCTTATTGCTTCCACGACTTCTCCTTCTATTTTACAAGGAGTGATGGGGATGGGTGCCATGATCGTAGTTTTTTTGATGTTGAGTTTCAAGGCAGCTTTTGCGCTGTCCTCTCTCACTGTTAGCAAGAGGCTCTTGAGATCCTCTTCACTTTCTGCCATTAGAGTGGTATCGTCTGCATATATGAGGTTGTTTATGTTTTTCCCGGCAATTTTAATTCCAGCTTGTGATTCATCCAGGCCAGCATTTCACATGATGTACTTTGCACATAAATTAAATAAGCAGGATGACAATATACATCCTTGTCGTACTCCTTTTCCTATTCTAAACCAATCAGTTATTCCATATCCGGTTCTAACTGTCGCTCCTTGACCCTTATACAGGGTTTCATCCTTAGAGGCATTCAAATGCCTCCTTCCTGTTTTGTACAAGAGTGTATATTCCCAGTGAGTGGCTGCAGAGAAGGTAAAAAGGCTTTCAGTGAATGTTGTGTTGTGCATTTTTTTTGTTGCAGTTCTCATATTTTTGTTCTTGCTTTGCAAAACCTATATTCTTGGAATTCCCTCCTGCCAACATCTGTGTAGCTTTTCCATAGTGGTCTCATTTACCCATGAGTCATGGAGGTGCTTGTTTGAAATGTTGGACTGTTCATGCTTCCTCCCCTGTGTGCTTGCCAGTCACAAGGTTTTTTTCCCCAGGATGGATTCCACCCCACGTCTGCAAGGCTACCCTTAACTGCAGGGCTCCGACTGGGCATGCCATGGTCCTCCCTACAGCAAAGGGTGGTGTATTTCATTTGTTCCTTCCCTTGTTGTGTTCTGTATGTAGATGGGGACAGGATGACATCTGGGAGGCACAGTGATGTGCATTTGGTTGGCTGCTTCCATATATGGCTGACATAGGGGCATTGTTGACATACCAGTCCATTATAGGGCAATGTTGCAATGGGCAGCTGCTATGTTTTCATCTCTTTGGGCCTTTTTGAAAATACCTTTTTTCTGCTGACAGTATATGGGATACCAACTACCCAGGACTTTTTTTTGTAGAATAAGCCCAGCAAGAATCCGTTAGCATAATAGACCACACCTAACAACAGAAACTCATTAGCCACACCCCCATGTTACCAGAAGAGTGGTCATCCAGCCACACCCACCTTTTGCTTCTTATTCTGTTTACCTTATTTGTTGTCAAAACCCAGGACTTTTTTGGTAGCAGGAATTAATTTGTATGTTAGGCCACATACATCTAATGTAGCCAATCCTAATGAGTTTCTGCTGTTGGATGTGGCCTATTATGCTAATGAGTTCCTGCTGGATGTGGCCAACTCAGGAGCTAGCCGGAATGCCGTTCCTGTGCATTCCTGCCCAAAAATAGCATTGCAACTACCTACATCAGTGTTGGTGATGCTGTAACCGTCTTTCTTTCTTGTATTCAGGAAAACAAGCTTGGGTAATATATGCTGATAAATAGGTGGTTTTTGATGTCAAACCATTCATTGTTATACCTCTTCCACTGATTGAGTTGGTGAAAATAATACAGATTTTAGTCCATTTGAATTACAGTGTTAAGTATATGTTGGTGTTTCAGTCCTGGTAGTGTGTTTATTTATGAAGGGCAATTTGTTTTCTCCTGCATCTTAAAAAATTCTTACAATTGCATTTTGCTGAGATATGGGTTGAAATCTGTACTGAAGATGGAGTTCATGCTTCTGAGAGTCTGGTACAAATAAAAGGAAATATAAATGGCTTCTTATGTTGTTTGGTTTTAAATACAGAAGTTTATTTTATAAAGCATTCATAGCTGAGCATGTGGCTTGTATACTATTTAAAGATCCAGAAAAGCAAAATGCAAATTTAAAAAATAGAAGTGTTCTAAAAATTATAGATGTTATTGCTGCATTGTAATGATATCTCATATATATACATATGCTCAGCTGAATGTTATTTTTAAAAATGAGATATCTGCACTCTTTCAATAATACAACAGATCCTGCTATTGACAAATAACTAAAATTCTGAAATTTGTTCTTGTGTTCCTACAAATTCACCCTAACCACCGGGGGGGGGGGGGGGAGACTTTCTCTGAAGTAATTGACTGCATGTGTTCACTGTTACTCCCCATGGATTTAATTAAATAATTACCATTGTTTCGGGTGCTGGTAACACTTTGGTCTTTTCTTTAATTGTACCTCAGGGTAGGCCAATTACAGGCCCTTCTGTCTTTGCATTGGGAACATTTTTTCCTGATATATCAATTAATTAAACTTATTACTTCACTTTAGCTGATCTAGAACTATATAGTAATTACTTAGACTTTGACATAAACATGGATGATATCCAAAGAAATACTTCTGCACACCCAGTGAGATTTTTGATATTTTTTTTCACTGAAGATGGCCATACCATATTACATATCAAATCCCATATAGTTTAGTGAAGTCCTGAGAGTTCGTTTTTGCTTGTAAATAAGTACTATAATAAAGGTTGCAGTTTTTAAACTGTGGATTCAGTATCCATAGGATATACATGTATCATTGGATTGATCCGTATTTGTGGATATAGCAGAATGTTTAAGCTGGTTTCAATGGAAGATAATTAAGCATGTACTTTAATCTCCAATGAAATCAATGGGCATTAAAATACTTAGCTTTAATTGGATCGTACTATAAAACAATCCTGGCCCTTAGAGTGGTGCCTGTTTTTTAGTACAAAGAAAATCACCAAAAACTCTCTCCCCCTGCAAAAAACAAAACAAAACAAAAAACAAACCCACACAGAGAAAGAATTAACATACTAGTTTTGGGCAGAGCAATCCTGAGCCGTGACTACTCTGTGGTGGCCAGCCGTGGCACAACTACACCACCGCTATTCATCTACCTAAGGGGATAGTTACACAGCTGCTGAATGAGAAAAAAGGTGCCCCAACAGTATTGCCGGCTGTTGTTGTGGTGGTGTCTATTGCAATTCTGCCACAGTGTTCCAATCCGGCATTGTGAGGTGGGGGCAGCATGACAGACAGAGCAGGCAGGACCAATGGGAGTCATGAGTCGAGGAGGCCAGGCCAAGCGTCCGTCACTGGCAGGGGGCGTAGACAGGTGGGCTACAGGAGCAATGTTCCTCTTCTGCCACCCCCCAAAAGATCAGCTCCGATCACAAGCCCTGGCCACCTTTCAAGGGGGCATCACCTGTCAACGCTGCTGGCATCCCACACTGGTGTTCTGCACACAGGACACCAGAGGCTGATGATAGACAAGAATGTGTGCAGGGGGTTGGACTAGATGATCCTGGAGGTCCCTTCCAACTCTGTGATTGTGTGATTCTAATGCCCCCTGCAGGCTGCTGGCCACGGCGGCCAGATGCCTGCCCTTGCTTTTGTGGGTGTCCCTGTGCCAACCCTGCTGAAGGTGGTGGGGGATGCGGGGAGACTCTGAGAGGTCCTCCCAGGAGCTTCTCAATGTTCTCCTGTCCCTCACTGGGATCCCTCACAACAGTAAGAAGCCCCTCTAGGTGCCATTGCTGATGCTGCCAGCCCCTCCATCCATTGCCACATGGGGAATGACAAAGATACTAGTGGCCCAGCCATGATGCCTAAACCCCACCTCCAGCCCTGTATGGCCTTTTCAATGTTATTACAGAATGACTCCAAACATTGCAATAATACCGTGACTGTGTTATTGTAATGTCTGGAGCCATTCTGTAATAACATTGTTTGACCTCTGTAAAAGGCCAATTGGCTGAAACATGCTTGGTCAGAGACAATAATAGCCAATCTTTTGTATTAATGTTTGATTTTATTCTGAACTGAGGTTTTACTTGGGCCTAAATTTGTTTTTATTGAATTTTGAATAAATACATGTATATTTCTGTATATTTGATATATGAGTGCTGGACCACTCATTTTCTGGCTGTAGGAACTGAAATGGAATATCCTGCTCTGCCCACGTTAAATGTTTTAAATTGGTTTTATTGTATTAATTTAATATTGTTATTTATTGTCTGATAGACTTATTTTAAGATTGTATTAAATTTGTTGTTGTGAGCCTCCCTGAGCCCACTTGCGGGAAGGGCAGGATACAAATTGAAAGAATAAATAAATATTTCCATTTTAAACACAGATCTGTTGGACCCTTATATTTTGAGTTCCTTGACCGTTTTGTTCTTAATTCAGTTCATTTTGGTTACCCACCCCCCTTTTGTCTTACATTGCCCTCAAGTCCCATAAAAGGAGTTTCCTCTATACTCTCGGAACTCTCCTGGAGAGCTTTAAAGTCATTTCATTTGTTAACTTACTATGACTAGAAAAAGAGGTTGTCTAGTTTTTAGAAATCATCAAGCTTGCCCTGTTTGGAAGATGGCTAGGGGTGGTCCTTGAAAGGACAACCTCTTTTCCTAGTCATGTAAGACAGGGGGGGGGGGGGGGGGTAACAACACAAAATAAACTGAATTAAGAACGAAAAGATCAAGGAACTCAGAATATAAGGGTCCAATAGATTTGTGTTTAAAACAGAAGCATAAATATTTATTTATTTATTCTTTCCATTTGTATCATGCCCTTTCCGCAAGGCCCTTCCTGCTAGGTTTTAAGAAATTGTCAAGCTTGCCCTGTTTGGAAGGTGGCTGGGGGTGGTCTTTGAAAGGACAACCTCTTTTCCTAGTCATAGTAAGTTAACAAATAAAGTGATTAATATGCTGACTAATAAATTCAATAAATTCAGTGAGTTAGTAACTCAGGCTAGATTGGTTAATAGCTATGACCCATAAACAAGCAGTGCTACTGGACAGTAGAATAGTGGTAGAGGAAATAAACCAGGAACAAACCAAGCCAAAAGCAAAACCAGGGGTAAACTAAGCCACCTCCTTTTCTTGGTAAAATCCCACCCCTCCCCCTAAAGGGGAAATAGGGTGATGTAAAATAGAATAAAAATGGAATATAAATAGGGATTTTAAAAGGTAAACCTTTTTGTCCCCCACCCCACCCACTTAGCAAGGGAGAAAAACAAGAAACAAGAAAAGGGAAATAAAAGATAAAAACTTTGGCCAGAGAACAGCAGAGAAGCCAAGCAAAGAAAATATATCACACACACCTCGAGTAGGAGTTTAAGAAAGAAAGGATAGAAATAAGTTAAAATGGAAGTTCCAAGGGCAGCGCACAGCTTTGAGACTGCTATCTCACACCAGAAACCTGAACTCTCCCCAGTATTGTAATGGTGGATAAAATCCTTTAAAATTCACTGTAATTAATTAAAAGGATGAAATGAAATAGAAATAGAATAAAATGAAATATAAAGAGGTGTTAAAAGAGGTAAACCAGTGTTTTTGTGCAATTTCTCTTCCTTTCCTATTTAGCAGGAAAACAAGAAAGGGAGCTGTTGCTGCTGGCAGATTAGCAAAGCTAGCCAAGGCTAAAAAGACTCAAATAAGATAAAAACATCAAAATCTCAGTACATGTAAAAATCAAATAGTGAGCAACAGAGAAACAACGCAAAGGAAGCAAAGAAAGAAATACACTTCTCAACTTGGCATGACTTCTTGCCTATTAAAACCCTTACTTCTATCCCCGCCTCCTAAAACAGAGGGAGGGAGTTAGAAGCAAAATAAATATAAAAGTATTGAAGGTAAAACTGATATAAAACAAAATGAAACTACTCCCTCTTGGCAGAGCACAGCCCACAAGCATTTAATCACTCTCAGCCTTCAGTTTTGTTGGAGGTGGCTGAGGTTGCCCAGTAGCTGCTGCTGTATGCCATCCGAGCCCCTCATTTGCATACACAAATATCCCAGGGGCAGCTGGGATCCAGATGTGCCAAATGGCATCAGTTGCACAATGGTTCCTAGATCAGCCCACAATTGCCCCTGGGACCACAGCCAGGGCCGATCCATTAGGGAGCACCCATGGCATTTGCATCTGTGCTCCCTGCCAAGGCAGGATGTCTCCCCCTGGAATGCCCCCTGAGTGATCCTAGAAGGTTCATGGTGTGGCCCTGCAGTTTTTGGGTGTGCAGGCTACACTTTGGCTGGGCTTGTTGTGTAGCATTTCCCTGTCACCCATCTGTGTCTGCTGCTGTGGCAGCATTATTGTCAGGATGGGACTCCCCACTGCTGTTGTGTCTTCAAGGATCATGTGGCTTCCGCGGCACCCCCCATTAGCAGAAATTCTTCCTCATGAACCAAAAGATCTACTAGCCTTAAAGTTGTGAGTGGGCCTACATTTTTTTTATAGGGGGGGGGGGGAAGGAATTAAAAGCGAGGAAGAAGTGGGCTCTAGTTCACCAAACCTTATGTTGGAATAAAATATTATTAGCCTTTTATTTTTTTAATAATAAAATATTTGTCTTTCAGGTGCTACAAGACTTCTGGTTATTTATCATACACTAGAGAATTAAGAGGTGTTAACAATGAAAGCCACCTGAAAAGCCATAGTGCTAAAGGTGGAACTTTTATTACCTTGGCAAATCTCTCTTCCCTTAATTACCAGAAAGACAGACTGACAGAATGGGAGAGAGAGACAGGTAGACAGAAAAAGAGAGACACAGAGAAAAAGGGGTCCCTGCAGCCCTTCCTGCCAGAGAGGGCACCCCCAAGCCCATGGCACTAGTAACAGGAGGCCATGGAGGAGTGCCGGGCCACCAGCTTGCTCCACTCCCCTCAGCCTCTATCATTGCAACATTGCTGGCAATGCAAGGCTAAAGAAGGAGCCGGGCCACCCAAAACACAACCCCCCAGGAAGCCCATCTGCCATTTTTCTAATCCAGCTCCACTACCACCACCCTGACCTCCACCAGTGGGGGTCCACGACAGCCCCCTCCTCCAGCGGTGAGCCAGAAGCATCTTTGGGACATGAGGGAGCTCTGGGGGGCAAGTACGAACTGTAGTAACTGGTTTCCTGCATGGGTTCCTTGTGGCTGCAGAGGCTGGGCATTGGGAGCTGTCTTCCAGCTATGAGGGATTTGCCATGGTGGGAGGAGAGGCTTGATGGGAGCCTTGGTGGCCATACCCCCCACCCCTCCCTTGTCCCATCTCAATTGATTCAGCTTCCTTTTTCTGCCTCCCCACTGCAACTCACCTCACCTGGAGGCTGGAGTGGCCTTGGTGTTAGGGCCTTTGTTAGGTACACCATGGCAGGGCAGGACAGCAGGACAATGGCCATGCAGTGGAAGTAGGGGTGCTGGGGACTGGCTGAGTGGGAGGGCGGGCCACAGACAGAGAAAAGGGAATCCATGTGGAGAAAAGGGAACCCATGCGCTGGAAAAAAAATCTCTGCACAGCAGGGTAAAATCTGTGTGCAAATTAACGATCATGCACATTAGAGGGAACTCTGGTTTCAACTCCATGGATGGGGTGATTGCTCTCTCTTTTAGATCAACACCTGCATATGGGGAAAAAACATGGTGGAGCAGCCACCAACGTTCCTCAGTGGCAGCTTGTACAGCATTTGACAGTTGCAGACATCCCGTCTGGCACTCCAATGTTGCAAGGGGGTCCTAGCAGGTGGCTGAATCCAGGCCATCCATACTGAATCCAAACCATCCAAAGAAATACCCCCATATGCACTATCTTACTGTCCCATGATACTGCAAAGCTTACTTGTTCACAAGATTGAATATTATATCTACAATGGTTTTATAGGGGAGATTGTTGAATAGGCCCTATTCCGACAGAATTTGCCCATGTGATCTTAATTGGATTGATACATCCTTCGTGCCCTGCTCGAATATAGTTCTTTGAAAATATAAGGTATCATTATATTAAGCCTTTAATTAACCAACCACCCCCTTATACTCCAGAAACCCTGGCTCTTTTGCTTAGTGATAGGGCTCTTAAGTTTACCTTAGCAATTGCAATATGTGTGTTCAGTGCTTTTTGCCCTTGCACCCAAAAAATAAGGAATAAGTATTTTCCGCTGTTCAGGATTTATGAATCAGTGAGCTTCTAAGAGAATAAAAGGAAAAGAAAGACCATCCATACCTGATCCAGCATCCTGTCAGAACCTGCAAGGGAAGAGTTTGGCCATCAGGTGGGATCATTCGACATACAGGTTGAAGGGGCTCCCCACCCTCTGTTGCATTTTGTGCAGGGGGAGCATTGCCAGTGGGTGTCGCATACAGTCTGGTGTGGTGGCACTACCTTTGGCCCCCTCCCCTAGCAGCTGCCTTAGGCTGCCCCCAACACACTGAACCTCCTGCTGTGTAGGATCCATGTGCTCCTGGCCCCCTGGCTGCTGGTTTCGGGAGTGGAAGATGCCATGTCCAGTGCAGCTGGATGCTACTGTTGTTGGCCAGTGGTGTTTCAGGAAAGGGTGCCTTGCTTATCTGTTCATTTGTTGCTGTTCCTTGGGATCTCAGTGAACAAGCTGCTGTACCTGTGGAGCCTGAAATCTGGGAGAGGTCAGCCACAGAGTTGCTCTCCTGGTGGTGCCTCCCCCCCCAAGTGCTTGTCCAGCAGTGCTAAGTGCTCTTTCTGTGTTTTGCTCACCACTCAGGTGTGTGTGTGCTAGCTCTAAGTCTGCAGTCAAACACCATCCTGTGCTGCGCACTCTATCTCTGGAGTTGCAGGGCAACTTCCTGGAACCGTTTGTAGGGCAGGGTGGGCTGTCATTAGGTGCCACAATGGGTTGGGGCTGTCATGGGGTGTGTGTGCTGTTTGGGTGCACACTTGGTCAGTATCCCAAGCTGCTTGGGTTCCTGAGGGAATGGCCACAACTGAGGGGGGGGGGGGAATTGGGAGTTACAATGGCCACTAATGGGCTGCGCCAGCATTTTTGCTGGTGCACTTTTGTGCCTGTTCTGAGTGGCGTTCCCATGCTGAAAATGCTTTGGGAGCTGACTGGCTGCTGCCACTCCCCCGACGCACCCACATTTCTGCCGGTGTGGGGGTTCACGTCATCACTCCACCAGTGTGCAGCTACAGTTCAGCTGTGCCAGTGCAAGTGCACCACGCAGTGCTACTCGTGCTCTCCTCTTGTGTACACAACCCTTATACCAGCATAGGTCCAAGTCATATCAGTGTAGGTGTCAGTCGGCTACCTATTCTGATTTTTCCCCCCCTCAAGATTGCTCTGTAAAACATTTTAGTCCTCTTTGGCTGGAAAAGTGCTCCTGAGGCAACAACAACAAAAAAAATCAGAGCAAACCTGGAACGTTTCTTTGTGTACTCTATTGTAGAGGTTCAGATTATTTTACTAACCAAGTTTGTAATTGTACAGTTAGCAAATTATTACTAGATTTTTATATATACACAGCATAAATAAGCATTTATTTTTCAAAGACACGTTAGAAATCTCAGTGAAACATGACTTGTAAAATGAATGGTCTTGAAAGGCTCGGTAAAGTAGAAATCAATGAAGTAATCCTTCTGAGTTGTAACAAAGAAAAGGGTAATAGAAGCTGATGTTAACCTCACTGGTGAGATTCTGCTAAACCTCAACTGACTTTCATCTTTATGGAATGGTTTATCTCGGATAAAAATCAATGCCTGTGATTATACACTCCTTTTTTGTAATGGGAGTAAAGAGGCAGGACTAACAATTCCAGAATATGGAACTAAATTTTTTAAAGTTTAAAGGAACTATGCAAACAATAATGTCTAAAGTGTTGTCATGCAGTAGTTAATAATTAATGTGCCTTTTCCCGTATCTTTAAAATATGTACTTTATGTTGAAGATAATAAGCTGATTTTTAGAATCCCTTCTGTTGAAGAGTGTAAGATTACAAGTTATTTTTTTTAACTGAACAGTACTAAGAGCTGTTTCAAGATCTGTAAATGGTTCTGCGGCATTGACACTTCAGGTTTCCAGGTGCCATAGCACCTGCAGACACTTTTCTTGGTGACCACCAAGTGGTTTCAGAAAGTGGGCAGGGCCAGGTGGGGATTGTGTGCAACAGGGCTTTTGATTGTCTGTTGGAGACCTTATTGGCTGTACAGACCTTGAGAAGCTGCTTCAGCAGCAACTGCCCCAGAGCACAAGGATCTTCACTGTATGACTACAGATATGCTGTGTGTGTGCAAGAAAATATTTTTAAACAATATGTTCATTTTAAAAGGTATTCTATTAAACAGAACTTCTGCCTGAAATGTTGGAGTTACTCTCCCTGAGGTTTTGTGGTTGGCTCTACCTCTTGTGGCAGCCATTTTGTGGTTATGCCCACTATCCAGTTCCAGAATTCCAGGGATGCCCACAGGCTCAACAAGGTTGGGGACCCCTGTTTTAATCTTCAACAGACAAGCCCTAAAAAGACCCAAACATGTCAGAATCATGAAATTAAGTGCCAGAAAATGGCATTTCATTATGAGATAGCCATGCCTCCATAAGAAACTGGCATACCCTTTCATTAAAGGCTTGTCTTATGACTCCATGGAATCTCCCCACATCCAGATTAAAAAATTTTTAAATGTTTCAGTCCCCTCAAAGACAATCCCAAATGATACAGACCTGTGTGTAAAACTAATCAAAGCCTCATTCAACAGAATGTTATATCCTGCCTCATTAGCATCTAAAAATTCCTAGAAAACCTTGTTCCCACCATTAGCAGTTAAGGGTGCAATTTGGGGGATAAAGGGACATCTTTTTAGCCTGGAATTTTGGGTTCTCCTCAGGATTTGTCCCTGCACCACCATGACTCAATCTTAAGAACTAAGCAGCATACAAATCCTTTTTCTGTCCTAACCCACCTGTTCTCTCTCATTCAGCCAGGTTCCCCCAAGTCTTTACTTCAAGCCTCCATGCTTGCTCTCCTTTCTTCCACGATCTCAGAGCCTCGTTGTCAAAGATTGTTGTCTCTGCCAGCAATACACTGTTCCTCTCATCTTCCTTTTGGCTCCCGACCAGTTCCTGCTGCTTCTCTTTCCTCTCCCTTTTCTAGTAACCTCTCAATTAGACTCCAGAGACCCATTCTGCACCTCTCTGGCCTTTTTCTTTCCACTCTTCTGCTTCTAGCCTGATTTTTTCATCCTCAGTTTGCATTACCTTTCCCTCCCACCTGCCTCTACTTCTTTTTCTTCTCTGTCAGGTACTTCACAAATATTCATGGGTGGGTTGTCCTTGGAATAGCTTTGAGTGGACGTGTGTAACATAATGTCACTGCTTCCACTAGAATTGTATAATGGATTTCCACTGAATTCCCTGATTTCTATATTTTATATATTGCATTACATCTTATTTTCTGCCTTTCAGTCTACTACAGTATTCAATAGAAATCAATTAAAGGTTTCTCTTTCTCTCCTTTTCTCTTTTTTTGCAAAAAATATCTCCCCAGGAACTCATTGTGAATACGTAACCTTAGGATCCCAGAACATGGTTGGAAGGTACATGTAGAGTAGGGGTGGCCAAACTGCAGCTCAGGAGCCGCATGTGGCTCTTTCACATAGTCTAATTTAATGTTAATAAAAAGCAAATTTGCATATTTTCCAATAAAAACGTGTGTAATATTTGTTCATGTCTTGTGGCTCTCACACATCTGACGTTTATTCTGTGTGCCTGTTACATTAAGCAAGTTTGGCCACCCCTGATGTAAACGAATACTTACATGTGTATAGCCAGCCTTTGGGTGTCAGTCCACCTGTAACGGTAATACTACCATCTAACACAGGAGTCCAAATTTAGTGGAATGTAATGGAAATTAAATGCAATGAATTTGGAACCGTGAAAGGGATATCTTATGTCAGAATGATGTAGAGATTTGAAGGCTCTGGAGAAAAAAGGGGGAAACGTGGGGTTCATGTTTGTTTCTGAGGACTTCATATATTTGGGGGGGAATGCTGAAAAATCTATGGAATATTTTATCTTCAGGAATGACTAAAAATGCTTCTTAAGGTAAGATTTTCCACATGCAAAATATATAGCAGAATGGAAAAAGTGGGATTTTTTGTTGAGTCCGACTCTTCGCGACCCCATGGACCACACCTGTCTTCCGCCATCCTCTGGAGTTTGTTCAATTTCATGTTTGTTGCATCGATAACCCTGTCTAACCATCTCATCATTTGCTGTCCCCTTCTTCTTTTACATTCAGTCATTCCCAGCATCAGGGTCTTCTCCAGTGAGTGCTCCCTTCTTATTTGGTGGCCAAAGTATTTGAGCTTCAGCTTCAGTATCTGGCCTTCCAGGGAACAGTCAGGGTTGATTTCTTTTAGGATTGACTGATTTGATCTCCTTGCAGTCCAAGGGACTCTCAAGAGTCTTCTCTAGCACCATAATTCGAAAGCATCTATTGTTCAGCGCTCGGCCTTCCTTCTGATTCAACTCTCATAGCCATACATTACTACTGGAAATATTTATTTATTTATTGGATTTGTATCTCACCCTCCCCACAAAGCAGGCTCAGAGCAGCTCACAGTAATTAATGCATAAATAACAATAAAATACACATAAAATCATCTAAAAACAATTCAGTTATACATAAAATGATCATGGCGATGTTTCCTTAATTACTCAGATGGCGTACAACAAGTGCGAACAACAGTCTAACATCATTCTGCTCACTGGTCTTCCAAAATTCAAGCAGTGGCACAGGCCAAATGTCAGAGCCAAGGGCCAACTCTGTAGTAGAGTTTATTTATGGTAGTGGTGGTGGTAGTGGTAGTCGTGGTGGCAGCTCTTTAGTTGAAAGCCAGATGAAAGAGCTCCATCTTGCAGGCCCTGCGGAACTGTAAAAGGTCCCGCAGGGCCCTGATCTCCTCCGGGAGCTCATTCCACCAGTATGGAGCCACCACTGAGAAGGCCCTGGCCCTGGTGATGGTAAGCCTGGCGTACTTGGGACCCAGGAGGGTCAGTCGATTTTGCAACCCCATCCAAAGTGCTCTCTGGAGTATATATGGGGAAAGGCAGTCTCTCAGGTATGTCAGACCCTGGCCATATAGGGCTTTAAAGGTAAGTACCAGCACCTTGAAGCAAATTCGGTATGCCATTGGTAGCCAGTGCAGGGTCTTCACACAGGCTGAATGTGCTCCCATCTGGGGAGACCCATCCTGGCCACAGCATTCTGCACTAGCTGCAGCTTCCGAATTTGCGACAAGGGCAGCCCCAAGTAGAGAGCATTACAGTAGTCTAATCTCAAGTGACCTTCGCATGGATCACTGTTGCCAGGTCATTGCAGTCGAGGAAGGGAACTAACTGCCTGATCAGCCGAAGATGGTAAAAGGCCGACCTGGCAGTGGCTGCTACCTGGGCTTCCGTTGTTAAGGAGGCATCCAGGAGCACTCCCAAACTCTTAACCTCTGGTGCTGGTACCAGTGGTGCTCCATTGAAGGTCGGAAGTGGGATCCCTACCCCTGAATTGCTCTGGCTCAGGCACAGGACCTCCATCTTCGCTGGATTCCGTTTCAGCCAGCTCAGTCTAAGCAATGGTATTTCTTAAGAAAAATTACAAGTACATTCAATACATTAGAAAGGGTTGCAAATTACTGCACTCTATCCTGCCACTGAATATATCTTTAATTTTTACCATCTGAGAGGTAGGGGGGAGTGGAAGGCAGAAAACAAATTCTAGAATGAACAAAAGAAAGTGTATCATTTGGCTGGACACTCTATCAGAATCACAATGTGGGACCGCCATCATGTGTGGATATTAAATTAAACTTTATAACATTAAAAATACTGAACGCTTAAATAATGTATTATCATTAGAAACATTATAGCATTAGCATATTAAAAGTATGTATGTATGTATGTATGTATAAATTACACATATTTAAATTTTCCCCAAAATGTCCACCCCCTCCCAAGAAAATCAAGTTTTTGTTTTCCAGGGCTTCAAAATTCCTAGAAATTTCACAACTCTAGAATGATGAGGCCCTCTCTGAAATATACTGTTTTCTCACATATCAATAAGGATAGCTTTTCTGCCACTAAAAGGCAAGAAGTTCTGAACTTGCGAGTAAATTTTTCTTGGAATGCCATAGAACTTGGAAAGAAAATTGGAGGCTTCAGGCTACTGATCCCAAGATTGAAAGAAAAAGTGTTGCCACAGACTGGTCATATTCGCTTCTCAGAGGAAGCTCTTTTAATAAATGGGAGAAAAAAGGTCGACATTCATCATAACCGAACATTGATTATACGTCTGTGCCTTCTATCAGGCAACGTGGGAGTTAAACTGTTGGATTTCATTTTGGAATTGTGTGCCTAGGCACAAGATAGTGGACTGTATATATCATGTCTTTAAACCTATGTTGCCTTTGTATTCCACTTTTTGAGACTGTGTTTCCTTGTAATGTTTTTGTATGAAGAAAACTATGGAGAAAGATGTATTTTTTGAATAATAATTCATGCTTTATACAGCACTTGGATTGGGTCCTTTATAGTGAGCTATCACAAGTGCTGGTCTATTTGTAGTTGTGTCTTCCATATAATAGTTAGACATGGGTTTGGCAGAATACTGTTTGTTGAACCAACTTTGGCAGGGCCAGACTGCAGAAAGTTTAAGGCAAGTAACCCATTCCTGAATTACTCTGTTTTGTTAACTCATTGAAAACATGCACAGACATTTTTGTGCTCTGAAAAATATGAAGAAAACCTTTCTTTTTTCAGAACTTCAGCTTGGTCTTTTTTATGCAATTCTGTAGGAGGGACTTCCCCCCCATGCAGTATGCTGTCCTGCCTGTAGAAAAAAAAAGAAGAAATTGCAGGCTGGTACAGGTTTTTTCCAGGAATCATAAGTTACTTCCCCAGAGTTACCTAGTAAATTTATGGCTGCTAGTTTCAAGTCCCCCACTATCTACTACATCACACTGGCTCTAGACTCTTAATAATATATGCTTAATCTTGAACATCATTTCTGGATATTCATTTATTGCACTATTTTAGTGCCAAATGAACAGTAAGGCCAAATATAGTTTCAGTTATAGAACTGTTGTATTAACTACATGGTATTACATGGCATATCATTCCCTTAATATTCACATATAGGTTTTGAATTAACTTTATTGAAATGAATATGACAAACTTTTGGCTTTCGAAAAAAATCTTACCTTGCACCTAAGTATTCTGTGATATGCAGTATTTTATGCAAAAGCACATTCTTTCTGCTTGTTGACTCTGTTGGCATCAGTTGCCAAAATGGGATACTCTTACCTCTGTTTAAAGGAAGTCACTGGGAGGAAAAGCTAAATTTTATTGTGTATGGTATCACTAAAAATTGTAGAATCTTTCCAGGAGACAATAAAATTGTGTTCCATTGTTCTGGATGCCTGAGCGAGAATAGAACTTTGATGCCACTGAGGGATATTTATTTATTTATAATCTTCTTTTTCACTGAGACTCAAGGCAGATCAGTGCAATAAACAGGATGACACATCTAGTAAATGTCTGGGAGAAGGACAGTAGCCTATCCTTCTGTGGAATATGCTTATTTTCTTCATGGAGGGCATTCTTTTTTTCTGGAAGCACTTTGTCCTTTGCTTGTAGTCAGAAGTGGTAGAGACTAGGCTTAAGTTTTCAGTTTCAGTGAAATTAGGCCATTATCTGTGAACGAAGTAGGCAGTTGCTAGGTGAACTACATCTAGACTGAATGAAGTTTCATTTACTATGTAACAGGGCTAGAAGAGAAACATTCTAAAATTTGCTGAAGGAATAATGTTTGCCTTCCTTACAACAATAGCTTATGGCAGACATTTGCCGCCTTTTGTTGCTGGCAGAGTCTGAGCAAGGAATTAAAATATAGCCAAGGGGATATGGTCCAATGTTCCTTGAGGGAAAACTCTCAAATGATTTGAAGCAAATAACGTTTCTCCCAAATGTATCAAGTGTCAAGTTATGAAAAGCTCTATATTCCAAATTCAGTGTGTCTGTGCTAGAAGCTGTCTCAGCAGTTTAAGTTTGAATTTTGTGATAGGTTTCAGCTTCCAATTAGTGTCATGTATGTGGTTTTTTACATGTATTCTTACAACTGAATTCATATATTTACATGTATGAAATAAAATACATGCTTAATTTCATATGCTGGTCTTTTGAGGATTAGATCTGCATGCATATCTATATTAATATGCAAGCGACAATCATAACTAGAACAGTTTGTGTTATATCCTTATGCCTTCTGCACTATCCGCAGTTTTTGTTGGTTTGTTGGTTTTTTGAAGACTTGATATAGAGGTTTTGCTCATACTTGGGATTTTTCTGTCTCGGGTCTGGAAAGAAACTAGTATTCACAGAATTTTCACATAGTCTTCCAATAGTAGGACTACCCTATCTAAAATATGTATTACAAGTCCCTTGAGATATTCAACTCTGGACATTGACCTGGGGGGATTTGGGCAGAAAATTGAGCAATTTTTTCCAAATATATGGCATTTCCCCCCAAAATTTCTTCTACTCTAAAATATTTTTTCTTGGCCTTCAGTGGTTAAGAAAGGCTCAGTTTGAGAAAACAAACAGCCATCCAGTAGAAATGGGAGAAAAGCTACTAATAAATATAAATGAGCAGTGGAACAGGTGAAGAGATACAAATCATGAAAACATTAGCGCAAGAATGATTAAAACACAATTAGAGAGTCATGCAGAAGAATAAATAAGTGTAATGCTCCGGGACATGCATGTTTGGAGTTCCATATAAAAACTACTTTGGTGCAGTCATTTACATTGGAGTAGCAGTAGAATGAAGTGCTTAGTCCATTCCCTGGCCACTATTTATGTAATCTGTTTATGCAAAGCCTCCTTTTGCTCATCTGTTCCTAATATGGTGGTGGAAAGTGCCATCAAGTCACAGCAGATTTATGTTTTCAAAGCAAGAGGTGGTTTGTCATTGCCTGCCTCTGTGTAGCAACCCTGGACTTCCTTGGAGGTCTCCCATCTAACTATTAACCAGGACCAACCCTGTTTGGCTTCCGAGATCTAATGAGATCAGGCTAGCCTGGGATATCCAGGTCAGGGTGTATTTTTATCCAAATCCCTCTTCTGTCTGGTTGTTCTATGATGTATTTTGTTTGTAATCTGTAGTTAGACCTCTGAGCTGGATTAGATGGACCTTTGATCCAGCAAAATGCTTCTTGTGTTCTTAACATAAAAGCATTTTCAACGGCTAATAATATAGTTGCTATTATTTGTTTCAACCTCTACCTAAATCTGCTTCTGTTGGAAACAAATGTTTTATTGATTGGTAGTTCTCCATCGCAAAGCTAAACTTGAATATTTAGTACTTTTGTAGTCCTCCAGATGTCTACCTTGTACCAAAACAAAAGAGTTTTTCCCCATTGAACATATTAGACTGCCTCAAATTCCTTCTACACATTAACCAGATATTACCAGTATGTCCAAACAGTTGGGTTTATTTTGTATTATATTCACAAGAGACCTTGGTAAAATTCATATTTGCTGAAACATTCACAGATTTCAAAAACGATTTTAAATAACAAAACTGTGTTTATTCTTCTGGTAAACATTAAGCACATTTCAGAGTTTCATCATCACTCATTCAGATATGGCTAAGTTGAGGCTGACCCTGCCTTGGTGCAGTAACGTAACCAAGCTCAACCTGGGTTTGGTTCAGAACACTTCTCAGTAACACACACCATAAAGAACGCTTTACTGAAGAAATTCAAGGAAAGATTTTAAAGGCAATACATACCATTCCAGTGCCAGTTGAAATGCACAGAAAACTACTAAGCTAAACTGGCTAACTACTTAATCAATTCTTATGGCAGGGATGTTGGTTTCTTGTAGCTAAAGTATGGTGTTTCCAGAGCTTGCAACAGGCATCATGGATGGGATAAGAAACACAAAAGGGGGGAGGTGCCAAAAGTGCTATACTTTATAGAAAAGGCAGGCCATGTCCACCTGACCTTCCTTAACCAATCATAGGCCAGTCTCCAGGGAATATTTGAGATGTACACAGACCAACCCCTTTCTTCCTGGATCAGTTGAAATGTGTGAGCTAATTATTGGGCTTGGGAGATGACCTTGGCCAGTAACTGTCAATTTGTTAGGGTAGCTAACATCTGTGATGTTAGAATGCAGCAAAAAAAAATTAACTAGAAATTTTCCTTTAAAGATGGCTTCTGTCTTGATAGGCTATACATTTTTATCCCAGTTTTGACAGGGGAAAATGCATATTACACATTCATATAAATTATCTAAGAACCAGTATGTTGTTGTTGGTAGAGCGCTTGTCTTAAATTAATGAGGCCTGAATGCAAATCCTCTTGGCCATAAAGTTCACTACCTTTGTCACCTTTGTCAAACTATTATTGTTAACTCAAACGACACTAGTGTTAAGGCTACATGCATAAGTGTCCCCTCATGTGCAGATCAAAGATCCTGGCTCCATGGATCTTAATCCATGTATACAGAGACACAGTCTTCCCCATAACTGTGACCCACACGGTAACTAATCAAATGCTGTTTCCCTTTATAATTGACATGTGGAGGACTCACAGGGACTTGTGGGAGGCATCTTTCTTATCTTTCTTATTTTCCTCTCTATCTCCTCCCCCACCACACTTTCCCTTCCCTCCTACTTCCTTTTTTCTTTCCCACCCACTAGCCAACCTACCTCTGTCTGCTCCCCTACCCCTGGGGGTAGACTCTCCCTGGTAAAAGACTATCTCAATTGTGCAGTGGCTGCTAGTCTCAGACCAGTCCCAGAGGGGCAGTGACTGTCATCAGGCCTACCACACTAGCAGCTGCCACCACAGTTGTAGCTGCCACCACTGGGCCCAATAGTGTAGTCAGTACCTGTGGTCCTGCTTCCTTCTTTTCTCCCCCCCCCCCAAGGCGGTCTACCTTTATCTGACTCACTGTCTTCAGATTTTCTACATTCCCTACTCCTGACAGCCTTTCCCTGGGAAAAGTCTGTCTGGGCTGCATAGTGGTCAGTGCCAGGCTCAGTTGTGCAAGACTGGGTTTACATGGTGGTTGCCACTACTGGACTGGACTGAGGCACACAATCACTCCTGCTGGGCCAGGCTGAGTTGTATGGGTAGTGAGTTTCAGTGGTCATTGCTGGGCCTGTCCCCCAGTGAGTCCTCCTCCTTCAGGGACATGATGCCTGGGGAGGGGGGCTTTCCAGAGCTGTTTTGTTCTCCCAGTTCACTCCTGCTCCCCCCCCCCAGCTTTGCTATACAGAAACAAGGCTTTGGAAGGCATGGCAATATTGTTGTGGTTACCTAGTAACCCCAACAGCCACTGAGATCCTAGTGAGCATTCTTTTCTTAAGACTACAGGGTCCCTCCCCTGTTATTTGGGGGAACTTTTAATCCCCTGATTTTCCCTTAAGAGTTCAGATTTTTCTACTGGCTTGTAGAGAAATCTCTCTGCAGCATGTGCCCTTAGCAACATTTTGCAGCTTTATCAATCATATCCTCTTTATTTTGTGGTTCAGAAATAGAAATATTGATGGAACTCAACAAATGATTACCTTTACCTGGATTGTGCCCCATGTGAAGTATATTTATATGAATTGTCTACATTCATGTTTCCATAGATTTTCTATTTATTGAATATATCTCAAATTGGTAACATCTGCTATAGTTAAGTTTCTCTTCATTAATACCATGTTCATCTTACTTAAGTGTTCTGAACATAAATGCCTTTGAAAGTGTACAGTTTATTTGTCCTTTGTATTTCAATTTTTTCATTCTTAAATCTTCTTTCCCAGTAATTTTTTGTTTTATTGCTTACATTTTAAATGATGGCACAAATATATTTTTCTGCTGAGAAAAATATATTGCTCAAATGTGCCACTGAACTGGTTTGTACGTTCTGACATTCATTCCAAATTTCACTAGGTAATTTCTCTAATGGTGTCATTTCTTTTCATACCTCTAAAGTGACTGAAACTCAGTTTTTTAAAGGGAAATGTCCTAACCAATGTCTGGCAGCTCCTATTAGCTGAAGTGCATCACAAACAGTAACAAGGTCTCCAAGGACCACTTTTCTTGCAAGCAGTGTAGTCATATTTCCTCATTAGTTCGTTTCAGTTGTCACTAATGCCATGTTCTAGACTTTTGCAAAGTAGACCAAAACATAAAACTGAATATACACGTAGAACAGACCATTATTTTCCATAATTCAAGGTCCTTTTGAATCCATTTGATTGCTTGTAGTTTACACAGTTTAATTAATTAACCTTTACCCTGATTCAGGACAAAATACTAAGAAGACATTGCCTAGGAATAAATAATTCACCGATTGCAATGTATGATAGAGAGCGCTCATAAGTTTGATTTTTGTAAATAATTATTTTAACATTTATCTAAGTTATTTAGATCATGACATAAAAACTAGTAAACTGTGAACAGTGTTTAAATATGTAAAAACATGATTTAAGTATATAAAAATGAAAATAATTATTTTAAAGTGCATCAAAACTTTAAAGACAAGGCAAAGGATATATATGGATAATCTTGCTAGAATGCACTCTCCTGCTCAGTATATTTTTCTGTTTGCCTACAGATACACATTTGATTCACATCTATACAGTGTTGTACTGTTAATTACAGTGTTATAGACAGGATATTATATGTGTGTATCAAGTGCTGTCAAGTTGCAGCTGAGTTATTGTGATCCCACAAAAGGGGCTTTCAAGGCAGGTGAGAAGCAGAGGTGGTTTGCCATTGCCTTCCTTTGCAGAGTCTTCCTTGGTAGTCTCCCTTCCAAGTACCAACCCTGCTTAACTTTCAAGATCTGATGACTGGGTTGTACTGTGCTACCTTCCCTTCTGGGAGAGTATATTCACACAAAAATATTCTATGCCTGTATGATAATTGATATTTTTTGGTGAAAAGTAATATTATTCAGAACTTGAAACAAAGTTTACTTGGGGCTGGTTTTGTTTTTTACATTGAATTTTAGTTAAAATTTGCATGTCTAAGGATTTTGTTAAGTGGATGTAATTTCATATGTGATTGAGAGCACTGCACCTAATCTCTCAATGTATGCCACTTCAGGTGTAGAGAAAAGTTTTGCTCAGCCTAACGTACACAGTGTGGTTACACTGCATTATGTGGCTTTCAAGAAAGTAATGAGAGATGTGTAGAAAACTGTTAAGGTGTCTGATTGGTTATTAAAGATACGCCTTTGCCACTTCAAATTGCAAGGCAAAAACCTTGGCAATAAAATCATAATAGGTTTCATTTGGCTGAAGTAAATGCTGATGTTTCTAAAATGTGTAGAAAGCAGTGAGTTGTACATGATTCAACATTTATGGCTATATTTACTGCATTTTTATAAACTTGAAAATAATAAAATTCAGATACAACTTACAATTTTGTCAGAAATAAACATGAAAGGTCTTAAATCTCCATTCTGATTAATGCATGTTTCCATGGCTAAATATTTATGCTGAAGTGGTAGATGATGTTTCATGCCCTGATGTTTTTGACATCTGTAGTAATAACTACAGATTAGGCAAATAGTGAATCATGGTCTCAAATTGTGATTTATTTTGGGTAGTATCTAAAGTACTATTATAATTTCTAAAATCTCTATTATATTATCTAAAATTGTGATGAAGCTTAAAATCATTGTGATTATTGTCTAATTCAGTTGCACTTACTCTTACAATATTCAGCGTTGAGTTGCCCCTTGTTTGCAAAATGTGTTAGAATTAAGAATGTAGTTACCCATGATTCATTAATGTGAGTTCTCTATGATCAACACAACTAATTTCTTACAGACTCTTATTAAAGTCATCAAATCCACTGAAACTGGAAAATAAGTATTACTATAGAATTAATTCAAACACCAATTAAACTATATTTCATGTATTCCAGATGTGTAGAGGTCATTGCTAAAGAAGGACAGAATCTGAAAGAGCTGTACTTGGTATCCTGTAAGATCACAGACTATGGTATGTAATACTTTTTTTTTTAAATTGCCTTCAGGTGAAATTCTGCTTGAGATTTCTCCTTTCTGTAAATGTAGAAAGAATGTTCATGAATATGGTCAACATTTGTTGGTTCAGAACTGATTTGGAAGGAGTTACAGTATTTTTTACTTGCTGACAATTTTATTGTGTTATGTTTTTATTCTGTTTTATTTTGTAAGTTATCATATACATTTTCTGAATAAATAATAAAATTATAATAAAATGCAAACATTCAAAAAAGATTGGGCCAGTAAAGCATGATGTTTATTTCTACATTCCTGGTCATTTGGACAAGGCCAGATGCAAACCAGCATCTGGGACAATCAATCAGTAAGGACAAGCAAGAGTCAGGGTCCAGCAGCCAGGATCTAAATAGTTAGGTATCTGTGCTGCATGTACCAAGCAGTTCCAATAACTAGAAGCCAGCAGGGCTGCTGAGACCCACCATGGGCCTTTAGACGAAGATTCCACTTCTCCCTCCCCCATATGACCCTGATCCAAACCATGTGTCTAATTTTGTAATTTTATATTTGTACACACATACATATGTGTACCAGTATAAGACACATCTGATAAAGTGAGCTGTAGTTCACACAAACTTTATATCATAATAAATCTATTCCAGTTTTCCTTTGTACCTTTACCTAGCATGAAAACCGTGACAAATTGATTATTTAGTGGAACTGGATAAGAAGTACTGGGATCACTGGGAATGACTGACATATTTTCTAAAAGGACTGTGTCATTTTTTATCTAACATGAAGCTTGATGCCTATAGTAGCAAAGTAGTATTTACAAAGGGATATTAGATGTCGCACCTGTCACATGAGCCTGTGGACCACCCGTCGCTATTGCTAGAGTCCGCCGCTTCCAGTGACTTGGCCACCTTGGGACCTTCCTGCAAGGGTAGCCAGGGCCTCAGACGTTCAGGCTAGGGAGGGGGGTCATGTCACCACACTTATCCACCAGCCTCTCCCAGTGCTCTGTGTGTGTCTCTCTCTGGGTGCCCCACAGATGTCACCAGGCAATCCTCCCTGGCCCCTGCTGGCTCCCTGCTTATATTCCTTCCCCGCTCCCTCAGCCCTCCCCTAGGTGGCTTCCTCCCACTAGCCCTGCCCCCTAACTTAAGAGAAGACGCCGAGCTCCAGGAGGGGTCCAGACATCCGCTGTCTCCCTCCCGATCCATCGGCAGGCTGCAGTGTCAGCGGGGCCGCTGAGCCCACAGATGCGGTTGGGCCCTCACACCGGGCCACAGGCCTGGTGCAGCTGCCTCTGTGAGCAGCGGCCCAGACTTCAGGCTGCCACAGGTGACTCCTGGGTGGGCTGTTGGCGATGAGACGTCTTCTTCGGGCGTCGGCAAAGCAAACACCGGCCCACCGCCCTCCCAGGGCCCGTGCTTCGCTGCCACCTGTTCCCGGCTCCTCCCACACTGCATCTTCTGGGCCAGGTCTGGCCCTCTGTCAGGTACCGGGGGGTCAGTGGGGGGGCTTCAGGCCACTTTTGGGGGGTCTTTCGCCGTGGGGGGTCCCTAAGTCCCGCTGGCAGGACAGCACCTACTGCCTGTACAGTGTTTAAAATATAATTAAATCTAACTAAGGGGGAGAGAAGAAGTTCTAACTTCTGTTCTACATTTGTAACCACTAAAACAGATTAACATACCATGCATGTAAAGAAGAAGAAGAAGAGATTGGATTTATACCCCGCCCTTCACTCCCCAAGGGAGTCTCAGAGCAGCTTACAAACTCCTTTCTCTTCCCCTCCCCAGACACAGACACAGACACCCTGTGAAGTAGGTGAAGCTGAGCGAGCTCTGAGACAACTGTCCTTGAGTGAACAGCTGGTTGTTAGCCTGACTGCTCTTTTATTTAGTAATATTTGGGGGAATATTAGCTCTTAACAATATGCAGCAGGCGTTGTGGATCTCCACCTGTGTCTACAGAGGCTGTGCTTCACCGAGACTTCCCAGGAACTGACACAAGACTCAAGTTAAGAGTTATAAAGATAAGGTGTTTACTATAAAAATGATAAAAGATTAATAGGCAATATTACACAATCATACACACAGTTACACAGATCTAAGAAATTAGGTAGAATTACAGAGACATTTGCATGAGCAGGAGAATTGATGGTATCCGTCGAGGGTGATATTACCTATATAGGAATCTAGCGGAGTCCATCTGGAAAAAGTGGGGAAAGTATCTTCGGACAAAGGACAAGGGATTGTGGTTCTGAACCAGCAGAGGCCACGTGGTGGATCCAAGTGGTGCACCCAAAGATCCATAAGGGAGGGAGAAGAACAAGCAGGAGCGGGGAGGAAAATCTGACTTGCAACTCTTGGGGAGCAGTATTTATTGGGGGGTGTTCCCAGGAGGTTGGCAAGGTATGAGACCTTCCCAGGAATGCCTATAGATGGTCCGTTCTCTGTCCCTGGCCACTAAGAGGGTCCTATGGGAGTGGTCAATATTTAGATCTACCTGATGGTCAGGACAGGATGTTGACGTCAGCTGCATCTGGAATGGTCTTCTAGATGAAAGGGGCCCCAGGCAACAGAACTGGTCCATCAGGAAGCATCCCGCTGCTTGCACACCCTTGTGTGAAGTGCTTTAATGTGCAAAATGGAGGGGGGAAGTTGCAGGAGGGGGTTCAAGCCTGTGTACGTGTATGGAGTTCGTACTTTCATGGAGTTAGTGGTATGTGTCTCTAGCTAAACAGCTTCACATGGCTTTGTGTGTGTGTGAGTGTCTTTGTGCTTTGTGACAACCTCCAGGCTGTAGGTGTTAACCTCAGAAAATGGCTCTTTGAACCTTCGTTGGAAGCATCTGCTATCATTTTCCCACTGGTCACCTCGTGCACTATTTTAACTCACATAACTGGCAGCATAGTCCATTATCACCAGAAAAGTCCAAAAGAATGTTGCTCTGGCTTACATGGTACAGAGCTATGGCTTGCCCAAGGTCATACAGCCAGGTGCAGGTGGAGGAGTGGGGAATCAAACCTGGTTCTCCCAGATTAGAGTCCGCGCACTTAACCACTACACCAAACTGACATCCCTTTACTAATTTGATAGACCATGGGGAAATACTAACTCCCCACCCCTGCTTCTGTTCATAATATTAACAAGGGTTTCATACTGTAGTACCATTAAGTATATTCTAAGCTGCCAACTAGGGATGAGAAGGAGTTGAGACCAGGATTGAAAAATAAGGGGGGAGGGGGTTCCTTAAGGGAGATTATTAACCTCTCTCTCAGGGTTGCTTTTCTCGATCCTTAAAAGAGGCTATTGTTAAGCTTCTTTTGAAGAACCATTCTTTAGATAAACTGGATCTAGCAAATTACCACCTGGTATCAAATCTTCCTTTTCTGGGAAAGGTAATTGAGAGAGCAGTCACCAATCAGCTCCAGACCTTTCTAGATGAAACCTCAACACTCAATGCATTTCAGGCCAGGCTTTGGGACCAAGACAGTTGTCTTGTAGCCCTCATGGACAACCTCCAGATCCATCTTGATAAGGTCAGGTCAGTGCTGCTGATTTTATTAGATCTTTCAGCAGTGTTTGAGACTGTTGACCCCATTCTATTTTGGTCAACTGCCTGGCCTTCCTGGGGATTTGTGAAACTGCCCTTGCGTGGTCAGAGGGTAGCCATTGGGAATGAATGATTGATTAGGCAATCCCTGGGTTGTGGGGTTCCTCGGGAATTGATCCTATCCCTGATGTTATTTAATATTGATATGTGCACTCTTGTGGAGCTCACCAGGAGGTTTGCTGATGACACCCAGCTCTTCCTTCTGCTGGATAAGCAGCTTGAGGCGGAGCTCTTGGCCCTATGCCAGTGCCTGGATGCTGTGGTTGGCTGGTTGAGACACACCTGGCTGAAGTTAAATCCAGCAAAAACAGAAGTTAAGTAGCTGAAGCGGGCTGGATCATTGAGGGGAAAGTGGCTCCTGGCTCTTGACAGGGTCCAGCTGTTGCTGGATTCCATGAAGAGACTGGGGGTGGGGTTGCTGGATGCCTCTTTCCTTCTGGAGAAACAGGTGCTTCAGTGGCAAAATTAGCATTTTTCTATCTCTGTGGGGCTCATCAGCTGTCCCCCTATCTGTCTCACTCAGGCCTGGCATGGTGATACATACCATGGTCACCTCCAGGTAGGACTATTGCAACTCGCTCTGTGCAGGGCTGCCCTTGAGGCTGCTTCAGAAGCATCAGGTTATACAGAATGTGGCTGCTAGGTTGTTGTCCAGTACATCGAGGTTGTCCTATATTCAAGCTGCTCTGGTTGCCTGTTGGTTTCCAAATCAAGTTTACAGTGTTAGTTCTCACCTTTAAAGCCCTAAATGGTCTCAGCCCTTCATACCTATGAGACCTCTTATTCCTATACATCCCTCCAAGAATGCTTGGTTCTCCTTCATGTGGTTTGCTGGTGATGCCTGGCCCACAGGTGGCTCAACTGAGAAATGAAGCCATATCATGAAAGGAAGAGAACAAAATCAAGGAAGGAGAAAAGTGTGGAAAAGAGGAAGAGATATTACGAAACTATGAAAGGTTGTTTTATTTTCTGAAACACACTTACAGGGAAGATCTGGCTGAGCAGACAAAACAGTGGACCTGGGTAGAAGGAAAGGAAGAAGGAAACGTGCTACTGGAAACAACAGCCTTTTTAGGAGGCTGCATCCTGGCAGAGACCATAGCAGTGATGAGCTGTGTTTGCTGGTCTTGCCTTGCTGCAATGCTGGCTTGCTTGGTGGGTTTAGCAGGATATGCAAGTGTTTGCCTCCTTGTAATAAACTTTGCAGAAAGGCACAGTGAGCCGAAAGCAGAGCTACTGCTGATTATTGTGCTGTGCCTTCCTTGATCCCTTAGTGGTTGCAGTGCAGAAGTGCATTAATAGAATCATAGAATCACAGAGTGGGAAGGGGCCATACAGGCCATCTAGTCCAACCCCCTGCTCAATGCAGGATCAGCGTAGAGAATCCCTGACAAGTATTTGTCCAGCCGCTGCTTAAAGACTGCCAGTGAGAGGGAGCTCACCCCCTCTCTAGGTAGCTGATCCGACTGTCGCACAACTCTTGCTGTAAAAAAAGTTTTTCCTACTATCCAGCCAGTACCTTCCCACCCTTAATTTAAACCCATTAAAGTAAAATAAATCAGATGCATTCTGAAAGCAGCATGATGCTGACTTGGGCCCTGAGAGTTTGTCCTCCCAGTCCTCTCCTCTCAGCAGCCCTGGAAGCCAGAGCTAGTTGAGCATGTTAAATTAGTGGCATCCAAGGAGCAAATATAGTTTCTAGGCCTTATTTTGAATTCTGATTTTCCAAGAACACTTGAACAGTAGATGACCTATTAATATCTATCTAACAAACACTAATAAAATTTAGGCCATAAAATAAAATCCTTATTAAAGGATTTAAAATTAGATAAGGAGTGCCTGAATGGACTTGAGTACACTTCACATTTGTTGACATATCACAAACCTAGCACAATAAACATAGAAGCTTGGGATATTTGCTAAGGATTAATAAAATAAAGAGTTCCTTAGCTGGAGAGGGGGGAGATGGAAAAGCCATTCTGCATCTCAATCCCATACAAGGAGGTACGTTAGCGATAACATGTTTTTCAACATTCTAGAAGGACAAATCTTTTGTCCTGTAGTATACTTTTATACATTTTGGTAATTCCAGTTGCAATTCAGCTCCCATTATCACCACCTTCTTTCCCAACACATAACCGTACAGCTAAATGGTTGGTTAAAAGAAACTGTTCAGAAGGACTTTGGTTTATCACATTATACAAACAAGTACTCTACACTCTCACCTGTGATTTGCACTTTATCATTTCTGAAATGACCGTCTGTTTCAGGAGTGTGATAACACTGTGTTTCACTTTGAGTGCCTCTCTCTTAGACTTTCATTACTTTCATTCAAATGTTTCATGTTACTCCAAGGGTGTGTTTGCATTTTCAATAGCAAACTGCAGGTAACCAGATATTTGAAAAGACACCAATATGGACACTTGCAGTGGTTTTATAAAAGACTAGAAATAAGGCCCATTGTGGAAATAAATACAACGGGCTCTAGAAAGAGGTTCTGGGCTGGTGCCCTGACCTTGGGCACTCAGCATCAATTTGCTGTGGCGACCTCAGTAGGGTATAATGACAGAACTTACCGTTTTCTCCAGGGGAATTGATCTCTGCCATCTGAAGAGCAGTTGTAATTCTGAGTGTTCTCCAGGCTTTACCTGGCGATTGGCATCAGTGGTTCCCCAGGAGGAAAAGTACAGTCTTTCTCCACAGTGGAGATCAAAGCAGCTTACATCATTCTCCTCCCCCCCCTTTTTTTTAATATAATTTTTAATTGCTTTTCTACAAACTACAACAGAAAGTAGGAAGGGGAAGCTACAAACTATGGGAGAAAGAAAAGATAAGGCCACTAAAAGCCCAAGTAGCAGTGGTCTTTTTCAATGTTACAAGGCTTAATAGTAATTTCACTTACAATACATTTTAGTAAGATAAGGCATAAGAGTTATGGTTATGTACTATTAATAATACAGAAGGATTTTTCAAGGCTGAGATAGGTATGTCAGAACATTCAAAGTTTAAAGCAGATAACTGGATTCAGTCTTCTTATTTTTTTTATTTCTTTCCTTTAGGTTTATTTTTATCAAAGTCCCATCTGACTTTAAGTCATTTAGGAGCAGCAGCTCCTAACTCAGATTCAGAGTCCCCTTAAGAGGAGCTGCTCGATGTGCCGCCATATCTTCCCAAATTATGGTTGCTGTGTTCTGATGTCTTGTCGTCCTGTGCTGTTCCTTTCAGTTTTTCCATTTTTTGATACTGCTCCAAAAAGGCTATGGCTTTTCTAAGAGTCCACTCTTTCTTTTTTGTTTTTAAATTTAAAGGTGAGCCCTTCAGGAAAAATCCCATCTGTATGATGTGGAATTTTTCTGTAGAAAAGTTGTCAGATTTTTGTATTATTTCCTCTTTTTTCTGATTTCAAATGGTATGTCTTTTAAAACTTTTATATCTGTACCTTCGATTTTTAGGGTAGTCCCATTAGTCGCTTTAAGTACTTGATCTCTGCTTGATCTTTCACAAAAACCTCTCCGGGCAGATTACTTTTCTTGTCATAATCTGGATAGGTCCGATAAACCATATCCATATCCATTTGTAGAAGTTCCACTGTAGTATCTGCAACCGGTGCCAAGGCATCACTTAAAAGCTTCTTTAGATCTTCTCCATTGTGTTCTGGGACTCCCTGGAATCTCAGAACATAAGCTGATTTTTCCAATTGCAGTTGTAGCAGTTGATGTTCATCTGAGGTTCTCTTTTTTTCCACTGCCTCCAGTCGCTGCTTTAGTTTTTTAGTCTTGGCATCCACTTTTTTAACTGATTTGGCAGTTTCTTCTGATCTCAGATTAGTTTCTTCGAGCTGTTTTTGAAGAGTATCAAATTTAGTATTAAGAGTTGTCATCTGTTCCGCAGAGGGCGCAATGCAGCAGTTAACATATTTGGAAAGTCTGTGGTTACTTCTGGTTTAGGTGATGACATGGCTGAGCTCGCAGTTCCTGGAGAAAGTCTGACTTTAGGCGCCATGATTTTCGTAGTCAGAGATGGGTTGTTTACATTTGGGGAAAGTTCTTATAAAGTCTCTGGAGACAGTTTAAAAAAGCGCTTTAGGCTTATCTGCCTCCTATTTCAGCTGAAAAGGCTTTGGTTGTACCCCTCCTCCTCTCCATTGAGTTTTAAAGAGTTCTTAAGAGCTGGCCTTGCTCAAAGGGCAGGATAAAAGTGTAATAAAATAAAATAAAATAAGTAAAATTTGTGAGATGGAGGTAACTTCCCTCCCCTTCACTTTGAAGTTGAGGATCGGGGGCTTAGGCCACTTATGTGGCCACCTGGATTAACAAAGACAAACTCACGCTTCATCAGGCATGAGTCGCCAGGTAAGAGAAAAGTTTTTGACCGCCTGCACACTCATCCTGGTGTGCGTCTCTGTCACCATTTCTGGTTGCGTGGTGGCAGGACCTATTGGGACAAGAAGGAGCCTCCGTCCCTTGGCATTCCCCTTGGGAGAGGCACCTCTCACGCCCCAGGCTCAGAGCCCCCTACAAGGGCTCAAGGGGGGACCAGATTCGTCCAGTACCCCTCCCAGCTGCCATGGGCACAGGCCGCTAGCATTGGAGCTCCGATGAAAGCGTGCTTGCCCAGCGAGCGCCAAAACCAGAAGCCTCTCCTCTCCCCCTTTTGATCTGCACAACAACCCTGTGAGGTAGGTTAGGCTGAAAGTCTGTGACTGGTCCTAAATCACCCACTCAACTTCCACAGCAAGAACCTGGGTCTGGCAGATCCTGCTCTAAAGCACTAACTGCTATGCCTAGGGTAGCCAACCTCCAGGTGGAGCCTGAAGATCACCAGGTATCACGACTGAACTCCAGACAACAGATCTCTCCCCCCCCCAGGAGAAAATAACTGCTTTAGAGGGTGGGCTCTGGCATTCTATTCAACTGAGGCCTCTCCCTTCCCCAAACTCTGGCTTCCATAGGCTCCACCACAAATAGACTCCTGCCTTTGCTTCTTACTGACAGAACAAAGCTTGGTTGTCTAGCAGAAACCACTGAGGGAAAAGTTAGTCCCATAGGAACCAAGCAGAAGTGTCTTCATCAGACAAGACAGCCATTTTGGCAGTTTATTCTGTGAGGGAAGAGTGTTCAGGCTGGCAGTTGGCGGGGGAGAGGCGTGGACCCTGCACCCAGCCAATGGCACACGAGTACTCTTGAGTGGTGGTTTATGGGCCAACAGCTGATGGAGTGCACAGCACAGCCAATGGGAGAAGTGGAAATGGCCAACACATTAGGGCAGTTATATATATAGGATAAATAATTTGTATGAGTTCATTAGATTGACTAAATATGAGAGAAATAGAGAGAACAAATAGGTGTATATGGAAGCTAACAATTATGAAGCTAGATGGTTTTATAAATAATTGGATTTAGTGGAAATATGCATGACTGATATGTGGAAATACTGTTTGTAAGTATTAATGGTGATATAACCTGTAACATTTACTGAAATTTGTGATTAAAATTTTTATTTATTTATTTATTTATTTATTATTTTTACTTTTACCCCACCCTCTCCGCCGAAGCAGGCTCAGGGCGGCTCACAAAACCAATAAAAACAATATATATTCGATATAAAATACATCTAAAACACTACATAATAACAATTAAAAGCATAATAACAATTAAAAGCATTAATACTGATGGCAGTTCTCTGGATAAAGTGCATTCTTGCGCGGTCAGCTGTACTACCGCTCTAAGAAGCTTCTAACTCTAGGTCAGCCCAGGGGCTCTTGGAAAGCCTGCTGGAAAAACTTCATTTTCATGGCCCTGCAGAACTGTGAGAGGTCCCGCAGGGCCCTGATCTCACCAGGGAGCTCATTCCCGTAGGCTGGAGCTGCTAAGGAAAACGCCCTGGTCCTACTCGATGTCAACCTGGCATCCTTCAGACCAGGGAGGGCCAGGCAGTTTTGTAGTCTCTGGGGAACATGTGGGGAAAGGTGGCCCTCTGACCATAAAGGGCTTTAAAGGTCAAAACCAGCATCTTGAATCGGATCTGGAACGCTACTGGCAGCCAGTGCAATACCTTTAGCACAGGCTGGACATGCTCCCGCATAGTGAGACTCGTCAGCAGACTGGCCACCACATTTTGCACCAGTGGCAGCTTCTGGAGTTGCCCCAAGGGCAGCCCCATGTAGAGAGCATTGCAGTAGTCCAACCTTGAGGTGACCATTGCATGGATCACCATTGCCGATTATTGACTTCGAGGAAGGGAACCAACTGCCTAATCAGCTGAAGATTATCGAAGGCTGCCTTGGCAGTGGCTGGTACCTGGGCCTCCATTGTTAAGGAAGCATCCAGGAGCACTCCCAGACTCTGGACCCTCATCACTGGCACCAACGGCGCCCATTCACCGGTAATTGGATCCCTACCCCCCAAGCCGTCTTCATTAGATTCACTTTCAGTCAGCTCAGTCTAAGCCATCCCGCCACGTCCTGTAGCCCCTGAACCAGGTCTTCCTGGGTAGAGTTGGATCAGCCACCCAACAACAGATAGAGCTGGGTGTCATCTGCATATTGGCGACACTGTAGCTTGTACCTCCAGGCAATCTGGGCAAGGGGGAGCATATTGGTGAGAGTGCCGCCCCTTGAGGCACTCCACAAACAAATGGGTGCCTTCAGGACAGCTGCTCCCTGATAGCCACCTTTTGTCCGTGATCTTGGAGGAAGGAGACAAGCCATTGCAAAGCCCCCAAATCCCCATGTCAGTGAGGCGATGGGCGAGTAACTGGTGGTCGACACCACTGACAGATCTAACAGCAGTACCACTGTGCCACCCCGGTCCAAATGCCTCTGGAGGTTGTCTGCGAGGGCGACCAGAGCCATCTCTGTCCCGTGGCCTGGATGGAAGCTGGACTGGAAGGGATCAAGCATGGAAGTGTCATTCATAAAGCTCCGCAACTGTATCACCACTGCCCTCTCTTTTAATTTGCCCAAATAGGGCAAATTGGAAACCAGCTGATAGTTTCAGCCAGATCCACTGATGATTTCTTAAGGAGAGGGTGGACCAATTCAGCCGGATCCAGTGATGATTTCTTAAGGAGAGGGTGGACCATCGCTTCCTTGAGAGCCCCTGGGAACAGCCCCTCAATGAGGGACTTCTTGATAATATCCCTAAGGGCACCTCGAAACCCCTCCCAGCCTGCTTTAATTAGCCAGAAGGGGCACGGGTCAAGGCTGCATGTGGTTGGACGTACAGTTGAGATCAATCTGTCAATTTTCTCTAGACTGAGTAGACTGAAATAATCCAGAATGGGACCAGAAAACGTGCATGGAGCCTTGAGTTCGTTTACTGTCTCAACTGTGGCAGGGAGGTCATGGCAGAGTGACAAGATAGACCCATTAAAATAAAAAAACATGAAAAAACACACAATGCAGCACTAAATGCTGACATTACATCCCATCCTCTTAAAGATAAAATGTTCCTTGGGATCATGGAATATTTAGAACCTTCCTCTCTCTTTTTACCACTAAGCCTAAGCAGCCATTCTGTAGGGGGTGGGAGTGACCTTTTCTTTCTATTCTATTAAAATTAACTTCATATATTTCTTCCAATCCAGTAATATAAAAGAAAACTTGAGTTTAATAAAAACAATCCCTGTATAATTTGCCAGTGTTCAGAAGAAATTCACTTTCTGATAATGTCAATTCTTAGGCTTCAAAATGCTCTGTAAATGGGGAAGTTTCCTCTGTGCACATTCCAACATGTGACAGAAAACGTAAACACGTATGTATAGATTGTAGCTGCTGCTTATACAGTATGAAGTGATACTTTGATTAGCAGGCTCAGTTGTTAATGATCCAAAAGTCTACACATACTTGCCTTTCAGGTCTCTTACTGCTTCATCTTGCTGAAGCCACTGAGCTCAATGTAGTGCCTCTAAAAACTATTCCCAATGTAATTTAAATGTATGTATTCCAGTTCTTCCATAAGTCAAGTGGAATGATTCTAGTTTTTGAAATGTCAGGGATCTTTCTGACCTAACTTAGTTAATAGCATACTTTATTTGCAATTCTCTTTCATCCAGTGCCCTACTCATGCTTATTTATTAACCGTACATACTGAAACTCATTGCATCTAATTACAAAATGCCAAGAGCTCATATGAAATGCTCCTATAAATATGTAACCACTTGGGCCTTAACTACATAAAAAGGAAGACATCAAGTGGAAGGTATGTGCAAATTTCTGTAATAAAGCAAATTGATCCTGAGGTTCAGCAGTTTAAAAGTGGAAGAAAAAAATGACATGAAAATCATAAAAGCTAGACATGTAGATTTGTTTTTAAAAGATGTTGTTATATCAGATATTTGTAGTATCTTTTGTGGTCTTTTTGTTCCAAGCTTGTGAATATGTGGCTTACAAGTGGAAACTCATGGCAGAGTGTCCACTGTGTCCCCAGCCCTACCAGGAGTGATCTGGCCGCTCTGGAAAAGGAGTGCTAGAACACTACACAGTATTCCTTTTCTATGTCTCTAGGTTTGGATGGGAATGGTTTCAGAAGAGTTGAAAGTAGAACAGATACTTTTTCCCTTCCCATCCACCTGAATCTATCCAGAAACCTTGTTTGCTAAATAGAGATAGAGTGCTCACACTGCAAACTGGCTACAGAGGAGGCTAAAATGGTCTGGGGGTGGAATCATAGGGGCTCCCTGCCTGTGTGCTGTCCTTCCCAGCCCATCATGGGGCTCTTGAAGCATCTTGCAGTGCAATCCTATGCATATCTACTCAGAAGTATGTCCCACTGTGTACTGTGAGGCTTATTCCAAGGTAGATATGTTTAGGATTGCAGCCTTGGAGACATTAAAAAGTAGGTGGAGATAGTACAAGTTTTTTTTTCCATTTTTGTAAGATGTGGCCCACTTTCTTGACATTTTCCTCATTGCACACTGCAGCTACCAACCAGGGCAAGAAGTAGCCATGCTAGTGCAGCAGGAGGAAGACTGTATTGAAGTTTAGAATAGTCATAAAACAATGGTAAAATGTTGGATTATTTGAATTTATATAACCTGAGATTTAATCAAAATTATAATTTATCTATCCTATTGAGATAAATTATAGAAATTTTGTTTTTTACTAGAAGCTTTTTACAAGCCTCCTACATTTCTTTTAAATAATGATCTCTGCTTTCACTGCACACGGCTCTTATGCCTACGTTCTTAATTTTCCCATCGTATTGTACTGTGTCACTTAACTCCAGAATGAAAATTAGAAAATTAAAAAATTGTTATGTTTACTTACACTGGGAGAAATGTTGTAATCAACAAATTACCCAGTTACTCAAACCTTAGAGTCTGTTAAGTGCAAGTCAGTTCAGCAGTCAGTGATCAACTTCACATCAGGAGTTCAAAACATATGTAGGATTTGTATTTTAGGGAAGGGATACATCGTATCATATTTTTAAGTCATGCTTCTACAGCTGTCCTGACCCAGTGCCTGATGGCTATGGTTAAATGGATAAGGTGAACAAGCTGAATCAGAATCCTGAGAAGATGGAGGTGATGCTGGTTGGAAAGGCTGGGGTCTTGGAGGACATCGCTCTTCCTTTATTTGATGGGGTTCACCTGACCCTCAGTGACTCACTTAAGAGTCTAGGGGTTATATTGGATCCAATGTATCAAAAGTAAATTGGAATGGGTGTCTTTTAATTAGGAGAGTACACTTTTTACTAAGACAATATGCAGGGGTCATTTTGTAGAAAAAGAGGTGCAGGAGCTCATTAGCATACCTATTAGCATAACTCATTAGCATATGCCATGCCCCCTGACATCACCGGAATTGTGTCAGAAAGGGAAGCAAAAGGGGGCATATCTTCAAAAGCCTCTCCTTCCCTTCCCCAACTGGCCTGCCAAGGTGGGCGGGGCGGGGAGTGAAGCAAGAAGGGCACCATAGAATACAGTGGAAGGATTGTGCTGCCTTTGCCGCGCAACTCTAAACAGAAGAGATTTAAACTTTAAACCCCTTCTCACTTTGCTTCCTCCACAGGCCCGCTGGGAGCTGGGGAGGGGCTTGCCACCACTGCCATTTGTGCCCGCTGGGGGTGTGCAAATAAAAAAAATCAGGCCGCATCTGTTCCGGCTGCCGAATGACCCCCGCATGTCAGTTTTGGCAAAGCAAGCCCATTCAGCCAATTGAATGTCAGTTTCAGCCCCATTATACCCGATGGGCCATTGAAGTCAATGGCAAAAACTCATAGGGTATATGAAGAGCTGGAGGAGAGGGGGTTTGCGGAAGAGGCTCCAAACTTGCAGGGTAGCTGCTGGGGCCTCTTCCCGAAATACCCACCAAGTTTCAAGAAGATTGGACCACGGGGTCCAATTCTACGGGCCCCCAAACAGGTTTCCCCATCCCCTCCATTGTTCTCTATGGTGGGAAAAAACATTACTTTTTTCCCACTATAGAGAACAATGGAGGGAATGGGGGCAACCTGTTTGGGTTCCTGTAGAATTGGATCCCCTGGTCCAATCTTCTTGAAACTTGGTGGGTATTTGGGGGAGAGGCTCCAGCAGCTATCCTGTAGGTTTGGAGCCTCAAACCCCCTCCCCTCCAGCCACTTTTTAAGCCACTGCCGAATTTTGGTGGCAATTCGGTTGTGGGCCGAATCAGATCAGAGAATCTGATTCAGCCTGTGGCTGCCCTAGTGCCCACTCCTGGGCTCCAAATGACCCCTGACAATATGTAAGCAGAAGAATTAATGGAAAATGCAGCTGAAATTTTCATCTCTCAGGCATCTGTAGACTATGTATGAAAATGAAATACCTCTCATAACCAGTGGGACTAATGTCCTTAGTACTTTCAGCTAATTTGGTTAGTGATCTTTTAAACTGACTATTCAACTAATGAGAGTATGTCAGTAATTCTGTGTAGGTGAATATAACGGTTTCACAAGTGTAATGCTGACCCATCCACACAATAGCTTTAGTGTAGTTTTCCCATATCAAGATAAAGGGTGTTTGGTATTTTATTATTATGATTTTCTGAAGTATGTTCAAATCCAGTTGAGATTGCATAGCAATCGGCCTTTAACAGTCCCTTTTGTCTAGGAATAAAACAATGCAGAAGTGCATTTTAAATCACAGGAAGGTACTTTATTGCAAGTAGCTATGCTGAATGATGAATATATACTTTCTGGGCATGAAACTCACTTCCATGTTTGTGGAGAACATGGTGCAGAGTGGTTTTTGTAGAACTCCAGTGTAACTTCCTCGTCCCAATAAGGCTTTCATGGACATTACAAATTGTATCTGCTTAAGTCAACGGTTTCGTATTCTTGGAAGTTCCCTGTAATTATATTACTGAAAATTCTTAGTAATTATATTGCATGCATTAAGTCTTTGTAGCACATTATCATGGTAGTGGTTGTTTTTTAACAGTGCAGTCCTAAGCAGTCTAACCCAATTGATTCCAGTGAGTTTAAACATAGAGTAACAGCACAGCATTCCACAGCATTCCACTATTATCCACTATTACAGATCATTACAGTTACAGATACTTCTTGGATACAGTCAGAATCAAATTTTGTCATAATTTTTTTCATTTCTTGTTTTTGCCAAAACTCTTTGTTTCAGCTGTTATAAGTAGTGATAGCCAGGTTAATTATTACTGGGGTTGATGAATCAACCTTGATTGTTCATTATGATCAACAGCTTTATGAAGCAGTCACCACAATCCTGAGAGAACTTCTGAAGAAGAAACAACTTCCTGCCTCACTGGTGCGTAGAAAACAGCAGTGCCAGGAACCCCAAAGAATGTAGTTCTGCCTAAGTATTTAAGTCCTTAGCATAAGAATTAAGCCCCTAAACGTTCCATGTCCCAGGTCTCCATGTGCCTAGGATGCTGCTGATTTGGAAAAAGTATGGAGGAGGAGGAGATTGGATTTATACCCCGCCCTTCACTTGGAATCTCAGAGTGGCTTACAGTCTCCTTTCCCTTCCTCTCCCCACAACAGACACCCTATGAGGTAGGTGGGGCTGAGAGAGCTCTCTTGAGAACTGCTCATGAGAGAACACCTCTGAAAGAGCTTGTAACTGACCCAAGGTCTGACCAGCAGCTACATGTGGAGGAGTGGGGAATCAAACGCGGTTCTCCCAGATTAGAGTTCGTGCTCCTAACCACGACACCAAGATGGAGCACCTTCCCTATGAGGAAAGGCTGAAGAGTTTGGGACTTTTCAGTTTAGAAAAGAGATGACTAAGGGAGGACATGATAGAGGGTTATAAACTTATGCATAGGGTAGACAGAGTTGACAAAGAGCAATTTTCTCTCTCTGCCAAAATACTAGAACTTGAGGGCATCCAGTAAAGCTGATAGTCAGTAGGTTAAGGACGGACGGAAGGAAATTCTACTTTACACAGAGAGTGATAAAATGTGAAGATTGCTGCCAGAGGATGTTGTGGTGCCCACAGGAATAAACCACTTTAAAGAGGATTAGATGGATTCATGGAGGATAAGTCTATAACTGCCTTCTGGCCATGGTGACTGAGGGGAACCTCCACATTCAGAGGCACTAAGTTTCTGAATCCCAGAGCTAGGAGGCAACACCAGGGGAACACCTCTATGCCCTGTTGTTGGCTATCCAGAGGAACTGGTTGGCCACTGTATGAGACAGGATGCTGGTCTAGATGGACCATCAGTCTGATCCAGCAGGGATCTTATTTTCTTATGTCCCCTTTTCCCTGTACCAGGCATGCTGTTGCTGTACCAGATGTTTATTGTTGTGCAGTCCCACATGGGAACTATGCCTGCTATGTCCATGGAAAATAGAAGACCTCCTTAGGAAAGACACATTTTGGCACTAGGGATATCCATGCACACAGTTCTGTGCACGTGCCCCATGTATGGGACACAGCTGTGTGCAGTTTGGTGACACATAACATTAGTTCCTGATGTATTGGGGTCCTATAGGCCTCTCTCTGTGGAAGCAGCATTTGGGCAGAAGTTTTTCTTTTTGTATACTTTAATTCATTTAACATTCTACAGGTCCAAATGCAGTTGAAGTTGTCCAGAGGCAGGAAGTCTTTACTTGTACATATCCATTTGGAAAGGACCCATCTGTTAGCAAAACTGTTCTTTCAGTATTAAGAGATTATTTTCAGTTGTTGCTCGCCCACTCCAGAACCACTGATTTCGGGAGGGGGGTTGAAAGACCTGAGTCAGATTGAGGTGACAAGAGAGGAGGTCCTACGTCTGATAGACAACTTAAAAACAAATAAATCACCGGGCCCGGATGGCATACATCTGAGAGTTCTGAAAGGACTCAAATGTGAACTTGTGGATCTCCTGACAAAAATATGTAATCTTTCCTTAAAATCTGCCTCCATTCCTGAGGACTGGAAGGTAGCGAATGTCACTCCTATCTTTAAAAAGGGTTCCAGAGGAGATCCGGGAAATTACAGGCCAGTTAGTCTGACGCTGATACCGGGTAAGTTGATGGAAACTGTTATTAAGGAAAAAATTAGTAGGCACATTGCTGAACAAAATCTATTGAGGAAGACTCAGCATGGGTTCTGTAAGGGAAGATCTTGTCTCACTAACCTGTTAGCATTCTTTGAGGGAGTAAACAAACATGTGGACAAGGGGGACCCAATAAATGTTGTTTACCTTGACTTCCAGAAAGCTTTTGATAAAGTTCCTCATCAAAGGCTCCTAAGTAAGCTCAATAGTCATGGGCTAAAAGGACAAGTCCTTTTGTGGATCAAAAACTGGCTAATTAAAAGGAAACAGTGCATGAGTATAAATGGGAAATTTCTCAGTGGAGGGAGGTAAGCAGTGGGGTACCGCAGGGACCAGTACTTGATCCAATGCTTTTTAACTTGTTTATTAATGATTTGGAATTGGGAGTAAGCAGTGAAGTGGCTAAATTTGCTGATGACATGAAGTTGTTCAGGGTGGTGAGAACCAGGGAGTATTGTGAGGCTCTCCAAAGGGATCTGTCGAGGATGGGTGAGTGGGCATCAGTGTGGCAAATGGGGTTTAATGTGGCCAAGTGCAAAGTGATGCACATTGGAGCCAAAAATCCTAACTATAAATACACGTTGATGGGGTCTGAACTGGTGGAAACTGACCAAGAGAGAGATCTTGGAGTCGTACTAGATAACTCAATGAAAACGTCGAGACAGTGTGCGACTGCAATGAAAAAGGCCAATGCTATGCTGGGGGTTATTAGGAAGGGAATAGATAAAAAATCAGCCAGTATCATAATGCCCCTGTATAAATCGATGGTGCAACCTCATTTGGAGTACTGTGCACAGTTCTGGTCGTCACACCTCAAGAAAGATAGTATAGCTTTGGAAAAAGTGCAGAAAAGGGCAACTAAAATGATAAATGGGTTGGAACACTTTTCCTATGAAGAAAGGTTGAAGCACTTGGGGCACTTTAGCTTGGAGAAATGACAGCTGAGGGGTGACATGATCGAGATTTATAAGATTATGCATGGAATAGATCAGGTAGAGAAAGAAGTCCTTTTCTCCCTTTCTCACAATACTGGAACTCGTGGGCACTCCATGAAATTGCAGTCGGGTTAGAACAGATAAAAGGAAGTACTTCTTCAGCCAAAGAGAGATTAACACGTGTAATTCACTGCCACAGGAGGTGGTGGTGGCTACAAGCATGGACGGCTTCATGGGGGAATTAGATAAACATATGGAGCAGAGGTCCATCAGTGGCTATTAGCCACATAGTATAGATAGGAATTCTTAGTCTAGGGCAAGTGATGCTCTGTAATCTTGGTGTTGGGGGGGGGCAACAGTGGGAGGGCTTCCTGCCCCCACTGGTGGACCTTCTGAGGGCACCTGGTGTTTTTGGCCACTGTGTGACAGTGTTGGACTGGATTGGCCATTGGCCTTATCCAACATTGGCTTTTCTTATGTTCTTATGTTGTCCCTCTCACTGCTATGAGCTCTAGCACTTTCAGCAGCTGGCCTGCTCAGGTTTAGTTCCTATGTGTATACTACACAGATGATCACTCAACTGACATAAGTTACAAGGGCAGTCCTGCTTTCCCTGATGTGGTCAGACAATTCACATCAAGCAGAGGTCTTGCATCTCAAAATTAAGTGCTTCCAAAATCCATTCTTTCTGCCCATGTGCAGTTCAGTCCTGCCAATGTTGAAACAGCCAGCTTACCAGGAACATGGCCCAGGGCTAGGGACAATCTGCTAGTTCAGGGATCCCCAATCTTTTTGAGCCTGCAGGCACATTTAGAATTCTGACACAGCATGGTAGGCTCAGCAACAAAATGGCTGCTGTAGGAGATGGAGTCAGCCAAATAACGATTGCCACAGCTTAACTTCAGTAACACAGTGCAGATCCTTGCATTTTGGTGGCAGCTGCTGCCAAAGCAACATTTAAAAAAAAAACTGCATAGCCAATCTAGTCTCCAGTAATCAAGCAGAACCTTGCTTGGCATAGGCTACTTGGTCCCACCCATTTCCTAAAAACATTTGGTGGGCTCCCAAAAAGGTGTCAGTGGGCACAATATTGAGGACCTCTATGCTAATTGCTTTTTGGTGAGACATAGGGAAGCGTCCACTTGGCATGAATTGCCTGAGTTGGAGCACACCTTGTGCTGTAGCTCAAGGCACACTCTGGCTATTTAGAATGCAGGATGGTGGCCTTCCTTTAAAACTCTCACCAATCAATTTCTTCCTTGGTCTTAATGAAACAAAGATAGCTCCATAAGATGATCAAACAGGAAAGCAAAGCACATATTAAAACTAGAAAAAACATATTAAAACTAGAAAAACAAGTCTGATTTTTAGATCTTCAAAATTGTTAGAAGTGTGTTTTTACTTCACATTATATAGGAAATGTGAAAACTAGGAACATGGTATATTTTGTTGGTAATCTAAACAAGTAAGAAAGTAAAGCTCTGGGAATTTGCTGTGTCTCTGAATAAAGAACTCTTGCCTAAATTGATTTGAATCGGGGGTGGCAAAAACCTGCTATTCTGTAAAAAAACCAAGAAAGCAATTTTTCAAGCCTTTAGTGAGGGAAGAAAACCACTGGTTAACAGTGATAGTTTTTCTACACTCTTCTGACCCAGAGTAAGTCTCTGTGAAATCATTTTTTAGACAAAATAGGGAAAGTGACGATGCGTGCAAGGTATCCCTGCATTAGGCTTTTCCAATTAGGTGAGCTGACCTGACGAGTAGCTGATCTAGAAAGAAGAATGGATGCAACTTATAGCATGAGCCAAGCAGAACCGTCAGAACAAACTGCTGTAAAACAGTTTTGCTGAATATATTAGTTAAAGAGACCACTAGAATAAAGGCTGTAGAATGGAGAAAGAGTTGCTGGGGGAAATTACAAAGCTAGTAAAGCTGTTGGAGGGCAATGAGGGATGTGTTCCATATCCTTCAAGTAAAATAGGTTCCTGAAGTTTTGATTTAAAATCATAGCTGGATTTATTTGTAGGCTTCTCAGAAAATACCTTTGAGACAACTGAATAGTTCCTGATTCAAAATAAAAAATAACCATTGACAGAGGTGCAAACCAGTTTAATAAGCAGAGACAGATTACTTGAGAAAAGACTATAGGAGCAAGAAAAGCATAGGAACAAAACTCCCAATATTAACTTGAGCAGTCTCCTCCAGAACTAAATTCTCATTTGAAAGAATTCAATTTACTCTCATGATCACATTAGTTTTCTCACATTCTACTTTCACTAAAGTTTATATTATCTAAAATTTATCGTGTAACTAGTGATTGGTGAATCAGCTAAAATCAGCATTGAGCTTGACAATTAAACTTATTTTTAATAGAAAATATTTCAGTGTGTTCTGAACTCAGTTTGAGAATTTACTATTTATGACATCACTGTGAGCTCAACAGAATCTAAAATCCTTAAGAACATAAGAACATAAAAGAAGCCAATGTTGGATCAGGCCAATAACCCATCCAAGTCCAACACACTATCACACAGTGGGCAAAAACACCAGGTGCCATCAGGAGGTCCACCAGTGGGGCCAGGACACTAGAAGCATTCCCATTGTTGCCCCCCCCCCAAGCACCAAGAATACAGTGCATCATTTGCCCCAGACTGAGAGTTCCTATCTATATCTTGTGGCTAAAAGCTACTGATGGACTTCTGCTCCATAAGTTTAGCTAATTCTCTCTTGAAGCCGTCCATGCTTGTAGCCACCACCACCTTCTGTAGCAGTGAATTCCATGTGTTAATCACTCTTTGGGTAAAGAAGTACTTCCTTTTACCTATTCTACCTATTCATAATTTTGTACACCTCGATCGTGTCACCCCTCAGCCGTTGTTTCTCCAAGCTAAAGAGCCCCAAGCGCTTTAACCTTTCCTCATACGGAAAGTGTTCCAACCCTTTTATCATTCTAGCTGCCCTTTTCTGCACTTTTTCCAATGCTATAATATCTTTTTTGAGGTGTGGAGACCAGAACCGTACACAGTACTCCAAATGCAGTCGCACCATCGATTTATAAAGGGGCATTATGATACCAGCTGCTTTGTTTTCAGTTCCCTTCCTAATATCCCCCAGCATAGTGTTGGCCTTCTTCATTGCAGTCGCACACTGTCTCAACATTTTCATTGAGTTATCTACTACGACTCCAAGATCTCTCTCTTGATCAGTCTCTGCCAGTTTGGACCCCATCTACATGTATTCATAGTTAGGATTTTTGGCTCCAATGTACATCACTTTGCACTTGGCCACACTGAACCCCATTTGCCATGTTGACGACCACTTGCCCATCCTCGACAGATCCTTTTGGAGTGTGTCACAATCCACCCTGAACAACTTCATGTCATCTGCAGATTTAGCTACTTCACTGCTTATTCCCAACTCCAAATCATTAATAAACAAGTTTAAAAGCATTGGACCAAGTACTGATCCCTGCAGTACCCCACTGCTTACCTCCCTCCACTGAGAAATTTCCCATTTATACTCACGCTCTATTTCCTTTTAATTAGCCAGTTTTTGATCCACAAGAGGACTTGTCCTTTTAGCCCATGACTATAGGAGCCTTCGATGAGGAACTTAATCAAAAGCTTTCTGGAAGTCAAGGTAAACAACATCTATTGGGTCCCCCTTGTCCACATGTTTGTTCACTCCCTCAAAGAACACTAACAGATTAGCGAGACAAGATCTTCCCTTACAGAACACATGTGTCTTCCTCAGATTTTGTTCATCAGTGTGCCTACTAATTTTTTCCTTAATAATACTTTCCACCAACTTACCCAGTATCAGCGTCAGACTAACTGGCCTGTAATTTCCCGGATCTCCTCTGGAACCCTTTTTAAAGATGGGAGTGATATTCGCTACCTTCCAGTCCTCAGGAAGGGAGTCAGATTTTAATGAAATATTTTTGTCAGGAGATCCACAAGTTCACATTTGAGTTCTTTCAGAACTCTTCGAAGTATTCCATCCAGGCCAGGTGATTTATTAGCTTTTAAGTTGTCAGTCAGTCGTAGGTCCTCCTGTCTCGTCACCTCAATCTGACTCAGGTCTTTCAACCCCCCTCCCGAAATCAGCAGTTCTGGAGTGGGCAAGCACTTTTTACCTTCCACTGTGAAGACAGAGGCAAAAAATGCATTCAGCTTCTCAGCCACTTTCCTATCATCCTTCAGTACTCCTTTTACCCCACTGCCTCCCTGGCTGGTTTCCTATTTCTAATGTATTTGAAGAAAGTTTTATTGTTGGTCTTTATGTTTTTTGCTATATGCTCCTCATATTCCCTTTTTGCCTGCCTGATCACAGACTTGCACTTTATTTGCCACAGCCTATGTTCCCTTTTATCAACCTCACTGAGACTAGCTTTCCACCGCTAAAAGGAATCCTTCTTACCTTTTACCTTCCCACCTCTTCAAGCCACTGAGTCCTTCATCCTTCCCTCCCCTCTTCTGTGGCTTGATTGCAACAACAGCTGTGTCAGAGAGAATCAGCACCATCCTAGGCACATGAATACCTGGGATATGTAAGTTCTGGGGGCCTGATGTTTATGCTAAGGGCTTGAATACTTTGGCAGAACTACGTTCTTTGGAGTTCCTGGCATCTAGAATACTATCATTGTTGTATTGTAGGCACCAGTGAGGCAGGAAGTTGTTGTTCTTCAGATGTTCTCTCAAGAGTCTGGTGATTGCTTCATAAAGCTGTTGATCATAATGAGTAATTGAGACTGATTCATCAACCCCAGTAATAATTAACTCGGCAACCACTACTTATAACAGCTGAAATGAAGAGTTTTAGCCACTCAATAAAGTGGCTGTCTCCCTTTTGGTTGATGATGGAGCCAAGGAATAGAAAATCTTGAACAATTTCCTCATTGTCAGACTTAGTTGTGTAACTCCCTACTAGTAATTGCTTTTGTCTTCTTGATGTTCATCTGTAATTCTGCTTAAGCATTTTCTGCTTTAACCTTCATCAGTAGTCATTTCAGGTCTTCACTATTTTCTGCCAGTAATGTGGAGTCACCTGCATATTTCAAATTGTTAATATTCCTTCCACCAATTTTCACTCCACTTCCATCTAAATCTAATCCAGATTTCCTTATGATACATTCTGTAAATAGACTGAAGAGATAGGAAGATAAAAATAATCCTTGTCTGACACCTTCACCAGTTGGGAACCATTCTGTTACTCCATGTTCTGTCCTAACAGTAGCCTCTTGTTCAGAGTACACATTGTGTATCAAAACAATCAGATGTTGTGGCACACTCAACCATAACTTTTATGGACAGGTAGAATCCTATTACTGGTTTTATTGCTTGGGATTGAGTGGTGGGAAATTCATTCCTGAAAGCAATAGTCTTGGACATCAGAGTGGGGAGGCAGTACTGGCTTTTTTACACCATGTGTGTTTCATCCCTTACTGGACTAGAGTGTTGTTCCAGGAAAACTTGCAAGAAGATGTGGCAGTGCTCACTTCATGTCTGATCTCCATCCTGTCCAGTGAAATGTGAGTGTATATGAGAACATGTCCTGCCTATCTTAAAACAGCTACATTGGCTGTCAGTTTGTTTCCTATTCAAGGTTCTGTTTGTGACCTTTGAAGCCCTTCATGATATAGGACCCACATATCTAAAAGACTGTCTTCTCCTATATGTTCCCATGTGCCAGCTGTGGTCTTCAGGCTGCCACTAATGACTGTTCCCCTACTTTAGGTGGCCTGCCTTGTATCAACCAGAGCACATTCCTTTTGCATTGTAGTTCTCACTCTGTGGAACAGGCTCCCAGGCAGTTAGGGAGTGCCATTGTCAGGGCTCATTTTGTAGCAGAAGCTCCTTTGCATATTAGGCCACACACCCCTAATGTAGCCAATCCGCCAAGAGCTTACAGAGCTCTTCTTACAGGGGCTACTGTAAGCTCTTGGAGGATTGGCCACATCAGGGGAGTATGGCCTAATATGCAGAGGAGCTCCTGCTACGAAATGAGCCATGGCCATTGTTATAAATCTTCAGGAGACACTGCAAGGCCTTTTTATTTGCCAGGGCATTTAATGCAGTAAAAACTGGAAGGAAGGGGTATCTGGGGTTTTATTCTGTTAGTTCCAAATTATAATGTTTTAACTGTGATCTGTAGGTCACCTTAAGCCACCAAAAAAGGGTGGGATATGCATATTTTAATAAATATTTTAATAAATTATATTTCATGTGAACTTTCAAAAGTACGTTAGAGGGAGGCAAATAACCACCTGAAAGGGGGGCTGCTATGAAAAGAAAGACAAAGGCATTCATTTGGAAAAATGGAGATGTTGCTTTATTTCTCATCAGCTTGTGATATAATGGCAAAAGCATAAGAGACCAATTTCATAAGATGCTTCAATAATGGTTTCTAACACGTAATCAGGAAATGACAGGCTTTCAGTAGAAAAGTCAAAGTATTCTCAGAGGTAATTCTGGAATTGCTTCGCTGTCTGTACTGCTTGTACTGAACATCCTCTTAAGACATTTGGCAGGATGCCATATCAGCCTGATGCCAGGACTACAAGGGCTAATCATCTTTGTGGGTAGACTGCAATAGAACTGCATCACATCCTTTTGAAAACTGTGCTAGGTATCATAAGAGGTGCATATTACTAATTAGGTCAGAGTTCTTCTGACATGTTTACTGTTACATAGGCATCGCTGAACCTGTTGTATATAGATTACTGTATGAAAAAGAGCTTACATCAGTTCAATACACTGTGGTAAGCAGATAGAGCTTCCCATGAGGCTAAACATAAAAAAGGAACACCTACTAGACCAGTGCTTAGCCCAAGGCAACTTGCCCTGCTTTTGTAGTAAAGCCCTGTAGCACTGACAGATTCTATAATTTTTTAAAAAAATAAACACATACCTTTTAGGCTTTTTGTTAGAAGGGAGAAAGTAAATGCTGTCTTGTACATTGGTCTGTAACCTGTATTGTCACAGAGTTAATAGTGATACTTTGGCCCCCGGAAATTTGTCATTGACTACTACCATTAAAACCATTTTGAAATAGCTACTGAAAATCATAAGCTGTTTGGAGAACCATTACTTTCATCTGATTTTGATAGGGATTTGCACTAGGCACCAAAATTCAGATTCTGAATTCTGACCATTCACATTCAGAATTCGGAACTTAGAGAAATCAGAACTTCTGAATATCCAGAATTTTATTAAAATCTATAGGAAATTGCCATTTCCTACTTTAAAAAAAATTAAACATTTCCATCAGACTTATGATCCTTCCCAATGCTGGCGTCTGTCCCAAAGAGCTAAGCCAATATGGCAATTGCACAGCAGCAGCCATAATTGCCAGTCAGCACTACCAAGACATTGGACAGTGACTCAGATTTGGGCATTCAGTACCATGGACAGTGTGTCATCAGGGAAAAACAGGACAGCTGTGGCTGGGGGTAGACAGAAACCTTGGGCAGCACTGCCAGGAATATTGAAGCAGCATACTGTTAGTGGTGGAAGGGCTTGTTTTTATAGGCTTTTTTAAAAAATGGCCTGTTGGTTTTATTGTATTGTTTTAGTTGTGAGCCACTTTGAACAGGTCTCTAGAGATGTGGTATGTAAATTGCCTGTGAGGTTATAGAGGCAAGAAAATGAACCAGGAACCTCCCTGCACATTCTTTTAACCACTGCACTTTGTCAGCCCCCTAAGAATAGGTATAAAGTTGGGGGTGATATTTGTTACAAGTGGCACATCTTTCAGTAAATCATGCCCCTGTATTCTTGGAGTTTAAGAACATAAGAGAAGCCAATGTTGGATCAGGCCAATGGCCCATCCAGTCCAACACTCTGTCACACAGTGGCCAAAAATACTAGGTGCCATCAGGAGGTCCAGCAGTGGGGCCAGGACACTAGAAGCCCTTCCACTGTTGCCCCCCCCCCCCCAGCACCAAGAATACAGAGCATCACTTGTTCCAGACCAACAGTTCCTATCTATACCTTGTGGCTAATAGCCACTGATGGACCACTGCTCCATATGTTTATCCAGTTCCCTCTTGAAGCCATCCATGCTTGTAGTCACCACCACCTCCTGTGGCAGTGAATTCCATGTGTTAATCACTCTTTGGGTGAAAAAGTACTTCCTTTTATCCATTCAAACCCAACTGCTCAGCAATTTCATTGAATGCCCACGAGTTCTTGTATTGTGAGAAAGGGAGAAAAGTACTTCTTTCTCTACCTGCTCTTTCCCATGCATAATCTTGTAAACTTCTATCATGTCACCCCTCAGTAGTTCTTTCTCCAAGCTAAAGAGCCCCAAGCACTTCAACTTTTTTTTATAGGGAAAGTGTTCCAACCCTTTTATTATTCTAGCTGCCCTTTTCTGCACTTTTTCCTATGCTATAATATCCTTTCTGAGGTGTGGTGATCAGAACTGTACACAGTATTCCAAATGAGGTTGCACCATTGATTTAGAAACCTTCAGTAGCACAGAAACAAATTAAAAAATTATGCTTGATAGCAGGCCTTTTAAAGTTGATGTTATATGGTTGCATTAATAAGTAGCTTCTCTTGAAAAACACTCAGTGAATCTTCATTAACTTTTTGGTGATATTTTTTCTTGAGTTCTGATGATAAACAAAGGCTTGAACAAAGCTTTGACTGGTGCAGCTTATTAGTATGTTAATAGTTGAATGCTATTGTACATGGCTTAATCCATTTTGTACTCTATACTGCATAGGTGTGTTTGGTTGGAGCTTGATTTTAGTCCCAGAGAACTGACATTCTAAGTGCTAGGATTCAAATTGTGATGAGAAAACTTTATATCTGAATTAGATATATAGTAATTTAATGGAAATGCTGACAGAATCTTAACTATAGAAATGCTACAGGGCATCACTATTATTCAGAGTCTGATACAAGTGGTACCTGTAGGCTGTTTGCTGAAAATCTATTGCATGTGACAGGAAGACAAATTGTGTCCTATATTTGAGCATGACATTATAATTGGTACATGTGCTCATTAAGAGCAGTTTATAGAAATGTTGTCTGCAAGGCTCATCAATTAGTCAAATAGCACTGCATTCAGTATGTATGTATTGTATCCCTTGACTAGTGGAATTTTTTGTCTTTACACATATTTATTAGAGTAGGTTAAAGAACACTGTTCCTGCTGCATACATAGCAAAAATTGTACTATTTATAAAATAGTCTGTACAACAATGTGGTTATTTAACCGATACCATTTCCGTGGTACTTTTTCATTTATATCTTCTGGGTGGGTAGCAGATGCTAAAAACTTGATTGCTGTCACCAAATTCTGTTGACTTTTAAAGCAACAAATACCTGTTTAGCTTTCAAACTGAAACGTTAATGCTTTCATATATCATCTATGCAATAATTAAAACTGACAAAATGATGTCCTCTGTTTTTTCTTTATTTGTGTTATAATATGTCATATACAGGAGAAATCTTCTTTATTTGGTTCTTTTATATTGAATGCCATTCGTTTTAAGATTTAAGCACACATATTCAATTTGATTTTTAATGCCAGGAAAGAGTCCTGATAACTCTGCAGAGAAATAAAAAGCACATTAGATTATGCTGTCCACTGCCATATTCTGATTTATGCATTAATCTATACAGCCATAAATATATGGAGGCATGCAAACCTAAGCAACAATCCTTGCTTTGTCCCTTGCTTTGTCTTTGTCCCTATAGGATTCTTAGACCTCCTCATGCAGCCAGCTGGGTGACCTTGGGTCAGTCACAGTTCTCTCAGAGCTGTTCTCTCAAGAGCAGTTATCTCAAAAGCTGTCTCAGCCCCACCTACCTCACAGGGTGTCTGTTGTGGGGAGAGGAGGGGAAGGAGATTGTAAGCCGCTCTGAGACTCTGAGTGAAGGGCAGGGTATAAATCCAACTCTTCTTTTTCTTAAGGATATGTCAAATACACATAATGAGGACATCTGAGCATTCTTGGTGACTTGTTAGAGCCAAATATAATAATTAAAAGTTCATTCTGTGGTTGGTTAATGTAAGAGGTTTAATTTCGCTGTACTTTCTTTTTTTTCTTTTTTTTTGCATTGTAATATTATTGTAATTTAGAAGTGACTGTATTGGAGTTCTATTGATACTGCTACTCACGAGGTGTCTGAATAATGGAAATAAAAATATTATTATAAAGTTCATTCTGTGTTGCAGAATTCTCTGAGTTATTTTCAGTGGCACAACATACTTGTGGGTTGTGCTTTCAAGTAAAGCCAATAGGCTGGCTGACACACAAAAAGAAAATCCTTGGCCTTCCTTGCAGGCTTTCAGAACACCATATTATATAGCAGGGTCCCTTTTGGGAAAAAAACTGATATCCACAGCAACCTGTACACATGAATTTGGGCACTCTTTTTTAGAGCAGACAAAAGGACAAGTAGTGATTATTCTGAGTCTCTCCTACTTCTTGCAAATCAATTTAAGGTGCAAGGCACAGTCATAACTTCCCCTTCCTGTTGTGACTGTTTTTACCCTGCCCCTCATGCATCAGTTTGTTTTTTTCTTTCTTTCACTGACTGTTTGGCCTGATCAACAGTTTTCATATGTGGATAAGGAACTATTGCCTTGATCTGGATTGCTCAGAAGTCCCATCTCGTCATTTCTCAGAAGCTAAGTAGAGTGGACCCTGGTTAGTACTTGGATGGGAGACCACCAAGAGAGTCCAGGGTTGCTGCACAGAGGCAGGCAATGATAAACCACCTCTCTTCACCTCTTACCTAATGGAGTAGTAATAAGTCAGCTGCGACTTGATTGCATCTTCCATCTCCAAGGACCTGTTGCATTTTCTGTTTATTGTTGTAACTTTTGTTATAAGTTCTTAGTTATTCAGCAGCAAGGTTTTTTTTAGCAAAACATATATAAGAATGACTAATAGTATGAATATTATATGAAAAATAGTATCTAGGAATGGGCATGCATGTGAAAATGAAATAAATGGAACTAAGTACCTGTGCAGTACTCTATGTGATGCTATTTTCAGTTTCAGTATGATATTAACAAGAGATATAAATATAATGAGGTTTCTTCTTTGCAGTTAGTAGTGCTGTAGATGAGTTTCCAGGTCTGATATTATATGGTTTTCTCATTTTTTAAAACTTTCATGTGATTGTGGAATCCTGCAGTGCTGCCTGTCATGTATCTAGTCTGCTAAAAGCAGCAGACAGAAGGACAGATTCTTATTCAAGGAAGGGATGGAATGTAAAATATTTGTAATTGGTTTATGAAAGGATAACTCATAGGCCCATTTTTCTCATGGGCTTTCTAAAATGACCATATGATGGCAACTTTTATATGACAGATCTTTCGTCTTATACTAGTACAGTATTTGTCAAGGGTGAAATGAAATAAGTAGTCCTTTCTCATATAACAAGAAGGCTCTATCTATGATAACTGAATTTCATATGTTTTTCTTTTTTTTCTAACAATGCAGGAAAAGTATGTATGTCTTCATGTCTGTTTCATTCCCAAAACATGTTGGAAAGCCAGTAAACAGTGATATCTCACAAGTGAAAGTGATCTTGACTAGTCCCGGCATCATAGTTTATGTTCCGTTTTTGTCACAAATATCAATTTCCGTCCTAGCAAAAGCATGGTTAAAACAGTTTCAAGATTTAAGGGTATCATGTATAGTTTAACGCTATACTCAGATAGTATTATCATGTTGACTAAAACACTGATGGTTCTCAGCTCAGTGTTGTAGCATTCATAAGCCAGATCCCAAAGGAAAGTTCATATCTAGGTAATAATGGTATTGATTCCCTGACCCCATTTCCTGGTATTTGGCAACAGATGGAGGACTCTTTCCAAATGGGGATTTCATTTTCTGGTAATGAGACCTTGTATCTGAATGCCCCTGGATGAGAAAAAGTCTCTTATAGGGTATGGTGGTAATTGTTTCTAAAGATAGGATTGATACTTGCCCTGAGACAATTCATTTGGCCTTGAATGAAGTTAGTGACAAGTACATTTCAGAAGACAGGGAAGTGGCCCCATCAGTTTGCAGCTGAAAAAGAATACTGGCCACTGAGTGTGCGCCTGCTTCTAGCCATGAGGACTGTACTGATTCCTGACCAATTTATAGCTTTGAAATCTGCTTTTGGAAAATCACTGTGCTGGATTTAATTGTCAGTAAATCCAACACAAACATCTCAGCCTTAGTGTTACTTAGGATGATTCAGATTCCTCCCACCTCTGATCTGATCTTCTTTTTGTATACATAGTTGGAGATTTCTAGTAGTGGTTTTAAATATTTCACATACTTTTGGGGTGGATTCAGGCAATAAGGTTTTATCTTCTTCATTTACCTTCAACATTTATTGTCAAGTAAAATAAGTGTTTTTGGTGGACATCATGGATTGCACAGCCTGCTGTTCATATACTAAAAATCCATTAAAATTGTTGCTTTTGATTCTGCTGTGTGTTAAATCTTATCAGATATCCAAATTCCACTGATTCCCAACATATGACAACTGCAGAGGGCATACATATGATGCAAAATTAATTGCCTAATTCCACTCTAAAATGTTGTGTGTGGGCATTTTTCTAACTGAAAAGTTATTAATGTAGAGGATTAGAAACTTAGCTGTGATCATGTGGATGTATTATTTAAATTGCCGCCAGGCTCTCTTCCCAAAATGATACAAACTAGTGTTCTAGTGATAGCATTTGTGGTACCCATACACGAGGGTTTGTTTTTTTAAGTGTCAGGAGTGATAATATAAGGATATAAGAGCTGAAACCATACTAAATTCCCTTTTTATAGAAAATTTCAGTGGGTAGAATCTTGGGTGACCGTGAGCTAATATCTCTCAGCCTACACAGCCTACAGGATTATTATTGTGTGAAGATAAAATGTAGGAGGGGGCAATGCTGTAAGCAGCTTTTTGTTGCCCATTGGGGAGAAAAGTGGGGTATAAATATCTAAACAAAATAAACCCTACAACTGGATTCTTGGCTAACAAATTCTGTTAATCACTCTGTGAGAGATTCTGTGGCTAGACAATATAGTTTCAAACCTAGTCTTTATGGAGCATATAACTGTAACCCTAACATCATCTAAAATTAAGGCATATTACTGCAAAGTTGATTATTCTTGCCCTGAGTTAATATCTACATTTTCAGCAGCTGAAAAGAAAAATGGGTTGTGCTATTAATACTGCGGGGAGGGGAATTCAGGGATCAGTCTCAAAGAATAAAAATTGTTTTTGAGAAGGTAAGTCATAAATCAGCTGTACAAACTTCATGTTATGGGGAACACAAACGCTTACTATTTTGTGATATTATATGGACTTTTGGAATTTTTCAGCTTATGCTTATCTGCAGAGCCTGTTTTGCAAAGCTTGTTTACTCACTATCCTGTGGTAGAATCTGGAGAGAAAAATAATACATGGTGGGGGGGGGGGGGTTGTTCTGTGGACCAAGGGCAGGGGCTTCAGTGTTCCTGCACCCTCTTGCTCTCTTTGACATTTCACTAAATCAAGCTCGGGCTGAGTGGAATTAAGTTTCTTTTGTTTTACTTTGTGGGGTTTTCTCACCAGTTCTGGAAGTATACTGTCTGCCACAGTCTTCTTTCTCCATAGGGCTATGCCTAAAAGTAACTTCTCACTCATGCACCCCTCAGTTCTTGCCCCCAAGCCCCAGCCCTTCTCTAACTAACTTTCCCTTTCCAAGTTTCCCTTTTCCCAACACTCCCTTCCTAGTCCTTCTCTGCATGTTCTTTTTTTGCCCCCAGAAGCCTTTTCCTCCTTCCTGTAGTCTGCTACCACCATTGGGGGCTGGGGAATTCCCACAGCCCATCTTCTGCAGTGCTGATTGGGGCAGAGGTTTGGACCAGGACAGCAGTGAGGTATGGTGAGGACGATGGCAGATAGTGGCAGCTGAATCATCTAATGGCACTAAGAACCACGGAGACAAGCATGCCGGCATGGTGGGCACTCCACCTTCAAGGCTCAGCAAGCAACAACTCGAACTGGTACCTGCTGCAGCTTGAGGGGCTCCAGGGAATAGTGTCATAATGCCTAGTATCAGTGGCATGTTTGTCAGCGTTCAGGGAGGGGGAACAGGGGAGGACACCCAGGCAATCACATAGAGGTGGTGACTGCCCTCGCCATCCATCCAGGACTTCCTTGACACATGTATTCAGGCAGCAGCAATCAGTCAGCCCTAAAACTGAATTGCTGCCCCAGCTGCCGTCTGTGAGGGGAAGGTGAAGATGGCACTGGCAGCCCAGCTTGACTCAGGGCCTTTGCTGGATGAGACAATGAAACCCACCTCTCCACTGTCCAGGGAGGTCATCCCCAAAGGTTCCGCTGTGGCTGTAGCAGCCTTTTTTGGGCCCCTAACACCCAGCCACCATCTTGGTAAGTCTGCAGTAAGCTCGGACCGAGTGAGAAAGACAGCCATGAAGCTGGACAAGTGTGTGAAAAAAGGTACTGTATGTTGTACTGGTGTATACCATCAAAAATAGTCCTGCCCATACTTAAACTCCAAGAACTGATTAAGTTTCTCCCTCGCTGTAAGTTCCAGTGATTAGTACAAAACCTTCTAAAAGCAAATCCCAGGACAGATAATAGGCTGAGGGAGCCAACATAGAGCTGATCATGAGCTTTATGACTTCATTCTAATGGTCTCTAGAACGTGTGCCAGTGCAGACTCAGTTTCCACAGTATCATTCTGATCCCTTCCTAATTACATTAACTGAATGGTGTGCAGGTGCAATGTGGCTACTTTCAGTTACATCAGAAGGAAATTAAGGAATCTAATATTTTTTATTTTATATATTGCTTACTGAAGCATGAATTTTGGATTTTTTTCACTGGCAGTGATGTACCAACACTACATACTTAAGAGATGCACTGGATTAGTTCCAAATCAAGCAGGGTAAATATTGTTCTAAAAGATGCTCTTGAAACTTAATTATTCCAGTGCTATGTCAAACATATAAGTGCTTAAAAGGTAATGAATTGGATATTTGAGTGAGTCATTCCATCAATTTTTATATAGACTGATGGAAAGTAAAATTATGTTTTAATGGCCCTTTATTTTTTGCACCAAAGTTGATGGCAAAACTCCCACTGACGTCAGTTACATCAAAATTGTGTCCTAATTGATTTACCTTGGAAGAAATCAACAGTTCTAGTGCACTGTATAACTAACATTCAGCTAACTGTTCAATGGCTAGTAAATATATATTTTCAGAAAATGTCTGAGCTAATGTCCCAAAATGTATGGTTCATTTAGCCTTTTCAGTTAGGAAGTATCATATACCTTGCATTTTGCATGAGCTCATTATAAAACCTCTGTACTCCTGAGAACATTCCTAAGGATCTTGCAACAAGCATTCCATGCCAAGATGGTCATAGTTCCTTGGAAGATGTCTGTGTGGAGAGTGTTTCCTAAAGGTAGAAAGTCTGCAAAACCCTGCATTAGAAGGAATAAGAAATTTTGGAAGGAAACAGTAGAGAGGAGTAGTTAAAGAAATAGCATTGAGTGTATTTTGTAACTGATGTTCTATATTAATGAAGTTAGCCGTTTACAGCCTTTGTTACTTTGACCAGTTCCTAATATAGAGAATCCTTAAATATGCTGGTAAAGTGGATTGTTGTTCTAGAAAGGAGAGGAAGATTTGTTGAACATTCTGAAAATGCAGCTGTTTGTTACTTAAGTTAAATTCCCTTTCATATTTGTTCAAATCCAAAAATACATATTATGTTAATGAAAATAAACATCTCAGTGGTCAGGTAAATTGTTTCATACAACTTCAATCTGTTGTTTTATATGGTACACTTAACAATTAGCACTGATTTAGGCTATATATAATAAGCAAGTACAATATAGACAAACTAGAATCCTGATCTAAGGTCATTGTGTCAAATGCAGCAAAACACTTTGTTTGTAGCAGGTCAAGCTTGGGCACACAATTAGCACTAATTATGGAGGAAAAAAATCAAAACGGCAGCTTTAGAGAAGGACATTTTTCACTGCAGGATCAAAGACATCTCTCCACAGAATAGCAAAGCCTCTCCTATTTAATTGTACTGAAGTGCTAATTGGATTGTGATGTGCTTTCATGTGTTCCCCCCAATTAGCCAGTCATCCCTGACCAAATCCATATAAAAAAAGATTATGGTTTTTAAAGCTTTTTGTCTGCTTAGTTGTGATTTGTGTACCTGAGCAATGTAAAATAAGGTCTTGGTGGTTTGCAATTGCTTATTTGAAGGAATGAATATTGGGGAAATGTTTCAAGTGTATAGTAAATAAGTTAGAAAGTGATATATTTAATGAGAGTTCAGTAGAGGAAATAGACACTAGAGCTAACTCAGTGTAAAAATATCACCATAAAGCTCATGTGGTCAGTAAAATATCTCTGTGTGGACCAGCAAAATATAATGTGAACTTTGAGGTACATAGAACTCTTCAGGATGGATATTTGAGGATTTTTTTTAAAAAGTAAATTCTGAGTCAAGGTAGTTTGTTTCAGTCTTTAATTGCATTTGCCCTTGAAAGTAAGTCCCCTTCAATTCAGGGGGATTTAGTTCTAATAAACAGATAGGATTAGATTTTTCACGTAATTATTTAGGAGGATCATGCAGTGTATATTATGTATAACTTTGAAGTTGTAAATTATAACTTTGCCTTGTGTAAAGATTGCAGATTATGAAGAGGCATTCTAAGACTAAAGAAGGTAATGGAAGAGCTTCATGAAAAGCTGATCATTATCTATACCTGTATCTATATACCTATAGAAACCCACAGGTAGCCACTTGAAAAATACATTCTGAAACAGAGAACAGAAAGAAAAATACAAATGTTAGAGGATTTCTCTAGCTAGCAGAAGAGCTTGATGATATTTTGTTGAATATCTTCAATTTGGACAGCTCCCTTTTCAACAGCTACATTCTCCAAAGTTAAGTAAATGTTGCCATGCCACTCTGGTATTTTAGTTACCAGTGAATGTTGTTATATTTATTAGGATTTATAAAGTAAATATGTAATAAATATATCAGCCTACTAATCTGACACAGTGAGATCACTAGGGCCAGAAAACTTTTTTAAAATAAATGCTAAAAATCTCAATTTTCTAGAAATCTACTCCAGCAACCAGCTTTTTTGGGTGGGGGGGATCCCAGCAGACCCCACGAAAAACAGAAAAGCAGAGATTGTGTGTTTGTAAGTGTGGCGGATAGAGAGGGCCAGTGACTCAAAGACTCTTTGAATAATTAATGGTTACCAAGCATCCACAGGTTCTCTGGGAAGCAGTCTAAGCACAGGTTCTCCAGGTCAGCCACCTTGGGCCTCAAGACACTCAAGAACAAACTCATTCCCTGATAACCAGAAGCTCATTGCACCAGGAACACACCCAAGACTTCTGCCCAGCGGACAGAATACATGTGACACACCATGCAAAACACTGGATAGCCCCCAACCTCCTGCTGGCATTCTGGTTTCATAATTGCTTTTTAAAAATTATTTTATATAATCCCTCTTTTAAATCCTTTGTATTTTCCTTGTCGAAGTCTCCTTACCTTACTGGGAACCCAAGGCGACTAGGGCCCTGGTGTTCTGGCTTCTCACAGATATCCTAGGCTAACAGCCCTTTGGTTCTTGCCCTTCAGCTCATGCCAGAGGCTCCTGTCTTAAATAGAAGCCTCACCCAGCAGAGGGCATGGCTATTCAAATTCACACAGGCACTCAAATACAGGCAAAACAATGACCCTTTCTCACCCTATCTCAAGCAGCCAGCACTCTGCAACAACTCAAAACTCACTCACACACTCCCAAACACAGTCCCCACACACAGTACCCTCAGCTAAATCACCTCAGCTGAAAGCAAATAAAAAAACACTCACCCCTCTTGCAGCTCTTTCTCCTACTGCCTCTCAGAGCTCAGCTGGTTATTCCAATTCCTTCTTGAAGCCGTCCATGCTTGTAGCCGCCACCACCTCCTGAGGTTTTGTTTTATTGTTTTAGCTGTATGCTGCCCTGAGCAAGTCTCTGGAAATACAGCATAAATTTTTCCAAACAAACAAATTTGTTCAGCTGAGGCCTCTCCTCTCCCCAAACCCTGGCTTCCATAGACTCCAGTAATCTCCCTGCCTGGAACTGGCAACCCTAGTCAGAACTGGTCCCAGTGTGTTTTCTCCCAAAGGGTTTAAAAGGGGGATTATATAAAATTATTATTATTATTAAGCAGTTATAAAGCCAGAATGCAGCAGGGGCTTGGGGGCTATCCAGTGTTTTGCACGGTGTGTCACATGTATGATTATCTGCCCACTGGGCAGAAGTCTTGGGTGTATGCCCCGTGCAATGAGCTCCTGGTTCTCAGGGAACGAGTTTGCTCCCTTGAGGACAAGGTGGCCGACCTGGAGAAGCAGAGACAGTCAGGCGCATGGAGAAGACTCTCGGGGACTTATTAGATATGTCCCACTCTGAATCTGGCAGCCCCTCCACTGTCAGGGAATATGAGGTTTGAGGGAACAGGGCACCATGCTGTGGATAAGGGAATGTGCCCTCAGAAGGGACCTCTTCTTCAGCAGGTGAACGGGTGTCATTTCACACCAAGGAACCATTCCTGGGCAGGGAGGGAGGGGAAAACCCAGACATGGTGGGTATTTCAGAAACTTGATGGGATGAGGAAAATCAGTGGGATATGGTGATTCCTGGTTCTAAATTATATCAGAAGGATGGGGGGGGGGAGTTGTAGGTGGGGTGGCTCTGTATGTCAGAGAGGGTATACAGTCCAGTAAGAGTGAGAGGGTAAGAGAATTGATTACACTTCTGGAAACACTGAGTTGAATTAGTGGGCCCAAAAGGAAGCTTAACATTGGGGGTTTGTTATCACCCACCAGATCAAAAGATAGAGGAGGATTATAAAATAATGAATGAATTAAATACAGCGGCTAGGTGAAATAACTGTGTTGTAATAGGTGACTAACTACCCACACATTGATTGGATCAATACGGGTTCACGTCGGGAAAAAGAGATTGGGTTTCATGACTGTGCTATGGAGCAGATGGTCACACAACCTACCAGGGGAGAGGCAATCCTGTATTTGGTCCTAAGTAATGCCTAAGACCTGGTGAGATGTAAAAGTGATTTCACCACTTGGGAACAGTGACCATAATGTTATTGAGTTCAACATTTGTATAAATAGGGAGTTGCACAAAAAGACTGACACAACCCCTTTTAACTTTAAAAGGGATAACTTCTCTGATATGAGGGGACATGTGAAGAGGAAACTGAAAGGAAAAGTAGAAAGGGTCCAAACCATTGGGAAACTTTGAGACTACTTAAAATTACAATCCTCAGAGAAAATATATACTGCGGATTAGGAAAGGCACAAATAGGTATAGGAAAAGGCCGGCATGGTTAACAAACAAAATAATGGAAGCTGTAAAAGGTAAGAAGGATTTCTTTAAGCGGTGGAAAGCTAGTCTCAGTGAGGTTGATAAAAGGGAACACAGGCTGTGGCAAATAAAATGCAAGTCTGTGATCAGGCAGGCAAAAAGGGAATATGAGGAGCATATAGCAAAAAACATAGAGACCAACAATAAAACTTTCTTCAAATGCATTAGAAGTAGGAAACCAGCCAGGGAGGCAGTGGGGCTCTTGGATGACCATGGGGTAAAAGGAGTACTGAAGGATGATAGGGAAATGGCTGAGAAGCTGAATGCATTTTTTTTTGCCTCTGTCTTCACTGTGGAAGATGAGAAGTGCTTACCCCAGGTGTCATTTTGTAGAAAAAGAGGTGCAGGAGCTCATTTGCATAGCTCATTTGCATATGCCACACACCCTGATAAAAGGCAGTCATGTTTAAAATGCCTTTCTTTCCCTTCCCCAGATGGGGAAGGGAAAGAAAGGCATTTAACCCCCTCCCCCTTCCCTGAGTTTCTCCACAAAGCGGAGAGGCTCAGGAGAGAAAGGGGGCATGTCTGCCCGCCTCCCCTTCCCCTCCCCAACCAACCCACCATGGTGGGCAGACTGGAAAAGGCAAGGGAAGGGGGGGCAGGCAGACATGCACACAAAAGCTTATACTCAGAATTAAACTTTGTTGGTCTTAAAGGTGCCACTGGACTCAAACTTTGTTCTGTTGCTTCAGACCAACACAGCTACCTACCTGAATCTGTTCCAATGACAGTTTCTCTTATCTTCAATACAAATTGTGTTGGTCCACATAACTTCTTCCGTCTGAATGGTCAGGGCCAGTGTTCCCTCTAAGCTGTGGAATCTTGTGAGAAATTTTTTTACTGGCATTAAAGTTGTGAGCGAGTGATTTGGCTAAGGCATAAATTAGTTTGCGCTGGAACCATCCTTCCTGAGCCAAGACAAAAATGTGTGCGCTGGAGGCTAAAAAAAACTATGAACTAGCTCCACACTAACTCAGCTTAGAGGGACCTCTGGTCAGGGCAGCTTAGATACTCACCCAGTCTCTTCTTCAGCACTACTTTCTGAAAAAACAACTCACTCTCTCTCTCTCTTGAGAGAAAGAGAGAAGTATGGTGGTAGGGGGTTGACTTAACAAAAATCTTTTAAGCCACCTGTACTGAACCCTCAAAGGAGTTTGGAGGGGGTAAATGTCCCTTTATTTCATTACTGTTAAAAATTAAAAAAAAAAAGTGTTATAATATATTTCTCTAAACGCTGACAGTGCACTGTATACATTATTTCAGTAACTGTTACAGCAAGCCTGCACATTAAGTCAGTAGCCTAGACATTTAAAAAAAAAGTTAGTGGAAGAAAGGTCCATGAAAGCGAAACAGAACCTCCATGTTCAAGAGCAGTGTACCCCTGAATACTACTTGTGAGAAATCTCTTGCCTTCATGCCCTGCTTGTAAACTCCCCAGAAAAATCTGGCCAGCCACTTTTGAGGAAAAGGTGCAGGACCAGATGGAACTCAGTTCTGTTGTGAGTGCCAGCACAGTGTAGTGGTTAAGAATGGCGGACTTTACTCTGGAGAACTGTGTTAGATTCCCCACTCCTCCACATGAAGCCTGCTGGGTGACCTTAGGTCAGTAAGAGTTCTCTCAGGGCTCTCTCTGCCCCACTTACCAAACAGGGTGTCTGTTGTGGGAAAAGGAAGGTGATTGGAAACCACTTTGAGACTCCAAGGGAAGGGTGAGGTATAAATCCAACTATTGTTGTTGTTGTTCGGGGGGGGGGGGCTGAGGCTGAGAAAGACTGGCTTGTCCAGGGCTGCTTCATGACCCCATTGCCTGAGCTGAAATTCAAAATGGGGGCTTCCTAGTTCATGACACCCGCCCCTTAACCATGATGCTACATCAGTTTAAGTGTGGTCAGGACTACCTGGAAGGCATGGCCTCTGATCAGAAAAGTCTTTCCTTCGAAGAATCTCACCTGTTCAGGGGTTACCTCCACGTTGCTGTTGGCCGCATTGCCCATCCTGAGCTGCTGCTCGGATGACCCCCAATGTGTCATGGGCAGAGACTACCCCGGCCCGACCCTGGCGCTGAAGGCCTTTCTGTGCCTGGTGGGTACTCACAACACATGTGGAGTGGCGGCGCTCCCCCCAGAACATCAGCTGCCACCTCCATTGCCTCCTCCTCCCGGGTCTGCTGTCTCCCCTCAAGGTGACTCCACTGAGGGGCTCCAGGCACTCCACGCCGGTGGTGCTCCAGGGAAGAAGTATGAGCTGCTGCCACTGCCACCTAACCCTCCTCCTCACCCAAAAGAGGAAGCAGCCATTGCACACTCAGCACAGGAAGCCCCCAGGCAGGTGGCGCCACTTCCCTTTTCAAATTCTTGCTGCGACTTTTTCTCGCTGCCCCAGCTCTTGCCGTGGCTGCTGCCAGGTTGGGCAGGTGAGCTGCTGTGGTGGGGCTGCAAGCTGTCTCTCCCAGACCAGTGCCATGGCCGCGGCTGGCCAGCCAGGGACAAGAGCACGCAGGCACCTCGGCAGGTGGGCCAGAAATGTTGTGGCAGAAGAGGGCACCCCGCTCCTGGGCTCCTTATTGCCGGAGCACTGCTCCAGCAGGAAATGACCCCTGGCTTGCCCACTCCAGAACTGCTGATTTCGGGAGGGGGGTTGAAAGACCTGAGTCACATTGAGGTGATGAGAGTGGAGGTCCTACGACTGATAGACAACTTAAAAACTAATAAAGCCCTATAAAGCCCTATATGGCTTGGGACCTATCTACTTGAAGGACCGCCTCTCCCCATATGTTCCCCACCGAGCACTACGGTCTGGTTCGCAAAATCGGCTGACCCTCCCAGGGCCAAAGGAGGCCCGGCTGGCGGGTACAAGGCCCAGGGCCTTCTCTGGTGGAATGAGCTCCCGGATGACATCAGGGCCCTGTGGGACTATTTACAGTTCCGCAGGGCCTTTCGGGTAGAGGCCGCCCAGTATTGAGATCTACATCTGGCCCTGGACTGATTTCACCCGCCAGTTTGTAGCTGTTTTAAGGTGGTATTCGGGTGCTGCGCTGAATTTGATGATACGCCATCTGTATGATATTATGTTGGATTATATGTTTTAATGTTTTTAATGTTTTAAATTATGTATGTATAAATTATGTATGTATGGATATGCTGTTAGCCGCCCGGAGCCCGCCTTATGATGGGGAGGGCGGGATATAAATCACATTAAATAAATAAATAAATAAATCACTGGGCCCAGATGACATACAACCCAAGAGTTCTGAAAGAACTCAAATGTGAACTTGTGGATCTCCTGACAAAAATATGTAATCTTTCCTTCAAATTTGCCTCTATTCCTGAGGACTGGAAGGTAGCGAATGTCACTCCCATCTATAAAAAGGGTTCCAGAGGAGATCCGGGAAATTATAGGCCAGTCAGTCTGACGTCGATACCAGGTATGTTGGTGGAAACCATTATTAAGGACAGAATTAGTAGGCACATTGGTGAACAAAATCTCTTGAGGAAGACTCAGCATGGGTTCTGTTACGGAAGATATAGTCTCACTAACGTTAGTGTTCTTTGAGGGAGTGAACAAACATGTGGACAGGGAGACTCAATAGATGTTGTTTACCTTGACTTCCAGAAAGTTTTTGATAGTTCCTCATCAAAGGCTCCTAAGTAAGCTCAATAGTCCCGGGATAAAAGGACAAGTCCTTTTGTGGATCAAAAACTGGCTAATTAAAAGGAAAGAGAGTGAGTATAAATGGGAATTTTTCTCAGTGGAGGGAGGTAAGCAGTGTGGTACCACAGGGATCAGTCCTCGGTCCGATGCTTTTTAACTTGTTTATTAATGATTTGGAATTGGGAGGAAGCAGTGAAGTGGCTAAATCTGCAGATGACATGAAGTTGTTCAGGGTGGTGAGAACCAAGGAGGATTGTGAGGCAGTCCAAAGGGATCTGTCGAGGATGGGCGAGTGGGTATCAGCGTGGCAAATTAGGTTCAATGTGGCCAAGTGCAAAGTGATGCACATTGGAGCCAAAAATCCTACCTATAAATACACATTGATGGGGTCCAAACTGGCAGAGACTGATCAAGAGAGAGGGAGTATCTTGGAGTCGTTGTAGATAACTCAGTGAAAATGTCGAGACAGTGTGCGTCTGCAATGAAAAAGGCCAAGGCTATGCTGGGGGTTATTAGGAAGGGAATTGAAAACAAATCAGCCAGTATCATAATGCCCCTGTATAAATCGATGGTGCGACCTCATTTGGAGTACTGTGTACAGTTCTGATCTCCACACCTAAAAAAAAAATATTATAGCATAGGAAAAAGTGCAGAAAAGAACAGCTAAAATGATAAAAGGGTTGGAACACTTTCCATATGAAGAAAGGTTGAAGCGCTTGGGGCTCTTTAGCTTGGAGAAATGACAGCTGAGGGGTGACATGATCGAGGTTTATAAGATTATGCATGGGATAGAGCAGGTAGAGAAAGAAGTACTTTTCTCCCTTTCTCAAAATTCAAGAACTCGTGGGCACTCAGTGAAATTGCTGAGCAATCAGGTTACAACAGATAAAAGGAAGTACTTCTTCACCCAAAGAGTGATTAACACATGGAATTCACTGCCACAGGAGGTAGTGGCGGCTACAAGCATGGACGCCTTCTTGAGGGAATTGGATAAACATATGGAGCAGAGGTCCATCAGTGGCTATTAACCACAAGGTATAGATAGGAATTCTTAGTCTGGGGCAAGTGATGCACTGTATTCTTGCTGCTTGGGGGGGGGGGGCAACAATAGGAGGACTTCTAGTGTCCTGGCCCCACTGCTGGACCTCCTGATGGCACCTGGTATTTTGGGACACTGTGTGACAGAGTGTTGGATTGGATGGGCCATTGACCTGATCCAAGATTGGCCTCTCTTTTGTTCTTAAAATAGGTGTGCAAAGGGCCTTTTACTGACAGAATCAACCTTGGTTGACCAGCAACAGGCACTAAGGGGAAAGTAGGCTTCCCAGCTCTGAGCAGGGAAATACCTGGATATTTTTTTTGGGGGGGGGATCCCATGGAGGGCAGTGTTTGGGGTGGGGGGTGGGGGGGGCAGAAGGACTCAGCAGGAATTTCCCAACCTGGAGCTGGCTACCCTAGTCAGGACTGGCCCCAATGAGTTCCTTATAAAGGCATGGAAAGGGTTTCATTCCTTTGTCTTTTTACTGACAGAACCAAGCTTGGTTGCCTACCAACAGCCACTGAGGGAAAAGTTATTCTTACAGAAGAGCCAGAGAGACAAAGTTTCTTCGTCAGGAGAGAGAACCATCTGCCAGTAATTCTGACAGGGAACAGTGGCTGGAGTGGGCGGGGAAGAGGAGCAGATCCAGCACCTGGCCAAAGGCACGCGAGTACTCTTGAGTGGTGGCTGACAGGCCAATGGTTGATGGAGTGTGCTGTGGGCGGGACTCAGGCAACGCAGCCAATGGATAGGTACAGCTTCTGAGTGACGCATCATGGAGCCAACTGATTTAGGAGCATATGGAAGGTTCAGAATTTGCCACCCCACTACTGAATTATATATAAGGAAAGAAATTAATCGAGGTCCCCCAACGTGGTGCCCATAGATGTCATGGTGCCCACCAATGCCTTTTCTGGTGCCCAACAAGTGTTTTTAGGAAGTGGGTGGGTCCAGGCAGGGTGTTTGCCCAGTAAGGCTTCTGAATGCCTATTGGAGACTTGATTGGCTGTACAGATTTTTAGAAATGTCACTTTGGTGGCAGCAGTCACTACAGCACACAGGGTGACTGAAGTCAAACTATGGCAATCATTTTTTGGCTGGCTCAGCCTCCTGTGGCTGCCATTTTGTTTCAGCCATTTTGTATTTGTGTGTGTGTGTGTGTGTGTGTGTGTGTGTGTGTGTGTGTGTGAAGTCTGCTCAGATCGATTGTGACCTGAACAATAGGATAGTCTTATTAATCTCTTATGCAGCCTCTTCCTGCATTGTACATAGTAGCTCAGAGCTGCAGGGTCTTCTGTTAGGTTTTGGAATGCTTGATACACAAGATGAAACACTTTGGGACTGTTAAGGGACAAAAATCTTTGTTGTAACAGATATGGTTCTGAAAATGCAAATCCTTGTTCTGCAAGAGTCTGGGATTGCCCAGGACACGTCAGTTTATATAACACTGCCTCAGTAAAAGTGCTGACTTCTACTAATCACATTTCTAAAGAAGACATTGAATTTGGGGGGGGGGGGGGGCTAGATTCAAGTCCAGTAGCACTCTAGAGACCAACAAGATTTTCGAGGTATAAGCTTTTGAGAGTTGAAGCTCCCTGGTTTTTATTTTGTGGTACTTCATGCATATATTAAAAATTTAGTCCTGGAGCTAGGCATCACATGTGCAATGAGCAGTGGTGTTATATATGACCTCACTTTTTGGTGATTTCATCATGTAACCTCTAAGTTAAGTGATCGCATCATATAACGTCTATTAAAGTTTCGCAGGGCATGTAAGACAGAGATGTTCTGCCAGGCCTTTGGCTGAGGTCAGCGATGGTTTGTTACATCTGCCTGGGACCCCCCCCCCCTCCTCCCCCATGACTGAATGCTAGATGTGCCATCTGGTTCTTAAAATGTCTTCAAATACTTAAATGTTTGAATGTTTTTAATATTGTATTTTTATGCTTTTAATTGGTTTTATAATGTACTGAATTATTCTGTTGTAAACACCCTGAATCCCACACAAGCAGGCAAGGGCAGTCAAGAAATCTAAATCTATATATATAAAGGAAAGTCCCCTCACCGTAAAATCAATGCCCAGGCCAAACCGCTGAACCTAGAAACACCAAATTCAGGGAGAGTGCTCCTACCATGGCGTAGGTGCTCACTAAGAAGGGATTTTTAGAAATTCAACCCCTGTGGGTCAAAGGGGGGGGGGAAATGTGCTCCCCCTGTTGAGTTCTATTAGGCTGCAAGGCTGCTGCCTACTTGCACCCCCCACTCTCTGATTGGTCAGCCACAGAGCTCAGTGTTCTGAGGGGGAAAAAGCCAACAGTTACAGGAGACTGCAGACAGCTAATGACAGTTGAAGAAATCAGGAGTGGCCAACAACCACCTGTGAGGTGCAGTAATGCTGCTGGCCCAGCTTCCCCATGGCTTCAAACACACACACACACACACACACACACACTCACACACTTCCTACATCTGACAGGTAGCTGTCTGGTCAGGTGCAGCAGCGGCTGCAAGGTGCTTAAAGCCAACAGAGAGCCCCCCCAGCAGTAACGCCTTAGTGATCCTGCTGGCCCAGCCTCCCCAGTGGCTTCTAATACTCCTCCCCCGCCCACACTGGACAGGCAGCTGCCTGTCAGGTATAGGAGAGGAGGTAGGATGCTTGCAGCCATCTGGAAGGTTTGCTCATCAGGATTGCCTTAGCCCTGCTGCTGGCCCAGCCTTCCCGATGCCTTTAAATATAATCCCCCCCAACACCAGACAGGCCAGTGTCTGTCAGATGTAGGAGCAGGACCAGGGTACTTTAAAGTACCTTTCTGGAGCCATTGTGATGCATGCCTCTCTCATAAACCTGAAGAAATGTCCATCACATCACTACTCCCTCACACCAACTCCCCCTCACACCTTTTACCTCTTACTGCCCCCAAGAAAGCTCCTGGCAAACATCAAGCTAGATACACCAATGCTACAAGGAGGAGGCAATTTAGGAATGTAGCAAAGACATTTGCACATAGTACTCCTCTGGGGCACTGAGCTGTGCAGGCCAAGTACCAGCGATATCACCCTGAGGTGCTCAGAACAACAGTCTTCATATGAGCAAATCAATCCAGGAACCACCAGTAGAGAGGCCATCACTTTCACGGAAGGGGGCAAGGGTTGACTTAACAGATGACTGCTTCTTAAATTGACAGTTCTATGTTGCCTCCTCCAGAGTGAGCACACCAAGCAGCCTGGTGATCCTAGCACCTGAGAGCAGAACCACCAATGTGGTCTACAGAGACAGTGTGGTCCTTCAGTGGGGGGGGGGGGGAGTACATATGTCTCACTTCATTTTTTACACTACAATCTTCTCCATTAGAATTCCTATAACAAATATTACATTTCAAACTTCACATCATCAGTATTATAACTGGATTTACGGAACTTAAATACTGTAGCAAAGCAGGGATATCAGGCTAGTAAATAAATAAATAAATAAATGAGGCACAAACACTGAAACTGGCAAAATACATTCTTTTAAATATAACTACTGGGAGAAGGGGGTTGTTCTCTAAACTTTCTTTCCAGGCACTTCAGCACTAAATGCAAATTACATCCATTTTCTTTGAGTTTTGTCCTCTGGGTTTCAAAGGGCTCCCTGAAAGAGAGGGGAAGTCACAGACCTAGACAAGAAAGGGGGGGCTGACTTTTTTTTTTTAAAAAAAAAGAAAAATCCTGCAGTTGTGAAACTTCATTTCAAATTTGCATAGATATGAAGATCTCTTTGAAATTTAAGAAAGGTTTTGTAAAGGTAGCATGTTGCTTCTGATATTTTTTAATTCACGTTGGGAAGAGATTTAATTAGATTTTCTTGTTTATGTCACTGATTTTGCTAGTCAGTAGTGATTCAGTCATAGTTTTCAGCAGTAGCTGCAAATAAAATGCCCTGAAGGGGAACTTGAAAGTAACTGGATTATTATTCTCATAAACCAAGAATGCAAAAAATAAGATGTAGTAGACAGGCAGTTAGCTTTTCACTGTTGCTGTCCTCAACCAAAAGCTTGGTGGAACATCTCTGCTTACAGGCTCTGTGGAACTGCATTAAGTCCCACAGGGCCCTGATGGAAATTGGCAGAGTGTTCCACCAGGTCGAGGACAGCTGGATGTCTTTGTGGCCAGGGATCACCAGCAGATTACTCTCAGCAGAGTGTAATGCTCTCCCAGGGAGATACCAGAGGAGACAGTCCTGAAGATACACTAGACCACTCAAGGCCTTAAAAGTCAATACCAACACCTTGAAACTGACTTGGTACTCCACTGGAAGCCAGTGTAGCCGTCCGTGGTGTTCCCATCAGGACGTGCGCTGCTGCATTCTGGATAATTAGGTTCTTTACGTCCCTCTCTGAGAGGACCCAAAATAATAGTAATTCAACCTTAAGCTCCAAGGCATTTGCAAGCTTTTTTACACATAGTCTCATCTCTCTACTTCAGCCTTCCAGCCAAAGTTGATACAATATGTGAACTGGAGGCCCTTTAGCAGTCTCTGGATTTGGTCTTTGACACCTTCAGCTGGTTCTCCTGAGCCAATGTTGACAGGATTCTGGGTGCTGTTTGGCCAACCACCTGCCTCTTAGATCCATGCCCCTTGGGGCTGGTGAAAGCCAGCAGTGAGAGGTTATGAGGTCCCCTGGAAGGTATTGTCAATCTGTCCCTGAGTTTGGGGGTTTTTTCAGAGGGGCTGAAGCAGGCGGTGGTTGTTCCGCTCTCAAAAAAAACAAGTTTTGATCCCATGTATCTGACCAAATACTACCCAGTCTCGAATCTTTCATTTCTGGGCAAAGTAATTGAGAAAGCAGTGGCAGAACAGCTCCAGAAATTCCTGGATGACACATTGATGCTGGATCAATTTCAGTCTGGCTTCTGCCCCAGCCACAGGACAGAGATGGCACTGGTCGCCCTCATGGATAATATCTGCAGACAGCTGGATCAAAGTGGGTCTGTGCTGCTATTACCCAATCTTACAGCAGCTGACTCACCACCTTGCTGATGCTGGAATCTGTGGGGTAGCCTTGCAGTGGCTTATCTCATTTCTCCACAGTCAGGGACAGAGGGTGGTACTGGGAGGAACAGTGTCCTCAAGGTACCCAGTGGAAAGTGGGGATCCTCGGGGGGCACTTCTCTCCCTGATATTATTCAACATCTACATGTTCCTCCTCACCAACTAGTTTGGGGCTGGGTTGTCATAAATTTGCCGATGACACCCAGTTATTTCTGTTGATGGGCGGCTGGCCAGATGCCAGCCATGGGAATTTAGCCGAGGGTTTGGAAGCTGCAATGAGGTGGTTAGAGCAGAGTCAGCTAAAACTGAATCCGGCTAAGATGGAAATTCTGTGGCTGGGTGGGTGGGAGAGCCTTGGTTGGGTTGCCAACTTCTGACTCTTGAGGATGTGCCTCTATGACCGACACTGTCCATCAAGAGTCTGGGTGTGACTCTGGACCCCTCCTTGTCTATGGAGGCCCAGGTCTCAAAGGTTGCCAGGTTGGCATTTTTCCAACTTTTATTTTTATCTATTTATTTTTCACATTTATATTCCAGGCTTAGGGCAGATCACAATTCACACTTAGACCTTATAGCATTGCATCGAAATAGTAATAATAATAATTAATTAAAACTATTAAACAGCATTAAAACAATATACTGGTTCCCTACCTGTCACACCCTGACCTAGCCATGGTAACCCATGCAATGGTCACCTGCAGGATTGACTACTGTAATTCTCTCTATGCAGGCCTACCCTTGCACCTGACCCGGAAGCTGCAACTGATTCAGAATGCAGCCACGTAGGTCCTTACCATGACCCCTTGGATGGCACACATCCAACCTGTGCTGCGTGAGCTTCAAGGCACTTAGCGGTCAGCGACTGGCATACCTTTTTGACCGCCTCTTTCAGTATGCCCCCAGAAGAGCGCTATGCTCAGGGAATAAGAACCTCCTGGTGATCCCTGGCCCAAGAGAGATCCAGCTGGCCTGGTGGAACTTTCTGCCAGAAAACATCTATGCCCTGCGGGAGTTACTACCTTTTTGCAGGGCATGCATGGCAGAGATGTTCTGCCAGGCATTCAATTGAGGACAGCGACAGAACAGTATGGCACTTTCACATACTCCCCCCATCCCTCGTAACTCCTCCTCCCTAGGAGGCTGGGGAGCTGAATTTCTTTTTCCATTGTATTATTTTACTTATTGACATGTTTTTAGGTAATTTTTAACGTTGGTTTTAAATCAAATTACTTATTGTATTTTGCTCTGTTGTAAGCCGCCCTGAGCCCTGCTTGCAGGGAAGGGTGGCCTAGGAAATCCAATTGAACACATACATACATACATACATACATACATAGCTCCAGAATTATCAGTACAATTTAAATTGTATTGTATGGGTTGGATTTTTTAATAAATAAAATAAATAAATGCTAAGCTCCAGAATTACCTGTACAATTTAAATTTTACCAACTCTTCTTCTGTGACTACAAGAGCACTTCTGCTCACACAAGAGGCAGGAAAGCAATTCCTGCTGATTTCACCTTCCTAGTGCTGCAGATCTCCACACCACATTTCACAGAGTTTCTCAGGGATCCACAACCCTCAGGAGCAGTTTTTCACAAGGAGGTATAGTCAGGAAGCACTTTGGTGTCTTGTTCTTTAGATCACTGATCCCTTCTTTAAGGTAAAAGTTCCTATGACACCATTGTCTTTGAGTGGAGTAGTGTTGTTTTTTCAAGTTCCCTGATTTTTATAGAAAATTGCAGTAGTCCATATGCAAACAGTATCATCTTGAAAAGAATTCAGAAATTTCCTGTACAGAACAGTGTCCCATTGTCAGTAGCCCATAGCATTTACTAGTCATAGAATCTCTTGACAACAATTCAGCCATTAGCAAAATCAAAAGAAAGAAAATAATGAACATTTCAGGATTTTAATAGGAGTAAGATTCAAGGTAATTTAAAATACCTGCCTACTATCTCTCCTGCAGCACAGTGATTTTAAATATTTTATTTCTATTAAATTGGAATACCAGGCATATTCTGTAGTTTTTATTAACTCTTTTTTATGTTTATCTGTACTTGGAGTGGTAAAATTCTTTTTTTTCAGTAATAGGTTTTGCTTTTACTATCTTTCCTCATAAATGCTGAAGAATAATATGTGGTCTGTTGTAATTTGGAGCATATTCAAGTAATTTTTGTTAAGATGACTCAAGCATGACTGGTGAACTTTCTTGCTATTTAGAAAAAGGTATAGATGCCAGGGAATCAAAACATTGCAAATTTTGCATGTTCTTATCTCTAGTACTCAAGGAAACCCTGTATTATACTGACAAAAATGTAGTTGAATTAGTAAATGAAACCAGGATCCAAAAGGCATTGAGTGTCTAAGGGGAGCAATTCTAAACATATCTATCCAGAAATTAGTTTTATGTTATTCAGTGGGGCTTACTCCCAAGAAAGTACCCTTTGGATTGTAACCTAAGAGTGCAATCCTAAACAGAGTTACACTCTTCAAAACTCAGGGACTTCAATAGAGTTAGAAGGGTGTAAATTCTGTTGTAACAGTGTCATCCTATATACAGTCACTCCAGTTGAAGCCCAGAGATTATCTCTTGCCCCAGATGATCACAGTTTGTCATTTCCTGGTGCATTTTTGTGATAGTATTTTTTTAAAGACTCTGTGTAACTTGTTTGTGAATTCCTGTGCTAGTCATCAGTAGTACTTTTAGGGTTTGGAAAGGGGGGAGGGAGTTCTTTCGTCAACACAAGTACTCCTGTCTGATATAAGTACAGGATCCTACCCCATGTACAGAAAGGTTCAGTGACAGCTTATGAAACAACAAGATTCAAATAGAACTGTTTGGCTTTGTTGATAGATGGAAGCTATTGGTAACATATACATAACTTTAAAAATCCACATTTTTACAAGTGTACATGCACTTACATAATGAATGAAATTGTTGGCATGGTGGGCATGATTCAAACAAAATTAAGCACTTGCAACTATTTCAGTGAGATTTTAACTTATAATTAACTTCCCTAATCAAGGAACTTACAACCACTTAACTTGAACGGATGTTTTATGAAAACACCACAACTTAGTATACTATAAATATTTTATGACGTTATAAAAATTGTGGAAGTGAAACAAGAAAGACTGTAATTTTCTTTCTGTGTCCAAAGGCCCTCAAATTTCGACCCAAACATACTGATCGACAGAGCTTTCTGCATATTTTATGTTGCTTAATTTGCTCTGGGAAAGTCTTGCTTCATGTTAGCTAGATCAGGGTGACCAAACTGTGGCTCGGGAGCTGCATACGGCTCTTTCACACATATTGTGTGGCTCCCGGCAGAGTTGCTGGGGAAGATAAATATCACTAGCAAACAAATATCATTGGACAAATAAATATCATTATCAATATCTGCTTTTACCGCTTTTATTATTATTATTGGCACTCTCATTTAATGTCAATAAAAAGCAAATTTGCTCATTTCCTAGTAAAAACATGTAATATTTGTTCATGTCTTGCGGCTCTCAAACATCTGACATTTATTCTATGTGGCTCTCACGTCAAGTAGGTTTGGCAACCCCTGGGCTAGATCCTGAGAAGGTCATATTGCCATTGAAAGATCCTGGATTTGTTCAGACCAGCAGAACTTGATTGGCATTGTTTAATATGTGATAAAACATAGAACACTGAGACCTAAGAGCTTTACAAATTTGTACTAGCTAGTGTAGATTCTCAGTCTGCAAAATAGCCAGTTTGCACTCATATGCAACCTCTTTTTTATTTCATTTTAACATACATTTCTAAAGGGAAATTATTACAGATAGTGGCGGGATAACTCACCTGATAGATTCAGTAGCAGTAGTGCAAACTGTCCAATAACGGGAGGGGGGGGGTGTTTAACCCACAGCTAACTGTTCTACATTTGTTTTCAGAAGTGGAACAAATTACTACTGTATATAATTGCCTTGCAAAGCTGGTCAAAGGATTCCATTTCATTTTCCTTTCAGCCTTTGTGAAAGGTGGTTCCATAGAGCTGAATGTGCTCTACAGGTGTCCTATTTTTCCATTATTTACCTCTCCAGGCATCTGTTCTTCGCCAGACTTGCTACACTACCATTTCCTATACCAGTAGTCAAAGAAATATATTTTCTCACACTTTTTCTTATTTAGAATTAACTTTGTTATGGTAGACAGATATCCCCAAGAGCTGCTTTTCCAAGTCAACACTGAAATTTCCTTCAGTAACCTCTATAAGCACTTGAAATATAAGGTGTGGCTATGTATTGAGTATTTATATCCCTCAGTGCCAATATGAGTAGGGAAATTTATAATTCACACTCTTAAGAGTAATAAAACTTTCAGAACTGCAATGAGTAAAAAGAGAGAAAGAGGTTGTTATGGTTTTAAATATATTATTTTGGTCTTCTGGAAAAGCTTATAAAGCAGGAGCACATTGAAGACAAAGACACAGCAGAAAATAATAGGATAGTAAATCAAGAAGCATTTCAAGCAGTGCAACACATGTCACAATATGAGCAGAATTTGTGGAAACTAAGGATAGCATATATGTATCACATTTAAGCAAGATAGCATTTTTAGAGCCTCCATAAAACTGTGAATGGGAACAGCTATGCTTTCTCTGTAATTCTGTCAGGGTTTTGCTGTTTGACTTTGCTTTCTATGACTTTGACTTTGAACGGTTAATTTAGTCTCTGTTTTCTGAAGTATGCTTTTAAATGTACAGATGTTAAGACCCAGTGAATTTAGGTTTAGCAAAGGTAGTCATTTTGATGTCTCAAAAAAGGGCAATTTAGTTTCATTCACTATTAGAGTAGTGCTGTAGGATGTGTATTTCACAGTGTCACTGTTGTTAGGAATAGAAGTTACATAACAGCTTGACAAAGAGGTGCCTACATGTTGCATCTTCAGCTTTTGGCCTTGCTGATAGTATGACTTGTTCTGTACAGTCAAATCAAGCCTGGGGTAGGAAAAATGCTTGCTAAGATCTTTAGGGAATTCATTCCACTTACCTTGGTGGGGCACGGGAGTTCAGAGGAAAGAAGAGGGGGAAACAATTAAAGCAGCATTCTTGCGGGGCCCTGACTATTTCCAGGGTGGTTCTCTGTCTTCCTTCCAAACTGTTTGGCCACCCTAGTAAATACAGTCGCCCCATTTGGGGTTTAGGGGTAAAGCTGTGGCTTAATGCTTTTGTTTGCCATACAGAAGATTTCAGGATCTGTCCCCAGCATCTCCAGTTAAAACAATCAGGTAGCAGGTGAAGGGAAAGACATCTATCTGGAGCCTGGAAAGCTATCATTCAGGCTAGACAATATGGACCTTAATAGATGGAGATCTGATTAAAGCGGTATAATATATTCAATGTAGGCAATCCTAATTTTATCATGATCTCCTCTCCATGATTTATTTATGTACTTTATAGCCTGCCTTTCTCTCTGAGACTCAAGGCGGATTACAGAATCTAATGCAGTGAGACACCATAAAACTGTCAATGGGCAATGCAGTAGGAGACGAGGAAGCAGGGAAAGGTGAGGATATGAGGGATGCCAGCAGGAGAAAAAGATGAAATAGCGCAGGGAAGGGGGTACAGGGGAAAGTGAGGTGGCTCCTGCAAGTCCTTGTGTTCCCCTTTGCGCTTCTGGGACCTGGGCCAGCCCAGCAGCCAGCACTGCACAGATATTTCCTAGCCACAGTCTGCCAGGGAAAGGGAAGGAAGGAAAACTGAAGATGGGGCAGATAAAGGAAAGTGGGAAGGAGAGAAGGAAGCAGAAAAAGGGGAGATGGTGTGGGGGATTCCAAGGAAGGGAAAGAGGAAATAGTGGAGGAGAACAATGAGAAGGCCCCCCTACATGTCCATGTAGGTCCTCCACTTGTATTTAATATTAATGGTTGTATTGCCTTTTGTTATATGTATGTTTCAGAGTGGCACACAGAGATTTATTTGCAAAGTTAGTACCTCTGTTCTTAGCTGTGAAGCTTGCTATGTGAATCTCCAGTAACCATCTCTCAGTAACCTACAAGGTTGTTGTTCATGTAAAACAGAAATGGGGAAAAGGAGCCAAGCATACTGCCTAAACTTGTTGGAGGAAGATCAGCTTGCCACTTATACTGAGTAGAATATTGAATTACAGATTTTTGCCATTCTTTTAAGTAAAATCAGGATGTGATTTTAGCCGTAAAAAGTCGCCCTAAGTGTGCTTCACCAGATCTTACAATTACTTGTTGTTGTTAAACCACATAAATATTCAAGCACTACTTTCATACACTGCTCTCATTTTCACAAAGCCAGTACAGTATTGATGTAATTTCTTTGCTTCAGCTAGTAATCAAATGACATTGACACAATTTTAATCTAAGAAAGGTTCTTTATGTGTCTTTTTAGAACATTAACATTTTACTTTACATTAGTGAAACCTTTCCTTCATTTACTACAGGAAAAAGTATTTTCATTATAGTATTATCAAATATTTTTGCCACAACTACTGACCATTGGCATAAATCCAAAGTATTGTCAATTTTATCTTATTGAAATAAAGTATAGGCAGAACTACTTTACATAATTCTTAGCCAGTGGATATATTTCATTTTATCCCACACATCCTTGGGGACTTTGCGCAGTCCTGAGGTTGTCTATTGAAGTCTGTTCAGCCTGACAGTCCTTTTAGCCATTATGTTGGACTGAAGGGATTGTCTTTTTTTGAAACCATTTCAGCTCTTTAATCATGACAAAAACATTCACCTTTTTGTCTGTGAAGTTGTTTGAAGTGAGCAGTACTGGAAGAGAACTGCCTTAATGGAATGGGTTTCTTATTATGCTTGCTGAGTTCCCAGGGACATGGCTTTCTTGAAGATGTATTATGCAGAGGATTGTTGAATGGACAGTAGGCGAAATTTGGTCCTGTGAGAGCTTGGTCTCTAGCACCATTGCCCCCATAATCAGTGTGCCTCTTCTACAGCTTATCTGGGGTGCAACTGTCCAGAGGGACTGAGGATTCCATTATTTCTTAGCTTCAGTAGCTTTCCTATACCAAAGAAGCAAAGTAACTCTCTTTTTTCAGCACTGCAGTTTTATGTCTTTATTACTATCCCTTGTTGCTGAAAGAACACATCATGGTTTCATCATGTTAGACCCCAATGTTGACATACTGCCTGCTGCTAATTTTCCTCTGGGCTCCTTCAAGAAGAATCTAGTCAAATAGACTATGCACGTACACTGTTCTATTTTCTCTTTTTTTATTGGTTGTAGCTGTCAAAGATTTATTTTTATTTATTTCATTTCATTTATTTAGAATATTTCTATGTCCCCTCTTTAGAGTCCTGCTCAAGGTGCCTTAAAATTAAAAACCACAGTATAAAACACAAGCCATTAAAATCACAAGCTATTTCAAACATATTAATATAGGATTCCTGATTACACTGTGAAAAGGTTGGTACAAGTATCTCAATATCTAAAGGAGTTCTATCAGCTTTCAAGTATAATTAATAGGTTTGTTGGTTGAGTTGTTCATAAACCCAGGAGAAATATTTTGCAAACTTCTGAATATACAATGCTGTTGAGTATCCAAACTTTCAGTCTAAATGTATAGGCAGTATAAACAGGGGGAGTGACAAAGCATGTGAAACTCATGCTGGAATCCCGTAGAAACAAGAGGGCCTTCTTGAGGAAGTAATTCAGTGTGAAGAATTTATAAAGTTTCTAGTGGAATTAATGCAGAAGTTCCCATAATTCTAAAGTCACAATAAAATATTATAGCACTGACAAACTTTGCTGCAGAGACCTTTTACTTTCATCCTTGGTGAATACTAAATTTGTCTTTTCATTTTAAAAAAATATTACAAATTCAAGTTTACATCTCATTAATCTTACAATCTTACAGGCATAATAATCTTATAAGAAAAAAACCACAAAGGGGGGGAGGGGTGTGTGTGTGTATGTGTATGTGTACACACATCCCAAATCCATCAAGACTTCAGTCACATTTAGGTAAAACACAGATTCCAGATTTACTGTTAAGATTGCTACAAAATATTTTCCCTTTTTCGCGTATATTAGTGCAGTTGATTAAACCTATCTTAACATTTCTTCCTTAACCTGCACTTTAGATTTATATCTGTTCCAGTACATAATAAATGGAAGCCAAATCTCGACAAGCCTTTCCTGAGAATTGATTTTACCCTCCTGAATCTTCTTGTATGCTGTAATTTTTTCCATCAGTACCACTTGCCATAGCTTACAAATCCATTTCTCTACATCAGGTAAATATGGTTGTTTCCAAGCCAATGCCAACAGTTGCCTGTTTATTTCTTTGTTACATCTCCAGCATAATTTAGAAGCACCTGCCAACACTTTTGATGCCCTTTCTGTTGTGAAATACCACCTATACATAATTATTAAGATGTTTTCCCTTATTCATGTATTTAATGGTATCTTGACCACCTCCTCATGCAATTCCTGCCACAGATCTTCTGATATAGTTATCTCCAAATCTTTCGCCCACCTGTTCTTATAAGTGGTGTTTCTGCCCTCTGATACAGCCAGCGGGCTATATATAATTGCTTCCATTTGCCTACACAGTTCTATATTACTTAAGATATATTTGTTTAGCAGATGTAGAATAACCCATTGAATTAATTTGGTTTGAATAAAACTTCTTTTTTGGAGATAATTGTAAGGGGGTCTCACCGGCTTCTACCTGAAATTCTTCAAAGGATTTTATAGTTTTGTTTTTCAAAAAATCAGCTGTTCTTGTCATTTTTAGTCTCTCCCATACACTAAAATAAGTTGTCTTAAAAGCTTCCTCAAATTCTTTATGGTGTAATATGGTATGCATGGGGAGCAATCCAACTTTAATTTCTTTCTGCTCAGATCTCATGCTTTGGTCAATGCCATGAGGATATATATTATACCTGGATCATCTGTGCTGGTTTTTTCCCACAAACAAATACCAAACAAAGACCATATTGTTCTATCTCCTAGACTACATCTGTCTTGTCATTTGCAAATCAGTTAGTTATTGCATCATGCCTCAAAGCAATATTTTTAATGGAGGTTGCCATCAGGCCACTATTATCTCATGTTTATTGGAGCACTTGATTTCTAATTTGGGGCTTTCTGTTATCTCAAATAAATCCAGGGGTCTGTTGGAGCGGGAGCACACAGGAGCGCAGCCCTGGGAGTGAGGAGCCCAGGGGCGGGCACATGACCAAGCCCCACCCACTCCTCGGCTTCCCCGAGCAGTGCAGAGGCACAGTGCCCTGGGGAAAGCCCTGCTAGGATCTTTATTGTTTTTAATGTTTTGTTTTAATATTGATAATTTTATCATTGTTCCTTTTATGACTGTGTGCTGCTTTTCCAGAGACTTGCTCAAGGTGGCATATAAATTTTCTAAGTATACCATTTTTTATCTGGGCACATGGCACATAAGTACTGGAGAAATTTTACCAACCCTTCAGCAGCTTCCACCCCATCAGTTTGGTGTAGTGGTCAGGAGTTGGACTCTAATCTGGGAGAACCGGGTTTGTTTCCCCACTCCTCCACATGCAGCTGCTGGTGTGACTTTGAGCCAGTCACAAGTTCTCTCAGAGCTGTTCTCTCATGAGCAGTTCTCAAAAGACCTCTCTCGGCCCCACCTAGCTCACAGGGTGTCTTGTTGTGGGGAAGGGAAGGGAAAGGAATGGGTGGTACACATGTCCTGGGTATCTCAAGTCTACTTGAAACCTGGTGGTTTCAAGGGAGCAGGAAGAGAATGAGGGTGTGTTCTTTATGCTTATTTTTATTGCACAAAGTATTGGATGGGGAAGGGAATGGAGGAAGAGCAGGTCAGTTTCACTCACCTGTGGAGTGGAGCCTGAGGGGTGGGTGTTGCCTTCTGACACACTTCCAGTATGTTAGGGGGGTGGCATATGCAAATGAGTTATGCTAATGAGTTCCTGCACCTCTTTTTCTACGAAATGACCCCTGAATAAATCTATTAAACATTTGTTGAATCTGATTTAGGACAGGACATTTTACTAACAATGGAAATGTCATAATTATAAAAAGGAATCTCAGTAATATTTTCATCTTGATGAGGGCAATTCAACCCAACCAAGAGAATTTATATTTTAAAAGCCAGCTTGATGTAGTGGTTAAGAGTGGTGAACTCTAATCTGGAGAGCCAGGTTTGATTCCCCACTCCTTCACATGAAACCAGCTGGTTGACCTAGGATCAGTCACAGCTCTCTCAGAACTCTCTCAGCCCCATCTACCTCACAGGGTGTCTGTTGTGAGGAGAAGAAGGGAAAGGTGATTGTAAGCTGCTTTGAGACTCCTTCTGATAGTGAAGGGTGGGGTATAAAACCAACTCTTCTTCTTGACCAGTTCTTTAAATCATGTTTAGACTGCTTTATAACTGCATCATGGAGCCTAAATCATTAGAAACAAGAATATTTAAACATCTTATCCTTTCACTCTTCCATGATGCATTAATGGTTTCAGCAATAAGTTGTTTATCTGTCTCTTTTAACCCTATATCCATTAATACTGATTTGCTGTTATTCACTGTATTCTGAACCACCCCAAAGTCCTTGATTAGTTTATTTAAGTTCTGTGCTGAATTTTTTGGATCTTGTATTGTAAATACAATATCATCCGCATATAAAAGCCCCTTGGTAGTATTTTGATGAAAACTGATGCTTTGAATATTCTGATGCTGTCATCAGGTTGCAGATGCAGGTTGGCATCTACCAGGACCCGGGCCTTCTCAGTGGCGGCTCCGCTCTGGTGGAATGAGCTCCCGGAGAACATCAGGGCCCTGTGGGACCTTTTACAGTTCCGTAGGGTCTGCAAAGTGGAGCTCTTCCGCCAGGCTTACACGTAGGAGCCACCACTGGGGGAAAGGGGGCCCCAGGTCGGACAATCTTGGTCGGGAAATCAGTCATGGAAATGCCTGCCTAGGGACACAGGGACTGCTCTGCATCACCGCTATCTGTTGGATTCTTGTATCTGTATGTTTTTATGACTTGTGTTTTATGTGACAAAGTTTAACAAATTTTAACTGTTTTGTGTTTGTTGATTTTATCGATTGTTAGCTGCCTAGAGCCGGTCTTGCTGGCCAGGCGGGTTATAAATCTAAATAAATAAATAACCACTAATGCAAGGACTTCTTGCTAAATTAAACAGCAGTGGAGACAATAGGAATCCCTTACACCTTTTCCTAATTGGGGAAAAAATCTTTTCAATAGATTTCATAGCAGCATTAGCTACTTGTTTCAAGGGATTTCACAGTATATTCACTTCTAAAAACATGTTTTTGAAACTTCAGCATGTAGGATGTTGACAGATCTAAATATTCTTATTTTGATCAAGTTTATTTATTACTATTACTTTGTACCAGTTTGATGCTTAGTGCTACCATTTTTATTATATGCTAATGTTAACATACTTTGTGTAATAATTTCATCAAGAAGAGTTTAAACATTCTTAAAGTTTCATTATATTCTGTTCTTAGATATCTCTTGTTTTTACAAAGTTATGGTTTGTTTGACATTTTGAGGAGAGAATAGGAGCTTGACAAGACACAACAGGAAGCTACTGACAAGTACATTCTTAGACAAAAGGTGGCATGACTTAGTGATGTACGTTTGATAACACTCTGAGACTAAACTCTCAGCATGTTGCTAGAAAAAGTAGTTATTGGAGGATATTTATTCCACAGAAATGAATAACGTCAAAATCTTTGTGGGTTTTTGTGAAATTGCCATTGTGAACAGCAGTACATGTATTCATAGTACAGAGAGAAACCTCAGTGTATTATGATGGTATGGTCGAGGGATTGCCAAGGCAGAAGTATGAGGAATTGTTGCCTAAAGTCTTTTGTCTGGGCTGCACCTTCCTTTCAATATAACATTAGCTTCTGAAGAAAGTCATGTATGTTGCGGACAAATAACATTTATGACTGGGGGTTACGCCAAAGTCAGCCATTGGGGTAGGAACACAGTCACCAGGTGCTAATGGCTGGTCACCTATCAGAATAGGAAACTTTAACCCTTGAAACAGCTTGGACCTTATCCCTTGGAGATTTAATTTTGATAATTAATTAATAATTTATTTTTAAAATATTCAAATATTTTTCTCCTGTACGCATAACCAGTTATATACTCAGTTGTATGTTCAGTTGTAAAATACAATAAAATCAAGTAAAAGCAATGCCTCAATTAACAATAAAAAACAACAGCATAAGAACAAGAACACACTAATGACAGTAGAAAGCAGCAGAAAGAAGGAAAGAAGCAATAATACTAATCTGTCAGATGTGTGCAAAATTAAAACATATTCATATAATGCTAAAAACTCAGAAAAATAGATGCCAAACAACTAGATGAAGGGAGGAAATTCCACAAATGAGCTACCATGATAGACAGAAGGTGTGCATCTGGTAGCCATCACCTCATTTCCAAAGTCAGAAGCTCATACAACAGGGCCTCTATTGACAGTTGGGCAGATTTGTATTGGAGCAAGCACTCTTGCAGCAACTCTGGTCCCAGACCATTTAGGGCTATAAGTAAGAACTAGCACTTCAAATTTTGTTCAGAAATGAGTTGGTAGCTGGTAAAGTTCTTTCAGAAATGGTAAACTGTGTTCTTGATCATCATTACTGCCAGCAGTCTTACAGCCAAACCAACTGCCGTGTCTCTGGACAATCCTCATGGGCAGGTCTCTGTAGTTCTCATTGCAATTATCTACTCTGGATGCAATCAGAATATGAGTAACTATGGCAAGAATTTGCTTGTCCACGAGTCATAGTTGGTTGAAGGTGTCTGTATGCCACAGTGTCACTTGGGCTTCCATCTGCAGAAAAAGGGTCTAATAATACTTTCAAGCTCTGAATCTGCTCTATTAGCACTGGTGCAGTTTGGTAATTGGGCTTAGTGGATTTGTATCACCACCACCACTTTTGTCACAAGATCTAAGTTTAGAGATGCTGAAGAAGTTCATATTTCTTTGGCCCAAAGTCAGAGATGAGCTTCCCATTGATTTAATAGGTTCCCAGCACCCCAGATCCTGAGAGACACATGGGGAGGGACTTGGTGATGTCACAGGGTTGCCAGTATTTACAAGGGCATATCCTGCAGCAAATGTTTGGTTTATCTAGTATGTACAGTGAAAGCCTCTTCTGCTACCAAGCTACACAAATATATAAAAGAGCACTGCTGGATAAGATCAAAATTAATTTCTATCTAGCCCAGCATGTTCTTTCCCCGGTTGTTCAACCAGATGCTTCTAGAAAGTGCAAAAGTATGGCATCAATGCGAAGTTAAACAGCACAAAAGACAAAATAGAATCCAGCAAATCCACATGAAACAAATAACAAGGAGATACCTAGATGTCTCCCAATATTTACTTGTAGTTCTGCTGGACAGGAATGGAACCATCAGGCTGCAGTATCCCTGAAAACCATTGTAGATCGCCATTCCAAAAGAATTCCATGGTCAGTGGTAATGAAAACCACAGAGAAATTCTCTCCACATTTTTTCCTGGTAAAGGTTCTCATCAGAGCAACCAAGACTTTTCTTGTTTCAAAACCAGTTGGGAACTGAAATGGGTTTGGAGTTAACAGCCACCAGATACATAAACATCTTGCCCCAATAGGGAATATTTATGCTCATCCTCCAGCTGTTACCATTATTACATCTCAGACTCTTGCAAATTGTGCATGTCACAAACAGAAAGATAATGCCGCCTACTGGTCTGCATCAATGTTCCCTCTAAGCTGAGTTAGTGTGAGCTAGCTCACAGTTTTTTAGCTTCCAACTCACACATTTTTGTCTTAGCTCAGGAAGGATGGCTCCCGAGCAAACTAACTTATGCAGTAGCCAAATCACTCACTCACAACTTTAATGCTAGGAGCTCACAAAGTAGAATTTTTGCTCACAAGACTTCACAGCTTAGAGGGAACATTGGTCTGCATCATCCAAAAATGTTCTTAGTCATTTCCTGGAGTGTTTTGTTTAATTTTATACTTTGTAATATTGGTGAAGTGCACTGATTTAGGTTTTCATGTTTTGGCTAATTGGACGTAAAAAATAAGTTTACAAACTATTATCCTTTTACTTTTTTTAGGCTTGTTCCCAGTCTTCTTCTTTATCTAATTAATTATTTTTGAATGGAAATTCTGATAGAATAGAAACTTTTTCAGACTGTCCTAATGTTTTCCTCAAAATCCTTAAACCAATTATCTTTATTTCTCCTTCATGTTGGTTCCTTTCATGGGATAAAACATTTTGTACATGATGAGGGATTCTGTCTTTAGAGCAAATTTTAAAGGGAGGGGCTTTCTAGGGCCCTGCTTTTTTCTGTGGCTGAAATCTGAAAGTTTGTTGGTATGGTAATTGTAGTTTGATTGATTGATACTAGAAATAACACAATTCTAATTCACAGTTCTCAAATGACATATGTACTATCCCTTTTTTAAATCTTACTTCTTATATTCATCAGTAATCCATGTGGTAGTTTTTAGTGCATTGAAACGGCCAATATCAGTTTCTTTATCTAACTTCCAGGATGGATTCCAGGGTGAGTAAATAACTAAAAATAACTTTAAAAGAATCTTGGGGAAAGAGGCTTTGGGAAATGGGAAAAGGACTAAAAAAAATACAAGTTAGTAGACTAGTCTCACATCCAGTGCTGTCTTTTATGAAAGATAGTGTGTTGAGCTAAGTGGACGATTGGTATGATCGAGTAAGATTGTTCTGTGTTCTTATCTGAAATTGTTTGCTTTTGGGGGCAAGAAGAAAGACCTGGGATTCACAGTTAGCTAACAACCATTTCATCTGATTATTAGTTAATGGAGTTTCTGAAGTAAAAAAGCATTTAAGTGGCCAAAATGTAAGGATGAAAGAAACAATAAAATAATGGCAGGATCATATAGAACCAGTACAGACAGATGTGGCACAAATACTGTTTGAGATTAAAAGATGTTTGAACTTTTTGGAAACTATTATTGTCAATATGATTGAGGGCTAAGGGAAAGATGAACTAAGGTGCACAGCAATAACAGTAAAACATAGTGCAAAACCATTTCGGATTTGGTGGATATAATTCCTACAATATAGTACTAAAGGAGAAATGTCCAGAATAAAAGCAGTTCTCACAGCTGAGAAAAAAAGAAGTATTGATCCATCACAAGGTTCAGAATTATTTTTTTACACTACATGCACAAAGGTGCCCTCAGTGTTGAAAATTATCAGGACCAGGATAGTTGCTATCAGTGAGCAATGTTCACTGAAACTTAAGACTAGCAGACAGGGAGAAAAATAATCACTTTTATAGCTGGGGGGGGGGGGGGACGACTCTAGTCTACAGAAGTAAAACGATGCACGAAACTTTAAGTTTAAAATACTGACTTCACTGACCTCCTGGATTTTGCCACGTCTTTAAGCCTTGTAAAGGAGAACAAAACTTTCAGCAATGTATTTTTTTGCTAACATAAAGATAGATTTACTTATTTATTTTGTTTATGCCCCACTTTTTCCTTTCCTCAATTATTCTTCACAACAAAAGTTAGGCTAAGAATGTGTGACTTACCCAATGTCACCTAGCAAGTTTCTGTAGCTGAACTGGGATTTGAACTCTCCAATACACTACCTACAATAACATCCCTACAATTATTTCCAGTTTTTCAGATATGCACAGCAATCACCTCTTCTCCTATAGAAACACCATTCAAGTGAATGATAGCAGTACGAGACCACATTTTAAATATTTATTTATTTACTGCATTTTTCTCCCAAATTTCCTCTAATATGCAATAATTATGCTCATAATAATATTGACTGATACCAAGTATAAATTTAGAAGATCTTAAAAGCTTTATTAACAGGTTCTGTTAAAGGCTCATAACATTTTTTTTTTATCTGGGTTGCTGGAAACCCTACCCCAAACATGGAGGTCCCATGGCTCTATCCTACATTTATTTGTTAAAACATTTATCCTGCCTTTTTCTCTCACAGATGGCTTACAAGCACATAAAATAAAACAGCCAATACCATAATATAGTCTTTAAACTGTTACAGCTGGGTCTTATAACTATATAGCAGGGGAGATAACACTTTATGTTTCTGCAAGTAACTCCCCCCCCCCCGAGCTATCAGTCACAAAATGGTGGCTCACTGGTTGGAGCCAGTCATAAAATGGCAGCTTATACAAAAATTACAGCATTTCAGAACAGATCTGCCATGCTTTCTTTCCTCTGCTGCTTTCTGAAAGCAAGCCACTACTGCCACCCAGTTGTTAATTGTCTTGCAGGTAGAAAATATTCATTTATCTCTGTGTTTTGTCTGGAAGAGGGTTAGATCCATACTACCATCAGCAGATCCAATTTTGCAGAATAGGGCTGTCCTGCTAACTCTACAGGTGCCTCTGAAATTCTGCTCATGGGAGACAGGGAACCATCACAAACATAGACGGACAGTGTTGTCTGCATTGGGAATCAGCAAAAATCACACAGCCCTGTTCCACCCATGGAGGAGCCATTCCACTAGCACAAGTATGTGAAGCCATCAGAACAGCACCTTTGGATCTAACCCTCTGTCAGTAATAATTGCTTCCACCAGTTTACCCTCCAGTGTTACTTCCCCCGTGGCGATTTCTCAGTTCTCCACAGAATGCTTTTTTTTTAATTAAAAAAAACAGTATTACTTTAACTATTTTCCAAAGCCAGTTTTGGAGGTGTGCATATTATTATCCACATTGCACATTTGAGTTCCTTAACAACTTATGTGTTATCCAGACTTGGTGACATATTTGTTTTTAATTTGTCAGCCCTAGAATTTCATCTCTCATCACTTCTGTTCAGTCTTCAGACATCTTCTCTAAAAATAGCAGTTCCAGAGTGCTTAACTACTTCACATCTTCCATGGTGAAGACTAATGCAAAGAATTAATTCAGTTTCCCTGAAATCTCTGTCTTCTTTAAGCAATCATTCTAATCCTTTTACCACAAGCACATCCATTACAACCATCAAGAATTACAGAAGAAGCTTCTTTTCAAATCTAGGACTTCTACCTGCAGATAGAATAAAAGGTTGTTTACCTGATAAATTAACTAGCCAGAAAGCCAGTGATGTGTTTAGTATGCAAACAAGATGTTAAGACTAGAGATGTAAAGACCCAGGAGGGAGAAACTGGAAAAATTCATTAAAAAGTGAGGGCAGGTTCAGTTTTTCTGATGGAAAAATTGGAAATTTGGGGGAGTACTGAAAAAATCTCCTTTACAATGTTTTCTCTTAAAATGAGTGAAATGCTTTAAAGACAAGGTGGGTATGCTGTAGACATATATGTGTATGTAAAGTGCCATCAAGTCACAGCTCCCTTATGATGACGGTGTAGGAGTTTCAAGGCAAGAAACTAACAGAGGTAATTTGCCATTGCCTGCTTAGCTTCCAAGATATGATGACATCAGGCTAGATAGGCCCTGGCCTATCTAGGTCAGGGCATATACATACAGTTGTACATATGTAAACATATACAGCTCTTAAATCCAAAATACATTTCTGCACCTAGAAGGATACCTGACCTTCATGATGGGAGTATGCAGGGCTTTCATTGCTCCTCAAAAGTTGCATACCTTCTGTTGACCTTTTGACCTAATCTGGTTGTCTTTTCACCTCTCCCTCAAACCACTGTGACACATTTACTGACGGACTGGATCAAAAGTAGTTTATTGCCCTACCTTGCAAAAGTGAGAAAAAATATCAGAAGAAACTCCATCAGTGCCTCAGAGGAAAACTGAAAATTTTATTGAGAATTTAGCTCTCTCTAACCAAATAGCGAAAGTTAAGGGACTTGTGCTGATAGCCTAGGGTGTATCAGCTTGCAGTTTTCTCTCAAGTATTGGGTATATTTGCAGATTTGCAAAACTAAGGCTTTTATAACTTTTGCAAAAAATTGCAATTATATATGCTAAGTTAGGAATGGCGTATTTTATGTTATTAAAGCAGTAAAATTTAGGTTTGATAGGACAGTAAGTATTGCATATATTTCAGTTTTCCCCAGAATTTCTGGGGGAATTTCAGAAATTTAGAATTTTTGGAAATTCTACATCTCTAGTTAAAGACCTTTTAGAGTTGTGGCAGAAGGGAATTGTTAACTAGAATCCTTGGGAAAAGTTGAGTTATTACTTTAATAGGAATAGGCTATTGGCTATGCTACTTCACAGCATGGGAAGGTCCAGCAGGAAAGGAAACATTCTTCCTTAGCATTCATATAGTGAGCACATCACGAACATTATTCCTTAGCTTTCATGTAGCTAGTACATCACAGAAACTGGCAGCTTCTACCAGGTGAGAGTTCCAACCAAAGTTGAGTTCCAGCTTTAAAGGGAACACCAGCTTTAGCCTATAAACAAATTGTAGCTTAATCATCTCAACCAAACTTTCAAAAGGCAGCCAGTAGAGACTGAGGTTTGTGACACTGATACACAAGTTCTGTTGCAGTCCAAATCAGTGAAAGGCACTTATATAGTTGCATAATTGTTCGTAAACAAGAGAAGTGCTGTCATAATTGAACCAAAATTCCCACCAGCATTTCAGAATTATAGAACTGAGCATCTTCCTCTTTTGCATTCATGTAGTAATTTTGTGCCAGTTTGTATTTTAAAGCCTGTCCATGTACACATTCTTTATGCCTCTCACATTGTGAAAATAGCTACTTGCTTTTTACGCATGGCATTCTTAGAGCCACTGGGCCCATCCATGTGTTTGTCACATGGGAATGTACCTCCTCTGCATTAAAAGATGCTTTTACAGAGTTCTGTGAGATCCAGTTGTACATTACAATGTGGATGCATGTCCACATCATCAGCACATGCAAAATCCTACTTATATTCATGTATCTTTGGTTTTTACCCAAGAATTGCTTACCACTGTTTATCCTGCAGGACGATGACACGAAAAGTAAGACTATCCCCCTCAAAAAAAGGATCTGGGGCAAGTGATGCTCTGTATTCTTGGTGCTTGGGAGGGGGCAACAGTGGGAGGGCTTCTAGTGTCCTGGCCCCACTGTTGGACCTCCTGATGGCACCTGGTGTTTTTGGCCACTGTATGACAGTTTTGGACTGGATGGGCCATTGGCCTGATCCAATATTGGCTTCTCTTATGTTCTTATGTTGTTCTTATCTCCTATGCTGTATGGGCATATCAGCATATTAAAATGTATAAAAATCCTTTGAAGTGTAAAGTCATTTGATTAATTGGCTGTTTATTATTCTCTATTGTGCCACAGTGTTGAAACAATGAATTTCATCTTTAGTTATTAACTACAACTAACGATCTGTTTATCATCACAATATTTGAATTATGAAAAATTGATATATATTGCTGTCCTGTATTGTCACCAATATTTCTCCAAATGACTGTCATAATTTATAAAATCACAAGCTACTGTGTTAACTGTTCCTCCTTTCAAAAAAGAATTTTGCAGTGTTAAAGTGCTTTGCTGTATGTTCCCTTAAGATATCGTTCTTATTAGTGAGTATTTTGAAGACTGAAATTATGCTACTAAATTTGAAGTGTACTGAAAAATACTTGAGGGGAAAGTAGCCTTTTTCAAGCCCTTAGGACTCAACATTTTTTATTTGCATTTCCATCATGTTAATTACTGTTTAAAGAGTTCCCGGGGTGATTACACTCAACTATTTCAAGAAGTTTTATCCCATTCTTTATACAGGACAGCTAATTAATGTTTGATGCTTTATTATGCTGCAGAGGATGCAATTAAGGTGTAGCTATCCAGCTACACCTTATGTGGAATAAATGCTGTAACTGTCATAATTTGAAAGCAATTTGATGAGACCACTGAAAATAGCAACTGCAAATCCTCTCTGACATGTCATAGGCAGTATGGCTTCAGCAGTTATATTAGGTTAACTAGAACATAAACTGAAAGATTTGCTAACAAGAAGCTTCGAAATGCATGTGCAGAAGCCGTTTCCTTCGTTACTTTTTGAATCTGCTTCTGATGATTCACAGTGTGAAACCCTTTTTAATTTTGTTCAGTGTTCCCAGTACCAGTAATGCAGTCTAAGTATCCATTTATATTGATTAATATGAACAAATGAGATCAACTCAGGTTTAGTTAATCATAATTAACTTAATGGCCACATACAATTCTGTGGTCACTGACTGTGCCCCTCAATTTAGAACTGTGTGTGTGCATACTGCTGAACATAAGGTTATGAACAAATGCAAAGCCTTGTTAAAGTTAAATTTATCCTGAGGCTTTCCAAAGCAAGAACACTTAAAATTAAAGATTACATTTTGCTCCTACTTTCTTGGAATGTACAGAGATACTGCAGTGAGAGTGTCCATATTACATGGTTTCATTCAGCAACCTACAATCAAGGAGGCACTAGAAACACCTTTTAGAATGTTCCATGCAATCGACTTGAGAATTATCTTGTCCTGAGTAAATTACATTGTATATTTCTATGTAAGTACTTTTTTAAAAAATCCAGCCAGAAAAAGCCCATTCAGTAATATTCTTAACCCAAGTGTACATTACACTGCTGGAGCATCTGGACAGGGGGATAAGCATGCACAGAACGGATAAGCATGCACACATACCCCAAACACAGAGTCTCCCCTACTAGTCTTCCTTGCCCTGTGTTTCCCCCACCATATCTTTCATGTTCAGTATCACATGGTTGTTTCATAGTGCATAGCTTCACACTTACAAATGTGAATCATGTTTTGATTATTCCATGCAGTTTAAAGATATCATGAGATATTGACATTTGTTACTGAATATAATTCAGATTCTATCCAGTTGGTATATCCCTGAGAAGAGTCCAGTAGATGATGACATCATGCTATTTTAATTCTTTAGTGTTGCTTTGTCACTGTAACCCACACTTATAACTAAATCAAGCTTAAACTAGGAAGAATACCTTGAAGTCTGCTGAAGTTCCAAGGTTTTCCATTCTTCCTTAACAAAAGATTATCTAATAAGATTAATGCTAATACTGAGCCCCGTTAAATTGATTAGAAGTAGGTTTATGACAGAAAAGAAGGTACTCCTTCACACAGCCCATAATTAGTTTAAGAAATTAACTAGGTGCCCTCTAACTAAAATGGCTTTACAAGAACTCATGGAGAATAGTTTTGTCAGATTGTGGAGCCTACCCTGTGATACCCTAATTGTAGTGTCTTTCTTGTGAGCATCTCTGGGACATCTGGCTGAAAATAGATTGCTGGACTAAGATAGAACAGAGGAGTTTTTATGTTCTTTAAAGTCACACTCCATATCTCTTGTTATTCAGCTTGTATAATTTTGTATATTAAATGTGTAACTACTTTGTATCTGTCCAGGCTTATACAAAACTGCTGCTTGCCCACTAGTTGTCATGTAACCTCCCACTGAAGGTCAAAATATGCATTTAAACAGAAGAAACTTAACAAAGTTTGCTAAAACCCTCAAAGAACCGGACTTGCCATAGGGATGTTGTCTGATGTGCTTCCTTTTCACTTCCTCTGGGCATCATATTAAATGGCTTCTCAGCGTGGTCATGTCCCTGTCTTCCGTCTGCATTTCATTGCAGTTTTTATGAAATGTGGCACATCTTTTTAGTTTGCAAGGAATACCATTTTTTCATCTCTTACATTTATATTCAGAATAGTAGACTTTGCATTTAGATTTCAGATCACAAGTTGGCACTGACTCTTATTACCCTTAATTAAAATGATTAAGCAAATTTGTTACAGAACATTGATGTATCTAATTTATATGGCCATAATACAGAAATCACACAGACCCTTCTTGCCACCCACTGCCTGATTGGCGCCATCACATAGAAAGGACACATTCACCCACTTGGTCATTATTCATAGGTTTATAATCAGTGCAATTGTGGATAGAATCTTAGGGTAGGATCTCATTGATGTGACTGCAGGGGTGTGTGTATGAGAGAGGGAGTAGGGGGCTGCTATTTGAAGTCAGTATAATTTGACATTATGGGTCAGTCTACTTGCATATCTTTAGAATCTCCTGTCCTATATTGGTTTTAGTTGGACCTCAGTCCTCAGCACAGTGCTATTAGCATGCTGACACTGCACTGGGCTATGTTCAGTTAGAATAAGCTATACTCTCTGCAATTTTCTGTCAGAACAAAACAGAACTCTGATCTGTTCATATGAGGTAGCTAGTACACTGCAGGCACGAGAATTCATATAGTGAGGACCAGCATTTACAGTTCCTTTAGTTAGTTACACTGATGGGACAGATTTTTTTTCCAGGCCAGAGAGTGACCCCTATATAACAGTGCTATCGTATTCAGAGTAACCCACTAATTTTAGCGTGCTTAGAAGGGCATAACTCTGTTTAGGATTGCACTCCAAAGCTGCCATTTTGTGATATGAATTCTTTATCCTACAGTCTCCTATAACCAGATTCTTTCTTGTATTCCAGAATCATACAACAAAGATATATTGTTCAAAAGGCCCTAAGTTGATGACAACAGCTAGCGTTGCCACCTCTCCTCATGGCAGAAGAGCAGCCATTGCCTGGTTACCTGTATATATTTGAATGTATTTGAGTGCATTGGCAGTCTAAAATTATATTGGTGTCAGCTGTGAAAATAATTGGTACCCTTTGTGCAATATTGAAATCTTGCTGGTGTGCAGAATTTATAGGCTGTAACCACTGCACTGCATTTATTGATCAGATAGATCAACCCAGTAGACATTATATACTTCGGACTTTCAAAAGGCTTTTGGCAGGTTGCCTCACCGAAGACTCCTGAGTAAACTTAGCAGTCATGGGATAAGAGGACAGGTTCTCTCACGAATTAAAAAGTGGTTAAATGACAGGAAGCAAAGAGTAAGAATAAATGGACAGTTCTCACAATGGAAGGAAATAAGCAGTGGGGTCCCACAAGGATAAGTACTGGGGCTGGTACTGTTTAATTTATTCATACATGATCTGGAACTAGGACTAAGTAAAATAGTGGCCAAGTTTGTAGATGCCACACAAGTATTCAGGATGGTGAAAGTCAAGGCTGGCTGTGAAGAGCTTCACGAGGACCTTCACAAACTGGGTGAGTGGACAATGTGGCAAATGAAGTTCAGTGTTGGTAAGTGTAAGGTGATGTACATTGGGGCAAAAAAACCCTCAACTTCAGGTATAGGCTAATGGGGTCTGAACTTGCTGAGACTGAGAGGGGGAAAGATCTTGGGGTTGTAGTGGATAGTTTAATGGAAGTGTCAACCCAGTGTGCTGCAGCAGTGAAAAAGGCAAACTGTATATTAGGGAGTATTAGACAAGAGATCGAGAATAAATAAGCCAATATTGTAATACTGCTGTATAGATCTATGGTGCGGCCTCATTCGAAATACTGTGTACAGTTCTGGTCAGTGTATCTCCAAACGGACATTGCAGAGATTGAAAAAGTACAGAGGAGGGGAACCAAGATGATTAGGAAAGGCTGAAGAGTCTGCGACTTTTCAATTCAGAAAAGAGATGACTAAGGGGGTCATGATAGATGTTTATAAAATGATGCATGGGGTGGAAGGAGTTGACAAAGAGAAATTTTTCTCCCTCTCCCAACATTCAAGAATTTGAGGGCAGCAATGAAGCTGATGGGTAGTAGGTTCAGGATGGACAAAAGGAAATATTACTTCACACAGAGAGTGATTAAGATGTGGAATTCACTACCAGAGGATGTAGTGATGGTCGCTAGGGGTGTGCTTTTGGGATAAACTGAACCAAAAAGATATGTTATTGGTATTTTGGGGGTATTATATAAGCCAGGTATTTCGGGTATTATTCAGAGATCTGTATTTGGCTGCCAATACAGCTGAGCCCCCCAAAAAGCTGGGTGGGGTGGGGGTTTTTTTGCTTTTATTCGGCTGTATCAGCTACATTGCGAGCGAGCCCCAGCCAAGGTGGCGTGGAACTGTCAGGCCTCCCCACCGATCCTCTCTTGCAGCTCCAGAGGAACTGGTTGGCCACTGTGTGAGGCAGTATGCTAGACTAGATGGACCATTGGTCTGATCCAACAGGGTTCTTACGTTCTTGTGTTCTACCCTACTTGGAACCAATTCTGACTTTACAAATGGCTGTAGATTTTAATTCCATGTGCAATGCCCACTCCGTTAAAACGTTTTCTATTGCATCACAGGCCAAATGTTATGAAACCTCTGAATATTATTTTCATTTAATATTATCTTTTCTAGACCTGCTACTACAGTCTTTTTCTAATATTGTCAGAGCAGTGTCCCTGCGTGTTTTAATGACTTAAGAATGTAAGATCTTGGGGTCGTAGTGGATAGCTCAATGAAAGTGTCAACCAAGTGTGCTGCAGCAGTGAAAAAGGCAGACTCTATGTTAGGGATTTTTAGGAAAGGAATTAAGAACAGAACAGCTATACTGTAATGTCCCTGTATAGATCTGTGGTGCAGCCTCGTTTCGAATACTGTATACCGTTCTGGTCACCATATCTCAAAAAGGACATTTCAGAGAGCTGGAAGAAGTGCAGAGGTGGGCTTGAGCAATGAGACTTTTACTGCTTCCTTAGAGGGTTATATTCTACTGTCCACTTCATTTGTTACAAAATGTTCCTAATATTGACTCTACAGTTTCTTTTGTTCATTTTCATTCTATTACATGAGTTACTTCCCAGTGGTCTTTCCTAAACCATTTCTCAATCTTCCTTGTACTGAAATGTGCTGGTTAGTTAAAGCAGTTATCATAGCCTGTTTTACAGTTCCTTGGCCAAGTTATAAATATAGTAAATAAAAGTTAATGTTGAGCATTGTAAGAAGAATTCTGTTACCTTCTATTGTTTATTGGCATAGCTGATCTCCATCTTTTTAAATCTTTTTTTAATCTAATCATTTGTTTTAAAAAGATTTAACAACAACAAAAAGGATGCATCCAGCCAGCTGACCAGCCAGATAGAACCTCACTTTCCTTCAGATGTGGCAGAAGAAAATAGGGAAAGAGAATTGCATTAGAACCTGGAAGCGACAAGTGACACGCTGTGAATCCTCAGCTCTCTGTGGTCTTTACCATAAAAATTTCAGGGATTCGTAGAACACTTCTGTGTTCATACTCAGTTTCCCCACACATGCTTTGTGTTGCCTCATCAGTGAGTCTGTGTCTGGCTGGTCTTGGGTTCCAGGTGCACACACATCAGTAGGTGGGGTGTTGATGGGGCTGACCAACTAGCAGGGGTGGGGGGACGTGCTTGGGCTGGCCCTCCTAATACATGGAAAACTTTTGTGCCAGCCTGCTCTAGCAGCTAAAGCAAAGTAATATTATTCCTTCTACATTGATAATCTCAGGCAAGTCTTTAAGCATTACAGATGGGATTATATGGTCCGGTAGTTAAAAGTTTTATATATAAAAGCACAGTCTTGCAGAGCTTTCTTTGGATACCTCACACACATTGTGGTTTGTGTGACTTACCATGGTTACTAGTGAAACAGGTTCTGTAGTTCATCTAGAGAAGAACAAATTAGACCTCAGTGTGATCATTGGAGCCTGCAATTAATATACCTAATTAATAATACTAATAAATTGTATCACACTTCACCTCTTAATTTCTGATGTAGTTTTTTTTTTAATTTGGGAGGGTATATGAAATGATGGCTTCTTATTTGTATGGGTCATTTGCAGCCCTTTAAAATGATAAAAAAGGAGTTTCTTTTAAGATATACAAGAAATGGTTTGTAATTCACTCTTTCCAGTCCCAATACTTCGTTGCTTTGCAAACAACTATTATTGGGAATTTTGCTTCATGAGAAGACTCTTTTCTGTATTCCTCTTCAACTGTGTTTGTACAGTTGCCAAGATACCATTGTTCAATTCAGGCTAGTGCTACAATAGTTGAAAGAGGGGGATCACTCTCATGGCCTATCCAGACTTACTATAATATGAGCCCTTACAGCCTCAGAGAGCCAGTTTGGTGTAGTGGTTAAATGCGCAGACTCTAATCTGGGAGAATTCTGATTCCCCACTCCTCCACTTGCACCTGCTGGATGACCTTGGGCAAGCCAAAGCTCTGCACCAGCTGTTCTCTCAAGGACAGTTATCTCAGAGCTCTCTCAGCCCCACCTACCTCACAGGGTGTCTGTTGTGGGGAGGGGAAGGGGAAAGGAATTTGTAAGCTGCTCTGAGACTACGAGTGAGCGAAGGGCGGAGTATAAATCCAATCTCCTCCTCCTCCTCTTCTTCTTCTTCTATGACTTCATCCTGTAGTCCAATGAATTGGTCTAGTCATATAATCCCTTTTCTTTATAATAAGATAGACATTTGTTGTGGTAGCTTCTGCAGGGAATCATGTCTTGTGAATGGGTCTATATATATTTGGTCCCAAGTCACTGGTTAATTATGAAGTCTGAATGTTGATCATGGTTACATAAACAGGTTGGCATAAACATAGGTGTAGTTCCGATATTATGATAATGAGTGCAGTGCCCATTAGTAATGCTTGACATTTTCTGCTGGGTATCTCCAAACGTGAACATTTTCTAAGCAAGTGATCCCATCTTTAAAGTCTTGCTGGTTGGTTGCTGGTTGATTGATTTGCTTTAGATAGGAAAATCAGTGTAGCCATATAACTGAAAACACAGGCATGTTTTTAGAAATATATGGAAAATACAGGTAATTTGAAATGTCATCCTTGCCAAGTATGTGTGACTGTTGTGAGGTTGACATTTATAATTATATAGTATAATATTAAAATACTACAGTTCACAGCATCACATTGTAAAATATATAGAAGTTACATACTAAGTAAATTGTTAACTTAGGGGCACTTATGTCCAAAACCAAGGATAAACATATATTTTCCCCATGGTACTCCACAGAATATTTCTTGCCCTTTGGTGATAAGCATGTTATTCGTAGTGAATTGTTTAATTGGCTTTCAAGTATTAGTAATTTCTCTTACTCATTGAAAATTAATAAAGGCTTTAATATTACAATCATTGAACTACAATTGTAGATGCTGTAATGTATGTAAACTTTTAAACTACTATAGTGGTATTGCTAGTTTTTTGTTTTTTAAAAAAAGCTTTAAGACATACTGTTTAATTCTGAAGATAATTTTGGTTTTTAAAGAACTCCTCCCCTTGGATTTAGTAGTCAGCCAGAACATTTAGGGTCCAGGTTCATTTTTATCAGCACAGAGCTAGGCTGCTGAGATGCAGCGTTGCTCCTGTAGGGGCTAAAATGGGATGAGCACTATTGTGCTGAGGGAACAGTACTCTGAGACATCTATTTAACAAGGAATTATTTACAAAAGCTAACTTGAAAATCTAGGTCAAAATTTCGGCTGGTGCAATCATCAGCATCACACTCATTCCTATTTGGCATTTCAGCCTAGCCCCTACCTTTTCCCTTAAATGGAAAAGATAATCTGGCTACTCCCTAAAAGCAGTGTAGTACAAAACAGCTGTACAGCTTCTGTAAAGTATAGTTCACTGTTGGGGGAAAAAAGACACAACATTTACTATGGAGACAGGTCTGGCTTCGTAATTTTGAAAGCTCTTAGCCAAGATGCCATTATCATTAAATACCAAAGAGCAGGGGTCATTTCATAGAAAAAGAGGTGCAGGAGCTCATTAGCATACCTATTAGCATAACTCATTAGCATATGCCATGCCCCCTGACATCACCGGAAGTGTGTCAAAAAGGGAAGCAAAAGAGGGGGCATCTTCAAAAGCTTCCCCTCCCCTTCCCCAGCTGGCCTGCCAAGGAAGGTGGGGGGGAGAGAAGTGAGAAGGGCCCCATAGAATACAATGGAAAGATCATGCCACTGCCACCACGTGACTCTAAATAGAAGAGGTTTAAACTTTAAACCCCTTCTTGCTTTGCTTCCTCCAAAGGCCTGCTGGGAGCCACCACTGCCATTTGTGCCCATTAGGGGTGCGCAAATAAAAAAAAATTGCAAATAAAAAAATCAGGCCGCATCTGTTCCAGCTGCCGAATGACCCCCACATGTCAGTTTTGGCACTGCAAGCCCATTCGGCCAACTGAATGTCAGTTTCAGTTCCATTATACTCTCTGGGCCATTGAAGTCAATGGCAAAAACTCTTAGGATATATGAGGGGCTGGAGGAGAGGGGGTTTGAGGAAGAGGCTCTAAACTTGCAGGATAGCTGCTGGGGGCTCTCCCAGAAATACCCACCAAGTTTCAAGAAAATTGGACCACGGGGTCCAATTCTATGGGCCCCCAAACAGGCTCACCAAAAATGTTACTTTTTTCCCACCATAGAGAACAATGGAGGGAATGGGGGCAACCTGTTTGGGGGCCTGTAGAATTGGACCTCCTGGTCCAATCTTCTTGAAACTTGATGGCTATTTGGAGGAGAGGCTCCAGCAGCAACTCTGTAGGCTTTGAGCGTCTCCCTCAAATCCCCTCTACTCCAGCTGCTTTTTAAGCCACCGTTGAATTTTGGCGGCAATTTAGCAGCGGGCCAAATCAGATCAGAGAATCTGATTTTGCCCGTGGCTGCCCTAGTGCCCACTCCTTGGCTGGTGGAGCACCACTCCACCTCGCTTCGGCCCCAAATGACCCCTGCCAAAGAGCACGAGGAATAGGGCTGGGATCCCAAGTTTGTTGAGCCTATGTGTACCTTTTGAGTTTTTTAGAGATAGTAGTGGATATGACCACCAAATGGCTCCCATGAGGATGGTGCCAATCATTAAATATTCTACATATAAAGCAGACTGTTAGTTGCTCTTCACAATGTCAGAAAGAAACCTTCCTATTTAACGAGATGGTGGAAGTCATGGGTGCAAAGCTTGGGCCTTTATAAAACAACCCAAGATAACAGTTGTGAGGGAGATAGGTTGTGATTCAAGATCCAAAAGCTTTCTTCACACCTTCTGCATTTATTACTCCCAAATAAATATCCCAAGTGCTCTTCTGTTTGGTTTTGCTATTGCAGTCTTGCTATTGTGTTTTATTGTTTTCCAAAAATATACTGTAGTTATCTTATTTATGTTGGTGTTTTACATTAAGAAATTTAAACTGGGTAAGCTGCCTCCAGAATTTTCCCAGTTTGCAAATGGGATCTAACTACTTTATTAATAGAGTGAAGAGAAACTGATTTGCTATTCTCTGTTTAAAAAAAAAACCCTGGGGTTTTGTCAGTTTTACTTGTTTTGCCAATAGGTATCCAATAGACTACATCATCATTAAAATGAAATTTCCTGACTCTTCAGTTTATGTTTTTGAAAAGACCTTTGCACTCATTTAAACCAGAAGGATCCCATAGAACCTCATTTGGAATGCCTGCAGAATCCAGTGGTTTGTCTCATGATGATTGTGCTACAAAAATGTTAATATTCACTCAAACCTTGGAAGTAGACTCAGTGTTGGCTTGGGCATTATAATTTTACTGATGACAAAGGTTTGTGTGTGAATTGAAAAGACATGGAAGTTCTGTACCAGTTAGGGCAGTACAACATATTACAAAAAAATAATTTACATTAGTATAGAAAATTTATATATAAATAATGTGCTTCGTATGATTTATGCTTTGTTCCCACACTGACTTTGTTTCTCTCATATTTTACAGCACTGATAGCCATTGGGCGATACAGCATGACAATAGAGACTGTGGATGTCGGATGGTGCAAAGAAATCACAGATCAGGGAGCCACTCAAATTGCTCAAAGTAGCAAGTCTCTCAGATACTTAGGACTGATGAGATGTGACAAGGTAAGAAGCTTTTGTATAAAAGACTTCTTTGAGTGAGAAACATTCATTCCATACATTATTAAAGAAAATGACAAATGCCATTTCTCTGATAACTGATCTAGTGATGCTCGCACACTTTTTGAATAGCCACTACTTTCTGAATTTCCTAATCCCCATCTTTACGTATATCATTAATATAGAAGCATGTTTTGTATTAAAACGCAAAATATATCAGTAGCAAAAATGCTACTGTACAACATTCAGAGAAAATAATCACCACCTTCGATCACAAATTTCCATTGTCATAAGGCATGAACTAGAAAGCTGTGTATTGCTCTGAAGACAGATCTTTCAATTGGTTTTGTGGTATTAAAGCACCTTGCCCATTCAGAAACACATTAGAAACTCCTGTTTGCTGTGTTCTCTGTTTACAAAAATAAATTCCAAAAATGAAACTATTATCAAGCTTCTGAGTTGAAGAGTCACTATTTTTTGAACTGATAGAACATAATAGCTTAAAGTTGAGTGTTTTGTAATAGTCAAGGAAAGAAAAATGTGTGTAAGTTTCCTTTGATGAATTGGACTAAGATTCTGTTTAAACTGTTCAAAGGGATACTTGACCCCAGGGTTTAGATTTGACCTCTAGTCACATGATTGGCTTTACAGGTACTTCTTTTGTGGGTTTAGTTAACGTTGTTTGTACAATCAAGAAGGACATAGTAAAAACAATCTATTTATCCTGTTTTGAGCTGCTGAAGGCAATCAATGACCTTGATGTTGGTAAGAGATTTTAGTATATCATCCATTAAAGCATGCATACTGTACAATCTGTATTCCTTTAATTGCTGGCTTACACTTTCCTGACTTTTTACAAAGGGACTGCCCACTGTGTAGAGAGACAACTGAGCTAGCAAAAATAAAAATCTGTGAGATGGCTGCAGTGCAAATGGGGGGAACTGTTTCTGATTAATGGGGGAAATATATTGGATAACTTGATGAGAATGCCGTAAAGTGAGGCATTAGGAGGACCAGTGGGGGTCATTTAACTTGCTTGTTAAACCTCTTTGTGAGGGAAGTGAGGAAAGTAGCCATAAAAAGAACAAATTTTCAGGAGCACGATCTCTGAATTTAAAATGTTTGAAATGCAGTGCTGGCAGCTCTAAAAGCTTCATCCATCCCCATCTATGGAATAGAGATGTTATAGAACAAAACTACTTCATTCACTTTTCTATATTCATGCGGAACTAATTTCTTTTTCCAACTACCAGCATCCAGGGCATCATTGAAGAAAAATCTTGGCGAGTAGAGATGGGTTTTCAAATGCCACTGTGACAGAAAATGTTCTTTCATACATTGGGTGGGGGAGGGCAGTGTATATGGAGTAGGTTATTTCTCCCCCTTTCGACTTTTTCCCAAAGTATTGTATGATGTTTGTATACCAGGTAACCACTGCATCTTGTGCATTAGATGACATTTCCTGAAATGCCGGGGAGAAGCCCATGTAAACAAAGAAACAATGAACAATAGATTTTCAGCAGTCTCCACCAAATACATTTTGTGACATTATCTCTTTGGAATTTCTTTGATATGCACTTGACATAGATTTAGATTTACAGCGGAGTTGAGGGCCTTGCCAAAAAAGATCAGAGAAACAGCAGGGCTGGGCAAAGGCGGACTCTTGTTTGATTCCATCGATTATATAACTGCCTCCAGGCTATAGATCTCACTACTGGCTGTACTATTGATCCACACCATGAAAATAATCAAATTAATTCATTTCTCATCAAGTTGCCATTACTGTGGTCTTTTTGATATCCATATGAGCTTGCCTCTAAGACAGGCAGTATGGGAGCAACAAATTCACTGCTTTCAGACAAAAAATAGCATAATAAATTTGGTATCATGAGGAATGGCAATCTCATTTTCTCTTTGGGGTATTTTTAACATTTTAAACCCAGCGGTCTTGAATCCCAGGTTACTGACTAGTTCAATTAATGAGGGAATCACCTCTCAGATAGGATTGCCAAACTCCAGATGGTAGCTGGAGATCTCCTGGGATTACAACTGATCTCCAGGTGATACAGATCAGTTCACCTGGAGAAAATGACCGCTTTGGACAGTGGATTTTGTGACATTATATCCCATTGAAGTCCCTCCCCTCTCCAAACCCCACCCTCCTCAGGCTCCATCCCCAAAATCTCCAGGTATTTCTCAGCCTGGAGCTGGCACCCCTGCTCTCAGACCTCCTGTTGAGAAGAGCTACTTGTAGGTCCTTGCTTGAGAGCTGGATTCTTTAACCAAACAAATGTCAACTGGCTGATAATGACTCTCTTATTATTAAAATATTCGTAATTATTAAGGTTCTTAAATCACTGCAATGAGAACCTTATTACTTGCTGCAAGCATGCACTTAAAAGTGGTGTTTGTGTGGGACTTAAAATTAGAGAATCATAGAATAATAGAATTGGAAGGGATCTCCAGGGTCACCTAGTCCAACCCCCTGCACAATGCAGAAAATTCACAAATACCTCCCCCCACCCCCAGTGAGAGCTGTTCCACACCCAGAAGATGACAAAAAACCTCCAGGATTTTGGGCTGTATCAAAAGAAGTCTAGTGTCCAGATCATGCAAAGTGATGGTATTGCTTTATTCTGCTCTGCTTAGACCTCACCTAGAGTATTGTGTTCACTTTGGGGCACTACAATGTAAGAAGGATATAGACAAGCTGGAACGTGCCCAAAGGAGGGCAACAAAGATGGTGAGGGGTCTGGAGCCCAAGTCCTATGAGGAAACGTTAAAGCTCTGTATGTTTAGCCTAGAGAGGAGCCTCTGGCATGAGCCGAAGGGCAAGAACAAAAGGGCTGGGCTCTTGGCCTGTGGCTCTTCGCCAAGGGGCTTGTGAGAAGCCAAGGAAGAGCCAGAACACCAGGGCCCTAGGCTCCTTGGGTTCCCAGTAAGGTAAGTAGACTTCTACCAGGAGAATACAAAGGGTTTAAAAGGGGGATTATGTAAAATTATTTTTAAAGCAATTGTGAAGCCAGAATGCCAGCAGTGGGTTGGGGGCTATCCAGTGTTTTGCACGGTGTGTCACATGTATGATTATCTGCCCACTGGGCAGAAGTCTTGGGTGTGTGCCCGGTGCAGTGAGCTCCTGGTTCTCAGGGAACGAGTTTGCTCCCTTGAGGCCAAGGTGGCCGACCTGGAGAAGCAGAGACAGTTAGTTAGGCACATGGAGAAGACTCTTGGGGACTTGTTAGATATGTCCCACTCTGAATCTGGCAGCCCTGCTGCCGTCAGGGAGCATGAGGTTCAAGAGGGAACAGGGGGCACCATGCTGTGGATAAGGGGAATGTGCCCTCAGAAGGGACCTCTTCTACAGCTGGTGAATGGGTATCCTTTCGTACCAAGGAACCATCCCTGGGCAGGGAGGGAGGGGGGCTCCTGGTAGTTGGTGATTCAGTCCTTAGGCAAGTAGACAGATGGGTGGTGAAATCGAGTATTGACCATATGGTGACTTGCCTGCCTGGTGCGAAGGTAGCAGACATTACACATTTTAGATAGGCTGGTAGATTGTGCTGGGGAGGAGCCAGTGGTCGTGGTACATGTTGGCACCAACGTTGTGGGGAAATGCAGTCGTGATGTCCTGGAGGAAAAATTTAAGCTACTAAGCAGGAGACTCAAGGCCAGGACCTCCAAGGTAGCCTTCTTGGAAGTGCTACCTGTTTCACGTGCAGGGCCGGAGAGACAGGCACAGATCCGGAATCTCAATGAGTGGATGAGACGATGGTGTAGGGGGGAAAGGTTCAAGTTTGTTAGGCACCGGGATGCTTTTTGGAACAAGAGGGAACTGTATAAGAGAGACGGTCTCCACTTGTCCCTAGAAGGAACCAGGCTGCTGGCTCTTAAAATAAAAAAGGTGGAACAGCAGTTTTTAAACTGATTATTGGGGGAAAGCCGACAGGAAATGAGAAATCTCTGGTTTGGAGTGGTTCATCTCAAAGAGATGAAGGGGTAGCTGTTACTTTCCTACAAGGAAATGGATTGGAATTGTCCACTGAGTCTGTGGCTAATGACAGAGACTGCCTGGCCAGGTCTCGAGGCAGCAAGAGGAAGGTTGTGGGCTTAATATGTATGGGAAACTATAGATGTTTATGTACTAATGCTAGAAGTGTCCGAGGTAAAATCAGGGAGTTGGAATGCTTGGTGTTGGGGGGAAACATAGACATAAAGGCTGACCTTTAAAGCGCTATATGGTCAGGGGCCTACGTACTTGAGGGACTGCCTTTCCCTATATAAGCCCCAGAGGGCACTGAGGTCAAACTCACAACATTGCTTGACTCTCCCTGGTCCGAAAGACGTTCAGCTGGCCAGCACTAGGGCCAGGGCTTTCTCGGTGGCGGCCCCATACTGATAGAACAAGCTCCCAGATGACATCAAAACCATTGGGGAAACTTGGAGACTATTTAAAACTGCAATCCTAGAGGCTCAGAGAAAATATATACCGTGGGTTAGGAAAGGTACAAGTAGGTATAGAAAAAAGCCTGCATGGTTAACAAACAAAGTAATGGAAGCTGTAAAAGGTAAGAAGGATTCCTTTAAGCAGTGGAAAGCTAGTCTCAGTGAGGCTGATAAAAGGGAACACAGGCTGTGGCAAATAAAATGCAAGTCTGTGATCAGGCAGGCAAAAAGGGAATACGAGGAGCATATCGCAAAAAACATAAAGACCAACAATGAACCTTTCTTCAAATACATTAGAAGTAGGAAACCAGCCAGGGAAACAGTGGGGCCCTTGGATGACCAAGGGATAAAAGGTGTACTGAAGGATGATAGGGAAATGGCTAAGAAGCTGAATGCATTTTTTGCCTCTGTCTTCACTGTGGAAGATGAGAACTACTTGCCCACTCCAGAACCACTGATTTTGGGAGGGGTGTTGAAAGACCTGAGTCAGATTGAGGTGACAAGAGAGGAGGTCCTACGACTGATAGACAACTTAAAAACAAATAAATCACCGGGCCCAGATGGCATACATCCGAGAGTTCTGAAAGAACTCAAATGTGAACTTGTGGATCTCCTGACAAAAATATGTAATCTTTCATTAAAATCTGCCTCCATTCCTGAGGACTGGAAGGTAGCGAATGTCACTCCTATCTTTAAAAAGGGTTCCAGAGGAGATCCGGGAAATTACAGGCCAGTCAGTCTGATGTCGATACCAGGTAAGTTGGTGGAAACTGTTATTAAGGAAAAAATTAGTAGGCACATTGATGAACAAAATCTCTTGAGGAAGACTCAGCATGGGTTCTGTAAGGGAACATCTTGTCTCACTAACCTGTTAGCATTCTTTGAGGGAGTAAACAAACATGTGGACAAGGGGGACCCAATAGATGTTGTTTACCTTGACTTCCAGAAAGCTTTTGATAAAGTTCCTCATCAAAGGCTCCTAAGTAAGCTCAATAGTCATGGGATAAAAGGACAAGTCTTTTTGTGGATCAAAAACTGGAAACAGCGAGTGAGTATAAATGGGCAATTTTCTCAGTGGAGGGAGGTAAGCAGTGGGGTGCTGCACTTTTTAAGTTGTTTATTAATGATTTGGAGTTGGGAGTAAGCACTGAAGTGGCTAAATTTGCAGAAGACACAAAGTTGTTCAGGGTGGTGAGAACCAGGGAGGATTGTGAGGTACTCCAAAGGGACCTGTCGAGGATGAACAAGTGGGCATCAACGTGGCAAATGGGGTTCAATGTGGCCAAGTGGAAAGTGATGCACATTGAAGCCAAAAATCCTACCTATAAAATACATGTTGATGGGGTCCGAAATGGCGGAGACTGACCAAGAGAGAAATCTTGGAGTCGTAGTAGATAACTCAATGAAAATGTCAATACAGTGTGTGACTGCAATGAAAAAGGCCAACGCTATGCTGGGGGTTATTAGGAAGGGAATAGAAAACAAATCAGCCAGTATCATAATGCCCCTGTATAAATCGATGGTGCAACTCATTTGGAGTACTGTGTACAGTTCTGGTCGCCACACCTCAAAAAGGATATTATAGCATTGGAAAAAGTGGAGAAAAGGGCAACTAGAATGATAAAAGGGTTGGAACACTTTCCCTATGAAGAAAGCTTGAAGCGCTTGGGGCTCTTTAGCTTGGAGAAACGATGGATGAGGAGTGACATGATCGAGGTTTATAAGATTATGCATGAGATAGAGCAGGTAGAGAAAGAAGTCCTTTTCTCCCTTTCTCACAATACAAGAACTCGTGGGCACTCCATGAAATTGTAGAGAAGTCGGGTTAGAATGGATAAAAGGAAACACTTCTTCACCCAAAGAGTGATTAACACATGGAATTCACTGCCACAGGAGGTGGTGGTGGCTACAAGCATGGACAGCTTCAAGAGGGAATTAGATAAACATATGGAGCAGAGGTCCATCAGTGGCTATTAGCCATAAAGTATAGATAGGAACTCTTGGTCTGGGGCAAGTGATGCTCTGTATTCTTGGTGCTTGGTGGGGGGGAACAGTGGGAGGGCTTCTAGTGTCCTGGCCCCACTGCTGGATCTCCTGAAGGCACCTGGTGTTTTTGGCCACTGTGTGACATTGGTTTCTCTTACGTTTTTATGTTCTTAATTGAGAGGTGATATGATAACCATCTTCAAGTACTTGAAGGGCTGTTATATAGAGGATGGTGCGGAGTTGTTCTGTTGTACCAGAAGTTCAGACCAGAACCAAGGGGTTGAAATTAAATCAGAAGAGTTTTCGGCTAAACATTAGGAAGAACTTTCTGACAGAGCAGTTCCTCAGTGGAACAGGCTTCCTCGGGAGGTGGTGGGCTCTCCTTCTTTGGAGGTTTTCAAATAGAGGCTAGATGGCCATCTGACAGCAATGGTGATTCTGTGAACTTAGGCAGATCATGACAGGGAGGGCAGGAAGGGTCGCACCAGTGCTTAGTTCTTGTGGCCCTTTCTCACACACCCAGGGAAATGCCGATGGCTACTTTGGGGTCAGGAAACAATTTTCTCCAGGCCAGTTTGGCCAGGGATTCTGGAGGGTTTTTTTACCATTTCCTGGGCATGGAGCAGGTGTCACTGGGGGTGGAGGGGAGGTATTTGTGAATTTCCTACATTCTTCAGGGGGTTGGACTAGATGACCATCCCTTCCAACTCTATGAGTCTATGATTCTACTCTTACCAGCTATACTGTGTTTAAAGATACTTGAAAATGTAACATATAAGAATCCATATGTACATTTTTGTACCTCCAAGTTTTTTGTGAATTCCAGTGCTGTTTAGGGAGCCTATTTTAAATGTCTGATTGTTCAGAGGAAGACTGTTCTGGTCTGCACTTCAGGCATCTCTGAACTGTAACACACACACTGTCAAACACAAAAACATTTTTATTCATTTTAAAATCTTATGCAGCTTTTCTTTAAGGCAAATATGCAAATACTGAACAACAATATTTAAAAAGTTGGTAAAATCAATAAATAAACCAGTAAGCCAAACATAACTATATGGGCAAGAACTCATTCCAGGAAGCCGTATAAAAGTAGTAGTTTAGAATTTGGCAAAAGGCTTGCCAGAACAAAGTCTTTTAAAGCAAACATCTAAAGCAATGAAAATATGCATCCTGCAGGGTAGCTAAGGAAAGCATGTTCTGTTAACTGTAGTACCACAACAAAGAAGGCATATATGGCCAATCCTCTCACAGGTGTGAAACTATATAAGGTATCATGATACTATTTTGGACACAGTCCTTCTGGACTCACATGAAGTGGTGAGGATAATGCATTCCTTTCTGCATTAAAAGAAGCGTCTAGTCAGTTCAATGTACAAACTTTTTTTTCTTTCACAATATACAGGAGAGCCATTCTTGAGCCTGCAGTAGAGAAAAGACAACTAGCTATCTATGTGCTTGGGTCCAAAGAATTATTCAAAAACAGTAATAATGTCAGTGTCAGTATCAGCTCATATGTGACATTTATGGTAGACAGTACAAAAGATTCCTTCTCATATCTAAGAAAGGTGGTAAATATTAGCTTCAGGTAAAACAATATATCAAAAATGGCTTTCAGAGGGTTTTTTCATTTAAGAGTTGAAATGATAGATTGTAATTTTCAAAGAATACTACAAAATCTAATCTTTTCCCATGTTCCCAAGTATGCAGCATTTAGTTTCCTCATAAATGACTGTAATTTGTTCAAATCAAATTGCTTCATATTTGATTCTAAGAATTTTTGAAGTACTATGTGTAATATTAAGAATATCTGATTCTCAGAGAATCATATTAGAAAACAATTTACTTCAATGCTTTCATCCACTCGAGCCCTATCCAACATGTACTTATTTTAAATTTAGATTTGCAACATTAGTTTTTTAAAAGATGTTTTTAAAGGAAATTGAGAAGCTTTATATTAAGCCTTTATATGAAAATTACTTGCTGAAATGCTTGGAAAGAAAGTGATTTCTTTTCTGCTTCAAGTTTAACTAATTCATCCCCATATCGTTTCTCATACATTAACTACTTGATACATCATCTGCAAGCTGGACACCAAGATGTGAGCAAATGACTTGCATTTTGTTTTCCTTTTATCTGTTGTCAATTTGCTCGGGGACAAAGTTCAGCAGTCTTGGATTCCTGTTTGTTTGTTTTATTTTGTTTTATATATTTTGCCATCAGGATTGCCAGCAACCCTGGACTTCCTTGAGGGTCTGCCATCCAAGTACAAGACAGGGCCGACCCTGCCTAGTTTCCAGGATCTGATGAGACTCAGCTAGCCTGAGCTGTGGAGGTCAGGGCTAAGGGTAAAGCAAGCTGTTAAATTGCAATTGACTCATGGCAGCCCCTTGAAGTTCCACCTCATGGGGTTTCAAGGCAAGAGGTAAGCAGAGGTAGTTTACCATTGCCTTCCTCTGCATAATAGCCCCAGTATTTCTTGGTGATCTCCCATCCAAGTACTGACCTTGATTAGCTTCCAAGCACTGATGAAATCATGCTAGTTTAGCATTTCTGGATAATCCCATCCTACTAACTTGGTTACATCCCACATCACAATTGATAGCCACCAGAAAATAAGTAGTGCTATTTTTATATAGCTCTATCAGTGGCCCAGATCACTTCTTTAAATTATCTATTTGGACCACACAAAAAAACCTGTATCAGTATTCTGATTAGTGCTGGCCTTGCCAAGTGCATTCATTACCAGTCTGCTGCTGCTGTGTGTTTGGTTTGGGGTTTTTTAAATCCATAATTTAAGTCAAAGCACATTGTTTGCATTAACATTCAGGAGATCCGGGATGCAGATGTTGTGCTTTCTCTGTGTTATTCAACTAGTCCTGGGCCCCTGAGCACTGAGATAATCATTGAAACTCTGTGGAACATATCGGCCTTAGCAGATCAAGTGCATAGCACTTCACACAGAATGACTCCATAAACCCTTTTATTGTGCTGTAGCTACAGGCAGGAATTATAATTGGACCACCTGAGAATGTTATTCATTCAACTATTAAGTTTTTTAAGTCAAACATTTGTTGTTAAATGTATACTTTTAAAAAAAATGAACTGAGAAAATAAGGTATAGAGGGCAGAGCATAAAACTGACTGGACTGTTAGTTGCAAATACAGGAAGAGTGGTTGGTGTGTAAAAGTCCTACAGTGCAAAGGAAATGTGAATGTTGGATTTGGGACATAAATCTCTGTATGTAGAATATGAAATTTATTTGATGCCTTTCAGTATGCAAAGAGTTCACCAGTACTATATGGTGGTGATTAGAATCAAACGTCATCAGGAGAATTTAGAATCCTTGTTTGTGGGAAGAAACAAATTTCAGTTTGTGCAGGTGCCAGCACCCAGCCCTCACTACAGATTAAGAGTTTGACTCAAGGCTCCCCAAACAAGAAAGCTTCCAGTTGTGCTTCTTGCACAAGGAGAGTAGGGAAGGGGGCACAAGAGCACAGCAGGTGGTCTTTGTGTCCATCATAGACATACTGAAATTGGTGACATCTGAATGCAGCCAAAATCATTTTTGTCAAAGAAAAGATGGTCTGGGGGATTCCAGATGGCCAAAAATGAGCAGTGGTAGTTAATCGTATTTTTTTAGTTTTTCTCAGACTTAAAGTTAGGTTTCTTCAGAATATAGCTGATATCCTCTAATTTGGGTTGCTTTCCACATTTAGGTTTTCTTGCATGAAAAGCAGTTATAATTGATTAAAGATTATATAGGTTTTCATCTATGATGACTGTGCATAGATTTCACTCCATGTACGCAGTATGTGCCTACCTATATTTATTAAAATACTAGGAATAAGGCCCGTTGTGGGAATAAATACAGTGGGCTCTAGAAAGAGGCTCTTGGAGAGTGTCAAGGCCTTGGGCACTCAGTGTCAATTTGCTGTGGCAACCTCAGCAGGGTATAAGGACACAGAGTCCACCATTTTCTCCAGGGGAACTGTCTCTGCTACCTGAAGAGCAGTTGTAATTCTGAGTGATCTCCTGTCCTCACCTGGAAATTGGCAGCAGTGGTTCCCCAAGAGGGAATAGCTGGTTTGGAGGGTAGAGTCTACAGCACTGTACCTGTCTGAGGCCCCACCTCTCCTCAAACATCACCCTCTCCAGGCTCCACCCCTCAAGTCTCCAGGAATTCCCCACCTTGAGTTGGCAACCCCATCTCCTTCCCAGCCAAGCATCAAACTACCTTAATTTCCCCCTCATTCTTCAGCTTTCCATTCCCCCCCACCTGCAGCCTCTACCATGCTCTGAAGCCCTGACACTGCCTTTTTAGAGAGTCAGTGAAACCCCTGTGGTCAAATCTCCCTATTTGGAGATGGAATCCCCAATCTTTGGGGGATCCCTGGAAAGTTGGCAACCCAAGGGTCTGGCCTTTCCTTGCTTCCCTGGGCTACCCCCTCCCTTTGGTATTGGCAGAGTGGGGGAGACTATGGGGTCAGAGCACAACAGATTATTGGCCCAAATAGAATAATTTATTTTAGTATTTACACAATTATGGAGCACACACACACACTAAATGAATAAGGGACAATTAAATAAAACAGGGGTTAAACACAATCCTCCCTGGATGGGCTGGGATCTATGTTGATGGTGCCCCGCCCCTTGGGAGGGTCCCTCTTTTACCGCACATTTTTGGCCTTGGGGCAGTTGAGAACTGTAGGCCAGCAGATGAGAAAGCCCCATTCAACCCAGTGAGTGATACTCCTGCAGGCCCCTCTCTGGAACTACAGCTCAATTGAACCTTATGGGGGAACGTTTTTAAAAACCACAGGCAGCAGCCATCTTATAAACACAGGTAACTGCCATTTTGTTTCACCTCCCAACAGCCACTGAGGTAACAGTTAATCCCCCCACAGGAAGGAAGCAGGAGAAGTGTCTTCATCAAGAGAGAAAGCCGTCTGGCAGAAATTCTGGCAGGGCACAGAGGCTGAAGGAGTGGATGGGGAAGAGGAGCAGACCCAGCCAATGGCATGCGAGTATGCACAGCCAGTGGATAGGGACAGCTTCTGATTGACAGGCCAGGGAACCAAAGGCTGGGATGGCGTGTGGAATCTTCAGGAGCGTTATATATAATTATTATACAGAGAATTATGTTTAAGGGAGATTTACATCCCACCATTCCTGGTGATTTAAGGTAGGTTTATGCCATTTATTTATACCATAACATATAATACAAGAGAGCCATGACAGTGTTGTAGGTAGAGTGTTTGACTGGGATTTGGGTGATTTTGGGTCAATCATAAGTTATTAGCCTAATCTACTTTACAGGGTTGTTGTGGGGATAAGATGGAGCAGAGGATAAACATGTAAGCCACTTTGAGTCCCCATTGGGGAAACAGTCAGAGTATAAATGAAGTAAATAATTTTAATGTAACAATGTAACTTTTAAGGCCTTAGCAAAAATGAATGAATAAATAATAAATCATTTAGAAGAAGAAGAGATTGGGTTTATACCCCACCCTTCACTTGTAGTCTCAGAGCGGCTTACAAACTCCTTTCCCTTCCCCTCCCCACAACAGACACCCTGTGAGGTAGGTGGGGCTGAGAGAGCTCTGAGAGAACTGTCCTTGAGAGAACAGCTGGTACAGAACTATGGCTTGCCCAAGGTCACCCAGCAGCTGCAAGTGGAGGAGTGGGGAATCAAATCCAGTTCTCCCAGATTAGAGTCCGTGCACTTAACCACTACACCAAACTGGTTCTCATTTAATCAACTTCTACTTTGGGATTTGAGTATAACTTTCAAGAGTTGTTAAAACCAGTTTGTATATTTGGTAACTAAGGTGGTTTTTAAGCGGATGCCATTGCATAGGCCAGGGTCTGTACATAGTCCTGGCTAGGTGGGATATAAATTCAAATAAATAAATAAAAATAGTACAAAATATGTACATTCTCAAGTGGAAAACAAGATGATTTTAAAAATATTCCTCCAGTTTGGAGAGGGTGGTATATAAATATAAATAAATAAATAAACAAATAAATAAATGCTGATTGCCACTTTGGGGTCAGGAAGCAATTTTTCTCCAGGCCAGTTTGTCTGGAAATACTAGAGGTTTTTTGTCATCTTCTGGGCATGGAAGAGCGGTCACTGCGGGTTTGGAGGGAGAGGTATTTATGAATTTCCTGCATTTTGCAGGGGGTTGGACTAGATGACCTTGGAGGTACCTTCCAACTCTGTGATTCTATTATTCTATGACGTTAAGAAAAGGCCACAAGAACTGAACACTGAGGTAACCCTTCCTTCCCTCTTTCTCTAGGGTTGCAGTCACACATGCCAGAAAAAATGGAGGGGGGGGGAGCAGAGCTATTTCCTCCAGAGAAATTTGACCTGCAGTTGCTCCACAATCACACCTCTCTTTGAAGCTGCAGGTGCAGTCTGTCAGTGTGTGATCAGATGCAACTGTGGGTGAGTCGGGGGGGGGGGGGGGGTTGTCCCATTTTTTCCCTGTGCGCTTAAACGAGGGATCAATAAATCACATGTCCGCACCGAGGGCTCCCTATGGAGTTTGTGATTATGCACATACTGCGAGGGGAGGAAAACGGCACAGAGTCAGGATGGCCTAATCAGACTATCCCGACACCATGAGAGCACACTGGAGCAATCAGACACAGGAAAGTCTGTCCATGACCCATCGCAACCCATTTACTACCGGATTTTCCCCGGTGTCTTTTAACTCTGCTTCTGCAGTGGAGCAGAATGGGTTGCTGATGACTGCGGGGCGATTCCCAGATGTTGTTGTCTGACCATGCCCTTTAAATCTACCCAGCATTCGCACCTATGTCGGGTCTAATTTTGCGTATGATCACAGCCATGATCCACCTAAGTTCACACAATCAGTATTGCTGTCAGATGGCCATTTAGCCTGTTTGAAAACCTCCAGAGAAGGAAAGCCTGAGGAAGCCTGTTCCACTGAGGAACCACTCTGTCAGGAAGTTCTTCCTAATGTTTAGCCAAAAACTCTTCTGATTTAATTTCAACCCATTGGTTCTGGTCTGACCTTCTGGGGCAACAGAAAACAACATACCATCGTTTACATGACAGCTCTTCAAGTACTTGAAGATGGTTATCATATCACCTCTCAGTCTTCTTCTCTCCAGGCTAAACATACCCAGCTGCTTCAACCTTTCCTCATGAACTCAGCACCATGCAGTGACCACCACGTTAGTCTTTGTGGGGCTCAACCCATCTTGGGGTTGCTGATGCTCATAATGCTGCCTGAGGAGTTGCTGTGTGGGTAAGATGTGCAGTCATTTAGCTCTTGCCCTCATCCCCTCTCTCTGTGCCTGTAACAACCTTCCTCAGTGAAGCAAAGGCTGGCTTTCTTCCTTCCCTCCTTCCTTGTTGCCCATGCAGTCTCTATGCAGGGCAACTTGGTCACATGGGTTTCTTCCAGCCTGCTCCCCAGCTGATAGAAAGGCTGGCCTCTCTTCCCCCATGCTTTCTGACTTAGGCACAAAGCACAGTGGAACAGAGTGCACCCAACAGTGTTTGCAGTCTATGAGATTATGAGGCACATGTTCAGCTCATTATCTAGTAAAGAAATGGCAGCAGCTGATAAGCGCCTCTTTTTTTCATGGCTGCTCTGTGCATTGTTAGGGCTGAGACAAAGGCTGAGGACAGATTGCCATTCTGCCGCGCCTCCATGGCGCGGCAGAATGGGGCGGGGGGAATTTCCCCCGCAGCGTTCGCACGCCGCCAGAAGGAAGCCACCCGCAGCGTTCAGACTGCAGGCGGTTTCCTGGAGCGGCGGGCGGACGCCACACAGCTGCCCCTGCCTGTGCGCGTTCACATCTGCTCCGGCGGGTGGAACGCGCGCAGGGTGCGCCGCAGCAACCGAGCACCACTTTGAAGTGGTGCTCGGCTGGTGTGGAAGGAGTGCGGCCCGGATGCAATGCGTCCTGGCCGCCTCCTGGGGACAGATGCGGCCGTCTGAACGGCCGCTCTGCCTCTGCTTCTGAAGTGGAGGCGGAGCGGCCGAGATGGCCAATCTGTCCTCAGCCAAAGAGGAGATGGCAGCAGCAAATAGGGAATGGACTGTAAGGGGAAGAGAGGCTGATGAGAGGAAGACATCTCATGCGGGCTTGCTGATTGGCTAACCTCTTTGGGAGCATCATCTTAAACTCAGGGTCATCTGCTTTTATGTATTGGCTTCTGGGGGGGGTCATCTTCAGTCATCTTCCTTTCTAGTAAATATAAGACCAGATAGGTGAAATACTGTAATTAAAATTATATTTGATGATGCATTGAAAAAAATTAGTTTCCATTGGGAAATAGTCCAGCAAATCCAAGCTATTCAGTATTAAAATTACCATGCATTAACATGACATGATATGCACTTCTTCCTATTAGTATACCAAGAAAAATTATTTTTCTCTCCAGTGGTTTTACTTTTGTTACTATTAATTTTGGTTTCTACCATATTTGAACACTTTAGATTTTTTAATTCATACTGAGAATTTACATAGCACGTTTCCTACAGCGGAGCATGGTTTATTTACATTACCTCAGTATTCCTTGCATTAACTGTATTACCATCCATGTGTGGGGTGGTTGGGCTAGAGCCCCCTGGGGCCGCTTGCCTCTGAGCAACATTTCTGGTCAGTATCTAAAATGTGGTTTACTGATGTGTGTCACCTACTCTGAAGAACCTGTACCATTACAGATTTCATTCTGATTTATTAAAAGGCCATTGCTATATTCAAGGCACCTTCAGTGTTGCTGTAATGTAGTTGTTTACAAAAGTGTTTAGAACTTGCAGGGTCTCTGCGTACTTGGAATAGAAGTAAAACCCATTTTCTATCCAAGTTGCTCTTCAGTTGACAAATCTCCCAATGAAGATTGAGTGTTTCTATTATCAAAGCAGAAGAACTGTAGATTAAACCCGTCATTTATCCCTGTCATAAAATGCAATCACTGTTCATTCTCTGGCCTGCCTAGCACAATTGCTTCAGTTGGGGGCTGGAACAGGGTGATAGTGGATAGATATTTAAGAAGCATTTGTTGTGTTTAAAAATGTTTCTTCCAAGAAGGATTTCAAGGAAAGGAAATACTTGCAGCAAGAACGGAAAGTTGTTACTGTGGTTATTGGGCTTGTTATCTCGTATTAGTTGAACATTGGGCACAAAAAAGGAAGTACAAAGTAAGCAGTTGTAACACTGGCATGCTGTCAGATTAGGTTGCTGACTATTTAAATTAAATATTGATGTATTTTTAAATGTTCAGTAAGGATTCTAAAGAAAGCTACCTAAAAGTTGCAGTTCTTAGGTTAATCTTTTATTTATCTAAAGGATGATGGAAGTTGTCTGCTTCTATGATATAAACTACAATCAGCTTAAAAATAATTGACAAATTAATCCCCTCACAGCACAGCAGTTGTAAAAGTGTTAGGTTTAATTAGGCCTGGCTGGTTGCTTTGTGTGATCAAGGAATAAAGGTGGTATCTCTGGCTAAGGTCTAGCAGGGATATTCCTGACCTGCTGGGCTTGTACATTTTAATTATTGATTTTCACCATGTCAGCTGTTGCCCGAGTAGGACCTTAATTCTCAGTTAGTTATCACTGAAAGATGAAAATAAAACTCCCCCTCCCCCCCAGCCATCTTGCGAATATGGTTGTAAAGACCCTTTAACCAGTAAATGTCTTATTGCTAACATCCAAATGAACCATCCCACTTTCCACTCACATCAGTAGGTTGTATTTTGTTTAAAGCCATGTGAATGACACATTATTTCTTTGCTTGTAGGTGAATGAAGTGACTGTAGAACAACTAGTGCAGCAGCACCCGCACATAACCTTCAGTACTGTACTGCAAGACTGCAAGAGGACCTTGGAACGCGCATACCAGATGGGCTGGACACCCAACACGTCCACTGACACTAAACTCCTCCCATGAGATTAAAGAGACAGTCTCTGCAGTCAGCAGACTTGGACTGAACATTTGAAATTTGTTATGGTTTTTATTAATATTTTTGCTTTTTATGACCTACATATTCAGTTTTAGTATAAAGCGATATATATATATATAGTGGGAAGTTTATGTTTTGTCCACTAATGAAAAAGTTGGAAGAGAAATATAGTCAAATATATTTAATTGTTCTGAACGTTTAATTGTCAACCTAAACCTCTGCGGGTGTCTAAGCGGTTACTGAGGCTTTTCATGATGCAATATACATTTAAGTTTACATTAAAAGGAAACACTATTTGTTTTCTCTTAACTATGTGTTCATGTTTGAAACAGCCCCTTTAGAAGACTTCTACTTTTTCTGTATGTGTAAATCCAATGGTAAAAGCAACTTCCTTGAAGTGGTTCCTGCTAGTTCTGTGGGTAGTTTCAGCAATGTAATATGTTGCTTCTTTTTATTTTGTATCTTCCTTTGCTTTGGCTATTTATATTGGTTTGTAAGTAGCTGCTTTTCCTGAGCTCTGCTTAAAATAGACACTAGGCTTAATTATAAAACTGATTATCTATTGAAGCTACCCACATGTGTGTGTTTTGAGATGTACAGTTCTGAAATCTCAAATAACTGTGTTTTAAAAATATAACATTTTGATAATGACAAGTTGTTATTTTGAATAGAATCCTTAATAAATAATGAACATGGAATAATTAAGTGGACAATCCTGCTGGTTTTTATTGGTGCTGCCAAAGTGATATTTTTGCCCTTTAGTCACTTCATATCTTGTGTGTTTCCCATTAATTTTACAGAAGTTTTAGAAATAGATATTTTTTACAAATTTTACAAATTATTCCCTTAACTTCTTGTTGTTCAGTCACACAGTCGAGTCTGACTCTTCACTGTTAGCCAGTAAGGCACTGCTAGTGCTCTTATGGATTCTAATATTCATAAGTTCGAACTTGGGTTGCTGTGCTGCAAGGGCTACATGCATTCTCCATTGCTGGGAGAAGCTCCAGTCCACTCCAGGAGGCTGGCAACCTCTATAGTTCACCAAGACAGAGACAAAGACACCTTTTGCAATAAGGTTTCTTTCTGTCACTTTGCGCTGGTCAACCCCTGCCCCCTCCAACATACCTGCAAGGATTATGCTAAGTGAGGTTACCTGGCAACTAATCTTCGCCCATCAACTGGCCAGCTAGGGCCATTAAGAGACAATGGACTGGCCCCAGTGAGTCATCGGACTTTGCCCAGGTGTCAGTTCCTGTTTAGGTCATAGTTTTGCAATATTAGCCACCCCTCTACATCCCCTCCTCTTTTTACCTTAACCAATAATAGGGATTGAAGGGACAGACCACCTGAAAGGTGTGTCAAGGGGATGTGGTTAGCGCAGCCCACCCCCAAGACCACCTGATAAAAGACCTTGCACAGCAGGCAATCGGCCTCTTGAGCCATCGTCCCCTATCTGCTTTACCACCCCTTATGTCCAGCTTTCTATCCAAATACCCTTGCCTCCATCTTTAAATCTCTGGATTCATGACTAGAGAGACCACGTGGCCTTGCTGGTTCAAGACACGTTCCCCATTTTTCTATTTTCCTCCCCATCCAACTCTCCATTTTGAGCGGACAACTCCTCTTCAGGACAAGTACAGTATAACCAAACCAACGCTTCCTGCAAATTGCAACAGTGCTATTTTCTATCTAATTTCCTTAGGTCTGTGTGCGTGTGTATGAGATTCTGTTTTGTGTATGCTTGAATAACATCATTCAGTAAACAGCATTTAATTTGCCATCTGCCTCACGTGCCTTTTTCCTGTAGAACTCCCGGGAGGGGTGGGACCCTGGTATAGTTGGCTGTGAACCCGGTATTTTGCCAATTGCTAACTTTAAATTAAAGCAATTCGGCTAACATCACAACTCCATGGACCACATCATGCCAGGCCTTCCTGTCTTCTGTCATGTTCCAGAGTTCGCTTAATTTCATGTTTGTTGCATCAATGACACTGTCTAACCATCTTATCCTTTGTCGTCCCCTTCTTCTTTGACCTTCAGTCTTTCCCAGCATCAGGGTCTTCTCCAGTGAGTGCTCCCTTCTCATTTGGTGGCCAAAGTATTTGAGCTTCAGCTTCAGTATCTGGCCTTCCAGGGAACAGTCAGGGTTGATTTCTTTTAGGATGGACTGATTTGATCTCCTTGCAGTCCAAGGGACTCCCAAGAGTCTTCTCCAGCAACATAATTCAAAAGAATCTATTCTTCAGTGCTCGGCCTTCCTTATAGTCCCTTGACTAGATTTTGCCATATTCATGCCTTCCAATTAGCATAATATTTCAACTAAGAATGCTTTTAATTTCATTTTCCGCAATTTTTTTCTAAAATTAGATTTTAAAATTGCTTGTGTGAAAAACAATGGGTCAGGTCCTATGAACTAGATCTTCACCACTTTACTCTTCCTGCAACAGTCCTCTTAGCTCTGAGAAGCCAATGCTGAGAACTGGGGGGCCTAATGGACAAAATGCCATGAGGAGAAGGGAGAGGGAATCAGGCAACCACATGCCCCTCTCTGCTAGCTTGAAAGGGAGGAGATGATTTGGGCTTGTCCCTTTCCCTTCTGAACCCCCATGCCACACAGTATTTTGACCATAATTGTCCCACAACCTCCAGCATTGGCTTTTTAGAAGTCACAATGGAAGGAGAATGCAAGACAAATTTCTCTCTGTGAATTGTTTGGACTCACGAGGTTAAATCCAGCCAGCTTTTTCAGTCAGTCTCACCTAATTCCCCTTTTTATCACAGCTCCCATACCACATGGCTGTGAAAGACTATGATGGGCTCCAGAGCCTTTTTGGTAGTCACAGGCACCTCCTCAGTCCTTACCTCTTTTGAGGGAAATGCTGGCTGGACTCAACACATGGTTTGTAGGATTCAACCCAGTGGCCTGAATTCAGAGTGCCACTGCATGAACAGATTAGATTTCTATTTGTACTCTAGGAGAATAATCAGTGATTTTTGCCAATTCCCACTTTCTCTGTAGTCAGATATCACAATAAGTTCCCACAGTTTTCCCTAGAATTCCTCAAATCTCAGTAGTGGTTTTTGGGGTGCACAAGGCTGTTGCAGAGGTGTGCGTGCCCCCATGTCACTGATAAAAGTACATTCCCACTTCTAAATTCCTCCATTCAATCACATGTGCAAGCTGACAACAGCATAAAGATAATTTACGGAAAATTTGGCGATACACATGGAGAGCCAGTCACCATTTCCCTTATTTCAGTTGCAGTTTTCCAGAAAATATTTCTTTTTAACCATTTCTCACCCAATTCCCAACGTTCTGATTCACCATGTTTATGTTAATCTTTCTGCATGGTCAGGTATCTGCATCCCCATACATTTGGCAGAATGTATCAGAGTAAACTGATCCTGTACTTTTATTGTCACTGACTACCAACTTTTGAATTAAAGCACAGAAAATTGTAAGATACTGATAGCTAAACAAGGACATGGCTGGTAAAGAGTGAATCCCATGTTGTAGTTTCCCACTAATGAGAACCTGGAGTACCTTCGTTGTGGAATCCTTATTTTGAACATGCATACCTGCCTGGGAGAGGAAAGCCCTCCACATTCCTTTGAATTGCACTGCCCGCTTTCCATATTTGTATCCTAGCCAATGAAGTCTACTGTCACACAAACCAGTTTTAGTCTAAAACTAATTTATAGAATGAATATGTGCAGAGAATTACTTGAAGGTATTAATGAAAGGAATAGTTTATGGGTCAACTTGTATTATGAAGGGTTAAAATTGAGAATATGTGACAAGCAGACACTGAAAGTACAGAACAAGGCAGGAAATAACCTTTAGAATGTAACAATTTGATAAAGGGTGGGTTTTTTTAGTTGTATAACACTGTGTATTTGTTTTTAAAGGTTAATGTGTTTTAATCCAAAATATCAAATGTTCAAGCTTGACCTGAAGAGTTGCCATTATTGTCAAAATGTTAGGCTAATACAGAAGACTTCAGGCAGCATAACTTGAAAACAGCATTAGTATGTTTATATAAGCCACATGTCCAGTCTCACAGCATCAATTCCTGACCATGACAGAAATGGCTGGCTGTGTCATTTCAGTGACAGTTTCTTGAAAGTTTTTTTATTAGGTATTTCAAATTGAGACTAAAAGCCTTTGGAAAAGAAAACTGAAAAGTGGATTTTGCTTGGCATGCCACAAATACAGGTGAATGCATACAATGCAGGGCTTTTTAGCCATTCAAACGGTGGCAGTATTTTCTCAAATAAAGCAAGGAATGGAAAAGAAGCCTGGTCATTTGTCACTTTCAAGAATGCATCAATTTCCATAATTTTCTGTATACATTTTGACCTTGCAGTCGGTTACAGTAATATAGCAAAGCATACCATGGAAGCTTTCAGTTTCCTGGAGTACTTTGTTCTCATTCCCTTATGTTTCTTTAGAGCTTAGGAGTTCTTCTTTGATAGTGCCATAAAGCTGGAGGTTCTTCTGAGAGTATATATTCTTAACCTGGCTCCCCAGGTGTAACTGTAAAGATCAGTTAGAACAGTGTGTTGTTGCTCTAACTATGTGCAAAGTGTCATCCAGTTGCAGCCAACTTCTGGCAATCCCACAAGGTTTTCAAAGCAAGTTAGCAAGCAGAGGTGGTTTGCCATTGTCTTCCTCTGCACAGTCTTCTTTGGTGGTCTCCCAATCAAGTACCGACCCTGCTTAGCTTCTAAGATCTGATGAGATCAGCCTATACTTTACCATTCCACATCCCTAACTAAACCCACTAAATCATATAGTAAATAGGCTACTGCCAACACCTGTTGGATTGTTTACCTTAGAGCAAGAGAACTCTTAAGAATATTAATTGATAATTGTTACTTCAGTTTAGAGATTTATTCTTTGATTACAAATTTTAAATCTCCTAACCTTTACGTCTCTAGTTACTTGCAAAAGACTATAGAACTCATTCCCACTTACTTATCCAAATGACTGTAGGGTAAAAAGCTCCACTCAGTTTTCTTTGGGAGATTCTGACATTGTTCTCTCTGAATGGAAGATATTCTTCCTTTCAGCTGGAAAATATTTTACAACTGAGTCATCTATTTAGGTTCCTTCTTCTGCACTATTATTTGTTTGTTTTGGTCACATTACCTGCTCATTGGCCTACCTCCTTTGCTGATATCAGTCAGACAAGATTGTACTTACCTGTAAATGTTGTTCATCGAGTAGTTTACTGTGCAAGCACACATGGGGACTGTGCACATGCAGGCTAGCTGTGGAGATGGATTTCTAAAGCTTTCTAGGTCTTCCCATAGGTCTCAGAGCACTCTTCCCTTCCCCTGCAATATGCTGGTGTTTCCTGCCCAAACTGGCACCTGACAGGAGTGGGAAATGCGGGGAGCAGGGATAAGAGGGAGGGATGTGTGCCTGCACAGAAGACTACTCGATGAAGACAATTACAGGTAAGTATAACCTTGTTTTCATCTTTGTGGCTTCTGTGCAGTCCCACATGGGAGAATAGCAAGCTTATTTACTGAAGGAGGTAAGTGTGGACTTCTCAACAAAATAATGGCTATAACTTGGTTAGCCCACAGCCACATCACTCCTGGAATCTACGTTGATGATGTAGTGCTTAAAGAAAGTCAAGGGCAAGAACTACATGGCCATGTTGCAGATGTTGTCCAAGTTCACTCTACCCAGAAGATTGTGCTCTCGACAAATGTGTTTTGATCAGAAAAGCACAGTCTACTTTTGCCTGAAAATAGGCAAGTTTTTATCTTAGAAACCACTCCCAGCAGGAGAGCGTCTGGGCACAAACAGCATATCCCTTTTGGGGACAAGCAGATTGCAAATAAAAAAAAACCCCTAAGATCTCCTTACATCAAGCATGTGTAATGTGTGTTCCTTCTGACAGGTGGGAGGGGGAAAAATATGGGGAGAACAATGTCATGAGACATGTGAAAACTGAATACCAATTTAGGGAGGAAGTCCAAACTTGTGTACAGGACTACCTTACCTTTATGAAATCTGGTTAAAGGGCAAACATTGTAGAGCCCTCAGTTCCCCAATGTGTGCTGATGTGATGGCAAGCAGAAAGGCAGTCTTATAAGACAAAAAAGACAATTCACATGTTGCCATTGACTCAAAGGTTTTATACATCAGAGTAGACAGGAAAGCTGAAATAGCTGCTAAATGTACTTTAATTGAGGTGACAGCTAAACACTGAAATATAACAAATACTCCGAAACATGTTATAGTGGACATGGGGATTAAACCAGGCCCCTATAAACAGAATAGACTATGCAGGGTGCAAAATTGATTTATCTGCCCAAGGGACCACGGTGTTACTAAGGCTAAAGCCACATGGCATGATAACGAATCATAAAGAAAGCCATAAAGAGTCAGTCATCTAAACAGGGATATACCATTAACCCTTTGAGATGCAGGTGAGCTACCATGACAGTCATACATTTAGTGAACACCCTTGGGGCGGTGGCCAGACCCCAGGGCAAGACTGTGTATTGATAATGAGAATCAGCACATTGAAAATGCAGTTACTTCCTGCACCACTTATGTACTGACAGGCCCGTAGCCCATGGTAGGGCCCATAGGGTGACACCCCCTCCGGAATCTGCCCTGCCCATGCCATTCTCTGACACTGAGGTCAGAGAAGGTCAGTATTGGTGTGTGGAAATAGGTATCTTTAGGCTGATGATTACAAACCAAGCCTCCTCCTCAAAGTGAAAGGACTTCCAAGAAAGTAGTCATACAAAACTCTGGAACTTTCAAAAACTCATTAAGATCTCTGAGGTCCAAAATAGGCCTCTTACTCCCATCTCTTTTATGTATTAAGAACTCTCTGGAGTGGAAACCACTCAGTATATCAGATTTGGGCCCATATTAAATGGCTTCTTTTTATTAAAGAGCTGTGAAACTTCCTGCTGTACCTCAAGAGGAGGAGGAGAACATTTTGAAGGTAAATTGCCAACAGGTGAAAAAACAAAGTGTAAAAGTAACCTTTTTCAGCTATTTCACTCCAAATACATATAAACAGAGCTAGATGAAAGGTAAACTGCGGAGAGGAAACAACATCAACTGCTTGTCATTGAAGAGATTTTCTGCAACCAAAATGATCCCTAGGGGATTGGGGGGGGTCTGTTTATTGCACTGCCGTCCCTGCTGCCTTTTCTCTGGCAGATGGGAGCCCTAAGGGGATGCAACAGTATCCTACTGAGAGGGTTGATACCAAGGGCGGGGTGCAAGCCTAGGAGAATAACTTGGCTTTTAGGTCCGGGCAAGAAGACCTGATATTCCCAATGTTTTAGTGGTGAGTTTGTTTTTCAACATCCTATCTAGCACCATGTCTATTTAGATACTAAAAAGCTCCTTTCCCTCAAAAGGAAGAGCTTCTCCTTTAGCCCTTGAGTCATTCAGCAAGGTCATACAGCACAAACATGCATGGTGCCTGAGAACAATGGTTGAGACCATAGATGTGCTAACCAAGTCAGCTATATGCCTGGAAGCAATTAATAGCCGCTTCCCTAGTTTGACCCACTCCTCTTGAATAACTTTGACTAGAGTCTTCTTGCTATCAGGTAGGGTATCAATATACTGTGAGACATGTTCCCATAAAAACCTCTGATATTGGCCCATGATGGCATTGAAGTTAAGCGTCCTCAGTATTAATGCCCCTGAGGAACAGCTCTTATGACCATCCAGCTTCCTATTCTCTCAATCAAAAAGAGAAGTGTGTGAGCCATAACAGTGAATTGAAGGCATGACCTCAGTAACTACAGTTACAGAATTGACTACAGGGTAGTTAAACATAAACTCAAAATGCTCTTCCTTCATCCTATACATATTTTCAATCTTACTTGTGGAAGGTGACACAGAGGCAGGTTTTGCCCAGATACCTCCAGCAGTATCAAGCAAGTCCTGTAACTCAGGGAATGCTACTAGGCCCAAACTAGAAGAGTGCAGCAATTTTAAGATTGGATACAAGGACTTCAGATCTGAGCAGAGAATGTCTAGTTCCAGTGATTTAGTGATTCTCATCAGCTGCTCCATATACAGACAGAGGTCCCCTATGGGGGATACTAGAGCAGAGTCTCCCATAGCTTTATCTAGAGAAGGATTTGTTGGTGCATTGAATGGCATGTCCAGTTGAACCATAATGCCTTCCGAGTCTGAAGTCCTCACTGTTCTGATGGTGGTTCTGATAGCCATTGGTTCCGATGGCGGAATTGGGACTCAAGGCTTAAGGAGGATAGAAGTCTTGATGATCCCAAGACATGTTTGGTTGCCAAAGCATCAGTGGTAGAACCATAGAATATCGGAACAATGTTCCTGAGGCAGTCCGCAGAAGTACAAAACTGCTGAAGTATGTGGTTCCACCAAAGTTGATTTATGCTTCTTAGCCAGGGGTGAGATGGTGTCAGGGGAGGGAGGATGTGGAGGGCTGTCTGTGGGTCTCTGCAGAGGGGAAGAAGCCTGTGCCATCAGAGGTCAAACAGAGGCAACCCATGAGGAACCAGTAAGTATTTACCCTTATGCTTGGACTCACTCTTTTTCTTCTGAAGTGGTGGTTCCAAGGAGCTCCTAGGAACTGATGCTTGTCTCAGAACTGAGAGGCAACTCAGCTCTGATGTTGACTCTGAGGGCACTGACTCCCACTGAAGGAGAACAGACCTTTTTTCTGGCTCAGAGATCCTCCAGGCAGGCTGATCTTTGGTGCTCCTAGGGCTTTCCCCCACAAAAATGCCTTTAATTGGGAAGCCCACTCCTGCCAGGTCTTGGTGAATTGACAACAACTGAGGCAGGCCCCTAAGTTGTGGGATTCTCCCAGAATATAATACAAAGTTTATGATTGTTAGATTTGGCCATTTTTGTCCCACATTCTGAACATTTTTTGAAAGAGCCATATCCAATGAAAGAAGAAAGTGTCTCACCACAGAAGATTTGCTGAGGTAAATTTAACAGAAAGCTTACCAGTCATGTTTCTATGGTGGCAAAGAGAAGACTTAGGGAGGGGTGCTCTTCTTGCCAACATCACGTGCTTGTTTGGGCTGGAAATGCTAGCGGGGGAAGGGGAGTGGCCAAAGAGCTCTGGAAAGACCTAGAGAGCTTTAGAAATACATCTCCATGGCACCATTTTTTACAGTTCCAGGAAAACAGTTTCACTTAAATATCATGCATAAATTAAGCGTTCCTAGGACTAAGCTTATCGAATACCCACAGCAATAGCATACTGCTCATACTCTATTACAAGGTATGAATTGACAGCTGTATGTGGGTCTCTTGTCCCATACTGTTTCATCAAGCCATTTTTCCTTGGGATCCATCACTATGTGTCATAAAAATGTGGAGTACCAATGTAACAGTGCCTCCTCATACCATATAGATCTCTTTGTCACAAGAGTCAGCTGACCCCTCCCCCCGCTGTCGCTGGTGTCAGAGCTAAGGATTCGCTCCGTCACCTTGACTCTCCTTCCCGCAGGGCAGCAGGAGCCTCAGATACATGGACAGCGGAGGGGGGTTACATCACCACACCCTCCACCCGCTCCTTCTGGCCTGTACGTTCAGCTCTCTCTCTCTCTCTCTCTGGTTGCTCATTGCAAGGTCCAGGTGATCCTCCCTGGCCCCTTGATGCTGCCCTGCTTATATCCCTCCCCACTCCCAGAAACCTCCCCTCCGCCAGCCCCCCTGCTCCTCCCCTCAGAAGCCTTGCTTCCCCATTTAGCCTCACACTCCGAGTCCCAGAAACAGGCTTGGCAATGGGCATTTCCCTGGGGCCTGTCTGCGCTCTCCCACCGCTCTCTGGTCGCTGGGCCCTCTGGTGTTGGTGTGCTCTTGCACCAGGCCGCAGGCCTGGCACAGCTGGCTCCTTGGGTGGCTGGGCTGCCTCCAGCACCTGTGCCGCTCCATGGAGAGCAAGCTCTCACTGCAGCAGCGTTGCACTGGGGCAAGAAAGAAAGAAAAAGGAAGGAAGGAAGGAAGGAACAGGAAGGTAGGTAGATAGGTGGGGGAGAGAGAGAGAAGAAAAGGAAGGAAGGAATGAAGGAAGGAAGGAAAGAACAGGTAGGTAGGTAGGTGGGGGGAGATAGATAGATAGATAGACAGACAGACAGACAGACAGACAGAAAGGGAGGGAGGAAAGGAACAGGAAGGTAGGTAGGTGGGTAGGGGGAGAGAAGAAAGAAAGAAAGAAAGAAAGAAAGAAAGAAAGAAAGAAAGAAAGAAAGAAAGAAAGAAAGAAAGAAAGAAAGAAAGAAAGAAAGAAAGAAAGAAAGAAAGAAAGAAAGAAAGAGACAGACAAGGCGCTTCTCTCCCCACCTCTTGCTTGGGCACTGGGGCCCAGCTTTTCCCTCCCTCCCTCCCTCACCCCCCCAGGAATGGGGAGGGGGAATGGGGGCTCCTTCCTGGGCAGGTGGCCTGCCGCTGGCTGGGATGTTCAGCGGGGGTGGGGGGGTGGGAGGGGGTTTCTTTGCATGGGGGGAGTGGGAGAGGGTTTTTTCCCTGGCCCATGGCCTGCCGCCGGCTCGGGGACATTGAGTGGGGGTGGGTGGGAGGGGGTCCGACCCAGCGGCGGCCCTGCTGGGGGCGGGGCTTTGTAATGTGCCCACCCCCCAGGAGCGGTGCTCCGCTTCGCTCCGGCCCCAACGGAGCCCTGATTATACTTTGAATAACACTTTTTGAAATACAGGGTTTCCATACAGTTAAAGTATCCTAAAAAGAAGAATTAATGGGTCCATCTCCCATCTGATTTCTGTGATGATGTCCATAAGAAAGATTATGATGAGGATTAGGTATGGGAAGAAACTGGGAAAATGCAGTTTGATTCAATTCATGGTTCACAGCCAAACCATGAACTGAACTGAACGAGTAGGTTTGTTTGCAAACTGAATTGGTCTGTGGCCCTGCAAACCCCATTGAAAAGGATTGCAGTCCCTTTAAATGGGGTTTGCCAAAAGCCTGAAAAACAGCTGAGCAGCAGAAAGCAGCTTGCTCCCTGCCACTCAGTTGTTTCAGGCTGTCTTGTGGAAGCCATTTAAACTGCAAAGGGATTGCAGAAGACAGCCTGAAAAGCAGCTATGGAGTGGGGAGGCGCTTTATGAAGAAATAAATATGAAGAAACAAGACAGCCCGAAACAGCTGAGTGGCAGAGAGGTGCTCCCCACTATTCAGCTGTTTTTTGGGCTGTCTTCTGCAGTCCCTTTAAAGTTTAAAGGAACTGCATAGGACAGCCTATAGCAGCTGAACAGTGGGGAGCACCTCCCCATTGCTCAGCTGTTTTTGTGGTTTTCATGGGTAACAGATAGCAGGGTTTCTGCTCCATTCATGAACCACTACAACCTGTCATGAACTGCTTTAAAAGTTCATAGAAATTCATGATGGTAGACACATCACAGAATTCTGTTCACAAACCACAAACAGAGCAAAATTCACAATGAATTTTGCTTTGTGGTTCAGTTTGTGCCCATCTCTAATGAGGGTTAACAATCAAGCAGGTTTAGCACAGATCTGTTGGAGAAACAATACATTTACTAGCCTTATTCCAAACCATACCTTTTAACCATTCTTCCATATTCTAAACTCAAGAATTAGTAACTGAGTAGATCTATTCTGTTCATTCGGGGATTGCCAATGTGGCACCCATGGGCACCATGGCATGACACCTTTCCTAGAACCCACCAAGAGTTTTAGAAAATGGGTGAAGCCAGATAGGACTTCTGCCTATCAGGGCTTCTGACTGGCCATTGGAAATCTGATTGGCTATGCATATGTTTTTTAAATACTTTGGAGGCAGCTGCCACCACAGTACAAGGATCTTCACTGTGTGACTAAAGTAAGCTGTGCATTTGCAAGAAAATATTTCTCAAAAAAATATTCATTTTAAAAGGTAACCTGTTAAGCAGAGCTTCTGCCTGAAATGTTGAAGTGTTCCTATTAGAGTTAGGCATGATGGCATAACCTAATTCCCAGACATTTTGTGGCTGGCTTCACCTTCTTTTGCCATTTTGTGGTCATGCCTCCACCCTGTGTCAGAATTCCAAGATGCCAGCAGGTTCAAAAAGTTTGTGGGCCTCTGCATTAGTTATTTCTCTTTGTGGAAACATCCATATTTCACTCAGTTTTTCTGCTTTTCCTTTAAAAATATTTTTCATTCATCCTAGTTTTTCTGGCTCCCTTCAAGTCAGTCACTAGCTTCATCTTCCTGTTTTCACTGGCCAGATTCAGCAGCCTGCCTTTTAGAGCACTAGCTCCATTTAAGAGACTCTTACCATCTTCACAAATCTACCAGCATCACAGATTCAGTGAACACCATAGAATACCTCAAAACAATCTTCGCTCATTACAGGTGACCTTTCTCCAACAAATGCCTTGGCTTCCTCCTCATTCATAGCTCATTCCAACCTGAAGCTTTAATTTAATTGCCTGCTTGAGCTTAATCCAATCACTCCAACAAATATATAGCTGGCAACAATTAATTTGCATCAAACAAGGCAGGGGAAGGGCCTTATTGTTAAATGTTGATAAAAGCAACTGCACATCTATAAATAATACAGCTTTACTGAAGCAAACTCTGGTCAAGAAATAACCTGGATTTCTGTATTCTTGAGACTGTAAAGTAAGGTAAAAATTGCTGCTATCAATTTTTCAGGAAAAACAGAAAGATTCTGTTAATCTCTCTGTTTTTTATTTACTTATTTGGATTTATTTCCAATTGACTTGCCTTTGAGTGAATCAAGGTTGATATCTAACATCAGTGGAGAATAAAAAAATACTTTTTATCTGGAATGAATGGGGAAACTGGGCTTTGATAAATACACTTCTAGTTTCCAAACCAAAACAACATAAAAAGAAACTTTTGTCTAGCTTTAGGCTTATAACAAAATCCAAACCCTACTTGTGTTTATTTTTAACTACTTTGATCTAAATTTCACTAGGTAGTTGTGATTAGTGGAAACAAATAGATACTTAATTGTAAAGGCCTTCCAAAATTAAGCAAAATGTTTAAGTCTGTAGTTCTGTCTTCTATGGCTATGATCCACCTACTAAATCATCTTTCCACTGCACAGTTTCACACTGAGAATTAGCATGGAGCTAAAGACCCAGTGTAGAAGAAAGGGGGGGAGTGGTTTATATATAGTTCAAGGATCAATAAATCTTGCATACTCTTATCTATTAAAATAAATTAGAGTGAGATAATGGTTCAATTTAACTCTAATTGCCCTGTGGTAGTACTGGTCCCAGAGGGAGATATGATTACCCAACCACATCAGATGCATTTATTAGTTTCAGTGCTGTTCTGATGAGTATCCATAGCAGCCACATAAGAGGATCTCTCCTACTGAATCAGCTAACCAGTAAAAAAAAATGAATTAACATTTTACTTAGAAATATTAAGTTTCTTTTTAAATTCAGAGCATGTATGTCTACATCACACACTTAAGATGGCTTGATACTGGTATCTATGGATATAACAAAAGCTTTACTGGATCAAACAATCTAGTTAAGCAATTCCAATTTTCAAATGTAGCATTCCTTCTTTTGAACAAAAATAGAAAAAAATTATGTGATTTTAAGAAAGGGTATAGAGCACAAAAGGGTATAGAGCCAACCAAACGGTCAGCTTGTTCCTAAATAAACCCCAAAGCCAAATTTAAGATGATTATTTGTTATGGATGTCAGTTTGTTTTATTTTTCTTTCTTTACAAAATGTTTTATTTTTCTTTCTTTACAAAATCTATATCCTGCCTCTCTGTTTGAGCAGAGCCAAGGCATCCAACAATTAAAACACATCATAAAACCTATTAAAAGCAAAACAAATACATATATAAACACAGAGACAGCAATTAAAACATAAGGCAGAAGTAAGGGAACACCAGACAAATCCAAAAAAATCTTCACCTGCTGGGAATAGAAGGGAACAGATCAAGCTCCCTAGAGAAGGAGTGCCAAAGTTTTGTTGCCACAACTCAGAAGGCCCTCTCTTGGCCACCCATCTAACCTCAGAAAGTAGAAACATCCAAAGCAGGGACCCAGAAGATTACTGTAGTGGTCAAGTATGTTTGTATGTGAATAGACAGCCCTTAAGGTATGCTGGCCCCAAACAGTATAGGACTTTAAAGGTCATCACCAGCACTTTGAATTGGTCCTGGAAACAAATTGGGAGCCAACAAAGTTCTGTACCAACAGATGTTTCCAAACACTTTTCAGTGGTGGCCCCATGGAGAGTGCATTGCAGTAGATTAATCTAGATTGTTACCAGGGCATGCACCACACTGGTCAGATTTCTGCCCAGGTAAGGCTATGGCTGCCTAACCAGTCTAAGGTCGTAAAAGGCACTCCTTATCACCACTGCCATCTACTTCTCTTACAGTAGGGCCATGTCTAGCAGTACCCCCAGTCTACAGGCCTGCTCCTTTAAAGGAGGTGCAACCCCATCCAGGACAGGAGACACTTCAAACCCCAGGTCAGTCTTTCCACTCACCCGTAGTACTTCCGTTTTGTTGGAATTAATATTAGGCTTTAAAATGGAATTGTGCCACAACATATTCATTTAAAAATATGACTGATATGTGCCTTTTATGTTGTATAACAACTGACTTCTTAGAAACCATACCCCTAGTAGTTTTTCCACCATCAGGAATATATTTATTGGAAATGATAGCAAGAAAAGGTAATTTAAATATTTGCAATTCTTTCCCAATCAAGATATATTCTCAGTATCAAGTTTTTCTATTCTGGGATATGTGCAGACTCCCCAGGATAAATTCAGATCTTAAATGAACATCTCTTTTGAATGTATTATTGCTAAAATTACCATTTAACTGAAATTTTCCTCTAGATCTGAATCTTTTATCCTTACTTGGCACAATATCTCACAGATGAGATTTTCCATATGTATTTCTGTAGTTTAAGACTGACGTGCCTCCCTTACAGAACAAGTACAACTTTTGATGATCTGATGGAACTTTAATAAATTCCCTTGCTAAGAATCATACTTTCTCTTTATATATTTTACTTAAATACGTATGTAGGGTTTAAAAATAATACTGTTACATGGTCAAATCATGTTGCCAGAAAATTTCTTAAATTCATGATTTCAAGGTAGTAATTCCAGAGATGATGCATTGCTGTTTGATCTGACTGGACTGCAAAACAAAACAAAAATATCAAGAAAGGCTTGCATTTATCTTGAGGAGCCCTCACATATCCCAGATTTTTTTTTAAAAAAAAAAACTTGACCCAGAAAGTGTATCTGATTGAGAAAGAATTTTAAATATATAAATTACCTGTTCTCAGTATCAACTGATATTGAAATGGTGCATCAAACATTGCAGACAGGGTTGCCAGCTCTTGGCACCAAGACAAAGCTCAAGGATGAGCCCCAGGGCAGAGCCTGGTGTATCTTAGGGGAGCTTGGCATGACCATAGCAGGTAAAACCTGGCATAGCAGGTAAAACCTGGCACCTACTGTTAGCCGAATTGCTTTAATTTATGTTTAGCAATCAGCAAAATACACGGGTTCTTGCCAACTATACCAGGGTCCCACCCCTCCCAGGAGTTCTCAAGGAAAGAGGAACGTGAGGCAGATAGCAAATTAAATGTTGTTTACTTAATGGTGTAGTTCAAGCACACAGAACAGATTCACACACACATACACATAGGTCTAGGGAAATAAAGATAGAAAATAGCACTGTTGCAATTTGCAGGAGTTCATTGGTGGGGAAGCAATACGTTACCTATCCTGGAGATGGATCCTTGTTCCAACAGAAGATTAGAGGGACTGGAAAGGCAAGCTAGACATAAGGGGGGGGGGGGGTAAAGCAGGGGACGATGGCTCAAGAGACCGAATGCCTCTGTGCAAGGTCTTTTATTAGGTGGTCTTGGGGCTGGCTGTGCACACCACATCCCACTAACACACCTACTAGGTGGTCCGTCCCTCTTGGACCCTTCCATAGATTAAAGGTGGACAAAAATAGGAGGGCAAGGGGATGGACAGTGTTGCAAAACTATGATCTCACCAGGAAGTGGACTTTGGACAGGGGTCCGATGACTCACCTGGCCACATCTATTGTTAGTCAATGACTTTGGCCGACTGGGTGATGGCCCAAACATTAGTTGCTAAGCAACTGCGTTAGCATAACTATGCAGGTACGTTGGAGGGGGAAGGGGTTGACAAGCGTGCTGAAACAGAGAGAGAGAAACCTCATGGCAAGAGGAGTCCTTTGTCTCTGTCTCAGGTGAACTGTCTAGGGTGTCAGCCTCCTGGCATGGGCTGGAGCTGGCTCCTATCATGAAGAAAGCACATGGCCCTTCCATTACAGGCAACCCAAAGTTCAGGCTTATGAATATAATTCATAAGAGCACTAGCAGTGCCTTGCTGGCCAACACTACCTCACAGGGTGTCTGTTGTGGGGAGGAAAAGGGAAAGGAGTTTGTAAGCCGCTCTGAGACTCCAAGTGAGTGAAGGGCGGGGTATAAATCCAGTCTCTTCTTCTTCTTCATATCTGGAAATGGGATAAAGACCAGCAGGTGTGGGTAGGTCCTGGCATAACCAGTTGTACATGGGCAAAGACCACAAGAGTTCTTTGTTCATCGATGGTATTCTGCTGTTGTTTGTACTTAAGTCCTTTACTGCTGAACAATGCTTTGTGCTAACATATGGCATCAGGCCCCTACAGATCAAATACAGATCACAATAGGCCCCAAACCCAAAGCAAAAACTAAAAAAAAAACACTCAAGCAAGTGAATCTATGTGTGTAGACTATGCATCAGGATAATATATATCTAACGTATGCAGCAAATAATATAGAAATCAAACATTTAAAAGTCATGCTATAAAATTATTATCCACTTTAGAGATGAAGTACACAAGGCTGAGACTGTCCCAAGGACAATCAATGAAAATATGACAAAGAATTCAACATGCAAGTAGAACAGATAGCACAACAAAATTAGTCAAGCTACATACTACAGGTCAACTCACATGTGTTAAGGTCACAGAATTGATTATGTATGAGGAACCATATAAACTTTTCTTCCGTTTCTTATGATAACCTATACATGTATGCATACAGAGAAATTCCAGGAATAAAGATGAAAAGAACTGGAAAATTTATTTCCAACTAGAGAAACTTTCAGTTTTCTAAAGCACATGAAGATCAATGTGAAAGTTCAGAGTAACAAGCCAGTAGTTTTCAAATAAAACAGAATACAGTAAAACCAATATAATAATAAAACCACACAGCTCTCCCATTGGCTGTGCTGTATGCTCCATCAGCCATTGGCCTATCAACCACCACTCAAGAGTACTCATGTGCCATTGGCTGGGTGCTGGGTATTCTCCTCACCCTGCCCACTGCCAGCCTGGCCACTGTTCCCAGACAGAATAAACTGCCAAAGCAGCTGTCTCTCCTGACAAAGACACTTCTCCTGCTTGGCGTGGGTAGCTACTGAGGTGGGCCACTGGCCGTCAAGCCATTCTCTTCTCTTCCTGCTGTGGGGCTAACTTTTCTCTCAGTGGCTGTTGCTAGGCAACCAAGCTTGGTTCTGTCAGTAAAAATACAAAGGCAAGAGGCCCTTTCCAGGCCTACTTTGGCCTTTGTGGGGAACTCATTAGGGCCAGTCCTTACTAGGGTTTATTTATTTATATTTATTAAATTGGATTTACTAGGCTTCCCTTCCCTACAGTCCAATAAATACCAATAAATACCAAGATATGAGATGGTGGAGAAATTCCAACTCCCCAGGCTCCCTGGGGGGAGGGGTTATGAGGGATGGGGAATTATATGAGAGTGCCACAGGAAGCCCCATTGCTGTCCTCAACTGAAGGCCTGGCAAAACATCTCTGCTTTGCATGCCCTGAGGAAAGGTAACAATTCCCGCAGTGCATGGATGTCTTCTGGCAGAGAGTTCCACCAGGCAGGGGCTAGAGCCAAGAAAGCTCCAGGTTGGAAAATTCTTGAAGATTTTGTGGTGGAGAATACGAAAGCCAGAGACTGGGGAGGGGAGAGGCCTCAGCTGAGTAGTATGCCATACAGTCCACCCTCCAAAGCAGTTATTTTCTCCTGGGGAACTAGTGCTGCCAATCTCCTGTTGATCACTCAGAATTAAAACTGCTCTCCAGATGGCAGAAATCAGTTCCCACTGCGAAGAAAGACTGTACTTTTACTAGGTAGTGGCTGCAAGTGGGGGGGAGGGAGATGGAAAGCTGAAGTCTTAGGGGCAGATAAAGGTAGGTTGATGGTTGACTAGGAAGGAGATAGGGTTGCCAACTCCAGGTTGAGAAATTTCTGGAGATGTGAGGGGTGGAGCCTGGAGAGGGTGGGGTTTGAGGAGGGGTGGGACCTCAGACAGGTACAATACCATAGACTCCACCCTCCAAACCGGCCATTCCCTCCTGGTGAACCATTGTTGCCATTCTCCAGGTGAGGGCTGGATAGCATTCAGAATTAAAATTGATCTCTGGATGACAAAGATCAGTTCCCCAGGAGAAAATGGCTGCTACGCAGGGTGGACTCTATGTCATTATACCCTGCTGAGGTCGTTTCCCTCTTGCTTGGGTCCCTACTGCAGAGAAAGACTGTACTTTTCCTAGGTAGAGGCTGCAGGGGGGGGAGACGGAAAGCTGAAGTCAGAGGGGCAGGTAAAGGTAGGTTGATGGTTAGTTGGAAAGGAGGTAGGGTTGCCAACTCCAGGTTGGGAAATTTCTAGAGATTTGAGGGGTGGAGTCTGGAGAGGGTGGGGTTTGAGGAGGGGTGAGACCTCAGACAGATAGAATGCCATAGACCACCCTCCAAACCAGCCATTTCCTCCTGGGGAACCATTGTTGCCAATCTCCAGGGGAGCGCTGGAGATCACTCAAAATTACAACTGCACTTCAGATGGCAGAGATCAGTTCCCCTGGAGAAAATGGGGTCGCCACAGCAAATTGAAGCTGAGTGCCCAAGGCCAGGGCACCTGCCCAGAGCCTCTTTCCAGAGCCTGTATTTTTTCCACAGTGGGCCTTATTCCTAGTATAATATAAAACAACTTAACAACATAATCCAATATCAAAATTTGGCAAGATGCTGACATGTGTTCAGTGGGCTTTGTACTAGATTTTATATAAACATATTTTGATATCCTGACATATGACACATGTCATATGACTAAAAAACCCTAAAGTTTTACAAGCCACACTAAATACATTTGCCTTTGCTTTTCTGTCATATTAATTGAAAGCTCCTGATGCCAGTGTGATTTTTACCTACTGAAAGCACTTGAATTCTCTTTTAAATAAACATGAAGAAGATAACTAAAAGATTGGGATTCTGTGCTCTGTGCAACAATCTATCAGTTCCCTGACAGGCAAGCCAGAGCTAGGGATTGTCTCTTTTTTTATATTTACTGACTTGCCCTTGGCCACCACTGAAATTCTGCCATTTGTTATCAGCGCTCTGCTCAGCATTGCTCTCTGCCTAGGAAAATCACTGTTACTGTCTTGGCATTTTTATAGCAGTTGCCAGCTGGCACAACTCCCCCAAGAGATACATTAAAATAGTTGCATTCATCCAGAATGCTTTGCTTGGATAATTAATTTTATAGTAAGGCAAAGAGTGATTTACTTTTAAACTATTTTTATTTTTAGTCATTTTGTTGTATGGTTTATCTGAAATCTTTGTGTTGAACAAAGTCATGAGAAAATGTGTAAATTATATGTGTATTTGTGAATTATGAAACAAGAATTCTGAACTGCCACTAGCTAGGGGTTTGTCCACATATCAAACATTAGCTGCACTTTTACTTAGCATGATACTTCTAGAAGCCCCTTTCAGCAGTTAATAGAACCATCTTAATCCCAGAAATCAGAACATCAGTTATTTGGGGGGGGGGGGGGGGGTAATCCCTATTTTGATGTCTTCAGCAGAGGATGGACAACCATCTTCCAGTGATGCTTGCACTTTGGATCTCCTGCACTGAGCGCAGGACTACATAGCCTGTTAGGACCCCTTCCAATTCTAGGTTTCTTTGATAATCTCCAGCCTAGTTAGTAAATAAGACAAGCATTTTAAGTCCCCCCCCCCAAGCAATTCAGAGCTACTTCTAAAAAGATGAGAGAGCATGAAGAAGGAAAATAGACAAGCACATAGCTTAACAGGGGCCAGGGCTGAAAAGACAAAAAATGGAAGGTCCTGTTTAGAAGACATGAATGACTGCTGAGATTGAAAGCATTAAAAGCTATGTCTTCTACAGTGCAAAGCATATAAACATATATAGCTCCCTTACGTCAGCACTCTATTCAGTCTGGCAACGATTGTATACATTTTCCTTTAATCGGGGTACATTATATCAAGGTTATCTTAAAGTTGTTTCCAATGGTTTTTGGATTATATTCACAGTCACTGTTTTTTCACAGATAACTTGACAGAATCTTTTGCATTCAAATATCATTAGTGCTTTTGGATACATACTGTTTTAAACATTCTCTATAAAGCTATGTCTTAGATATTTTATTTCTGCCATAATATGTTTTACTTTCTTTTATTTGATCACCAATTTCTGTTTCAACTCTAGTCACACCAAGATATCATCTATATAACATGTGACACTTATCAAGACACTTATCAAGATCACGAAGGTGGTTTTCCCAGGGTGAGGCTCATCCATTGCACTTCGGGTGTGCTGTGTACAACAACGGGTGTACAATTCAAGCACTTGCATGGGCCATAATGGATCTTGATTGGAGCTTAGTGAGCCTCCCTGTAAGTGCTTGGCTCTATTATGGCCCATGTTTCTTTTCAGGGAGTCAGAATGCTATCTGTTCTGTGGGTTGAGAGATGGCATTTTGACCACCTCCTCCATAGAAACCAGAAACCAGCAGTTTTCAAGCACACATTCTTTTGAGTGTAGGTTTTACAATCTAATTATGGAGCTGTAGAATTTTCAAGATGTGCTTTTAACAATAGAAGGAGGGCCTCCAGTTCACAGACTTCAGCAGATGCTGTGCCACCTGCTTAGAGCTTTCCTAGGAAGAGAGCATGTTATGTGGGGAAGACTGCATGCTCTGCTAAGAGCAACTGCCAGACAAAGGCAAACTTGTTTACCAAGAGAATTTCTGGAGCTTTCCCCAAGTGATAGCAATTTATTCTTAGCTAGGCTTCAGTCATAGCCCTGGTTTACAGCACTAATGGATTAAGTGAATAGGCCTATAGGTGACATCACTTTTCATTTTTATGTACAGGTGAACTTTCTCTTGGAAGTTACTTTATGCCATTGGAAACTTCTGAAGTGCATGAGTTACAGGTTGTTCCTGGGATTTTACAGAGTACTGCTTTTGTAAGCACCCTATGTCTTGAAACGTATCTTTCCTATTATATAAAGCCATTTTCAAGTGGCAAGATTCCATGGGGCGCCAAAATCAGTTGGCTGGAAGGACTGCCACTCAAAAGGGGGTCCCTGGCCATTGGCTGCATTCTCTTCCTGCTTTGCTTCAGTTCTGCCCACAGAGCCACCGGCCAGCATCCGGCCTCAATCTGGAGGGAGCCAACAAAGGGGAAGGACCGACTGGGTGCTGGGTCCACTCTTCTCCTCCGCCCACTGCCAAGTGGGTCTAACTGTCCCCTCAGTGGCCTGCTTCTGTCAGTAAAAAGACAATGGACTATCAGCATAACCCCCTCCCCCGCACTCTGCCAGCATGCCCAGAATAAACTGTCAGAATAAACTGTCAGAAACAGGGAACATTTAACACAGCACCCCGTAGTGCTTCAGGACCAGTACAAAGAACTGAAAAACGCTTGGGAGAAGGTTTCAAGATAAACTGGCTCAGAAACGCTTCCCCAACGGGAGAGGCACGTTTCTGTGTGAAAGGGCAATATGTTCTGGTACTAGGGAACTAGTACTAGTACTAGGGAACTAGTACTAATACGGTTCTATGTAAAATGCCTGACAGAAACCGTTACTGAAGAGTTCCTGAAACAGAACATATTGGCTGTGTGAAATTCCTCAGGCAATTTCTCCTGCTTAGCTCCACCATGGCTGGCTGGCTAATGAGGTGGGCCAGCTACCATCAAACCGTTCCCTTCAACCCCCTGCAGTGCAGCTATCCCCCTAGGGTTGCCAATCTCCAGGTGGGACCTGGAGATCTTCTGCTGTTACAATTGATCTCCAGATGACAGAGATCAGTTCCCCTGGAGAAAATGGCTGCTTTGGAGGGTAGACCTTATGGCATTATAGCTTGCTGAGTCCTTCCATTTCCCCCCCCCAAAAATGCTGCCCATCAAAGGATCCACCCCCCAAATCTTCAGGTATTTCCATCATAGGGTTGCCAGGTCAAGGTTGGAAAATTCCTGGATACTTTGGAGGTGGATCCAGGAGAGGGTGGGGTTTGGGGTGGGGAGAGGCCTCAGCATGGTACAATGCCATAGAGTCCACCCTCCAAAGCAGCCATATTCTCCAGGGGAGCTGATCTCTGTCAGCTGGAGATCCATTGTAAAAGCAGGAGATCCCCAGGCCCCACCTGGAGGTTGGGTACCCTATTCCATCATCAGACCTGGCAACTATCCCCTCAGTGCCCATTGCTAGGCAACCAAGCTTGCTTCTCTGAAAGGCCCTATCCACACCTATGTTGGCCTTTGGGAGAAAACTCATTGGGACCAGCTGAACAGAATGTCGTAGAGGCCACCCTCCAAAGCAGTCATTTTCTCCAAGGGAGAGGAAAGGATCTGTTGTCTGGAGTTCAATTGTGATACCTGGCGATCTTCGGCTCCAACTGGTGGTTGGCTGCCCTAGGCATTTGTGTTTTTTTGTGTTTATGTGTGTGTGTGTGTGTTTTTGTGTGTGTTTGTGTGTGTTTGTATGTGTTTGTGTCTCTGTGTTTGTGTGTTTCTCTGTGTCTATGTGTGAGTTTGTGTCTCTGTGTGTGTGTGTTTGTGTATGTTAGTGTGTTTGTGTGTGTTTGTGTGTGTGGTGAAAAGGCTTGAAAAAAATGGCAGTCTGAAATGGCAAAGCGCTCCGAAGATGGCTCTAAAATGGTAGGGGAGGGGCTGTCTGAAACAGCTGTCAATGTACCACTTTATTACAAGACGGTAAGCAGGAACTGCTAGACCCATCGTTGCCAATCTACAGGGGAGGGATGGAGATCATGCTAAATTACAACTGCTCTTCAGATGGCAGAGATCTTCCCTTGGAGAAAATGGTGGACTCTGTGTCATTATACCCTGCTGAGGTCGCCACAGCAAATTGACGCTGAGTGCCCAAGGCTGGGGCACTCTCCCAGAGCCTCTTTCTAGAGCCTGTTGTATTTATTTCCACAACAGGCCTTATTCCTAGTTTTTTATAAACTGAATTAGCATCCCATTTATTAATTTAATTAGCATATTCTTTCTCTTTCTGTTAAATTAACTCTTTGTGGCACATTTAAATTAGTAGCAGCCCATACATTGGAAACAGAATGGTTTCCACTTGGCAAAGTTATCAGAGAAGGATGTATTTTATTGATTTTATTGATTTTTACCCCACCCATTCCGGCCTAGGCTGGCTCTTCCTATCTGTTCAATATATATGCAGAACACACCATAAGGAAAACTGGATTAGTTTTAGACGCAGGTGGAGTGAGATTTGGTGGAAGGAACATTAACAATCTGAAATATGAAGATGACACCACATTACTGGCAGAAAATAGCAAAAACTTGAAACAACTTAGGGTTGCCAAGTCTGGGTTGGAAAATACCTGGAGACTTTGGGGCGGATCCAGGAGAGGGCAGGGTTTGGGGAGGAGAGAAACCTCAGCATGGTACAATGCCATAGAGTCCACCCTTCAAAGCGGCTATTTTCTCCAGGGGAGCTGATCTCTCTCAGCTGGAAATTAGTTGTAAAAGAAGGGGATCCCCAGGCCCCACCTGGAGGCTGGCAATCCTAAAACAACTCCTGATGAAGGTTGAAGTAGAAAGTGCCAAAGCAGGATTACAGCTGAATATTAAGAAGACAAAAGTAATGAAAAGTAATGACTACTGAAGAATTACACAACTTTAAAGCTGATGATGACGAAATGGACAAGATATTCTATTCCTTGGCTCCATCATCAACCAAAAGGGAGACTGCAAAAAAGAAATCAGAAGGAGACTGAGACTGGGAACAGCAGCCATGCAGGAGCTAGAACAGATTCTGAAGTGTAAGGATGTGTCACAGCTAACCAATATCAAGATAATTCTTACCATGAAAGTTGGACAATGAAAAAAGCTGATGGGGGAAAGTTGATTTCTTTGAAATGTGGTGTTGGAGAAGAGTTTTACGGGTACCATGGACTGCCAAAAAGACAAAGAAGAGGATTCTAGATAAAATCAAGCCTGAACTCTGTCTAGAAGATAAAATGACCAAATTGAGGTTATCGTACTTTGGTCACATTATGAGGAGGCAAAACTCACTGGAAAAGACAATAAAGAGTTGAAGGCAGCAGGAAAAGAGGGAGACACAACATGAGATGGATTGACTCAATCAAGGAAGCCAAGGCCCTCAGTTTGCAAGACATGAGCAAGGCTGTTAATGAGAGAACATTTTGGAGACTGTTACAGTGTGTGTGTGTGTTAAGTGCCATCAAGTCCTTTCTGATTTATGGTGACTCTATGAATTAATGTCCTTCAATTCATAGGGTTAATTCTTAGGGTTCCCATAAGTCAGAAGTGACTTGGTAGCACTTTGTGTGCACACACAAATTAATTTTCCTGGCTCCATTATAGACTAAGGGAACCATTATAGTCAATGGGCCCCATGGGCTATAATGGAGAATTGATCCATGGGTATCTGGGGCTTGGGAGGGGGGTGCTTTTTGAGGTAGAGGTACTGAACATGCAGCATAGCTGCTGGTGCCTCTCCTCAAAAACTGCCCCCAAGTTTCAAAAAGATTGGAGCAGGGAATCCAATTCTATGAGTCCCAGAATGAGGTGCCCCCGATAAAGAAATAAGCACTGCACAAGGTTCATACTCGGAACAAAACAATGAAATACTTTGTGTGTGTGCATGTTGTGCTAGTTATTTTAAAATAAACCCTCGTAGATTCATCTCAGTCCAGAAAAAAAATGAAATTGATCTTCCCATAAATTTTTTATTGACAAGCAATTGTTTTGACTTTTTTTAAAAAAATGGTTACCAGAAATGTTGGAGAGGCATTATTCGGAGTGAGAGAAAAGGCTGGAGGTTTAAAACACAAAGGAGAAAAGTTAATTTAAACTGATGTTTGGTAAAAATTCCCCTTTGAGATCCTGTTGTGTAATTGAACAGATTAAGAGAACTGACAGTAACTTCACAGTGTGTCTAAGTGGAGGTCTCTACGGGTCAGCTCTTGGATCTTGTGCCGACACGTTAAACAAGTTTGTCAATTTTCCATCAGATTGATTTTTCTCAGAGGTCTGGAAGCCTCTTCTCATTTCATCTTATTTCCACAGGGGTTCTTAACATTGAAAACTGCCATTTACTTTTGTCTCAAAGTGTGAGGAATGATTTTGATCGCAGAGTAGTAATCAAGACATGAGGCTTCAGAAATGTAGCTCCTTGTTTACCATGCAGCCCTTTTTACTCCTCAAGTTTTTGTGGAGGTGATTTTTTTTAAAAAAAATCATAAGATTAACATTTGTTGAGCAAACAGGTAAAAATTATTGGCTCATTGTACTTTGGGAACTGTTCTGTGAACAGACAGGTTTTTAAAAAAAAACAAGTTCAACCATAATGAAGGCACAGCAGGACAAAATATGGTACCCCCAAAAGGTCACATAATCCCACATTAATGTCTATTTTCATTTCAGTATGAAATGTCTCAACCCCTCCATAGGTTGTCAAGAAAAATCACATGCATGGATAAATGAGAAAACATATCTTGTAATGATCAAGTGCTTTTGAAAGATTTTACAAATCAAGTCTAGAATACCTTTATTGATTTCAGAGAAGCTACCTTCTTTATGTACATCTGGGGGAAGGAATTTGTTTTTAGAGCTTCAGAATAAATGTATGAAAACAGTTTTAGGAATACTTACATATGCTGTTTTTGTGTTTGAATGCTGTCATGAACCTTTTCATTTTATGTATGGGCTGATGTCACCAGTTTGTTTCTTTTCCATCAGTATTTACACAGGTTTATGCCATTTTTGGTGCATTTGACACAAGACATGGCATCATTTTTAAAGACAATAATTCTCTAGAATGTTACTAGTAAAGCCAGGACAAAAGATGACACAGTTTTCATCCTGAATGGAGACAGCCCACCTAAGAAAATTAGGTTTTCAAATCCAAACAGTGTATTCATGCAATTCAGAATTGTTCCTACTTATAATTTACAACTGTATAAGGACTAAGAATGCTCAGACTCCTTCCAGTTCAGCTCACAGTCTTTTTGCTGTTTTTGAACTGGGAGCCAAGTTGTCATTACACAGGTTGTCTGTTTGCAAACAGTTTGAGCCTGTTTGTTGGTTTGTTTTTACATAGCCTGAAACTACAGTAGAACACAGTATGATCAGCAGCATTTCATTTCAGTATTCTTACACAGTCTAATAAGAAACCAACTCCCCTTCACAACCTGTTGTACTTGCATGCCACTGAGCAGTCCATTGTATCAACACCAAATCAGCCAGCCTGCAAATATAAAAACTGTATTTTTAGAAGTCTCACAATTTAAGTCTATGTTGTCAACATCATTTTAAACTTACACATTTTTTCTCAGCCTTAAAGGAGGAATAGTCCCATGTCATTTAATCATCTGATCCCTGAATAAAAAACCCACAAGGCAAAGGAATGAAACCCCACCACCACAGTAAATGCATAGCTGCATGGTTGCAAAGCTGTTTGACACCCATTTAAAGCAGAGGTTCTCTCTGTGGGTGATTGCAGCTGTTGAACACCATATATCTGCCTATCTGTCCTTATTATATAATTTCATTTTTGTCTGGCAACATTCTATGCTTGCCAAAATCAGTTGGCTGCCTGATGTGTCACTCAAACTGTCCCTATCCACTGGCTGCATTGCCTGAGTCTTGCCAGCAATATTCTAAACAGTTTGATGTTCCACTCCCCCTGATAACCAGTCAGAACACAGAGGTCATCTGCATATGCGGCCTGATTAGCTTTTGCCTTGAACATTCTAATCAGTTTGCTGTTGCTGTTGGGTCATTGAATGAGGTAAAATACAGGGAATTTCACACTACACTTTAAAAACAGTACTGAACCGGCTTGGAATAAACCGGTACAGTGACAGCCGTTACACACAGCCCTTCCCCTACCTTTTTGTAGCTGTCTTTTAAGCGGTTTGTCATTTCAGACGGCCGCTTTCTTTTTGCGCCTCTTTTTGCCTGCGCTATAGCGCTCTAAATCGGTTCTTTAAAAAAATTCACGGAGATCGCCCACACGGGAGAAAAGAGGTGCAAAAACACTCGTCGGAGGAGGAAGCACTTCCATGGCATTTCACACAGCACTCCCGTAGTGCTTCAGGGCCGGGAGAAGAACAGAAGAACACTTGGGAGGAGGTTTCAAAGTAAACTGGATCAGAAACGCTTCCCCAACGGGAGAGGCATTTTTTTGTCTGAAAGGGCCAATATGTTCCATTAGGGAACTGGTACTAGTACGGTTCTGTGTGAAATGCCAGTACATCTCCCAGTCTTCGCTTAAACAGTCACTGGAATTGCTAAAATACATATCCCAATCTTCCCTTAAATGATCACTGGAGTTGCCAGTCTTCCTGCGGGGCCTGGAGATCTTCCAGAAATCACCAGGTTCCGCAGCCACATGGTGGCTGAGGTCCATCTGTACCCCACACCCTGCCTTCCCCAGGCTCTACCCCTTAAATCTTTGGCCCTCCCCTTAGTATGGCCAGCCTTCAGGCAGCACCTGGAGATCTCCAAGATCAGTTCTCCTGGAGAGAACGGCTGCTTTGGGCAATGGACTCTATGGAATTATACCCTGCTGAGGACCCTCCCCAGGCTTTATCCTCAAATCTACAGGTATTTCCCAGCCCAGAGTTGGCAGCCCTGTAACTGGCTATGGAACTGCTTTCCAGACCCTTGAAACCCAGAAGACATCATGTAGGAGGAGGTGGTTTTCTGCCTTAGCTGCCACTGCATAACCCCAAATAAACATAAGTCAGGGGTGGAGGGAACCATACCTGTTACCATGAAGCTATCCTCCCATACTACCCACTTGGGGCAGCAAACTGACTTGAGACAGCCCTGCCTTATAACTAACCAGAAGGAAATAAACACTGCTTGCCTCTCTCTATTTTCCCTTTCCTGCTGCCACCCCACCAGCCACAGCTGGGACACTCACCTGGAGCTTTCTTCTAGAGCCCATTGTATTTCTTCCCACAATGGGCCTTACTCCTAGTCAAACATAAGAAAAGCCCTGCTGGATCAGACTAATGGTCCATCTAGTCCAGCATCCTGTCTTACACAGTGGCCAACCAGTTCATCTGGAGGTCCCACAATAGGGCATGGAGGCTGAGGCCTTCTCCTGATGTTGACTCCTGGCTCTGGGGTTCAGAGGTTTACTGCCTTTAAACATGGAAGTTCCCCATTTGTGTTTGGTGAAGTGGTTGCGTTTTGAGAAGGAAAGAGGAAAATATAGCTCCAAATGTGCAAACAGAATTTAGCATATGCTTAGTGAACATAGTGAAGTTTAAAAAATTTTTCTGTGTGTGAGAGAGAGGGGGAGGGAGGGAGTCTTTCAACTCTATCTCACCTTTTTCCAGTTCTGCCTTCCTAAGTGAAAGCCAGGTTCATGCTGCCTATTATGCAATGGAATAGATATGAAGGGACTAAAGAACCTTATTCCCCATTGACTTACTTTTTTTGGATATTTGCAAGAGCAAACAAAAAGGAAGATTCTCCATACTCTTTACACTCATGTAGGTGTCCTCTGTAACCAGGAGCAGCAAGGCAAACTGATCACTTTCATAGAACAGTAAAAGGTCTTGAAAACTATTTATGAACATAATTAGCAGTCATTGTAAAGGGCACTTTACAAATGTAGAAGGTTATGTTTGCATTTTAACTTGTTTTTTTCTAAAGCTAGATGTCTCATAAAATAATGCTTTTGAAATAAAAATTACATTAGCCACAATGTATATCTCCAAGACTGCAAATTGGATTATTGCTGCTTACAAGGAAATGGAAATTGGAAACCAGTTAAATGGTTGAGTGGAAATTGAATTCTAATGTCTAAACAGTATTTTCCTCATTACAGTCTACTTTCCCCCACTGCAATGACTGTTGAATATGTTGCTAAAAGGGTCTAGGGTTTAGAAATCAAGGAAAACTTTTTGCTAGGCCACAATAAATACATTCTGATTTTTTTTTAGTTTTAATCTCTGATAATTTTGCAGTACAGAATTCATATTCTGAAATGTTACAGTCTTATACATCTTCATTCTTTTTCCAGAGACCACAGTGATCCTAGACTGATATATGAGTTAGTCTTTCCCCCTAAAACCTGCACAAGACCCAGTAGGCCAAAATGCTTTGAAGAAGAAGAGAAGAGATTGGATTTATACCTCGCCCTTCACTACAAAAGGGAGTCTCAGAGCAGCTTACATGCTCCTTTCTCTTCCCCTCCCCACAACAGACACCCTATGAGGTATGTGGAGCTAAGAAAGCTTTGACAGAAACTGCTCTTTTTCAAGAACAGCTGTGCTGGAACTATGGCTTGCCCAAGGTCATCCAGCAGGTGCAAGTGGAGAAGTGAGGAATCAAACCCGGTTCTCCCAGGTTAGAGTCCGTGAATTTCACCACTACACCAAACCACTACACCAAAAGGGGGAGAGGAGAATGATGTACGCTGCTTTGGTCCCCATTGCACAGAAAGACTACTTTTCCTCCTGGGAAATTTATTCTAGTCAAAGCTCTCTTTGTGAGCTGCCTGTCAGCTTCAGGTAACAGCCATTTCAAGATGCTCAATCCATAAATTGCTGCAAATCAGCTTTTTTAGAGTTTCCCCATACTAAAACCATCCAGATGCTCAAAAGCCAGAAGACTGAAAGGTACTTGCCCTAGTACTTGAGCCATTTGGCAAACAATTACAGAGCTGTTGTCTCAAGGTCCTGTGCTGGGTCGTTTTGAGACTCTTGATGTCAGCAGACTCTTGTCAACTTGATTCATAACCTTAATGTCACCCTGTGTGTTGAACAGGATGTGCTTTTTTATTGCTTTGTTTTTGAGCAACTCATAGTTATGTTGACATGTTTGTGGTAATATCATGTAAATGCATTGAAACTACATGGTTTCTGTTATAACTTTTGTATATTTTTGGTTCACAAAGCTCACAATATATCTGTGTTTCACATAACAGCTTTAGACATTCAAGTGTTTATTTATTACATTATTTAAACATCCTTTTTCTGAGGATTCAAGGCAGCGAACAGGGCACCAACAGGTATAATGTACAATAAAACCAAGGAAAATAATAGTAATTTTTAAGTATTGAGCAGGAGGTGATGAATTCAAACAAACAGGCTTTTATTCAGTGACATTGTTCAGCTCAAAAGACAGCTCTATGACAGCAGCACTTTCATTTATACTGTTCCAACACATAACTTTCAACAATGTAACTATATATAAGCAATACTATTGGATCCAAGCAGGGCTCAGTGACTGGGTATCTAGATTGGCTTCAGGACCAATGGGAGTCTTTATTAATCAGCCAATAGGAATTGGAGCTTTAGGATACCAGAGCCCTTTTCAAGCTATTACTGCTTCATATTCTAAACAAACACAACAGTAATGAACAACAAGTCAGCCTAAAAACAACTCCAATAAAACTCCCTGCATAGTTGTCACTACCCACTATCAGAAGGAGTGAGAAGTGACTCACGAAAGCTCATACCCTACCACAAATGTTATTAGTCTTTAAGGTGCTACTGGACTTTTATTCTTTTCTACTGCTGCAGACAGACAAACACAGGTACCCATCTTGATCTATACCTAGCCCTGTCACCTGCAATCATTACTGGATTCCAGTAAAAGGCCTCAGAAATAAAACAAGTGTACAAGCCTTTCTGAAAATGGAGAGTGATCCTGCCCTCCACATTTCCTCGGGTTGGCCCTTCCACAAAATTGGCCCAGTGACCAAGAATGTGTTATAGTGAGCTCAGGAGTAATGAGCCAATAGCCAGTATGTAAGGGACACAGTGGGAAGAAGGCATGTGTTAGAGTAGTTCAGTCTAAAGCTTACAGAATAATTGATAAACATAGCCAGTTCATAATAACCCAGGAAGAGATAACTTGCAAGCAAAAAGTAACTGACAAAAGGTACCCTTTAGCAAGAGAGCTGTCAGCAAGGTTAGCTCATTCAAGTTCTTTCCTTATTCTGTCAGTGAAATTTTTAATGTATCAGGAACTGATGGATCAGTCCCCATCAGGATATTACCCTTCCCACCAGAACTATCACCATTTTTGACTGGATTCAGTTTTAGATTTAAAACTCAGAGCCAGTAGACCACAGCCGCAAGACATTGGTTCAGGACACGTACAGTAGACTCTAAACTAGAGGATTAAAGAAATACAGAGCTGGGTGTTATCCTCACACTGAGAGCAACCAACTCCAAAACTATAGGTGATCCTGTGGCAGATTAAATAACATGCAGTGGACCTGGCAAACACAAATTCATGGCGAATGAGATTCAGAGTTTGACGGTATCCATAGAAATTTGTTGACTTGATGCTACCAGTCCCAGAATGTACATTTAAGATGACTATCAGGCCAGATCAAATGAGAGAAACATTATTGGCAAATAATCTGGTAAAATAATCACATCTAATTGCCAAACCTAATAAAACAGTACACAACTTGGATCCAGGTGTTAATAGATTTGGGGCTGTGCAGCATAAATAATTGGAATCCAGTTAATAACAGTGGTAGTAGAGAAGGAAGCCTTCTTCACTGTTATCATCTCTTACCACCACAATAGATTATATATTGCCCTGTTTGATTCAGTGCAGATCTTCCTCCAAGCGTATAATAGCCATCTTTCCACCCTCATCTAATTGCCTAATCTTTCTATATAATAAAAGGAATTTCAAGTGGCAACATTCTATGCTTGCCAAAATCAGTTGGGTGCCTGATGTGTCACTCAAGCTGTTCCTATCCACTGGCTGCATTGCCTGAGCCTCGCCTCCAATATTCTAAACAGTTTGCTGTTCCACTCCTCCCAATAGCCAGTTGGAACACAGAGGTCATTTGCATATGCAGCCTGATTGGCTTTTGCCTCTAACATTCTAAACAGTTTGCTGTCGCTGTTGAGTCATTGAATGTGTCATGAGGTAAAATACATCTCCCAATCTTCCCTTAAATCGTCACTGGAGTTGCCAATCTCCCTGTGGGGCCTGAAGATCTCCCAGAAATCACCAGGTTCCCCAGCCACAGCACATAATTTCTCCTACAGAAAATTTCCCAGCTATTACAATGGCTGCTACAAGCACCCCAAACCTTGCCTTCCCCAGGCTCTACCCCTCAAATGTACAGGTCTGGCCCTCCCCTTAGTATTGCTAGCCTCCAGGCAGCACCTGGAGCTCTCCAAGATCAGTTCTCCTGGAGAGAATGGCTGCTTTGGGCAATGGACTCTATGGCATTATACCCTGCTGAAGTCCCTCCCCACCCCTTCCCTCCCCAGGCTCTACCCCTCAAATCTACAGGTATTTCCCAACCCAGAGTTGGCAACCCTGTAACTGGCTATGGAACCGGTTTCCAGACCCTTGGAACCAGAAGACATGGCTTTGAAGGAGGTGGTTTTCTACCTTAGCTGCCACTGCATAGCCCCAAATCAACATAAGTCAGGGATGGAGGGAACCATGCCTATTAACCATGAGGCTGTCCTCCCATACTACCCACTTGGGGCAGCAAAATGACTTGAGACAGCCCTGCCTTGTAACTACGTAGAAGGAAATAAACACAGCTTGCCTCCCTCTGGTTTCCCCTTCCCTCTGCTGCCCCACCAGCCACAGCAAGGACGCTCACCTGGAGCTTTCTTCTAGAGCCCATTGAATTTCTTCCTACAACGGGCCTTACTCCTAGTTAATTAATAAATGATGAAGCCAGCCCTCTGCTTGAGGGGCAAAGAGAATGTTTAGGGTGATGGAGGTTTGGAAGTGGAAGCATGAGTTACTCCCACTTCCCGTTTCCCATGCTTTATTGTAACCTGAAAGAAAAAAGATGCAGGTGCTGCCCCTGCACTTGAAACAACTCACCATGTGTAAGACAGATGTGTGGTATTACTTTTAGTATTGCTAACAACTGCAGTGACCAGGGAGCATAAGTATACCTGTATACTGAGAAGGCAGAAATCCACCTGATTGACAGGTTGACACAGGCTGCAGTCATAGATACCTGGAGGGTTGTATCCAGTGGTGTGTTAAACAGAATGCTGATTTGTGTCTTATTTCTCCTGCAGCCTCTTCCAGTCCCTGGAAAGTTCACTCATGGGGTTGTAGCACCTACATGGGCAAAGCCATGCAGGTTGAGGAGAGGCTATGTGACATTGGCCCCCTCCAATACCATGCATCAGTAAAACAAAGAGGATTGCAAGAAAACTCTGCATTTCAAAGTTTTCACAATTCAGTTGAAATCAGTCAATTTTAACCTGATTTACTGTGGATAGGATTGCCTCTATAGATGCCACTTTTAAACAGTCAAAGTAATGTATATAGATGTTTCTGAGTTCCAAACATTCTTGCCTTAAAGTGGTGAATACAAAGTTACTGTAACAGTCATCTTTCACAGTTAAATATCTCAGACACCTTATACTTCCTCCATTTTTCAAAGAGTAATTAGAGCACCGTATGGATTAATTTCTTGTCACATTTGATTTTTATTGCCAAGTTATTTTACAGAGCAGAACATCAAATCTGTAAACTGCTTAGTCCTTTGCCAATTCTTTTATCTCCTCTCTTCACTTTGGCTTGTCTTCTTTTCTTAACTTCTTGTGAGCCTAAACATAAATGCTTGATCCATGACACGTTATCCATTTACTAGTTATCAGACTGTTCCACAAATGAGTTCAGCTGTAGTACATGGCTAAGTTGTCTTGCCACTTTTTCATGCCACCCTTTATTGCCTAGGGAAATGAGGATGAATCTTTATTGCAGCTCAGCCCATTGTAATGCATAGGGTTGCCACCCCCCCCCCATTGTATAGTAAAGTCCATTGTTGTTCTGCCCATTTCATGTCGTGTGATGGCTTCACTATACACATAGGTTGACACAGATTTCCTACATTAGCTATATCCCATCGTTATAATAAATGATAAAGAGACTTGTGGCACCTTAAAACTAACAGATTCACAGTGGCATAGTTTTCACAGACTAGAGTTCTATTTGTTAAATGCATGAAGTATTGAGATATATATGCCACCAAGAAGGTCCTGACTTCCCTTATCTGTGCATGTTGTCTGTATATCTGGGATGGGGGGGCAGGTCTTTTGGGAACAACAGTGAAACTATGGAATTCATTCTCCAGGGAGATCCATTGGGCTCCATGTCTGTTAACATTCAGATGTTAGTCCTAATTAACAGCTTTATTTCAGAGAGCATTCAGGATTAATTAAGTTAAATTATTAAGATGTTTCTGTTTTTATTGCTTGTCATTTTCTTTCTTTCCCCTTCCTAGTAGGTTTTTAGCTTTAGTCTTTTATACCACATTAGTTAGGGGATGAAGACTGAAGTTCAAGCCAAAGGCTTAATGGAACAAAGTATTTTGAAGATGCATTTCAAGGAAGAGATTGATTATATAGGTGTTCTGGGAGTACTCAATGGTTTCAGTTCTTGTTCATTATTAATGGTATTAAGATTAATGATGTGTTGGAGTTTTTAGATATTTCATAATCTTCTTTGTGAACTCTATGGGCAAAATGTGAATTAGAAATGTCTTAATTAAATGAAAATGATATAGATATCCAACAAAATAAAATACTTCATGTGCTGGCAAAGTGGTTTTAGTCCACAAAGACTTAAGCCATAATAAGCCTGCAAATATTTAAGATGCAACAAATTATTTATTATTTTTGATTAAACAAACTAACACAGCTTCCCCTCTGGAAAGTTTCACTGTAGCATAAGCAAAAAAGGGCAGTTCTCTATTCCAAGAAACTTAAAATGAATATTGCTACCGAGGAGAAAGGAGAGGCAAGGGTAACACAGGCTACATGTGAACAAATACCTATCTTCAGTTGGGGATCAAGAGTTACTTTGGGCAACTCCCACTCTCTCAGCCTAACCTACATCAGAGGCGTTCTTCCTGTAAAGGGAAACCATACCAGCCAACCCAAACTCTTTGGAGAATAGGTGGGATAAAATGTAATAATTAAATAATGACTGAATTTAGCATCATTTGGTTAACTTGCATTAAACTGCATCATAAAAAGAAAGCTGGTGCAGGGCAGGGCAGGAACTGGCTGCGAAGGAAAAGTACGGCTGTGATCCTTCAGCCACCATGCTGCTGTACCATTTAACTTGGAGATGGGCACTGTAAAAGAGTTTGCAGGGTCTGTTCCCTGTTCTTTCACAATAGATGCCAGATGGGCACCTACATAGTTGTGGCACAGTAAAGGAAGGATATGTGGAGTAGTAGCAGGCTGGCTTACTTGGCACAGGTAGGTTGGCTAACAGTTGAACAGCAGTTATTCACTGGAAATTTCACACTTTGTTCTCCTGCCTCTTTAAGCTTCAAATGGTTTTAGAAAGACTGTGGGGGAACTGACTCTTCAGGGTGGCAAGTGAGTGACAACAATGGGAACCGCTAGGGTAAGCCTGACAACCAGCAGGAGAGTAAGGGGGTGAAGATATGGGGGTTGACATAATTCACATCATCGACTTCACTATATCACTTCCTGGTACAACCCAGAAGTGACAATAGGGAGCTCTAGGAATTGCCAGAAACTCTATGGTAAAACTGCAAAGTTTCTGACAGTTCTTTGAGCTACCCATTGTGGTAACCTCTAAGTGATGGATTGATATGGGGGCTGGGTAGTGCTTTTATTTTCTCCTACCACCACTCGAAGAAGGACAATGAAAATGATCAACAGGAGCCTGGCAACCCTATACTCTCAGATGAAGAACATTTATGGGTACCAAAGTCCCAGTGAAGTAGTGTACTATCTCTTTAAATCCTGCACTATTTCTCACTATTCAGAATCAGGCTTATATAATAGAATGAATCCAGATTTTTTTTTTGTTTTTTACATATGTCATTTCACTTAGGGTAATTAGCCCTACCCTTTCCAATGGGAGAGGAGCCATTTTCTGTTAGTAAAAGAGGAAAGCCAAGAGAGGAGGATTCTCACAGGTAACAAATGACAAAGTCTTAGGCTGTGGTCACACACACTAAATAATCCACTTTCAATGCACTTTCAAACTGGATTTTTACTGTGTGAACTGGCAAAATCCAGTTTGAAAGTGCACTGAAAGTGGATTGAAAGTGGATTCTTTAGTGTGTGTGACCGCAGCCTTACAGGTGCAGATGAAAAGCAAAGCTTCTCACTTCATGAGAGGGAGAAAATGTTGTCCAGCCTTTTCCTGGTTCTCAGAAGCTGGAGAAGAAGCTGTTGAGTTACTGAGTTGTTGAACAGAATATATACTTAACTAGAAATAAGGCCCATTGTGGGCTCTATACAATGGGCTCTAGAAAGAGGCTCTGGGAGAGTGTCCTGGCCTTGGGCACTCAGTGTCAATTTGCTGTGGGGACCTCAGCACGGTATAATGACTCAGAGTCCACCATTTTCTCCAGGGGAAGATCTCTACCATCTGAAGAGCAGTTGTAATTCAGCATGATCCCCATCCCTCCCCTGGAGATTGGCAACAATGGCTCCCCATGAGGGAACAGGTGGTTTGAAGGGTGGAGTCTATGGCATTGAACCTGTCTGAGGTCCCACCCCTGCTGAAACCTCACCCTCTCCAGGGTTTACCCCTCAAATCTCCAGGAATTTCCCAACCTGGAGTTGGCAACCGTACCTCATAGCCAACTGTCAATGTTTCCCCTGGCTTCAGCTTTCCATCTCCTCCCCCCTCCCCCCAGAGAACAGTTGTAATTCTAAGTGATCTCCAGTCCCTACCTGGAGATTGGCAACAATGGTTACCCATGAGGGACTCGCTGGCTTGGAAGGTGGAGTCTATGGCATTGTACCTGTCTGAGGTCCCACTCCTCCTCAAATCTCACTGTCTCCAGGCTCCATCCCTCAAATCTCCAGGAATTTTCCACCTGGAGTTTGCAACCCTATCTCCTTCCCAGCCAATCATCAACCTCTTCAAGTTTCCATTCCCCCCCCCCTCGCAGCCTCCACCATGCTCTGAAGCCCTGACTGCTATGCCACATTGGCTGTCATAAAGGGTCCATCTCAGCAAGGTATAAGGAAGTAGAGTCCACCATTTTCTCCAGGGGAACTGATCTCTGCCATCTGGAAAGCACTTGTAATTCTGAGTGATTTCCAGCCCTCACCTGGAGATTGACAACCATACTTCCCCTGGAGGAAAAGTAGTCTTACTCTGCAATGGGGACCGAAGCAGCTGACATCATTCTCCTCTCCCCCTTTTTGACTTGCACAACAACCCTGTGAGGTAGGTTAGGCTTAAAGTCTGTGACTGGCCCAAAATCACCCACTTAGCAAGAACCTGGGTCTAGCAGATCCTGCTCTGAAGCACTGACTGCTACGCCTAGGGTAGCCAACCTCCAAGTGGAGCTTGAAGATCACCAGGTATTACAATTGAATTCCAGACAACAGATCTTCCCCCCTCCCTTGGAGAAAATGACTGCTCTATGGCATTCTGTTCAGCTGGTCCCAATGAGTTTTCTCTCAGAGCCCAACATAGGTGTGGAAAGGGGCTTTCAGAGAAGCAAGCTTGGTTGCCTAGCAGTGGGCACTAAGCAGGAGAAAGAGCATGAGGAATTTCACACAGCCAATATGTTCCGTTTCAGGATCTCTTCAGTAACAGTTTCTGTCAGGCATTTTACACAGAACTGTATTAGTACTGGTTCCCTAACAGAATATATTGGCCCTTTCACATAGAAACGTGCCTCTACCGTTGGGGAAGCGTTCCTGAGCTGGTTTACCTTGTAACCTCCTCCCAAGCGTTCTTCAGTTCTTTGTACCAGTCCTGAAGTGCTACGAGGTGCTGTGTGAAATGCCCCCTGTTTCTGACAGTTTATTCTGACAGTTTATTCTGGGCACACTGGCAGTATGTGGGGGAGGGGGTTATGTTGATAGTCCATTGTCTTTTTACTGACAGAAGCAGGCCACTGAGGGGACAGTTAGACCCACCTGGCAGTGGGCGGAAGAGAAGAGAGGACCCAGCACCCAGTCGGTCCTTCCCCTTTGCTGGCTCCCTCCAGACTGAGGCCGGGACGCTGGCTGGTAGCTCTGTGGGCAGGACTGAGGCAAAGCAGGGAAAGAATGCAGCCAGTGGCCAGGGACCCCCGTTTGAGCAGCAGTCTGTCCAGCCAACTGATTTTGGCACCCAATGGAATCTTGCCCCTTGGAATCTTGAAAATGGCTTTATATAATAGGAAAGATGGATATGGTTGGAACTTCCCCCTCCAAAAATAAACTTCCTCGTCCAAGATAATCAAAACTCACTCAGACTGCAATCCTATACATAGTTGTCTGACAGTGAGATCTATTGTGAAATAGAAGAACTTGTTTCTGATTAAATTGCACCATTAATGGTAAATTAAGGCACTACATATGCTTCCAATCATTTTGTAACCAGAACTGAAAAATGTTACCTCCTGAAAGAAAAGGTGTTGCAACTCCTGAAAGTCTATTTTGTAAAACCAGCAACCTTTATGTGCTTTGCGCTGCTTGTATGTAGTTAGTTATGCAGTAGTGAGGGAATGCCTTTGACTTACACATGTGGCCAAAGGTCTTGCTTTGGGTTACTTTTCAACATGGAAAATTAATTCTTAGGGACTTGGAGAGCTGATTAAATTGAGACCTGCAGTGCTCTTCAGAGTTTTATCCTTCTTTGTCTCATGTACCTTACTCATATGACTAGTGTGTTGAGCAGTGGATTTTAGCAAAAGATTTTTTAGCAAATGTGGCGGGACTTCTGCACTAGATATTCCTGCTGGTGTTGTGAATGCAGTTGCAAAAATAAAAGCTGCATTATATTGGTAACTACAAAAGAATAATTGTTCCCCTTTTCTACCGTAAAATGTTTCTAGAATGTCATATATATGCAGTTGTCCTCTCGTGCAGTGTTGCAAGGAAGGAGGAGAAGGGAGAAGCCAGATTTAGTTGGCTACACGTGCCATAAATTCTGGCTCTGCCTATCATTGACTGCTCTGACCTTCCCTGCACCATCCCCAGTGGGTACCAGCTGCCTCTGATAGATACTGTGCACACATTCAGGAAAATGCACAAGGGTCAGCACATTTGGTCACAAATAGGGGTCAGGGATAACATGCTCGCTCTTGCTCCTTGTCTATGGGTTAAGGCAGGCCCGTAGCTACAGTGGCACATATTGGGGCTAGGCTTCCCGACTTACTGGCAAGGCCCCACAACTTCCCATCCAGCCCAGGCCCCCAAGAGACAGCGGTTGCGGGGAAGAAGCCAGGTATTCCTGTGCAGCTGTCTGGTGTGAAGGGCCAGTTATGGTGGCAGTGCAGAGCCAGAAAGGTCCCCCAGAAAGTCTATTTAATGTTACCTTTAATTTGATTAGCCAGTGCCCCCTAAGAAAATTAAATGCCCCCTGACTAAAAAAATCCTGACTACAGGCCTGGGTTAGGCTTACTACCACATATGTTGTGTGAACAGGGCTCTTAGCGTTTAAGGACCAGGAAAGGGCATTCTACATCAGGGGTCCCCAACCTTTTTGAGCCTCCAGGCACCTCTGGAGTGTTGAGAGGGGGTGGTGAGCACTACCCCAGAATGGCCACTGCAGGAGGTGGAGACATTCATTGTTTATATCTGCCTTGTTTTTTTAAAAAGATTTTTCTGTGTTTATTGGATCTTAAATTTCTAGTTTTGTGAAGACCGATGATAACAACCCAAAAGGCAGTAAATAATAAATAAATACATAGGGCGCGATCATATGGACCCATTTGCGACACAAGAAGGACGATTCTCTGCCGGCTCAAAGTGGTGTGATCACACAAGCACATCTGGGAAGCGTCCTGCAGCCGGTGTCAAAGTGTTGCAAACCACTTTGAGCCAGTGGGGAATCAGCTTATTTAGCTACCAGTGAAAAGGCAGTCTCAAATGGTTTGCAACGGCCCAGAACTGACCTTTCCTGGTGTGATCGCGCCAGCGCAAACAAGTGGCTTTGGGGAGTGGGCTTTTTGTTTTTGTTTTCCCTCCCATCCCGGCATGCACATCATCGGATGATCCCAAGGGTGGAGAGGCAAGTCATTGATCCCTTGTAGAAGCAGATAAGCGCGCTGAAAACGGCCGGGGAAAAAAACCCAACTCGCCAGCGGCTGTGTGTGATCATGCAGCTGCGGTTCGCCCTCACAGGTCCATGGACCTGTGTGATCCCGCAAAAGCGGCGCAAATTACGCCGGCACAAATTTGTGTCACTTCCTGACCGGCTTATCTTGCTCGTGTGGACGGGGCCACATAATTCTTTCTCCACTTCAGACACCCATTTGCAGTGCAGGGAGAACAGTCCTGTCTTTTTAGCCAAAATTTGCTCCCAGTGAGGAAGAAGTTCACAGGAGTTAACAGAAAATAGAAATAACAATCAAAATTCAATAAAATTGTTCCATGGAGAAGGAAGTCTCAGTTTTTTACTTCATTGTCAACCTCTGATGACCCCATCAGTGGCTAATTGGAAGCAGGAGGGAGGGGGCTGTCAGTTGGAGCTAGATCCAGGCAGAACACAAATATCTACACACCTAAGAGGATTCTTGTAAAGATTACTGACATAAACATTATGAAGGGCTTTGCACACTGTGAAGTACTGTATAAACAATAAATATTAATTATTCTGTCTCCAAGTGTTTTAAAACCTTCTAGTCAAAGCAGAAGCACTGAATCACATAGGTGTCAGCTAGAGCAGAGTATGCAATTGCAGGCAACACAAGCAAGTGTTTGCGGAGGGCAGGAGATTAAATGCGGTCAATTTTATGAGTGAAAGCCAAAAGCGGAGGGGATAAGTCTGATTTTTCTCATCATGCGGATTCTTTAACACTTTCCTTCCACTCTCAGTTGCCAAAGCTGTTCTGATTTGCTTGCTTTTAGAACATGACGGGGCTCCGCTAGCAACTGCCGAAGAACAGCACGAAGGCCCTGATCCCCTGGAGCAGCGTCTTTTAGAGCTAAAGGTACAATAGGCTCCAATCCAGGCAGCCTTCTTGTCTTTCAAATAAGATTAATGGAAAATTAATTAGGCATAGCTGATACTAGGCTTTCAAAACCACTCAGGCAGGAAAGCATGCCTCTATTAGGAAAGACACAATCATTTAGTGGCTTCAGTGTTACATACAACAGCAGTGAAACCTTCAGGCACATCACAAACACACACACACACACACACACACACGGGCAAACATTTTCTTAACCTAAATGCTGATTCATGGATATTTGTCATACGAAATATGAACCTTGAGGACAGACTGCAACATGGACCAGCTGAGAGACTGGACAGGTCTCCAGATTGTGCCCTAGCAACCTTGGAGTTCATTTTTGAAGTGAGGGGAAATATATTCTATATTTTAAAAACATAGTTACTGCTGAGTGTACCGTGAGATACATAAGCAATTCTTGCAAACAAATATAATAAAGTAACCTTTAAAATACAAGGATAGTTATTACTATCAGTACTACTACTTTTACTACTACTACTACTACTACTATTAATCATTATCATCATCATCATTATCCTTGCAATTTATGAACTAATTAAAGACATAGGCACTATGTACAAAACACATAAAAATACACATTTCTTCTCCACAAACAGCCTCATAACCTTAAATAACTTTCCACCCACAACACTGCCCTTTCTAACATGGACATAGACTCCAGGACCAGAGCCTGCAACAAACCAAGATGCCAACTCTGTGCCCATATTCCAGGCCTGTAGCTATGGTGGGGCTTTTGGGGGGCTTTGCCCCCCCTTTTTAAGGGCACAGGCCCACAAGAATTTCTCCTGTAAATGCTTTTTTCAATCATTAAAAAATATTTTTAAAGGTGTGTGCTCCTTTAAGCAGAGTGGGGTGCTGTAGCTGACTAATTCCCGCACTGAGCAAGGGGGTTGCCGTAGGTGACCTCTAGGATCCCTTCTAACTCTGTGTCAGGAAACTGGTCTCCTTTAAGAGAGTATTTCTGCCTAAGTGTTAGCTTTCTTGACTATAGAAGTCATCACCCCCACCTGCTGGCTTGTTATCAGAATTGTTATCAGAATTGTTGCTAAGCCTGGCAGAAGTGATTAACTTGCTGCAGCTGAGACCTGTCATCCAAAGTGGTTGGCACCTTGCAATTTAGAGATCTATCCTGGTAATAGTTTTCTGTTGGCTAAATAGCTTTTTTTTATGCACTGAGAACTTCAGCCCCACCAGAAAAAAATTGCCCCACAAAATCCTGGCTTTGGACCTGCTATATTCACTCTGTATTCACACAATCACAAGACCTAATAACACCTGCCATACTATCTCAAGTTCATTCGCTTGTTCATCTTCCAAGGTTATATATGCCATCAAATGTCCTCAATGCCCTTCCATTCTCTACACTGGACAAACAGGTCAGTCCCTATGCAAAAAAATAAATGGACATAAATCCAACATTAAAAACCAGTGCTGACCTAATAGTGGCAGTCCTCAAACAGAGAAGCTTCAAGGGGATATTACAATGCAAGACTGGTGAAGTTGAGTTCATTTACAAGCTCCAAACAATAGACCCCCCTGGGGCTGGATAGGAACATAAGATTCTTACCTCACTACAAATGTTAATTTTCTGCCTCCAAGTATTTCCCCTCTGCTCTAATCAAGCTGATTACAATGTGCATTCTTGCCTCTGAATCCTGTGTTCCTTCTTTGCAATACTCTTTCCACCTTCTAACTGGGATATAAGGACCAAGAGATCTCCATTCCAATTTGTATCTGATGAAGGCAGTTTTAACTTGATAACGCATACCCTGAAAATCTTGTTGTTCTCTAAGCTGCTACTGGACTTGAATCTAACTATCTTCAATATTACTTGATCCTCAGCAGTGATCCAGTGATGTTATTTAGCTGCATGTAATGAAACGTGTCAGCTGCATATTTCTGTATAGTAAACCTCTATTAAATATAAAGGGCTTCTTCTTTTACCTGGCCTGTTGGCAAGCTAAGCAGACCACATGTTTTAGATGCAGAGGTGCCCAGGTTCAGTCTCTGGTATTTCTAGGTAAAAGGATCTCAAAAAACAGCTGCTGAGAAAATCTTTTCTCTAAATGAGATCCTTGAGAACTGATGCCATTCACAAAATACTATACTGAACTAGATAGAACTTTTCTCTGACTTGGAATAAGGCAGCTGCATTTGAAATCAAAAGAGATTTCATAGAGCCAGTTTGGTGTAGTGGTTAAGTGCATGGACTCTAATCTGGGAGAACCGGGTTTGATTCCCCACTCCTCCACTTGCACCTGCTGGATGACCTTGGGCAAGCCATAGTACTGGCACAGCTGTCCTTGAAAAAGAGCGGTTTCTGTCAGAGCTCTCTCAGCCCCACCTATCTCACAGGATGTCTGTTGTGGGGAGGGGAAGGAGTTTGTAAACTGCTCTGAGACTCCTTTGGGTAGTGAAGGATGGGGTGTAAATCCAATCTCTTTTTCTTCATATTTATATTTATATGGAGAAAGAAATAAGATAGACAACAGAATGCAAAACAGAAAGAAGATACTAATGGAGGGAATAAGCAAGAGAAAACATTTTAAAATGTTAATCAAGTTAGAACAAAATAAAACAAAGCATGGATGAAATCATCAGAAAGAAGAAACAGAAATTTAGCAATATTCAACAACTGAAATGATTAGCTAATAATGCCATCTGAGATGGAGGTGGATTAAAAGTATAATTGAGATCTGTGGCTTGTGGAAAAAGAAATTAGTAACATCATCAATAGACATAAAAACAGAAAGAATTGGAAAAGGAACATAAGACGTTGTGTCTTCAGAAGATTTAGCTCCAATGAATAGTCATGAGGAAATAGCAAGATAAACTATTAAAAGAAGAAAAAGGTCAAAGGCAAAAAAGAATAGTTGAATGTTGTCAGGATAGACCAGATCATGAATACCAACAGAATGAATATGAGAATCTAAAGGACAAAAATAACGAATAAAAAGTAAAAGGACCTAAACTGAACTTTAAGGAACCATCGCAGACTGAGTGAAGAAAGAAGAGAAGGAGCCAGTAATACAAACATGATCAATGAATTTAGAAGGATAAGAGGACAACTATGACAGAAGAGAGCAATGAAAACCACGATCATACAAGGAAGAGCAAATGCAGAGAATGGGCAAAGCAAAAAGGATTCTGGCATAGCTGGTTACACAGATTTTTTTAAAAAAAAATGAATTGAGGAAAATAAAATGGTTTCTGTTAAAAGAAATAAATCCAAGGTTATTTAAAATACACATTTATTTATCTAGGAAAATTTTTATACCTCTTCTCAAGACTCCTGTTCAAGGCAGCTTACAATTAAAATAGCAAATTGTAAAAAAAAAAAAAAAAAAAAAAAAAAGCCCAGGGACATAAAACTATCCATAAAACAGACCCAAGACCAAAAATAAATAATAAAGTCCTATTTATTTATTTATTTATTTAGAAAACGTTTATGCCACTTCTCCAGAAACCTGCCCAAGGTGGCTTGCAAAATAAAAACAATAAAAACAAAATATGGAAGTTATTAATTAAAATCCAGCATTAAAAATGCAGCCCAGCCCAGGATAAAAACATATACCATAAAAACAGACCTGTGTAGGGTTGCCAGCCCCCATGCAGGGCCTGGGGATCTTCTGCTTTTAGTCGCCCTGATAGCCCCGGGAAGGAAGGAGGGAGTGAGCGAGCAAGCAAATGGGTGGGTTCAGGGGAGCCAGGGGGGAGCAGGCCTAGGCAGGGAAGCATGGCGGTGGGCAGGCAGGCGGGCGCCCCATTTCGCCGGGGGGGGCTAAGTCCCCCCGGGAAATCTCATGGGTGGCCTGAGCCCCCGAGCCCCCCCACAGTTGACACCTATGAATGTCGTTGTAGCTGGTGAAGCTGGGTAGCATACATTTGGCAGGGCTTGCTTTGGCTCCAGCTGATTCTTCCCAAGATGACGCTGTCCTGTCAGTCATATTTGTTGTAATGCCAAATGTTCATGCAGTTTGCTTTTTGAGGGGTGGAAGCTGCCATTTTTCAGGTTTCAAAACACTGGCCAAAAGACTAGTCAAACCTTTAAAATGTTTTATTTTGTATCCTGACCGCTCTGCCAAGGGAGGCATGCAGCTCATTGATGGTTTTCTCCTTTTAAAGGAGGCAAATGTTGACACCTGATTTGCAAACTCTCTTGAGTCCTCTTTTAAGGAGGTCTATGGGTTTTATGGATCATGGCTCCCTACCCATTTCAACAGTAATTGAATTTAATTTTTTTTGGTGCAGCTGGTTGGATATTTTCACCTACTAGACAACATTACCACCAAACTTTTCACAGAAGCTTCTGCATTATAACTTGCCGAGTTTTTCACACAAAGTAAATTATGTAATGTTTGGGGTTTTTCCACATATTCTACACTGAACTGTAGATTTGTGAGGGGGAAGCCTGGGTTAAATATGAGATAAGGTTTTAATCCCATGACTGTGGAGTAATCCCTGGAATGTGTGACTTAATACTAAACAGAAGAGTCCAGCTGAGCATGTGCAGAATGCCTTCACTGCTGAGGAATCACAGATATCCCCACTGGGGGAGGGGTTAAAAGTCAGGGAGCAGAACTTCCAAAGTGATTCACTGGCACTCTATAGTAAAGGTACTGCAAAAGTTGGTGTAGTACTGAACTGCTGAATTGGTGGCGTCTCTCAGAGAAGCCAAAGAAGAGTCAGCGTGAATTCCAAAGCAGTAAAGGAAGAGACAATCTGAGGTTGGCCATAGATCCTGGCACTTATGACTTCGATAGTAAAGTTGATTTATTATTGACTTATACAATATTACTGAAGATATATAGAAATGCAAGAATTTGGATGTTACAAATAAGTGTCAATATATAGTCTTTTGACAGTTGGTTTTGGTGCTTGTTTGGAATTGCAAATGAAAAGATTGGAGTTGGAAGGAACATCAATCCTCCGTCATGATAGCTAGAAGAGAACAGAGGTAAAGAGCTCTTCCCCTCCCTGGTTATGTTTCAGTTTCAGCAGGAGACACCTGTGCTGAGCAAGTGAGGGGTGAGCACTCTTTCAGCTATTGAAAACATTAGAAAATTATAGAACTAGTTTTATGGTTGCTTTCTAGTTTGATTGCAGTGCTGCTGCTGTTTTGTATGGCCCTTTTGTTGGTTTTTTTCTTTGTTGAATATTTTATTCATTGGAAACCACCAGAGTGTTGTATAGTAAATAAATAAATGCCTGAATCAGCTTCCCTGCCTGAGAGTTCAAAAGTCAAACGCTCCCAGCAAGAAGCTAAGGATTTTACTTTCCTTGTGTGTTTCCCTTCTTATGAGTTATGCTTTTTGCTAAGCGCTGGAATATGGTTTTAAGAAGTGGCCTTTTGCAGCTCAGTAGAGATACCATTAGCAACTTATAAAGACACCCTTCAGAACTCCTCTGACTTGGCAATATAATAAACCTACATTAAAATCATGTTATTCTGCACCCACTCCCCTCCTAGGAGCTGTCTGCGATAGCAAAAAGATGGAGAAACAAATTATTTTCTAACTTTAATGAACACATCCAGCAATAACAGCAAGAGATGTGGCAACAGAAATGATGAACTTGGTGAAAATATCAAGAGTCTTGTAAACACTTCAGCCTTCTGGCAGTGCCCCCACGGGGGCCGTTTACAGCCGCAAAGCTACAAGGCAGACAGCATCTAATTATGCACATTCGTATGGCTGCTACCACTTAGGTCCTTAGCCTACTCTTAATAATAATTAATTTTTACACTTACTCTGTATATCAGTTTACAATTTCTGCAGTCTGACAGACAGAATAGATGAAATTCTCAAAACATGCCTGCTTTGCTTTTTCTATTTCTTTTAGTAACAAGAGAAATACTTTCTAAAAAAAATTAAACTGTAGGCCCTTTTTGTGACATATCTATCTTCTGGAGCACCCAACTGACTGCCCTCACTTTGGTAGGGCAACATGCAACGTCTTAGCTATTTGCCCTGGTGGGGAAACTTACATGCATGTACCTGTAAGTTCCCCCAGAAGGACAAACAGTGGTTTCCCAAGTGTGGGGGGAGGCTTAACCCCCCCCCCCCTTGTATTCTGTGCTCCAGCTATGAATTGGGGTTATGCACACCAGAGCCTAGGATTGAGTTGCATGTATTGAGTTCAGGACATGGAACTTGCAAGGCATGTCTAATTGGAAGTCCTTGAGGCAGACTTAGAGAAGGCACCAGGATACAGTAATGCATAGTTCAGCCACAGGAAGAAGAAAAAAAGAGCACAGTAGGGCTTCCTGGCCCTTTTTCTCTCCTGTGACCTAAAGTGTAAGGATACATTTTCAATCAGAAATGGCACAGGGGAAGCATTAAATCCCCCATTTCTAGCACCACATGTGTCTGTGGAATCTGATCATGGATCTGCCATGTCATATATAGTTTCTCCCTTTAGTCTTCCTCCTAAAACCAGCCAGCTGAGGAAAGAGTGAAGGGGGGGGGCTGCTGTGACTATGTATTTCCTATGTATGTATTCCTTTGTATTTTCTATGTATTTCCTGTCTGTCTGCAGCAGAGGAAGAGATGAGACAGTGAGGCCTAGAGTTTCCAGTCAAGGGCCAGCAACCCCTGGGTTCTTTTGGGAGTAGGGCTAAGCTTCACACAGTGGTTATGGGAGACATCCTTGATAGGGCTGGAAAGGCAGCCTGCCAGTTCAGGGGTCCCCCCTCAACTCTGCTTCCTCCGGGGGGTGGGGTCTGGCCTCAGCACTCACCATTGAGGCAAGGGGTCTGGGGGTTAGGTGAGCATGCGCCTCCTTGCTCTCACCCTACTGGAGAAAATTGTGAGGGGTGCCTTCTTCTCAGAGCCCCTCAGGCTCTCCTTTGTGGTCTCAGGGGCTTCCACAGCCATACAATTTTATAGCAGGATCAGTGTCCTTGAGGACTGTAGGCTTGTTTTGTCGAACCCATGACTGCACCCTGGCAAGTGCTTGCTCAACTACCATCCTTTCTACAAGCTCAGTCTATCCTTCATTAGCCAGGTACATTGAATGAATGGTAGCTTCCTTGAGCTTGGCCATAAGTGAATAGGGAAGGATTACCCTTTTGTAAGATTGCCCTTTTGCTGCCAGTAGTTTATTTATCTCATACTGGTCCAATATGGCTTCCTTAACTTAGATTCTGCAACCTTCTCCTTGGCAGCACTCGTAAAGCAGCCTGGGCACCACCCAATAGACAAGGGCCCAAAATGTAGGCCCACTGAGGGATGGAACTCAGAAGCCAACTATAAGGCAACAGCTGAGTAAAGTATGTTCTCTCCTCATGCAAAGATCGATCTTACGAGAAAAATTCTAAAGAATTAGATAACTATATTATTTCTTAATGATATGATTGCCTATTGAACAACATGTTGAAGATTGAGTCTCAAGAACAATAAATCTCAAAATGACTGACTTTAACAGGGCACTGCAACTTCATTTGTTAGCAAATTGTATAATCTTACTAGTTACAACACAGAGTCCTAAGGAGTGATTTGATATTGTGACTTCCAGCTATTAAAACAGCATGGATTTAACAGCATGAGGGAAGAAGGTTAAGCAAACATCTTAGCTGTAGAGCCAATTAATAAAGCATTATAAAATAGTCAAATTGAGAGTGGGAAAGCTTGGAAATCAATTGGGTTTCATAATATCCATGTCCTTAGGAAGGATGTGAGTTTTGTGGATAAGTTAGGGGAAACTTCAAGAGCAAGCAGCACATCATGCCTGTCTATAGCTACCAGAATCAGAGTGATGGCTAGATAAAAATAGATCATTAGAAATAATTGATATCATGGCAAATAATTGATATCATGGCAAAGCAAAGGGATGATTTAGATTCATTTCTATTGCCACAGGTGATGTGCTGGTCTCAAAACAAGACAGAAGGCTTGTCAAGGCTGACCCTGCTTTGATGTGGTAACATAACCAAATTTAGGTCCAGGTAGGTTCAAGTCACTCCCTGGTAACTCACACAAAAATGAAGCAAAAAAGCCTTACTGATGAAATTCAAGAAGAGTTCTTGAAGCATTTAGTCCAGTGGAGTCATAATGCACTTAAAATAACAAAATACTCTGCGTATCCTACTTACTTATCCTACTAGAAGCAGTACTGATTCTTACAGGTGAAGCATGATGTTCCAGAGGTTTCACAGAGTATCTTCAAGTAACAAGGGTGGTGGGTGGAGGGAAGACAATAAGAAGGGGCATATTCTCTCAACTATAGTCTTTATTGTATAGATAATACCGGCCATAACCTTCTGACCTTCCCAACCAACCAAAGGACTATCTCCACGGAAATTTGTGGGGTGAGAATGAGCTCCCACACCCATACCAGATTCACATCTGAACTGTGTAAACTAACTAACAGGGTCTTGAGATGACCTTGGAAACTAACTATCAGTCTGAGGGGGGTTGGCTGCCTGCAAACAGTCAGAATGCTAGAAGATGAGGGTTTTTTGCTGAAATTTTCCTCCAAGGCAGCTTCTCTCTTGCCAAGGCAATAGTGGAGTATTCATTATGTTAGCCGAATTACTTTAATTTAAGGTTAGCAATTGGCGAAATACCAGGATCATGCCAGCTATACCAAGGTCCTGCCCCTTCCAGGAGTTCCCAGAAAATAGGCAATGAAGCTGAGTGGTTTCTTTGAATGATGCTTACTATAAAATGTTGTTCAAGAATACAAAAACTGAATCACACACACATACATACAAGATCTAGGAAACTTAGATAGAAAATAGCACTGTTGCATTAGCAGGAGTTTCATTGAGGGGTAATACTTTACCTGTCCTGGAGATAGGTGGTCCAATTCCAAAAGAAGATTGAAGGGAGGTAGAAAGGAAAAATGGGGAGCGCGATCTAAACCTGCAGATACACGCTTCTTCCTGGCTGCGCAAACCAGGGATTAAAGATGGAGGTAAGGTATTGTGATAGAAAGCTGGACGTGAGAGGATGGTAAAGAAGATAGGGGTCGAGGCGGCTAGCAATGATTTTCTGTTGTGCAAGATCTTTTATCAGGTGGCATTGGGGCGGGCTGTGCTGACCACATCCCATTGACACACCTACTAGTTGGTCCGTCCCCACTAACCCTACCATTTGTCAGTGTAATAAGGAGGAGGAGATAGGAAGGAGTGGTCAATATTGCAAATCTAGGCGCTAAGCAGGAACTGACACCTGGGCTAGCTGTTAGGATTTCTGGCACCAATCCTTTGTCTCATGATGGCTCTGGCCAGGTCACTCGATGGTCGACGATTAGTTGCCAGGTAACGTCACTTAACATAATCTCTGCAGGAACTTTGGGGGGAGGTGTGAATTGACCAGCATGAGGAGACAGAAGGACTCTTTGAAATGGAGTCCTGGTCTCCATGTCAGTGTGAACTAGGGAGGATGTTTCCTGCTGTGGGCTGGAGCCTCTCACTGCAATAGAGAGTGCATTTCGCCCTTTGCAGAATAACAACCCAAAGTTCAAACTTATGATTCTAACAGTTCATAGCAGCATATAATATGCCTTGCTGGCTTACAATTAGTCCATGCCAGGTTTCCTTTTAAACTGTACAACTTCCCTAGAAATCATAATATTTCACTGTGAAATCAAAATCCTCCCCTTCCCTTGGCAAACACTGTTCCAGTTCCACTTTCTTAGCATCCCTTCCAGGTTCAAGAGAGATGGTTGAGTTTATCAGGGAGTTGGACAGCAGTTCACATTTGAAACCCAAGGAGGCTGGTAAGCTTCTCCATACTGCTTTCTAAAGTGAAGTGGGGTGTAGCCAATCACATGATTCTTTGGTCTGGTCTGGTGAGTTTTCACACCAGAACTCTCTGTTTCTGAGGTTATCTTTTGCCATTTTGGAAAATTTCCATATGAACTTTTTTTGTGAAGTCCAGTCCTGGATGTGCCTCACAAGGAGAGTTTCTTCTCTGACACTTTTCTGTTGTGTGATGCCCTCTTATTTTGTCCTGCTTTGGCTATACTCACCCTACCCAGTTGCTTATTGGTCATCAGTTCATATTTTAGCGCTAGTCTATAAAGAGGAAGCTGGAAAACTTCTCCATACTGCTGCCCTAATCTGACTCAGCCCATTCTATCTTTCTAGTGTTCTTATTTCTCTTTAGACCTCCTGTTCCAGCTCTGTCTCACCAGTCCCCATGTCCAAACTCAGTCCTGCTTATCTTCTTCCTTCATGCCTCATTCCAGATGGCCACTGGCCCAGTCTGTAGCTGAGTTCAGACTGGCAGTTTGGCCCAATATAGGCACATTTCTCAAGTGGATTAAGAGGGCTGGTTCACACAGCCACAGCTGTCTGGCGTTCCCATGCCATACTCACCCCCTCCTGAAGTGTTTTGATCCTGCTTTTAAAAAGTACCAGGTAAAAGCTGTGGCAAGCCATTTGGGTGCACGTTGATCCCACTTCCTGGAAGTGTGGACACAAATAAGCTGCAATCAAGCAGTGCCAGTAATGTGAACCAGCTGATCCAGTATAACCGCCCATGCGTGCTGTGCGCTTGAGCACACAACCGCCCGTGGGGATGCTTCTGGCTCACGGAGTTAAAGATCCCAGCCATGGGATCCTGCCCCAATTGCTGCTGCCCCTATGCACTTATGTGCCCATGTGCCTACGTGCAGGTTGACGAAATGGACCGAAGCCGTGTGCAACTGGGGCCGCCCCACAATGCGAATGCTCCATTCCACCTCCTCCCTGGTATGGTCCTGCATCAGTCCATGCAGTGTGACCAGAAAGCCCTGTGACAACTTGGCCCAAGTCTTTTTGCTCCACTTCCCTTGCACTTCAGTCTGCCAGTCTGTCCTCTACGGTTATGATTTTTAAGTCTGTTAATCTTATTGGCTAGCTATGTCTCTCTAAAGAGGTTCCCATCCTGGCTCCTTTAATTTACAATATGTTCCATAGAAGCTAACAACACTCAGTAATATAAAAGCCTGGGAAGGCAGAAAGAAGGGTTTGCTACAAAATATATTTCCCCTCTTATTCATGAAAGCCACAATTCATACCTGTGATTGCTCAGTGCCTTCCTTGCTAGATGGACTGGATCATTAAATACTCTTTAGCAATAAGCAAGGCTAAAGTAGTGTTCTAAGTATGGCTTCTGAAATGAGAAAAATACATGGCCTGGATTTCATTAAAAAAATTGAAGCAGGGCTCTTGTGTGCAATTTTGCTACTATATTATACTGTTTATCAGCAATCAGTACTAGGCATCTACTGAATATGCACATCAACATGTTTTGCAACCAAAATGTAACTTTAAAGTTTTGTCACAGTATTCTGCAGGGACAAGCTATACTATGATTTTGGTAGACGTGGACCTAGAGAAGTCTTATTTCAGCCCCAGACTCACAGGGTGCTCTTAAACATGTCACCCTTGGTCCCTTAAGACAGAAATAGTTATCTATCTGTGAGGCAAAGCACTCCTGATTTCTCTCAAAGGGTTAATGTGAATACTAACAGGTTTATTCCATCTTGCAGGTGTTAGCAACTGGGCCTCTCTGCCTACATGGTCCTTAGGATCTTCAAGGCTAGAGTTAGGAATGTGATAATTGGCTTTTCTGGAGAACCTGTGGCCCACCAGATGGGAGAGGGAATCAGGAGTGATGATGTAGTCTTCTAGAGGGTTCTAGTGAAAATGTGTCCTGATTGGATTGTTACCATCATCTGATGCCAGTTGGCTCAAGACTATAATTGAACTAAGAGTCTGAGTGAAGGAGGCTAACTTTGGGGATTTTTGGTGAGTTGAGGCTATGTACCATGATGTGCTCACATTGCAATGCATGGCTATGTAGAGAAAGCGTAAGCCATTGCCTCCACCTTTTGGAATTTTAAGATTGTGCTATCTAATGCAAGGTATAAATGTGTTAGATAGTAAAAGTTAGCTTTTCTTGTTTTCTTCTGCTGCAATATTTTTAGAGTGCTGTGTTGCCTAGAAACAAAAACTATTTCTGAAAGTATTTAATAAACTTCATATATGTTTACAAATGACTGGTTCCTTGTGTACTCTGCCCTGGGAACCCATGGGGTTCTGGCTTGGACTCCTTGACACTATCTCCTATGGCTGTTTAGTGTTCAAGAAAATGAAGTTGTGAGGTAATATGCAAGTTAAAAGTGTTAGATAAGTGGTTAACAATCATGAAGACAGATGAATGTGTGGGCTTCAGTTACTCATATTGCACTTGTCAGTTTGCCAGTAGGGTTATTGCTATGTATAACTTCTCTAGTTTTTAAATTTGGGAAATGTACATAGTCCAGAATTACTTTGTGAAAAAAACTCGAATGCAATTCATGCTTAAGACAATCAAATGTTACTGCCACCATGTGGAGGTTAGTAGAAACAATTCTTTGTGGTGGCAGCTCCAAGCAGGTGCTTCAGACCTGAAATCTACTCAGCAGTTCAATCCCCCTAACTACAAGGGGAATCTTCATGCTGGTGTCAGTCTTTATTGGCATCTATTACTACAGGCATAGGAATTCTTCGTGTCATCAAAGTGAATCATGTGGCAGAATTTTGACCCCACTATTCTCGCAGAGACTTTCCAGACCAACAGAGTGAAACAAAGTGCTTGAAGTCCTACCTGAGTTTCTTTATGGGTAGGGGACAGTTCCTGGATGTCAACTTGGCCGACATTTTACTAGATCATTGGAAAACATGTAAGCTATCTCAACAGCGTTTGTCGAATTTCTCAGCTGCTAGTCCATACACAGCTGATAGCAGCTAGACTTAGGGGGAAAGTCAGGATTCCTAGACTTTATACAACCAACAGTTCAGAATCATATTTATATTTCAAGACTACATTTGCCTCTTCATAAGATTAAATTCATGCGTTTACAATAGGATGTAGCTTATTAGTGTAGGCAAAAGATCTTGAAATCCTCAGAAGGATGGTGCTATATGTGTGAATTAGTGTGAAAATTTAACAGCACAGCCAATAGTATTTTTAATTATGCATTTACAAGATAAATCTTGTGCAAAACAGAAGCAAGCCCTTTTGTGCTTGAACTCAGTTAATCCCCTAACTACTAGGTTTTCTAATAGTATTCCATATGACTCAGCAGGGGGATATCACATGGTATAACAATGAACTGAGAAGCTTTCCAATAAAGCAGATATTTATATAGGGGTGGTGGGGGGGGAGAGTTATTCTTCTTGTTAATATGAAACATTCTCCCAATGTTTTGCAGTTCTTTGCAGACTGAACTACTTTTTCTATATTCACTATTTTAAAAAGTTCTTTCCTGAACTACTAGTTTTTGTTCAGTTATTATTCCTTGGCAAAGCACTGGAAGAGTTAGAATTTATTTGGAAGGAATGCTGTGGGAGGGGAAGATTAAAAGGCGTACTGAATGCATTCAATTTCTCCAGCTTGGGGAGATTTTGTACCTTTCTTGATGCTGGTGGCCAGCTGAGATTAGTGCATTCCACTTCCTGGACTCCACATAAGACTCAGAGCTAAAGAAAATTAAAATAAAGGTCATTGGATTTGGTTTCATTTCTTTCACTAAAATATCCTGCCCATACGTTTGCTTTTTTCTGCTGTGATCTGTTCTTATTTGTGTGGACTATACATATAATAATCAGCTTTTATTTGAGTTCTGTTATTAACCCTGGTGTAGGTTCACTCTGGCATGCAACTAAGGTAGAAAATAGAACAAAATTTGAGTAAAGCAGCACCTTTAAGACTAACAAAGTTTTATTCAAGGCATAAGCTTCCCTATGCACACACACAATTCAGCTGCTAGTCCATACACAGCTGATAGCAGCTAGACTTAGGGGGAAAGTCAGGATTCCTAGACTTTATACAACCAACAGTTCAGAATCATATTTATATTTCATTGAAATGGAAGTTACCAGTCCATTGAAATGGAAGTTACATTGAAATGGAAGTCACCAGTCCATACCTATAGTCATAGGGTAAGCAGCAGATTAACATACAAATTAAAGGTAAAAGTTTCCCTTGCTTGAAAGCCAGTTGAATCGGACTCTAGGGGGCAGTGCTCATCTCCATTTCCAAGCTGAAGAGCCAGCACTGTCCAAAGACTTTTCCATGGTCATGTGGCCAGCATGACTAAACGCTGAGGTGCACAGAATGCTGTTACCTTCCCACTGAAGCAGTACCTATTTATCTACTTGCAATTTTTGGCTTTCGAACTGCTAGGCTGACAGGAGCTGGGGCCAGAGATGAGAACTCACTCCATCATGTGGCATTAGAGTCTCGAACTGCCGAGCTACTGACCTTCTGGTCTGCAGCTCAGCATCTTAACTTCTGAGCCACCATGGCCCCTTTTAGCATACAAATTAGCAAGGACCAAACAGGAATAACAAGCTTAGTTTATATGGTCACCATTTCTTTGGATTTAATTCTGGGAGTAAAAAAAAAGAATTGGAGATTGATGTGAAAATGTACCCTTCTTAACTGTGGAATGCTGAGAGTAATTAACTGGGACCCGATTGAATAAAACTTTGGTGGACATAAAGGTGCCACTGGACTTAAATTTTGTTCTGTTGCTTCAGACCAACACGGTTACCCACCTAAATCTAAGGTAGAAAATGTTAGACATGACCTTCACTTGTAATTTTTAAGTGTTCTTTGAGTTACATTGTATTTGTGTCACACATGAGTGCATCAATAAAACAATGACACTGAATTAAACATTTTGTTTTTTAAAATCGAGAACGTAACAAAAGGGGAAAAAATAAAGGGGAAATGGTTTAAGCTATATAACAGAGAGTAAAGGTAATCTTTCCTGGTATTTTCATGTCATTATGGCAAGGATATCCAACTCTTTTCTCCATACAGTGCTCTGCATACTGCAAATAACTTTTTGACACACAGCCTTACCGCTGAATAGGTGACCAGGTTCTGTAATAAGTCTCCAGGTAGCTATTGTCTGAAGCATTACATATAAATCCCAAAGAGCTATGAAATGAAGTGTGGAATTAGTCTCTCTCACACAATTTTTTGTTTGTTTGTTTTTCCCTTTGAAGTGAAACTGTGGGCAAATTTTCTAACAGACCATGATTACAATTTTCCAGGGCCACTAGTAGCCAGATAAATTTGTTTCATGGGCATCAAATCCAGCCTGTGCTGTCAATTTAATGTATCTTGGCTAGTTAATAGCACAGAACACCAAGCCATGTCTCTAAAATATACATGTCCCCTATAGCAGCGTCACAGAACATATCATAAGGAAAGCTGGAATAGATTTAGAGGAAGTTGGAGTGAAAATTGGTGGAAGGAACATGTTTGAAATATGCAGGTGATACCACATTACTGGCAGAAAATAGTGAAGACTTTAAATGACTCCTGGTGAAAGTTAAAGCAGAAAGTCCCAAAGCAGGATTACAGCTGAACATCAAGAAGAAAAAAGTAGTGACTGTTGGTGAATTACACAACTTTAAGGTTGACAATGAAGAAATGGAAATTGTTCGAGATTTTCTATTCCTGGACTCCATCATCAACCAAAAGAAGAAGAGAAGAGATTGGATTTATACCCTGGCCTTCTCTCACTTGGAGTCTCAGAGCGACTTACAAACTCCTTTTCCCTTCCCCTCCCCACAACAGACACCCTGTGAGGTAGGTGAGGATGAGAGAGCTCTTTCCCAAGCTGTCCTTGAGAGAACAGCTGGTACAGAGCTATGGCTTGCCCAAGGTCATCCAGCCAGGTGCAAGTGGAGGAGTGGGGAATCAAACCCGGTTCTCCCAGATTAGAGTCCGCACACTTAACCACTACACCAAACTGGCTCTCAAAAGGCAGACTGCAACCAAGAAATCAGAAGGAGACTGAGAAGGGCAGCCATGAAGGAGCTAGAACACATTCTTTGGTATAAGGATTTGTCACTGGCAACGAAGATCAAGATAATGCTGTCAAGGCAGAATATGGAGAAACAAAATGGCTTCTAATTGGCAAAGGTGTCAGGCAAGGATGCATTTCATTTTCCTATCAATGCGTAGAACATATAAAGAAATCTGGATTAGATTTAGATGCATATGGAGTGAAAATTGGTGGAAGAAGCATTAACAGTTTAAGATATGCAGACAACACCACATTACTGGCAGACAATAGTAAAGGCTTGAAATGACTACTGATGAAGGTTAAAGCAGAAAGTGCTCAAACAGGTTTACAGCTGAACATCAAGAAGGCAACTAGGGAATTACATAACTTTAAGGATAATGATGAAGAAATGTAAATTGTTCAACCAAAACAGACTGCAACCAAGAGATCAGAAGATTGGGATTGGGAAGGAGCTAGAAAACATTCTTAAACTAAACCCCAGACAAGTTTCTGAATTCATTAATACCATTTGAAAACCTTGTCTCTACAACATGAAAACTAAACTCCCATATTGCTATAACAGCCATATTGATGAAAGATACCCAATAGGTTGTAAATCAAATTCTCTTCTAGTGAGAGATAGTGGATTGATATGTTCTATTTCTGCAGAGAAGACAAGCCACTTGTAGTGACAGCTAACATTGCCTACCACTCATTTTTGTTGACAGACAACATCCCTGTAGAATCACCATGATCCATGCTCCTTCAGCCCATAAGCTATCTGCTGAGATTTCCAAACAAGAGTTTTAGTAATTAATTCCCCAGACATCATGTAGTAACAAATAGTCAATACTGTTCTGGGCTGGATTTAAATTGGGGTCCTAGACACAAGTAATGGTATAACTTATTACTAGTATTTTTGAATCATTTGTTCCTTTAATATATCAAATCTAAAATTTCCTATTTATTGTCTTCAAATATCCTTGTCTATTATCTTCCTTGGAAAACAGATGGGATTGTCATGCCCTGCACTGTTTAATGGTGTTGCAAAAGGAGTAAATACCATTTGGGGATAAATTAGCACCAAAACTGCATCCGTGTAATGGTAAGAAAACAATGACGCCATTCTCTTCGATCTTGGTTATGCCTCTCTTGGACACTCATGTTCAATTTTAGTGGTCACAATTAAGAAAGAGCAAGGAACTGAGGAAATGGATCATTTGAAATTTTAAGATGGATGTTACTGCTTGTATTCTTGGAAACCCATAGCAGATTTTTGATTCAGAGTTCATCCAACCGCACAGGACTTGAGCTTCAAACATCAAAAGGCAAATAGAGATTTGGTTTAATCACTAGTAGCCCTCAATGGCTATCTAGGATGCCACTTTGCAGGGGGCAACATCAAGCCACCAAAAAGCTCTTATTTAATAGCTTTGGAGTGGAAAGTTTATCTTTCAGTTGCCACCAGACTTCTTTTTTTGGTCTTGTTTCCACCCTGTGTGTACCAGCTGCTGACATATGCTGAATTCGTACCTGTTTGTGGCTGTCTGCCAACTGAATAATTGACATAATATATCACCTCTTTCTTAAAAACTAGACCCTATGCTAAAATTTGAAAATATTAACATTTGGTGGAGTATTTTCTCTGTAAATTATTTAAGAGTATGTTATAGGCCCACTAAAAGTAGAAATAAATAGTGATAGGTGAATTTTCATACCCTAAAATCGTATTTGAACTGCTAATGGTGAGTTTTATCTGTGAGGAATTTCAAAAACCTTTGAGGCATGTGGATCTCAGTGTTTGAGAACTGCACTGCGGGGACAAGAAGTTTGTTACATAAGCAAGTATGTAATACTCCCTTTTCCTTTCTCATACATTGTACATCATGGTGCCCTGGACCGACATGGCACACAAGATTTTAAACTGGTTGGTTAGGTTATTGTCAGGGTTGCCAGCCTCCAGGTGGGGCCTGGGGATCTCCAGCTTTTACAACTGATCCCCAGCTGACAGAGATCAGCTCCTCCAGAGAAAATGGCTGCTTTGAAGGGTGGACTCTATGGCATTGTACCATGCTGAGGCCCCTCCCCTCCCCAAATCCCACCTTCTCCTGGCTCCACCCCCAAAGTCCCCAGGTATTTTCCAACCTGGACTTGGCAACCCTAGTTACTGTTCAAAGGAAAAGGTTGTTTTCCAAAACAACTCTGCAAAAAGACATTGTTCTCTAATCCTGGTATATTTACTTTCCTTGGAGTATGCAAGACTTACCTGGGCTTCCCAAGTAAATTGCTGGTCCTGTACATAGAGCTGGGACATTATTCTGTGAGTTACAGAGCTAGTTAAAAAAATAATCTCAAGTCTGTTTTAGCATTCAGGAAGAATATGAGGGGCTATGGTTTAAAGTATCTGCTTTGTATGCAGAAAGTCCCAGGTTCAATCCCCAGCATTTCCAGCTGGAAAAGGATTAGGTACTTGGTCATGTGCAAGACCTCTGCCTGAGACCCTGGAGTTCTACTTCCAGTCAGAGTAGACAATACTAACCTTCATAAACCAATGAGCTGACTTAGTATAAGGCAGTTTATTGCATGTTTGCCTGGGCAGCTGTGATAGGCATGGGTCTAATATAGGTGGACACAGTGGCTTTTTTGGGATGGTCTTAGGGTTAGAACAAATAAATATGCATGACTAATTGACTCTATACATACAACTCGGTATGTTTTGTGTCTGTATTTACCTTAATATTTCAGACATGTTATAATTTCACTAGAACGTCTATGTTTCTATACATAGTATGCATTTCTATACATAGTATATACATAGTATGCATGCCAAAGGCACAAATCCATTTGTTTTAAAACCAGGGTGATTTTAACTTGTGATCAGCTAAAAAGGTAAAGTGTGTGCATTTCTAGCGTATCAGCTCAACAACAAAACAGGACAGGTCTCGCCATAACCTTACTACAAATGAATTAATGTAACAGCACAGACCGATAATAGCTTTTCTTGCAACAGAGAAGTTGAAGAACAGGTGACTGTTCTCCATTAACTTTATTGGAAGGGCTACTGAACCTTCCCACATTCTCCTGTCATTTCAAACTGTGGCTCCTTGGTGGTTATATGTGTGTCCTGAGTAAAGCTTCCATCAGTGTGCCTAGTCTTTCTGTGCACTGAATATTATCTTGGATTAGCAATATCTCCCAAACTGTGGCAGACTGTAGTGGTACTCCTACTGGCTCATGTTCAGAGCAGTTTGTTGAGCTCTTCTCTGTCCTTTGTTAAGAACCTTTGGGATTCATCCTTGCCATTTCCCATTTATGCTGATTATGAGGTTTTACAATGGGTTGACTTTGATATGGAATTTGGTACAAGCAACACCAAAGAAGTCATGGATGGATAGATATTCTCTGCAATCAGATCTGAAATACACTGAACTCAGCTACCTCTAATGGGAACAGAAAAGGGCAAAGCAGCTTGAACTATTTAGACTTCAACACTTCTATTCCCTTCACTAGTCTAACTCCATGTTCTGAGTACCTAGTAGCAGATTAACTATATATATAATTACAGCTTCTTTTAATTCCTTTAAAATAATCTGATGAGAGTGAACTCAAATCTTACCAGTTCTTACAAACTGCATTGCATCTCTCTTTATTATACCATATAGACAGCATGCTGGAGCCGCTTTTAATTGCCACGCATGGATGCGGAGTTTTTTACGCAGGATAATCACGATCACACAGGAGTGTATGTTGGGGGTTTTGTTTTTCCCCCCTAAGTTTGCACATGCGCACAAGCACTCATCTGGAGCTACAACCTTGTGCATGTGCAAAAGCAGTAGAGCAAATCCTCTCACAGTTCCACAAGCACTGTGATTTCACTGCTGTGACAGAACATGTCCCTTCAAACTTTTTGCCTGAAACTGGCCTCCTTGGGATCCCAAACTCAAAATTAGTGGCCATTTAAAAAAAATTGTTGCAGAGGTGGAGGACCGCTTATGTGCGTATCGCCGATGCAAAAATAAAAATGGCAGGCGAAAAGCAGAAGCCAGAGGCTTTTGTTGCGTGTGTGTGTAAAGACTCGGAAGTGGCTCGATGACAGTGGAGCGCTCACACTGGGGAAACTGCGCTTTCAACTGGGAGAGCTGAGAAAACACTACTAGGGACCTGGTATCAAATTACTATGCTTAGTTCTGGAATTTGCTCCGGTAAGCAAGGGCTGAGGACGGGAGGCAGCTGTTGCTGTCTGAACGTGCACATGTGATCTGTTTTCGAAGTGTGTTGAAGCTGGATCAAACAGCACATCACACGTGCAGATTTGAACCGGCTGGTAATGCTTCGAGCCAGCTCAAATATGCTTGTTCACACAGCCACAGCTGGCTCCCATCCCCAGCTGTCACCTACCAGACCAAATGCCGTCTCAAACCATCACATTTCAGAGACCAGGTCCTCTGGAGGTCTCAGCTGTCCTCTTCCAGCTCCAGCCGCCTTTTCCCTGTCTAAACACGGAGCCGTTGCCGAGCCACTTCCGAGTCTTAAAGGCCCCCCACAGAAGCCTCTGGCTTCCGCTTTTTGGCCGCCATTTTTTTTTACTGTCGGCGAGATTCGTATGAGCGCTTATACAGCTCCCCCCCCACTATTTTTTTTAAAAAAGGACACTAATTCTCCGTTCAGGATGCCACGTAGACCAGTTTCGGGGTAGAAGTTTAAAGGGACATATTCTCTCAGGGCAAGGAAGTCACGGAGCTTGGGTGATTCTATTTTTGGGTGATTGCTCATGCGCATGCACAAGCAGCGAAAAAAAATAAAATAAAAAGGGACCAGATACACACTCCTGTGTAGACGCTGGGGAGCCACCTGAGTGTGCTTCGAGCTGGGGTGAGTGTGATCGCGATGGGGCATTTTGAGCCGGCTCCAGCACACCATCTGAACGCACCCATAGAGTAAAAAGTCTCAAGAAATTAAGGTCTTCCACTTCGTAATGTCCCAAGAAGATAGATCAAAATGGGTAGCCATGTTATTCTGTCTGTAGCAGTAGAAAATTTTGTTAGTCTTTAAGGTGCTACTGGACTCTTGTTCTGTTATAATGTCCCAAAAGATTGTGTGCACTCAATAATATCTAAGAGTGGTTTTTACATAGTATATTCCCCTACATTCCAAACAAAACTTTCAGGTGTGGGTTACTGAAGAGGGAAACACATTATAGGCATCTATAAGTCAATGTTAGAAATCCAAGCCATGATGGGGGAGCTGGAGGGTTTGGTGTTCAATGACAATTTAGATATAGTAGGTATCTCAGAAACATGGTAGAATGGGGGAAATCTATGGGATACAGTCATTCTTGGGTATAAGCTCTATAGGCAGGACAGGAAGGAAAGGGATAGTAGTGGAGTTGTGTTGTTTATCAAAAAGGGCATAGAATCAAATAAGTTAGAAAACATCAGGGGAATTAACTTCCCAACAGAAGCTATATGGGTGGCAACACTGGGCCCTAAGGGTTCTTTAAAAGTTGGGGTGTACTATTACCCAGCTGATCAAATCCTTGAGGCTGATCTTGAGGTGGAGAAGGAAATAAGGGAGGTGTGACTAAAGCAGATGATGTTATTATACTGGGAGACTTCACCTATTCTCACATTGACTGGGTAAACATGTGCTCGAGTTATGCTATAGAAATGAGATTCCTAGACATTATAAATGACTGTGCACTGGAACAGAGCCATCCAAAGGGGTAGTGATCTTGGACTTGGTTCTAAGTAAATCTTGAGGCCTGGTGAGAAAGGTAAAGGTTGTTACACCAACTGGGAACAGTGACCACAATGCTATTATGTTCAGCATTTGGATAAATGGAAAGTTGCCCCTAAAGTCCAAAATGGTAACATTTGATTTCAAAAGAAAGAATTTTACAAAAATGAGGGGAACAGTAGAAATGAAGCTAAAAGGGAAACACGAGAGTCAAATCCCTAGTATGCTTGGAAGCTATTTAAAACCACACTAACTGAAGCCCAAGTAGAATGCATTCTACAGGTTAGGAAAGGCATTGCCAAGTCTAAAAGAAGGCCTCTGTGGTTAACAATGCAAGTCAAATAAGCTATAAAAAGCAAAGAGGCGTCTTTGAAAAAGTGGAAGATCTGCCCCAATGAATGGAACAAGAGGGACCACAGGCTCTAGCAAAAGAAGTGTAAGTCAATCATTAGGCATGCAAAAAAGAGATTTTGAGAAGCAGGTTGCTAAAAGCATAATAAACATTTTAAATAATATATCTGGTGGAGGAAACCAGCCAGAGAAGCAGTGAGGCCTTTGGATGACAAAGGAATAAAGGGATTGCTAGAGGAATGGGGAGATGGCAGAGAAATTCAATGACATTTTTGATTCTGGGTTTAGTGTTGAAAGTGTGGGGCATGTACCCATACCACAGTCCCTGTTTTCAGGAAGGGAGTCTGAAGAACTGAGCGAAATTGAGGTGACCAGAGATGAAGTTCTAGACCTACTGGGGAAGTTAAAAACTGATAAGTCTCCAGGTCCTGATGACATACACCCAAGAGTTCTTAAGGGACTCAGATATGAGATCGTTGATCTATTAACCCATATATGTAACCTATCACTAAATTCAGCCACTGTACCAGAAGACTGGAGAGAAGCAAATGTGACACTAGTTTTTAAAAAGGAATCCAAAGGGGAACCAGCAAATTACAGGCCAGTCAGCCTAACATTTGCCCCAGGCAAATTGGTAGAAACTGTAATCAAAGATAGACTTGTTAAAGGGACAAAGCTTGCTGAGGGGAAATTAGCATGGCTTCCGCAAAGGGAAATCCTGCCTCACCAACCTTTTGGAGTTCTTTGAGAAAGTGAACAAGCATGTAGACAACGGTGACCTAGTAAACATTACATACCTGGACTTTCAAAAGGCTTTTGACAAGGTACCTCAACAAAGACTCCTGAGTAAACCTAGCATTCATGGGATAAGAGGACTAGTTCTCTTATGGATTAAAAACTGATTAAATGACAGGAAATAAAGAGTAGGAATCAATGGACAGTTCTCACAATGAAGGGAAGTAAGCAGTGGGGTCCCACAAGGATTGGTATGGGGCTGGTACTGTTCAATTTATTCATCAGTGATCTAGAATAAGGGGTGAGTAGTGTAGTGGCCAAGTTTGCAGATGACACAAAATTATTTAGGATGGTGAAAACCAAGGCTGACTGTGAAGAGCTCCAAGAGGACCTCCACAAACTGGGTGAGTGGGTGACTTTGCAACAAAGTTCAGTTTTGGTAAGTGTTCCGTTTTGGTAAGTGTAAAGTGATTTCCATTTCATTGTATCAGAAGAAATGTGCATGCACACAAAAGCGCATACCTTGAATAAAACTTTGTTGGTCTTAAAGGTGCCACTGGACTCAAAGTTCGTTCTGCTGCTTCAGACCAACATAGCTACCCACCTGGATCTATCTCCACATTCAGAGGCACTAATCCTCTGAATCCCAGAGCCAGGAGGCAACATCAGGGAAAGGCCTCGGCCTCTATGCCCTGTTGGCTGTCCAGAGGAACTGGTTGGCCACTGTGTGAGACAGGATGCTGGACTAGATGGACAATTGGTCTGATCCAGCAGGACTCTTCTTATATTCTTATGTACACTTTTAACACTGAAACCTTCTTTGAAGCTTTTGAACATAATTTGTATACATGTAAACATTAAGGCTTGAGATAGAAAGCAGAAGGATGCCAATTTTAACATGGATGAATATCTAACCAAGGAAATGTATACATTTCTGTTACAGACACTGGAATTGGAAACTCATTCTATATATATGAAAGCCCTAGTGTATTGGCACTTTCCAGCTCTCCCATTGGCTGTGCTATGCACTCTATCAGCCATTGGCCCATCAACCACCACTCAAGAGTACTCGTGTGCCATTGGCTGGGTGTTGTGTCTGCTTCTCTCTCCTGCCCATTGCCAGCTTGGCCACTCTTCCCTGTCAGAATAAACTGCCAAAAACAGCTGTCTCTCCTGATGAAGACGCTTCTCCTGCTTGGCTCCTCCATGGTTAGCTGGCTACTGACGTGAGCCACTGGATGCCAAACTATTCTCCTCTTCTGCTGTGGGGCACACTTTCCCCTCAGTGGCTGTTGCTAAGCAACCAAGTTTTGTTCTATCAGTAAAAAAGGCAGTGCCAGGAGGCCCTTTCCAGGCCTACTTTGGCCTTTGTGAGGAACTTATTGGGGCCAGTCCTGAATAGGATTGCCAGCTCCAGGTTGGGAAATTCCTGGATATTTTGTGGTGGAGTCTACAGAAGCCTGAGTGTCCTGGCACAGAGTTGGGGAGGGGAGAGGCCTCAGCTGAATAGAATGCCACAGAGTCCATCCTCCAAAGCAGTTATTTTCTCCAGGGGGAGAGAGATCTGTTGTCTGAAGTTCAGTTGTGATACCAGGTGATTTTCAGGCTCCACCTGGAGGTTGGCTACTATAGGCCTGGCAGCACCCTCTGGGTGACTTGATGACACCTGACTGGCATGATTTTAACTAGGCCTGGTTGCTTGCTCCTGTTCACCAGCAGCAGTCCCCCTAGGACAGCCAGTGTGGCATAGCAGTTTGCACTTCAGACCAGGGTCTGCCGGATCCAGGTTCTTGCTGTAGAAGCTGAGTGGGTGATTTTGGACCAGTCATGGACTTTCAGCCTAACCTACCTTACAGGATTGTTGTGCAGATGGAAAGGGGGAGAGGAAAATGATGTAAGCTGCTTTGGTTCCCACTGGGGAGAAAGACTGTACTTTTCCTAGGTAGAGGCTGCAGGGATGGGGGAGGAGATGGAAACCTGAAGTCAGAGGGACAGATAACAGTATATTGATGGTTGGCTGGGTAGGGTTGCCAACTTCATGTTGGGAAATTCCTGGAGATTTGAGGGGTAGAGCCTACAGAAGGTGGGATTTGGAGAGGGGTGGGACCTCAGACATGTACAATGCCATAGACTCCACCCTCCAAACCAGCCATTTCCTCCTGGGGAACCATTGCTGCCAATCTCCAGTTGAGAGCTGGAGATCACTTAGAATTACAACTGCTCTTCAGATGGCAAAGATCAGTTCCCCTGGAGAAAATGGTGGACTTTGTGCTGCCACAGCAAATTGATGCTGAGTGCCCAAGGTCAGGGCACCCACCCAGAGCCTCTTTCTAGAGCCTGTTGTATTTATTTCCACAACGGACCTTATTCTTAGTATGTAATAATGTCCAGATCCTTCCAGATCCTCCTTAATGTTGCTTCTGTGTGTTATCTCTGTGAATCATTGGCCCTCTACAGTTGGTGCATGCTGGGAAATACAAGCTCTCATTGCCAGAAGGAAGAAGTAGATACTCATCCAGTTAGCACCTGTTTTCCTCTCTAACCTCACTATGCATTAGACCACAATGGTCCTTTCTGCATTTGCCTGCCACTTCCGATTTTCTCAGTGTTCAAGTCGAGGCAATTTAAGTCCACAGCAAAACAGCATTGAAATAACCCAGGGCAACAGCAGACGGAAACCTGGCTGACCACTGAAGGGAAGCAATGTAATGCAGAATGGGGAAAAAAACAGAATAAAAAGAAGGTTGAGCTCGATTTTAGTGCAGAATGGGGGGAAAAAAACCTGGATTAAAAAGAAGGTTGAATTCAATTTAATGTAGAATTGCTGGGAGGACACTGCAGTGAACATGGATTAAAAGGAGAGTGCAGAAAGGGCCAATGATAGCACAGTTTTTCTTGGCCATTACATCGATGTGTCAAGTAACTCCTAGCCACTCCTTAAATATCTCTCAAGGGGTTGTTATGAGTTCTGGAAGAAGCTATGTGAATGATTTGTTTTACGGTGATCAAATTTTCAAATTGTAAAAGCATCACATCAGTTTGGGGACTGCGATGTGCAGCATATTCTTATGCTATTGCCGCCAATGCACCTTTTTAGTAATGCAATTGCTGCTGAAAACACTGTGATGCCATGGTGTATTGTAGCTGGGCATCTTAGCTAGTTTAGCTCTGGAAGAACTGAGCTCTAGAAATGACATTTATCAAGAAGCTTAGTGCAGCCAAGTGATAAATGGGGCAGGCCAGGAACAGATCAAAGAGTCTCCCATTCAAAGAGGCAGGCAAGGAATGGCATGCTAAGTAAGTGCATGGCAAGTCGTGTGTGAAAAACGATCTCTCCTACAAGAATTCCACTGGTGACAGATAATCAGAAATTTAAATGGTATTCCCACCTTCAGAAAGTGCCTTAAATAACAGGGCTGTGTGAAACCATTTGTATTTAAAGCAGAGGCTGAATAATTTATTACTGAGCAGAATGCATGGCACCAGGCAAACAAATGACTAAATCCCAGTGCAGTCTATCTTGTGCAGTTGCCACACTAATTACAGATCAATTACTTACCAGTTGTTTGCAACCTTATCAAAGAATAGTAAATTTACTGAGAGCAGAATGTGATAAGATGACTTTTCATTATTACAGTAGATTTGTTGAAACAGCTCTGACACTGAGATTAATAAGAGCTTTCCCAGAGGTAATGCAATCAGTATGCAGAGAGTAAAAATTCTAAAAGCTGAAAATTTGAACCTGGGCACCATCATAAAAGGCCTTGCTTGCATTAATCATTTTTGTGGAAGGGTCCTTAACACAGAAGAGTGGGGTGAGAGTGAAGTCTGATAAGGTGAAATATTACTACAGGGATTATACATATATATCCATTTCAGTTTCCAGGGAGGAAGAGCAGTGGATGATTTTTTTTTTTACAAGGGCCTTTTCAAGCGTAAGCAATTTTGATATAGCTCACTTTGGACATTATAAGGGTATTCCAGGCATGAGAGCTCCTCATTTTCCTTTTCAAGACATTTAATATAGAACTGGGTAGCAGAGAACAGTAATTGGGTAAGTGCGGCTTCTTTGTGTATGTGCAGCAGCCCTTTGCTTTTGCCATGAAGGTGGTGCTTAACGTCAAACCTCCACATTAAAGAGCAGTACACTTCTGAACACTGGATGACAGAGACAAGCAGGAGAGCACTGCTTGTTACCCTCCAGCTCAGGTTGTAAGGTCCACAAAAGCATTTGACTTGTTACTTTTAGACAACAAATGTTGGACTAGATAGATCTTTGGTCCAATCTGATGCATCTCTCCTCTATTGTACATACTGGTTATATGGATATAATGCAGGGGATATTCATGGTGTGTAGAATTGTTAGCTCAACTGGAAAAAATGCTCTGATCTCTTCTTGTGCCTTTCAACAGCAGAAGCCCACAGTTAGCATAGCACTATCAATGGTTTTACCTCCCGATCAGGCTGCTATGAGAGACCACAGGAGCAGGCAAACCTACTGACATGTAAACAGACGCAATGAAGTTTGCAAAGATCAGGTAACCAAAATGAGGCCACTGAAGACCTGTGTAACAGGAAAAAAAGATGTCTTCTGTGCTACACCAAAAGTAATCAGCTGGGTTGCAAAAACATACATTTCTTGGAAAAGAACATTTGAAACAGGAAATGACTGGTAGGAACTGGAACATCTTTTATGAACTGCATATATATTCATAGTCCAATTTACCTAAAGGGTCAATTATCCTTAGAGTGAGCACCAGGATCACTGTTCTCTTGTACCCCAAATTAAGACATTCTTAAAGGCTATATAAAATCATGAAGGAGGGAGGGGGGACAAGAAACTGCCAACAAGCATACTCCCTATGTACTTCAAAAGCTAACAGGTGGCTAAACTGAAAAGTTCATGCAATGGAAGCCTGACTGGAGCAAGGATGGAAAATAATGAATTCTGGCTCCCCCAAAGGCATCCTCTGGGGGGGGGGGGCAACTTTGCCTCCTTGAAAGGAGGAGAGAGAGGCTGGCTGCCTTTGCAGCCGGGTCCTTGAGTGGGCACAGCCAGCACCATGTTAACGGCTGGCCCCAGCCACTCCTCTTCAGTCTTCGCCTCATGCTTAGAGGAGACGGTGCGTGAGGCAAGGGGAGAGCAGTTGTAGGCTTTGGGGTCTTGTATGGAGGACTCACTGTGGCGCTAGGAGGATTGTGGTGGCAGCAAAATCGCGGCGGCAGTGAGATCGTGACAGTGGGAGGTGGCAAGAGGATTGCGGCGGCGGTGGCTGCAGTGGGATGAGCTGGGTGGCGGCAGCATCATGTGGATCCTGGAGGTGGCTGTTGCGGCTGCAATGGGGGGGCTTTTTGTTTCAGGTAGAGGGGTGGGGGCACCTGAGTGTTAGTTGAGTGGGGCTAGGGAGGTCGGGCCTATTAGCTGTGGATGAGGGGTGTTTTTTGCCTACCCTGCACTGCATTCAGTGGATTATGGAACTGGCAGGGGTGGTGCCGGTGGTTAAATTGTCACTTTATGGTAGGGCTGAGTTTGGTATTAGAAAATCTGTTGCGGCTTGGTAAGCACCTATCAGCAACCCAGGGCAGAGGGGTCTGTCAGGATCATCACTCTGGCTGTGCAGCCAGGGATGTGGAGGGCAGACTGCCTTTTGGATTGCCTTGGTGGAGCCTCTACACAGGCTGTGTGGCTGTGGTGGGGGGTCGTCATGGCATATTCCATGGCTGGGCTGCCCTGTTTTGAGCCGTTTACAGTGGGCTTCATCTTGGGGGCCAGGTGCATTGCCCATATGATGGCAAGGGTGGGGTTTGGATGAACCCAGGCCTTGACCATGCCGCTGCATACTGCTTGCCCTTGCCATTGTTTTAGTTAATAAAGTGGCCTTTATTTTCCCAACTACTGTTGTACGTCACTTTCTTCTGTCTATGGGGACAACTATTTATACTGGTCCTCTGTGCAGACAACTGCATTTTATTTGGCTTCTGTGATCAGAAGGTCACAAACGGAACATGTTTGCTCCCTGTTCCAGCAGTGCCTTCAAGATAGAAGATGGCGGTGCTCTGTGACAGGTGGGGCAACGAATGGCACCGGCGGTCTTGTTTGTCAGATATTGCCACAGAGTCCTGGTGGCACCTGGGACACATCAGAAGGTATGGCACAAAACCAGGCAATTTTGTTGTAATTGTTAGACATGCAGGAAAAGTAACACCACCATTTTCATGTGGTCAGAATCTGTGGGATGACTGTGTAGAAGGGGAGGCAGATTGCACCTCCTATTTTCATCCCCGGTTTCCTTGGCCTCATAGATTCTGTGTGCACAAATTCTGTGCATGTAGTTGCATGCCAGTGGCTGCAGTCCTTAAGCACACTTACTAGAGAGTATGGCATATTGGAGTCAATGGGACATTTCTGAATGTACGTTTAGGACTGTACTGATAATATTGTACTGATAATATCTGTGCTCAGAGTTTATCAATGCCTGAAGACTAGGAGCTGGAATTTGATGGGGGATTTGATTCCCTCTGCCCCATGCTTTAGCTTTCTCTGAGTCCAGTTTTGTAACAACTCTCTTGTCCACTCAGTTTTTAAAATTTCCCATCACAGATGTTGTTATTGATAACACAGCTGCAATCTGTAGTATTGTTTAATAGGTATTCAGATATAAATTAAGAGCAGTCCTTCAGATTACTTTAACTGATGTGCAACAGGCCTTCTCATGCCCTACATCTCATGATCAGTTCAGCTAGTCTGGGAACCTTTAAAGAGGACATTACAATTATTATTTTGATACTGAATGTTACATCGGATAGAGAACTGGCCTCAACAGAAATGGATAGTTCCATTATGCCCAGTGCTTGGCTCCGTGTTGGTAAACTGAGGTTTTAAAGAGATTCTGTTGTATTCAGAGAAGCTTTTCTTTATCCTCTATTGTTGCTTTCTTTTCTTTTTTAAAGATCTGGCTAGATCCCAACCTTTAACCCCAACACTGAATGTTTCAAGCAGGGTACAACGGATCAGAGCTGTTCTAAATGCCCTTTGCCCTCCAATATGTCCGAAAGGCAAACTTCTCACAGAATGCGAGATAATCACTTCTGAACGCTTTGCACCCCTGGGGTTTCAAACAGCCAATTTAAAAACACTCCTCCAGCAATCCCTCTCTCAACACTACTGCTCTGCCTACTGCCTAGAGATTTTTTTCATTTGAATGTAGCCCCTGTTTCCAAACATAGATTTTAAAGTTCTTCTTTTATTTCCTTCTTTAACCTTTCTTATGTTTAATAGTTATTGTGCAGCTGGTGATGTTTCATACCAAAGCAGCAGCAAACTTCCTTTTCCAAGGAACTCCAAGCTAAGAGGTACAAAGCAATGCCTATTTTAGAGGGCAACTTTCTTTTGTGCTATATTTTCTCCAGACATTGAAGAAGCCTTTAAGCCAGCCAGCCAGCCAGCCAGCCAGCCAGCCTTCCTTCCTTCCTTCCTTCCCACCTTCTCCACTATGCCAGAAAGGAAACATTAACCACAAAGTTCTTCCCATGGTCACTGACTTTTTCCCAGTAGGGATCTCATATTTTTTATGGCTTGATATGCAGAAATGTAGCAGTTAAAACTTCATCATGCCAAGAAAAGCTTTATATGCTACATTTCTGCAGCCTTTAAAACCACCAAAATCCTGCCAGCAAAAAACAAAACAAAACAAAATTTGGCAAGCCCATTAGATTTTTCAAAAAACAATTTTGTGAACTCTTCCTAAATTTAGATATTCCTGACATTTAGGGTGGTTCCTCAGTGGCACAGGCTTCCTTGGGAGGTGGTGGGCTCTCCTTCTTTGGAGATTTTAAAGCAGAGGCTAGATGCCATCTAACAGCAATGTAGATTCTTTGACTTTAGGCTGACCTGGAGAGGAAGGACAGGAAGGGATGAGCCAGTGCTTGAATATCTAGGCTTGTTCTTACATGCCCAGGGTAATGCTGATCACCACTTTGGAGTCACAAAGGAATTTTTCTCCAGGCCAGATTGGCCCAGGGATTCCGGAGGGTTTTTTTTTGCCTTCCTCTGGACATAGAGCAGGGGTCACTGGAGGGGGGGGGGGGGTAATTGTGAATTGCCTATGTTGTGCACTGGGTTGGACCAGATGACCCTTAAGGTCCCTTCCAACTCTATGCTGCATATCATCAGGACTTTTTTGACCTCTAAAGGTTAAAAAAGGAGGGAAACGTAATATTGCTGTTTCTGGGCTTCATCTTTCTGAGGGCTCAACTCTGGACTGTGTTTTCATCACCCATGTTCAGCTGTGCATGCTCATATCATCTTTCCTTCTCTAGTGAGTAAACCCAACCTGTTTGACATATTCTGGATTAGGAAAAGGGAATTTGGGAATTCAGGCTCTAATTTCCAAGCAGGCTTCCTCCTAATGTTTTTCATACATTTTAACTTTGTATAAAAGTTAAGCTTTTTTGTCCAGATGTTCCGGCTTTCTATTAGGCTTTGATATATTCATAGCATATTTTTAACCAATGAAAAAGGTTTTGAGGGGAAATTTCCCTGAGCTAGATAATATGCACACTTCATAACTGTAGAAAATATGATTTTCACAAATTCTAAAATGTCCATATATAGAATTGGAATGAAAACCACCCATTGTGCATGTTCACCAGATACAGTGGAGAATACACATGAATGAACAGCATAACAAGAGGAAGTTATATATCCCATAGCCAAAACTATATGTGAAATCTCAAACTTTGCACTGTTTGGCAACATTGACAGGGAATTTTATATGTTGCCCATTCAACATCCATATTATCCATTAGGATGCTATGAACATTTACTAGCATTTGAAATCTCCCCTCATTTTTGGAGACTATGCATTTTGACAAGGAATATACAAATCCCAATTTTTTGTCATCAAGTCACAGATGATTTATGGCAACATCATGGGTTTTCAAGGCAAGATATGTCCAGAGGCTGTCTGCCATTGCCTTCCTCTTATGGTTGCCAGGTCCTCCCTCCTTCCCAGTGGGGGACTTGGGGGGGCGTTCCTGGGGGGACAGGGATGTCCCCAATGTGATGACATAATTATGTTGGGGATGCACCTGAATCCCAAGTGGCAAATTCACTGCTTTGAGTTCAGGTGTGTGTGCCTCCTCTCTCAAAAAGCATTTAAAATGGTCCCTTTAAACGCTTTTTTGCACACATAAATCCCAAGCAGCAAATTTGCTGATTGGAATTCAGGGGCACAAAAAAACATTTAAAGATACGTTTTAAATGCTTTTTGAGGAGCAGAGGCTGCGCATGCCTGAACTCCAGTGGTTAATTGGCCGCTTTGAGTTCAGGCATGCAGCTGTCCCTCTCCCTCCACTCCTGCAAGATTTAAAGGGCCCTCCAGCTGACTGCTGATCACTGGAAGGCCCTTTAAATCTCGCATGAGGGAAGGGAGAGGGGTGGCCACAATTGGCTGCTGTTGTGGGTGGGGCTTCTCTGGACAGTTGCGGGTGGGGCTTCTCTGGACAGTGGTGGGCAGGAGCCTCCAAAATTGGGGGATCCCCTGCCCTCACCTGTAAACTGGCATCCCTACTTCCTCAGCATCATGATCCTGGACTTCCTTGGTCCCATCTATATACTAACCAGGGTCAATCCTGTTTAGCTTCTGAAATCTAAAGAGATCAGGCTAGTCTGAGCTATCCAGATCAGGGCTGTTTATTAATATACATAAATAAGTACAATGGCCAGTGTTTTAGCATATTCTCCATCCAGCTCACAGTAACTCAATTAAGTTACTACTAACAAGCAGGGCATTTTTTGTAGAAAAAGTCCAGCAGGAACTCATTAGCATAATAGGCCACACCCAACAGCAGAAACTCATTAGCATATTAGGTCACACCCCTGACAGTGCAGCTCCCTCCCAAGATTGGCTTTCCCAGATGCCCCACGGCTTGCAGGGCACAGGAGGAACCCAAGGTAAGGAAGGCAGTTTCTGGATTGACTTCCCCAGGTGCCCTGAAGCTGTGGGGTGCCTGGGGAACCCAAAGAGGAGATGCAGTTTAAACTGCCTTCTCTCCCTGGATCAGCTTGGCTTCCCCGAGGTACCTGGGGAAGCTGGGGTGGGGGAGGCTGTAGGCATGGCCAACTCAGAAGCCTGCCAGAACTCCGTTCCTGCCCCAAAATAGCCCTGCTAGCAAGATTCTTGTTGGTTTGCAAAGTTCATAAAAGGTTAGGTACCTACGAATGCAGGTCTATGACATATTGACACCCCCCCCCCAAGGACTTACATACTCATCAGCTGCAAAGCACACAGTAACAATTTAAATTTCAAAACTGAGAAACCGAAAAGGATTTCCAATCTTTTTGCCTGTTGTCAAGGTGTAGAGCAAGACAGGTGTAGTTATTAAAGTGCTGAACTGGGACCTAAGAGGCCTAGGTTCAAATCCCAACTAAGCCACAATGCTTGTTAGATAGGCTTTGGCCAGTATTCTCTCTCAGCCTACCTCACAGAGTTGTTATGAAGGTAAAATGTAGGAAGAGAGACTGATGTACTAAATAAATAAGGAGGGCAGAGAATGGAGAAGGTGACAATGGAGGTAATGGGGAGGGACAGGGTAAATACTGCTGTTATGTATTGACCATGCGGTCGCCATGTGCTCCAGTAATGGCAACCGTTATGTGGCCAGAGCACATGGCCAAAAAACTACCTGAGCTTCAGCCAGGTAGAACAAAGGCTAGGTGGATTCAAACTGGCCACCAATCATGTACCTAGGTTTCTCCCAGGGAACCTATGAGATGTAAATAAACTGATAATAGCCTATCAGGCCAGTTGGGCGAGGTCAGGGAATTATCGGTGCCCTGGGTTGTATGCTTCATCCGGACCAGCAATAAAGATCTAGCTGTTCAACTGTTCCATGGATTCCCGACTCCAATACTTCTCAAATGCAGTACGTCAGTGTTCCACATCATGGACAACATCAACCAGGGAAAACACTCACCATACTTCTGAAACAGTGGTGTGAACTCACATCCATAAATGACTATGCTACAATGACTACAGCTAGAAAATATCTCATTAAAGCAACATTTTAAAAAAGCAAGATGGCTGTAGGAAAAACATGCAGCAGTTTTGGGCTTCCCATGTTTAAGCCACCTGTCTCGTGCATTTTTATTAATATTTCTACTTGACATCATCGGGTATTTGTGCACACACTGTTAACAGCCCATTTTTCTCCACAAAATACCTGCTTTATTTTAACTCTGTAAAAAACCCCTAGGATTTCCTAGGATGCTATCAGTATTAGCAGTTCATTTTTGTGACTCGAGGGGAAACAGTACAGTTTCAGGATTTAGGTGAAGAGCTAGTCAATTACTCTTTTCATTTGGTGATGACGCAAAGGGCCAGCCCCTGGCAACAATTAGCATAACAGAAGAGACTCCTCTGCCTTTTACACAAAGAGGAGAGATCAGCAGAGGCTCTGCACATTGGAGTTTTTTTAAAGGTAATTGAAGGTATTGTATTATTCCTATTCGGCATTACTCGTTGATGTTTTTAAAAACTGAACACAATCACTGACAGCCTAGCATGCCTTTTAGGAAGGGCAGGGGATCATTGGAGGCGTCTGGAAATATGTGGAAGGGTTTAAAAAAATTTTTTTTTAAGGTAATGCATTATTTCTATGTAGTGCTGTGTTCCCTATGCTTCTCCAAACAAACAAACAAACAGGGTAGGTGGAGAATCCTGAGGGTGACATGAGAACACAGGGGAGTGGGTTTTAATGCACATCAAGTGTGAAAGGGAAACTATGCTAAAAACATTACTCTGCCCTGTGTGGATGTGTGAATTCATGGCAAAGATAATTTCACACAGAATGCAGATTTCCAGAGAACAGCAAGGAGAGATAAGGAGGCTTTCCTGAATGAACAATGCAAAGTAACAGAAGAAAACAATAGAATGGGAAAGACTAGAAAAATTGGAGAAATCCCTGGTTTTTGGCAGCTTCAATGGTGGGCGCGATCTCCCAAAGCTTCGGGGGACATGATCCAGACCCGGTGGTAAGAAGGGGTTCCAAACTGGCTTCGGACACCCAGGAGCCCTTGTAGGGGGCTCCTGCCTGTGGTGTGAGGGACAGCCTCTCCCAGGTGGTGACCCAGGGATCAAGGCTTCCCTTTGCCTCTATAGGTTCTCCCACCGCAATGCCTTCGGGCACACCAAAGCACACACCAGATGGCTGCAGAAGCCAAGATGAGCAACAAGAAAAGAATTATTTATCTGAGATGCACGGCGAAACTGTAAGTGGCTGTCCTTCATCAAGACGCTCTGATGGGAACTTAAAGCATGAGGGGTTTAAAGTTTAAATCCCCCTCCTTCTTCTCCTGCTTAAAGAAACAGCACAACGGAGAATCTGTGTGACTGCTGAATGGTTGGAGATTAAATGGGACTAATCTAGGCCCCGTCCACACTGTCACTTTTGTTACTCATTTCTCCCTATTGCTTCAGGTTCCCCCACCCCCCATATGTTTTGTTCTCTCTAGTAGTCCCAGAGGGAGCAAAACACATGTGGAAAAGCTAGGGGAAGCCAAAGCAATAGGGAGAAATGAGCAGCAAAAGTGACAGTGTGGACGGGGCCCTAATTAACTGAAACTGGAAAAAGAGTGACTTTTAACTAACTTTTGGGAAGTTTCCTAACTGTAAACAAAAAGCAATGGCTGGACAGGGAGAAAAGATGGTGGGGAAACCTAGACCTTCTCCTAAAGCTCCATCAACACTTTCTTCTACAAAGTCTGAGACAGTACAGACCTGACTGCAGCATTGGCAACTGCTTTGCGCCCTCTGATGGATCAACTGACTGCTGTTAACTCTAAGCTGGATACTTTGCAAAAGCAAGTGACAGATGAAGAAGAAGAAGAAGAAGAGATTGGATTTATATCCCGCCCTTCACTCACTTAAGAGTCTCAGAGTGGCTTACAAACTCCTTTCCCCTCCCCTCCCCACAACAGACACCCTGTGAGGTAGGTAGGGCTGAGAGAACTCTTTCCCAAGCTGTCCTTGAGGGAACAGCTGGTACAGAGCTATGGCTTGCCCAAGGTCATCCAGCCAGGTGCAAGTGGAGGAGTGGGGAATCAAACCCGGTTCTCCCAGATTAGAGTCCGCGCACTTAACCACTACACCAAACTGGCTCTCCAGATGCAAGCTTGAAGTCTGAAGGCTCTCCAGATGCAAGCTTGAAGTCTGACCAGACAGCAAAAGTATTGGCAGAAGTTAAAACCAAAACAGAAAAGTCTGATTTAAGGCTGCATGTGATGGAAAAAGAGAAGAAGAGAAGAGACTTCAGATGGAAAGGTCATCCTTTTTCCTGAGATTTCAGAGCACTGCTGAACAAAAAGGCGAGACCTTAAAAAGATTCTGAGTGATGCTTTGGCTCCAGTGACAGATCTACAAGCGGATCAACTGCAAAGTGATATGAATATGGTCTATAGGACCTATCCTGAATTTGTAAAGAAGAAAAATCTGCCTGGAGAAGTTATGGTGAGGTTCTCAAAGAAATCAACCAGAGATGTTGTGCTCTAGGCCATGAATAGTAATGCCCTGAAGATCCAAGAAGCAGATATTAAAGTTTTAAAGGACATTCCATTTGAAATAAGAAAGAAGAGGAAATCCTACAAAAATCTAACTGTATTTTTACAAGCAGAGGGCATAATATACCGGTGGCTTACCCCGGAAGGCTTGGTCTTTAGCTACAAGAACAAGAAGCAAAAGATTGACTCAACTGTGAAAGCAAAGAAATTCTTGGATTCCTGCAAAGAAGGAAAAGATAAAGCTTCCTCAGTGGACTCTTTAGAACATCAAGAGAGCATTTATGGGCTGGAAAGCTCAGACACATTTGGAAGTAAAAGCTCAGAAGAAGAAGTGTCGGATGAAGTTTTGGGAGCAGCAGCAGCAAAACCCCAGAGAGGAAAGAAGAAAAAGAGAGGACATGATGAAAAATGAACAGTGATATGTTAAAAGTCATACATGTTTATTGTATCCCATTTTGAATTTCAATCATTCATGTATCTTTTATAGCCTTGAGATAGATAGTATTTAGCAATTTTGAAGCCTGCATATTTTAACATTTTCTTGAACTTTGAAGTAAGGTTGTTATAACAGCATAGAATTTTGACTTCTGTATACCTTAGGATAGAGTAGGTTTTTAGTTAGTGTAGTAGTTTTAGCTTTGTTTTGTAGTAGTAAAAAATCAATATAAATTTTATATATATATATATATAAAGAAAATTGGAGAAATCAAGGGAATGTTCTGTGCAAATCTGGCCATGATAAAGGACAAAAACGGTAAAGACCTAACAGAAGCAGAAGAAATTAAGAAAAGATGGTAAGAATACACAAAAGAACTGTACAAGAAGGACCTCAATGTCCTTGACAACCACGACAGTGTGATCACTGACCTTGAGCCAGACATTCTGGAGTGTGATATCAAATGGGCCTTAGAAAGCATTACTAATAACAAAGCTAGTGGAGGTGATGGTATCCCAGCTGAGCTATTCAAAGTCTTAAAAGATGATGCTGTTTAAGTGCTGCACTCCATATGCCAGCAAATTTGGAAAACACAGCAGTGGCTACAGGATTGGAAAAGTTCAGTTTACATTCCAATCCCAAAGAAGGACAATGCCAAGGAATGTCCAAACTATTGCACAATTGCAGTCATTTCACACGCTAGCAAGGTCATGCTCAAGATCCTACAAGCTAGGCTTCAGCAGTATGTGGATAGAGAACTGCCAGAAGTACAAGCTGGTTTTCAAAGAGGTAGAGGAACTAGAGACCAAATTGCCAACATTTGCTGGATTATGGAGAAAGCAAGGGAGTACTAGAAAAACATCTACTTCTGCTTCATTGACTATGCTAAAGTCTTTGATTGTGTGGATCACAACAAACTATGGCAAGTCCTTAAAGAGATGGGAGTACCAGACCACCTTACATGTATCTTGAGAAACCTGTATAAGGGTCAAGGAGTGATAGTTAGAACTGGAAATGGAACAATTGGTTGGTTTAGCATAGGAAAAGGAGTACGACAAGGATGTATATTGTCACCCTGCTTATTTAATTTATATGCAGAGTACATCATGCAAAAGGCCGGCCTGGATGAATCACAAGCTGGAATTAAGATTGCTGGAAAAAACATCAGCAACCTCAGATATGCAGACAATACCGCTCTAATGGCAGAAAATGAAAAGGATCTAAAGAGCTTCTTGCTAAGAGTGAGAGAGGAGAGCGCAAAAGTTGGCTTGAAACTCGACATCAAAAAACTAAGATCATGGCATCCGACTCCATCACTCCTTGGCAAATAGAAGGGGAAGTCATGGAAGCAGTGACAGACTTCACATTATTGGATCCAAGATCACTGCAGATGGTGACTGCAGCCATGAAATTAAAAGATGCCTGCTCCTTGGGAGGAAAGCTATGGCAAACCTAGACAGCATAATAAAAAGTAGAGACATCACCCTGCCAACCAAAGTTCGTATAGTCAAAGCAATGGTATTCCCAGTAGTAATTTATGGCTGCGAGAGTTGGACTATAAGGAAGGCTGAGTGCCGAAGAATAGATGCTTTTCATTATGGAGCTGGAGAAGATGCTTGAGAGTCCCTTCGACTGCTAGGAGATCAAATCAGTCAATCCTGAAAGAAGTCAACTCTGACTGTTCCCTGGAAGGCCAGATACTGAAGCTGAAGCTCAAATACTTTGGCCACCAAATGAGAAGGCAGCACTCACTGGAGAAGAACCTGATGCTGGGAAAGACTGAAGGTCAAAGAAGAAGGGGACGGCCAAGGATGAGATGGTTAGACAGTGTTATTAATTCAACAAACATGAAATTAAGCAAACTCTGGAGAACAATGGAAGACAGAAGGGCCTGGTCCATGGAGTTGCAAAGAGTTGGACTTGACTGTGCAACTGAACAACAACAAACTAGACTACCACAGAAAATCACCCTGGTGTGGAAGCAGCCCTGGGTTTATAAAACAGCGAACAAACAGGGACAAAAGCAGAACTAGATTCTGAAGCAGCAAAGCATAGTTTGAGTCCAGTGGCACCTTTAAGACCAACAAAGTTTAATTAAATGTATAAGCTTCTGTGTGCAGGCACACTTCCTCAGATACAGAACTAGTGAGGCTGCATCTTTTCACTTGCCTTTGCAGGTCAGAGCTTTGTGTTCAGTTTCCTGCAGACTCTCATAATGACTCAGAGTCACATCACCTGCTACCACCTCTACCTTTTTACTACAGAATATGTATGTCTGCTTTTAAAATGTGATGTTAAGATACCTTTTGCCCTCAAATCTCTGCTAATATCCTCCACACATTTATTTAAGCTTTCATCCCCTCAGTCCAGGACATTGGTGGATGCTCAGTTTAACACATCTGCATATTAACCTGGCATTTCATGTTGTATATGATTTTTCTGCAACATTCCCAGTTTCCATAGAAGCAGACTTTAACCTGGATGATGATGGAATTTTATTAACTCCAAATATGTACTAATACAATCAAGTTATTTAATAAACATATTTTACTTCGAAAGAGGTCAGTTGATGATTTAATAAGGAGAACTGGATATGACTTGATATAGTTTTTATTATACGGTATCTAATGTTAATACCTTTTAGAGTTACACTTTTGAAACAGCCAGCAAATATAGGAAAGCATGCCAGCACTTGTGCAAGAAAATTGAACCGTGGTGTGTTTCCATTACTTGCACAATTTGTTGGCATGCCTAATTACCTCCCTCTGATGAGGGCTGCAATTACAAGAAGTGTTTATGACCTCTTTCTTGAGTTGCCCATGGCATTGCTATTTGAACTAAATTGCCCACAGAGGTTTTTAAATTGCCCATATATTATTCCCCAGATAGACTTTACAAGCCTTCCACTGCCTTAGCTACTACTTTGATTTATTTCCATTCTTCTTTTAACTTGCTTTATCTTTGAGACTCATGGCAGGTAACAACATTTAAAAACTATTTAGGAAAAAATATAGATAACATTAAAACAAACCTCTGTTTATACCCAGCCACTAAATTCTCACCCAGATGAACTCATAAATCTCACTCCTGGAGACATGTGGGTGTCCCTCACTTGGGATACTGCAAAGAAATACAAAAAAGTGGAAACCCAAATTAATTACCCAGAATAGCAAAATCCCAGACTGTGAAGAATTCCACAAGGATCAGTCCAGATGGAATAACAGAGCAAGTAAATAAATTACCATTTGTTGGCCAATTTGTACTTCGCTTTTCAGTTTAGATAAGATTCAAAAGGCAGCTAACAGTAACAACACAACAAAAAAATTTCAATAATACTAATGGAACAGCATCAAAATCAAATCAACTACCAAACAGCAGCATTAACAAGAAGAGTTAGTTTTTATACCTTGCTTTTCACTATCCGAAGGAATCTCTGGGCGGCTTACATTCACCTTTCCTTCCTCTCCCCACAACAGACACCCTGTGAGGCAGGTGGAGCTGAAAGAGCTCTGAGAGAACTATATCTGACCCAAGGTCACCCAGCTGGCTTCATCTGGAGGAGAGGGGAATCAAACCTGATTTTCCAAATTAGAGTCCACCATTCTTAACCACTACACCAAACTGGCTCCTAAAACTTATCTAAAAACCTTTCTAATGCTCAGGTATAACCTCTGTTTGGGTGAGTTCTATGGTGCTAAATCAAGAACAAAACTTACAAGACTATGTTAGTTAAATAATTTTTTCTGTTAAATGGGCAATGTTAAATGTTAAATGGGCAATTTTCTCAGTGGAGGGAGGTAAGCAGTGGAGTACCGCAGGGATCAGCACTCAGTCTGCTGCTTTTTAACTTGTTTATTAATGATTTGGAGATGGGAGTAAGCAGTGAAGTGGCTAAATCTGGAGATGACACGAAGTTGTTCAGGGTGGTAAGAACCAGGGAGGATTGTGAGGCCCTCCAAAGGGATCTGTCAAGGATGGACAAGTGGGCATCAGCATGGCAAATGGGGCTCAATGTGGCCAAGTGCAAAGTGATGCACACTGGAGCCAAAAATCCTAACTATAAATACACGTTGATGGGGTCTGAACTGGCGGGGACTGACCAAGAGAGAGATTTTGGAGTCGTAGTAGATAACTCAATGAAAATGTCAACACAGTGTGTGACTGCAATGAAAAAGGCTAACGCTATGCTAGGGGGTTATTAGGAAGGGAATTAAAAACAAATCAGCCAGTATCATAATGCCCCTGTATAAATCAATGGTGCAACCTCATTTGGAGTACTATGTACAGTTCTGGTCACCACACCTCAAAAAAGATATTATAGCATTGGAAAAAGTGCAGAAAAGTGCAACTAGAAAGATAAAAGGGTTGGAACACTTTCCCTATGAAGAAAGGTTAAAGCGCTTGGGGCTCTTTAGCTTGGAGAAACAACAGCTGAGGGGTGACATGATGAAGGGTTATAAGTTTATGCATGGGATAGAGCAGGTAGAGAAAGAGGTACTTTTCTCCCTTTCTCACAATACAAGAACTTGTGGGCACTCCATGAAATTGTAGAGCAGTTGGGTTAGAACGGATAAAAGGAAGTACTTCTTCACTCAAAGAGTGATTAACACATGGAATTCACTGCCACAGGAGGTGGCGGTGGCTACAAGCATGGACAGCTTCATGAGGGAATTAGATAAACACAAGAGGCGGGACGCGCGGGATCCGGGGGGGGGAGAGAAGGAGCCAATCCTTCTCCTCCCGCTGCCCCGGCAAGGCCTGTGGCTCTGCACCAGACAGGCCTCGCCATCCCTTTCCCCACACAAGGCCCGCATGGCACAGAGCCGCTGGGCCTCACTGCTCTCCCCCCTCCTGCCCCCCATTGGCCCGGCGAGGCCTGCTGCCGCCAGCCTCACCGCTCTCCCCCTCCTGGCTCCAGGGAGGCCTTCAGCCACCAGGCCTTGACACTCTCCCCCTCCTGCCCCCCCATTGGCCCAGCGTTTTCCTCCCTGCCGCCCCCCTGGCTTGCTCTTGCTTGGGCCCGAGTGGAATTAAGCCACTCGGGCCCAGCATTTCCCTCCCTCCCACCCCCAGCTCACTCTTGTTCGCCAGCTCCCACCCCCCAGCTCCTTCCCCCACCTACCCCCCAGTGACAGTGAGGCCCAGCAAGGAAATTTTATTCACCTCCCTAGCAAACACACTCCATCTCATGCTAACCATATCCACTAACTATGCCACTGCTTGGCAAAACCTTGGGATGACATGAGTGCATGGTAATTTTGTTCAGTTACCAAGAAGATTCAAAATGCAAAACAGTGAATATCTGGGGGGGAAAGCTAACTTTATAAATATGCTGATATAAGTTAGTTAGCTATGTAATAAATATGCTGATATAAGTAAGTTAGCTATGTAAATCTTGCAACATCCGTTTAAAAGATCTCTGGACCAATTCACTTCTCTCCTGACTATACAATGGTTGCTTTAAATATACAATGGTTGCTTTAAATTTGAGCATGTCTTGGGTCTATTCCCATGATAAGGCTTTTAAAGACAAAAAATATCTGTGTCTAAGGTCTTAAGTAGCCACTACCACTCAGTACTGGCCTTCAATTGACCTACTGTAAATCTCTCTCCCTCTCTCTTTTCTCCTGTAAGTGTTATGGGTTTGCTGTCTGACTACACTGAATTAGTCTATCATGATCTGCTGTAAAGGAACATGTTGTGAGAGTCAGGGCCTTCAGCAAACAATGTTCATGCACTTTAATGTTTGTAAATGTTTCCTCACTGACAGTGAATGATTAGGAGATGGTTTTGTGATAGATGCAGGATCTCTGTGTTGGAGCCTCTAAAGAAACAAGCCGAAATCCACTTTCAGTGCTTCTACCATAATACAAAATGTTAGCCAGCTGAAAAAAATCAGCATAGACAATGGCACCCTACTCCAGTGTAAGTAGTGTTTGACTTGTGCCTGAACTTGCTTTGAAGGTAATATTATATAATATAAGATGTTCCCACTTTTTAAAAAATTGCTTAGTGGAGACAAAATGTTACACAGAGCCATCCTGACATTCTGTACTGACATTTACTGAAAGTAATTTTTCCTCTTTAGACTCATACAGATGCAAGTCATGGAAGTGTGGGCATCTTGAAATGAATTAAGGATATGTAACTGTGGGGAGAGTATTGTAGAAATCTTAAGTAAGTGTTGTGGGGGTGAGGAGGGCCAAGGATCCTGTGAGATTTGTTTATCATGACAGCTGGAGAGAACCATTTCCTTATGTTCTCAAATGCTTTGTGTTGTACTGGCTCTCTGCACCGGTGCAGCTATGAAATTGCTGTTTGGGTCCTATTGAATAATTTTAATATGCCAATCAAGGCTGGTGGTTCCTGTAGCATCCCAACTCCCTCCCCATGGAGGAAGAATCCTGTGAACAAGAATCTTGTGAGGTGGACTCCGGAGAAAATTGCTAGATGTTATGACAATGCCTCTAACCTCTGTTGGAAGTGTGGTAAGAATACAGGGACTTTTTTCCATATGTGGTGGCGTTGTTCAAAAGCCCAGAAGTTTTGGTTTAGGATTCAGAAACTAATAATACATGTTTTAGATATTAACATCCCTTTAGTTCCAGAAAACTTTTTGCTGAACTTATTGGATAAGAACTATAGTAAAGGTGATTATGCTTTTACAATATATTCTTTTACGGCTGCCAGAATTTGCTGGGCCACATATTGGAAGTCAGAGAAAGTCCCCTCCATAGACGAAATTATAAGTAAACCATTTCTGCTAAATCATATAGTTAAGTTAAATAATATCATCCATAGGAAAGATGAAACTATGTTTAATAGTATATGGTCAAAGTTTTATAAATGGTTGGAAAATAATTGTAGGACTCAATAACAGGAAATAGTTATCAATGTAGTTTGTAATTTGTATTATGTAAGAAAATCCTCTGAAAAGATTTTGATTTTGTTCCTAATGAAAAAAAATTGAATAAAAATTATTTTTAAAAACAGAATCCTGTGAGGTGGGTTAGGTTAGGTAGATAGATTTCTATTGCACATGGCCAAATGTCATTACTAGACTGCTGAGAAAAACATGAATCACAGAAAATGACCATAAATAGGATAATGAAATTAGGGTGTAGCTACTTATCTGAATGATAATGACAAGGGAGGGCTTTGTAAAGAGTCTGATAGCTTCTTAGCTGAAGCTATCTGGGCTATTTCCCCCTCTCTCCTTGCCTTATACCTGGGAGTGACCAGAGGTGCAAGTCCTTGGTAATGTGCTGAACAGCTCTTGACCCTTGTGTCACTGCTTGGGGCATACAATAGCCAGCCTGGAGAATGAAGACTTGTTTAAATTAGTAATTCTAGAAATTTGTGTAAGCTGATCTGAATCTGTTTGAGGAGAAAAGCAGTACAGAAATACCACAAATAAACAAATGATACCATAAATAAAGCTTGCCATTAGGTGTACTTTTCCACTAACAGTTCAGGTCATAGGTAGGGATGGGCATGAACCAGGAACAAGCCAGTGACAACAAAGTCCAACATCATATTTTACAACCTAATATTAGCCTTTACAGGTATTCATTTTCAAAACATGCAATCAGCCATGTTAGCAAGACAATAATCTCATAAACTGGTTACCCAGGGACTATTTCAAGTATTTTCCTAAGTGTGCCTCTAGGGTTGCTTCCATATTGGATGTTAGAACTGGGTTATCTACAATTTCTTCGGGTTTGGGGCAGATTACATTTCTGGGCTCCCAGTTACTGACACTCCTCCAAAGGTCTCCCACATTTATACCCTCCCACCCCTTTTGAGTGTGAGCACCTCTGTGTGTCATGAGAGTGAAAGTGGGTGCAAGGGATGCTCATCATGGGGTGAAGAAGTCCTCTACACCCTGTGTATCACAGCCCCCCCATCCCCAGGTACCACACCCAACTTATCAGGCCACTGGAGCCTGGTTCTAGCAGGGCGTCTCCAGGGGTCTTGAAGCCTCCTTCCCCTGTTCTATTCCTGGGGTTCTCCACAGAGGGAAAATAGTTGTTAGTACTGCCCAGAGACATCAACAGTTGCTGACACTCTTTGGAAAGGAGGACAGCAATGATTCAGAGGGGTGAGGGGTGGGGAAGCATCCTCCCCTTCCACATCCCAACTCCCTGTTGCTGCTCCTGCCTTGAGTACTTCTGTCCATGGTCCCTCTCAGCCCAGTACCAGAAAGCAGCTGTCCCTCTCACCTTCTCCAATCCTGGAGCCACAGTTTGGAAACATCTCTGCACCCTCCCCAGTGACCCCTGTGTGGCAGAGTGCCAGGTGTGCCACACTCACGCCCAGAGGGGTACAAACCCACCCCAACACTTGTCCTCCATCCTCCACAGGGACCTGCAAAAGGTGCACACAACTATGTTGCCAATGAAAGAAAGAGTGGCGGCCAGTGGGAGGAAGAAAAGGCCTACTCCCTCTCAGCAGGGAGAAGCAGAGGGGGAGCAGGAGGCCCCTCCAAAAAGGCTCCCTGCACTCAGGCTGCCATGGGTTGGACATCAATGTGGGCCACCCTCCAAGATGTCAAAAAAGCTACATGGAGGGCCCAGGAAGCAGTCACTTGCCTTGTTGGTGAGAGGACTGCTGTGGATGGCCAACCCTTCTCCCTCATGGAGAATATAGTTCCATGTGCAATGGATGGATGCAGAACACACAATGCAAAATGTTGCCACCATGTGATACAGAGAAACCTGAGGGAGTGGGTGGGCAGTTGCAACATTATTCATGGCTACATGGTCATGGACCCCTGCACTAACATGCTGCAGAGGTAAAGTGTGTATATGCCTCAAGGGCATCATCTGCCTGGTACACGTTTCAGCTGGTAGTGAAGGATGCTCCGGGGAACACTATCAAGGCCACGTGGGATGCTGCCCCACTTGAGATGTGGTTCTTGCTCAAGATCTGCTGGCACCTGGCTGCCCACTTCCAGCATAGCATCAAGTCTGCCTGTCTGCTGTGTGAAAGGCAGGGGAAGGGGGATGAGGAACTCCTAGGTAAAAGCTTAGTCATCCATATGAAGGAAGTTTTAAGATTTACTAGGTACAATCATGTTTCTGATATGAGTACCTTCTGAATTCATCATTGAATCTTTCTGTGCAAAAAATTCATGAAGCCTGCAACTTATCTAGGAGATGCATAGACTGTACAAGATTCAGATTGCAAGAAACCCACTCCACGTTACAAATTATTTAATTCTTATGTTGAAATTTGTATAATTTTCAGGAGAGAGTTTCTAGTTTGTATGCAACATTTGTTGTGGGAGCTGAACTGCTTTGGAACTGTTTCTTTAACTTGTATGGTAAAGGACATGTTGCTTGAAACTGCCCCTTTAAACTGTATTGTATCTGCAAACACCTTGATGTGATTGTGAATTGCATGTTATGAATAGCAGACGTTATTGCTATGAGCTTCTGTGATTGTAAGAAGTTTTAAACCTGAGACTATAATAATTAAACTGAAATGGCTTAGATACTTTATTGTTTATTTGATTATATAATTTATAAACATTACACAAAGGGAGAAAAATAATTCTGGATGTATTGCAGTTAACTGCTTGTAACAGCTATACACTTGATGTTTCTTTCTCTCTATCCCTAGTCATAAGCAGTTTTACACCCTCCATTGAAGTTATTGGGATTAGAAAGGTGTGGTTCTATTTAGGATTGCACTGTGAATATGCTGTCATTGTCATTGCAATGAGCTCAAATAACATAGGGGGTAACAGGCACAAGTATTTTGAAGTACAACTCTACATTGTCATTGTTGATAAATGCACACGAATACTCCCCAAACTGGTTGCTAGTGATGCAGATATCAAGTATAAGGTATTAACTGTTCTGTGTATAATGATAAAGCAGAATTTAGTCACTACTATACGAACTGTGAAAACATAATGTAACTCTCTGTATGCACAGATCTAACTCTAAAGAGATTAGGATTGTCATGCTTGAAGCTCTTCCTATACTAACCTGTTGGTCCACCAAAATTAACTTCACAGGTTCTGCTTGACATATACTTGTCTTTAGAAATCACACAGGTGGTGACTAGAAAGCCTTCACAGTTGAAGTGACCAAAGTTGGAATATTCAGTGTATTGTCCTTTAGTTGCCACACCAACTCAACATTAGTTTTCAATACCTTCTTTAACAGATAGCTTGTTTTCGTCTGTGGCTGCTTTATAGCATACTGTAAATCATCCTCAGTATTATTTTATTGATCTTTTCTTCATTGATTTTTATGATGGCCCTTTGTATTTTATAGGTTTCATAAAATTTTGATTATAACAACCTGTTTTGTGAACTACCTTGGGAATTCATTTGGAAATGCTGTATATAAAATATATAATTACTTTAAAAATCTCACAAGACAACTTTTGGAAAAACCTATAGGTTTCAGGTTAGAACTCATTGAAGTCTTTTTGCATTGGCCATATTTTGCAGGTTTCTTAATTATCTTGATAATGAGGTATGAATGTGAGCAGGGAGGGTACAATAGGCTTGAACAAGGAACAGAACTCAATGTGCCGTTATCATTTCTTGTGAGATTGTCACTCTATTTTTCAGTTGTTTAACTAAACTCTGTGGCATAAATAAAAGAAAATGCTATGCGAATATCTTCCTTATGTTACAACTTTTCTGTGAGCTGAGTGCCTTCGCATGCATTCTTAGCATTATTTTACCTTATAAATCCTGCAAATTTTGGTGTAGTACATTTTTAAGAACATTTCTTATTCTAAATGCATCTCTTGTTGCCCTTTAAATGGTTAGAGATCAGCCTGAAAACATACACAATAACAAAACTTAGCTTTCTTGGTGCCAACTCTCAAATTGGTTGAAGAGCCCTAGAGATTAAATACTGTGGATGTTTGGCATCATCTTGTTAGTATCATTTTTTATTTTTAATAGAAAATTTCTGACTGAGACAAAAAGCCAAGAGAGTTAGTGCTTTGCAAAGTATGTCTCATTTGAAAATACCAAGGAGGGGGGGTCTCAACCATCACAGAACACCTCAATCCCTGTAAATGAATCAAGCACAGCAGAAAGCAGATAGTAATTTATCCAGCTGTGTATCTACATCTGTTAGTTTAATAGGTGACAGAAGGCTGGATTTTAAATGACTCTCAACCCATAACTGGGTTTACAGAATAGGCTTCAGGAAAGGGAAAGGAAGCCTCAGTGTTAAGAAACCCAAGCGCAAAGTATCAGTTCCGGCAGCTCCAGTGGTTGATACTAGAGCTTTCTGTCTGTCAGTATAGCTTTTGCTTCTTTTGGTCTATTTGCACTATAGATCCCTTTGCCCTCCCATCAACCCACACAAACACACAGGTGCATGCATAATATATGAACAAAGACACTCTACTGTTTCTGGGATGTCTGACTGAAGTTGCTTACAAAAGATGCATGTCACATGCAGCCATTTTTTTCTTAATCACACCTGAAACTTCAACCTGAAACATTTTTTTCTTAATCACACCTGAAACTTCAATTTCTTAATCACACCTGAAACTTCAAGTATTAGGTGTCCCATCCACTCTTATTCCCAGTTCTCAACATATATTCAGCTTTACATTGGCAGGTAATGACTAATCATTCCAATGGAATGGTCCTGAATTTGGACTATCATTCATTTCTCTCCCTATTTCCAACTTCTTTTGTTTTGATAAGTCACTTAATAATACCTACTTGGCAGAAAACTGATTATATAAGCAGAATGCCTCAAGCTCAGCAAATCTACACTCATCTCTTCTCCCCCACCAACATAGTAAAAATAATCAGGGTAATATATTGTGTATGGGGAATAAAATAAAAAGAGCACACAAGAGTTGGTAGGAAACAGAGTAATATACTCATTATTCATGCAAAAGGGTTAGAAGTCTTAGAGGTCTTTTTTAAAAAAACAAAAAACAAAAAAACTAGAACTGAGATTTTTTAGAATTTCTGATACTTTCAGGTATCAGATCTGTATGGTTTTGCAGGAACAGCCATTCATTTTGTTTGTTGATAATCTCCCTCTCATTCCCTCATTTTTTTGTGTTTTATTGCTTCTTCTTGACCTGCTGTTCCTTGCCCCAGAAAGCAATTCCCTTCCACAAAGTTCATCTCTCTTATTCCCTCTAGTACTTGCTCTGTTAAACCTGCCCCTTCTTTGGAAATCTTCTTCTTTTACACACCCTGCTTTGAAGGCTACAGTGACAGGGTCAGGCTTCTGTTTGCCCTTGCAAACTCTCCCGTCCCACTGACTCTCCAAATTAGGACTTCAGTCTGAATACCTCTGCTTTCCTTTGCATTTCTGTATTGCTGTATTAGCCCAAGCCCAGCTTTCATTTCTGACCTCAATACTTGGCTTGCTGTCTTTCTCTCTGACAAATTCTCACAATTCCTAGCAATGTAATATCCATACTGACAAGAGATAACTTCTCTGGATCCAGGGCTGACTCCCCCACTCATTACTATGGTTACTCTCTTGATGTTGTCTTTTCTAAGAACTATTTTCTGTTCACTTTCCTGAAGTGGAATTCCCACTGTGTGACCATCACCTTCTTTCTTTCCATACTGCTTATTCTCTACATGATCTTTTTGCATTGTGTATCCCTTCTGTAACCTGTGACCTATTGGTGGCATGACTTTCTCAGAAGTGTTGTCTTCCTTATATCTTCTGTCACCTTTTTCTTCTCTATGGACCTTCCACTCTCCACATTTATTTCATCCCTCTCTTCAGCTCTTGACTCTATTACCCAGTAAACCCAAGTTTTGGCTCATCACTCTGTTTGATATCCTCATTCATGTTGTGCAGGTGAATGATCTTAAGCTTTGAACGACTTTGTGTATTTTGAATTCATACTCCTTTTTTTTTGTCTGCCATCTTCCTAGGAGATGAAATACCATTTAAGGTACAATCCTAAGCAGAGTTAAACCCTTCAAAGGCATTGGCTTCAATGGACTTGGAGTGTTGTGATTCTGCGTAGCATTGCATGCAAGTTGTCTTCATATGATGAAATGAAGTCTAAGAAGGTATAACTGTATTAACTCATTCATTTCTTGTAACATTATTCTTTTTCTGCCCCCTGAACATAGACTGGAAGCTTCTTGGCAAGGATATGTCTCTGTAAAGTACCAGTATACCAGCGTAATAACTACTGCTAATAAAACCTATTTTGTAAAGTTGTACTTGAAAGTCATTCATGCCATATCTATGAAATCAGTGCTAGAAATTTCACACATATGCATAAATTATGTGTACAATTAACCAGATGTTCACTTCCCCAATAAGAAATGCAGGAAGTTGTTGTATGAATACTTATCATAAAAAGGATCAATTATAGTGATTTTCTCCCATATATTTACAATTGCAAACTCCAGATTTTTTTCCACAGGAAAAAGTAAACTTTGAAGGGATGGACTGATTATAGATACAGCAAGGACTGATAAAAGACTTGGCACAAAATAGAGCATATTTGGTTTGTTTAGAGCCTGAAATTAATTTTCCTCCTTAATCTCCTGACCTACTGCAGTACCACTAACTCAAGGTTATCTTCAGAAATGAGGGAACAGTACACAGTGGTGTGTATATTCTGGAAAAATGGGACAAATTCTTGTGGATTGAAATTAATTTTTGGAGTGTTTGCAATGTTTAAACGTGTAAATATCCAGCAACTGTTAACACCATTCACTCTCTGGATGAAAAAATAGTATTAAATGTTTATTTTAGTAATATTGTTTTCAGAAATGTAAACTGATTTTTTTAAAATAGGCAATAATATGCAAATTAATCTAAGCATTTTAAGCATGTACAAATTGAGAGGACATGACATTTAAGAGATAAAAATGCCATCCTAGAGTATCATAGGCTGACCTTGAGGTAGTTCCTTGGAAACTGAATGCTCTCTTAACGTGACATACAGTCTGCTATGCAACTGGGACATACACTTACTGAAGTTCTGCTTATTTCTGATTTCTTCTCATTGACAAGTACATGCTGCTTTAGAAAGAACAGCTGTAAATGGACTATATCCCTTTCATTAAACAATCTAAGATGGAAATAATGGTTGTTGCAAATCAATGTGAATTACCTGTTTAAATAATGCATTAACTACAGCTGCTTCAAAAAAGTGATGATCTGGCCATCATAATACCTTGAGGATGGACTACTATAACATACTGTTCCCAAGGCTGCCTTTAAAGACTGTTTAGAAACTCAAAATATGGTGCATAGTTAATTAAGAAGTTATCCATTGCTACTAGGATATAGCTGCAAGGCACCTGATACGGCAATTTTGCTAAAATGGAGGAGGTTTTGGGTTGGTCCATGCCTGAACAAGAGACCTCCTGGAAACCTCCTATAGGCATTCCCTTGACTTACACAAGAATATTAATGTAACTGTGATGGACTGCACTTTAAAAACAGGTTTCATAGTGCAGCTAAATCAGAGAACTCGGAATTAAAGAGTTAACTTTTCCCTGGATGGGAGAGTTTGAACGACAGGCTTCTCCTCTTCTCTGATTTGCCAGCACTAGCGGAGGAAAATATATGATCAGCTGAGTGCTGAGGAGAGAGTCAGTTGTAAGTCTGGGGATTGCAGTTTAAACTTGAAACCATTCTGAAGGCAGTCAGTTGGGTTTCTGACAGAGTTTTGGACTCATAGACTCCAGGGGACCTCCAGGGTCATTTAGTAAAACCCCCTGCACAATGCAGGAAATTCACAAATACCTCCCCTCCCAGTCAGTGAGTCTGACAATATAAGTCAGACAGATTCACCTGTAGAGTGAAAGTAAAACACACCTCGTAGTAGAATACTACTAACTGTAGTATTCCTAACCCAAGGAAGAATTCACTGTAAGAATTCAAAGTCTAAATGTCAACATAAGCTGAAGTCCACTTTATACAGGCCCCAGACCTGGGAGAGTGATTTGGCAACAGTGATTGGGGTAGTGTGTGGAAACTCCCTTTCAAGCCAAAAAGGAACAGGGTTAATTCCTCTGAGGAGAAGAAGATTAATTCCTGCCCAGTGTCTCTGAGGATTTAGCTCTGAGGAGGACCCTAATCTGTTTTAAGGGGAAATGGTTTTAAACAACTCAGTAAATAGAAATAAACTGTAATTTAACAAGAAGTTGGGTTCACAAAAGCTACAGTCACACTGGCGGCTTGGTGTGGTATGGTGGCACTACTAATTGTACCAGTTTAACATGTTGTGGGGCATATTATCCAGACAGCACACCCTGCTGCAGGTTACCCATACAGCCATCCTCTGGTCAAGCATCCACATTACTGCAGCGCCTCAGCCACAGAGCACACTGCCTGGTCATTTTAAAAATGTAGGTGGTGCATATGCACTCAGTCATGTGCTCATGTGCATGCATGCACATACATGCAAAAACTGAAAAAACCCCCACCCCAGAAGTGGAAACTGATCTGCAGGTTCAGACGTCCTTTCTGGGGTTTTTTGCTGCAGGAGAGTTCAGACATTGGAAAACCAGGAGGGAACCCCAAACAAACCCGTTAATACTGGACTTTCCCCGGTATCTGTTTATTCTGCATCCATTGTGGAGCAGCATGGGTTATCAATGACTGAACCACAGAAGGCAGATGTTCTCATCTGGAGGGGCCCATTCATTCCACTCAGGTAATGCTACTATAGTGCCACAGCCAGAGTCAGTGACCAACACCAGAAAACCTGAACTGCCATAGGAAGCTCTCTGATCAAACACTGTTGCTATAATTAAAAAATAAGTAAAACACCTCATAATACTAAGAACTAGGAGTACTTGAAAATAAGCTTTAATAACCAAATTTTTCCTGTTCAAAGAAGTGAATTTTGTATTATCAACAACTTTTACCTCAGCAATCCCAATCCCTGACTCAACTATTCAGTCCCTGCCTGTTGAATAAACTTGTTCTTTTGTTTTACTGTTAAACTGTCTCCAGTGCCATTTCAAAAGGGAAATAAAAAGAGGGCTCTTGCTTTTCTACAAGTTCCATGGGCTAGGCTAAACGCTGAATTATATTCTGAGGGACAGAAATTCATTCAAAAATCTCTATTATTGAAATACTACCAAGGGCTGCTCAGTCACAGCAGGGAACCAAAGAATTTTGGTGGGAAAGTTTGCACCAGTGTGGAGAGAGTGAAAGGGGACTGTCATAGTAACTATTCAATAATAAATTGGGAACATACCACATTCTGCTAAAGCAGCTATGCAGACAAACAAATTCTTCTGAGCAGGACTTGAGGTGGTGGTTTTAATACCCTGAGCTTTGATTACCTAAGGAGCATCTCCTCCCTTACTAATGGGGTTAGGATAGAGGGAACAAGAGCTGGATCTTCTCAGTAGTGATTTTCTCTCTCTTAGAAACTGTCCCCAGGTAAGCTTAACAAGCAAGGGGCCATGGTTCAGGGATAGAGCATCTGCTTGACATGTGGAAGGTCCCATATGCAATCCCAGCATCTCCAGTTAAAAGGATCAGGTAAGAAGTGATGTGAAAAATTCCAAATTGAAACCCTGGAGAGCTTTTGTCAGTCTCAATAGACAATACTGACCATGATGGACCTATGGATTGATTACAAGGCAACTTCTTGTGTTTATCCTTTTTTCTTGTCTTCAGAAGCTGCACTTGAGGGCTGAGCAGGGGCAGTAAGGTAGAAATTATCCTGGCAACAATGCATATACTGCTTGCATAATTTTCTTTTCTGCTTGTGTCTGTGAAGAATTTCAGACACTAAAGCTACCAGCCATGTCTCCAAGCAAAATGATGTATAGTCTAATTAACATAATCTGCTTGCACATTACTTTGTTCTAAACAGCAGCAACTCTGCCAAGCAGCCATAAATCTCAGCTTATAATAGTCAAATGTATGATATTTTAAATATATTTACCTGTGGCAGACTATATTTTAAATGCTGGTTGGCGCTGTACAAGGTATTGCTTCACTATGTTATTTATTCTGTGGGAACAACACAGCTACCAATGCTTTGACCTGTCATGGGATATACTATGAGGGGGCCAATCATATGCTCTCAGCCTAATCTACCTCACAGGGTTGTTGTGTGGATAAAATGAAGGTGAAGAGAATAATGTAAGATGCTTTGGGTCTCCATTGGGGAGAAAGGTGGGGAATAAATTAGGTAAAAAATAAATTATGCACATATTTATTTAAATTTTTATCCTGACCTCCCATCTGGGTGTAATTTATATGCCCTGACCTGGATGACCCAGGCTAGCCTGACCTCATCAGATCTTGGAATCCAGGCAGGATCCACCCTGGTTAGTATTTGGATGGGAGACCACCAAAGAAATCCATGGTCACTATGCAGAAGCAGACAATGGCAAACCACCTTCGGACATCTCTTGCCTTGAAAACCCTATAGAGTTGACTGTGACTTGGCAGCACTTTCCAACACACACACCTCTCTCCCTGTTGTACAACATATGATACCACCACCATTCACTATTTTGGGGAAATGTGCCTGTAAAAAATACAGTACCAAGCATTTCATTCACTAACAGAACAATCCTGTACTGCGCCTGCCAGTGCCAGCTGTCCTGAGCCCGTCTGTGGGAAGGGTGGTATACAAATCGAACAAATAAATAAAAATAAACTACAGCAGCACTTGTCCATTCCCTATAAGGTCAATTTATGTAGTGGCCAGCAGACATTCAGTGGGTTCGCAGTGTTTTCTCAGCATAACTGGGGTAGCATCTGTTGCAACCGTGCCACTGCAGTCAGTGAAGGCATTATGTGGAGATGGTGGCACTATGACGGACAGGGCCACCAGAACCAATCAGGGCCATGCGGCAAGGGGGTGGAGTCCAGCATCCATCTCAGGCAGACAGAAGGCCATAGAAGTTCTGAGCTCATTGTCAGCAGCCCCCCCCCCTTCAAGAGACCAACTCCTGTCAGCCAATCCAGGCACCTGATAGTGGGGAGGGGGTTTGAGCTGTCCACCCCACAGGCATTCACATCTGCCTCAATGTCCAAACAGAGCAGAGGGTCCCCAAAGGGCAGAAGGGGAAGTGGGATGGCTCAAGGCTACCCACCGAGCTTCCATGGTACAAGGGGGAATCAGAATCTGGGTCTCCCAGATGTAATCTCACACTCTACCCACTACACCAAGCTGGCTCATTCACCCAGACCACCCTCTGGCCCCTTCCCCCTTCATACAGCAGCCTGTGAGGCGAGGGAGGGAACCTGCTACTCAGTCAGCTTTGGAAGTGCTGCTGGGCCCCTAATATGTTTGGCAGATGACTATGACCAGTGGCACCAGCAGAACCATCCACAGCCACCTAAGAGCCCTTTCTCCTAGGCATATCATTGGGCAGCCCTCAGGGGAAGTCACAGATGGGGTGGGGAGGGAGTGAGGTAGAGAGGGGTATGGAGCTCCTGACATGCAGTCAGAACCAAACAGATAGAGATACAGTCATGGCACAACACAGACTTTATTGAACTGAAAACCATGGCAAGGTGTGAAGACTCCATTTGCTACCTCCCTGGGGCCACGGGGAAGAGGACTGAGGATCTGCGGCACAGCATGTGTCTAAGTGGGATGGCATTGCAGGTGGAACTTGGATGGGCTGGCTGGCCAGGTGCAATGCTCCACTATAAGAGGTGGGCTGGGACAGCAGACTGAGTAGAGTGGGGGGGGGGGGAGGCAGGACTAGCCACACGCATAAGTCTCCCTGTTGGATCTTCACCTACAGGACAGCAAAACATGTAGCCATAACAACTGGGCACAAGTCCATTGCCAGGCTCAGCCATGGATGTGCTGTCCTGATTGGATCTGCAAATGCAGCCTCATGGGGGAGGCCTTCATCATGAACCCCCCCTTGAGGCACATGATGGTACCATCTGAATTACACTCACCTACCCTGTGTTGAAGTCCTCAGGGATTGCTGGCGATCCATCCACAGCAGTACCTGCAGCTGCTGCTGAAGGCTCTGATCCAGCAAGGAAATGAGTCAAAGGGTTGCCTGGAAGCTGGTTCACCATGTACAGGGAAGCAGCTGCCAGACACCGCCCCCCCCCCCCAAATCACCGACATGCTCTGTACTGTGACGTGGGTGGAGAACAGGCGAATGACAGAACTTAATAGTCCACACCCCACCCCCTTTCTCCCAGGAAGCTTTCCTGGAATCTTTTCTCATGGCATGTTGGGGGCCATGGTGCTTTGAGGCCATGATATGTGTTGCCCCTGCACAAATTCAATGCTGGGCTTGAGTGCAGGAGGCACTGTCATGACACCTGGTCTCAAGTGAGAGAAATGGGGGGAGCAGGTTTGGGATCCTTGCCCTTGACTACATTTCAGTGCATGGTTGCTCCTTTGGGTCAAGGCTCTAAAGTTTGGGTACCTGTTAGGGTTCTGAAATGGGAGAGGTCAGCCACTGAGTATGGACTTTGCTCTCCTTACTGGGTCTTAGCACTAAGTGCTCGCCCTGTGGTGCTAAGTGCCTTCTCTGTGCTTTTCCCATCACCAAAGTGCCTTGCTGCTTGCTCTAAGTCTGCACAGCAAGGAATTCTGAGATGGAGTTCCATGCTGTGCACCCTAACTACTAAGCAAGATGTCCTGGCTGAGGTTTTTGTAGGGTGCAAAGGGCCACGACTGGGTACCAGAGAGGGGGCTTGGTCATCCCTGGGGAGGGAGGCGATTGGTCGAGCCTGTAGTGGGCATCCTGAGCTTCTCTGGGCCCAATGGGTGTGGCTGCAGCAGTGGAAGGGTACTTGATTTTGCAGTGCAATTGACACCTTTGGGCCACACCATGTTTTTTGTTGGCATAACTTTCCGTCTCTGACAGGAGGTGTTCCCAGGTTGAAAAGGCTCAGGGAGCCAACAAACTCTGGCTATGACCCTGAAATTGCCCACAACTGTACTGGCGCAGGAGCCTATGCCTTGGTTGCACCAATGGGTGGCCTCCACTGGTGCCTGAGAGCCATGGAGAGGTGCTGGGGGCCTGTGCCATTGTAACTGGACCTTACCCCAGCCTGAGTGCTTCCAGCCCCCTCCCTTAGGATTGCATTGTAAGTAATGCTAAATTGGCTTCAACTGACTTTGTACCCAGTATGCTTTCAGCATTAATCTTCAGATTTGCTGAAAGAACAACAAATTATGCTTTGCTATTTTTTTTAAAAGTATCATTTTAAAGAATCTGTGAATTTTAAATAGTGCTGGAGATAACAAACACATATTTTATTATATTTCCAAAGGGATCACGTTTTAATTTGCTACATTGTCTTAGGAGTATGTTGTAGATCTTGGAAAAAACCTGCAAGTAACTACATGGCTAAGAACATAAGAGCTCTGCTGGATCAGACTAGTGATAACGCCTTGTCCAGCATCCTATCTCACACAGTGGCAGTCCAACAACAGGGCAAAGAGGCCAAGGTCTTCCCCGGATGTTGCCTCCTGGCACTGAGAATTTTATAAAAAGACATGCTCAGAAATGTACACAGAATTTAAAATATCTGAAATGTACTTGTAAACATGTATTTCATTATGACCCTTAGGAGACTCAAAAAGGTATGTTAACATGAGATAGTGTGACACCATGTGTTGGCACAAAAACATCAAAGTCATTCTGAATAAGAATTCTATATTTAAAAGATCACACCTTGTAAACTGAAAGTACAGCCAGCTTTATCATATGATAACATGAGTGTAGCTCTTGGCTCAGTTGCAGGATGCATATTTTGCATGCAGAAGGTCCAATCTCTGCATCTCCAGTTAAAAAATTATTAGGTAGCAGGTGTTCAGGAAGATCCTTTCCATGCATGTGACCTTGGTGAACTGCTATCAGTCAGGAAAGGTGATAATATGGCTGATGGATCGGATAAGTTACCTACATATGATTTGATCCTGTGCTTCTGAGTTGAACTGCTAAACCTGTTAGATGGATCCTACAAAATGGATTTTCCCCACCTTCTTTTTCCTACATCTATTAGCTTCAAAAAGTCACTGGCAGGGTTGGAAGGACATTTGTGGACAAAAAACCATGTACTGAGAGGGAGGTATAATGAGCAGGAGGAATCAGGCAAAATTGTCTCTCCCAATACCATTGCTTCCATAAAAGAAAAGCTGCATGAGTGTGGCTTTTTATCCACATAAAGCTATAGTTTTCTATATGATAGATTGGGGGGAGGGGTGGATATAATCATGTGAGGCTTTCCTCCTGGACTGAAGTGGTATAGCCCAGACACAGATTTACCACATGAATGAGAACTAAGGCATGAAGTTGTTCCTTCAGGCAACTGATTCCTCTGTGGATGCATGCCATTTCCTATTTCCATTCCCACCCCACCCCGGTGTATCATTAAAGAAATAAGATCAAGACCAGGGCTGGAGGATGCCATTTTGACATTGTTCTTTAATTGTTCCATGTTTTATATCCAAAACTAATTTCAGTTGACCCCAAATGTTTCATTTCCCACCAGATTGTTATATTGTTCCATGTTTGTGTGGTTTTACTCGTTTGATGAAAGACCACAGAAGTTGGGCTCATGGCTAGATAATAATAATCATTGATTATGACAATGACTTCCAATACTGCAGCTCATTAGATGTTATGTATGCTAGTTCTTTCTTCATCATTTATTTATGATGGAACTGAAGTTTCCAAAGGTGCTCAGATCACTTAGTATTCAGCAATCAATGCATAATTCTTGTGTGTGTGTGTGCGCGTGCGTATATCCAGAGTTAAATTATACTTCTGAAGGAATTTCCCATTTGGAATGGAATGTTGCTCCCAAGTACTCATCAAGTATTTAGCAATTCCTTGAAAGAATAAAAAATCTAACATGCGGTGAATTCCCATCAATATTTAATATAACATCGCCTGGAGTGCTAGATCGACTTTCTTCCTTGTGCAAAGGAGAAAAGCATTGTGTGCACTGCAACATTCCTTAGCTGGGGAAAACTTTGAAGAGCTTCAGGTTTACTTTCTTTATAGCTGTTTACTTTATTTTGTATACTGTAGTTATAAATGTTTTGGATCTGAGCTTATCTGCCAAGGCTTTTCCCATTTACCACTGTCTTTTTCAAAGTACTTTTGTCCACATTCTTAAGCTGATCATGTGGTTTGAAGATTCATCATAAAACAAATGGTTATGCCTGCTTCATCCTCTGTTGATAATAGTATTGTATGTTACTTGGTATTTTTCTATTTGCTTGATGAGTTTATGTATTTATCTACTTAGAAAACTTATATGCTGCCTCTCCATAAACCTCAAAGTGACTCACAAGTAAAACATAAAGCAGCAGCATTAAATAGACATAAAAAGTCATAATATCAAAAGCCATGAAAGCCCAAAGCATAAAAACAATCCAGAGGCATAAAAAAGTGTTTACAAAACCTTTGAAGAACTTTCAATTGCATTTGGGAACCCTCTTAGCTAAGAAGCAGAGCATAAAAACAGCTTAAGAAGTTGGCTGTCTTCAGCTAAAAACCTGTATAAAAATAAATGTTTTGGCCCAGTGTCTAAAAGAAAATACAGCAGGCAGCAGCAAGCTTTAAATAAGAAGGCATTCCAGAAATTATGTGCCAGCACTGAAAAATCCCTATTTCTGGTTGCCACTCACCTCACCTCTGAGGTCATAGAAAACAACACTGAGAAGAGAAACTAGACTGGAAGGCTGGATAGTAATAGAAGAGGCATACACTGCTGCCAAGCTGCTTAAGGCTCTAACGGTAAAAATCCATACTTTGAATTGTGTCCAGAAACATATGGACACCCAGCACAGATCTTTCAGCACAGGCCTTACACAGTCTCTGTACCCAGCCCATGGCTACCCCATTTTGGACCAACTGAAGTTTCTGGACAGTTTTCAAAGGCAGCCCCACATACAGTGCCACAAAAAAACCCAGCACCCATTACTGTAGGCCAGGATCCAGCAGCAACAAGTTGTGAACCCTGATCCTTCAAGGAGAGTGCAACCTCCTCCAGTTCCAAACTCTGTGGCCAGAACACAAATGCATCATGAACATGCAGGAGGGAACTCTCAGAGTTTCACTTACTGTTTTCATCTCAGATTCTGTCGGCAGAGTTTAAATATACATAGGAAGTGGTGCACTGACTTTTAGAGAAAAATAAGTAGGTTTATTAAAAAAGAACAAACTCTTATAGAACACAGAAGAGAGAGAGAGCCTTAACTGTCTGGCCTAACTGCTGTGAGAGGAACAACAACAAGAAGGAAGCTCTGCAGGAGCAGGAAGTCTACAGAAGAGCCAGTCAGGAAACAGCAAGGACACCGTTTGAAATTATGGGCAGTCCCTAATCTTGCTATGCTAACTACAAATTCTTCAGCTGTTCCCCAGTAGTGTGATCTTCAGATATTCTTCATAAGGCTGCACTATAGACCTTGCATATCCCCACACCCTTCTCAAGGTCTATTGCACTGGTCCACAAGATTCATTCTTCTTTGTAGAATCTCAAATTTGTCATGATAAACTGATTTGGTAAGGAGATCTGCGATTATGTTCTCAGTGGAACAATATTTCAGTTCAATAGACCCTTCCTTTTCCATGTACTTTACAAAATAGTATTTTAAACCTATACTTTTGGATCTTGAATTAATTCTTTCTGTCTGCATAAGTTTTATGCACCCTTGGTTGTCTTCAAAAAGAGTGACTGGTTTGAGTTCCCCAATTCTAAAGTCAAGCATCAGCTGCAATATCCATTTTAATTGCCTACATGCTTCTGCAGCAGACACAAACTCTGCTTCTGTAGGTGATGTAGCTACTATTTCTTGTTTTCTGTTGCTCCAGCTGATCACTCCATTTCCATAAAAGAAAGTGTGCCCACTGGTTGATTTCCTGTTCTTGGTATCACCTGCCCAATCTGCATCCATATATCCTATTAGCCTGGGGCTGTCGTCTGCTGGCAATTTCAGTTTTAGATGAATTGTCCCACAAAGATATCTGGCAAGTCTTTTTACTGTATTCCAGTCTCTTTTACTTGGAGAATTTACCTTTCTTCAAAGTATCCCAACAGTTGCTGTGGTGTTCGGATGTGTAAGAGTACTTATGTATAGCAGTCTTCCAATTGCTTCCCTATATTGTTTGTTAATGGCCAGGGGTTCTTCATTTCCTTCTTGTTTCAAGTAGTTTGTCTCCATTGGAATGCCCACGGGCTTAGACTCTTTAATCTGCATATATTCAAGAAATTCTAGGATTTTTTGGTTGAGGAGGTAACTTCCATCTTCTTCCTTTTCTGTTTGTACACCAAGGTAGTAATTAATGTTGCCAAGATCTTTCACTTCTACTTCTTCGCTTAGATGTTTGACTATTTCACTATAGTCTTCCTCACTTTCATAACAAACTATCAGGTCATCTAGATAGAAAAGGATGTAAATGCATCTATTGTCTCTGCATCTCAGGTATAGACATTGCTCTGCCTTTCCTTGTTCAAATCCTTTTTTTGTTAGCATTTGGTGGAGTTTTTCATTCCAGCATTTTCCTGCTTATTTGAGCTTGCATGTATGCTGTTTTGCAGTTTGCATACCAAGTTTCTATCTGTAGACTGTTTAAATCCTGGTGGTTGTTCCCAGGGGTAATTTTGTAGAAAAAGAGATGTAGGAGCTCATTAGCACAACTTATTTGCATATGCTACACCACCTGACATCACTGGAAGTATGTCAGAAGGCAAGAAAGAAGAGAGAGAGAAAGGAGGGAGGGAGGGAGGAATAAGAAAGAAAGAAAGAAAGAAAGAAAGAAAGAAAGAAAGAAAGAAAGAAAGAAAGAAAGAAAGAAAGAGTTGGCAGAGAGGGGACAGCTACTAATCCAAGCCTCAGAAATACCACTATTCTGGGAGGATAGCTTCAGTGGTGGCTGAAGCCTTCAGAAGGCTGGTCGGAGGAACAAGGACTTTTCCAGGGGGTGGGGTCATTTTGCTGCAGCCATGACACAAGCAGGCATTCCTCTGTGAGGGGGGGGGCTGGCACCAACTCCCAGAGCTAAGCTCCCCCAAACTCCTGCTTGAAATGACCCCTGATTAGAATGGCCTACCAGAGTTGGTGAGGGTGCCCTTACACTGCCCTTACAAAGCAGTATTATTCCAGAGAGCATTTGGTAGAGGGTACATTATTTCAGTAAATTGGGCAGTGTGTGTTCCTTGCGTGTTTGTTAATCCTGTGTGTTTTCCACTCCTTTGTATTTTAACCCTTGAGTGCTTTTAAATGAGCAGTTTGTATATTTCAACTATTATCAGAATTTCAATTATTATAATTTGGATTTTTGCAATCTGGTTATTGTTACCAAGACCAAGAAGATAAGGCAGGAAAGAAGAAGAAGAGGAGAAGGAGGAGGAAATTGGATTTATACCCCGCCCTTCACTTGGAGTCTCCGAGCAGCTTACATTCTCCTTTCCCTTCCTCTCCCCACAACAGACGCCCTGTGAGATAGGTGGGGCTGAGAGAGCTCTGAGAGAAATGTGATTGACCCAAGGTCACCCAGCTGGCTGCATGTGGAGAAGTGGGGAATCAAACCAGGTTCTCCAGATTAGAATCCACCAGTCTTAATCACTATGCCAAACTGGCTAGATAGCAATCTTTGAAATAATAAATTTAACACTAAATAAATGAGAGGACAGGACATACATGGGTCAAATCTTTTCCATGAATTCACAAGCTTTTAAGTCAAAACAGCACAGTATAGCTGCTATGTGGCCCAAACTGTAACCTGTGTTGACTCTCCTCCATACTATTATTTAACACAAATTACACAATGTGACATCATGTGAGCTCCCAATCCCCTGCAAGCTGCAGCCAATGAATGGGAGCGAGGGCAGCAAACATTTATTTATTTATTTATTTATTTATTTATCTATCACATTTCTATCCCGCCTTTCCAGCGAACTGGCTCAAGGCGGCTCACAAAATGACATACCACCGAAGTGGTTTACAATTTAAAAGCATAAATAAACAACATTATAAAATGACTTACATAGCAGTACTGGTGGCATCTACGTGCTCCTGGAGAGCAGCGGCAACAGAAGGTTTGGCCTGTGGATCCAGGGCGATGTTGTCCTGCCATCTCCCCGGGGGCGGCTCCTATTCGAAAGCTTGGCAGAAGAGCTCTGTCTTGCAGGCCCTGCGGAACTGCAACAAATCCTGCAGGGCCCTGATGTCATCCGGGAGCTCATTCCATCAGTATGGGGCAGCCACCGAGAAAGCCCTAGCCCTGGTACAGGCCAGCCGTGCATTCCTCGGACTGGGAATAGTCAAGCGATGCTGAGTGCTTGACCTCAGTGCCCTCTGGGGCACATATGGGGAAAGGCAGTCCCTCAGGTAGGCAGGCTCCTGACCATATAGGGCTTTAAAGGTCAACACCAACACCTTGAACCGGATCCGATATGCTATAGGCAGCCAGTGCAGCAGCCGCAGCACAGGCCGGATGTGGTCACCCATAGGGAGGCCCATCAGTAACCTGGCCGTGGCATTCTGCACTAGCTGCAGCCTCTGGATCTGAAACAAGAGTAGCCCCAAGTAGAGAGTGTTACAGTGGTCTAATCTCGAGGTAACCATAGCATGGATCACTGTGGCTAGGTCATCACGTTCGAGGAAGGGAACCAACTGCCTAATCAGCCGGAGATGGTAAAAGGCTGCCTTGGCAGTGGCTGCTACCTGGGCCTCCATTGATAAGGAGGCATCCAGGAGCACTCCCAAACTCCTGACCCTCGGTGCCGGCACCAATGGCACCCCCCCCGAAGGACGGGAGTGGGGTCCCTATCCCCGACCCGCTCCGACTCAAGCACAGGATCTCCGTCTTCGTTGGATTCAGTTTCAACCGACTCAGTCTGAGCCAGTCCGCGACGTCTTGAAGCGCCCGTCCCAATTTACAATATTATGATGTCACAACACTTTTTGACTTTAAATGTTTTGGAGAAGATAAAGAGATGTGATGCTCTTGCATGTGGAAGAAGCCACACATTTGTCTGTAATGCATAATTTGGGTTTTTAGCATCACAGTATTCTCAGACTTGCACTTGCCATATGAATACAATAATACTGACTTTCTTTATAGGGCTTACATTGAGATTTTAGAGAATATATCCATTGAACACTATAAAAGCAATACATGTAGTATATATGCCAAGTGTAGATTTTATTGCGGATAAAACTCCATCCCATAGATCTGAGCACCATCCAAAATTTCTAGGCAGGAGGCCTTATAGTTGCATTAAATGCCTGGAAGTAGGTTGCCAGAAATCCATAGGAGAATTCAGCTTAATGTACGCACCTCAATAGTTTCTTAAGGTTTTGATTTTGTTGTTTCCTCAAAATGGTGTGGTGTGATTGAAATCCACTTAGCTGTTTCTTTGTTGATGACCTCACCAGTACATTAGCTGAAGTGCACTGAGCTTAATATCATTGTTTTTTCTCCTTTGCAGACTCAATACATAATTATGTAGGGCTGGGTCACATCAATGCAGTACTATAAGACTGAGGCAAAAGCACATTTGAGCACTTTGGTGACAACATTTCTGAATAAAATTAGGAATTAGGACACAGGCATTTTATACCATAAATGAAGATGGATTGTTTTTAGTATTGATGCAGAGAGAGAGAGAGAGAGAGAGAGAGAATGCAACAGGACAAAGTTAAGGAAAAATGGTAACTTATAGATAAAATAAGATAGTTGTAACTTATAGATAAAATCTTGAGGTTTTTTAAAATAATAATACAGACTGTTCTTCTGGAGTCAATACTATTTGAGACTTCAGGTGATTGACCAATAGGAGCAAACTGAGATAGTCCAGTATGCAGAGGGCAAACATGGTTTTTAACCACCTTAAAATATATTTCTGCTAAACCCCATACTATATTGTTATGTGGTCTTCATTTTCCTGAGAAGTGAAAATGACATGTACAGCTCTACTGAAAGCCAGTGTAGTATCGTATTTAGACTGCTGGATAAAAAGGTCTGTGAGACCCAGGTCCAAAGTTCACTCTGCTGTGGAAGCTGACTGGATGACCTTGGGCCATTCACTCTCTTGCTCAGCCTCACCCATCTCATAGGGTAACTGTAAGGATAAGATTGAGGAGAGGGGGACAATGTAAGCTGTTTTGGGTCCTGCTGGTGAGAAACATGGAGTATAAATGAAGTAAGTAAATAAAATAAAAATACTGCATTTAGTCACCTGTTGATGAGAAAGCACTGGAGACTTATTTGCTTTAAAAAAAAACCCCAAATATACAAGCAGAATATAAATTGTAATTCCTTTGGCAGGTGAAAGACTCTCCAGAGAGCAACTTGGATAATGCAATAAGATATGTAATATAGAAACTAGCACATGACTCTGATTCATGGCATGATAGACAATAAGTGCAGTTATTTAAAGAAGCATAAAGACATATCTTCACCATAAAGTGATCTAATAGTCTTTATGAAGCTAAAATGACTAAACTGAGGGTATTGTACTTTGTTTACTTTATGAGAAGACAAGAGTCACTGGAAAAGACAATAATGCTAGGAAACGTTGAAGGCACCAGGAAAAGAAGAAGACCCAACATGAGATGAATTGACTGAATCAAGTAAGCCACAGCCTTAGTTTGCAAGACCTGAGCAAGGCTGATAACCATAGGACATTTTGGACGTCATTCATTCATAGGGTCACCATAAGTCTGAAGTGACTTGGCATGCATATGCATGTGCACACCCCCCCTTTTCACTGGGACCTATAGAACTATAGTTCTGTGATTGGGCTAGGCATCTCCCAGTACCAGTACCTTGATTAATTAAACTTTTTAAAACTGCAACTGAGTAAAAAGTTAAGCATTTTCAAAGAAAAAGATTACTTAATTCCATTTAAAGCAAAGTGAATTAGATGAAGTTTTGAGTCCTGCTGTCTTTTTTAAATAATTATAAAATTTCAAGGAAACATAAAGATGCCAAACTTTGGCTCATTCGCTTTTATGAAAGGTGTGTAAGACTTCTATGAGCATGCATCACAATGGTTCCTTCCTTTAACCACAAGCATTTAATTTTGGTTTGGCATTGGGCCCGGTGTGTTTCTGATGGTCATTTGGAGATGAAGAATTACTGTGAAAAACGCAGAGCTACAAAACAGGAGACAATGAGAGGGACATGTATAATTTTAGATTTCTAAGACTGCAATAATACGCACAGTTATTTTAGAGTAAACCCTATTGAACTCAGTGGGATTTACTGCTAATTAAATAAGGATAAGACTACATTGCATGTCACCTTACGGCTGTAAAACTTTCCAGTTACCAAGTTTATTGTCTACTGTATTTTTATGTTATGCTTTGCTCTTCTGCAGCGTCTTGTTACAATATCGTACACTACAGAGTTTTGATTCTAACATACAAAACATTTTTTTAAAAATTATGTAATAATTACTGGCACTGTATGGTAATGTTTAATAAAATTGTTCCTCAGTTCGTGTATGCAGTGATTTACACTGTAAGCACAGGAACAAAATTACTGGCAAGGTGCTTAAAAAAGCTGCACAGCAGTAACTAGCCATATGCTGTGAGATACTTAAATTGCAAGGAGTCCTTCTATTTCAGGCCAGCATGATAGCAGTTGGGTTGGCACTACTTGTTGCTGGTTGCCAGGATTCTTCTCATAAGCAACTCACAACGCTTTTGGTTGTTTCCTAGCATGTAATTGGCACTTTGGTATATCCCCTTACTCACATTTTTAGCTACATTCCTCAGCCAAATGTATGCAATCTAGGTTTAAAAGCTGCTGGATGCCTGCAGAAGAATCTCAAATATTGCTGATTAATGTGGGAAGAAATACTAATTGCCTAGCAGCAGGTGTTCAGTAACCAGAAGGGTTGAATCGTTAGCTTTCATTTATGAATTATTGTGTATAATAATGGAATATCTAATAAAGCCTGGACACACACTGCTGTTTCATCATTGTGTTTGAATAAACCTCCCTTGTATTATGCTTATAGTAATACTAAGCAGCAGAATTTACTGTTACAAAATGCGTATAAATGACAACAGAAGAAAAATTACTAATACCAGATAAATGCTGAATGAAACTATAGTGTAAATCATATCCTAACATGTGCCACATAGAACTGTAACCTTCAAAATTTAAGTATGCTTATGTGTGTATGTGTATTGCAAAAAAACATTTTTACTTCCTTTTATGAGGGAATATGCTAATATCTGCACAGTAAACAACTTCAGTGAACTCTTAAAATGAAATCCTTTATACTATTATAGGAGATAAAAGATCTGCTGATGTCATCATGACCTCAACAGTGACATTATGTTCCACTTACTGCTTCCTACAGATCTCCTTCTGACAGGGTTTAGCAGTGGTAAAACTAAAATTATTTTGCTTCATATTATGTGTAAATGCTCTGATATAAAAGAAATGCTTGACTTTGTAAAAGTTGCCACCTTTCTCATTTAGATGGCTTACTTGAGAATTCTTTTAATTAACTTTCAGTTTTGCAGTGTGTCAGTCATTATGCAGCTTTTGAGTGTTGTGCTCTAATGTTCTGTGAAGCTTCAGAATGCTCATGTGTCTGAGAATTACCCTTTCTGAATCAGCACTTCAGTTCTACAAGCTCTGATGACTGTTTCACTTTGAAATGATGCGTGAGGATCTAAAGCACCCTTTTGAAAATTCAAAGGAAGAAGACAGAAAGGAATATTTGTTTCTGCTTGGGTATCCTATGCTCCCATCAGATGGGTGAACCAATTAAATTGCCCCACCAATGAGACAGCAAGTGAGAGAACTTCCAATTTGCAATTATTCAGCCTTCTGTTCCAAAACCATGTGTGCTATGGATTCTCTGATGATATCCTGCTCTTTTTCTTTTTCATGTCATTGGGTTTCTTAGCTTCAGTATTTCAGTCTCACTGCTGATGAATCTGGATAAAAAAAAGACTGATGTAATTAAATGATCATAAATTGAGACTTGGGAACCAAGGGAGATATGGGTCAATGTGGTTTGAGCTCTCTTGCCTACTCAGGTTTATGTATTCAGGTGTCCCTACCTCCAGAACATGATAAAAGTGCTATACAAAATCTATGCGATACAAAAGCAGAGGTTTTTTTTTAAAAAAAGAATTCCTCAGACAATGTGCATACTTGCTCCAGAGTGGACATGCTCTTGAATTGCAGCTAGTGTTTGATTTGCCTGCCAGCTTCTAGCAGGATTGGATAACTCTGTACAATGGGTTGATTCCAATGGTTCCCTTTTGCTAAGTAAGCAGCTTTCTAGCTTAGCTCTAATAGGAAAAAATTATCATGTAATAGATGGGACCAGCTCAGTGTAGCTTTGGGTTGAGTGGTATTTTTATTCGCCAGAATTTCCAGAAGTCCAGAAGATGGAGAATCACAGGGAGACAGCAATGACAGCATGTAGCACCTTTCTAAAATGTATCTACAAATGGCTTAATGATTTAGATATTATGCTGTAGGAGTCAATAGCAGCACTGCTGTGGGTACATGTCAAGAAGAAAAAGAAATAACATTATTAAGAAGTAATAATTAGAAGAAAAATGGAATAATATTGCCTACTTTGTGCGATAGCTTGGGAAGGGCAATGTCTAAGTCATGTTGCGTCAGTGATGGCCAGGCATGAACTTTGGTGTCCATTTAAGAACCCTTCTCCACAAATATATGTGCAGAATTACTGATACAACATGCAGAAAGCTCTGTTCTACATATATTCCCCAACAGATATGTACATTCTTTATTTCTGACTGACCCCATGATCATCTGAGCATATAATGTATGGTATAAAAATGGGAATCTGAGAAAAAAACCCTAAATAAACTCATTAATATTTGTCTGATCTGGAATCAAACCATAAGTTTTTTTTCTATCCATGAATTTCTGTAATTTTTTTTTCTTAAAGAAGTCTTTTTACATGCTTTGCATTAATGTTTGGTGTTAAAAATAAACAGGGAGTTCTGTCTATTAATCATGCCACACAATTAATATTCAAATCTTGACTTTCAAGCTGCTTTTGGAAGTCCTTCCTCAGCAACAGATTTAAGGATCAAAAATGGCTTTCAAAGCATAAGGTGTGCTGCCATTTGTATGTCCTTAAACACACCCACACAGAGAGCAATTAAAATCCCTGCTATTAATGAACAGGCTTTTTAGATAGCTTAATGAATATTTTTTAACAATGGAAGTTAACCATGTTTCTACTTTTCATTTAATTTAAACCATAATATGAGCCAAACACTAATACCACTTGAAGCATATTATGGATTAAGATAATTACAGCAGAGCTACTTGTAAAAAATAAAACCAAGATTCACTTTGGTATATAATTTATCCAGGGCTCATTTCGTAGGAGGAGCTCCTTTACATATTAGGCCACACACCCCTGATGTAGCCAATCCTCCAAGAGCTTACAGTAGCCTCTGTAAGAAGAGCTCTGTAAGCTCTTAGAGGATTGGCTACATCAGGGGTGTGTGGCCTAATATGCAAAGGAGCTCCTGCTACGAAATGAGCCCTGAATTTATCTCTCTTGTAGACTCTTGAAGCCAGAGGCTTAGGACATGTGACCCTAGTTTCAGCCATCTTGTTATGTTTGGTTAGCTGATGATACCCCTACTTTGCATGCCAGGTTCAGGCCTTAGCATGCTGGCTCTTGGGTACCAGGACTGGGAAAGGCATTTGCTTGACATCCTAGAAAGCCACAGCTAGGCAGAGTAGACAACAGTGGAATGGTCTTGTGACAATATAGGATATGCAAGTCTATTTTTGGGCAGGAACGCACAGGAATGGAGTTCCGGCTGGCTTCTGAGTTGGTCACGCCTACAGCCTCCCCCCCCCCTCGGTTTCCCCAGGCACCTTGCAAGCCTTGGGGTGCCTGGGGAAGCCAAGCTGATCCAGGGAGGGAAGGCCGTTTAAACGGCCTCCCCTCCTTGGGTTCCCCAGGTGCTCCACATCTACCTGGGGAAGCCAATCCAGAAACTGCCTTCCTTCCCTTGGGTTCCCCATGAGCCTCGCAAGCCACGGGGCACCTGTGGAAGCCAATCCTGGGAGGGAGCTGCACGGTCATGGGTGTGGCCTAATATGCTAATACATTTCTGCTGTTGGGTGTGGCCTATTATGCTAATGAGTTCCTGCTGGTCTTTTTCTACAAAAGAAACCCTGAGAATACGTATTTCTATAATTCAAAATGCAAATTGACTAAAATGTATATTCAATTTAAAAATGGCCACCTTCCATTCTCTATTTTCTTATTATAGAAACATAATATATTCCAAGATTTTTTTAAAAAAATATTACCAGTGTCATTGTATAACTGGTTCAAAATATTTTTTAAAATACATTTTATAGGATAGTTATGTTCTCAACATAGTTATACTCTGTGTGCAATAATGAGGAGAAATTGTATGACCAGTGAGTCTATTTGGTGGTATATTTCTAGCACACATTCACATGCCGAAGTGGATGAAGTCCTTGTTAGCCGACCTCGTGATTCCAGTAATTGCACAGTAATGTCAGAGGTGTTTATTAGCATGCACAAGCAGTTCATAACTTTGACATCAATAATTGTTTAATTAGGTCACCACGAAGAGAACATCAGATGGGTTGACATCTGACTGGATATTATAGTCAGTGTACCCATATTAATTGTTTCTGTTATGACGTTTGTTAATCTGATAGTCTTGCTGATATCTATTGACTTCACATTTTTAAAAGCAAATGCAGCTGATCTAAAGTTATTGCCTGTGCTTTATCTATACAGTAAAATGCACAAATCATTATTCTAATTTGCTTTTTAAATTTAAGATTTTGTCTGTACTTTTTTGTTCTTTGACACATGGATTTCTGTTCTTGGAATAAAATCCCATTCATGATAATGTAGAATATTTCATGGGGTACTATGGTAGCAAATATGGCTGTGCCGGCAATATGCATACTGTACAGGTCAGTTACACAGCTCACAGTTATAGACAAAGCATGTCTTATATCACAGGCTTCTCTTGTCAATTGACTGGGTTGCAGTTGTGCCGCTGTAGAGGTAATGGTCATCACCAGCAAATTACTTGCTGCATTCTTGTGCAAGACTAATGCACGGTAGGAACATGACTGATCAGTTCATCAATGCACCATCCTAAAAGGCTTTTGGTTACAAGAATAGCATGTATTTTGGTTACAAGAACAGCATGTAACCTGTTCTGATGATATAGAAATTCACAGGGCACTATATCAGGATAGATATACTCCATCTCTTTGCCATTGACAGGATGATGTTCTTCTCATATCAGTTAACATACTGCATACCTCCACATAACATGTTGTGGTTCCAATGTAACTCAAAAGTTTGCATACTCTTACATAAATTCAGGTGGGTAGCTATGTTGGTCTGAAGCAGCAGAACAAAGTTTGAGTCCAGTGGCACCTTTAAGACCAACAAAGTTTTATTCAAGGTATAAGTTTTCGTGTGCATGCACTCTTCCTCAGATATTTGAGGAAGTGTGCTTGCACATGAAAGCTTATGTGTTAAATAAAACTTCATTGGTCTTAAAAGTGCCACTGTACTCATACTTTGTTCTCCTACATAAACTGAAATTCAGAATTGTATATTTTTCAACAGCAACTAACTGAAAATAATAAGCATAAACATTGTGAACCTGAAATTTACTTATCTCTCTTTTTTTCAATAAAGCCAAGGGGAGCATTTTGCATCTCAGTCTGGACTGGACCTGAAAACTTTGTCTTATAAGACCAATTTTCTATTGGGTTGACTAAGTAAAGTGCGGCATGACAATCCGCCACTAGAGGGAGTCTGGGCACTTTCAAACGATTTGAAAGCCGGGAGAAAAGCCAAGTAGCTGAAAGACGAGTGAAAATGATGATGCCTGTTTTTGTTGCTGCTGCAGAAACCACAGCCGATTCTGTCACATTCTGCCAGGAAAACATTTTGTCCCTACTGCAAGTCATATGCTTCAAAGAAGGGACAGCACCCAGAAGATTCAGGATGCTCATGCGCTGTGTCTATCTTTGAAAGCCTTTTTGTAAGATTAACTCACAAAGGCATCCCACAAGGGGCACTCTGTTGGTCGTCTCCTCGGGGCGAGTTTCGACCGATCGATGAATTGCGCCAGTGGTGAATTGCAGAGCGGCATTAATGCTTTCCATTCCCAGGTTTACACTTTGAACTTCAGCATGGTGTGGGTTTTATCGGAAGGGCTGGTGTGTAAAATACAACGCCTTTCAATTGCCTTCTGGAGAAAGGTCACCTGGTCTAGCTCTTTGGTAGCGCAGCATTAGAAATGCAGCTGCTGCCAGCAGGTGATATTTCTGCCCTTTGAGAGCTGTTAATGAAATATGGCTCAATAAAGCAATAAGGATCCGCGGCTTCCCTTTCTGTTCATGTAAATGTATGAGGTGCAAAAGGCTTCAGGTGAATCACTTTGCCGCATTAAGTAAGCACCAGCGGCGTATCTGGCACGGGCTGACCCATGCCCGGCGAGTTCTCACCGTGCTTCTCGGCATGAGCAGAGCCCATCTTCGCGTGCCAGGGCTGGGCTTTAATAACCTAATTTGAAGCCCCAGATCCGACTGGCAGTTTAGCAATCCCGAACGCATTTGTGGAGAGAAGAGGATTAAGTGCGAAACAAAGTAGATTAGCAATCTGTTTTCCAGATCGTTAAACATTTTTTTAAAAAATTGATTACACAGTGGACGAGATTAGACTTGCCCTGTGCGCTCAAATTCAATTGATCCAGCTACATCCCAATCTCTAGCAGCCCATGGCGCATGCCTTTCCACCCCACCACAGGGGCGCTGGCTTTCCCGTCGCTCTCCTCGCTCCACTGTTCACGGGGACTCGTGAGCTGGCGTCAGGGCTTGTCTCACACGCCAGCCTCTATAACATCCCGCGTGGAAACGGTTACCTGCAACACCCAGGAACCACTCCTTGTAATTCAATTAGTCTGGTTTTTAAAAGGCGGGGTTACACGGGAGGGGGGGGGGTCGGTTGGGCATGAGAGGCGGAGCCAAAGGCAAGAGAAACGCCTCTTTTCTACAGTCGGAATCCAATCGGGTTGGAGGGAACGCGGGAGAAAAAAGCTATCTGTAAGCAAACAGCAGTCTGGGTTCTGACTGGCTGCTCAAGCAATCCCCCCCCCCCACCTTCCCAAGTAAACTGCATGCAAAAATCCCACATGATCAACCAGCAGCGCCTTTGCTCCCAGCTAGCCGATTGCAGCTCTTCCGTGCCCGCACACACAGAGGCTTCCAGCTCCGTCTCCTGACACATATACGCAAGTGGATGTGTGTGTGTTTGTGTATCTCGCTCCCTTGTACGCATCTATGCAGCTGTCTGTTGCGCGCAGACACCCAGCCCAGTAGCCTTCTCCTTTTTTCTAGGCTGCCGCTGTCGGATTTACACGCAGGAAACCGGTCATTGCAAAAAAGGGGGCGTGACTATTTAAAGATCCCCCCTCGATCCCCCCCCCCCCTTGCTTGGCAGACTTGACTTCTGTTCCTCCAATCCTCGTTGCTCTTTACGGTCCCTGCCTGCCAGCCGCTGCATTCGAGTTTATTTCATTTGCTTGCTGGAGTGGTGAGAGCGCGCGCGAGACATTTCCTCGCTCCTTTCTGTTGCTGCTTTTCCGCGGGCTCCGAGAGCAGCTGCCGCCGGGCAAGACCCTGGGTTTTTTCCCCCCTCCCCTCCCCTCCTTTCTAATGTAGTCATCAGCAGGGAGGTTTCCTTTTTCTCCTCCTCCTCCCCTTCTCTTTTGCAAAGTTGACGTTCCAGGGACTCGGACCTGCTTGGCTCCCAGAGCCACTTGGCGAAGGAGGAGAGAATAGATCGCTACCGCGGCGTCTGGGGGCTCCAGCAGCTCCTGCCTCGGGCAGAGGAGGCGCCTCCCCAGCCAAGCCACGCCACGCCAGAGGAGTTCGGGGAGGGGGCGCCTCCCTTCTCCTCCCCCGTCAAAAAACTACTCCCAAGGCCCCGGCTTTGATCTCTCCGGATTGCCGGCCTCCTCCCCGGCTGGGTCTGCGGATCCCTTTCGCTTGTTCATCCCTCTCACCCCAGACCAGGAAGGAGGGGAAGCCGCCCTCGGAGAGAGAGACGCGGCCAGCCCGGCTTCCCAACTCGAGCGGAGGAAGAAAGGAAGGCGGCAAAGAGGCAGGCAAGCCGACTGGGGGGAGACAGAGGCGAGAGGGAGCGCGCCAAAGTGGACTTTCCCTTCCGTTGAGGATTTCCTGTCGGCTCTCCTTAGCCAGCCGGCCTCCAAGCGCTGCCTCCTCTAAGCCCTCGGCACCGAAAGGCGGGAAGCGGCACCTCGGAGAGGAGAAGAACGCGAAGCCTTCGCGGAGGCCACGACCGCGGAGCCGCCCCTCAGCGGCGCTGGACCGGGGAGGGCCGGTGCATGTCTCGCCCTGGGCTCGGCACAGGACTCGCCGTGAATGTGCTCCCCTCGCCGCCGCTGCTGCCACTGTCTGCTGCCGCCGGCGCCCGGCTCGGCTCCCAGGTCCCCCTGCAGGGGCGCGCAGGCTCCATAAGGCGCTCTCCTCGGAGCAGGCTTCCCCTGGGGGGGCATCTCCTCGTGGCCCTCGCCCGGCGCGCACTTTTCTCTTTGTGTGTGTCTCGTGACTTTGTGTGGTGTGTCTCTCTTGTCTCTGGTTCCCCCTTGTCGCTGTTGTTGCTCCTGAGCCCTCCTGCGCGGTGTCTCGTTGGCCGGGAGTGATGTTGCACGTGGAGATGTTGACGCTGCTCTTTCTGGTGCTCTGGATGTGCGTCTTCTGCCAGGACCCCGGCTCCAAGGCGGTGGCCGACCGCTACGCCGTCTACTGGAATAGCTCCAACCCCAGGTGAGACGGGACGCGGGCGGAGACTGGGGCTGGGCCGGAGAGGGACGGGATCCCACTGCGCGCCTTCCTTCGCGCCGGCTGAGCCACGGCAGCATTTCCAGGCTCGTCACTCAGGCCCCGCAGACTTGGAGGAGGGGAAGCACAAGGGGGTCCGACTCTCTCTTTTGTGGCTCACTGCGATAGTGTCCCGAAGCGCCCGAGGCACTTGTTTGCAGAACGGGAGGAAAAGAAGCAGTGACTCCCATGTACGCAGGCTTGGAAGCATCACCCGGTCTTTGGTGTTTCATTGTATCAGTGCATCTGACTTGAAAAAGTGTTTTCATGTTTAGGATTCTTAATGAATGCCCCATTCACCTTTGGTAGGCAGCACGGGAGGTGTAGTACATTACAAATGAAATTGCAGGCATGAAGTGTCTACCCAGAAAGTGTGTGTGCTTCCTTCAGTTCTCTGGCACCAGTGCTGTTCTTGTTGTTTGTATGTGTGTTTGTGTAGAGCACAGAGATGCCATTTCTCTTTTGCTCCAGTGAAAGTTTTTAAAAGTTAGTGAATACTCTCAAACTATTTTGATGGTTGTTTGCATGTCGCTATATGATGATAATACAAAACTTTCTAAAAGTCTTCCCTGCAGTGGAATTGCAAGGGATTTTGGAACTGGCCTCCTGGCAACCACAGGTGGCACCTGTTCCATGCCAAGGTTTTAGAGATCATGAAAGATCGCTCCCACTTCCCCATCTCTTTCCTGGACAGAAGCGTATTGAATAGACCTGTTTAGGATTGCTCTCTAACTGAGTAAGAAGCCTCCCAAGTGCAATCAGATGATCCCAGCACTTGGAGGTTTTGCATGGAAAAGGGCAGCTCCTCTTGCTTAAACTGTCAGAGTAAATTCAAGTGCAGTATCTGATGATGGTTTTGTACAACAGATTTATATTGTGTGTAGACGCTGGGTAGAGAGAAAGCAGCCCTTGGTGTTTTCAGCAATGAGTTAGCATCATTCGAAGATGAGGTTTAAGAGAGAGAGGCTACACTAGTACTGGAGAAAGTTCTTAAAATACTTGAGAAAACAAATTCAGTACAGGGTGTACAGTTGTTGCTGTGTAAAAGCAACCTTTATGATGGTTTCTTTGTTCTCTTTGCGGTTAAGCTTTTGCAGAAAGTGCAAATAAAAGCTAATCGTTTATGTTTTTAAATTCATGTCAGAATTGCATGAGTGAATCTTCAGATTAGGTGTGTTTAGGATGTTGCCAAGTCTTTCAGTATCAGAAAATTACAGTCATTTGCCAAATGGTACCTCTCTGACTTTGTAATGAGGCACCTAAGTGCAATTTTTTTTTTTTAAACTGAGGGTTGGAGGTGGGGATTTTATTGTTAAAATAGACTTGAGCAGATTTTCCTTCTTAAACTTGTCAGGCTAGTTCAAGTAAGTTTGAGAACACTTTTATCTTGCACTATCTCTGTTCTGTGATTTTGATATAGTTGCCTGGATTGAGGTTGGAACACTGATTATTTGTCACAGGTTATGTGTTTTAATAGATATGTGGTGCCTGTAGAAGACTTACTCTGTATTTAAGGGACGCTTTAAAACTAATAGTGCCAAAGTTAAATGGAAGATTTTTAAAGTTTTAATTTTAAAGTCTTAGTTTTAGTAGATAGTTGATTATTTTAGTGTAATGTATGGCAGCTTAAGCAAAACAAGACACTGAGGAAGGGTGACAATGAATTAGATTGCTTCAAGTTAATTTTCATGGTGATGGTTACGGACTTCTGTGCTTTCAAAACCTGTCATCTCTCTTGCATCATATCACAGACAAATCTGCAGCCAAAAAGGCTTCAGGTAAAATTAGGCAACTGTTGTAGCAAGCAGCGCTTTGAAGACATTATTTATAATGCATTTCATTAAAAAAAGCAACTGTCCCATCAGAATGCCCTAGAACAAGTTCTGAAATTATATACGTATTTGCTGAAGATATTAAAATAATAAACTGAATTTGCCCGCTCCACTTGTGAAAAAGAAAACATTTGCTGCCTCGAATTTTACCAAATAACTTGCACATGTGGCTATTTTGCTTAAATCAAAGTACGCTATTAAATTTTTGCTTGCCTGCCTGTTATGGTATTAATTAGACATGTGAGGTAGGTACGATATTTAAATATAAACAATCGATGGTGCCACGAGGTCAAACCAGACAGTTTTAAAGCATTAAAGTCAGAAAGGACCTGTGTAAGTTAGACCTGTTGTGCTCACTGCAAAGAAACTTTTTAAATATTAAAGTTCTGGAATGCTCTAACATTACCAACTGGTAGATCCAGATGGTCAGCCGTGTTGGTCTGAAGCAATAGAACAAATTTAGTGGCACCTCTAAGACCAACAAAGGTTTATTCAAGGTATGAGCTTTTGCGTACATGCACACTGTATCAAATTACCAACTGGTATATGCGTGTGACAGAACTCCCTGTATTGATGGTTTAGAAAACCTTGCTGATATTGTTAAAGTCTGTTAAGATGTGGCATGTTTCTTCTAGACTTAAAGGTAAGGTTAAATGATGAACTTCATTTTTCCACTGTAATAAATTTATAATTCGAAGCTGTACCTTTTATTATTAAAAGGTCTGTAGATAGCTGTGTTGATCCTGTCAAACCTTTCTTTAGAGAGACATTAGGACATATTGAGAAGTTGCCACATAAGATCCTGGACCTGGAGTACCAATGTTTAAAAAAGTTATTTTCACTTGAGTGAGTGTTGTTAACTAATAGCTAAAGATATATAATTGGTAGATATAAATGTTATTTAGCACGTATAATTGCTAATTTTTGTAGTGGCTACTGTTCTCTGAATAAGGAACCCACTAAGGTATCAAGCCATAGCAAACAAATTAAAGCGCTAAAAACCTAATATATTAATACCTGTAGAAGTTTTATACTCTTAATAAACTCAGATTTAGATTTCATAGAATCTAAATATAATATAAGATCTGAGATAATGTATATCATCACATAGATGAATTAAAACCACTAATATAATGGTGAGTTGTATAGTATTATTCAGTAAAAGGAATTTTCACTTAATTTACTCCCCAATTATATGGGCCACAATCCAGTGTAGGGTTAGGTGTCCTTATCCCTCACTTTGTGTTGTAATATGGCCTCACTTTTGGTTTCTTATCGCGTATAAAAGAGTGGTAGCCAGTTTGGTATAGTGGTTAAGTGCACGGACTCTAATCTGGGAGAAACAGGTTTGATTCCCCACTCCTCCACTTGCACCTGCTGGATGACCTTGGGCAAACCATAGCTCTGTACCAGCTGTTCTCTCAAGGACAGTTGTCTCAGAGCTCTCTCAGCCCCACCTATCTCATAAGGTGTCTGTTGTGGGGAGGGGAAGGGAAAGGAGTTTGTTAGCTGCTCTGAGACTACAAGTGAAGGGCGGTGTATAAATCCAATCTCTTCTCCTTTTCTTCCTCTTCTTCCTTGCAGTTGCACTGAACTGTATTAATAAAAAACACCAACATTTTTACCATGAAATAAGTAATTTTTAGAACTGTTGTAATTAGTCCTATTTTCCCCCCAAAGGTAACCTAGTTAAATACAAAGTATAAATAATGTGAAGAGGCTGTTAAAACTTGTTTATTTAAGGGAAATAGCGATCAAAGCCGTGATTGTTAAAGTGATTTTTCTAGAGAAACATTTTGTAATTTTTCTAGAGAAACATTTTGAAAATTCTTTATAAACCTGTGGACATGATGTGGACTTTAGGCTCTAAAGGTGTTTAGATCTGTGTTTATTACTGCAGAGAGCAGATTACTGAATTGTATTGCAGAATACTTGAATTCAGTTTAGAACCCTTCTGCAAGAATTGGGTACGCTCTTTGAGGGAGTTATAATGAAATCTTGTTAATTTTCCCTTCGAGGACTGTATCCTGCTAATACTTATACAGAGATTTTGATGTCCTGAATAGATTTAGGAATATTACAGTATTTTTCTGTATTTGGTAATGTTGGGGGGGTTGCACCCCCCATTTTTGTCTCCAGTGTTTTAGGCTATGGTAATAAAAGCTGGCTGGTTAGTGTTTCTTCTCATAGATCTTCTGGCTATACTACACACAATGCCAATTGATAACAACAATAATAATTACTTAATTAAATATGCACTGTGATTTTTATGGTTATAAATAAAAGCAGTGTATTTTCTACATCTCAAGTATGAATAAAATTTACATTTCTAATTATTCTGTTTGGGCAACACTATGGCTTTTAATTAACTTTGATGTGTGCATAATAGTTAAAATGATAGCTGTATCAGGGTGGTTGTGGGCAAGACCTCCACTGTACCACTGAAAGTTGACTTGTTTGTTGATGTTCAAATTGGTGTTCCACTTTGGTTTCAACAAAGAGGTCCCTGGCTGCTTTGATTGTGAGACATCTTGTAGTCCAGGTTTAGCTGAAATTAATGGGAAAAAGGTGACACAATGAAGTGCAAGTTTCAGGTTAAAAGTCTTAAAGCTGCCTGGCCTTCAGAGGTGGCAGAGCTGTTGAGGATTTGTAAATTTCACTGAGTTTGACAGATGTTCAGAAAGTCTTCAGCTTTTTGTAGAATTAGAGCTCTTTCCTACTTAATTTCTTGTAGGAATGTTGAACAGACTTTCTTTTATAAATTCCACATATTTCATTAGTAACATGGTTTTATGACAAGAGAGATGTTTCTGTAGGTGCCCAGGTAGGTATTACTTTGTGCAGCTTGATCCTGTGAGTTTTAACTTGGAAGTTTAGTCTCAGTAAGTTTAGTGGAACTTAGATGGGAGGGAGTATGCATAAGATTTTACTCTACCCGTTAAGCGTAAACATGGTTAATTTCATATGGTTGATTTCTTAAGGCTGCCTACTTTGGGTCAGAAGCTTAAATAAACTCTGTGTAGGGTGGGTCCAGTGGGCTTAGCACTAATGTTCCAGTATCAAAAGAGTCAGATACCACTGAGATTTATGTTCAAGGAATATTAGTGGCTATAGCTTATATTTTAATAGCTGACGTGGCAACCCAAATCTGCAGATACTGACATCTCCACCCCAGTAAACTTAATGACTTAAAAGTACAACAGAAAAGGCCTCCTGGCTCATTATATGTAGCTGATTTGATTTTAATAATGATATCCTAAACTCCAAAGTTCCAATTTTTAAAAAAGTTAAGGTTTCATATATTTTAGTCTCTTTTGTAAAAACCTACTCAATAAGCTTTACAGGCCTTTACTTTTCATATAAATGACAACTACTAGAGGACAGAACTCACTTGGCTGATTCTCTTTCCAGGTGCCTTTAATGGAGATGTTTAAGTGCTGGACCTGCTTGCCTTATTTACTGTTAAGAGAAGACAGATAAAGATGCTGCAGACTGTCTCTCTTGTTCTTATGAGCCAATCTACTATTTCTATGCTGGGATAAGAAAATGGATGAATACAGTTAGTTCGTCAAAAATCCTTCTCTTTCCTTCTTGAGACTTGGGTGAAGATAAGTGTATGTACAGAGACAAAGGAGAAATATGATGAACAAGCAGTAAAAAAAACAAGAATGGTTTTAAGCTGAGCTGACTAACAACTCAGTTATGTGCTTGTTTTCTCAGATATAAACCTCATTATAGTAAATGGTGCTGACTCTCAAGTAAGTTTTTATAGGATTGCAGCCAAAGTTTTTTAGTCGCGTAAGATTTCTGCCTTTTATGTATTTATATCTGGGAAATCTATTTGATTAGGAACTAAATATGAGCACAGATCAATAAAAGCTGAACATTATGACCCAATGATTGCATACTGCTTGTTGGGAAAACTGTATGTGCTTAACTCTCTCAGCTTTGGCTATGTCATATCCTACAACCTAATTATGAAGTGAGGTTTTCAGCTATTCTGTCTTAGTTTGCATATGGTTGTCATTGGAAGGTGTATATATGCAGGATAGAGGTCTGGTTTTTAAAAAATGGTACAGTACAAAGTGTACTGTTTTGCTAAAATATTGGAAACTATTTTTTTGAAAAAAGTTTTAAATGTACAATAATAGTTATGTGAAGATTAGTTTTCTAACAAAGAGGCTGCAGCTTTAGTGGAAGTTATGAGCTGAATTTGTCCTTTTCATTAGCCGCATATGCCTGCTTTCTTTGTTTCTTTGATAATCCAGTCCAATTGCTATGGTTTAAAAGCTTGATATGTAATTCTTTAATTCCTGGCCAATTAACCAAAATTTTCAGTAGTTGTGAATGATATATTTGCTTTTTCAAACAGTTTTTGTTTATATATGGTTTTTTCTGTTGGTGTTTACTTATGCACTCTATGAAATATATTAAGTTCTTAACAATTTTTTAAAAACAACTTTCCAGTTATGTTACAGGAACTGAAGTAAACCCCCCATTGTAATACACATAAATGTAACTATGTGCACAATCGAATATTTCAAATTACTAATATTTCAGCATTTTAACAATATTGGATATGCTTAGTACGGCCTGTTAGAGTTGGATCATAATACCAAGTTGTTACCTATGTCACAATTGTTTTTTTGAAAGCAAAAAACCAAGATCTGAAATCTACTTCAAAGAAAAGTAAACAGTATGCTTTATAGTGTCTAATACTGTGCTAATGACATGGATAAAGGAAATCTCTTACATTGCTAAATAGAATCTTTTTTATACTTGATAGTTGATGGATGATAATGCACTGTTGAATTCTTATTTTTCATTCCATTACATCAAAACTGATTTATGAATTTTAAGCTTTAGTAAAATCCTGTTCACTCTATTCAAATAAAAATCCTTTTTGTCTTCTGTATAAGAACAGCCAACTTTTGTACTGAAAAAGAAAATATAAAAGTTTTGAGGAATAAATTGTTTAAGCATTTTAAAGAAGACAAGTCACCAATTGTTGCCAGTATGCTTTATGACTAAAGTGTGATCCAGCGCTAATGCATATTTGTACACTGTTCCTCCAAATTATGGAATGTAGTTGGAAAGACTACGGGACCCCTTCATTCAAACTTATCTTTAAATTCCTGAGTTCAGAATGTTTTGATTGGGGAAAGAGGTATGCAAAGGAGAAATGCTATGTATGTTTAGATTTCCCCAATTTTCATTTTATAGTCTTGAGAGTTGATGGGGAGGGGGAAGTAGGTGCTTTATGAACAAGAAACTAGAAGTTGGGGGCCAGCTTATTAGCAATATTTTTTGTGTTGAGCTGTTAAATAAACCCCTATCTTGTTAACAAGAATAAGAGCAACTCTTGTTTGAGGTCAGCTCTCTTGGGTTACTTTATCAGTCCCATATCTTGCCTATTTGTATATATGCACATAGAAATACTTCACACAAGAAATAGTGGAACCAACCTGCTGAAGCCATTTTCAAGACTAGTTTTATCTCTCAATTTAATTTGAGTTCATATTGAGCTCTTTGAAGCCTCCATTTTGGTTTACTTAGTTCCACTCAGCTGCTAAAAAGAGCATTGAATAAAATGGACCTGATAGGGAAAAAAGGGGATAAAACATTTGAAATATCAAAACTTAAATGATGGATATAAGCCCCTTGATTCTACTTTTGTTTGCTGTAGAAATTTTATAACATTGCCTTACACAACAACTTGATTTAAATTGTGTGTGCTCATGTTCAGTAGTTTATTTTTATGCTGTGTTTGGTATGTTATCATTCTGCATTATTTTTTGGTATTTAGTATATAGTTTATAATACCTTCTCCCTTATGAAAAAGTTATTTCAGTTTAATGGTGAACATCATTTTTTTTCACACTGTATACACTTTGTGCTGTGTTACGGTTTCCCAGTACAAATGAAACAACATGGTTTTTGAAACAGTGATAAAACACCAGACTTTTATATATTTTTGAAGTAATATGTCATATGTTTAAATTTGTTCTAAGAAATTTTCTTCCTTTGCCTGCCAGATCTCATTGTTGGTCTTGCAGAAGAGTAATTAATAGCCCATGCGCTGCAATCTGTGGTAACCTTGTCTTTGAATTTCGAACATAGTAGGTATAATGGCCTGCTTTCTTTGCCTACTACAGGAAAATGGAATGTCCACTATTACTGTTGTTCAGTGTCATTCTATTTTTTTCAATGCCAGTGGTGTATCTCCCCCACCAATGAAGTAATAGACTATAATTAAGTCAATATGGGTTTATACAACTTGTTCCAGTTTTCTAAACCCAGATAAGCTTTTTAAATTGTGTATGTTTCAGCACATGATTAGCACTGCAATCCTAAACAGTTACAACCTTCTGAATCCATTGAAATGAATGGACTTAAAATGGTATAGCTCAGTAATAGTAGTGGTTGGTAAAATATTATCAAGTAACAGATTACCTTTTCTAGAATGTTCAGAAGGCAGGTAATTTTTAATATCTAAGGCACTACTAGGCTTGATTCTAGCTGTTCTAGTTCTCTTGTTCGTCAGTATCAAATATCAATAACTCTTAATTCTAGGGTTCACGTTTTTAAATTAGTGCATGTGCAGACACCTAACATATTTAACATGGTTTTTTTGTTCTTACCTTTTAATGTTAATTTGCTCATTTTATGAGTGAACAGTTTTGTCATCTAACATTAAATCCCCCCCCTGCATAGAAAGTTGTTTTGTAGCTTAAAAATGGCTTTTTGATGAGTTAATTATATCATTGAGACACACACACACACACAAACACACACTGGTCATTTCAGAAATAACTTCAGATGTATTCTTAGATGAGATAATTGTTATAAAATGCACAGACTGGTCACTACACTGGCGCATAAAATGCCTTAGGCCATTAGAATGGCAAACTGCTTTTTTGATGTTAGTGGTATGAAAGTCAGAGGAACACAGAATCTGTTATTGATTCTTCATTATTTGTAAGGTCTCAGCATTCTGGTCAACAATAAGGCTTTATTTTTAAATTCACAAACTTACTAGTGATTAATTATGTTTGGTATATCAAGGGAATCTGTATAGATTGGTTCTCTTTGGGGTTAGGGTTCTGTGGTCCTCTTTGGTAGCAACTCCCTTCACAAAGTAACTTCATTAGTATGAAGGAAAATAGGGAAGCCAAATTTCCTGCAGTGAATACTATTTTACCATTATTGCCAAGGGATAGAGGACTGGAGAGGTGGATTTTGAACAAAAAGCAAAACAGCCCTAAAAAGGTGCTTCCATATATGTACAACTATTATATTTTTCTCAATATTTTTTTTTGGGGGGGGGGGGAGTCCAGACACAGACACAGAGAAGATAATATTATTCCATGTATGGTAACAGCTTTGTATTTGTTTACTACTGTTGGTTCAAAACATTTTTTACCTTCTCCCCATTCGTTAGAGGCTTGGCTTATTAAAAATTAGTGATCCATCACTAAGAGGGGTATAGTACAAGAAGTGGTACTCCTGACAGGAGTTTTGTGCCAAACAGTAGGAAATAATAGGAACGCAAGAGCTGCCAAAAGTGTGTCTTCCAATTGCCAATTAGGCAAAAAAAAAAATCAGCTACTAGAGTAGCTACTATGGCAAGCACAGGGACAATTTCTTCTAAATACTGAGTAAATAATAATAGCCCAATAGTGGTTATCGTGGTTTATGGGACTTCCTCTGCTTTCAGTAAGCTTTTGATATGTAGAATGCTCTAGGGAATGAGTGGGAAGAATGCGTGTCTTGCTGACTTTATTATCAACTTTTTAATGAACACCAACTTTTGCAACAAGGAATGTGTTAGTGTTACGTTACGAAGGGGATGACATAGATTTCCTTACCCAACAAATTGGCCAATATGAAAATAAATCAGCCATTCCTTTTTATGTTTCTGAGTTACAAAGCTGACAATCATTCTTGGCACACCATCATGGCTGTGGTGTCTGTAATTAGCACATTTTTATAGCGCTTACAGTGGGAAAGGCAACGGGTGCTTGCAGAGCTATAGCTGTCATGGGAACAATGAAAAACTAATCACATACTGCACTGTCACCATTTTGAGCTTGGTATTTAAAGAAAATATCATGTAGAATATATATTGTATTATATATAATGTTTGATTAGATAAATAGCTGTATGGGAAAATGCTACTACCTGATTTACTGTTCCTTATAGAAATGTGATTGATTCTTGAGTCATTTTAAAAAATCCTTTGGCATTAACTCGTGTATGCTTATAGTCTGAGATATGTATTACAGATCTGTAAATACACAGTCTTTCAGTATAATTGTGGATAGCAGGCTTCTGGTTAAATGCTTTTAAAAATGTCATTCTAAGCCCTTTGTGTAAGAAGTACACTGAAGTGAGACTTAAGCATATAGTTAAAGGCTTCATTCTTGTGGGTTCCACCCATAGAAAACAATCCCACTCATACCAGTGTTATTTTTTTCTATCTTGTTCCATTACTTCTAGGTTTAACAAACACAACTGAAAAAGCAAGTGCCTTTAATTGATTATATTAAGGCTGGAATCCAAAGAAGTCTATGTGTAGAGTGCTTCTGTGCACACACTGTAAGGCAGTTGATTTTTTGTTACCAGCCTGTGCAGTATAAAATGCCATTCCAGAGAGTTAGTATTCAGGAGAATGCAAGTAGTTGTAGAGTGATGTAGCCCTTAAAATCCCAGTGTGCTTATGAAACAATATGGCTGTACTCAGATATCACAGAACTCCAGTTAAATACAAATATGCATACAGCTATATTGTTGCTGGGCTTGCATGCATGTCTTTGTCCTCTGCTCTGCTTTCTCATATGGAGAAGCGCGGTTACAAGTGGTATGTTATCCATGTTGTATGAATGTTGCCGTGCAAACCAACCTCTTGTTAACTTCTGTGCTTGCATTTATGCATGTGTAACCACAGCTAGTTTTTAACCGTAATCAGAAAGGAAGGGGAGAGGCTCTGAATCTTTGGATCCTAGCAGTATCCCTGCTGTAAAGACTACTTAGTAAGTTTTTATACTTGAGGTCTTGCAAAGTACAGAATATGCATGACACATGTACACAGAAATTTTGCTAGATAAATACCAAACTTGCACATTTTTTTGCAAACCAAGACTACAATTTAAACTTTAATACATTTGTCCAATTCAAAAAACGTATAAAAAAATAGTGAGGGCAGAAAGGCATGGTATATATGTTGTAAATAAATAAAATGTTTTGGTATGCAGAAACGCATTCCCAAATGTCAAAATTACACATGAAGTAACAGATGTGATGGCTTTACATCTCTGATATTTTAAGAGTGGAAGGCAGAGATGTGCTGAGAGACCATATCATTTGAAAATGAGAGCTTTTCAGCTACAGATAGTGGCCAAATCAGAAATCTTTGAAGCATTCAAAGTTTACAATCACACAAGCCTTATTTTTGTGCATAAATTTAAACATGGACAGGTGCTTTCCCCTCTTTTAAGTCAGCGAGATTTTTAAGTGACTTGATACTTTCTGCCATATTAGTTGCTCATTTGTATAAATACTTGGTTCTCCTGGATGCCAGACTCTTCTGTTTTGTAGGTAATATGATATTGAATTGAGTGTGATCAGATGTAGCCTTGAAAAATCTGTTGTTTACATGTGCTTTCATTTTTATCAAGGTAGTTCTTTTTGGACTTAGATAAAATAATTCTTGCAGCTTTCTTTCTCTTGGTTCAGTAGCTGAAGATAAGGTGGGACAGAATGAAAGCAGCCACGGCCATTTACATGTTGGATGTTCTGTTTGGATGCACAGTAATGGATCTCCGCTTTAATCAGTTGTGTGTCCCTACCGAAAGGGCTTCTTCATAAGTAATTTTTGTATTTTTATATGTTTTTTATTCTTATATTTGAAAATTATTTGCAAAGTACAAACTATATGCAGAGGCTTTTATAAATGACACCTAAAGCGGCAAAAAAGCGAAAATGGAAGGACAACCCCCACAAAAACAGTACATCCTATGATTTTTTGCCCATTGATCTAGTGCATCATGGAGGATTTTTCAGTTTCAAGGCCAGCCATTCAGAGCAAAGACGTAATTGTAATGTGCCTATTAATAACTATTGTGTTTTGTGTGGTAGAAGTGATACTTTTACTCTTAGTGTTACGTTTGTGTAACAAACCTTGTTTATTATTATAGCGGCTTATTGTGTTTGTATGTTGGCCTTCCTCCTTAGTGACTAATAGCACACAATGAATTTTACACTACAAGTATAACTATAATAGGGGATGTGCAATTTTTATTTATTTAATTCATTTCTATGTTGCTTTCCTCTCCAATGGGGACACAAAGCAGCTTACAAAATTTATCCCACAACAACAACCCTGTGAGGTAGATTATTCTGAGAGAGTGACTAGGCCAAGGTCACCCAGTGAACTAACATGGGACGAGTGGGGATTCAAACCTGGATCTTTCAGGTACTAGTCCAACACTCTTAAGCTCTACATCACACTGGCTGTGTAGTGTGACCTTTATTAGTTTCTTGGCTGGGAGAGTGGTGAAAGAACTTCTTGAACCAGATTTATGTATTATGACTAGCAAAGGGCATTGCAATTGCAGAGAGAGAGATGGAAGATTATTTTTGTTTAATGAAATAAAGCTAGGCTGAAGTAACCCAGTAGCAACTGAGAAGTTCTAATTATTCATTTTGCTTGCAGGATGATAAGCTATTAGACATTTATGAACACCTGCATTGTCTTCAATGTGGGTTCTATGCTACTAAGCGCCTAATTATTTAGTATTTGAATGAAACTAATTTTACTGAATTTCATGTCTTAATAAAGAATGTAAGTGCAGGTCTGGTTGATGAAGCCAATTTCTTTGTCTGAAGGAATTTTTTTCATGGGGGAGGAGATGTTGTAGACAATTTTGCTATAGATCCATTAAGAAGCTTCACTTTCCTAATGTATTACCGGACAGATTTCAGAAAAAAGCCTGGAATGTTTCCTGCAGCATGCAGATTAGGAACACTATTCAATAGCACAGTTTAATTAGAATTCATAAAATATGCAAACATGGTTATTGGGAGTAGCCATAGGTTGATTCTCAATTTTCCATGTTAAGCTAGCATATTTGAAGGAAACATGATAATATGAAACAAATTAAAAAACATACTGGTGCCATGTTTAAATGCAAAGTCAAGAGATCATATAAGATACACAGATATCTGTATCATTCAGAATTAGATGAGAGGGCAAGTAATAGCTCATGATGCCAATTAAGAAAATATTTTGTAAACCTAAAGTTCTGGGGTGGTTTTGTTTTCTTACCAAGGCTCGCTGTCTTCAACTCCTGTTGAAATACAAATAATTCTGTTGCCAAGAATACTTTTATAGAGAGTATTAACAGAAGTTACATTAGTCTATCATGTGCGTTTAAAGAGCTGTTCTTTATGAAACATACTTTTTTACTTTTGCAGGTCTGCTGCTGAATGAACAAAATTTGATATTGTGTAGTGAAATGGCATACATTTCCCTTTTTTTTAAATAAAAATTGTCATTGGCTTTTTAGGAGGAATCATTGTAAAAATTCACAAGCACTTTTTCATTGAACAGTTGGGATAATAATATAATTTATTGTAGTGGTGGTTTCATAGATTTTAGTGTGACTCTCATAGGTAATACAGTCTATTGTGTGGTTTTTTGATGGAGAATATCCAGTGAAACTATTTATAGTATGTTCTGTAAATAAAAGAAAAACAAAAATGACACTGTAAGTATGTTGTTTTTTATATTCAGTCAGACAAATAAGGAAAAAATGCATTATTTTATATTTTCCAGAAAACTTATCAGAAGGGTGTAATGCTTTACCCTTGCAATCGAGGCATGATCAGGTCTTTGTGGGGTACTTAAAGCTAATTTGTAGCTAACTAAAATGTCATTGCACTGCTGTTAAAATGAGAATTAAAAAAAAGATGGGCTGGGGATGGTCCTTACTGATGAAGGCATATGCAGAGCAAAAGTAAAGCCCATTTTCCTTGTTCTTCAGTTTGGATTGGAATTGGGAGACTGTGCTTTGGCCCAATGCAAAAAAAGTTAACATAGTGGAATTCAAGGGCTAATTGACAAATTAAAATTAAAAAATTGTAAGTCACCAGACCCAGATGGCATATACCCAAGAGTTCTTAAGGAACTCAAATTTGGGATTTGATTTCATTAAAAAAAGTCTCTGAAATCAACCTCCTGATTGGAGTGCTGGAAAGTGGCCAATGAAACCTCAACTTTTAACAAGGGATATACACAGAACCCAAAACTTTACATGGATGGGATGCCTGTAAGCCTAATGTCCACTATGTAAATGTGGAAAGCACTATTAACACCAGAATTCTTCAAGCTATAGAAGACCGACCCCAAGCAGAAAAAGATCCTGCCTTGCTAGCCTCTTAAAAACATATTGTATATTTTTGTTATATAAAAAACCCAATCAAACATTGAAGGTAATGTACCGTATTTTTCGCTCCATAAGATGCACCTGACCATAAGACGCTCCACTCGGTGCCGTGGCTTGGGAAAGGTGAGGGGGGTTTAAGACACACACACTTTTCCCCCCACTTTTTTTGGGAGAAAAAGTGAGTCTTATGGAGCAAAAAATACGGAACTTCCTGAATTGTGCAAGGATTGTGAAAAGGCTGTATATAAAAAGGACTCTGAATGTTCAAAAGTACTACATAAATACTACATATTAAGTCCAAGTACTGTATCACCCTTCAAAGTTAACATCTTTCGATCATCCTGTATACATATTTGTTGATACTTTCACTGTATTGTTTAGGAAAAACAAATCAACCATATGCACAGGTTTCTGAGAACATCCTGATTTAACATGAGGCAGTGCTACAATCTTGCTGTATTGCCAGATGTATTGGTGTTGGATTGGTGCTAGAGCAGCCGGGGGGGGATTATTTATTTCTAAAATCTCCTTTTTTGCAGAAAGTAGTGTCTAACTGTTACAAAAAATACCAGAAATGCATGTGCCGTAACTATGTTATAATGACATTTAGCTATCTCTCCTTATATATCAAGCTGTTTTCAAGTGGCAAGATTCCATGGGGCGCCAAAATCAGTTGGCTGCAAGAACTGCCATTCAAAAGGAGTCCCTGGCCACTGGCTGCATTCCCTCGCTGCATTGACTCTGTCCTGCCCACAGAGCCACCGGCCAGTGTCTTGGCCTCAGTCTGGAGGGAGCCAGCGAAAGGGAAGGACTGGGTGCTGGGTCCACTCTTCTCCTCCCACTGCCAGGTGGGTCTAACTGTCCCCTCAGTGGCCTGCTTTTGTCAGTGAAAAGACAATGGACTTTCAGCATAACCCCCTCCCCTGCCCACTACCAGCATGGCCAATTTCCTGTCAGAATAAACTGAAAACAGCTCTCTTTCCTGCTTAGCTCCACCATGGCTGGCTGGCTAATGAGGTGGTCCAGCGACTATCAAACCATTTTCTTCAACCCCCTGCTGTGCAACTGACTTTCTTTGTGGGACCTGGAGATCTCCCGCTGTTACAATTAATCTCCAGATGATAGAGAGCAATTCCCCTGGAGAAAATGGCTGCTTTGGAGGGTAGACACTATGGCATTATACCCTGCTGAGTCCTTCCATCCCCTCCCAAAAAATGCTGCCCTCCACATGATCCACCCCCCAAATCTCCAGGTATTTCCCTAATCAGAGCTGGCAACTTTCCCCTCAGTGCCTGTTTCTAGGTGATCAAGCCTGCTTCTCTGAAAGCCCCTTTCCACACCTATATTGGCCTTTGGGAGAAAACTCATTGGGGCCAGCTGAACAGAATGCCATAGAGGCCACCCTCCAAAGCAGTAATTTTCTCCGGGTGGGGGGAATCTGTTGTCTGGAGTTCAATTGTAATACCTGGCGATCTTCAGGCTCTACTTGGAGGTTGGATACCCTAGGTGTAGCAGTCAGCGCAGGATCTGCTAGACCCAGGTTCTTGCTGAGTGGGTGATTTTGGGCCAGTCACAGACTTTAAGCCTAACCTACCTCACATGGTTGTTGTGCAAGTCAAAAGGGGGAGAGGAGAATGATGTAAGCTGCTTTGGTCCCCATTGCAGGGAAAGACTACTTTTCCTCCAGGGGAACTATGGTTGCCAATCTCCAGGCGAGGGCTGGAGATCCCTCAGAATTACAAGTGCTCTTCAGATGGCAGAGATCATTCCCCTGGAGAAAATGGTGGACTCTGTGTCCTTATACCCTGCTGAGATGGATCCCCTATGACAGCCAATGTGACATAGCAGTCAGGGCTTCAGAGCATGGTGGAGGCTGTGCGGAGGGAGGGAGAAATGGAAAGTTGAAGAGTGAGATTGATGATTGGCTGGGAAGGAGATAGTGTTGCCAACTCCAGGTGGAAAATTCCTGGAGATTTGAGGGATGGAGCCTGGAGATGGTGAGGTTTGAGGAGAGGTGGGACCTCAGACAGGTACAATGCCATAGACTCCATCCTCCAAGCCAGCAAGTCCCTTATGGGGAACCATTGTTGCCAATCTCCAGGTGGGGGCTGGAGATCACTCAGAATTACAACTGCTCTCTTGGGGGGAGGAGATGGAAGGCTGAAGCCAGGGGGCAGATAACGATAGATTGACAATTGGCTGGGAGGTAGGGTTGCCAACTCCAGGTTGGGAAATTCCTGGAGATTTGAGGGGTGGACCCTGGAGAGGGTGAGGTTTCAGCAGGGGTGGGACCTCAGACAGCTTCAATGCCATAGACTCTACCCTTTAAACCACCCGTTCCCTCATGGGAAACCATTGCTGCCAATCTCCAGGGGAGGGATGGAGATCATGCTGAATTACAACTGTTCTTCAGATGGCAGAGATCTTCCCCTGGAGAAAATGGTGGACTCTGTGTCATTATACTCTGCTGAGGTCACCACAGTGTTGGCCAGCAAGGCACTGCTAGTGCTCTTATGGATTGTGATATTCATAAGCCTGAACTTTGGGTTGCCCGTAATGGAAGGGCCATGTCATAGAAGCCAGCTCCAGCCCATGCCAGGAGGCTGACACCCTAGACAGTTCACCTGGGACAGAGACAAAGGACTCCTCTTGCCATGAGGTTTCTCTCTCTCTGTTTCAGCACGCTGGTCAACCCCTGCCCCCTCCAACGTATGCTAACGCAATTGCTTAGCAACTAATGTTCGGGCCATCAGTCAGTCGGCCAAAGTCATTGACTAACAATAGATGTGGCCAGGTGAGTCATTGGACCCCTGTCCAAAGTCCACTTCCTGGTGAGATCAATATTGTCCATCCCCTTGCCCTCCTCCTTTTGTCCACCTTTAACCTATGGAAGGGTCCAAGAGGGACGGACCGCCTAGTAGGTGTGTTAGTGGGAAGTGGTCTGTGCAGCCTGCCCCAAAACCACCTAATAAAAGACCCTGAACAGAGGCATTCGGTCTCTTGAGCCATCGTCCCCTATCTGCTTTACCCCCCCCCCTCCTTATGTCCAGCTTGCCTTTCCAGTCCCTCTAATCTTCTGTTGGAACAAGGATCCATCTCCAGGATAGGTAAAGTATCACCCATCAATGAAACTCCTGCTAATGTAACAGTGCTATTTTCTGTCTTTATTTCTTAGGCCTGTGTGTATGTGTGTGAGAATCTGTTTTGTGTGAGTGAACAACATCATTCAGTAAACAGCATTTAATTTGCCATCTGCCTCACGTGCCTCTTTCCTTGAGAACTCCCAGGAGGGGTGGGACCCTGGTATAGTTGGCAAGAACCCGGTATTTTGCCAATTGCTAACTTTAAATTAAAGCAATTCGGCTAACAACAGCAAATTGACGCTGAGTGCCCAATGCCGGGACACTCTCCCAGAGCCTCTTTCTAGAGCCCGTTGTATTTATTTCCATAACTAGTAGGTAATATTTATCATTTTTAAGAATTGTAAAGGAGGCAGCCATGGGTATTGTAGACCTGTCAGCAGGGTGGTCTAACTATTCAGCTAACTCCTATCCAAATTATGTATGTGTCTCAAATTAAGTGCATTATGCAGAAAAACAAGATAAAATTAGGTGTATAGGGAAAAAGTCAAACAGATTATGCTGCTCTGTATTCTATAAAATAAATTTCAAATTACTGAGTTGCTGTATCTTCCTGTATTCTTCAGTATTTGTTTGGTGTGTTTGCTATGTTTTTAAATGCCTTTATTTAAAAAACCCTTTCTTCTGTCTGATTTGATTTTTTTTTTAAAGTTCATTTTTGGTTGCATGGTATTCAGTGGCTACCATGAATTATGCCCTAGATTAGAAGAAACAATTGTGGAAAGAAGAATCTTGGGAGCTCACTTCTTAATAGATCAGCTCTGATTAAGAGCTATGAAACAACTTCCTTTTTGTCTATACTAAATAAACAAGATAATCTATATACATAAAAGAAAAATATATGAAAAAGTCTGCTACTTAAATGTCTAGAACAGTGATTTTAATAGAGCCTTAGGAGATGAGTTGCAAACCTTGGGAAGGTGTTCTGAACTTTATGGAAAGAAGGGGGGGCATTCAGAGTTTTAGGCAGCCCCTTTGTGGTACTTGCAGTGGCTTCTGATAGCAACCAAAGCACAGTTGCTTTATACAGCTCACCTTTACGCTGTGGATAAAATCCCGCATTCTAGAGTTCTTCCTTAGGCTCTTAAAAAGGGGCACCCAGCAAGTAACAAATCAAACCTAATATCATGGTGTTAGTCTGCTGGTCTCCAGGCACAATGGTATCACTGCACGTATGCCTGAAATCCACGTGTCTTAAGCATATGAATATGCCTATATAAAGAAAGGCTTAGACCCCCCTCCCCCGGAATATTTCTGTGGGTGGAAAGAGGAACTAACCCAACACAGCTTTCTAGTCTTCCCCTCCTGTGGCACCGTGAAGTATCCTCCCAAATCTTATTCAGGGGGGCATTTCAATCTGCTGTGAGAGGCAAAAAAAGTTGCATTCCATGAGGGCACATCCCTTTTTCTTCAGAAATATTCTAGGAGATAGAAATGTCTTTTTTTGATGCTGCTTGTGTCCTGTTACTATTATTTTTTATTTGTTTTAAGCCTGTGTGTCATCTCAGATCCTCTCAGGATTTTCTCTTGGTGGTGATGGTTCCAGTATTATCAAATGCCTTACTCAAGATGTTGTTGTAAAAACTTTTTTGGACAAATGTATGATACATTTATTAATTTTTAATTTAGATTTTGCTTGTCTTCTTTATTTTATGGTCTCAGAGTGAAATTTTTTTTGCAAAATTGTAGTGAATCTTAACAAGATTAAACTGCTTAGGGAAATCTCCATAACATGTTTAACCTTTACCATTATACTGAACCAACTTAAATAAGTAACCCTGGAACATGATTATGTTTTGATTGGAGTTGTTCAGAGTGAAAAATGGATACAGTTGCCAAGTACATTTTGAGAGCATAAATTATATGACCAGAATGGCTGAAAGAGCTTCTCTTCAAAATTCAGTGCAGTACACGTATGAAAAGTGGCCTCTTACTCTCGATTTTATTTTTATTTTGGTTAGCTATGGTCTCAGATTGTCCTGACCTGGATGGCCCAGGCTAGTCCTATCTTATCAGATTTCTGGAGCAAAGCAGGGTTGGCCCTCCTGATTATATTTGGATGGGAGAAAATCAAGAAAGTCCAGGGTTGCTATGCAGCCCGCGGGCAATGGCAAACCACCTCTAAATGTCTTGCCTTGAAAACCCCATGGAATCACCATAAGTCAACTGCAACTTGATGACACTTTACACACACACACACACACACACACACACACACACACACACACACACACACACACACACAGTGAGTGAGTGAGTGAGTGAGTGGAGGGGGGGGGGAGAGAGAGAGAGAGAATCAAATTAGGAGGACTCCAGTGAATCATGGAAAAACATACAGATGCTTGTAGTGCAGTCCTAAACAGGTTTATACCTTTTAAAATCCAGTGAAGTCAGTTGCCTCAGAATGGTGTGACTCTGCTTGGGCTTGTATTGTTAAGCATCACTGGGATTGTCATGTTTCACAGTAGTGTCACCATCTTGTTAGGCAGTCCTGCAGCCTTCCAGCTATGAATGTAAGGATGATGCTTTCAAGGTCTATATTCTTAATTAAGGGATGTAGGAATTTTGATATACCTTATGTTTCAGAGCCTTCAGCCTGTCCACAGTGTTTGTTTTAAACAGAAAGATAGAAGATGATTTACACTGTTTCTCTCCCTCACCTCCCACCAGACACCTCTTCTCTGTTGCTAGCTGATACTGGTTGAAAGAAAGCTAAAAATCTCTGAGATACATGACAGTGAAGGTACATTTGAATGCGACCGCACAAAACTCCATAACCTTCAAAAAGAAAAACTCATAGAGAATTCTTATTCCATAACCTGTAAAGTCTGGGTTGGCAAAGTATAATTTTCCAAATGTCTTTGAAGCTGAAATGTTTTCCAAGTTTTAAAATAACTTGTCTCATTCTTTTTATTCTTTCTATAAAACTGAATAACATGAATATCTGTTTGAGCAAGTCTAGAAGTTCTTCTGTAACTAGAGCTACCAATTCAATTGAACGGTTTAATTACAATCTTTATGGCTCTTGTTGTAACTGACCTTCATCTTTATTAAATCTTTATTTAAAACTCTGAAAGCCTTCTGATTTCCTTTGTGATGGTGATGGAAAGTTTTTGTGTGTGTGTGTGTGTGTTTAGTAAAGATGTTGACAGGTATGGAAAACATATTGCCTCTTAAATTGGAACAATTAGTTATTAAAAAGCATTATATATTTTTATGATGTATAGATATTGCCAGGAGAACATAACACTGCATGGTGGCACTGTAATTTTTTTAGCTGAGAATTCATAGGATGGGGCAATTCTGAAAATGCAGTTTACACACCATGCAGAACCATTCTAAGCAGAGTTACAACCTTATAATTCCATTCAAGTCAATGGGATTGTATTTAGAAATGTTTGCTGCTTAACCTGCCCTCCTGGAGTTTTGCTTTTGAGCATAAATTTAGTAGGCTAATATTTTAAGGATGAGTATATCAATTAGGCATTGTTTGTCTGTGGTATTATTTTTTAAAGGAACTAGGACATCATCAGTTTTATGAGCTTAACATACTTGTAATTATTTATTTTCTACATTTATACCCTATGTTTCACCCCAGTGGGGACCTGAAGCGGCTTACATGGTTCTATTTTCCTCCATTTTACCCTCACTACCATTCTGTGAGGTAGGTTAGTATGTTGCTGGCCCAAGATCAGCCAGCAAGCTTTCATGGCTAAGGGGGCATTTGAACCTGGGACTTTAACCAGTACGTCACAGTAGTTCTTGTGGATTTTATAGGTTTCATTCTAATTAGATTTTGCCCTATTCAGTATGACTTCTATAACTTATATATAAAGATGCTTTTCTTAATTTTGTAATATTAATTAGTAGCTTACTATATGGTTTACATGCGGAATCCTAGATTCACTTTCCCTTTTTCTTGACCTTTCTTTTCTGGCCTGTTTTTATTTTCCGATATTATAATCAATAAGTATACAACATAAACATATAGATAATACAAATTATACAAAAAATACATGCATTTATTACAAATTGGTTTAAAAACAATTATAGGCCCAAATATAGCCTCAATAAAACTTCAAATCATACAATATGCACAATTAGGACCTTATGCGACCCTAAAACATACATGTTTTGGCCTACTGGCCTTCTTCTGTGGTCAAGCATAAATGTTACACATAAGCTTAATTATTGCAATACTCATATTAATCAGTATAGGACCAAGTGAAAATTAATCTGGCTCTATATGGCTTTTGGAATTGTATCTCCTGGACCGGAATAGGAGGGTACCCAATTGAAACACCATTTTGGTTATATGTACCTGTTTTGGACACAAGGTGATGTCATATGTGACCTACATAGTACTTCTTTGCCTTGTGTCACTGATATGTCTCAGAATATAATTTTCACTTGGTCCAATATTGATAAATATGAGTATTGCAATAATTGAGCCTATGTGTAACATATATGCTTGACCACTGAAGAAGGCCAGTAAGCTGAAACGTCCGTTTTAGACATCTGTTTTAGGGTCACATAGGATCCCAGTTGTGCATATTGTATAATTTGAAGTATTATTGAGGCTATATTTTGGCCTATAATTGTTTTTAAACTAATTTGTAATAAACACATGTATTTTTACATAATTTGGATTATCTATATATTTGTGATGTATAATTATTTGATTTTAACATTGGGTCCCCTAATTTTTATTCAATTAACCTTTCAGGTTCTTACTTCATTTTTTGAGTTAAGTTTTTGTCCCCTTCCTTCTTTCTCTACTGGTTTCATTTTCCACCTTGATTGTTTCCATTAAAAATGTGGTTTGGGTTGTAGTCTGTTTACTTCTTCACTTTTCCTTTGTTAAAATAAAATCTGGTATCCTCTTGGGAACCCTACTGCTAAGTTCTGCTTGGAAGGATCTGTAGTACTGCAGTTCAGAGCTGTTGTAAATATTGACTAGGCTTCTGAGCTGAGCCCTTCTAAAAGCAACATGATGGGCTGAAAAGCTTTTATTGTTCCTCCTTACTCAGCAAAGGCAAGGCTAGAATACGCATGTGTTACAAAAAAGAAGAAAGGTGATGTGCAACATAAAACACGGGACACAGCTGAACTCTAAGCAGCTTAAAATAGAGGCAGGGAAAGCCTACTAACAAGGGGGCAAGTGCATACATCAGGGATACAGAAAACGTAGCAGAGGTAGACTTCCAAATACTGGTTGTTTTTTATTTCGTGAAAAGCTGATGCATGTAGCTACTTGTCTTGATTAACACTTACAAAATAGGTTTGGTCTGAGAACTAGTCCAAGTATAATTGTTATACTGGTCTCTCATGTAAATGTTTAAGTTTGGTCTCTGAGGAGGAGGAGGAAGAAGAATTTCCAGTGTGTTAAAGAGTGCATTTTGGCTACCAATAATTTTTCACTGGAAAGGGTTTTACGTTCAGTGTTGCATGGTACACACTACTATGAGGGTCCCTGAGTATAAAAAGCATTGCATCTAGATAAATTCTATTGTTTTTACTTTCAAATTCAGACTGTTACTAGGTTAGTTATACTTTTTGGGGAGAGATTAGCCTACTGCTAATCAAGAAGAATACTGTGATATTCTGTTTATGACAGTAGCCAGTGTTAGCAATTCCCATCAAATGTAAGACAAATGCCAATTTGGGATGATCTGCAACACCATGTAATCAACAACTTGCTATATGAGTTTTTTTTAAAATACAGTTTTTCTTTTCAATTCTCTTACAATAATTTAAACTCATTACTATAGAAACCCTATTTTTATTAATTGTGTTGAAGTCATAATGCCTACCTGAATTTTCTTAGTGTCTTAATTATTGAGACATGGTTGGAAAACAAGCAAAAGGGGTTTGTTTATGTCTGGTATTCAAAATATAAACAAATGTTTTTGTAATGAAATACAACACAGAATTTCATTTAGTACAGTAACCGGCAGTTGCTTTTTTTTTGGCCTTCAGAAGAATAAAAAACTAACTTTGTACAGTTTGTGAAGCAGCGGCTTTTGCAAGTTAGTCTTATACACATAAACTTTATTTATTTATTTAGATTTATACCCCGCCTAGCCGGGAAGGCCGACTCTACTTTGGGATACCACATTTTTCAGGAGTTTCAAGAAGTATAGTTTTAAAAATAAAGACTATTACACTGGCATAGATAGAGTTAAACTAAGAGAAACTATTGTGTTAGATGAATGGAAAATTTATTAGCATTGGATCCCCATCTAGAAGATGACATGTTCACATTTCATCCTTTCAAGCTGATTTCTCTACAAGGTGATTTCTTGGATGCCTTTTCAACTATATGAGAACAAAGTAAATGTAACTGCATTGTGTATGTAATGATTGAGAGAGCTGTTTTTAGATCCCTTGGCGCTGGTGAGTGAGTAGGACTGATGTAGAAAAATAAAAGCAATATATGCTACTAGAGTAGTCTTTATATTCAAAACCATATTTCTTGAAAGGTCTTCAAAAATGTGATATCCAAAAAACTTGAATGGCTCAGTAGTGGATTAATTTTTAGTGAGAAAATCAAGACATAGAAATTATCTGAGCACAAGCTAAACATCTTTTTTTTTAAAAAAAACAAATTGTATTGTTTTTCCAGTTACAAACCTTTACATAGTTACTTTTAAAATATTATCATCATTATCCATTTTTCTATATAGCTATGTATTCCAATTACAATTCAAGACATTTTGGGACTTCCCGCCTCACCTATACCATTAACAAGCTAAACATCTTTGATTGGAAGTTGTAATAATGCCTGCAGTACATTTTGCAGTAAAATTGAGTCACACAGCCTAATTCACCTGTTCAACTGTTTTACACATAGATTTGTTAAAAGAAGAATTGGGGATATATTTTTTAGTTTCTTGCATATGATTGAAGCATTACTACTTTATTAGGATAGCAATTTGGTCTTTGTATACCTTAGGGTAGAGTAGGTTTTTAGTGTAGTATTTTGTCTTTTGTAGTGTGGTAGCTAATAAAAAAATAAATTCTAAAACAAAGAAAAAAGAAAGAATTGGGGAAAGGAGCTTTTTTATTTACTGATGTCAAACCTAGTTCAGAATCCATTTCTTCAGTAGTTTCTAGTTGAAATTATTTTAATCACTTTTCTTGGTTGATCAAGACGTTATGTGTTTTTTAGTAAAGTAGTTGAAAATAGAGCATGATGAAGAATTGTCCAACTAGAAGCAAATGCTTGATGCATCCAGTTCGCTGCTTCAGATAGATGGCTCAGAGAATAACTATCAAATAGCTAACTGGTAAATTACCATTTTGTACAGTCTCAAACTCATTTTTAATGCTATCTGATTTCTTATTAATTTATAGACTTCTTGAAGAGACTTGCAGTACAATCCTAAACAGAGTTATACCCTTCTAAGTTTATTGAAGTCAGTGGGCTTAGAAGAGTGTAACTCTGTTTAAAGTATGAGTCCGGTGGCACCTTTAAGAGCAATAAAGTTTTATTCTGGGTATAAGCTTTCGTGTTCATGGACACTTCTTTGTTCTGCAGCTGCTTTAGAGCAACACGGCTATCCACCTCAATCTGTTTAGGATGGCACTGTGGGGTGTTCCTTCTCCATTTTATTCTTTATCTTTTAAAGAAAGTCAAGTGAAAAAAACAGACTTGAACCACCATACATTTTTTTTAAAAAAATAACCATCTGTAGAACTAAAATAGTTTGGATTAACAAGCTCCTTTGAAATATCAACTCTTGAACTTATATAAAATTTGTCATTGAGAGCTCCACCATGTGTATTTTTTTCTATGTTAGTACTGGTAAATTTTTATCCATTTTTAGTTATAATGAGGTTATATATTATATGGCAATAGAATAAAAAAGCCAATAAAATGAAGTATAAGAACACACTATGAATATAGATAAAATGGGTAACCATGTTAAGTCTGTGTGTTGCAGTAAGAAAAGAGCAAGAGTCCAGTATCACCCTAAAGACTAACACAATTTATGGCAGGGTATGAGCTCTAGTGAGTCACTGCTCACTTCCTCAGATGCTCCGAATACTTAGTTATGAGGGAGAAAACTCTGTTAAAAGTATGCATATATGAGTGTTTTATGCAGACATTCAGATGAGGTATATAAGTACATGTCTTACTATGTAACCTTATGCTGAATTACTCCAGTTTATGCCCGGTGAACACAATAAGTTTAGACTGGACTGACTGTGCATAGGATTGCAGTGTTACTGTTGAGTGAAGGGTTCAAGCTAAGCCAGTTGCCTAAATAGAATACTTATTTGGGACATAAACTGCAGGATTGTTTCTGTCCAACTACAACTTTCTATAAAATTAAGATTAAAGTATATTAACTGAATTTTCAAGCACTTTTTCACATGTTGATAGTATAGTCTGTTTGCTCGGATTCTGAAATGTACTGTGAGTTTTAATGCACTGTTGGTATTGTTACCACATTCTTCTAGGGCACAGTCTACAAAGCACATTGATGAAATATCAGTAGAACTTATATACTATTGTATTTTTTGGCTAGGCGGGATATAAATCTCAATAAATAAATTATTTTTTTAATCCTGCTGTTTTACATGCTATGGCGACATCAGATTTCCTCTAGTTACTTTTTGGGTACAGATATGCCTGTGAAGATACTACTTTTATATGTTGTAAGGAAATGCATCGAAGGCATGTTTTATGAAGTGCAATGGTATGTGTGTGAATGAGGGAGTTAAGAGCGATACTCCCTCTAAGCTGTGGAGTCTTGTGAGCAGAAATTCTACTTTGTGAGCTACTGGCATTAAAATTGAGAGCGAGCAGTTTGGCTACTGCATAAATTAGCTTGCTCAGGAGCCATCCTTCCTGAGCTGACAAAAATGTGTGATCTGGAGGCTAAAAAACTGTGAGATAGCTCACACTAACTCAGCTTAGAGGGAACACTTGTTAAGAGAGTTCTTGAAGTAATTTTGTCAGTAATGTTCCACATCTGAACTTTCCTTTTTTGCATTATGCAAACATAGAACTTCTGAAACTCCTCTAGTTGAATATCAGCAATTTTATACCTTATATTGACATGGGAATCTCAGTGATATGTCATGGGTATTGTTTTGCCAAATGGGCAGGATGTGTATGATGAAAATAAATAGTTTGCGTATAGTGAAAATGTCAAATGTCATATTTATTTTATTTCTGTCCATGAGGATATGCTTGGATTTATAGTGGGCTGTCAGGTTGAATGGGATTTCAAAGTTATGCTACCTGTGATGTAGTATTCTCAGTGGTATAGAATGAGGAACAGCTCTTTTGCCATGTCATCTAAAAACTGGATTTTTTTAACTGCAGTCAGCTGGCCACCAGTATGTTGAAGTGGCCAGAGGCCAGCATTGGTGGAAATGCTAGAACTTAGTTTGGTTGAAAGGATATTTTTTCAAATGTTTGGTTGTAAGACTGGTGGCTTTATTTTAAGTTGGAAGAGGGAATAATAAACTGTTTTTACTGTATTCTATATTTCACTCCCAAAAGCTCATACCTGGCCATAAACTTTGTTAGTCTTTAAGGTGCTACTGGATTGTTGTTTTTTTCTCCTGCTAGAAACAGACTAACATGGTTACCCATCTTGAGCTATATACGGCTCAGTAATTAGTTTTGAAAATTTTTCAAAATTGTTGCTTTCTACTTTGAGTTATTACACATGGTTGTATAAACTAATTAAATGTGTTTTAATTATCTTAGAAATAATGAATAACACTGCGACTTAGTCAGTTATAAGAATTTAAGTGCATTGCAGATATAATGATCCACAGTCGTGGAGAAAAACTGATCTAGTCTATTGAAAGGATTATTCTAGAACAATTAATTGTTCTAAAAATTATATTCTAATATTACTTGAAGTTCAAACATATTTATCAGTTTGTGTTCTCCCCCCTCCCACCCTTTACTCTTCTTTTTGTTATGTAACCACAAATTGCTTTTCACTAGTTTGTCTAAGTAGTTGTTGAAATGAAAGCATTTCCTTGTTGGGAGACAAAATCCTTGCATTCTTAATCACTCTGGAAGTAAATATAAGTTAAAGGAATTTAGCAATATACTGTGTCTGAGTAATTTGATCCAAGGTATCTATGTCTAATGGAGAATGACAACAAAGAGTCATCTCATTCGTTGTCTTGAAACACAAAAACCCTCCACATGCATCTTTCAACTTGTTGCACCTGTTTGAAGGAACCTGCTGAATTTTTATTAATTACCCTAATGAGGTGAAAAGACCTTTTCAGAAGATTGAGGGAAGATCCACATAGAGAAACAGTTTTTGAATGTTTTTATACAAATAATTTCAAGCAGTCTATTGTGGTTGGGAAAAGACAACTGTCAGTTCTCTTGGTCTAGCCTTTTCTTCTCTGCGTAGTCTTAGACTTTTTGCAGCCATATGTTAATGAGATGTTCAAAAAATCCAAGGAAGATTTAACACAAATATAATTCGTGTGCTGTGGAGGAAGGGAAAACAGCAGAGAGAGAAATACCTTTTGGGAACTGAGGCAAGGAAACATAAGCTGATAAAACATGACTCTTCTTTCTTGCTATCCCCCTCCCAATTCCTTCCCAATGGGAGTTGTTTGGATAACTTGCCCCGTTCTAAATTCTTTCTTTCTCTTTCTGCACCCCTTCCCCTTTTCTCTCTCTTGTCAAGCCCACTTCATAAACGGTAGCAGCTGGAGATCTTTTTAGTGGCATTCAGGGATTACTGCCCTTCAGGATTTTAATAAGCCCTGATGCTTGAAATGCCTATAAGGGCGCTCTCTCTGAGACAATTACCATTCAGAACCAGGAATTGAGGGCCCTTCAGCAGCCCAGATGGTTGAGGAACTGCACATGGGCAGATAGTATTCTAAGAACAACGGATCACTGGAGCAAAGAAGGATGGGAGGGGAAATTAGAAGAGGCTAGGCAAAGAAAGGAATGGTGGGGAGGGGGTGGTGGAGCACCATACAGCTATAAAAGATGAATTTACTCATCCTCTTGTATTTAGGATTTAAATTTTTGAAACCTATAGGAAGATTTCTAGGGGAAGTAAGCTGATTTATTTTCTTATGCAGTGCACAAACTGTGTTGGAATCCAGAGATGTTAAGATTGCATTGCTTTTAATTAACATGGCCTTAGCTAAATATGTGGCTAGTACAAGAGGGAAATAGTCTCCAGGGGCTCATAATAAGAATTAAGTTCTTAATGATTGGGATGGATGATAATGATTTCTGGCCTGCTCTGAACATCTAAGAGTAGAAATGGCACTTCATTCACATAAGAAACATTTAAAATATGGGAAGATTTAACTTCTGTTTTCATCCAGGAAACTTTACAACTCTACCCCCTGCCCCCAAACCAGACCCCTTGGGAGAAAAGGTGGACTAACCTGGGATCCTTGCAAAGGATGAAGATCTTTTTAAAATTTGTATGATATTTAAAGACATTCATTTGGAAGAAGCTGTTTAAATTTTGAAAGTTAGCCTAGTTGTGATAATTTCTCTTGTCGGAGCTCTGTAGTGGTCACTTCTGATAGACAGTCATTTTGGCTGCACAGAACTACAGATAAAATACAGAGAGTGGCTTATTAACCGAACAGCTGTTCTCCGTCTGGATAGACAGACATTGCATTTTTAATCCTATGACTTTATCTTCCTGTAAAAACCCATTTGCGCCTCTGTAGATTAAAGTTAATAATTAATACACTTAGCTGAGGAAGGCTTTTGGTTTTTATAGTATGTCTTTTGTGCATGTGTGTGTATAAAATAAAAACTGATATGCACCTATATATTGCGCAAGACAGTGAAGGAACATTCACACACCTAAAGATATGGAGTCTGTGTTTCTAGAGTAAGTATAGATTTTAAGCATGGCTCCTAAATTTACAGTGTTCTGATTAAGATTCACTCTCAGATGGTCTGCTTATATACATTGCCATTCACATTACTGAAATACTTTGGCCTTGCACACATGCAGTCTTTTAGTTTTGCTGTGGGTACCAAGAGGTAAATACTGCGTTGCAAGCTTACTTCTGATAATGCTGTGTACATTTTTGCAAACTTGCTTTCTTAGAATCTGCTTGGCATTGCTTTTAAAAATAGTTCACATACTATTTCTATGTCCAGTGTTTTATGCAAAAGGTAGAAACTACTACTGTGTAAAATACACGGGCCTTTGAGACAAGTGTTTTAAAGTAATTGTTAATCAGCAGCTAAAATGTTTAGTTATGTTATAAAACAGTAATTTAATACGTGATAGCTTTGGGTTGCAAGTCTGTATACTGCTTGATGTTATTAAGAAATCATAAATTTAACTTTGAATAGTTTTCTTTTGTTTCTCTGCTCTTGATAGACTTTAATCTGTTAAATAATGATGCCACTCCTTTAGCTTTTAGTGGCAGTTTCCACAACTCTCCCGTGTCTTCATTTGCCTTTAAATGTCTTTTTATTTTAGTTTGCCTCAGTGGCTAAGAAAACATTTGCTACAAAGATGCAATATAGTAAAGGATCTATTTTACCTGCAAGTAATGTTTCATTGACTTTTTAAAAAAATGACAAGCACGGTTGTTGGAATATGTTCATGGGAAACAGGAAGATGAGATTTTTTTCTGTACTCCATACATACCTTATCAATTAGCCTTTTTAAAGTAAGTAGATAATCTCCAAGTAAAAGATTGCCAAATCTGGAAGAAGTAAATAAGAAGAAAATGTTGAATCTAGATACTATAAAAGTTGTGATATTACCTACAAAGTGGATGGTGTCATATTAACTTTGAATATTATTGAATATTAGTTTCTCAAATTCTGCTTTGTTTTCTTCTATTAATATAGCAGGCAACTTCTTATGAATAAAACAGAGGATAAGAACTTGCAGTGAAAGATAGTTATATTTACTTTGTCCAGTGCATCTGTTGAAGAGAGCTGTGTTTCTTGAAAGCTTATGCTATTAGTTTGTTTGTCTTAAAGGTGCTACTAGGCTTTTTACTATTTTGCAGCCACAGACTAACGCGGCTAACTCCTCTGGATCTTTGTCCAATGTATCTATCACACACTTTATATCAGATTTTTTTTGTTTGAAACTGAAGATATGAAAAATAATCAAATTGACTGCACACTCCAGTCAATATATGTTTAGGACAATCTTTCCCCCCCCCTTAACTACAACCAGTTTCAGAAAGATGATTATACTATCTTTTAGTAAGTATAACGACTTATAATAAGACTGTAACATTTGGTAAATTATTTGTATCTTGCTAAATTTGCATCTTTGTTTAAATCTGGGTATAACACAGAAAGCAGAATTTAGGATGGTGGGGGAGAGGGTCCAGTTCTGAACAAAGTATATATGTAGGAAAGCAAAATAAGACTCATTCTAGCGCTTATCTTTCAGCCACATTCGTATCTAATATTTGATCTAGGCTAAACAGAAAAGTTCCTGAGGGAATGAAATACTGGAAGACACCATATTGGTGGCATATACTTCCCTTACTTAAATATGGTTCTGTGAAGTTTGTTATTAGTTTGTTTGTCTTAAAGGTGCTACTAGGCTTTTTACTATTTTGCAGCCACAGACTAACGCGGCTAACTCCTCTGGATCTTTGTCCAATGTATCTATCACACACTTTATATCAGATTTTTTTTGTTTGAAACTGAAGATATGAAAAATAATCAAATTGACTGCACACTCCAGTCAATATATGTTTAGGACAATCTTTCCCCCCCCCTTAACTACAACCAGTTTCAGAAAGATGATTATACTATCTTTTAGTAAGTATAACGACTTATAATAAGACTGTAACATTTGGTAAATTATTTGTATCTTGCTAAATTTGCATCTTTGTTTAAATCTGGGTATAACACAGAAAGCAGAATTTAGGATGGTGGGGGAGAGGGTCCAGTTCTGAACAAAGTATATATGTAGGAAAGCAAAATAAGACTCATTCTAGCGCTTATCTTTCAGCCACATTCGTATCTAATATTTGATCTAGGCTAAACAGAAAAGTTCCTGAGGGAATGAAATACTGGAAGACACCATATTGGTGGCATATACTTCCCTTACTTAAATATGGTTCTGTGAAGTTTGTTCTTTTTATTCTGAAAGGTTGTGTTTGATTATTACCATTTCATATTTCTGCGGTACTGAATTTAGTTTAGCTGTCATTTGTCTAATAGTATATAGAACTGTCAGGTGTTAGAAACCTGTTGGACTCTGGAAGCTGTGCTACATTGTTTTTTTCACTCTAAATGCCTTGAGTTGAAATGACTTTATATAACGTGGTTAGATTCAAGTTTGTTGCAATTGGCAGATCTCTCTAATTCTTAGGGCCTCTGTTGACAAGTTCAGATTATATGGTTTCTAGCTATTGTAGAGGAGCAGCAAATGAAAAACAGAATCCCCTTTCTGTTGAATTAAATAGAAATATCAGTGGAAGAAATTCTGAGTTTCACCATCAATGAAAAAATACTGACTAGACAGAGGGAAGTCTGTGTATGCATGGGACCATAGTTGTCGTGTGCAGGGGTAACGAGTCAAAATCTAGTCTGTTCTTTTAGAGAACATATAAAATTGAAATTATTTAAATTTCAACATAAAACAGATTTACTTTTGTAATTGTTTATCTTATGGGAAAAGAATAAACAGTAAAGCCATCTGTTGATATCTGCCGCTTGAATCATTATTTACAGTGAAATGCTAATGATTTGTTAGCTAAACAAACTTTTTTGTTCAAGGCATTTTTAAATAGTATTGATTTCTTTAGCACCTTTCTTAAATAATATCTTTTATTTAAAAACATGAAAATATTGAAGAATTAATGTTGGGTGGATGAATTGTTCTTTGATTTCATTCCAGTTGTCCTTTTAATACATTAGTAATGGGTTTTTTTTGCAGCCTCATCTCTTAAATGCATTGGCTAGCACCAGTAACACTAAAAATAAATGGAGCTTGCATTGGCAGAAACACTGTGGATTAGAGCCTTAATCTATGTTTCATTGAGATATTATTTGTATAGTTTTTGGGTAAATTGCAAGAAAAATATTTTAAAGCATCTACACGTCATTTCCTCAAAATTTGCCATGATTCCCTGGTGTTCCTGACTTTGTCAGATTATTAGTTTGTGATGGAGGAGATAAAGCATTTCCTTGTATTGAATTTGAGCACGCTCTGTGCTTTGGGCCGAATTAAATATTAAAGGTTGCTTGCGATCTTACAGACAAGCAGGGCAAGCAGACTTTTGCACGCACAGGGATAGGGAAAAAATCCCAATAAAGCAAGGTAGAGGCATTGGTGGATTCCCAGATGTAGGTGACTTGTTCATTTCTTTGGAAATAAATTCTTCCTAATGTGTGTCTGGAAATGTAGAGAGTGAGAGACACAGGAACATATTTGAAATTGCTTTAAAAGGATATGGTCCATTGGCTTTTTTGCTTTGGGTCATCTTTGTGTTGTTCCGATCAATATAATTCTTAGTGGTACTGTTCATTTTGACTTTGTAGACTAGTTGTGCAATCCTAAACAGGATTTTACTCTTTTAGCCCATTAAATTCAGAATGTAACTCTGTTTAGAATTAAAGTAGGGCTTTCTTCTTTGTAAGTGCATGTAGTATTGCTAAGAACGGGTTGTTGCTTGTTTGTGATCACCCATTGGAACTGCTTTGAAATTATGAACACTCTTTGAAGAGATGAGTGTGTTTCATATCTCAGAAAGTTCCGAAACAGTGTACTTTCTTTAATGGAAATGAAAAGTTCTGTAAAATGAGCTAAGTCCACACTATTGTGATGCTGGGGACAACTTTTCCTTGCCTTAACAGTGGTTGGCTCGGGGCGGGGGGGGGGAGGAAAAAGCCACCCTTGTTGTGCAAGCAATAGAAAGTGGAAGTGTATGTGGGTTTTATTCACATGCTTACTCCCTGCACTGCTTGCTGTTGGTGCCATCCTCCCTGTCCCCTTCGTCATCATCCCGAAAGAGCCAACTTGAGGAAAATTTTGCTGGTTCCTTTGCAGTCCTGCAATCCTCCATTCCCCCAGCAGTGGTGACACAGTTGCTAAAGATAGAAAGCTCTCTAAAAGAAAGGGGGAAGGAGTGCTGGAACCTAGGATCACCATTTTAAGGTGGTGCTAAGCTCCCCCTTCCCTGAATTGCAGACAGAGCTTTCACCTAGAGGCTCTGCCTGCAGATGATGCAATGTTTTCCCTTTAAGTTGGGACAAAGGAGGCTTTTCTTCTGACTTAACAGGAGCCCTATGAGCTGTGTTCAGAAATCGCATGTGTCATGTAGAAGCGCCCAAATAAAGTGTTGTAAAAGAAGAGGCCCTCATCATTTTAAAGTCAGAGATGGTCAATTAGAATGGGTTTCCTCTTTTCGCTACCTTGGCATTGTTTTTAACTACAATTTATCTTGGTCCGCTCACCTGACGTATGTTAAAAAGACATCTAGATTTGCTATGGCAATGGTTGAGAGATTTTTCCATACAAAGGGGGCCAAGTGGATTCCTCCTGCCATTGAGGTGTATAATGCTAAGGTGGTCTCTCAAATTCTATATGGTGTAGAAATTTGGATTGCTGGTGTGGATGAGAAATTGGACTCCCATTTAAATTAATTTCTCAGAAGAATTACTGGAACACCACGGTGTGTTGCTGGGACTGTCCTTCATATGGAATTGGTTCAACCTTCGTTGGAAGCACTTGCTTGGAAAAGGGCATTTAAGCTGAGATTCAAGTTATCCGATCCAAGTTACCATCCCCAAGCAGGCTTTCTTCGTCTTATTTTAAAGGATTCGGCATCTAACCCCTGGTTGTCCCTTCTTGCCTGTAAACTTAGGGCATTGGGAGTTCTGATTTCCTCACCTACTGGAGAGCTTGTACCTTCTCAGCTAGCAGAAACTTTGAAGAAACTTAAGCAGCTGGATTGGGCCAGTACTGTGGCTAGGGCCAGACGCACCTGTTCACCTCTGGCCCTGGGGCTGCCTCCACCTGAGAAACTTCCTGATTTCCATTCAGTGCTTCCAATTTCATCCCACCATCATGCCTTTCTAATGGCTCGCGTAAATGTATTTCTAACAATGGTAACATTGGGCAGATTTGGAGGATTACCTTACTCCAATCGCTTCTGCCCTTGTAACTCAGGCGAAATTGAAACTTTAAATCATCTTATGCTCCGCTGCCCCCTCTGGACGCAAGATAGAGGGACATATATCACTCCCATCCTTACTAAGATGAATCTTCCTCTGCAGTCTTGGGTGCTCTCAGTACTGCTATGCGACTCAAACGCTGATAGACTGATAACAGCAAATGTGGCTCGGTTCTTGGCCAAGGTAGCTGCCCTTAAAAGATATTGAAAACTTTATCATCATTGACAATATTCTTATAAGCTCATAAGCTTTGGACGATTTTAGATTTTAGTTAGACTGCTGCACCCCAAGTGTAGTTAGGTAATTTTAACTTCTGGGCTAAAGCCCGGATTTTAGCCATTGTTATTTAGATTTTTATGCCTCATCTTATGTTTTTTTTAATCTTTCCTTCCGATAATTTCCTTTTTTCCTTTGGTCAAGACTTCGGTCGTATAGACCCGTAATAAATGAAATGAAATAAAGTGTTGTATTCCACTTGATGAAAAAGTTCTGTGTGGAGATAAGCCAATGTTTCCTATTACAGAAGACATAAAGATATAGGGCAAAAGAAGTTTGACATACAAACTAAACTGGCCTTTTTTGTGTGTTTGACACACTAGGCTTCCGTACTACAGAAGATTTTATATAAATGACAGTAGTGGCCATATACAACTGTATTGTGGTGTATTTGTCCTTGGTAGTCCTGGTTGACTATAGTCACCTTGTTCATAGGCTCTCTGCTGAATCCTTTCATCCCATGGGTGGCTGACTTTACAAATTTGGTCTTATCAGTCATTCCCTCAATGTGGAGTTTAGTGGAAATGCATTTATATTACTTAATTAGAAACTTTGCCTTTACTGAACCTTCTCACTATGTGGCTGTCTATTACCTAAGGCTTAAAAACCATGGTAATTACTATGACTATAACGCGCCTCTCATTACAACACATAAAACGTGTTGGATTAAAGAGACTGCTATGAGGGGATTGTTTGCTGTATTCCAGTCAGCATAAAGTAAAGCTCCTAGATAAAAACTAAGCATTGCACTTAGTGGAATGTGTATGTTATGTGAGAAAAGTTATCTTCAGTTCTCATTGATAGAGGAGTGATGCAAAGGCATGGGCTTCAGTGCAGAAGTGTTTTTGTGTATGTGCATGTCTGTATGCATGCACACCAGATCCACACATGCAGTCAACTTTGTTTCTGTTTTGTAACAGTAGCACCCACACAATATGTCTCCAGCTGTTTATGAAACATGGGTAATGGGGAATTATGTTTAAATGGATTCACAGGATTGAGCTAGTATTCTTGGTGGGAATTAAAACATTGCAAACCTCTGATTCAGTTAAAAAGTATGTAAAACTATAGAGAAATCTTGTGTATTCACTGAGTTAAGACACTTGTGGTCTAAAATCTACAATATGAGCTTTAGCTATATAGGAAAAAAAGTTTTAAGACATTCATAGTGCAGTAAAGATATAATAGATCTCCTATTTATGAAATGTTCCATGATTTGCTATCTTTTTTCATTAAAGACACAGCTTTAAGATAAGAGATGAATTCACTCCTTAGTAACAAGTGGTTAGCCAAAGCAACAAAATAAAATGTTTTGGAATAAAGCAGCATGATTGTTTTTTGGTTGACTGGCAACACTGATTGGCTATACCATATGGATGTCATTGGCTAAGTTGGCTAAACAATTACTGTCCCTCCATTTGAAATTTACATGGGTAAATCCCAGAATTTTTTGGGGGAAATAATGCTTCTTATCCCTTTCAAATCTATCATTTTTGGGGGCTAAATCCAGTGTTTTTCAAGTTTGATAACATTTTTCCCTCTTAAATCCATTCTCATGCACACCATATAGGAAATTTGTATGATGGGATGCTATTGGAGATGGGATTCCTTACGCTGCAGTATCCTGTTCAGTACAAATTTACTGAAGCGTGAGCTATACTTTTTGAAATGGAAACATTCCATTTGCAATGTCATGTTATTAGCGGATTTCAAAAGCAAACAGAAAGTGTAATTTAAATCTATCCCTCTCAAGTGCACTTCATTATAAAAATCTCTGAGTTGTTTTAGAACAACACAAGCAGTAGCTGTCCTGCATTTCTTAATATAAGCTACTGGTATTGAAAATGCTGAATCATAACCTGGTGTGTTTTTTTAATGAAAACTTGTATACGTTTCTAATACTAATCCCACATTATTTCAAGCTTGTTCTTCTGTTTTCTTTTGTCTGAGCAAGGCCCGATTTTAAGCCTTTCTCATACAATTTTAAAGGTGGTTTTGCACAACTAATCCTTGGCGGTATGAGAGATCTCTTTGATTCTCATATTTAAAACAAATGAGAGACTTATTCAGAGTTGGAAACTATAGCTCTTATATCCATGTATGATTGCAGGAATGTTCTGAGAAGACCAGTATGGGGCTTCGGAATTAAGTATGTTCTTAACACTTTTTCTTCAAACTATGTTTTATCTCTGTACTGGGAAAGGGCTGTGTTTTAAAATATGGTTTTTGTTTGTTTTCCAAGATGAGTTAACATAGAAATCTTGTGTCCAGCAGTTTTGTGTCTGGGAATTTACTACAGGATGTACAAATGGTGATTGTAATAGTTGGTTACTTCAAAGTCCAATATAATTTAATCTTTTTTAGAACTTCATGCTAATGAATTTTGCTTTATAAAAACAACACAGCTTTCACTTTCCTCAGGTCAATCATTTGCAGAGGCCTTGAGGGCTAAATCACACACCAGTCATGCCCACCATTAAACTGGGGATCTCTCTCCATTAGTAGACTGAGCCTCCTCTAACAGTGTGCTGCACGACAGCTTTGTATCAGTGGTGAAAGAAACATGGCACGCAGATGTTTAAATTATTTACACTCATAATCGGCCTTTATGTTACATTGCTGAGCCAGGCGTCAGTTATTCTAGTGCATAATTGATGGTGTTCAGAAGTGGAAAAGTTAGAAAAGCGGAAGTAATGTGATGCAAAAGTGCAGTGAGGCAGCTCCACTTGGTCTAGTGTATTGAGGCAGAGAGGTCTGAGGCACAACAGGATAGCGTGTGCATGCCCACTAAGGAAAAGACATCAGAAGTAACTGGTCTTGACTCTGGCATGTTGTTGAGAGTTATATTTAGAGAGTGAAGGGCTAACAGAGTCAGCACTCCTGATTTTTTTTTCCTGCTAAGTCATATGACTAATGGAAAATTCAGAAAGTTGTAGCAATCTATCACCAAAAGGCTTTCAAATAGTACTGGAAATAAATGCTTCCAGGCAGAACAAGGTCTGTCATCAGACTATTTGGACTGAGTGACAACTGGAAGCATAGCAAGTTAATTTGCATAATCCCTTTGTGCTTCTTTTATAACTTATAAGTAATGTAATGTACGGGCTCGCTTCCTGCAAACAAACTTAGTGTCCCTGATCGCCTGGCTAAATCAGACTTCTTCTTAGGCATTAATTGCACTTACGAATTGTTTTTAAAAAGCTAAAGATTAAGGGCCCAGCAATACATTTTTGTTACCTTCAGTGAAATTCAGTACACATTCAGATGTATGAACATTCTTTTTAATGAAATGTAGCTTCTTCAAGAAGGAAAATGAGTAATATTCAAAACTCCTCTTCTAGTGAATTATTTTAAACATTTTATTAAAAATAAAATTGAGGTGTCACAGATTTTTTTCTTTTGAGAGACTAACTTTTTTATGGGTTAACTAGTTCATGAATGATACATGTCAACATTTGGCAACTATTTTTGAAGTACTTTCTAGCATATATTTTGCTTTACAGATTTATTCAGGGAAATCTTAACACTTATAGAAGAGTTATTAATTTTTTAAAAATGAGATGTTAATGTGGAAAGCACCCTAGGTTTGAATACCAAAGTAGAAAGTAAGGTGGGTACTGTAATGGAGGCGACAGGTAAGGAAATAAATAAGATCTGCACTAAAGTTCCGTCATCCACACTGCAGACCTGGAATTGACTAACAGTTCAGTCCAATGCACTCTTGTGTCCTTCTAAGTCCACTGAGGTCAGTTGGTTTAGAATGGTATACGCTGCCTAAAATCAAACTATGAGAGAGCAGTCTTAAGCAGGTTTCTGCAGAATCCTACTGAGCTCTGTTCAGTGGGGCATACGCCGAAGAAAGTGTTCTGAGGACTGCACGGTAGATAGTCTTAAAAATGAAAGTATATCTATCTCAGATGTAGCAATAAAGAGGTAATTAATAAGACAACTCTTGTGAAAACATTTTGTAATTAAAATGCGCATGTCATGTGTAATACAGAATGGAAATAATTAAGAGGTGCTTTGTTTTTGATTTTTTATTATAATATATTTATGCATTTAGTTGGAACTGCTTGATAAAATAACAGAGTTAGCGAATCATTATACATTTGTATACAAAATATGAAAGGGCATGAAAGTGGTAAATGGCCTCATACTATTAGCTCTATGTCTGCTTGGATTACCTTTTTACACAGAGGTAGTACTGATGCAGGCATTTGCATACTAAATGCTCCCTCTGTGACAGTTGTTCAGGTGATAAAGTGGCTAATAACTTTTATTATTTTCTGTTCTGTGAAAATAAATGCTTTGTCCTCCGTGCATTGGGAAGAATAGTGCAGAGATTCCAAATCATCTCACCCTTGTGCTTTAATAACCCTGTCTAATTAACATTTCCTGTATTAATTCTGCAAAGTAAAATAAACAAACAAAAACCAACAGAGAACAATGAAAGATGAATAAAGGAAATAATACAAAGATTATTATGATAGTAAAAGTGACAGAAAAAGGTATGAAATGATATTTCATACAGAAAAGGCCACCTCATAACATTTAATGAAGCAACACAAATCCTTACAGCTTCTCCAATGGTGGTGCTATAAAATATCTTAATAAGCTATTTTTTTAAAAGAATTTCTGTCCTGTTTTGAAGCATTCACTGTTGTAACATCCCAAGCCACAGAGACAAAAAGTGATACCTAGACACTTAGAATTCTGAAGCTACACGTTTGATGGTAACTTATTTACTAATTTGCTATTTTTCCTTCTATGGTCACAATTGTAAACATATTTCATAGGAAGTAAGTCTTAGTAAGCCCAGTGGGATTTACTTATGCGAAACACAAAACATTGCATTGAGGACAAATTATAAGAAGCCAAGTAATAAAATCGTATATGTGAATGCTGGAAGCTTGCAGACATGGCTATCAATCAAACTGAAGATTTACTACCAATTGTGTCCTTTACTACCAGTTGTGTTAATAACAAGTCTAGTAGAATCTACTTGCACTGTAACAATATTCCATACTGCTCCTGTTTTGTGTCTTAACTGGAAGAATTATCATTAAATAAACATTTAAGGTATTGGCCTAAGGTGTTTTCTATTTCAGGTTATCATTCAAGGGTGAAAGGCATAAGCCTAAAAGGACTCACAACTACAATATATTGCTGTTGCTTTTATTCTGAACCTTTGTAGCCACAAATGGGCCCAGTTCTTTGCTAATGCTTGCTTCATTGTATAAAGTAAAATTCCATCTCCTAGTGGCATAGATGAAACCATGATGCATGTTACAATTGTTCTGTCCTCTCTCCATTTATGCCCTGATTGGTAATGAATTAGAACACTATAAAGCTTTGAGTGATGTGGTTTGGATTTTTCTCAGTCTGTCATGGGCTTCTTCCTTTAGGGTAACAAAAACGTAATAATGTAGCGTAACTTCGGTAAGATAGCAGAGATCTGATTTTTGAAAAACTATTTTCAGGTATGTGCTAATTTGGTGGTTAAGAAATCAATGCATGCAATAAAATTAAACCAGTATTCTGTAGGTTTAAAATGACCAGAAATCTAAATAACCTGAAGCCTTAAAATATCATCTGGTAAATGCTACGTAAGCATTTATAGTTTCTAGGTAACTGTTTTTTGTTTTGTGATTCTCTAGCCCAACAAAAATAGAAAAGAGCCAACCATTTCAAATGTAATTTAATATCTGAAGATCAGTGGCATTGTGGGAATATACTTTGCATTGTTGCAGGAAATGGCTGCCTGATCATTGTACTTACAGTAAGAAGTTTTGCAACACACTTCAGATGATTATATACTATTTTATAAACAGAAATTGATTTCCATGCAGGAATCAGTAATTCTTAAAACAGCCCTGAGACTTAAAAAAACCATTTTATTCTTTAGTATGCATTTATGGGTTTAAGATTTGTTGGTTTTATTGAGGCCAGTGCTAACTTTCTCTTTAGCCGTTAAAATTCTGTGTAGTTGCCTACTAAACCATTGTACGCAAAAGAAGATGTGATCTTATGTTAAAGCCTGGTTAGTACATAAAGCATAAAGATGAATTCCAGATCAGTTTTTTTTGTAGACTGGGTTCTTTTATTGTTTTTAATATTGTACAGTCATGTTGACAGCTAAAAGGTTTCAGTGTGGGAAATCTAGGTTTAAATCAGCTAAGAGATCTACTGGTGGCCTTAGGCCACTGTATCTCCACCTCAGTTTCCACAAATGGGATTATGAGCTATGTTACTTATTTATGGTTATCCTGACTTTACTACTAGGAAGTCAGTGTGGTATATATGGTTCTTCTCTTTATTTATCTTCACAACAATCCTGTATGAGAGCGTGATTGGGTTATTTGTGACTTTGATGATAGGTGGGAATTTCAACCTTGCTATCGCTTGCCTAGTCTAGCATTCTAACCAGTAAACCCCGTTTGTGCTCCTTGGAGCAATGGTGGAATGCAAGCATAATACCTTAAAATACCTTTGCATGGTGAGCATTCTTTTATTAACTCTCACATACTGTAATCTGAGATTTAGTTTATACTGGAAATTGACCTACATCTAAAGCTCTGACATAATCAATCTCACTCATCAAATGAGAGCTGATGGCTAAAGTTACTTCATATGGAAATATTTCCAGAAATCAACATGAAAATCCAGCATAACTCTGCAGTGCTGAGCATGCTTTCAAAGAACTAAACTTTGTTGAATTCACTGACTTCATTTCTAATAAGTGTGTTTACAGTTGAGCTGTTAATATTAAGAAATGCATTTGCATCTCTCTGAGTTAACATAAAAATAGATCTAGAAAACTGTTGGCATGCTGAAGGCTTCAAATGCAAATATCCCACTTTGTTAATGTTTCCAATTCTTGGAAAAAGCTATTGCAGTCCATATGGTATTTTAGTTTTAAATGGATAGGCTGTTATGATAACTGCAGCCATATGAAAAGCCTTGGTTGTCTGAATCTTCTGTAAGGATGATGCTTTATGTAGCATGTTGTGGGTGACTGGTGCTTTGAATGGAGCACTGCTGCTCTCATGGTAGCTCTAATCTTATACAATAAGAAATATCTCTTCTTGATGCGCTTTGTTGTCCTGTGCTGCCATCACTATTGGGACTTGGAAGCTATGACTGGACGCATGCAGCCTGCAGAATGGATTGATCTTACAATATAGATGGAAAGCCAAATTCCGTTGGAATATAGCTTTGAAGTGCTATATATCTTCCACCCTTTCAAGATCTGTACATTCACTCAAGCCACATTGTCCTTACTAGACTGCCTATATTCTTCCTGCGTTCTCCAAGCAAAATTGAAGGATATGCTAGATAGAAGGTAGTGGTATGCCCCTAAGAGTCTCCATTGAAATCCCCCCCCACTTGCATCAGTTGAAATGAGCAGCAGAGTCCAAAAGACCTAGTTTACACATTGTCAAATCTGTGTCTATCTCCCTTTGTCTCCATTTCCTGTAGTCAGAATTGGGGATTTTAAGGGTTTGGATCTTGTGAAAAATTTACTGATTAAAGGATTTCTGTCAGTAGAGTGCAAATTCTCTGCCTCTTCTATTCTTCTGCTGCCCCAAATGCTGTTCCTGAGGGACAGGAGACCTGCAGGAAAGAAGGAGAGTTGGAAGTTTGCCAGGGAGGGGAGGAGATTAGCAAATAGCACCCCCCTTTCCATAAGTGGAAATGATTGGCAGAACATAGTGTTCAGTAGCTTATATTCTACTGCTTCCTGCCTTGGAAGTGGGTCTTGCACCATTGTAGAGAATTGTAGAGGAGCAACAGACAGTTCATCAGAGGTAGTCTTCTTCAAATGGATTAAGGCTTCAAACTTTGAGCAGTCTTTAAGATGCCACTGGATTTCTGTTTGGTTTGTTAGGATACAAGCCACTGTGTTTAATATGAAAATATAGTGGCATCCGTTTATTATACAAATGTAAAACACTTATAAGGAATTCAAATCAGTAGTTGTATTTCATTTTAAAGTACGTTTGTAAAAAACTCAAATTATTTCAGGTATTCTATTTGTGTTTACCTGTAAACATTGTTGTAAATATATAAGCAGTGTGAAATTATATAAACAGTATAAACAAACCATAGAAAATTTTGATGAATGACTGTATAATGACTTGAGTTAAACACCCATTGTCAAAATGTGCCCACATAGTAAAATACTGGAAGGAATATTTCTTGTATGTGAAATATGTATTACTGTACAATTTAGATTCTTCTGTCTTGAAAGGAATGAGAATTCATCCTCTTTGGCTCAATTATACTGCCAAATTGAGAATTAATTAGAGAAAAAAATAGTATTTGTGATTCTCATATTTCACTGAAGGTGAAACAATATACAAATTACTGTGAAATCTACTGCGGCTTAGGTAATCTGTTTAGTAAAATGCAGGGGTCCTTTCATAGAAAAAGAAGTGCAGGAGCTCATTAGCATAACTCATTAGCATAACTCATTAGCATATGTCACGTCCCCTGGCATCACCAGAAGTGTGTCAGAAAGGGAATGTCAGTTTCAGCCCCATTATACCCTATGGGCCATTGAAATCAGTGGCAAAAACTCATAGGGTATATGAGGGGCTGGAGGAAAGGGGGTTTGAGGGAGAGGCCCCAAACTTGCAGGGTAGCTGCTGGGGCTGCTCCTCGAAATACCCACCAAGTTTCAAGAAGATTGGACCAGGGGGTCCAATTCTATGGGCCCCCAAACAGGTTGTCCCATCCCCTCCATTGTTCTCTATGGTGGGAAAAAATGTTAACTTTTTTCCTCCCATAGAGAACAATGGAGGGAATGGGGGCAACCTGTTTTGGGGCCTGTAGAATTGGACCCCCTGGTCCAATCTTCTTGAAACTTGGTGGGTATTTTGAGAAGAGGCCCCAGCAGCTACCCTGCAAGTTTGGAGCCTCTCCCTCAAATCCCCTCCCCTCCAGTTGCTTTTAAAGTTGCCGCCGAATTTCGGCAGCAATTCGGCAGCAGGCTGAATCAGATTAGAGAATCTGATTCAGCCCGTGGCTGCCCTAGTGGCCACTCCTGAGCTGGCGGAGCTTTACTCCGCCTCGCTCCGGCCCCAACGGACCCCTGGTAAAGTGTAATATGAGTGTTTAATATACATTTTGACTATATGTACAGAAAACATTGTGGAGTTGGGTTGAGATGGGCCATAGATGCAGCTCAGTCTTGTACCATGATGAATTGGAAGGCATTTAGGTATTTTTTTGTATTAACGTCTCCTTGCATGATTGCCATTTCAGCTCTTATTCAGTCAAGCTTTGAATCATTCCATGAGCTCTAGGCTTTTTCTCTGTGTGCTGTCTGTGCAGAGTAAGAACAAGTTGCTCAGAAATGTGTTTTGTTATACCATTATCATTTGAGAAATTAGGCAGTTTATAGTATTATGAAGGGTCCTAGAATTGTTCTTAATTTATTACTATCAAATAGTTGAAATTTCTCTGTTAGATTATTATATAAAGAATTGTGTTTATAAAAGCCCAAGTGTGCTTTTAAGAGGAGGATATTGTTTTCCTCAAATTTCATATGGGAAGTATTTTCAAATAGTATCAAAATCAACACCGAATGAAACAAAATGCTTGGCATACCCCCCTCCCGGCCTAAAACCTTTATAGAATTTTAAACCACCCCACAACAATTTCTTCTTTGTTCGCAACTCCATTTTGTTCTTTTAGAAGTGTATTAAATTAATTTTGTCTCCGGTTTTTGTGATACATGGAAGATGGAAATGGAGACCAAGAAGAATCTTTACATGGTTTCTAGAAAATCTTTTATAGGAATGTCTAGACAAATAGTAATATTTGAAGACATATAATTATTAAAAGACACCAAGAAAAGAGTTGGGTAATGTTACACAGCACATCCAAACAGGCAGTCATAATCAGCTCATCATATTACTTCACTTATCTTGTTTTTATGTGACAAAGGAAAAAGTAAACTCATCTTCTGAGGACAGAGAAGATTTTTATGCCAGAATAAATTAGGCCCTTTCTTTGCAGCTGCCAACTGCTTTCTGATATATTTAGGAGTAATAAAACAGTATTAACAAATAATACTGTTTTTTTCGTGCTTACAGGATTGCCCACCCTGACACATGTAGCACTTTTAGGAAAATTGTGCTTAGTGTCACTTAATGCATACCTGTAATTGAGGTGCATTCCTGTGCTTGATGGTCTGATAAAATTGACTGATCTCTTACAGCCAGTGATGTAGGGTGGAAATTTTTCTGTGGAAGATTTTCAATAATGGTGTATTTTCCAATGCTATAATCTTCTGTGAGGAAAAAATCTGCCCCACATATGTAAATGTAGTCTGTTTATTTATTGATAGCAGGGTTGTTATGCTGCAAACCAATAATGCAGATGTGCTAAATGTGGGATATGAAACATGGACAACACCCAGTGCTTGTACATAATGTTAGCAAAAAGAGGCAAATGCACTGTTTAGATTTTTGATACAAAAAGTCATATTTTTGCAGAAAACTCACATCACTTCTTATAGCTATATATTACTTCTAAATACAGTGTACATAGACAGTGTACATAGATTCCATGCAGTTTGTTTAATCATGAAAAGATCCGCCTGGCTCTCTAGCAGTGTGTAGGTTTAGGGGTGCATGATTGCACTTTTGTACACAGTTAATGATGCACAAGACATTTGTTCATAATCATATTACAATTGTTAAATCTAAGGAGGGAAGGAGTAGATATTGAATAGAAGTATTTTCTGCTGCCATGTGTCAGGTATCCTTTCCTTATTATACAAAAGCCAGTTGGGGTGGCAACATTCAAGAACTGCCACTCAAAAGGAGTCCCTGGCCACTGGCTGCATTGCCTCACTGCGTAGCCTCATTCCCAAGCAGTATTTCAGCCAGTGTCTCGGCCTCAGTCTGGAGGGAGCGGGCAAAGGGGACGGACTGGGTGCTGGGTCCACTTTTCTCCTCTGCCCACTGCCAGATGGATCTAACTGTCCCCTCAGTAGCCATTGATAGGCAACGAAGCTTGCTTCTGTTAGTAAAAAGACAATGGATTTTCAGAATAACCCCGTCCCCCACCCACTGCCAGCTTGTCCACTTTCCTGTCAGAATAAACTGAAAATGGCTCTCTCTCCTGTTTAGTTCCACCATGGCTGGCTGAGGTGGGCCAGTTACTATCAAACCATTCTCTTCAACCCCCTGCTGTGTGCCTGACTTTCCCCTAGGGTTGCCAATCTCCAGGTGGGACCTGGAGATCTTCCACTGTTACAATTGATTTCCAGATCAATTTTCTCCAGGAGAAAATGGCTGCTTTGAGGGGTGACCCTATGGCATTATACCATGCTAAGTCCTTCCACCCCCCCAAATGCTGCCCTCCACAGGATCCACCCCCCAAATCTCCAGGTATTTCCCTAATCAGAGCTGGCAACTGGACTTTCTCCTTAGTGCCTGTTGCTAGGCAACCAAGTTTGCTTCTGTCAGTAAAAGGCCCTTTCCACACTTGTGTTGGCCTTTGGGAAAAAATACATTGGGGCCAGTCCTCATAGGGTTGCCAACTCCAAGTGGAAAATTCCTGGAGATTTGAGGGATGGAGCCTGGAGATGGTGGGGTTTGAGGAGGGATGGGACCTTAGACAGGTACAGTGCTATAAACCCCCACCTTCCAAGCCAGCCGTTCCCTCATGGGGAACCATTGTTGCCTATCTCCAGGTGAGGGCTGGAGATCGCTCAGAATTACAACTGCTCTCTAGGAGGGAGGGGGGAAGAGATGGAAAGCTGAAGCCAGGGGGCAGATAATGATATATTGACAGTTGGCTGGGAGAGAGATAGGATTGTCAACTCTAGGTTGGGAAATTCCTGGAGATTTGAGGGGAGGTTTCAGCAGAGGTGGGACCTCAGACAGGTTCAGTGCTGTAGACTCCACCCTCCAAACCACCCATTCCCTCATGGGAACCATTGTTGCCAATCTCCAGGTGAGGGCTGGAAATCACTCAGAATTACGACTGCTCTCTAGGAGGGGAGGGGGGAAGAGATGGAAAGCTGAAGCCAGGGGGCAGATAATGATGCGTTGATGGTTGGCTGGGAGGGAGATAGGGTTGTCAACTCCAGGTTGGGAAATTCCTAGAGATTTAAGGGGTGGACCCTGGAGAGGGTGAGGTTTCAGCAGGGGTAAGACCTCAGACAGGTTCAGTGCTGTAGACTCCACCCTCCAAACCACCCATTCCCTCATGGAAACCATTGTTGCCAATCTCCAGGGTAGGGATGGAGATCACACCGAATTACAACTGCTCTTCAGATGGCTGAGATCTTCCCCTGGAGAAAATGGTGTCATCATATCCTGCTGAGGTTGCCACAGCAAATTGATGCTGAGTGACCAAGGACCAGAGCACTCTCCCAGAGCCTCTTTCTGGAACCTGTTGTATTTATTTCCACAGCGAGCCTTATTCCTAGCTTTACTATATTTTCAGATAAATTCAGTCAGCATTGGGGTGAGTTTTTTGAAGGTATTTTTGTAGGCTAGAAATAGAAATGCAATCAAACGATTTTAAAAAGAAGAGTAGACAAAGTGACCTGTGGAGTATGCTTTTAAAAATGTTGGTGATAGTTTAATCCTCAATTTCTTGACAGTACTCAGACATAATGGTTTAGATAGATCGGGGTGGCCAAACTTGCTTAACGTAAGAGCCTCATAGAATAAACATCAGATGTTTGACAGCCACAAGACATGAACAAATATTACCCGCTTTTATTGGAAAATAAGCAAATTTGCTTTTATTAACATTAAATGAGACTGCCAAAAATAATTTTAAAAGGGGTAAAAGCAGATATTGATAATGATATTAATTTGTCCAGTAATATTTGTTTGCTAATGATACTTAGCTTCCCCAGCCGCCCTGCCGGGAGCCACATAATATATGTGAAAGAGCCGCATGCGGCTCCTGAGCCACAGTTTGCCCACCCCTGAGATAGATAATCCCTTCCATGTAGGAAAAGCATGTGTGATAAGTGTTTATTTTGTCAAAATGACATGTGGGGAAGCCATATTAAAACTAAAACAATATGGAAAAGACTTAATACAGCAAACAGTCTTTCAGAGATCTAGATCAGAAAGAATTGTGAATGTTTTTTGTTTATAAGTGGTTATACATACTAATCGGAGAAAGGACAGCCTATTTCTGGTTACACAGTACTGATCTGATTTAAGACTAATAGATATAATTGCATACTTTAGAATGGTGTATTGTGTTTTTCCAAATATGAAGATCAATCTTACTAACCATTATAAGCTTTTGAGAATCAAAGCTGCCTTTGTCAGATGTATCTGATGAAGGGAGCTTTGACTTTTGAAAGATTATACCCCCAAATCTTGTTGGTCTCTAGCTCTCCTACTGCAGACCAACATCTCTGAAATGTTATGTTCCTGATAAGTACAATGAAAACTGTATGTCTAATGTTCATGTGCTCTGACTCCCCAGGACATTTCATTTGCATTTTAAATTTAAGGTTAGTTGCATGTTTATGGAAGTTTGTATATTTGATCCAACAAAAAGTATATAATTTTTTATAATAGTGAGAACATTTGAATTTTGGGTATTACTTGTATGAAATAAGAAATGGGCTATGTGAAAATTTGTTACAACACACTGTATGAAGTGTCTGTTGGGTTAACAAAATATGCAGGAAACAAAATGGTAGGTTATTCCCTATGCTGCTGCTCTTTTTTGTGAATACTATTCACCATCTATGTTATTTCTAATAACATGAAAATAAATTGCTTATGGCTGCGGTTACACACACTCAATAATACACTTTCAATCCACTTTCAGTCCACTTTCCAACTGGATTTTGCCAGTTCACAGAGAAAAATCCACGTGGAAAGTGGATTGAAAATGGATTCTTTAGTGTGTGTGACCGGAGCAGAAGACTGTCAGGATCTTACTGTGTAGATTGTTTGGTAGTTTTCATTTGGATTGACAGGTAGACTAGAAATCTTAACAGGTTTCTAAATTGTAAGGGAATTTATATAGTAGTTTTTGTTCTCATTATTTGTATTAAGATGGTCTGTATTTCAACTATAGCTAGCTTGGAGTTTGAAAGAAGAATGTAGGAAGGTATTCCCATCAGTTAGATGGGCAAATTCCTACCAGCTAGTTTTATCAGCCTTATTACTGAGGCAAGAGATAAGTGACTGCCAAAGCTAAAGGAGTATCCTAATTAAAGAAGAAGAAGAGGAAGAAGAGAAGAGATTGGATTTATATCCTGCCCTTCACTCACTTAAGTCTCAGAGCGGCTTACAAACTCCTTTTCCCTTCCCCTCCCCACAACAGACACCCTGTGAGGTAGGTGGGGCTGAGAGAGCTTTTTCCCAAGCTGTCCTTGAGGGAACAGCTGGTACAGAGCTATGGCTTGCCCAAGGTCATCCAGCCAGGTGCAAGTGGAGGAGTGGGGAATCAAACCCGGTTCTCCCAGATTAGAGTCCGCGCACTTAACCACTACACCAGACTGGTGTAATTAAAGGGTTTAAACTCCAAACCAGAGTACTTCCTAGCTAACTCCTCACTAGCTACTGTCTATTAAATATAGGTTGAAATCAAACAAGAAGAAAGTAAAAACAAAGTCACTATGCCACACCCAGCGTTCATTATTGGAAGTGGGCACAAAAGATGCATATAGGCTGAGGACAGACTGGTGTGCTGGCCCGCATTATGTCTGCTTTGCAAGCGGAGGAGGCGGGCCCGTGCACACAGCTGCAGCTGCCTGGCATAGCCCTGCTGTACTCACCGGGTCCTGCTGCACTCTCCTCCCGCGTCAGCAATACACTGGGAAGAACTGGTGCCCAGGCGCCTGGGCACGTGCGCCTCCCACTTCCAGCCAGTGGGAATGTGCCAGAACAGCACCTCACGCCGCGCCGCCACTACCACCAGGAGCCGCCCGCAGTGTGTACACTGCGGCCCGCCTCCTCCCCAGAATGTGCGTGCTGTACTGCGACTGGTGCAAACAGCAAGCTCCAGGAAGCTTTGGCCCCAGGTTGCTTAGCCCCACTTCCGTGGCGCAACGCTGTGCCAGTCTGTCCTCGGCCACAGTTTCATGTGATTTGAGTGCTATAAACAGGAGATTGGCCACAATTCAAAGATACCTTGAGGTTCTTTTCCGACATTGGTGATGTGTAACGCCAGGTCTATAAATAATAAGACCAAAACCCTCTGCGACTTCCTGTTGGAGCAGGATGTAGACCTGGCGTGCGTGACCGAGACCTGGGTGCGTGAAGGGGAGACAGTTTCGCTCTCTCAAATGGCACCACCTGGGTACTCGGTCCTCCACCAATCTCGGACTCAGGGGCGGGGGGGAGGTGTGGCGGTGTTCATCCGGGAGGGTTACACCTTCAGGGCGCTACCATCGCGGAATCTTGCAGGCATGGAGTGTGTCGGCTTTGTTTGGGAGGCCGGGGAGAGTTTGGCTGTTTGTTTGGTGTACCGTCCACCCAATGCACCGGCAAACAGCCTGCCATTTCTGCTGGAGGCCGTATCAGGCTGGGCGCTTGAGCACCCTCGGCTGATAGTCCTGGGTGATTTCAACGTCCACGCCGATGACGCGACCTCCATGCAGGCAATGGATCTGGTGTCGTCCATGGCGGCGCTGGGACTCTCCCAGTTTGTTACGACCCCTACTCACAGAGCCGGTCACACGCTTGACTTGATTTTCGTGGTGGGGGTAACGGTGGACCGGATTACAGCTACGGCTGTACCATGGTCGGACCACCAAACCCTGAAGGCCCGGGTGAACCTGCCTCTCCAACCCTGTTTGGGTGGCGAGCAGATTTTAGCTCGCCCGCGGAGCCAAATGGATCCTATGCGATTCCAGGAAGCTCTGCGGGGTCCCTTGCCCTCTGGTGGCTCGTTGGATGAGCTGGTCGAAGACTGGCAACATCGTCTTTCGACGGCCATCGACGAGATTGCTCCCTGGCGTCCTCTGCGCCTCCGTTCCCGACTCGCCCCATGGTATACGGGCGAGTTGAGGATAATGAAACGGGAACTCAGACGACTAGAGAGGCGGTGGCGGCGCGCTCTCGACGAAGCTGCAAGAACATCTTATAGGACGTTTATGAAAGCCTATGAGGTGGCTGTTAAAGCTGCAAAAAAAGTTTTCTATGCAGCTGAGATAGCATCTGCGAGTTTCCGCCCAGCCCAGTTATTTAGGACAATTCGGTCATTGACGACTCTGCCAGTGAGCAGACCAAACGATAGAGAATTGGATATTGGCTGTGAGGCTTTTGGGAACTATTTCGCAGATAAAGTCTTGTCGCTCCGCCAAGACCTACCCGCCACAGTTGATACAGTGGCAGAACTTGAGGCCCCAAGCCCGTCTTCTGGTCACGTTTTGGATTACTTTGATCCGCTCTGTCTGGATGAGGTTGACAATTTGCTCTCGCTGGTCCGCCCAACCACCTGTAAGCTCGATCCGTGCCCATCATGGCTAATTAGAGCAAGCCATGAAGGGGTGCGAGGGGCACTTAGGGAAATCATCAACACGTCCCTTGCAGAAGTGAGGTTCCCTAGTGCCCTGAAGGAGGCAGTGGTACGTCCGCTCCTTAAAAAACCATCTTTAGACCCGGCCGAGTTAGTCAACTACCGGCCGGTCTCTAACCTGCCCTATTTGGGCAAATTAATCGAGAAGGTGGTGGCTGACCAGCTACAGAGCTTTTTGGAAGACACCTCTATATTAGATCCTTTCCAGTCCGGTTTTCGGCCAGGCCATGGGACGGAGACGGTGCTGGTCGCCCTTACGGATGACCTCCGGAGGCATCTGGATCGAGGTGGCACTGCAGTGCTGGTGTTGTTGGACCTGTCAGCGGCGTTCGACACGGTTGACCACCGGCTACTGTGCTGTCGCCTCGCCGATATTGGAATTCAGGGGTTAGCCTTACAGTGGCTTTCCTCGTTTCTCCAGGATCGGGGACAAAGGGTGGCAGTCGGGGATCAACTCTCCCAAAGACACCCACTGAAGTGTGGTGTTCCGCAGGGAGCAGTTCTTTCCCCTATGCTATTTAACATCTTTATGCACCCCCTTGCCCAGATTGCACGGAGGTTTGGGCTGGGTTGTCATCAATATGCAGATGATACCCAGCTCTATCTGTTATTGGGTGGCCAGTCCACCTCTAGTCCGGGTGATCTGGATCTGGCACTGTTGGCTGTGGCTGGATGGTTCAGACAGAGCCGAATGAAGTTGAATCCGACGAAGACGGAGATCCTATGCCTGAGTCAGAGCGGTCCAGGGTTGGGGATCCCTCTTCTGACCTTCGGGGGGGTGCCGTTGGTGCCGTCGGCAGAGGTCAGGAGTTTGGGAGTGCTTCTGGACTCCACGCCAGCGATGGAGGCCCAGGTAGCAGCCACTGCGAGGTCAGCCTTCTACCATCTGCGGCTGATCAAGCAGTTGGTCCCCTTCCTTGAACGCAGGCGACAGTGATCCACGCATTGGTCACCTCAAGGTTGGACTACTGTAACGCCCTCTACATGGGGCTGCCCTTGTGCCAAATCCGGAAGCTGCAGCTAGTGCAGAATGCTGCGGCGCGGCTGTTGTTGGGCCTCCCTAGGTGGGAACATATACAGCCTGCCTTAAAGGCACTGCACTGGCTGCCAATAGTGTACCGGATAAGGTTCAAGGTGCTGGTGCTTACCTATAAAGCCCTATATGGCCTGGGACCTGCTTACCTGAGGGACCGTCTCTCTCCATATGTTCCCCAGCGAGCACTACGGTCGGGATCCCAAAATCGGCTGGTCCAGCCCGGACTGAAAGAGGCGCGGCTGGCAACAACACGGGCCAGGGCTTTTTCAGTGGCGGCCCCGCACTGGTGGAACGAGCTCCCGGAGAACATCAGGGCCCTGCGGGATTTGATGCTGTTCCGCAGGGCCTGTAAAACGGAGCTCTTCCACCAGGCTTTTAAGTAGGGGCCGCCTAAGGTGAACATCTCAGCCCTGGCCCGGTTCCATCTGCCAGTCCGTTTTGTCCGTAATTACACCTACCAATCTGCTATATAGGAAATATATAGGATCCATCTGCTTGGACCCACCTGTGGGTAGTATTGAAATGCCGCCAATGGGGAATGTAAAGAATGTACTGTATGTTTTAATGTCTGACCGTTTATTTTAAACTGATTGTAATTTTAATCTCTGTTGTGAGCCGCTCTGAGTCTGCCTTTGGGTGGAGAGAGCGGGGTATAAGTTTAATTAATAAATAAATAATAAATAAATATTCTTGCTGTGATATCTCATTTCTGTAACTGAGATGTTTCCTGAAATCGGGCATCCTATTGCCCACTGTAGAGTGTGCTTGCATGAATGGATATTCTTGTGGGCATTTGTTACATTACTAGTAATGACATACACAGTCATGCCACTTTGTGACCTTTAGTTTTTTAATTTTTTGTTCATTCCCTACCATAGTGTTCTAATAAATGTACTCTTATCTTGCTTTATTTTCTTGAAGAAAAACAGCAAATAGCAGCAAATACTTGCTTTCTTAGCAGTACTTGTCAGCTTGTGGGCTGTGTAAGCAGCTTTTGAAGACTGGGACCAGCGTAACTTTTCACCTCAGTTATTTCATAGAGCACACATGAAATGTTTCAATGTGATTTTTTTCTGAATGCACCGTATAAAGACCCGTATAAAGACACCATATAAAGACCCGCCCCCAAGCTGGCTTAATTGAATTTTATAAACAACTGACATGAATTACAGCTTTCTGGCTCAAATTTTAGTATTATTTTATCTTGACACTGCCTACATATTCTATAAACAGACCTTAAAAAAAGCAGAACAGAACAACTTACCTATTAATTGGCTACTTCATAATTTGATATCTTCTCCGTTGTAAAGAAGTCCTAGACATTTTAATCCCACTGGGCTGGGCCTTAATTGGGAATGAGGCATGAAAAGAATCTAGTAATATTATTAATATTTTTCCACAACTACTGACATTTTGTTTATTCCTAAGTAAAATTAGTTCTACTAAGCCAATCCATATTTGTGAGAAAAATATCACTTTTGTATTTTTTTAATCTTCACATCATAAAATCAAAGCATGGAAGGGGGACTAACAGAACTCTAAGTGGCAGTTATTTGATTTGGTTAAATAGAATTCGAATTGGGTACTTTAAGAATCAAAAGCAATAAAGACAGACCTTGAATTTGAAAAAAAATTCAGTTAATAGTATGTGTTCATTGTTTAATTAATTTTGTGATGCAGAATAATGTGTTTAGAGCAGTAGTAAGATCAATTTTAGTGTTAATTTGTAACAGAAACATGGCCTGCAAATGTGAGTAAATTCACAAGTTGCTGAACTTTGTACTCCTTCAACATACTGTACTATATACTATAGTGACCATGGACAAGTGCTGGAATGGCTGTGGTCTTTCAAGAGATCAGAAGGTTAGACAAACAGACCCTAGAATTTAAACATGGCAGTTATTTCACGTCAGTTTAATTATCCTTATGTTTTACGAGACAGTCAAGTGGTCAGGAAACCTTGAGAAATCAGAGACTTTCACAGCTCTGAGGGCAAAGTTCTGATTGAGTTCCTTTAGTAATCTTTCTTTTTGCGAAGGACTTTATGTGAGTGATGGGCTGTTAGAGCTACTAGGAATGTTTAATGCCATGACAAGATCTAATCACTATGGTATCTTTCAGTAGGAAATATTTTTCAGCTTGATTCGTCCAATATGAATTTATCCTATGATTCAGCAATATCAACTTGGGGGCCATTATTTTGATTTTAGCAAGCAATTTAATTCCTACAATGTTTTGAGTAAAAATATTCTTAAAGGGGTTAAGGCAGTTTGAAAATAGGAATATTGTAAAAAAAAATCTACACTAGGTGGACAGTCTGACACAAACGGGATATTGGGAAAAAAGTCAATTTTATCAACTACTAGTATTGTTACAGTGCAAAATGTTGCATGCTTGCTTGGAAGTAAGTTGTCGCTCCACAGTAAATGAAAAGCAGGTTGTAGAAAAAAAGTAATTAATGGTTACAGGTGCCATGTAATATCCAAGTTGTTGTGCTTAACACTCATGAAATATATCCAGCTCTGACTATACAGGTTTGATTACTAATTTTGAGAAGAAATAAAATTTTACAAAATCATAACTAAAAAGTTTAATTTGTGTGTGTGCGTGCGGGGGGGGGGGGCTTGGTATACATAAAAAAAAATCTAATTGTTTCATCCAGCCTCACAGTTTTTATCAAGCACAAGAGATTTTGTTTTCATTTGTACTGTGGCTCTTAGAAATGAATAAGTAGCAAATAAACAAAATGAGATAATTCAAGTTTATACTGTTGAGTTAATAAAACCAATAAAATTTCTGCATTTCTAAGTTTTCCCATTATTTGTAGTTTTTTATTGCAGAGTAAAATTGTTTAGCTTGTATAATCTAAGACATCATGGAAAATTTCTTTATCCATATTGTGCTTTTATGGCTTCAAGAGAATGAGGCTTGTTCTGGAACTTGTGAGCAAGGAGAGCGCCTTTTTAAAGCAGTGTCATCCTGATAATTCTTCAGTTCATCAGTCTCCAGTTTATCATTCAGTATATGCTTCATTCCTTAAGTAGTTACATTTCTAATAGGCTTCTCAGAGTTTAGTGCTAATTTTACAGTCTAGTAAATAGAAAATTTATTCTTTTTATACTCCTCTCTTCCATTAAGTAGGTCGCATTGCATTAATATAGTGACCGTGAAGGATCGTCAGGAGATGTGCCTTCCTTGTAAGGTGCTTATTCACTGTCTGTTCTTTGCAGAAGCACCAACCTTTTTGTCTTGTCCAGTGACACAGTATAATATTTTAAAATGAGCTTTCCTCTTTTCGGTGCTGGTCTTTTATCTCATGCCTATCTTCATAGAGCAGATTTGTTCAGGCTCAGCAAATGCCGAGGAGGTAAAAGATGAGTATATTTGAGGATTTGCCTCAAGCACTTTAAAATAATGTGGATTTTGCATGGAGTGTATTTACTTTAACAGTATGCTTCCTCATTATAAACTGCCCAGTAGTATAAAACATGGTGTCAGTACTGACAAATTATCTGGGAACAAGCAAGTGATATTAAAACAATAGCTTTAACACACATTACGCTTTTTTTTTGGTACCAGAGTGGGGAATTGTCTTGAATTCTTTGGGAAATATCCCACAAAACTGAAACCCCCTGAATTATGTGTGTCCCAATCTATTTAATATGATATGCAACAAAGTGTGCAATTACGTGTATATACAGTATAATAATTAAATTCAAAATACTATATTGCCTTTTGCCAGAAAAAAAATATTGGAAGCTTCTATTGGCTCATTAGAATTTCTCTTCATTTTACTTGAGAATATACCTATTTGGAGAGGTTTCTTTTCTTTCTAATTACTGTAGTTTTTCTTTAGTAGTTACATTTACTATAAATCTGTTCAGAAATCTAGGTTTGAATTAGTATATACATTTTTTAATCCTGTTACCATTCCAGTTTAGATTAAATTCAGTTTAAGAATGATGGCAGGAGCAGTAACTATGTTTTTCAGTATATCAGATTACTCTGTGAGGCTATTCCCATCTGTTAACAGTAAACTGGACTTGAAAGAAAATTGGATCTAAAGCTTTCTCCACCTATTGGGCACTAATGGCTTTATTAAGCATAGAGTATTTTCTAAGGAGGCATTTACCTTTACAGAAACAATTTCTTTTTTTGTGTATTAGTCAGTATGGCATTAGTTTCTTCCCTTCTCAAAATATGCATATGCATTTCAATATTAGTAATTTCCATTCTCAGATTATTGCCGTGTTTTCAGCTTTGCCCTCCTGTCTTTATTTGTGTGAGTATGGTCTAAGTTAATAAAGAGCTAATTTCCAGCAAATACAGGAGCGTTACTTTGGTATTTTGTGCTAGGTTACAAATCTGTCACTGCCCCTCTTTCATGCTTGTGTGAATATGGAAATAATTTGAGGCAGAATTTTATAGGGAGGGGGTAAATGGGAAAAGTGCCCATACCCTGTGACTATGCATTGCATCATCATGAGTGTTGCTGTAGAACTGTCTGGGATTCTTGGCACGCAATACACATGGGGGATAGGATGGAGAGAGCATGGATTGAAATACGTACCTCTAGAAAATTCCTCGTTCATCATGTAACCTCCACCCCTCATTTCAGAAATGGCATTGTCCAGCCATCCTATCTTTTGGGTTCATAAAGGTTGCTGTGAAAAATGTCAGTCATGCAGCAGTTAAATCAGCATAACACACAGTTATGTTTAGTGTTAATGGCCTTGGCTCTTCATCGGAAGCATCAAATAAGTTGCCTTGAAATTTGTATTTTTAAATCTTTCAATAGATCAATCTAGCAGTAGGGCAGTGACCTATATTCTATCTCTGTGATTGTTTTCTTAATGAAAACAAAGCTTTGTTGTTCCTGTTAGTATAAATATTGTGATTTAAGTGTCTTGCTCTTGATATGGGTCTTGTAATTTTTCATTATTGTAAACACTTGATTAACAGTCCTCTGTGGATGTATGAATTCATGTATAGATCCTAGATAGTCTGGAAGTAAACGTTGCCTTCTGCTCTTGTCAACAGTTGAACACTGAGTATAAAACAAATCGATAGTATTCCTACCGTTTTTTATTACCCCCCAGATTTACTTTACTGCATGATGTTTAATTATTTCAATTTTTAAAAAAATATTTTAATTAACTGGTTGGTGGAAAAAGTGTTTGAAATTACAGAAGCGTTTACACTAGCAGTGAAAGTAAAGTGGCCTTGAGTAAAACAGGTAGACAAAAAGAGATACAAAAATAAAATAATTTCACAGAAGTATTTAAGGAAATATAGCTTCAACCCCCCCCCCCCCCCCAGGTACAAGTTGCCCTCATGCTGACAAACATATTCTGACAACGAAGTCTTCTGACCTCTCTGGTGCTCTAAGAAGATCCCCCCCCATCTCTTTTCATTTTTTCAGTTTAAGATTTTATTTTTTAATGTAGTTAGACATGTGTCTGCTTATTGGCTTCACTTTTTTTCTACTTAGGAATTATTTACCTTATTTTGACTTGAACTTGCTGACCCTGCAGCTCCTGTTAATAACATCGATGGTCAGATCAAAGGAAACAAAGCCTCTGGAAATGGGGTATAGTTGGCATGAACACAAATACTTTCAGTTCTTTTTTAAAGCTGCAGTCTCAGTAATAATTTTTTAAAATAAAAAGCCAACAGAAATTCTTCTTAAGAACTTTATTTCTCTATTTGCATAAAAAATCAATGTGACTTTTTTTAAAAAATTGAGCCAAATGATTTGATTTGATTAATTCGATTTGTATCCCGCCCTCCCCGCTGAAGCAGGCTCAGGGCGGCTCACATTAAAAGTTAAAATACATTACAACACAGTTTTACATCACTCTGTCTCACTATCATCTGAACTATGCAACTCTGCCCAAAGCACTGGAGTGAAGAATGAACACAGATGAAGAGCACTGCACATCAGCTGACACTAGGCAACATGAATACACTTTTTTGTGGAAATCAATCTATGGTGGCTCATTCACACACCAATATGAACAAAATATATACCATGAGATGGCAACAAATATGCACAAATCCTTCTTTATAGTTGCCTATGAATAATGCAGTGGTGCTCAGCAGAACCCACACTACATACAATCCTTGTCATTCGCATCAATACAAGTACTACAAAAGACAACATCGTCTACTTCCCACAATAACCAATTGACACACAAAAAAATGATGAGAACATTGATGTACAGCACAGGTGGATGTTGCCACGGGAAAAACAGAACTGGTGCTAGTTCTGTCATCTTATACACATCCAAAGAAAATGGTCCTTTTTCTTTCCTACGTTCAGAAAATAATTAGGATGGTCCAAGTTGAAAAGAAAAGTATTATGAGTGTATTGTAAGACATCAGGAAATATGAGACAGGAAAGCATTTTCCATGTTTCTTAAGCTCCAGTTATAGGTTATAAATACTGTGCATTTGTGCAATTTCATTTCACTGCTGCAGTGTAGAAAAAGAAACCAAACCTTTTATTCATTACCATATTTTCTGCAGCATGGTGGAAACTGCAACTATCTCTTTTCCTCCCCCCCGCCACATACAATGACTTGGAAATTACAAAACTAATCTATCTTTAGGTTTGTCAGAGCTTTGCCTTGGGTTTCTGTTAGCTGCCATTATCTTTGCCTGCTCATCGTTCTTGTTCAGTCTCTTGAAACCATGTAATAATGGAAATAATAGTGAAATATATGTTCAAACATAAACATGTTGGCTGCAGATCACTCAGGAAATAACTTGGGGTAACACATCCACACAAAGAAATTTCTGATAATTCTTTTGAGAAAGCAAGTTTCAATTTATAACTGAAACTTTAATCTTATAAATGCAGTTTCCATGTTGGTCAATTCCATGTTGATGCCATTGTCACATACTGACTTGTTTTATTCAAAACAGTTGGGAAGGCAGATAATCCCAATCATGTCCAGATATTTACTGTTGCACTTTCTTTCTTTACTGATCTAATTCTAGCCTTTTTTCTATGAATAATGTTTTGATAACGTCAGACAAATAGGAAACAAACATTATTTGGTGGTGCAGAACAATTAATTTATGGGAAAGGCTGCAACTGAATTCCAGCCTCCTTCAGCATATTTAGGTAAAATAGATTTCAGTTTTTTATTAATTCATGGGTTAGGCCAATATGACGTTCTTGTGCTTTCCCATCAGTCCACTACTTAACTAAAATATTTAATTATTCTAAAATAGCTAGATGCATGGATGACTGCACTCTATCATTATCCAAGACGTAAACATAGAATTGCTTTATATTTGCTTTTAGTATATGCTTTTGGAGAGCTTTGTTTCCTGGTGTGAAATGCATTAAAGTTATATCTTACAACAATATTTTTGTTTTACCTGAGTAAGTGAATTGTACAATATTAATATCAGGTCTGTACGGGTAACGAAAATGAACATAATCCCCACTGCTAAAACATGTCATACCTTTTACAAAAATTTCTGTGAACTTGTTCTGGATATTTGTGAAGATTTCACTGTATTCACATAGGAAATGAAAAGAGATCTTTAAATTTCTGGTGGGTGAAAAACAAACTTTGTTTAATAAAGCAGCTGTTTAAATTGTCAAATTGTATCATTTACGCATCAACAAGGTGACAGTCTATTTATCCAGCTTACATATTTTTTCATATTATCAGGTCTGTAACCTAATTTCAGGAATGCTTAATGATTTTTAAAAATTACAGTGCCATTGAAAATAAAGCCTTCGGGGAGGAAAATGTCCTTTTGCAACAATTTAGTATTCTGAATCGAGAATTTAGTATTCTCTGTATTGGCAAGTTCAGTCAAGGCAATAAATGTTTCTGACCTTTTGTGTTTGTGTGAAAAGTTTTTAAGATATCCAATGAAAAATTCTGAAGTTTACATGGAGTTTATAATCAGCCAGATGCTTTGAAGGTAAAATCCTATCTCCGGTGTTAGTGCTCCAAGCTTATATGTATTCCCAGAAAACTTGAGTGTCTTTTAAAGTAATTTTTAGTTTGTTGGCTGGGTGGCTAATGTCTGCATTGTATTTAGCATATATCATATAAATCAAGAATACAGGTGGAAAAATCATGTAAACTTTAAGGTACCGAAATAATAGCCAATAAGAAATCTTTTTGTTTGCAGCAAACTGAGAAAAATGTGTACATTGTGAAGTGTATCTGATTTGTGAACTTGTTTCCCAGCAGGAAAAACCAAACCATCTGAACTGTTAAAAGGAAACCTTTAATGATTGCTTTGTTTCACATGGGTTATAATTATTGCAGTTTGAACCCAATGTGCATTTTGTGGCTGCTGTGGAATAAAATATGGAATGTCATTCTTTTATCTGAGAGGGTTACAGGGCTCTTCTGAGAATCGCTGCAGTCCTCTTTCTTTGAGTCTCTGATCTGCATATTTTTATCCTGAGTAGCTGATATAAATGTTGAAAAAAAGTAGTTGAGGGTAGAGAGTTTCCTTTTCTTAGGAAACACTGAATGGGAGGTTATCCAATATTGATGCACTGCTATGTCTGTTGTCTTCTCTCTGAACCTTTCTCCCTACATAATGAACCAAATCATTTTATTTAATAGGCATAGCTGAGGTTACCAAAGGGAGTGTGTGACTTTTAAATGGATATTTTCATCGGCCAGAATGAATACTGTTTTTGTTTTTTTTTTAAATCTATATTCATTTTTAGTAAGGATTCTACAGACATTGACTTCATTTTTGGAGAATAAAGCTTCTAATCTGAGTTTTGACTGGATTTGTAGAATGTAGAAACCACACGGTATATACTTGCTAAAAGTAATTATAGGCTGCATTTTGTTCTTTAGATCAGAAGATAAGAAGAAAGACATGATTTTAAAAGTCATTTGGTTGCCTTCCTCCACTGTATGGGCTAATGCCTCATGTAGGTAAGGTTATGTTCTTGTGACGTTATAATGGAGAACAAAGATGATCTGCCTCTAGGTCAAGCTCACACTTTCTTTGGTAATATCCATAAGGAATTTGGGAGTGGGATGGATTATACACATAAAATCCACATCCTGACAGCTGTCTCCAGTTAGTCCTGTTTCCCTTCTCCTCTTTCCCCCTTGCTTCAAAATCATGTAGCAGTTTATAATTTGTCCCACATGATTCTTCTCCCAGTGGAACCATTGTCCATTTCCTTGCTGGTTTCACTTGATCCCAAGTAATCAGTTAATGAAGAATAAACCAGTTCATGCAGCTGCCAGTGTAGGATTTTGTGTGTCATGAGCCGCTAGAAGAGGACAAATTATTTGATGATTTGGTTGGTAGGAGTTAGAATGGGAATGAGAATTGAAAAGTAATGAATGTAGAGAGCAAAAAAGAGAAAAAAGGGTATTGTCATGTCAAATCTGCCTGAAACAGTGAGATCATAGTTTATCATTAATAAGAACGTAGGAGTGGCTATCTTTTCATTATTGATATGCGGTAATCTAATAGAAGCCATCTATAGGTTTGCAAATATATATGTTTACTGTGAAGTGGCTATCCTCAAACCACAGAGAAAATCATTAATGTTAAACAAATGATTAGATATTTGCAGTGATTTCCCATCAACAGGAATAAATATGTTAACTGCACATGTTTTGTGCACATGCTTCTTGTCTCAGTTCATATATATTTCTATGGAAGTAATTAGCAGATAATATGTATGCACATACACCTATGCGAACTCCCCTTTGAGAAGAAAATGAACTTTTTCGCAGAGATGGTAAAGAATAATATCAAACCTAGAATGCATTAGGAAGCTATGTTTTCATTGTAAACAGGGAGACAATTAGTTAAGCATGTGAGAATATGCCTTTAATTAGAGTGTTAAGCTAAACTGTAAGTTCATATTCTGTATTGAAGATTTTAGTATTGCTGTTTGTAAAACCCATACTAAATTTTCCACTAACAGAAGGCACTCCCATCAGTGGAATGAAAGTTTTCTGTCTTCCCTATACTGGATCAGCCAATTGATCTCCTTGAAATGCTGTTCCAGGGGGGTGGGATGATCTGAAATATGAGCGGCAGGAAGGGAGAATTGCAGCAGAAAGGGAAAACAAGCAGAAATTCACCACTTCCATTTCTATTTCTTAGTCTGGATCCAGCGCCATACTGGCTAGATCTCATTCTTTACTTTGATCACATTGTAAGATGCTTTCTTTCAGTCTGCTTTCATCAAGAATTTGTCCTTTGTCACAAAAGTCTAATTAGCTTTAACTTTAGGTCTTTCTGCTATTTTGGTAAACTTTATTATGGTAGCATGTTGTTGGTAAACTTTATTATAGCAGCATATGAACCTGATCACTCCCCTTTCATTTCAAGCTTTACAAGTTCTGTTGATGCTAACTGCACTGCAAGGATGTTATCAGCAACTAAAGGATCTTCTGCTTACACAAGTTGTAAAATGGAATCTATAGAGAATTCTTCTTATATAATTTAAACAATATATAGTAAAAAAAATTGGTCTACAGTCTGAAACGTAGCTTATAGCAACTTGTACCTTGTGGCACACATGTGATAGCCACAGGGTAAAAAAGATATGTGATTGCTCAGTGCCTGCTGCCTTGTTGCAGATGTTTATTGTACAACTTTTTATATAATATGTAGATTTTCATCCTGATCAAACAAGGAGAAATGCGTGCTGAGACGTGTTCCTTTGCATGTTACCAAGGCCTGAAAACTCATATCCAGAAGCAGTCAGTTTGTCTTGTTTCATACCTCTAATCTCTTTTGGGAAGCAAGACAGGATTCATTTTTCCCCTTTCTTCCCCTAATTAATTGAATTATTAATGTTGTTTTATATATTAAATTTGATTCTCCCTTTCTTCTGCTCTAGCAGATGTCTGTTTTACACTGAGTTTAAAGTACCAAAGTATTTTGTACCTCCAAAGTATACTTTTGTGTACCCTGTTCTTTTGGGTAGACTAATTTGCTGGCCAGCACTTGGATACAGCTATGAAGTCTTGAGAGAAATCTTTATTATATTTTGCTTGTTTAAAAATCCAGCACAATGAGAGCATTATTACCTAAAAGGAAGAATTTTTCATTGTGTTAAGGGTAGCTTGGGCCTTCATGTTTTCACCCTTGGGCCTTTAGGCAGATTTCTACAGTTTTAAATTCTGGCTCTGGGTTGTGTGAGCTGGAATAATATTTAAACTATGTAGGTGACACTTATTATGATGATCCATTGTGCTTGTAATCATTACCTCACAAAAGATGTCTGTTCCATGGGGAAAATGCACACAATTGATTGGCCCCTGCATCTAATGATTACACGAGCTATGGGAGAGATAGGGCAACATTTAAAGGGCCCCACCATCAAGCCCATAAACTGTGTCTGCAATTATGAAATGACACAAAGTACCTACTTTTTTCTAAAGTACCACAGCTTTCCCAACTTCTTATGAAGACTAATAATTTTTCTCTTAATTAGGTTCCATCTGCTGTTCTCATTTTGAATTCTAAAGGTTATAGTTATTACTGTATTCATAAAACCACCCAACTGTGTGGGAGAACTTCAACAACAGTTTTAAAACAAAGATTCACCCTTATGCTTTATCCAGTGAACTATACATAGCTAATGGGAAGGGAGTTCACTGCAAGGCAATTCTGTTCAGTGTCTCTTACCATAGCATGAAAGAGGCTGGCAAGAGGGAAAATAAATTGTGCTACATATCTGCAAATCCTTCACAACTTGTACTGGTTGATAAAATCCCAAAAGAAAACTGTCTCAACTTCTGAAAGACCCATTAAAAACATATTAGGCATTTATCTTTTAGTGCTTTTAATTGTAGGTGTGCTTAAAATAAAAATAGTTAAAATATTTGGATGAGCTGTGGAAAGGGCATGAAGATGAATGGAGAAGACGATTTAAGGTAGACTTGCAAATAGCCGCTCGCCTGGTTGCTTGAGCAAAGTAATAATTACTTCCAGTTGGTTACTCTATGATGTATGTCCATGGGAATATGGCTGATTTCCAGTTCAAGCCCTAAAGCCTTAAAATAAGAAAGAACTCTTTCATTCTGCCACCTTTTACTCCAGACTTTAGGAACTGCTGTCATAGGTCTCTCCTTTCCTTTTATTATTAGCTCATTTGATCAAGGGTCTTAAGCATAAAACTACTACATCTCAGCAATATAAAACAAACTTACAACATGGCGTAGTGAGGCAGGTAAAAACAATATTCAGAACAATGAAATATATAGGTCATTACAAACATCTAAAACAGATTAAATATATAGTTTAGATAGCCCGATAGTGTTCCACAAGTAACATAAGATGATATAACAAAACAAGGAAGAACAAAATACAAAGTGATAAAATAGATCGAAGAGGCATCGGTCCCAAGTCGTGAATTCAAGGAATTGTGGCATGACAACCTCAACCGGGTATTGGGAAAGCTACAAAATCCTTTGTATTTCTTTACACAACCATTAAGATCTGGTCCAGAATAAGGCCAACCCTAGTTAAATCCAGATCCCTACTTAGTACCTTCACAGGTCAAAATTGGTTTCTGCCAGCCAAGGATGGGGACTCCTTTAAGGAGTGGAAATTAGCAAAATTGACTAGACTCATAGACATAATCGAGAAAGGACATCTAATATCCAAGCTGGAACTGGAACAGAAACATGGCTTTAAAATAGCTTGGTATTCAATGTCAACCTTCAATTTCAACACTTGAAAACAGCCCTTCCGTTAAGCCACACATTAAACAGCCTTTAACCGAATTTGAACAGCTTCTACAGACAATAAGAAAGGCTTGATATCTAAACTCTATCAGATATTATTAGGCATAAAAAGCACCACAATACTCAGCTATTAAAAGGCATGGATGACTGACATCAAACAACCCATCATGCAACATCAATGGGAAGACATTTGGAGAACACATGCTTCGATATCGCAGTCCCAAACAGTCCAAGAAATGGCTTTCAAAGTACTGTATAGATGGTATTTGACACCAGTCAAGCTTGCACTAATATATCCTCTGACATCCTCAAGCTGTTGGAATAGATGTGGTTCAAAAGCCACTTTCTTCCACACTTGGTGGGAGTGCCCATCAATACAGTTTTTTGGGACTCAAGTCAACCAGCAAATCAAGGTGTTAACAGGCTACAACTTACCTTTGGATCCCACTTTGTTTGTCTTGCATCTGTGGCCAGATGAGAGTCTCCCTGCAAAGAAAAAGCAACTAATCAGTACTTTAATAATTGCGGCAAGGTCAGTGATAGCCCAACAATGGAAAGCAAATGCGCCCCCTACAAATCAGTCAATGGCTTCATAAAGTATGGGACTTATTCATAATAGAAAAAGTTGAGACTTGTACTAATGCTACCTGTGTTGAAAATGCAAAACTTAACTCACTCAATAAATGGTACCCAATACTTGAAAAACTTAATATCGACAGGCTTGACTGGGAAACCCTAAAACACTCCAAATTTAAACTTTTGTTATATGGGTAATTCAGATTTCTTAAAATAAGTTGACAAAAGGCTTTGAAAACAAATGGCCTGAATAAGGGCTGAAGTAGGTGAGAGAATCTCTGGCACAATTCCTACAGTTTCAGGAAAATTATGTCCACCTCCCTCACCCCTACCCCCTTACTAAATTAATAAGAGTGTCCTTTGTGTACTCTTGTTGCCGTCTTAAATGTTATATTTAGCCTTGGAAACTCTTTCCCCAGAAAGATCCATCCCCTGAGAAATCTGTACTCCTCATAAAAGTAGATTTTCTCCCCTGTTGTTTTAATATTAGAGAAAAAGAAAAAAAGTGTGATAAAATACATATGTCTCCTAAAAGTCTTAAACACATTAGATAAAATCTATAACCCCTTAGACAGGAAAAGTGGGTGTGTTGGCCAGCAAGGCACTGCTAGTGCTCTTATGGATTTTAAGATTCATAAGCTTGAACTTGGGTTGCTAGTGTTGGAAGGGCTACATGCATTCTCCATTGCTGGGAGAAGCTCCAGTCCACTCCAGGAGGCTGGCACCCACGATAGTTCACCAAGACAGAGACAAAGACTCCTTCTGCCATGAGGTTTTTTTCTGTCACACCACGCTGGTCAACCCCTGCCCCCTCCAACATACCTGCAAGGATTATGCTAAACGAGGTTACCTGGCAACTAATCTTCCACCCATCAAGTGGTTGGCTAGGGCCATTAAAAGACAATGAAGTGGCCCCAGTGAGTCATCGGACTTTGCCCAGGTGTCTGTTCCTGTTGAGGTCATAGTTTTGCAATACTGGCCACCCCTCTGCCACCACCCCTCTTTTTACATTAACCAATGATAGGGTTTGAAGGGACGGACTACCTGAGAGGTGTGTCAAGGGGATGTGGTTAGCGCTGACCGCCCCCCAAGACCACCCAATAAAAGACCCTGCACAGAGGCAATCGGTCTCTTGAGCCATCATCCACTATCTGCTTTGCTACCCCTTATGACCAGCTTCCTATCCAAATACCCTTGCCTCCATCTTTAAATCTCTGGATTCCAGAACAGAGAGAACACGTGGTCTTGCCGGTTCGAGCCGCGCGCCCCATTTTTCTATTTTTCTCTCCCCATCCAATTCTTCCTTCAAGCGGACAACTCCTTTTCAGGACAGGTAAAGTATCACCCCCCATCGAAAACCCTGCTAATGCAACAGTGCTATTTTCTATCTTTATTTCCTTAGGCCTCTGTGTGTGTGTGTGAGATTCTGTTTTTGTGTGCTTGAAAACATATTTTCAGTAAATACCATTCAAACTGAACTACAGCCTCACTGCCTATTTACTGGGAACTCCCGGAAGGGGTGGGACCTTGGTATAGCTTGGAAGAACCCGGTATCTTGCCAATTGCTAAACGTAAATTAAAGCAATCCGGCTAACAGGTGAACCCCTATCATTTCTCTTACAGTCAGCAAAGTAAGGCTCATTTTAGTGGCATTTTAAGGAGACCACCACTGTCAGGAATTTTGCAACAGATTGAGTTATTTCTTGATCAAAATTTGCTAACAATGGAGATAGCATCCAGGGCTCAACATGAAGTTGATGTTTGGACAGAACAGGAATAATCCAAAGAGTCCTGGGGACTATCCATTGATCACAGAATAGCAAAAGGTGGTCTAACATCTCTCTTACACCACATAGGCAGTCTTGAGTATGAGAGTTTGGCAAAATGTCCTCTCAGTTCTGCTGTCGGTAGGCAAGCATAAAAACATGTCTAGGACTAGGGATTGTGAGAAATTTCAGGTACAAGGGAAGAATCATAGAGGGAAGGATCCCTAGTGCAAAGATACAACATACATGTCTTGCCCGGGTTAGTGTGTTGGCTTGGTCAAGATCAATCACCCTCATCCTGATCAGCTTTGACACTGGTTGGTAATTTATATTCATAAGTGTTGTGAGGGAAAGACCCAGACACTCAAGCCTATAATCTGCATTTTTTCCCCACACACTTCTGAAGTTGTCTTCCTTTAGCAGGATCAAAGCCCCCCTTGGGCATTAGATACAAGGCCTTCAGTCTCAGATTGAAGGCAGCCATCCAAGCCCTGGACTCAAAAGAGTGTTGTGCAAACTCTACCCTAAGCACAGTTCCTGTGACACAGCTAGACAGTCCTGCCATATGGCACAGGAATTGGAGAAGTTTATGGTTCAGAGTTTCAGAAATTCCACTTATCCAGATGCCTGCCCCAAATAAAAACTGAGGAATTATTTTAGCATTAAAAGCCTTAATGGCTGCCTGTACATATTGACCCCCTTTTGAGTAAATGTTCAGTTCAGAACTGAACTGAGTAAATGAACCTTATAATAGTGTTTGAGTTGGTTCTAACAATTTCAGATACTGAATGGATATGGGGTTTCCTGGAGAGGTTATGGCTGAATATGACTCCCAGATATTTGAACTGAGCCACCTGTTCTATTTTTCCTCCTTTAACAATCCATATCTTCTGTTTAAAGCAAGGCCTTTTTTTGTTGAAAAAAATAATTATTTTAGATTTATCATAATTTACAGCCCCTCTTGAAAGCAATAATTGATAAACACATTTAATGTCTAATGAAGACCCACTTCTGATCTAGATAGTAACACCGTGTTGTCTGCATGAAGCAGAACAGGGATTTCATGTCCAGCCAGTACAGGTGCATAAAGTGCTAGTTTTTGCATGTAAGAGTCATTTATGTAAAAATTAGAAAGCAAGGGGGCTAAAAGGCAACGTTGTTTAACACCTTTTGAAAGGTGAATAGCACCAGTCAACTGGGCCTCTAGTCCACAGTGAATTGGTGCAGTTGGATTTTCATATAGTTTGAAAATTGTCCAGAGAAGACCTTTATCATTGTTTTAGCCAGTTTGGCCCATAGACGGGATCTTGGGACTGTATCAAAAACAGCCCTAAGACCCATAAATGCTGCATAGAAATGGCCTCCTGGGAAGGAAGAATATCAGCTAGATGGTACACTGTAAGGCAGTGATCAAGAGCTGAAATACCTCTCCTAAACCCTGCTTATTCAGGATGCAGTATGGATTTTGATTGTATTCAGTTCAGCAGTTTGGAATATAGAAACACTGCATATACCTTGCCTGTTGTTAACAGCAGGCTGATGGGCCAGTAGTTTGTAGGATTGTTTTTAGATCCTTTTTGTAAATACAAACTTATTGTGTGATTCCAAGCAGCGGTAATAACTCCTGAAGTATTAATTTGAGTGAAAAGAGGGGCCAATAGATTGCTCCTCCAGAGCAAATTAGTTTTCAGAAGATCAGCTGGTATTAGGTCAGGCCCGGGGGCTTTGCCTGAATGCATTTGCTTAATTGAAGAGCCTGCTGTCTCTGGGAGAACTGGAGGCCATAAGTCAGTTTGAGGGGGTTCGATCAGAGCCCTTTCAAAGTCAGATCCAGGGGCCTTTGCAAAGACAGAGGTGAAATGATGTTCCCAAGTCTCGGGAGCAATATGTGAAAGAATATTAGCTATTGCAAAAAGTCCCCTATTAACCATGTTCCAGAAGGTCCGTGACTCATTGTTATTAATAGCTGAAAAGAATCTTCCATCCTTTACATAAAGCAAGCCACTTTTTATGCTTTATCAAGATTCTAAACGTATGCTTCAGTAATATAAAATCTCATAGATGAGCATGTAGATGAGGTATCTCCATGTTGGAAGTGACCTTCGTGTTGTTCATAAGAGGTCTGTTAGCAAGTGGTAAGGCACTGCTACAAGTTTGGAAGGAGCACTGAGACCTGGTAGAATGAAAATAGAAATATTTTTCAGGAAACAATACAAATATCTGGATTGCGGATAAGTAAATCTCACTCTCAATGACATGGAGTAATTTTATGTACTAAACCCTGTTTGTAAGGGCTTTTAAATCTCATGATTCATAAAACCATATTGTATTTAATTTAATCCATGTCACTGTGATATCAGTTAGAGGTTAACTGTACTTTTAGAAACTTATCATGAGATTTGCTTGAACATGGTGTGTTGTAGTAAAGATAAGGTCGCACTTAATAGAGATAGAGGACATTGACATTTGACACTGGGTTATAAATTCTTTCCCATCAGCCTTTTACATTCTCCTCTCCCCCCATTTTGAGGATTCTCTGCTTATCAAAGCTGCCTTTAAAAGAATTTAAGATTTAAGGGAAAAAATCCATTTTGGAGTGAGATCAAGCTCTTGGTTGTTGAACTGAAATATATGCCTTAGAGCAGAGGTGGGCAAACTTGCTCAGCGTAAGAGCTACCTAGAACAGGGGTGGCCAAACTAGCTTAATGTAAGAGCTGCATAGAATAAACATCAGATGTTTGAGAGCCACAAGGCATGAACAAATATTACCTGCTTTTATTGGAAAATAAGCAAATTTGCTTTTTATTAACATTAAATGAGACTGCCAAAAATAATAACAAAAGGGGTAAAAGCAGATATTGATAATGATATTAATTTGTCCAATTATATTTGTTTGCTAATGATACTTAGCTTCCCCAGCCGCCCTGCCGGGAGCCACATAATATATGTGAAAGAGACGCATGCGGCTCCCGAGCCGCAGTTTGCCCACCCCTGCCTTAGAGCATAGATAGAAAACCAGATCAATGATATATTACATGTTAACATATTAGGCTATATAAGTCATGCCACAGTATGAGATAAGATCAGTACATTTGGCAGATTAAATTGGGCCTTATTTCTGTTGAACAGTTGCTAGAGATTTTTGTTTCTAATCTGGTATAGCATTCTTGGGTTCTATTATGCATTGCCCTTTTTCATTTCCAGGATTATTTAAGTTTGCCCTGTTTTATGTTTGCTCTGGCACTGGCATAATGTCTGTTTCTGTGATAATGGTGTTTTAATGTTGCAAGGACCCCAATTTATGTATATGTACACATACTCAGAATACCTCTATAGGTTTTGCATACAGAGACATTTTATAGGTGCCAGTGTGGACTAGGAACCCAGTGGACACCTTCACTGCAGCAATGCTTCCAAATACAATGCTTCAGATTTTTTTTGTTCCCATGGGAGTAAATGGCAACCATTCTTTTCTGCCTTATCGTGTGCATGTGGTAAATGTGTGTGTGTGCGTGCATGCATGCTCTCTGCATATTGAACTTCTGTTTTAATAACAAGATATAAATCAAATGGTGGATTTGAGTATGAAAATGGAAATCTAAAATGGGTTAGAACTGAGTGAATGAACCAATGTCATTTCTAACTTCCTTTCCAGCTGGTTTTCCTTTATCACCATTATACTTAGGTCCCTAGTTCCACAACTCCTGCTTTGTCACTAAACTGTGTTTTAGGTCAGCTGCTGAGTTGGCAGTTGATCTGTTATATGTGCCCTATTCATTCTTGACCCTTTGCATCCAGGCCTGTTAACTGTGGCAGGTTTCTTCCCTCATTCCTTAATATAGAAGTATGCTTTGATAACTTGCTAATAACTCTGCAATGATGGCAAAGGATATTATATTAACGACTGTTTATGTCACAAAAGCAGCAGAGAGCAATGCTACTTTCTTATGCAAATCTTGTGGGGGAAGAAGTATTCAAGGAACTCTTTTCAAAATGAACAGTTGTAAATCTCCAGATACATTCTTGTTACCTTCCTCATCTGAAAGCTAAGTGTGTGAGGAATGTCCTGCTTGTATGCATGAAGTAAAATCAGAAGGGAATGAAGGCTAACACACAGGGTTGCTTGTAGAGGTATCGAACTGCATCAAGTCCTGTAACCCGCTCCGGGCCTGCATATGTGGGGAGAGCGGCCTATAAATCCAATACTAAATAAATAAATAAATAAATAAATAAATGTAAGATTTTAAATTATTAAACTGTAGTTTTTATTTTAGATTAAATTCTGCATTCACTTCAGAATTTAATACCTGTTTTATGTTCCACCAACTTAATTTACTCCCTCCCTCAAGTTCATCTGTTGTGATTGTTATTTAAAGGGGTACATGGTGGATATAAGAGGATATATACGTGAGTGCCAGTTTGGTGTAGTGGTTAAGTGTGCGGAGTCTAATCCGGGAGAACTGGGTTTGATTCCCCACTCCTCCACTTGCAGCTGCTGGATGACTTTGGGCAAGCCATAATTCTGTCAGAGCTGTTCTTGAAAGAGCATGTCTTGAAAGAGCTTTTTCAGTCCCACCTACCTCACAGGGTGTCTGTTGTGGAGAGGGGATGGGAAAGGAGTTTGTAAGCTGCTCTGAGACTCTGAGTGAAGGGCAGGTTATAAATCCAATCTCTTCTTCTATACTGTTTTGTGCTTGATAAGTATTGGAATCGGGAGTCCGTGGAACAGTGAAACAGCATGATCTTTATTGCTGGTCCAGATGAAGCATACAACCCAGGGCTCGAAGCCCTCCTTTTATGCTGGTCAGGGACAATCCCCTGACCTCACCCAACTGGCCTGATAGGCTATTAGAAGTCTATTTACATTTCATAGGTTCCCTGGGAGAAACCTAGGAACAGGATTGGTGGCCGGTTTGAATCCACCTGGCCTTTGTTCTACCTGGCTGAAGCTCAGGTGGTTTCTTGGCCATGTGCTCTGGCCATGCAGTCGCAATTAATGGAGCACATGGCGACCGCATGGTCAATACATAACAGTGCTCATCCTATTTTCTTGGTGAAAATGGTTCTAAGTTATGTCTGTAAAACATTCATATGTTTTCCCTAGCAGAAGAAAAAGCAATTTGGGTGCCAGTTTTCAGTAAGAAAACCCAGAGAGCGGAAGTGGTTTATGGAACTATATGTAACATGTAGTTTCACCATGTATCTTGAGAACCTTTATTAGGTTATTTAATCTGGTAAAAATGAGGGTGATTTTTTTCCAGTGCTGATTTGTTGTTGGTTGTATTATTAGGAAGCAAAATTGTGTTAAGTGCTCCTACCTTGTTTTGGAGCCAAAGCACCTTCTCAATTGAAGAAATCAAGTAAATTACCAAACATCACTGATTTTTGTGCAAAACATTTGTTCTCTGGCCTTGTGGTCAATGCTCAGCAAGATGATGTAGGTGGATCTTCCATTTTGTAAACAAATCATCCATTTTCTGTTCTGCCTTCTCATCTTGCCTATTTTACAACTTTTTCCTTTGTAAACAAGCAGCTGCTGAATAGCTCTTGTTGAGGATGATATACTTAGTAGCCAATTTGATTCAAGATTTTAACTTCCGCATATCTCTGTCCATGACTGAGTGAATAGAAAACCTGTATAATAAAGTTATTGTTGCAAGCTAAGTTTCTTTTTAAACTGTGTGTGTGTATATAAATAATAACTCTTGCCATGCAGCATAAAGTGGTATTGGAGTGAAGACAACCAGATGAAACTTGGCTGTGTAGTAAACATGGCTTGAGCAGAATCAGCCAATTTCAAGGCGGATTAGTGTCAGTATGGTGTAACCAGCTAAGGGGTGAAAATGAACATTAAGAAGAATTTGAGCATCAGTTCTAGAAAAGAAAAATCTTCATCAAATCACTTTACACTGGATGCAAAAACGTATTCTGACTAAAGTATTGTCTCATGCGTGTTCATTCTTCCATAATTTTAAGTACAGTTTGGCATGTTGAAAACCAGTGTGATATGGTTACTGGTTTGGACCAATCGTAAAAGAATCCATAATTTTTCCCATGACACCAAAGCCTGCATAAACAGCAAGCTATGTTTCTTTCATACTTTCATGTGAGACTGTATTTTCAGTAAGCTAGTCTAATTCATAGCCAAGTCATGATTTTAATGAGGATTCAACAGAGCCAAAAAGGAGGCTCACTGTAAACAATCTTCCTTCTTCTTTCCTTAGATGTGTAAAATTGTCTAAAGTCTGCTAGTTTGTCTGGGTTGTTTGTCTGGGTTGTTTGTCTGGGTTGGGTCCTTTGTACAGCAGTTTACCCACTGTGATTGGCACCACACGAGCTACCGCAGTTACTTTTAGAGTCCTGATCCCAACCCATCTATTTCTTTCTTTGCCTGTTTAATTGATGTGATGGTCCTAGCAGGTAAAGAGCACTGATTTCAAAGGATAAAGCGACTAGATTTCTGAACAGTAGACAGTGACCTTAAATATACCAGAATGTAAAACTAGGAAAATGACAGATGCTGGGTCATGGGTTCCTAAAAATTTGATGCTGGCGCATAGGAATTTAAATACTTTGTAAACTCTTTAGTACATTGCAGCCTTTCCTCCCTGATATTTAATCCAGAGAATAATGAAACAACACACATTACAATCCCATATCTTTGCCTAATATCTTCTAGCTTTCTGTAGGATTGCTGCTGTTAATACTGTTGCCAATTACCATTGCTAGCTCAGTACAAAAATAGCAGAGACAAAGTAGGTTCACAGTTGTAGTTGCCTGTGAGCCCTTTTATAGTTGTCTGAGGCACATTGAACTAATCTGGGCTAGTATGAAGTAGTCTGATTAAAACACACACACACACACACATTCACCTGCAGCTTGTTTCTTAAAGTTGTAAGGCTCATCTTTTTGCTCTGCTTCATCTTTCTCATAGCTTAGATATATTACTTGCTAGTTACATTTATTTGATTTTGGATTGTGTGAAGAATACTGGCCCGCCTCCACCTCCACTTCTTCCCAAAAATATTTGTTTTATGCCATATGGTTACCTACAGTTGTTGGTTGTATAGTATCACTTCCTAGAAGTTTATACTTATTTCTGTGTGATTGTACTAAAACTTGTCGGGAGATACACTTCCAGGTCTTGTTGTAAGCTGGTGGATACATCTGTCTCCCATGGGGAGATGGCAGTCTTTTCCTGCAGTGGGTTGAGAATTATGGGGGAAAGGATGTACATCTTACTCAGTTTCTCATTCTGCTTTTTGGAGAATGTCTGAAGCAGTCGTCACACAATGTAAATAACCCTTTACATTAAGAAACATTGGTGTTGCACAATGAAAGAAACCCAGAGAAACTTGTAGAATGTTTAGCCATCTGTTTTTTAAAATTAGTTGCTTTTCAGTTTATATGTTTTAATACTTGAGTTCACAGAGTTTATTGTTAAAAATTAAAAAGGAGAGGAGAAAATATGAATCCCTTAGCTTGGATTGTTTGTGTATTGTATCTTTCAAAATGATAGGGAGAAAGAAGCAAAGAGTTTCAAGGAAACATCTTTTCAGATGTGAGGCTCTTTGACTATCACACTGTTATTACTAATGTGAAGATATGCATTCAGTTTGAGAACTGAGTTGTACTAGGCACAGTGGATATGATCCTGCTCCCATTGACATCTGTAATAAAATCCTAATTGACTTGAGCGAAGTATGATTTTGTCTTGTAGAAAGAAAATGGTTTTGAAGCTGCCTGATATTGCTACCCTGAAGTCACTGGTAAGAGTTCAAAAGGAAATGTCTTCCCACTGATAAGTGGAATGCAAAGGGTACCAATTTGCTTTCTTAATTCCTCATTTTCTCTATGTATTTGTTATTATTGTTGTTCTGCATTTCTGTTGCAGAGATTTTCTCTTCCAAACAAGAAAAAATAGAAGAGCCCTGACCTGGATAGCCCAGGCAAGCCCGATCTCATCAGATCTTGGAAGCTAAGTGGGGTCGATTCTGGCAAGTACTTGGATGGGAGACCTCCTTGGAATACCAGCAGTCGGGAGATGGGGGCAGGCTTTATTCAGCCACCTCTCTGAATATTCTCCAGGCCCCCAGTAGGGGGTCAGTCACCATAAGTTGCCATGACTTCCAGGTGCACACACACTCATACACATGTGCAGACACATACACATATGAAAAATACCAAAAGATGCCAAAAAAAGAGGATGAGATTGCACTCCCCATTCAAGGAAATTCTTCCTTTTAGTGAGAAATAACATTTTGCACCAAATCTACATATTTTATTAAAACAGGAATTGAGTAGTCATCACACATGAGGTAATATACTTGTAGCATGAAAATAGGATTGTTCATGTATTTATTTATTTTATTTTATTAGATTTTTATCCCTCTCCTCCCTCAGAACGAGGCTTGGGATGGCTAACAACATAACTACAATAACAATTCCCCCCCCCCCATAATTTCAATAAAATCGAATTTAAAAACTCAATACACAGCACACTATGACTTTTGGCATAAAAACCAACAGCATTGATGGTAGACTCCACCAAAATTAGGTTAGTGGAATGCCTAGTGGAAAAACTGTCTTACATGACCTGCAGAACGCTGTCAGGTTCCAGAGGGCACAAGTCTCTTCAGACAAAGCATTCAGGTCCATGATAGAAAAGGCCCTCACCCTTGTATGTGTGAATGATCACAAAAAGATGTCTCTTGAGGTATTAATAGGCAAAAATTTGCATTTCACTGAGCTGACTTGTTCTTTCCAGGCATTTGCTGTATTGATAGATTTGCTGTGCTAACAGTGTAAAATTCAGCTAACTACCCTCTCAAATCTCAATGCACAGTGTGTTGCTCCTTTCTCTTGAAAGAATCTATAAGGATTTTTCATATAATGTGTTGCTAAACTTGCAGATATGCTTTTCTTTCAACATTAAAGTTTCTAAATTTGTTCTGTAAGGCAAGATTAAAACTAAATACATAGCATATGTATTATTCATAATGAGAGTAGCTGAAGTATGCAAAGGTTGTTGAAAGTGAGAATGTATGTGAAAGACCCAAGGGGAACATCTGCTCCCAGGGATACCAGATTATTTTGTTCTTTGCTGAGGTTTATTGCCTTGATTTTTCATATAAAAGCGGGGTTTTAAGGGGGGTGTTTGGTGTGTTTCCTTAAAATTTTGTTCTCTTGCTATAGGTGTAGCTGTTGAAGTTGTAGAGAGTAGACTTTCTGGACAGGTCTGTCCATACAGGCATGCATTTCGTCAACATCTGAACTCTTTAGCCTCATTAATATTTAAAACGTGCTTTATGAGTAGATACTTAATCCACAGTTATATTATGCAATTATGTATGGCAAGCCATGAATGTGAGGTGACAATTCTTGCATTTTTCGCTGTTGTGACTGAAGCCATAAAATCGCTCTAGTTCTTCAAGCAAGGAATCAGACCTGATCTGATTCATGTGTCCTTAAAAATATATTTTATTGCTTTTCCATAAAACTACAATAGAAAAAGGGAGGGGGGGAACTACAAACTATGGGAGAATGAAAAGAAGGCCACAACCAGATCTGCCTGATTTGGGGGGGGGGGGGGGAGGTGTCACTGACCCAAGAAGGGTTTTTGGAATGTGATTGCAGCTGTTAGGTGTGATCTGCATGACCCTGAAATCTGTTTCTTTGTGGAAAAATGCAGTCTACATATTTAAATAACATCAAAGCCAACTGTTTATCTTTTTAAGTACCAAATATGAAATGATACTTCTGTATCAATTTTACAGGGTTAATAGGAAGCAAAGATCTTTTCTTCTAAATGTTTGTGGTGAAGAGTATTTTTAAATTCCTAATCACTGGGTTACCCCCCGTTGTTTCGCACATCACCAAATTAATTTCATGAATACAATTCCAGATCTTGACTCTTTAAAAAACAACAACAAATGATCACTTCAGAAAAAAGGCACATTGTTTCATTTAAGGAAAGTCTGGTTCGGTGATGTAATATTATTAATATTCATTTCCTTAAACAGTTTTCTAAACTTGTTATCTGATTGCCTTAACTGTACCAGTTATTAGGTTTCAATAGTACATTTATTGGGTAGAGATTACACTTATCTTTTCTATTTATAAATTTGGGAATGAAAAATTATCTTTATCTAGGAAGGTTGTTTTGAGAGGGAAGGAATGTATTAAAAGATCAAATTAGCAGTTGTTCTGTTCTTACTGCAGTCTAAATATAGCTAAATTTTTTAATATTAAATTTAGGTTTGGAGAATTTGTTAGACTAAGTATTACAAGATAGTCCCATAATTGGGTCAGCATGCACTGAATGCGTGAAATCTTTAAGGTTTGTGTAATTCAAGACATATTTGACAAAAGGTATTTTCGGCAAAAAATCACATTGACAGAAATGTGCCTGTGTGTGTGTATCCATTTTTGTTTAATTTTTTTAAAGGGTGGCTGGGGGGGGGGAGAGGAGACCTGAAATTTCTCGTAAAAGGGATCAGTTTTCTCTCTGTGTATAAGAAGATTGCTTTGGTGGACTTGTAGATTCATGGTGATAGTCTAATAAAAATGTGTTGTAAATTTTTATTTTGTTTTGTTTAATTCGATTTATTGGCTATGAATTTACTGGCCATGAGGTGTTTCTACTTTGGTTACCCATGTCTTCCACTGGATGGAGCAATGAAAGTCTTTCATTTCCCATTTTGCTGTGATTTGAGGATTAATATGAAGCAGTGTCATGCTTTGTCAATGGACAATTTTTCATATTAACATTTTCAAAGAAGAGATGGTGTCCTGTGCAGTGATTCTTTACCTTTATAGACAAGAATGTCCTTCAAAGTCTTTCAACGATGCTTATAAATCAAAGTGAGAAAAATGGTACATACTGAATTTAAAATTAATGCATTTTTAATGTGCAAGTAGGCTTAACTTTTCCCTCTCTCAAACCCATCAAGATCAAACTCAAGCAGGCGTTCATATCCACAATTGAAACTCACCATCCTCTTTCTTTAAGTTAACATTGGTCCAAACTCTCCCTGGTGCTTTTGTCAATAGGTCTTTTAAAGGCAGGCATGAATGTGAAGTTTGAGTTAGTCTCTCCCCCGTCCCCCCCAATCTGCTTCAGGCCCAAGGGCTTCTTTTAATAGGCATTAGTAAGGGACCAGAATTGAGTAGACATTTGTGAAGGAGACTTGAAGTTTGAAACAGAATTGTCCTTTATAGTTTTTCCATGGGGGGAAAATCTTCTTATGAGAATAAAGGCTTTAGGCTAATCTCCTTCCATCTGGAAAATGGAGAAGCCAGAGGTTGTTGGCAGCAGGTCACATCCCTTATGTAAACTGTCAAATTCCTTTCATATTAATGGCGTGTTAGCTTAAACTGAATGAAGGTGGTTTTATTTTATCAACCTTATTTTGGTTTTCTTATAAAAATGGACAATGCTCTGTGATAATAAATATTTGTGCCTTCTTTTGGTAAACAAGTTTTTCTACTTTAAAAAGTTGTGTTCATTAAGAGTTTCCGTAAAATGGAGATTTTTCATGCAAGTCTTGTAGCTGATTAACTTGAAAGGAAACGTTGGGTTACTATTCCATGGATTGAAATGGCTTGTCACTTTTCTAATCATGGTATTGCAAATTAGTGGAAGGATGCCAGCATCAAATATGGGAGCCATGATGACATTAAGTCTGGATAGACTTAAGGCAGTGTATTTAGCTTATCTGTTTTTGGGCAGTGGGATAGAGGGAAGTGAGTTGATGTACTGAACATACTGGATACCCTTGTAATACACCAAATAAGCAGCAGAACAAAGTTTAAGTCCAGTGGCACTTTTAAGACCAATGCAGTTTTATTCAAGGTATAAGCTTTGATGTGCACTCACACTTCTTCATGTGCGTGCACACAAAAGCTTATACCTTGATTAAAACTTTGTTGGTCTTAAAAGTGCCACTGGACACAAACTTTGCTCTGCTACTTCCGACCAACATGACTACCCACCTGAACCAAATAAACAGATGATTCTCTTAAGTGTATATTCTGTTGCTGCTTTATCCTTGATTAAGGATAAAATAATGCAAAGTATTTTGAGGAAATATACTATGGATTGTTATATTAATGCAAAGTATTTTGGGGAAATATACTATGGATTGTTATAGAATGCACATCTGAGCATTAAAATGATGAAGATAGCCAATGACATCTTAGCTGAGTTACAAACCTTGACTCCTTTGTGTGGGGCATTGTTTTATTCTCTTTGCTTCATTAGAAATCACTTTCATTATTCAGTCTTCAGTTGGCTTGATATTGTGTGAGTGAGAACATTGATATTTTCATTGTATGACATCCTCTTTCTTAAGCTCCCTCCCCCCAAGCATTGTTTGCAGTTTAGCTTGGCAACACTTGTCTCTTTACAGCCTCCTCCTTTTGCTCTGGAGAACCCCAAAAGAATACCAAGAAGCGGCTGGAGAACCACTTGTTCTCTCCACTCTGTTTCTCTCCTTTCTCCTAGAAGTTCTTTCACTCTCTTTCAAACACACTTTACATAAAAACAGGCAGATGAATATAGGGAGCTTTGTCGACTTAAAAGGGCAGCTTGTCTGCCTTGCTGTGACTAACAGGCAAAGAGTTTGCTCAGGAAGCTATGGGATGGTTTATCAGCCAGTGAGAAGAATGAGTGAATGGACCTGAAGAACGATCAAAGCTCTTGCCATCAGGTTAAATGATGCTTTTTTTTTTTTTTTACACTGGAGCTCTGTCATCTTAGGGACGTAGCTGACTGGAACATATTAACAGCAGTTTTCCTTAAGTAAGCGTTTCCAATTGATGATGGTGGGAATGTGCTTTCAGACAATCTCACTGCTTGTGTTACACAGGATTTTCTGTGAGGCTCCTGAAATACTACAGCAGCAGTGATGAAAAGGGGGCTTGGCGGGGTAGAATGCTGTTGTATTATAAGCTGAATGTAATTTTGTGAAACTGCAGTTACATCTACTGCATTCAGTTTATGTAGCAAGTGGTGGCTGAGCTGTATATCAATATGGATCTGTAAGGGAAGCAGGTCTTCAGAGCTGTGCTTGTGTTATGTTATGATTTTCTCAGTGAATACAGACAGCTTGCAGACTGAAAATTTCACACCCTAATCCTAAGCAAATGGGTTTAGTAACAAGTTCCACCAACTTCAGAAAGTTTACATTGATACATGTGTTTTTAGTGTGGCAGTCTTAGTGATATTTGAGTACTACACATTGGAATTCTCGAAGCTGTCTGACAAATACCTCTTTGTAAAGCAAGAAACCAAATCACCTGTTACATTAACGTCAGTGCTGGAAAACAATGCCATGTGTCAGTTAGCAGTGCCATAAGTTCTGTACACTGTTATGATCATTAAGAATGCTACATTCATTTCATTTATCAGTGCCTAAGGTTGTTCTTGACTGTTTAATGAACAATTAATCTTATCATAGTTTTCAGTGCTCTTTCACTTCACCTAGGTCCCAGACGGGAGATAGCATCAGTGGCTCAACCCCTACCTCTGGAATGTGTGTTTTGCTTGCTTTGCTCGCTTTGTGCATGCTTATTGCTCATTAGCTTTTCTCCACTCTTATCTTTATTTCACCTTTCCCTAGCTCACGATCTTAAGCTGAAACCCTCCTGTTATGTGTTATATTATTCACAGGTGTTACAAGTTCCTTTGCTTGGTTTTCCTTGGGAACATCTGCCCCCAAATCTGAACAGTGATTTTTCTTGAGAACCTATTTTGCCGCGCTTTCCTTGGGAACAGGGGGCCAGTATATTTGGGTGCCACTAATCCTCCCAATTGATTGGTGGATGTTAAGGGGGACATATTTCATATCAAATATAATTATAGTTGTATTCCCATGCTTTGGCATTACTAACAGAAGAAGTGTATTTGACCAACAAGATCTTTTCTGCAAATAAAGGACTTTTTGTTTAAGGAGACCTGTTGTGGACTACATCTATTGGCACAATCTCACACCATGCTGTAATGATCAACCATTGTAAATTGTTACGTGAATTAATCTGGGAATCTGCATGATCTTTCACACTCCCTCATTCTCTTCTATCTAACTTCTTGCATGGCTGAGAAATTAAATATTTCTGCATTCATGACAAACCGTACCTTATAATACAAACCAAAAACTCTAGTTTGATTTCTTATCTCAAATTAGGATTCCAAGTCACTGTTTAGTTCTAGTTTGGAATGCTCCCTTGGAGCAACAGTTGTGATTCAGATTAAATGAGAAATTATCATTTACTGCAGAAGCAGTAGCAGTGATCCATTTCCGAGCCAGATTTGTGTTTGAGGATCCCACAGGCCATTCATGTATGGACAATCCTTGGTTTGCCTTTATGTAATAACAGTACTGCTCAGCTGATGTTGTGTATGGATGCCTGAGTACCAAATATGTGCATGCTGAATCAGTTATGAAGGGTACTTTTCCTTTAGAAGTTCACTGTAGCAATGAGCCATAAAGGTTGGGGTTCCTTCACTGTATTTAGAGTGAAACTGTGTTTAAAATCTTTGTGCATCTTCTAATGTGTCGGTTCTCAGGTTTCAGGACAAGGATATAAAGTGCTTTGTGAGAAGCAGCACTTAATGGCTGAATTCAGACATCAGAACAAACCTTTGTTCATGAAAAGCATAAACCTGGCTTATTTGTCATGCCAGGCTCCTTCTCTTGCATACAGAGAATAATTTATGCAATCTTCCATCGAACTCCAACATGTTGTGATCTCTGCATGCAGTACCTGGGCCAATTTGAATTTGTTTCTTCTTCTCAAATCAGATTGAATTGTGAACTCTGTATGTATCTGTAAAGGAAGGAAGCAATCTTCAGGTTTTGAATTCTGATATGTGGAAAGGAAACAAATTCCAGCTTGCCTAGGCCTCTGTGTTTGAATGTAGTGGCAAGTTGGAGTTTGATTAAAGACTTCCCAGACTAGGAACTTTTCAGTCATGCTCTGCATCGAGGGGGCAGATGGAGGAGAGACAGTAGGGAGGGAAAGAGAAGCAAAACAAACAAGCCATATTTCTGCCTCTCACAGACAGAGGACAAACATAATAGACAACAGAGTGGTCAGGTTAATATTTGGATCTCCCTTTGCTTTGTTAAAATTTTCTGAATCTGTTTTTCTAGCAATATATTTTATATTATTTTGTGACTTAAATTCATTTCACAAACAAACCATTTTTTAACTTTGTTGTAGGAAATCCTGTTTACTTTGAATGTATAATGTATATTGTAATGCATGAAGAGCATATGTATGTATTATTTCCTTTCATGTACAAGTGAGAACTCCCATTGTTCCCATAGCATGTACAAACAGTAAAATAGATATGGCTGCTTCTGTCAAATTTAGTATACATGTGGGATTTCCAGGACTGATAAGGTTTAGGAGATGTGTCTTGTGAGAAACACTCAGTAAAGATTAGACTTTTCTGATTGGTGACACAGTACTTTTGATTCAGCCTGAAATGCATCAGATGTTTTGTTCAGAGAAAGTTCAGAACAGAAGCCAGCAGGGGGTGCCATTGCTAGATAAAGCTAGATATTGTATGAATATAATACTATGAAAAACAAGACGCATCTTGCTGTCAGCTTTTACTCTCCTATCCTTTTTGTTAGATCAAGCAGCTGCCAGTAAATAATTTTCAGTTCTCTTCTCACCTCTAAAAGAAGCAGGTACAGCCATATTGTTTGACTTTCGGAGCTCTGCAGCAGTCAGTGGGTGAGAGTACAGCGAGAATATTGCACAATCTTTGCAACACCCATCATTCATGTCCAGGGGTCATTTCGTAGAAAAAGAGGTGCAGGAGCTCATTAGCATAACTTATTAGCATAACTTATTTGCATATGCTGTACCACCTGACATCACTGGAATGATGTCAGAAGGCAAGAAAGAAGAGAGAGAGAGAGAAAGAAGGGAGGGAGGGAGGGAGGGAGGAAGGAAGGAAGGAAGGAAGAGCAGGCAGAGAGGGGACAGCTACTAATCCAAGCCTCAAAAATACCAATATTCTGGGAGGATAGCTTCAGTGGTGGCTGAAGCCTTCAGAAGGCTGGTCAGAGGAACAAAGACCTTTCCAGGGGATGGAGTCATTTTGCTGCAGCCATGACACAAGAAGGCATTCCCCTGCGGGGGGGGGGGGCTGTCACCAACTCCTGGAGCTGTGCTCCCCCGAGCTCCTGCTCCAAATGACCCCTGTTCATGTCTCTTTAAAATGCCTATCAGTGGAATATTCAGTCAGCAGGCAATAAAGGGGGGGGGATTCTTCAGGGACTCAGAACAACTTACCAAATGGAATGTTCCCATGTTATATTATGTAGCTGCAAAGAATGCCAGATCTTTCATCTCTTCGGAATAAGGCAAACCTGCTTCACTCTCTAGGAAGAATGCTCTAAGCCCTCTTGTTAACGTCTCCCTATGGAGGTTATGGAAGGTGTTAGCAGTTTGATCAAGTTCCATTGAATGATTACTCAAGCTTAGTTTTGTAGCCTGAAGGATACTGTCTGGTTTACATGCTATTTGTTTAAGTACTGAATGACTTGGCAGTAATTATTTTTTGAATAAAAGACAACAAGGACTTCTTTCATTTCATTTATTGGATATGGTGCACTGTGCTCTACCTCCCCCACAAATGATATGGGGGATATGGAATTGTTTGTTTCTACCAAGACAACAAGCTATCTGTGCAGTAGAAGTTCACTGGTTATGTGATTAGAGCTTGTAATCACAGTATGGTTTATCAGCATGAGCCTTGGCTTGAATACCTGACCCAGTGAGTACCAATGCACTCTGCCCCTGTATTGGATTATTGCATCCTGGATGCTGGAAAAGTTCCTGCTCTTGCTGATGTAAACAGAAACTACTCTGCAGGTTATAGAAGTTTTGATGAAACTTCGTGCGGAAGTCAGCTTATCCTTGCATAGGAACAGTATGTAATAATAAGAGCTATTCTGTTTTTCCTGTTTTCTTTTAATATGGCAATCACATATAACTCCTTATACATTTGTAAATAACCACTTTTTCTCAATTGCTTGATCAGCAATTTTTACCAATTTTCAGTTTAGTCATTCCTGCTGAGTTTCTTACATGTTTTTGAGATAAACACTGTGTTGAAAAGACCTTTAATTCTGAACTAATAAAAATGAACAACGAATAAAAATGATATATGGTATACCTGCAGTTAAAGTCTTTAGTCTGCCATTTAAAAAAAATGACTTAAGTAGTGAATTCTGCTAGTTTTGTTCTAACGGTTGTTTTAGAGCTAATGTCTCGTGTTTCATTATTTACATACTCTTTCTCACTGCCATTGAAGTTCACTGTTATGCTAAACCTTGTTGTTCCTAAATTATTGTCTTGAATATGTTTGGACACAAACAAAAGATGACTTATAATTACTCACAAGCAAGTACATTTTCCCCTGTGAGTGAGGTGTCAAACTTTTCCCCAATCCTATTTAAACAGCGTGGTTTAAACAAAAGCACAAATCAGGACATGGAAGTTGTCTGTGGCATCATCAGTGTAGATAGTTTTGGCCCTTTATTATTATTCATCTGCAGTGCAGAATATTAATCAAGACTAATTATATGCAACAGCTATTGGGAAACCTCAGGGCCAACCCAAGCATGTTTCTCTCTATATTTTGTGACTTGAGGGTACGGAGTTAAATAGTAGTAATTAGAAAACCCTCCGTTTACAGGTATCATATTAGATTATAGCAAAGAATTTTGTGATTTTATTTACACTACAGTTCTAGCTGGTTAGTGATTTTAGGTATTCATCACTGTTAACAGTTATGTGTTTTGCCTTGCTGTGTCAAAAATGTACTATAAGCATAGCAGTAGTCTGGAAGGGCTGTTGGACTCAGCGCTACTGCTGGATAAGCAGGTGACACTTGTGGCCAGAAGCTTTGACTGGTTAGCCATCTGTGGCCTTTCCTGGGGAGAAAAGATCTGGCTGATGTGGTGCATGGCCTGGTTACATGATCTAGATTAGTTAACTGCAATACATTCAACATGGGGCTGCCTTTGAGAAATGTCTGGGAAATTCAGTTGATGCAGAATGCTGCAGCCAGGATGTTGACTGGAGTGGGTCACAGGGACCATCTTACTCCAGTCTTGGCCCATCTGTACTGGCTTCCAATTCATTTCAAGGCACGATTCAGGTTGCTGGTTGTTGATCTTTAAAGCCCTATATGATTTGGGACCAACATACCTGAAAGGCTGCCAACTCCCTTATGAAGCTATCTGAATACTACATTCATCTTTGGGGACCCTACTTCCAAGTACCTCTGCCTTCTGAGATTAGGCTGATGGCAACTCAGGAGAAGACCTTCTAGGTCGTGGAACCAAAACACTTGAATTATCTCCCCAGGGTTTCCCCATCTTCATCTTCCATCAGCAGGTGGAGTTTTTTTGTACTGTTTGGCAGTCCCTCAATGATTCCTTCCTGACCAGTGTTTTAATTGTTGTTTTTATGTATTTTAGCTCTGGTTTTAATTGTTTTAAATGATCTATTGTTCTTTTTGGTTGATTTTAATGGTTTTAAAGCATGACCTTATTATGTATAATTTGTCAGTCAGCTTGGTGACCCATGTGAGGGTCTGAAAGGCAAGATATACATTTTGTAAAATAAAAAAAACCATAGAAAAAAAACCTTTTCCCCCCAGAAACATTGTTTGGTTCCCAAGGACTATTTGAGCACTTCCCCTGGCAGAAGGAGGTAATCTCCAAGAGTTGCTTTTTAATGAGTTGGGGCCAGGTTCCCTGGATTTGACTTGTTTTCTCCACTGGAAGGAAAGTCATTTTTAAAGCCTATGGCCCCACTGGGCTTGGCACCATTGTGAGTGAGTAGGAGGGGCTCTTGGCTGCCTCCATGTTGTTTTCCCAAGCTGAAATGGCCCTGGTACATATCTTTGGAGCTGTGTCTGGTTGAAATACTCCACATGCAGCTCCAAAGTTATGCAAATTAGTCTCCTCCATAGAATGGTGGGAGAAGGGGCTCATGCCTGCCCCTGTGGCATTTTCTGGAGCTGTTTTGGGCTCTTGCAGGGTTTAAAAATAATCTTCCTCATAGCTGCTGTGTGGCTCTGGTAAAAAGCAGTCAAGGTCTGGAAAATCCAGACCGACTTGTTAAAAAAATGCATCATGTAGTTTGGACCTCAGGGAATGCAGGAGCTGCTTTGGAAAGAAAGAAGTGGGAAAATCAACAAATCTGATTAGCAAATCAACACTTAATAGATATTATTGTGCTGTGTCAATTGTTCAGTATGTTTTTCTGTGATACCAACGGTGGGTTTTTTTAAATGTGTGTATGTGGTTGAATTATATTTAATTAACATTAGCTTTCAAACTATTTCAATGTTCTAGGTGCATTCCAATGAAAGTTTGGTGTGCCTAAATTCCACTGACATGAATGGATCTTAAAGTGTTAAATTATGTAATGTGTCCTAATTCCATTGTGGCTTAGTTATGCCTTTCTGTTAACTATACTGCTGACTCGTTAAATATATATTTTAAAAATGTTACTCTGCCTTTGATTTGAACAATTTAATAAACTAGCAACATATAATGTAATTTTTTAGACTTTAAAGAATTCCAAAGCAAGTGGAAAACAGGTTGTGTGCCAGGGTGTGTACAACCAGAAATTTCTTTTTCATCAAGGATAGCACTAAATTTGAATCATTGCTTATTCATTACCTTTTTAGTCTGAAAAAGGATTTAAATTTGTAATTAGTTTACATTGATAAAACTCCTAGATTACAATCCGTCACTATATTAAAATATTATTGTTTAACAGTAAATCAAAACCATAAGAACAGAAAAAGGAAAACCAATCAATTCAGAACAAGTAAGAAAATAAAATCAGAAAAATACTGATTTTAGAATATTTAATATTTAGAAACTTTATTTCTTGCCATAATAATCTTCTTTATTTACTTTATAGCCTGCCTTTTTCACTGAGACTCAAGGCAGATCACATGACATGAAACAGTGTAATCAGGCAGGATAAGATGTCCAGTTAACAATGCAGTAGGACTAGTGTTATGAAGTTAGAAAAGCAATGCAAAAAGACACAGAGTGTATTAACATCTGAAGATGCCTGACATAATTTTAATGTTACTAATTTTTGCCGCTAAGGTCCACTGAAGCATTCTTCCCCTAGTATTATATTATTCATTAAAATACTTCTATATTGCCTTTCTTCACTAATGGCAAAATCAAAGTCAGTGTGGTGTAGCAGTTAGAACGACAGATCTGGGAGACCTGGGTTTGAATCCCCACTTGTGCTATGGAAGCTTGCTGGGTGTCTCTGGGTCAGTCACTCACTCTCAGTCTAGCTTGCCTCACAGGGCTGCATGGGAGGATCAAATGGATGTGAGGAGAATAATGTAAACTGCTTTGGGTTCCCTTTGGAGGGAAAGAAGAAGATAGGAAGTAAATAAATAAGTAAATCAGTTTACAAAACCACAGGTAAAACCAAATCATATGGCAGCCCAATACAAACTTTTTTTTGTCATAAATTGACAGTTTAAAACCAAACATAGAACACAGTCCGATTAAATTCCATTAAAAGCTTTCTTAAATAATACCATTTACATAGATTGCGACAGATTGGGAGGGAGTGCTCTCCCTTGCAAGCATGTTCCAAAGCTCAGGACTTTCTCTCCCCCCCCCCCCCAACATGGAGGAGGCTGATGCTGACAGCACTAATTCTTTTTTTAAAAAAGATGCTACTACATTCTGAACTAACTGTAGTTTCTGGGTCGTCTTCCAGGACCTCTCTTCTTTCGCGTATATGACTATATATCATTGTGGTTTACAGTGACCTGGATTATTGCAGATAGATTTAGAATTTCCACTCCAGCACTCATATCCTATGTATGATAAGATAGTAAAGACCAAAACTGCAGGAGCATTGTATTCTACAAACCTGTCTTGTGTTAAAGGTGTTTCAACAGAATCAAATGATACATGGCATCAAAAACTGCTGTTAAATGAAATAGCATCAGGAAGCATTACCCTCATCCATCTATATGTGTGGATCATCCAGTTGTGCTACCAATGCCATTTTATTCCTGTGCCTGAAGCTAGATTGCAATTGGTCAAAGGTTGTAGGTGTGTCATTCAGGAATACCTGGACTTGCTCTGCCACCACCCACTCTTATCACCTTACCCAAGAACAGTAAATAAGCACAAGTCTGTAACTATAGAAGAAGAAGAAGAGATTGGCTTTATACCCCTCCCTTCACTACTCAAGGAAGTCTCAGAGCGGCTTACACTCCTTTCCCTTCCCCTCTCCACAACAGACACCCTGTGAGGTAGGTGGGGCTGAGAGAGCTCTGAGACAACTGTCCTTGAGAGAACAGCTGTAATAGAGCTATGGCTTGCCCAAGGTCATCCAGCAGGTGCAAGTGGAGGAGTGGGGAATCAAACCCATTTCTCCCAGATTAGAGTCCGCGCACTTAACCACTACACCAAACTGGCTCCTATATAATACTACTAAGTAATTATTCTTTTTTTAATCTGATGAGGTCAGGAGCTGATTATATTTACAATCTGTGCTAAGTATTAGTAATTTTGTATGTAGAATGACAGAACAAATAATGTGGGAGATCCTTAGCCACTTAAATCCTCCTTTCCTTTGCCAAAATCCATATAGTATTCAAATGAAATAGACCTTAAATGACAATGCTTGTGTTTCAAGATACAGTCCTGAAGATATAAGTATGTGGGAAGAAAGTTCTGAAGTAACCATTAGAACAAAGGAATACTTTCTTAACTTTGTACACATTGTATGCAGGCACAAAATCCATGGATTCAGTGGTTGCAGGCTTGACTTATCTTTTGCTATAACTTTTACATATTGCAAAAGCAGTAACTGAAATAAAGAAGGTTGATATTCTGTGGAGGAGCTGCTTGTGTATTATTTATTTATTTTATATTCAAATGTATATCTCGCCCTACCCTGCCAAAGCAGGCTCAGGGCGGTTTACACAAGATAAAATACAAATTAAAACAAATCAAATCACCAAACCCATTAAAACAATACATTAAAACAATACAGTATTAAGTATTAAAGTGCTAGCAATGTTAACGATGTTATTCAGATAACAGTGGCATTACTACAAAGGTGCATACCATATGTTGTTCAATTCCAGCACTGATCTTACTTGGCGCGCACAGGCTGTCTATAATTCACCAGGAACCAGGCTCTGCAGTTGTAACTAATAATGGTTACTAGTGATGGTGACGGTTCCTAAATAAAAGCTTGGCAAAAGAGCTCCGTCTTGCAGGCCCTGCAGAATTGTAAAAGGTCGTGCAGGGCCCAGATCTCCTCCAGGAGCTCATTCCACGAGTACAGAGCCACCACTGAAAAAGCTCTGGTCCTAGTTACAACCAGCCTGGCGTCCTTAGGGTCTGGGAAGGCCAATCAGTTTTGATTCCCTGACTGTAGTGCCCTCTGGGGTAAATATGGGGTAAGTTGGTAAACTTCAGGTAAGTCGGACCCTGGCCATAAAGGGCTTTACAGGTAAGAACCAGCACCTTGAAGTGAATCTGGTATGCTATTGGCAGCCAGTGCAGTGCTTTCAGAGCCAGCTGGATGTGCTCCCTCTAGGGAAGATCCATCAAGAGCCTAGCCGCTGCATTTTGCACTAGCTGCAGCTTCTGGATCTGTGATAAGGGCAGCCCCATGTAGACAGCGTTACAGTAGTCTAATCTCGAGGTGACCATTGCATGGATCACTGTTGCTAATTCATTGTGTTCGAGGAAGGGAACCAACTGCCTAATCAGCTGAAGATGGTAGAAGGCTGACTTGGCAGTGGCTGCTACCTAGGCCTCTATTGTTAAGGAGACATCCAGGAGTACTCCCAAACTTCTAACCTCTGGCGCTGGCACCAATGGCGCCCCATTGAGGGTTGGGAGGGGGATCACTGCCCCAACTCAAGCACAGGACCTGCGTCTATGTTGAATTCAATTTCAGTCAGCTCAGTCTAAGCCAACCAGCCACAGCTTGTAACGCCTGGTCCAGATTATTCGGTCTGGAGCCAGACTGACTGCCCAACATCAGATAGAGCTGGGTGTCATCAGCATACTGGTGACACCCTAGCCCATAACTCCAGGCAATCTGGTCAAGGGGGCGCATGTAGATGTTGATAACATTGGGGAAAGCACTGCCCCTTGAGGCACTCCACACTCTAGTGGGTACCTCTGGGAGAGCTGTTCCCCTAACGCCACCCTTTGTTCCCGAACAATGGAGAAAAGAGACAATCCATTGCAAGGCAAGTAACTGATGGTCGACCATGTCGAACACGGCCAACAGGTCTAACAGCAGCAGTACCGCCCAACTGCCCCAATCCAGATGCCTTCAGAGGTCATCTGTGAGACCAACTAGTGCCTGAGCGGAAACCGGACTGGGCGGGATCTAGAATGGAAGCATCATCCAGGAAGCTCTGTAGCTGGTTTGACATGGCCCTCTCTATCATTTTGCCCAAATAGGGCAAGTTGGAGACTGTCTGCCAAAATGAATTGATAAATTATAAAATCTTACTAGGTTGTCTGACATTCATAGCCAATGTCTACGTTCTGAGAGATGGCTCAATGAATGTTATTTAGTGTAACAGTAATTGTAAGTAGGAGATACTATGAACATTTATGTGGCAAAAGTTGTCACTTCTATAGTTTGTTCCATGTAATCTTTCTTTATATATTTTGTATATGGCTTCTGAAGTTATTGGAATATTTTTAAATTGCAATTTGCAATTCTCATTCAATTTATTGTATGAACAACCCAAACAAATGAAATAGTAGTATTCTGAGAACTGCTATATTGAGGAATCAGACTGTGTCCCTGTGGCATTATAGCACTTTTATCGCTCACTATACTACATTTTATCACACCTTGCTTTCAAGGAACATGGGGTTGTATACATGGATTTCCTCTCTGCTATTTTAACTTCACAACAACAACCTTGTCAGTTAGGTTTGGCTGAGAAAGGCTGATTGGCCCAAGACCAGCCCATGATATTCATGGCAGAGTGGAGATTTCAACCCAGATCTCTCTAATCATAGCTCAGTGCTGTAATATTACTGTGGCTTTGACCCAGATTTTAATGGCAAAACAAATAGCTAGGCTGTTTTTGTGAGACTTTCCAAGTCCGGTGACACACCATTGTTTACAGGCCAGCTATATGGAGTTTTGAAAAGAATTAGTAAGCTTGTTTTCCTGATCTGGACCAGTTCATAAATAAAAAATGTTCATGCTCTGTGGGAAGTTGCACTGTATGTTGGAAAGGGGCTGTAACCAATCTGTTGTGTTTGTTTGTTTGTTTGTTTATTTATTTATTCATTCAATTTATACCCCGCCCTTCCCGCGAACGGGCTCAGGGCGGCTTACATGGGCACAAGGCCTGAAAAATACATTAAAATGATTAAAACAGTTAAAATAGATTCCTATGATTAATACATTACTAATAGCTTCCTATAATTATTTTCAGACTGGCGACCCAGTGGCAGGTCTCTAAATCCACGCCCGCACCAGCGGTTTACATGCTATCCTAAGCAAAATTATGCCCATTGAAGTTAATAGATGTAATTCTGCTTAGAATTTCACCTTCTATGTGGCAAAGATTTTGACACTTCTACTATATAATGATCTGTGTGGAAATAAGACATAAAGCTTGGGTTTCCTTTAGGTCTCTGTATTTTTCAATACTAATTAGCATTACAAGTTTTAGATCCTCTGTTTTACTTACTCTTTGTTCACTCTTAAACTAGAAACTAGTTTAAAAACCTTTCTCTCCCTTTAGATCCAAATGTCTTTGGCATCAATTACTTGTAGATAGAGTCACAACGAGTCTATTTCCATTGTCTGAATAGAACTAGGCATATGAGTACTGCAAATTAATCACATCTAAAGCAAGAATGGAAGCTCACACCCACTTGTGTGCCTGTGAAAGCAAGGGGAAAGAGCCTATCAGAACTACATGAAAAATGGTGGGTTTATGAAGGCCAGGGAATTGTGCAGCTTGACTGGACCTGCATGCCACCATGTGTCTGTGAATGGAAGGGGGGCTGTGGGTAGAAGACAAACAGTCTGTGAGGTTTTCTCCTGAATGATCTCATTTAATTGATTGATTCTACTAAGGTCATAAATGAGCTCCTTGCTGAGTCAGGGTTGGAGGTCAAAGTGTAATGCCAGCTGCCTAGGCAGCCATAAAACAATAGTAGCTTCCTTCTGTATGTAAGAAAGAGGCATTCCAGTGCAATGTTTTATTAGACTCCGGGTAACCTTTCTTTTTACACGCCGCAAGATTCTCTTCAATAGAAATTATACAGTGTCACTTACAATTAACTTCTCACTATCCATTTGTGCCTTTCTAAAAATCATCCATAAATGCTTTGTAGTAACCATTTTAGCATCTCCTTTTCATTCATCTTTTGCTATATTTCCACTTAATCAATTTTTACTATTTTCAGAGCTTTGAAAGAAGCAGGGTGTGGTATATGTAAGTCTCAAGAAAGACGCAGGATTGATTTTTTTCTTAGTATCCTTTAAGTGCTGGTGCGCAAGTATGAAAGAGAACCTTTTGGTAGAATAGTGAATTAGCCAGAAAATGGATTATATGGCCTCCTATTTCAAACTTTTAGTCCAGTTTTCTTAGCCCGTAAGTCTTTCTGTCTGTCTTTTACAATTTATATCCCACCTTTCCTCTTAACTTTTTTTTTCTCTTTGGAAAGAATTGTTTTGGCCTACTGGACAGGTTTAGTAGTATTTAGCAGGAGAGAAAAGTGGGAACATCATGCTAGCAACAGCTGAGTCTTGTTTCTCCTAGATTTGTAGGAATTTAGCCTGAGCATGGCCCTGTGAGCCCAAAGACTCCTCTTCTTTAGCTTGTCATGTGCAGCCTGAAGCATTGAAGTGAGCTGCTCAAGTGGATCTTGGACATGCTTAAAATTTGGAGTACTTTTATCTGTTTTGTTCCACTTGTTTATTTAAATTCCATTTCATAAGCTGCTTTGGGTCCTCATTGGAGAGAAAAGTGAGGCTACAATAGATAAATAAAAATAATGAAATGAATTTGATTAAAAACTTTCAAAAGGTCCACAAAAATATATTAATCATTTTCATCTAGTAATAAAATATAAAGATGGGACCAAACATCTTCCTTGAGAAGTTTGAAATACATCCCATTGGCAGGTCCAATTTCAGAAGGCCAAAAAAGTATGAGAGCCAGTTTGGTGTAGTGGTTAAATATGTGGACTCTAATCTGGGAGAACTGGGTTTGATTCCCCACTCCTCGCAGCTGCTGGATGACTTTGGGCAAGCCATAGTTCTTTCAGAGCTGTTCTTGAAAGAACAATCCTCAAAAGAGCTCTCCCCACCTCACAGGGTGTCTGTTGTGGAGAGGGGGAGGGAAGGGAGTTTGTAAGCCATTCTGAGACTCTGAGTGAAGGGCGGGTTATAAGTCTTATCTTTTCTTCTTCTTCTATGTTAGTAAAGGAAAACAAAATATTAAAACTGAACAAGTAAAGTAGAAATAAGTAGAAATACACAAGCAAAAAGTCATCCATACATGGAAACAAGTTGCATTGTGTACAGATGGTGGTATGGACCCTTTCCACCGATGGAAGGAAGGATCTGGTTGGTATGTGTGTTTTTTGTACAATCCCTTCCATTCAGAAGTAATTGTGGTGCATGTGGTGAGGTGCAGTAGCAGCTTAGATTGTATGCTAACCTGGTCTCTTTCCCACATATCTTTAACAGGAATGACAGTGTAGGCTCCTGTCTGCTCTTGTAGGATCATTTTCCTAATAGAGGAGAGGGGTCTCTACAAGTGCTGCTGTGCTCAGGGATGTCAGGATTGAGTGATGGTGTGGAAATGTTCTGTTTACTGATTAACTTGGCATGATTACAGTTGCTGTCCTCCTGTTTTGTTTCGTTTTTAACAAAACAGTTTTTTTATATACCCTATTTTAGGTTTATTCTTGTTACAAAATTGCACATAACTTTCTTAGAAGAGATAAAATAAAACCATTGAATTGTTCTTCTTGAGCTGCTTCGATTGTTTCCTCTTCGCATTTTTAAAAACCATGCTGGTTTACTGTTGCTGGCATCCAAATCTGCTGGAACAGCTTTGCTTTTTAACCTCGAGTCTCAAGTCATGTCAAAGGTCATATTGAAATCAACCTAAGAGGATAAACCACAAAGCAAGGGGTGTACAATTTCTCAAAGATGTGACTCTTCTCTGTTTGGACTCATAGGGACTCTAATATAATGATAGAGCTTTTACAGCTTGTAATGCGTAAACAGTTTGAGGTTAGTCATGTTAAATAAGTGGCTGGCTCACATTACTACTTCCCTATCTATCTATCTATCTATCTATCTATCTATCTATCTATCATTCATTCATTCATTCATTCATTCATTCATTCATTCATTCATTCATTCATTCATATTGTGGGCTGAATCCCTCAAAGAAGATCATTCAGAGACAGATCTTTCCTGTCTTCTCATTCATTCAGCATCTCCCTAGACCTACAAAAAGACGGCATAGAGGTTTGGGAGTCTCTCATGGATGCTGCACTGTTTAGCTGAGGAAGAAGCAAGGATGCATGGAAAGTGATGCTGGGGAAAGGACAAGATGAGAGAGAACTGCTTCTGTGAGCTCCTTCACTTTGTGGTGTATAGGCTACAAATCGGTGTAAAGATATTTATCAGCCATAGATGGTAAGCTCACTGGAAGCCAAACACAAAAACAGCAAGAGCATTGCATCATTTTCACCTAGCACTTTATACCAAGAGCAAACACCAGCTTAAAGGGATGCTTGGAAGGGTTGTTCCAAAGACAAGGTGCTGCAACTGAAAAAGCCCTGTCCCTGGTAGATATCCATTGTAGTGCAAGACAAAAGGTACACACACCAGGGCACCTGAATATTCTCTTTGATATTTTTTAATTTCCTAATACAGTTTTAAATAGAAATTTATTTTCAGTACAAAGTGTACAATGCTATTTTTAGACTTGAAAAGCTTTTGAATTATAGAAAAAAAATCAGGAAACACTGCAGTTGTGGGCTTCCTTATTTTAGTTCTTGGGTCCTTTTTATGGAAGAGTGGCTGTTGCTTAATAAATACATACTTGCTGCCAGAACAAATGACAACTTGATAATTCTGTAGATTGTGCAGTGTATACAAATTGGGCCAGAGTTCATTCAGTGGTCTTTTGTCTTCATGCAGAAGCTTGTGGATAGGTGGAGAATTTAATTTATAGTGATTTTCTTCTCCATCATGAATTAAAACGCTCCCCTTTGTAACCAGGGGGAAATATTCTGTAGTTTTAAAATGAAGAAAAATATTTGCTGAAGGCTTCATTTTTAAAAGATGTGTGTGATGAATACATGTGTGGTTCCATAAAGGCAGTTCAGCCCTAGAATATATATTTTTACAGGTCTGTGCATCTATATCCATATATTAACACTGGAACATTTCCATGGTCTTGGTAATTTCTCTTATCTTTTCCATGAATCTGTAGTTTGCATTATATTCTGAAGTTTGAGTAAGAGTAAGCTGTGTTTTTAGTTCATATATTTTCTTGGGTTTACTTTTACTACTGCTGCTGCTGCTACTACTACTACTACTACTTTCCTGTCTTAAAGATCTTAAATTTATATTCTTAATGCATGTATATTCACATTGATTTTCATTGAGCTACATGGCTGATAAACTAGGGATGTGAATCTGAGTATTTATTGTCTGAATATATATCTGAAAAATACCTTTTCTGGATATATTTGGGACTCCAGATGGTAACCAGCATTTTGGGGGGGGGGGGGGATACTGCAAAATGGGTCCTGAAAAATCCCAGAAATATTCAGGAATAATTGGAAATATCAGTAGACAGTATTCTAAGGCTCTCAGGATTGTTTTTTTCTTTATTTTTCTGGTTTCTCTGTGTCTTCCTGGTGCTTGGTATCAGCCTGCCATGTTGGTTTAGCTTTGATTCTGTCCTTTTAAATTTGTTTTGCTGGTCGTGTAACATTGTATTCTTTGCACGAGTTGCTTCATGTTGGGTTTGGTTTTTGTGGTGGATTCTCAGGTTTGACATTGCCTTGATTCCCACACCGTACATTGGCTCTGATTTTACATTGGTTAGAGTGCATCAACAGTCCTGTTTGGTTTGGCTTGGATGATTCTCTGGTTTGACATTGTGTTGGATTCTTGAGTTGTACATTTGTTGTGTTTAGCTTGCCACAATTCCTACAGTTCTGCTGGGATTCCTGGGGTTTGCATTGGTTCTTTGAGCTTGTTGGTTCTGTCTGCTTTGAGAAGCTTTTGGCCAGGGATTGCTTTGCTTGCTCTTGTGCCTTTGGCTATTCTTTGCCCTGGAGAAAGCACGAAATTTCCACACACACACCCATAGCAAACAATGAAGTATGGCTTAGGGACACCTTGTTTAGGGGCCCATAGAATTGGGTCTGGGGATTATTTAAGGGGCAGGCACCAACAGCTCCACTGCAGTTATAGTGCAATTTACTTTAACAGCCCACCCAGCCTCTAAAAATATTCTCCATGGGGAATAATGAAGCCAAATAATATTGGAATCTCCCCCAAAACCCCTGACTCTAAATACCAAACCAGTATTTGGAACCTGGAAGACAGGGACTGCTGATATTGTTCATCTCCCTGATATCTGGATCTGAAAAATACTACTTTTTTTTTGAGCTGTACATCCCTATGTTGAAAGAGTTATCTGTTATTGTCCATGCTGTTCAGAAGCTGTTTAGCAGTTAAACAGCATGTCAGCACACTAGCTTGAGTAGCAGCTGAATTCTTTCAACACTTAGGGTGTCTGACAGTTCCAAGTACCTGTAGCCTAACTGGTAGCTGATGCTTGACATAAACATAATGCTTGGACTCCAAAAGGCTTCCAAGTGATCCTATTTCCCTTCCAAAAACACTACAGGAGGTAGCAACTATAATAAAAACATGGGGTGTATTTTTATTTGCAGCGCTTGATGTTGTAAATTTTTCTCAACAGGCGATCAGATTAGGCAGCTGTTACTATTGCCTGTAACTCTGCTGCATAGTTCATCTACCTTTAAGGTGTTCAATGTCATATGTAGGTTTCACTTCAGTAGCAGATCAATTAAAGAAAAGATATCACCAGCTTCCTTAAAGATGCACTTTGCTTAGTCAAAATAATGTATGGTTTGTAGATTAAGGTAGTAAAAACCTTATTGGAACTTGAAGAAAAATGGTTGCCATTATGAAAGATTAACTTCATTTGCAGAGAACAAAGGCAAATCCCATTCAAAGCCACATATTATATAAATGGGGGAAAGCTACAATAAAACAGCTTGTAAGTAATAAAAGATGATCCTCCATTCTAGAGGCTACACAAGATTTTTTTTCTATAGGATGTCATACTGAATGATGGGAAAAAATAGCTATTTTAAAGGTTTATTGGATAAAGCTAATGGAATTGACTATCTAGCAGGAAATTAGATTTGAGAATTCTAGTTAGCTATGAGCTAGTTGACTTAGTAGTAAAGGCTTGCTAAGCTTTGTCATTACTGAATGCTTTTTGTTTATGAAGTTGAGGTTTTACAGGAGACACATTGCCATTTCAACCAGTTTGATTTCAGTATGTTCATGCTCTCCATGGTTTAGAATAGGGTTATGAATGGGGTGTTTACAAGTTTTGTATGAGTTTCACGTTCTTCTTAATTATGCACCAGATATCTAAACTGTTTATTTAAATGTTCAGTTTCAATTTCCAGACTACTAAATAAATCAAGGCCCTGACCTGAGTGCTCGAGGCTATACCCCAGTAACATCAGAACTTGGAAGCTAAGCATGGTTGGCCCTGGTTAGTCCTTGGATGGGAGACCACCAAGAAAGTACCAGGTTGCTACACTGAGGCAGGCAAAGGGCAAACCACCTCTGTATGTCTCTTGCCTTGAAAATCATATGGGGCCACGGTAAGTCAGCTGCAACTTGCCAGGACTTTCCATCATCATCAGCAATTAAATCAAACTCAGATGTGCCTATACTTCAGGTTTGAGACCAGTGAGATTGAAAGCCTGTTTGAGCTGTATTTGTGCTGTTCTAGCAATGCAAAGAGCCCTACAGACTTTGAACTCTTAAGTGGGTAGATATAGGAAGTCAGAGGAAGTGCTATTCAGCAGTAGAAATGTAAGAGCTGCTTCATATGTTAAAGCAGCCACATAAAGGCCATTGAAATATTTCACTGTGGCAGCAACATTCTGGGGCTGTAAAATATGATACTGCTCCCTATAGTGTGGAGGATCTCAGTGTGTGCTGTTGTGACCAATACATGTAACTGGTGTAGGGATTCACCCCTCACTGTCACATGGCAAGCTGATTAAGAGTGTTGCAAGCCATGGGTGGAATTCTTGCCATGTCAAAGTTTTTCTCAACATCATGTGTATAGTTGCAGTAAGATCTGTTTCAAATTTTTGTTGCTCAGTCGCACAGTCAAGTCTGTGTTTCAAATACTGTCCAGAAATATTTGGTGGGTTTGTATCATAAAATAATTATGTGTACTCCAAAAAAAGTGAGATGCCTAAGTTCTGAAAACCCCCATTCTCCCTCTGAGAGGAGGACATCTTGATGGGTGTTTCCCACCCTATCTGTAGGGAGGCAGGAACTAATTCTTCACTTCCTGTCCTCTGGTGGGATACGCCCCTTCAAGTCAGTTCTGTTCCTGCCTCAGTAGGGAGAGCAGCACTTAGTGGCCACTCGTGCCTTTTTTGTACTTTCACTTTCCATTCTTCTTCATACCTTTTCAAACTTTTTTCAAACCTTTTTTCTTAAATGTTTTTTCAAAAAACGGACGTGGATGATTGCGCAGGCGCCATTCTGAATTGCCCCGATCTCGGGAGACCACAGAAAATGGCGGCCCAAGGCTGCGGATCGGTTTTCTCCGCATCCATAAGCCCAGACATGACTAGCGACGACGGGCAGGAGCTTCCCAATGCCCAGGTCGCACACCAGCCCCATTTGGGAGACACACCAGCCGAAGGTCTACTCGTGAGTAACTCCGGTGACGGAGAACAGACTATTTCCCCTGCCCTACTCCTGGCCCTTAAACAAGCAGGGAGGAGGTATTGATCATCCACTCATGGGGGGGCCCTTGTCACCAGGACCAACCCCATAGAGATGTGCCAGACAGGCACTACCAAGAGGGCGAGGAGGAAGACAGACCTCGCTGGCCCACTAAAGCAGCTAGGAAGGAACTTTCCTATCCCGGCTGGGTCCCTCATCACTGGATCCCACCTAATTATGAGGACAGTGATACTGGGGATACCGGGGAAAGAGAAGAGGCTGAATTCCTCTCTGATGAGGAGGAGGAAGAGGACTTGGAGGTTCCAGAACCCTCCATGTGCTTCTTTAAACCTGAAGAATATCCTTACCTCCTCTCCAAATCCCTGTCAGCATTAGAGTTACAACCAAAGCTGCAGGGAGAGGACCCAGCCGGATCCTCAAAAGCAGATGGCTCCAGACCCAGAGGGAGCAAAGACTACTTCCCCAGGACCCCAGGGGCAGAAAAGGTCTTCCCCTTCCCAGAATTTCTAGAAAATCAGCTAGTCAAGGAATGGTCCAAACCCATGGAAAACAAACGCTGCCCACCTAATGTGAGAAAGCTCTTTACCTAACCATATTTTACTAATAAGCTTGTACAGGTCCCTCTAGTGGATGCTCCTGTTATTGCGCTCCAGACTTCGGGTCTTTTTCCGAGGATGGCGATGGCCTGGTCAGAGACAGTCTAGACCGCAAGGCCAAGTTTGCACTCAGGTAAGTGCATGAAGCCTCCGTTATGGCCATCAAAGCATCCACTACAGCCACAGTCGTGGGCCACACAGCCATTGCCTGGTCCAGGAAACTAATACAGCTTATCCCACTGTCTAGTAAGCGTCTCACTGAAGGAGCTAACCACCCTCTCAAGGCCTCCTCCTTCTCCACTGATGCTACGCTCGATGCCATGATTTTTCCTTCCAGGGCTCTGGCTTCAGTGGTGGCTGCCAGGCGTACCCTCTGGCTCAGGGCCTGGCCAGCGGATCTGCGCAGCAAATCTACCATCACTTCTTACCCATTCCAAGGAGATTGCCTATTTGGAAATTCCCTAGACAAAATCCTAATAGAAACTAGGGACAAGAAAAGGCGATGCCACATACCCTGGGCAGGCCTGATAGGAGGGGATTCGGAAATTACCCTTTTAGTTCCCAGACGACACCATTAGACCGCTTTGTTCCCTCTCCCCTGATCAAAGACGCCTCCAAGCTACAAAAAACGATAGAAGCTGTCCAACACCTGTATACCATCTCAGCCATAGAACCTGTCCCTATCCAGGAATGGGGACAGGGAATTTGTTCCATTTTCCTTACTTTTCCCAAAAGGAACGGCGGCTGTAGAGCGATACTGGACTTAAAATACGTCAACAGATTCGTAAAACTAAGACGCTTCCGAATGGAGACCCTGCAATCCATCTCAGGGGCTCTACAACCGGGAGAGTTCCTTCCTCCATCGATCTCATAGAGACGTATCTGCACGTCCCCATGTTCCCGGGTCACAAGAGGTTCCTCCGATTCTTCGTCCTAGGCCAACATTGGCAGTTCAGGGCGCTCCCATTCAGACTCTCCACTGCTTCAAGAGTCTTTTCCAAGATCCTCATCCATCCCATTGCCCTCCTTGGGGAACAAGGCACCCATGTCCAGTGTTCCCTCTAAGCTGAGTTGGTGTGAGCTAGCTCACAGTTTTTTGGCCTCTAGCTCGCACATTTTTGTCTTGGCTCAGGAGGGGTGGCTCCAGAGCAAACTAATTTATACAATAGCCCAATCGCTAGCTCACAACTTTAATGCCAGTAGCTCTCAAGTAGAATTTTTGCTCACAAGACTCCACAGCTTAGAGGGAGCATCATGTCTATCCTATCTAGACAACCTGCTGATTCGCTCCAGCTCTAGAAACAAAGCGCACAAAGACACTCAGGAAACCATCTGCTGCCTGAAAGCACACGGCTTCCTTTTAAACCTCCAGAAGAGCTCCCTGAACCCCTCGCAGTCCCTAGAGCACCTCAGGGTCATCTTAGACATGGTTCGGAACCGCATGTTCCTACCTCAACACAGGCAGACAAGATCCGCTTCTTCACACGACAAATCATCACGGCCAGACAATCCACCCTGATGTCCCTGGCTAAACTACTGGGCCTCTTCATCTCCTGCATGGACTCTGTGCCCTGGGCGCACCTCCATGCCAGACCACTACAATAACTCATATGGCCCTTCCAATCCAGGATAATGCCAAAAACAGGACCTCCCCGTGTCAGTCCCTCACCTAGTCAAGGCCAGCCTATCCTGGTGGATCACGCCATGAAAGAGGGGCTGCAGTGGCTCAAGTGGTTAAGACGCTGAATTGCAGACCAGAAGGTTGGTAGCTCAGCAGTTCGAGACCTGAATGCTGCATGACAGGCTAAAAAACTTGAGCTCAGGCATTCTTAGCATTGAGTTCCACAGGCCTGTGGCCAGCTTCCTCTCATGCCTGCCCTCTAGAATAAAACCAACTTATATCTATCCCAGAGGAACAGCTTCTATGTCAAGACTGGAAGCAGATTGTCAAGGATGCCAGCCTCCTGGGATGGGGCGCAGTCTTCCTCCACCTCCCTGCACAGGGATTATGGTCCAAGGAAGAACAACTTCTGTCCATCATCCTGTTAGAGCTTCGGGCCATCCGCCTAGCCCTCCTCCACTCCAGGGAACAAATCGCCGGTCATCACGTCCTCATCAGGACAGACAACATAGTGGCGAAGGCATACATCAATACCCAAGGAGGATCCAGATCCTCAGAACTCCATCGAGAAGCTCTGAAGCTCCTGTCCTAGGCAGAACGCAACATACTATCTATTAGAGTGGAACACATCAAGGGCTCGCTGAATACCAGAGCGGACTGGCTCAGCTGTCAGACACTACAGGAAGGGGAATAGTCCCTCAAAGAGGACCTATTCAACCTCATAACATCTCACTTCAGACGTCCAATGGTGGACCTATTCACATCTCCACTCAACCACAGGGCTGCCAGATTCTTGATACTACCATCAAGCAGCAGAAGAGACGGATGCCCTGGTCTCCCAATGGCCCAAGGATCTCATGTACGCTTACCCTCTGATTCCGGTTTTACCAAAGCTCCTCAGAAAAATCAGAGAACAACAAATGGAGATCATAGTGGTAGCCCCGTATTGGCCAAGAAAACCTTGGTTCTTGGAACTCCAAAGCATGGCAACTGCCCCGTTACATTCCCAGTATCCCCAGACATGCTGACCCAGGGCCCCATCTGGCACCCAGATCCTGCATGGCTCTGTTCGATTGCCTGGAAGTTGAACGGCAAAACTTGCTCAGCTTAGGCTACTCCAGACCAGTAACAGACACCATGCTAGCCTCTCGGCACCCTTCCACCAAGAGGATCTACAATGCCACCTGGCAGGCCTTCGTTCGCTGGTCCAGGAGAAAGAAGGTCAACCCGTTACACCCACACTTGTCCAGTGTTCTGTCCTTCTTTCAGGGCGGTCACGACTCGGGTCTGAAGGCATCCACTCTCCGCTGTCAGGTAGCTGTCTTGGTAACCGTAGTTCCCAGAGTAGAAGGCTGGACCCTGTCCAGACACCCTCACATCCACCGTTTTTCTGAAGGGTGCATCACTTAAGGACCCACCGGTTCCCCACATGGAAACTTAACCTGGTTCTCTCTGCAGTAGCCCAACCAGCCTTCGAGCCAGACCAAGAGATTCCTCTGACGTGGCTGTGAATGAAAACCCTATTCCTGGTAGCTGTCACCTCCACCAGAAGAGTCTCCGAGCTTGGGGCCCTCTCTGCCAAACCGACTCTTTGCACCTTCCATAAGGACAGAGGAGTCCTCACTATCGGCCCTTCCTTCTGCCCGAAGGTCAACTCAAGATTTCACCGCTCACAGGAGATCTGCCTACCATCCTTCTTCCCGAACCCTACCCACCCAAAGGAAAAGTTGTGCCACTGTCTGGATGTCAGATGTTCACTTAAAGCCTTCTACATCGCACCAGCTCCTTCTGGAAGACGGAATCATTATTCATCTCAGTCTCACCCCCCAACAAGGGCAACAAATGTCCACAGCATCCATCAGTGCCACTCTCAAAAGATGTATAGCAGAAGCCTATAGGGCCCTCAAGATACCCCTCCTCCGGGTATCACGGCCCACTCCATCAGAAGTGCAGCGACTTCCGCAGCCTTCACCAACCGAGCCTCGGTGGAAGTAACCTGTTGGACAGCCACATGTCTTCCATTTCTACCTTTGTCAGGCATTATAAGACCGACTTCTACAACTCGACCAATGCAGCCTTTGGCCGGAGGGTCCTGCAGCAAGCTCTCATATCTGAAGACGATGTCCCACCCAGTTAAAGGGACACTGCTATGGGAGGTCCCATCAAGATGTCCTCCTCTCAGAGGGAGAACGGACCAGTGGATACTCACCGTGAGGGGTCCTTCTCCTCTGAGATAAGGAGGACATCTTCGCCCTCCCAAGATTCATCGTCTTCCTTTTCTATATTCTGAGTTTATCTTCCTTCCTGTCTTGTTCAAGCCACATTATCTGTTTACTGTTCAGACTAATTATGTTCATATTTTTCTAGTTATGGTTAGCCTTTGGTTTACAGCTGACTACTGCTTCTGGGAGTCCCCGAACTGACTTGAAGGGGCGTATCCCACCAGAGGACAGGAAGTGAAGAATTAGTTCCTGCCTCCCTACAGATAGGGTGGGAAATGCCCATCAAGATGTCCTCCTTATCTCAGAGGAGAAGGACCCCTCACGGTGAGTATCCACTGGTCCGTTTTTTATGTACTTGAGTTTGTGCATGGAGCTGCTTAAAGTGGAATTTTGAATTTTTTGGTTTGCCAAAACCATAATTACTTCTTGGAGAAAATTTAAAATGCAGTTTGGATTTTTTAATGCTAACAAGTACCGGTAATCTAAGGAAATTCTTGCATATGTTTGTGCCCAGTGCAATCAAATGTGTGCTTTTTTCCTGGACTGAAGCAGTAGAAAACTATGATTATGGTTGCAAAATTTTGTTTAGTATGAGGGGGGAAAAGGACTTCTGATCATCATTCTCTTTAAGTTAAGGGCACTGGTTGGATCTTATGGATGATTTGTCTATGTGCAAATAGAAGTGTTAAAATTAGTCCTTGTGTTAAATTTGTTCTGAAAAGACAAGCCTAGTTTTTTTAACATAGTTCTTGGAAATCATCTCTTAGATCTGTTTTGTTACATGATTGGGATAGGTTAGTGCTGACATGTCATACAAAAGAGAGAGTGGTTTTAGAGACTTGTCCCTAGCTAAGGAAAAGGAGTGCGCTCTAATCTTTTCATCCACTTATACTCTGCTGCCTGTCCCTAGTGTAAAAGTATGGCACTGGGTACTAAGGAAGGAAACAGAAGTGGGTGCTAATAGCTCAGCTTTAAGCACTCTCCATAGCATGAAAAGTATTATCAAATCTATTGTTGCAGCAGGAAGCATGGCCAAATGAAAAGATTTTGCATAATTGCTTTGAAAGGTTGTATGGTTGAGTGGATGAGCTTTGCTTTTGTCATATTAGAAAGTTGAGTTCTATTTTTAGTTCTGGCTGAAATGCTCCAGAGCTATTTTTTATTATTTGAACTCTTTTTCTCTGTGTGTGCGTTTTCAGAAGCATTGTAAAATAGGTGTCTGGAGAAAAAATCATGGACTGCTAAATAATGATTAGTATATGGACGAAGAACCAGTGGTCTTGGCTGTTAGCCTCGTGACCTAAGAGAAGTCAAAGGTGAAATCCCTTCTTGTTTTCTGTATTGCCTGTCTTTCTGACAGTGTTTATTCTCTTTCTGTTGTTACATCTTGAAAGTCACAGCTTGTATACTTTACACATTGTAAAGAAATGGAGAATAGTGTGTGTGCACACATGTGTGTGTAAACACTGTAAAGAAATGGAGAACAGTATGTGTGTGTGCGTGAGTGAGTGTGTGTACATGCTTCCATAAGGGATTAAAATCTGAATCTCCTAGATCCTTATCCAATATTGTAACCATTATAGTAAAATAAGTTTACAGTTATAGCTGTGAAGACCTAGAAAAAATTGGGGGGGGGGGGGATTTTCTCATTTACCATAAGACCTGGAATAGAAAAATCCGAAATTTAAGGGGGAAACCAACAAGTGTAATAGTATCGTCAAGATTTGATTAGAAAGGATTGTATATATTTCAGTATTTACCCAAAATTTCTCTCTCTGTGCGCATGCCTGCTTACCCTGTGAGGGAGGGGGATTTATATAGTTTCAAAGTTTCCCAAGATTTTACATTTCCTGCTTATGTTTGATTTAAAAACACATTGCTCAGTATTAGCAAGTGGAAAAAATCTTATGGAATTTGTAAAACAATTTCTAGGAAGTTTCATAGAAAAGCCCATGAGCTCTTATTTTGAGTGGAAGGCTGTACCAGGATGCTTTGGATTCTATGACTCTGAATGTATCCTGCCTTTGTTTAAAATGTATTTGGCAACCAATTATGCATGCACTTAATTAGTTTCCTTATGTCAAGGGTTTTTTTTATCCCTTTGGGTTTCTGTGAGTAATTGTGTTGAAGCTGGGCCTTTTAGTAGGCAGGACCATTTTAGCCACACTATTCCATGTGTGTTTCTTTTTGGAGACTTGAGGATTCTGTGAGGTTGCACCCAAAGAAAAACAAAGGCTATGCAGTAAGAAAAAACTTGGTGACAAAAGTTTATGTCTTTTCTTTTACAAAAGTATTGATGGCTAACAGAGTGAATAATGACTTTAGTTCCTTATGTGTCCTTAATACATTTCAGAATGGTAAGCTAGTAAAGCAGTGAGTCAGTCATTGGAACATGGAGGCTTTTAATGTTATATGTATATGGTGCATTCATTAATAATCAATTCTAAAATAGCTGAGCGGTCTATGAAGACTTTCCATTTTCTATTCACTCACTCACTCACTCTTGCTACTGACCTTAGTGATGGGCTGCTGTCTGCTGTCTTCCATTTTACATCTGAGGCATCTGAGGTAGAGAGAAATACATGGTCTGTTTCAAGCCCTAGTCTCTCAGGTCAAAACACAGCATTCCGGTCATCGACTCATATGAACTGACCACACCGATAGAGATGATATATATCTTCCATTATGTGTGTTAGTTTTAGGGAAGATTGCCATGCATCATCTGTTAAAGGTATGGAGTTGAGCAAAAACAGAAATAGATTTTCTTCACACTGCAGATAATTTTCCTGTGGCTCATACTTTTTTCAGTATAAAGTATAGGTAAAATTAATTTTGAAATCCATGGACATATGTGTTATATTCTATTCATTTAAAATATTTATTTCCTGCTTTTTCTCCTTAGACTCAAGGAAGCTGACAGAACAATAGCTGTAACAGTCTATCATCAAGATAAAAGCTATGTACATGATAAAAACAGTCAGATCTAACTGAACAGTTTATTCTAAACCGAATGATCTTTGAAACAAGCTAGCTTTAGGACCAACAAGGGAAGGGAACTCAGAGGACAGAATTCACAGGGACTGTCAGTCGGGGGTACCCTGAAGCCAGCATTGTGCTGCAGTCATAGAACATGTTTAGGTATGCTTCCCCCCACACACTTCTAATGCTAAACTCATCAGCCAAGCCAGCATTGGAGCAAGACAAGACCAGCTAGGATGAGCTACAGTCATTGCCCAGGTGCAGCCTCTTAAAAAGGTTGTTATTTCTAGCAATCTATGGTTTCTCTCTTCCTTAGTTCCACCCAGCTCCATGGTTTGTCTGCACATCCAGATCTTGCAAAAGGGCTGCCCTGTGGTGTGTGAGCAAAATAAAAAAAGAAAACCCTTTTTCCCCCTTAACATCTCTCTTTTCCACACAAAATAGTTTTGCTTCTTTGCTTTCATGATCTGCCATTCCTTTATCCTCACTTCTAATTTTTCTCTGCCCTTCCCTATTTTTCAGTCTTGGTTTCTACTCCTTCTCAATCATTCTGGCTGGCAACTTAGAAAGTATTTTGTCTAGAGGTGTTAAACTCATTTGTTATGAGAGCAGGATCTGATATAAATCTCACTTTGTTTGTCCAGGGCATGTGTGCTATAAACTGTAACACAAGGTATCAGAGATATAAACTTTATAAAGGTGATTTCAGATGTCAAATAACAATAGCAGGCTTGATTTGATTAGATGTGAGATGCCGAGGGATAGTAGGCATGGAGAAACCAGTGTTGGTAATGAAATGGGAAACTTAGGTCTCAATTCCATCCAGGAAGATTCACTCCAGGAGGATGCAAAGAATAAATTGACATAAGTCTGACATTAGAAACCACAACATTCAGTTGCTGACCTAAGAGTAGCAGTGCTCTTACAAAGAAATTTCAAAGGGAGATCAGAAATAGAGACTGCTGAATTGCAACTGATAATGAAGCTCAAGACAATGCATCCTACTGGACGGAATTGAGACCTTCCTGTCTCATTACCAATGGGTGCTATTATCATTTGTCATCTGAAATCATCCACTGTCCAAGATATAAGGACCAATCCACGTGTTCTAATTCCTAACCAGGATCTCTTTGAAAGAAAACAAAGCCAGATAGGAACAGAAAAATTTTAACTTTTCAGAATAAGCCAAAATAATTTCCTCAGCCGACATTGTGCTTGTCAGAAGAATCTACCCTCCCTACCCACCTACCCAAGAAGTGCACTTGCACACAAAAAGCTTATACCTTGAATAAAACGTTGTTGGTCTTAAAGCTGCCATGGGACTCCAATTTTGTTTTCTTTCTCTCTCTTTCCTCCTCCCCTCCAAAGGAGGAGGAGCAGCCCCAGAAAAATAAGCAGAAGTGTGTGTGTGTGTGAGAGAGAGGGGGGGGGGGGCTTGTATTTGTATCTCTCCAGCATGAAGCAGCCATGAAGCTTTCGTTATCTGTGTGTGTGTGTGAGAGAGAGAGAGTGGGAAGGGGGAAGCAGGCTTGTTTTTGTATCTCTCCAGCATAAAGCAGCCACAAAGCTCCATTTCTCTCTGTGTGTGCTTGTGTGTGTGTGGGGGGGGGGCAAGAGGCAGGAAGCAAGAAGCAAAGAGCCACTGAGGGAGTTGGGAAAAAAGCAAGTTAGGGTGTGGCTGCAGTAGTAGCCCTGGAAAAGGAAGCAGGAGAAGAAAGTTGCTTGGGGCCTGTACTGAGCTCTGTGCAGGCTGCACGTTTGACACCCCTGATTTAGTTGTAGTATATTTAGTAATAGTATATATAACCTTTGTTAATATTATGAACAGAATGAGGGACTTAATATTTCCCCGCAATCTATCAAGGTAGTAAAATGATGCTTCCCCCCTCTTTATGTACATGATAATATAATGTTAATCTGCCTTAGTGGTAATAAATGAGGAACAGAAGTTAGAATTTAGCTTAGCTTGCATCGCGAATAGCATGGGAGGATATGGAGATAACCTGGGCCACGGTATTCTGATTCCTTTCATTTTTGTCCCTGGAACTACCACAAGCATTCGTAGTTATGGCTGCCACAAATGGATACACAGATGCTTTTATTATTATAGATGCATTGTGATAGCCAGCCAAGTGATTTGTCTTGTTATGATATTTGGTTTGGGTCAGGGTCATATGGGGGCCCCAGATGAAATCTTTATGCAGAGGTCCATGGTGGTTTTTGGCAACCCTGTCCAGTTCACATGCTTTCCTGAATGCAGAACATGTAGGTGCCCTGCACATCCACTCTGCTAAGCAGTTCCAAAGTACACGACCAACCATGGGAAAAGCCCATGTCTTGGGTGTTTCCAGACCGACAGTCCTAGAACAGGAGAGTAGAAGGACACCTCTGTATGAAGAATGCAGCTACCATATGGGAGTATATGAAGAGAAGAGGCATTCCTGTCCATTAAACTGGGGATGGATTTGCTTCATTCCCTTTCAAATAAAGCACAAGGCTGGATTGGCTGACAAAGCAGGCAGCCATCCAGTGGGAAGGCAGAAGGGAAAGTGCATATATTCACATCTCTCCCTTGAGATGCAGCTTTTGCTGTCCAGCTGCCAACCCACCCACCCTAGCTGGTTGCCATGGAATTTGGGGGGCAGGAATTTTTGAGGCTTCATCCTGGATTGGATGTTGGGCATGGCCTTTTTTTGCTGGCTTCATGATTCCCAGGCTGGTGGTGTTAGAAGTTAAAATAAACCTGGTCTATTGACTTAGGCCATAACTAGTTTAGCAGGAATAGGGTGGGTTGCTCATTGTAGGCAGGGATGAGTGGTGAACAGTTTGAGCCATTGGGTGTGATGAAGTGTGTGACCCCTGAGCAGACCATCCACTCCAAAGCCCTGGGTGATCTTAGTCAAAGGTTAAAGAGCATAGGGGATTGGAACCACACATCACGTTTCAGCTAGTTTTCCCCCTCTCCTGTTTCCTGCCAACAAGAAGAGCTGTTTCCTGCCCACAAGAAAAGAATGAAAACAACAGAGGTTTCCCAAACATTGATTGTAGACAGTCTTCCAAGATGTTTGTGGGAGGAGTAGGAGGAGATGGTTATCAGTGGTGGAAGTCTAATGAAGAGGGCAGGGGCCATAGGAAACTGAGATTAAAAAGTGTGAATCAGAGCATCAGCTTTAAAGACATTTCAGACTTTAAGATGAAAAGCAGACAAAGTTATATTAAGGAGAGTAGAGCGCTAGGGATACTGGCAGGAAGAAGAAAAAAGTGGAAAAGCAGGAGCTTACAGGAACAGTGGGTGGGTAGAAGGAAACAAAGGTTAAAAGGAAACAAAATTGCACATGGGGCCAGTGGCTACTGTGAGGGAAGAAGCAACAGACTGTGGAACTATGGTATATGGCACTCCTGGGTCTCGAGAAAGGAATTCTGGCAGTTGTGGTTTCTGCAGCCTTCACAATGTTATTCATCTCACCTAATGAGAAATGGGCTTACATTATATTTCTATAAACAGATATGGACATGATAATTTAAAAATCTGACTCCCAGACCTGGAACACCTGAGCAAAGTGACTCTAATACACGCACTATACAAGTTGCTTGAGTTTCACCAGACCCTACTATGCTGGTTGCCAGAGTGGGTTGAGTCTGCCCACCCTTCCTGAAGGGACTGTAACGTCTCAACCAGCAGCCTACAGCCTTGCTGTGGGTGTTGCACAGCCCTTGTTCTGGACATTTGTGTGGGCCCTGCAGGGTGGGCCCATATCCGACCAGTACTATGCCCCCCCCCTTGCTCGATCTATGTGGTAGGGAATCTGATTCCATTATTTCTAATGGGTGTGGTTTTTTAAAACTTATACTTCTGTTAAATCAGTGGGTTTATTGGGAACTACTGATGTATACATACTATTATAGTGTTCCCTGGGTATTATTAGTGCTAGCTGTCTAGGATGGTGTTTTCAATAAATCCTATGGCATTTAGACATTCTGTGGAATTGATTTTTTGCCAGAGGTGATTTGTAAACATTGCTGAACATACTGAGTTTTGATAGTTAGCTTGTTATATTATTGAGTCCTCTAGTTTATAATAGGCGGGAAGTTGGTCTCTTGTTGGATCGTCTTCCTGTTTTAGATTACCATCTATGACATGCCCCGATGGGCTTGGCATTCTGGCAACATTGGGGGCTGGGAGGAGGATGGCAGTGGGAGGAGAATTTTTCACAAAAGAGCTCAGAGATACAGGCATGCTTGGAGTTTTTCTGATCTCCGACCCGTCTCTAGGAATGAAGGTGAACAGGCCCTTGGACTCCCTTTGTCAGTGATGCTGTGTAATGGCAGATCAGTTAAATACAAGACCAACACCCCACAGGATGTTATCTGGCAGGTGGCTTCAATCTGGCCTGCCTGCCTAACACCTGGTTGGGGGCTGATAAGGTGGTTCCCCTCACACAGCTGACCCACCCCAGGTTACGCTGTCCTTCATCAATCATGAACAGGAGGATGGGGGGTGGGTGGGGGTGGAGCTGCAATTCTCATTTATGATAGTTTCATCTTTTAGAGGATCCCTTCACTGGAAATCCCTGGCACTGAATGTGGGGTGCTGGGGAGGGGTTGGATATCTTGCTGGTTTACCGTGCACCCAGCAGACCAGCGGAAACCCTATTGAGGTTGGCAGAATCAGTCTCTGAGTGAGCATTGTAGTTCCCTCAACTGGTGGCCCTGGGTAATTTTAGTGTCCACATAGACACTGCTTTGTCAGGTGCCGCCTCAACCTATGTCTTCCATGGCAGCATTGAAACTTTCCCAGGTTGTTTCAGCCCCCACACATGAAGCAGACCAAATACTGGATTTGATTTTCTGTGTGGGTGATCTGAATACTGTGGTTAAAATTGACCTGGTGCTATGGTCTGATCATTTCTACTTGAAGGTCAGTCTGAGATTTGTGACTCCCCTCTGCAAGGGTGGTAAGCAGATTTATGCTTGCTTGTGGAGATGTACGGATCCATTAGGATTCCAGAATGCTCTTCAGGCTCTCCCAGGATCTGTCGGCAGTTCCCTTGATGAGCTTACCGAAACTTTGAATAGGAATCTTAGGGAGGCCATCAACCAAATTGCTCCCCAATGCCCTCTGTGCCTTCATGCCTGATCTTCGACGTGGCCTGTGCTGAAACTCGTCGGTATCTGGAAAGCTCAACGGATTTTCGCGCCCAGCGCCTCCAGGCATGTGCGGAGCCCTTCCGCGCATGCCCAGAGGAGCCAGGCGCCGACATCCCGCCAGTTCTCTTCTGACCGCCACGCAGCTAACAGCTATTTCTTGTCGGTCCAGATCAGTTCTTCGGAAAGCCTTTCTCATCCTTACTCGACCTACCGGACTGTTTTTTGACCATTCTTTTGGACATCTCTTTGGATTTGGCGACATCTGACTTCAAGGAAGTTCTCCTCTCCTTATTCCCCCCCCCCACTCCTCACACCCAAGTCCCTCTATGCGGCGTTGGGGGTGCTTTAAGCGTTGCACTTCTTGCGGCAGTAAGCTAGCAGCTCCAGACGGACACTCCCTGTGTATTATTTGTCTGGGGGAATCACATCACCCCGAATCTTGTGTCCACTGCGCTATGTTCTCTAACCAAACCCGCAAGAATAGAGCAGCTCGCTTAAAAGTCTCCTTGTTGGAATCTGCTCTTCGTCCCAGCACGGAAAACCCCGGCCGTATGGATTCATCAGCCTTACCCCCTGCCTTCGGCGTCGACATCGGCATCGACGGCAAAGCCTCCCATACCGAGGGCAGCATCCGATCTCGGATCGACATCTGTGAAGCGTCCAGCTCCACCACAATCTTCTTCTTCAACCCCCATAAAGAAGAAGAAAAAGGAGAAGAAATAAACGTCTTAAAAGGTCCGTGACCAGTAAGTCCCACACTAAGGGCATAGAGTCCGGCCAATCCGCGGTTGAAGCTGCCGCATCCAACCAATCGGCTCCGATAGACCGCCCATCTTCGGCTCCTATTCCACCGATGCTGACTGGAATCATACACCTACTTGATTCTCCTATTCGGGAACCTGACGTAGACCTTCCAGAGGACATTATAGAGACCCAAATATTCTCGGGGCCTCGCTATCCCACAGAATCTCCACATCGAGATTGATCCCGATTGGGCTCCTCAGCATCGCCTTCACATCGCTCAGCATCCTCCGGGGATAGGGAACCGCCTCGCCATCCAACCACCGACACGCATCGATCTCCAGTCACTAGGTCTCCATACTGACCGCAGTATGACACTGATAGGCGCCCAGATCGGCAAACAAGCTCTCCACGCGATCACTATGAATACCCATCTCCTCCGCGTTGGGATCCTGGATGCCATCGATATGGAGCCTACCCTATATCCACGATGCCATGGCCTTCGCCTTATTGTCATGCCTGGGACAGACCTCCTTCACATCGCTCTCGTTCTCCAAGATGCGTTTACGCCTCCGCGGCAGCATCCAAACCCTCGGAGGAAGTTTTTGTTGGGCACCGAGACTACCATCGACACCAATCCCCGTCTCCTGTGCCCCATGCACCGGACTACCGTCAGCCTCGGGCGACTTCACCAAGGCAGCATATGTCGACACCGACACCGGTACAGCTCCCAAATCCGGATGTACCGACTCTACCTCATCCGACGTCGGAGTCATCGGATGGGGACTCAGATGGCGAAACCTCCTCTGCACATAGTTCACCTGGTCAACCATCACCGAATCAGGATGTCACAGAAAACCTCCCTATATCTCCATCAGAAGATATCCCCACCTACGGGGACCTAGTGAAACACATGGCACATACTCTTGGAATCGCTGTTGTCCAGCTGACACCGGTCATCACCGATCCAGTCTTCGATATAGTCCAAATGGACACTTCGATGTCGATCTCTCTGCCTATGTTTTCCGTCCTATTGCAAGCCACAAAATCCCAAAGGGACAAACCATCGTCTGCACCAGTCTTGAGCGTTGGCTGGATCATATGTATTGACTGCAGGAGGCTGGACTAGAATTCCTCCATAGCCACCCTAAGCTGAATTCTATGGTGGTCACCTCTTCCATCAGAACCAAGAAAACCCACTCTACTCCCCCGGACAGAGAAAGTCGAAAACTTGACTCCTTTGGGAGGCGTTTCTACTCTACGGGAGTTCTTGGTCTGAAGACCACCAACTACCTAGCTTGTATGGGGAGATATCAATATGCCCTTTGGGAGCAAATGTCAGAATACATCAATGCACTACCGGATGATAAACGCCTAGTGGCACATAAAGTGCAAAAGGAAGGTCTGCTCTTAGCTAAGCAGCAGATCAACTCAGCAAAGCATACCCTGGATGCCGCTTCCAAAACAGTGTCCTCCGCCATAGCGCTAAGGAGACACTCTTGGTTGCGTACAACCAATCTGCAGCAAGACACCAGGTCTCTCATCTAAGACTTACCATTCGACGGCCAAGGCCTTTTTCACTCGACGACAGACACAGTTCTACAAGACCTTGATAAAAGTATCAAGGTATCTCGCACTCTGGGGGTCTCTGTTCCACTGCCTCGACACTACAAACCACATTCTTGGCCAAGACCATGGTCTAGGAGACCTTTGTCCAGATCATCACCTGACTGTATGTGGCGCCCAAGAGCCTCCCCGAATGCTCAGAGACCACAATATTCCAACAAACAGAAAACCGCTTCCGGCCAGCTGGCTACTCGCAAAAAATTCCCACGTTAATCCAAGCAGGGCCATTGACTTCCTGCCATATTTCCAACACCGCATTCGCCTAGCCCCGTTCCTCCACTCCTGGCAGACGATAACATCAGATGCATGGGTGCTCTCCATAATTACGCAGGGCTACTTCATAGAATTCACCAACCAACCTCCTCAAGTGGCCTTTGTGACCACGCCACCTTCCCTGGCTCTCCTCGAAGAGGTAACTACCCTTCTTCAGAAACACGCTATAGAACCGGTTCCTGCACATCACCAAGGAAAAGGGTTCTTCTCTTGCTATTTTACCATCCCCAAGCGAGATGGAGGTACCAGACCAATTCTGGACCTCAGAAATCTCAACCAATTTGTGAGGTACAGAAGATTCCGTATGGTCACCCTTCGATCAATCCTCCCACTACTCAAGCAGAACACGTGGATGGCCCTTTGGATCTCCAAGATGCATACTTTCACATGACCACTGCTCCAACTCACAGGAGATTCCTCAGATTCACAGTAGGACTCAATCAATACCAGTACAAGGTCCTTCCATTTGGCCTGTCCACTGCACCAAGGGTGTTCACCAAGGTGATGGTAGTGGTGGTCGCCTCTCTACGTCTTCAGGGTATACAAATTTTTCCGTACCTGGACGACTGGCTTGTGGTGGCAGACTTCAAAGACCTCTTAAGAAACCATGTCCAACGGACTCTGGCCCTCCTCTCGGAGTTGGGTCTCATGATCAACAAAGAAAAATCCCACCTCAACCCATCACAACGCGTAAAGTTCATTGGGGCGATTTTGGACTCAACATCCCTCATGGCATACCTTCCGGAGGACAGAGCCTCCCCCATTGCCACCCTTTCGGAGCACGTCAGGATACATACTTCCTCAACAGCCCTTACGATACAGCAGTTCTTGGGCCTGATGGCAGCCACCACTTCTGTCGTCCCATTCATGAGACTCAAAATGTGTCCCCTCCAAATGTGGTTCATCAGAGCCTTTTGTCCTCTAGTCAATCCGCAGTCCACTCCTCTATTCCCTCCAGCTCGAATCCGGGATTCGCTTCTTTGGTGGATGAAATACAGCAACCTGTACCAAGGGGCTCCATTCCACCTCCCCACACCCAAGTGGACCCTGACCACAGATGCTTCTCGTTGGGGTGCGTATCTACATGGCCGTACAACAGGAGGCCCATGGGAACCCATACTTCGCTCCAAGCACATCAACTTTTTGGAGATGCTAGCGGTGACCCTCGCTCTTCGCTCCTTCTTACCCCTGATAGCAGGAAGTTGTGTAGCAGTCTTATCAGACAATATGAAAGTCGTGGCCTACATCAATCGGCAGGGCAGGACAGTTTCCAGATTAGTGTGCAACCTGGCCCAGCGTCTTTGGGACTGGTGTCTAAAGGAAGGAATCTATCTCAGAGCGACTCACATCCCCGGGATTTGCAATACCACAGTGGACCTTCTCAGCAGAGGGCATGCCCGCCCTCACGACTGGGAACTATCCCAACATTACCTCCTCCCGGTCTTCCGCTTCTGGGGGCATCCGGAAATAGATATGTTCACAACCAGACACAACGCAAAATGTTCCCACTTTTGCACCCAAGGAGGGGTCGACCCCACCTCTAGGCGACAGTCTCCTCTTCCCGTGGACTCGAGGATTCCTGTACATCTTCCTTCCACTCCCACTGCTCACCAGAGTAGTGTGGAAGATACTTCACGAAGACGCAAACTGCATACTCATAGCCCCATGGTGGCCCAGGCAACCATGGTTTCCCATTCTCCTGTCGCTCTCCCAAGGCCACTTTCTCCACTTCCCTCCCAACGCGGACCTCCTGACACTAACCAACTCAGCTCTCCTTTATCACGACGTCCCACACCTCAAATTAACAGTGTAGAGAGTTTTTCCGCAGAATTCTCTAGCAGAGTATCCAGTGTCTTATTGAATTCGAGAAGGTTCTCGACCAGACAGTCGTACGCATACAAATGGTCCCGCTTCTCTGCTTCCCTTAGAGATTCATCTGTATCGCCAACCTCTGCGGGCCTCCCACACATTTTTGATTTCCTTCTCTCCCTTCGGGAGTCAGGTTTATCACACTCTTCAATCCGAGTCTACCTAGCAGCTATTTCCGTGTTCCACAACAGGGTGGACAACTTCTCAATCTTTGCCCACTCATTCTCTCAACCACTTCTCAGTGACAGCCTGCCTTCACCCTCCTCCAGGTACGTCACTGCTCGTTAATCTTCCATGGTGTGAAGCACAGAGACCACGTCGAAGATAAACAGGTTTCTTACCTGTAACTGATGATCTTCGCGTGGTCATCTGTGCATTCACACAACCTGCCCATCCTTCCCCTCTGCTGCCAGGCTGTCTCTCCAGTTCTGGTAGTGGCGGTCAGAAGGAACTGGTGGGATGTCTGCGCCCGGCTCCTCTGGGTATGCGTGGAGGGGCTCCGCGCATGCCTGGAGGCGCTGGGTGCGAAAATCTGTTGAGCTTTCCAGATACCGACGAGTTTCGGCGCAGGCGCAGAAACCCATGGTGTGAATGCAGAAATGACCACGCGAAGATCATCAGTTACAGGTAAGAAACCTGTTTTTATGTTCCCTGGTATTCTGAGGAGCTTAGAGGATTAAAGAGGATGCTTAGATGGCCAGCGTGATCTTGGTGGTGAAGTCGTGATGAAGTAATGAGAACACATTATAGAGCCCAGTTGAGCACCTATTGAAGACAGCTAAGAAGGATTTCTTTTCTGCCTCCATCACTTCTGCTAGCTCACGTTCAACAGTTATTTAGGGTGGTGCAGCAACTGCCCTGCCCTAGGGGAGAGTCCCAAAATATTACTGCTTCGACTCTTAGCTGTGACTTATTTCCTAGCTTTTTTCAGATAAAGTCCCAAAGCTCTGCCAGGACCTCATCTCTAGTTTAAATGCAATTAATGATATGGAGGCTTCGTTGGCATTATCTGGTCCTTTTCTGGACTAGTTCAGCCAGCTCTCAATGTTGGAAGTGGACAGGGTTCTGAATGCTGTGAGAACAACAACTTACTATTTTGATCCCTGCCCTTCTTGGCTGATTAAATCTAGCCGGGAGGTGACAGGAGACCCCCTCTCTCAGGATTGCTTCCCAAGTTCCTTAAAGGAGGCTATAGTTAGACCATTGTAGAAAAAAGATAAAATAGGAACTAGTCAATTACTGCCCAGTGTCAAATTTACCATTCCTGGGAAAGATGATGGAGAGAGCAGTTGCTGAACAGCTTCAGGTCTTTTTGGATGAGATTTCTGCCTTTGATCCATTCTAGGTCTGCTTTAGGCCTGGTTTTGGGGCAGAGACAGCCCTTGTAATTCGTCTGGACAATGTCCGGCTGCAGTTTTATCAAGGCGGTTTTGATCTTGTTGGATCTTTCTGCAGCATTTGACTCGATTTTGGTCCACCATTTGGCTTTCCTTGGGATTCGTGCCACAGCCTTATCTTGGTTTGCCTCATTTCTCTAGGGACAGAATCAGAGGGTGTTCTTTGGGGGCAGGGGGTCTTCTGGGCAGTCTTGGTCTGTGGGGTACCCAGGGATTGGTCTTGTTCCCAATGTATACAACCTCTAGTGGAGGTCATCAACAGGTTTGGGGTTGTTGCCACCAGTATGGTGATGACACCCAGCTCTTCCTCCTGTTGGATAAACAACCAGAAGTGGCTCTCTCTTCTGTGACCCAATGCTTGGACGCCATGGTTGAATGGCTGAGGCAGAGCCAGTTGAAACTTAATCCATCCAATCCCCTATGGGGGGGATTGCACCTTCTGGCTCTGGATGGAGTCCAGCTCTCATTAGTGGACTCCACGAAGAGTCTGGGGGTCTGGCTGGTTGCCTCTCTCTCTCTCTCTCTCTCTCTCTCTCTCTCTCTCACACACACACACACACACACACACACACACTAGAAATATTAGCAGATCTTGTATCAATAGTATATAATATTAGTACTTGTATCTGCACATCTTTCAACCAGTTTGTCTGTTTCAGTTATTACTTTTAAGGTACTGTCAGTAGCTGATTGATAGAGGAGATTTGAATGGTCTTTGGCCCTTATGACTCTGTGTTGATGTGCGTGGCTCTTTGAGTCCTTCACTGTCTTCAATGTTATATCATGGTTTACCTGCAGAACCTCTCTGGAGTCACTCCTCTTTCACCCAAAGCACAAAATGGAGGTAGAAGTCCAGGATGACAGTTTATTTCCTGTGATGCTAAGTGGGGATTTTTGCCTGTAACAGAATAGGGAACAGAGCTAGTTAACAGGGAATAAATGCAGGAGCTGGCCTGAAGTCTGATAGATGGCACAGATTCTGTTAGCAGCACATTAGGTATTTTACACGGATAACAGTTTTGTATGGGTGGGGAAAGTATGCAAACTCCTTGTAGATAATCATGTATCTAAGTGGTAGTTGCAGATATTTACCATAATGTAAGTATTGTTTGGGTAGGAAATTGTGCATGCTGGAAGCAGCTTTTATTCAAGTGGGAAAATCTTCAAGTGGTCTATATTCTGGAAATGTTTTCCTTTCACCTACTATGACCCTTAAAAACCCAATCATGCTGGTTTTTGGAGAATTGTGTAATCTAGTTGAGTTGAATTATTGTTGAGCTATGATTGCTTAATGCAGCCTTGTTATCTGCATTGCTAACTAGGCGTGTTGAATATAAAAGACACCTGCAGCTTTTGGTAAAATGTTGGGTTTCATAGCTCAAGTTTAAACCCTGAAAGGATTGTTCAGAATATGAAGCCATCAATGAGTCCTAAGAACTCCCAGTAGACTGTTCTCCAGGAATGAGAAGGAGGAGGATTAGGATTTATACCCCGCCCTTCACTTGGACTCTTAGATCAGTTTACAATCTCCTTCCCTTCCTTTCCCTACAATAGACACTCTGTGAGGTAGGTGGGACTGAAAGAGCTCTGAGAGAACGGCTCTTGCGAGAACATCTCTGGGAGAACTGTGACTGACTCAGAGTCACCCAGCTGGCTGCATGTGGAGGAGTGGGGAATCAAGCCTGGTTCTCTAGATTAGAGTCCACCGTTCTTAACCACTACACCAAACTGTAAGCATTAAAAAGTGCCCCTGAATCTTAGGTAATTCTGGGCTGCATAAACTTAATCAAAGCCGGATGGCTCAGATCTCTCTTAATGTACTGCTTTGGACGCAGTGCATATGCTTTGCAAATAAATACCAAATTAGTGAGCTCCTGCTGGATGCGTTCAGTGAGAACAAGTGATTTGTCTTGCTTATGAAAGGCACATATATTTTCCCTCGTAGTTGTTTGTCAGCTTGCACGTTACTTTATTTATGAATTCAGAATGGGCAATGGTTGTTTTTCAGCTCCTGAGCAGATGTGCTAGAGGCAGTCAAACTGATCAGCCAAAATAAATGCAATTCTATCACTGAGGTTAGGAGGAAGTATGGCGATTGCAATTTATATTATCTTTTATCCCTTCCTCGTAATGAGTACCTTTTTCTTTTTTGTTGTAGTATAAAGAGGAAAGATGTGTGTTTAAAATATACTTTCAGAGAAAGGTACAGCCAACAAAAGCAGCTTCTTGAGTAATTTACGTGCAAACTTCTCTAGGAATATGTGAAGAATAGCATTTAACTTAGTTTGTTCATTAGAAAGCTACAAGTGTTAGACTTGAAGTATTTTTTGTGATTACCACAAAGTTACCTGGATAGGAATTTATTTTGAAATTTTTGTTAAGCATAAATCATTATCTGAAAGAAAGTTTTAAAGAAGATTGTCAAAAATGTTATGCTATTTCAGAATTTTGGGTTTGCAAATGAAATTACTTGGAAACTGTTGATGATACTGCCAAAATTTTGTGTTTATTTATGACCCAAAAGAAAAGAAACAAATCTTGCAAAAAGTAGCTGTCAGACACTAGATTTACATTTCATAAGTATAATTGCAGTGATATGTGACCACTTCAGGGTTTTTTTTCTCTCTGCATGTGATGTATAAATATGGATTCCCTAAGGCAGCAGGTAAATACATGCATGCGTGTATGCATTGCATGGGTAAAGGGTGATCTGTCCTACACTGGTTTGCAAAATCATTTTGAATAATTTTAATTGTTATTGTGTTTATACCTTTGAGGCTCGACATAGTTTCAAAACATTTACACAGATGCAGATAATATGCTTCCTAGTTATTTATTATTTATTTTATTAATTTAATTTATACCCCACCCTCCCCACAAGCAGGCTGTTGCAAATACTTACAGGAGTCCTTGCCTCCTAGGAAGTAACTTGTTGTCGGTGTGGGAGATTTAATTTGGTATTTAAAGGGGAAGAAACCCTTCCTTGATCTGACTGGCTGTCATGTGCTTAGTGTTCCCATGGATGCTGTATTTCAAGATCTGCACTCTGCTCAATGTAGGTCTCATAAGAAACAAACAAACAAACAAACAAAAAGACATTTCCTAAGTATGAGCACTCCCTTTTGTTTTTTTCATGTTCAGTAAATTCTAGACTTCCTTCCCCTTTGCACAGCTGTGTGATTGAATGCTTGTTAGGCCTCTTTTTGCTTCCTTTGAAGAAAGCAAGTTGCTTCAGAACCCAAACATTTGCTTTATAAGGCTAGCATATAATGAAATGGCAATTAGAAAAAGAGAGTGCACAGATAGCAGGCAGTCATTTTTCAGTACCCATATTTGAGTTTGTCTCATCTTAAGAAAGAGAGTAATACTTTTGTATAGTAGTAATTTTCAGTGGCACTGCATAGTTGTAGTTCATACTAACTTCATTGGAGTTGAGTCCTTATCTGACAATAAAGCTCCTAAGGATTTTTGGGGGTTTTGCTGTCAGTTTTCAGCTTATGGCAACCCAGTATGGTTGTTAAGGCAAGAGACATTCAGAGGTGTTGGATTCCTTGGTGGTCTCCCATCCAAATACTAACCAGGAGCAACCATGCTTAGCTTCTGAGATCTGACAAGATTGGGCTGGCCTGGGTTATCCAGGTCAGGGCTTAAGGTTTCATATATAAAAATAATGGCTCCTGAAAAGTGACAGACAGGTATCTTGCTGGCTGATATCTCATTCTACATTTGGAGAGCATGGGTTTGTAATACTTGCCTACTATTTGATGATATAAGAGTTTGAAGGAATAACTGAAGTATCCCAATATAGCACTTAAGTTATTTTAATTGCTGGTGTTTTTGTTCCAAAACTTAAATGTAAGTGCTACTGTATATTTATTTAGACCAATTTATGTTTACAAAATTGGAAACAAGGTTGCAGAGAGCGCTTTTAATTGTATTTTATACTGTTGGAACCTGCCCTGAGCCCATTAAGGGGACGGCGGGATATACATCCAAATAAATAAATAAATAGTAGGTCCTTGCCATTGGCACATTTCACTTCTTTGTGGCCCAAGTGATGCAGTTCACCTTGCCTACAGACAATTCATTTTGTAATTTGCTGTAGACTGGTAAACTGAAGGGTGGGGGGAAGACCCTTCCAGGTACATTTTACTCTTTAGGTAACCTGGTTATTTGAAAACTTGTTTTCAGATTCCAGATAGGGAAGCAAGTTAGAATTGGTGAAGGTACTTAATGGGTCCCCCCCCCCCATCCAATCATAATAGTTAAGTTTAGATTTAAACTTTTTTTCTTATTTTTCTTCTCCCAGCTCGCTTTCCTTTTTCATATCAGTTGATGCTATCTGGAAATTGTACGTCAAGAATTAGGATGTTGCAACTTTCTCGTCAACTGTGCAAATTGTTTTCATTTTCTTTGAAAATCAGAGGGAATAAGATGCTCATGTTGAAAGGTCTGATGCATCAAATGAATACTTGGTTCTCAGTCACCTTGTTCTTTTATGGTTCAGCATAATGTTATTATGGAATAAGTGTTGCCAGGAGATCCCATCCTTTCTACAATGACATAATGAGTGCATTCCATGGCCTCTCCCCTTTGAGTACTCCCTTTCCTCTTTCAGGCACAGTAAATCTGTCTGGTGTTTTTTGGTTCTTCACTTATAAATGTAAGATGGTTGCAGCTGTTTTCTTTATTGAATCATTTGTTCAAGAAAGTTTTGTTACCTTCTTCATAATTAAATAATGTCTTATAACTCAAAATTCTGTAGTGTTTGGTGAGAACGACTGCACAAGAGGAGATGAAAGACAGTGGCCTATCAGTCTAATATCCTATTTCCAACAATCTTAGCCAGCAGATGTTTCCAGGATGACTATATACAAGGCATGAAGACAAGGCAACTTCCACAATTTAATTATGGATTGTGTAAGCGAAATTGCTTTTTATCCCCTTTGTTTGCACCAAACATAATGTTATATGCATCTATCATGTAGCCAAAAAAGAACACAAGAGAAGCTATGCTGGATCAGGCCAATGGCCCATCTAGTCCAACACTCTATGTCACACAGTGGCCAAAACCCAGGTGCCATCAGGAGGTCCACTAGCAGGGCCATAACTCCAGAAGCCCTCCCACTGTTGGCTCCCAAGCATCAAGAATACAGAGCTTCACTGCCCCTGGCATAGTGTTCCGACCTGTGGATAATAGCCACTGATGGACTTCTGCCCATATGTTTGTCCAATCTGCTCTTGACACTTGTAGCCGCCGCCACTTCCTGTGACAGTGAATTCCATGTGTAAATTAGTCTTTGGGTGAAGAAGTACTTCCTTTTTATCTGTTCTAAGCCTATGGCTCATTAATTTTATTGAGTACACATAAGTTCTTGTATTGTAAGAAAGGGAGAAAAGTACTTCTTTCTCTACCTTCTCTATCCCATGCATAATTTTGTAAACCTCTGTTATCCCTCAGTCATCGTTTCCCCAAGCTAAAGAGCCCTAACCTCTTTAACCTTTATTCATAGGGAAGGTGTTCCTTTGTCCTTTGTTTGATCCTCTGTTTAGCCAGTCTGGTATAGTGGTTAAGTGCGCGGACTCTAATCTGGGAGAACCGGGTTTGATTCCCCACTCCTCCACTTGCACCTGGCTGGATGCCCTTGGGCAAGCCATAGCTCTGTACCAGCTGTTCCCTCAAGGACAGCTTGGGAAAGAGCTCTCTCAGCCCCACCTACCTCACAGGGTGTCTGTTGTGGGAAGGGGAGGGGAAAAGGAGTTTGTAAGCCGCTCTGAGACTCCCTTGGGGAGTGGAGGGTGGGGTATAAATCCAATCTCTTCTTCTCTTCTTCTTCTTCTTAACCCTTCCCGTACTGCAGTAAAACTAGCTAAGAACCACTGAATCTGTTTAGAACTAAAATCAGCTACACCTGACTAGTTTGAGCAGCTACAACTGAACTAAAATTAGAACTAGACCAGAAAATTAGAACAGAATTAAAAGTAGAACTAAAATTAGCTATACCTGAGTGGTTTAAGCAGCTACAACACTGAAAAGTGACCTAATGTTGGTGCCTAAAGGTATTTTAACCGCTTGCTGTCCTTACTATTGTAACCCTTTTCACGTAGCCTGTTTTGATGGAAGTTTCTATTAAGACTGAGATACAGATATACAAAAAAGTGCCACTTGCCCTCTCCTTGCACATCTGCTAACTTGCCTGTTTATTCCCATGTTCTAGGCACTTTGACACTGGAGCTGGGACACTTTAGCACTGGAACACTTTAGCACTGGAACACTTTAGCACTGGAACCTTTGCAGACACTTCAATCCAGTGATTATTTTGGTTGTATTTTCCTACATCCTTTCTAGCTCTACCATATCTGTCAGAGATGTACAGATGGTTCCAAATGTGGCCACATAGTATATTTATGTAAAATGAATAATCATAGTAATTGTGGAGTACATTAATAGTTATTGGTCTCTACATGAATCTTGCATATGTTTATTTCAGAGTATGCCCCACTGAATACAGTAAGTTTATTTCCAAGAACAGATATGGCCTGCAAAATTGCCATACTGTACACTGATTTCAAGAAGATTTACTTCCATGCCAGGCTATCCAGTTTAGGAGCTGATGGTTGTTTATGCCTGTCACTGCCGTTTTAGCTTAAAATATGCAGTGTATTGAACTATATATCATGTTGGTGACTTCCTACCTCTCTTTTGCACTGGAAAGAAAATGTAACCTTATGTTGTCAAAAATTAGAATCTTACATATCCAAACCCCTCATGATATTGACTGATATCACTGTAAAACTTATTTGTTCCCTAAAAGCACCTAAATAATGGAATTACCCTCTCACTTTAATTTCCCTCCTAAACTCTGTATGTTTGAAATCCTTTTTTTTAAATGCCTGTCTTCTAATGTAGATGTGAGTTAATTTAATGCTGATGAAATTTGGAGCCTGAGAGCACATTGTGAATGAGACATATTAACAGCAGGTTTTCAACAGATTTCCTCAAGCACATCTATCCATGTAGCCAAGTTTTGATCTGAGATACTTTAGCTTGTCTGGTCCTGTGTTTCACCTGGGTAGAGCTGCTGATTATAATTATGCAACTTGTGGTGACATGGAAACTAGAGTTTCACTGATACATTAATATCTTACAAGGACTGGAGAACCGTCTAATGCTTTTGTGACCATGTTAGTTGTTTTTTTGTTTTTTGTTTTTTTACAAAAAGGTAGCCCATAGAAGTCAGTGGAAAATGTTTGTTCAGATACAGTTATACATGACTAGACATGGCAAGCCAACATAATGATGTTGATTCTATATGTTCTTCTGTCTGGCCGTTGCTGTATTATGTGGTCATGCGGCAACATAAGAGAGTCTGAAATATGAGGTAATGACAGTATCTCTCAGTTTTCCCCCTGTATATTTATAAAGTACACATTGCATAAATGGAGATCTGAATAACTCATTTCCCACTATTGACTTCAGCAGGTGCTGGACTGGATTTTGTATTTCCTTCACTAATTTTAATGAAGCATCAAGATCTGTATTTTTAATCAGAAGCAATCATTATTTTTAATGATTTATTTATTTAGGATATTTCTATGCCCCTACTCAGGCGTAGTAGTTTCAAGGCAGATTACAATTTAAACAGTGTAACAATATAAAAACAAGCCATTAAAACAAGGTATTGGACATAAACAGCATAACAAACTATTCATAAAACAGGTGCATACCATTAAAAGGCTGGTAAAATAACGTGCTAATTAAAATTACTGTATTTTTTGCTACATAAGATGCACCTGACCATAAGACGCACCTAGCTCCGCTCGGTGCCGTGGCTTGGGAAAGGTGAGGGGGGGTTTAAGACGGACACACTTTCCCCCCCACTTTTTTTAGGAGAAAAAGTGAGTCTTATGGAGCAAAAAATACGGTAATTAATATTCATAATATATGTGTCACTGTGCCTTGTTGGTTAGGACAGTGTTAGAAGGATAGTGGCCAAGGCCAGCCTGTAGCTAACCGGGATTATCAGCCCAGATCCCAGCACAGGATAACACTAACTAACTGAATTAGCCAAGGACCTGCACATTGAATTGGTGTATAGTACTGCAAAAAGGTGTCAGACTCAAGTAAGTCATAGCAGTTTCACAATTTTGATGTAGTCGTTGTAGTTTTGACAGGAAAACCTGATTGCACAATTAACCCAAACTGTTGGAGGAGCAAGATTTTAGGGGTGTTCAGTAAAACGGTATATCTTTGGTGCCAGTTTGGTGTAGTGGTTAAGTGCACGGACTCTAATCTGGAAGAATGGGGTTTGATTCCCCACTCCTTCACTTGCACCTGCTGGATGACCTTGGGCAAGCCATAGCTCTGTACCAGCTGTTCTCTCAAGGACAGTTGTCTCAAAGCTCTCTCAGCCCCACCTACCTCACAGGGTGTCTGTTGTGGGGAGGGGAAGGGAAAGGAGTTTGTAAGCTGCTTGGAGGCTGCAAGTGAAGGACGGGGTATAAATCCAATCTCCTCCTCTCCTATATGATCAGGGAATGTAAGTCAGGAGCCCCCTTTGTTGTGTAACTCAATTGTTAAGGTGTTTTAGATGAGAAAGCTTTGGTCATATGCTCTAAAAATTTGACTCTAAAAATTTCTTGTATTGGTTCTGGCTATAAATATCTGGCTGGTCTTGGTGGCTTTAAGGATTGTGATAGACTTCAGGGGGAAGAAGTGATCTTTTAGGTTCAGTCCAAGCGATAAAGCAAACTGTAGTCAATAGGAGCCCAAATAAAATGCATTACAGTATTCAGGGTTATGAAGTAAAATGTTTTCTGTATATGAATAGATGAAGCCTCCTTATCCATTTCTGTCCACTTTCATTGGTTGAGGCATCCAGGGCCACCTAAAACTGCTTATTAGTTTTAGGTGCTTTTGTTGACCATTCCTCCTGTCCTCAGTTGCAGTCTGCTTGTGAAATCCATTCCCCATTCATAGTTTCAGTAGCTTTGGAACTAAGCCATATTATGAATGGGTTTTTTAAAAAGTTTAGTTTTACGCAAGCAGCATTTTGTGACTCTTTTATGATTGTACTTCATTAAGATTTGAATTAGTTGTCTACCTTGCACATGTTGTTGCGAATTTTTAGTACTAGGTATACTACTCTGTATCTTTCAGCGGTGGGTGGGACAAATGGCTCAGCAGGCAAGTTCCTCACCAAGACTAGAGTTCAGAATTCTCATAGTCATTGAAACACATTCTGAAATTTTACATCTGACACAAACCTTTTATTTTTGAACTAATCAAAGCAGTAGGCCAGGATAAAATTTTATTCCTCCTCCTCTTATTTTTATACTTTACCTACTGTTTGGAAGTGTACAATTAAAAAAGAAGAAAGAGAAATCCCAATGATTTTTATGCAACCTACATACTTTAAAGTACACAATAAATTAAAGGTCATCCAAATACTTCTATATAGGTTCCCCCCCCCCCAAATTCAATGCATAATTCTACTCACTTATTACTGAAATATGGAATGACTTCTAACATTCATTTGTAAGCCAAATAAATGTATGGAAGTAATCACCAGATGGCTACAACTACATTGTGAGGGACCTTAAAGGTACATACTTTTACCTAAGTAGTATTTATGAACTTAAAGTATAGCTGTAGGATAGGGGGAATAATAGTTTTTAAAAATGCAACTGAATCTCTAAGGTATTGTTAATCGGTCAATTTCTCTGGTTAAGGCAGCCTCATGTTTAGTTTCCAATTCCTTTATGTATGCATTGTACTTAATTTCTGCGTCATTCCATTTGGCTGCATATTGGACCTTGGTTTCCTCTAACTTGGAGCTGCGCTGCCTGACTAATTCCTCCTGTTTTTCTACGTCTCCCTGGAGACGCTTTATTACGCATCTTGTAGGGCAGTGTATAGTGCCCAAGTACCGGCTAGATCTTTTGCTGCGGCACCAGGCTTTTGCTTTAAGCAGTAGTCCTGAAATGCGCTCTGGACTATAGCTAGGGGGTTGGGGCCCTTAAAAGATCCTTCTTTCCAAGGAGACTGACCCTTCTTGACTAGCCATTTCTCAAGCTTAGGTTCGTCACTCTTGGAGCGAAACATCTTTATCGGTGGAGTTCTCCTGTTTTATTTAGAAACAGGGGCAAAAGATGGAAGGGGGGGGAAGCTTTCCTTTTGCTTTGCTTAGATCCCAAAGTTACGTTTGTTAGCACGTGGCATCTAACGTTACCACTAATTGGCACACTCTCTATGCAGTTTTTAGGGCTGGGGGACTCTCACCCCGCGACACGCAGGGATTACCTTTTAACCCAAAACCTGGTTTTTGGAGCTGAGGAATATCCGTTCCTTCAGACTTGGGGCTTTCCTCTAACCCTAAAAGAAGTTTTTAGAGACCGGGAATATCCGTTCCTCTGCTACAGGGATCACTTAAAACCCAAAGAGACTCCTTTGTCTCTGAGGCTCCTTTGCCTTTTAACTCTGGGGTTTCGAGAATGGGGTGTCCAAACCTCCACTTCTCTAACGGGATTACCTCCTGACCCGTAACACAAGGTTTCTGGGTTTCTCCTAGCCTTTTTGGGATTACCTCTAACCACGAGTACGAGCTTTCATGGGCTCAAAAACTGGACTTCCTTTTGCCAGTAGGGCTTCATGACAATATGCCTCTCAGGATAACCCCAAACCAATATTAATTTGTTCCACTTCGTTTAGCGAAGTAAAACACAAGGAAGAGCGAGGATGCGTTTAAAGAAAATTTCCTTTTTCGGACTCAGCGGCTGTGTGTGTAATGTGTGTGGTGTGGGTGCAACAGACCTATCACCCTACACTGTTTCCTCTGGATCCCTTCCCACGATAGAGACGAAACTGGCCGTGGGATATGGCCTTAGGACTTCAAGCCGCCGACCCCTTGCGTTCGGACCTTGCCTGCAATTGGACAAGACCGGTGCGGCTGACCAGCGACCCTGAAGGATAGAGCGGGGGAGAGCCAACCCACAATACAGTGCTCACTAGAGCCAGGCACGCAGACAGAAACCGATCATACAGCCTCTCTGAGAACTCCGGAAGTGGGTTTTCCCTTATATCTGCTGATCAAAGACACGCCTGTCGACTATGGTGCAAAATTTAATCTGCAGGGCAATCCCGGGCGAGCCCCCAATTCTGTTAGCCGAATTGCTTTCATTTATGTTTAGCAGTCAGCAAAATACACGGGTTCTTGCCAACTATACCAGGGTCCCACCCCTCCCGGAAGTTCTCAGGAAACAGGCATGTGAGGCAGATATCCAATTAAATGTTGCTTTACTTAATAATGTGTCTCAAGCATACCAAAAACGTAATCACTCACACACTCACACAGGCCTAAGGAAACAAAGACAGAAAGTAGCATGTTTGCATGAGCAGGAATTTGTTGGTGGGGAAGCAGTGCCTTACCTTAGATGAGTTGTCCGAACGATGGAAGAAATGGATGGGGAGAAAATAGAAAGACTATGGGGACACGAGGCTCAAGCCTGCGAGACCACGTGGTTCTCCTGGATCGCGATTCGAGAGAGAGAGAGAATTAAAGATGGAGGCAAGGGTTTGGGACAGCAAGCTGGACTGAAGAGGAGCTTTAAAGCAGATAGGGGACGATGGCTCAAGAGACCGAATGCCTCTGCTCAGAGTCTTTTATTAGGTGGTCTTGGGGTGGGCTGCACAGACCACTTCCCACTAACACACCTACTAGGCGGTCCGTCCCTTTTGGACCCTTCCATAGGTTAAAGGTGAACAAAAGGAGAAGGGCCAGGGGATGGACAGTGTTGCAAAACTATGATCTCACCAGGAAGTGGACTTTGGACAGGGGTCCGATGACTCACCTGGCCACATCTATTGTTAGTCAATGACTTTGGCCGACTGGCTGATGGCCCGAACATTAGTTGCTAAGCAACTGCGTTAGCATAACTATGCAGATACGTTGGAGGGGGCAGGGGTTGACCAGTGTGCTGAAACAGAGAGAAACCTCATGGCAGAAGGAGTCTTTTGTCTCTGTCTCAGGTGAACTGTCTAGGGTGTCAGCCTCCTGGCATGGGCTGGAGCTGGCTCCTATAATGAAGAAAGCACATGGCCCTTCCAATATGGGCAACCCAAGTTCAGGCTTATGAATATCAAAATCCATAAGAGCACTAAAGTGCCTTGCTGGCCAACAGTATCACACCTTTATTACAGAGGTAGATCTTGAATATTTACTGAGTGACATGCATCTAAGTCCAATGAAGAAGAAGAAGAAGAAGAGATTGGATTTATGTCCCACCCTTAACTCACTTGGAGTCTCAGAGTGGCTTACAAACTCCTTTCCCTTCCCCTCCCCACAACAAACACCCTGTGAGGTAGGTGGGGCTGAGAGAGCTCTGAGACAACTGTCCTTGAGAGAACAGCCGGTACAGAGCTATGGCTTGCCCAAGGTCATCCAGCAGGTGCAAGTGGAGGAGTGGGGAATCAAACCCGGTTCTCCCAGATTAGAGTTCGCGCACTTAACCACTACACCAAACTGGCTCTCAGTGGGCTCAGAAGGTTGTAACTCTGTTTAGGATGGCATTGTTAAAGGTGTGTTTAGTAATGGGTTGTGGGACCTAAATGTTTATTGGAGCCCATTTAAGGGCTGAACATGTAAGACATATGGGTAAATTAGAACATAAAGGGTGCGTACTGTTGATAATTTTATTAAACAATTTAGACATAATTCTTAGTTGTGGGAACCCAAAGTTTCAAATTCAAAGCAGGTCTCACTGTGGATCTCAAAAAGAGGAATGGCCATATGCGGGAAGATATTATACCCTGATTTTTACCCCAGTGGGAACAAAAATAAATTACATTGATCACTTTTCCTCCATTTTATACTCACAACAACCCAGTGAGGTAGGTTAGGCTGAGAGTGTCTGACTGGCCAAAGGTCACCCAACAAACTTCCTAGGCAGAGTGGAGATTCAAACCTGTGTTTCCCGGATCCTAGTCTGACACTCTTAACTACTATACCATACTTGCCACTAGATTACTACATCAAAGCAGAATTTGTGGAAATGGCAGTGTTAGAAATTACCCTGTAAATGCAACGGACTAGCCTGTCATCTGTGATCATTAATATTAGGCTGCTGAATTAGATCATTTAGAATTTCAGGGTTGGATGTTATCAACATTCATATCACTCAGCTCTATATTTTATTATTTAAGCCTTCAGATGATTTTTTCTTGATTCTGAAGTGGTGTGTTGAGGTCATGCTGAGGTGGCTAAAGTGGAACAAACTGAAGTTAAATCCATACAAGACAGAGGTAGTGCTTATCGGGAAGGCTGATGTTCCAGAAGGATTGGAGCAATCGTCCTGGATGGAATGGAGTTGGCTTTTGCAGAGCAGTTTAAGACCTCAGAGATGCATGGATCCAGCCTTGCTGCTGGCAGAGCAGGTTGGCACAGTGGCCAAGAGCACCTTCTATCAGTTGTATTTGGTTTGCCAACTCTGTTCTTTTTAAGACTCCGCCAATCTTATATTAATGTTACCCGTGCACTCATCTTATACTTCTTTTCTCTTCCCATTATACTCATGCTGTGTAAGCAATCAAGGAAAAAGTCAATAAGAATATGATGAAAGAAATGTCATAAATGAAAATGTAAGAATGTAATTTACAATATTGAAATTTTTTCAATTTCAACATCCTCTCAACCTTGCATTTTTAGAGGCTGGATGAATTAAAAAAAATCATTGGAAAGCACAGAGCATGGAAATGTTCTTGCTGAGCAAACAATAAATGCAACTCCCTCCTTTCACCCCAAAAAATCATGAATTCAAAGTTAAGCTTGAAAGGAATTGTTATCAGAATGTTTAAATGAACTTTTATACCTAAAGGGGATTTTACTTAAAGGAAAGACTCGTTCCATTTTCCCCCAACAAATATATGATGTGCCTGTTTGCAGAGCAAGTTCATTGTAGTCCAGTTTGCACTCAGTCTCTCAGCTTTTCCTTTCACTTTTTCTGAAGTTCCTCTGTTCCCATTATTTCATCTCTTTCCTCCAGCATATCTTGTCAGGCCATCTGTCTGAGGCCACAGAATTTCCTAACTATCCTGAATAGGATAAGAGTAAAACATTCCATAGCTCTAAGGAAGCTGATGAATACTTCAGCATGAAAGGCCAAATAACATACATTAGCCCATGAATTAAATGAACTGAGTAACTCGTGTTAAATCCTGGCTTTAAAAAAGTGGTTAAACACTTGCTGTTTGAATTTGGGTCTTTTGAATAGTGCAAGTACAGTGGTGTAGACACTGTTGTGGATTTTTAAAAGTCCTGCTACCATTTTATTTAAGCATTAGATTATGCTTGGATTGAATCCTTTCAGAAACTAAAGTTTAGGTAAAACAAAGTTTGAGTCCAGTGGCACCTCTAAGACCAACAAAGTTTTATTCAAGGTATAAGCTTTCATGCGTAAGCACACTTCTTCAGATACAGCTTAGGCATGCTTTTCTTCACAATTATATTTAAATTTTTGATCTTTCCTGTCTCTAAGGTTTGGGTTAGGTAATGGGAGATCAAAAATATATAAATCTTCAGTTAAAGTGTAACTGAAGTAAATGCTTTAGGTTGCCTAAGAATGATCTATTTATAGGCATAGCTGGTAACATGTCAGTGGAGAGTACTCTTTGCTTTGGGACATCTGTTCTGCTTTGTATCTTTCCATAGTCCCAGTTAGTTCTCTTATTTATTTCAGTCACTGATTTATATCCTTTACTAACTTGCACTCTCCCCAAATTAGAATTTTCCATTTTTCTACTCTTATGTAGCCTGTTCAGCATTATGGACAGAGGTGCCTTTCTTTAAACGTCTGTGATACCATTCATATCTCCTCTGAGGCACAGAATCATAGTGGATTCCAAATGTAACAAAATGTGTTCAGATGCATATGTCATATAGAACATTATCTAGATCTTGAATCTAGATCTAAATTACTACATGATAATGCCAAATTACTCAAAATTTGTTCTGTCAATTTTTTATTCTTTATTACATGAGTGAGAAGAAATATTTGCAGATTTTTTTGTTTCTAGGTTTAATTGGTTTTATCTGTTTCTGTCATCACAGCCTTATCTCCACAGACAGTTTCATGGATAACATTATGAGATGAAAATTCAAGTCCAGCAGTACAGTGTCACCTGGCAATTAAATGTTGTTTGATAGTTCTTTCTGCACTGCACAGGTGCTGTGGTGCTTCTATCTCTGGGTGACAGTCTTTATAGCATCATAAAAATGTTCTCAGGGGAAATCTAAGTCTGTAAGAGTTCCTGAATGGCAATGGGAAGAACAATCTGGGTAAAATACAGTTCAGGCTCCAGTTGCAGGCCTAATAGTGGGCTATTGGTTGATGACTGTGCAGATCTGAAAGAAGTTTACTTATCCATTATGACATCAAGTAGGAGAATAAGGAACCTTTTATGTCACCCTGACATATAAGTTTATATTTAACAAGAGTGGAGGGACATTAAAAATGTCAATATTGCTTTTTCATGTACAATTAAATTTCCATGAAGAAACTATATGAAAATAAAAAAAAAGTTAGAAATCGTTGGCAGCTGATATCTAAAGAAGGAGACCCAATTAACTGCATTTAGTTCTCCCTAAGTAATTTACTGGATGATTAGGCCATTCTACTTTCATGAATGTTTTGGCTTCCTTGTTACTGTATCCCTTGATGGAAGAACAGAAATACCTTGTTCAGGGCTATGGTGAAAGAATATTTTGGCAGGCAGATAACATCGTTGGAGGAAAAAAACTAATGTAACACTGCTTTGGGGCTTGTTAATTCCTGAATTTTACTTGACTGTAATAGAGAAGCTCTTTTTAAAAACAGTGTTTTTAAAAATTAAAACATAACATGTTCTGTTAACTGAGTGTGTCTTTAATTGTTGGTTTGTACCTTATGAGTGGCTTATTTTTTAAAATACTTCTTTTTAATATACAGATTAGGGCAGATAATACTATGATAAATGAGATGGTTAAATAGAACACTGACAGAGAGTAGTATCTATTGGTAAATAGATGTAACTGTCATATTGGCTATGAAAGAATTCATCTCCCTACAGATAAAAAAAATACAAACTGCACTATACAAACTAAAGCCTATACAAGAACTATTATGATAAATTCTTTTCCCATGAATGAAAATCTCTCAAGAGAACAATTTTTTTTGCCTGCTAAATTTATTGCCCCAAATGTGCTGACAGTTTGAACACACACACACACATACACACACACACACACACACACACAGAGCAATGTGGAAGTATGGAACTTTACAATATGCTAATTGTCACTTTGTTTTCTATTTATGTCTTTCTTAAAATGATAATATTCTTTAGAGGGCTGTATAAGTTTCTTTTTCATTGTTGTGTCTTCAGTGCAGGCACACATGGGACTGCAGAGGCCAGCCACAGAAAATAGATTTTCAAGCTTCCAGCTTTTTCCAGAACTAGGAGCCCTCTCACTCCCTTCTGATGGAACTGAGAGTGGGAACTTTTCCACTCAAACGGTCAGGTGATGGAGGTGGGGAGAGCATTCTTCCCTCAGTCTTCTCTTTGCTTCCATGGAGAGAGGACACAGGTCTTCTGGCTGTGAGTTACCATTCTCCCCCCCCCCACCCTTTGTTCTTTGCAAGTCAAAAATGGCATTATTTTTAAAAATGCCACCAGTGTGGATTAAAGATGGCTCAAAACGATGAGCATGAGGACTGTGTTCTCTGTCTGGGTGAGAGACACAACTCCTCCAATTGTCTGGCATTTCACCTTCTCACACTTAAGGCCAGGCATAATAGGGCTTCAGGACTGAAAGAAGTGTTTTTTAAAAAGGTTTTTATTGAAAATTTAACATCAGATACAGTGACAATAAACTGACATAAACATATGAGATAACAGTAAATAATCAAGTATCAATAAATTAACATAGTAAAACATCTAGAACACAATTCTGATCAAAAAGGTCTATGTTTTGAGCAATAAAATTTAAAACAGGGCACCAAAAATTATAATAATCAAGAGAAGCAGAGTAAAGCCCTTTATTTGCGGTTTGTATCAGTATCCTTTCCATTGTGAGATAATTCCATATGTTCCTGTATCAACTCTTTGGAATTGGAGGGTGAGGGAGATTTCCAGTGTTATGGGAGAAGTTCCTTACTATAGTAGACAAGTCTACAGAAAAATCTTTGAAGTGTGCCAGTACTCCCTCAGTAGCGTCAATCCCCAAAGCTCAATCTAAATCCTTGGAACTGAGCCTGTCACCCCCAGGGGCGTTGTTGGAGCTGCCTGCTAAGAATGTGAAGACAAAAATCAAAGCATACCACTTCAAAGTTGCCCCAAAGGTCAAAATAGCCTCAGCAGCAATTGTCTAAATCATCAGCGCTTGAAGACTTACCTCAGTGTCAGTTGTTGTCTCCAAGTTCTCAGTGTCATCTGCCCTCAACATTAAGAGTCCGAATCAACTCAACACTGACAGGCTAACGCCAGTGCTGGGACTCTGTTTCTCCTCAGGCCCAGATGGAAGCTGTGCCCTTCTTTGGGTGTTTAACCTGATGCTGATCACCAGGAACGCGTTGTCATTGATATCTGTCACCAGTCCCTCCTCAGTGCTGATCCCCATCTTCTCAACACTGAAGTCCAGATCAACATTGATGATGGTCTCCAGTATGACAAGAGATCCCAAGGACACTATCTCCATTGTTAGGGTTAGCTGATTCTCCCTCATCTGATGGTGATGTGGTGGAAGTTTTTGCTCTAGTATCTTTGGCCTCAGAGCATCATAGCACTGGCAGTTTCCTTTACCAGGCGTATCAAGAATCACTGCCCATGCCACCATGAATTGCTAAAGACCCTGGGGCTACTACCCTCTCATGTTGATGCCCCCATGGCAGTGGGACCCAAGTCAACAAAGAGGACCTTGGCAACAACCTTATACCTCCCACCACTGGCACCCTAAGACTCAATGGGAGCCATCACATCTTTCCCATTAGGTTCAAGCAGCATCTCTTCAGGATCCACTGGCATCGGATGTGAAAGATGAGGAGGCACAAACAGAAGGGGACTCAGACTGAATCCCTGTGCTGTCTCCAGCTGACACTGTGTGGGGCCCAGGACTGTTATTCCCTACCAAGGACTTGAAGCTCTAGTCTGAGCAACTGATTAGAATGGCTAAGGCCTTAGATATTGATTTGGCTTCATCAGACTTCAGGCCAGGTGATCCCATAATAAATGTGCTGTGCAGCTCAGATTCAGGGCCAGTAGCATTCCCAATTATAAAGAGTATCCTGAATATAGCACACAACATCTGGGCCAGACCAGCCTCAGGGCAAGTTGCAGTTAAGAAGATAGAAAATCTGTACAAAATACAATAGGAAGGTTGTGAATTCCTCTTCAAGCACCCAGTGGCCACCTCTATAGTAGCAGAGGTTCTCCTTGCCAAGCAGCATTTGAGGTCACATTCCTAGCTTATGGATATGGAAGGCAGGAAGGGAAAATAATTTATTATTCGAGAGCCCTAGGGGCTCAAAGTATTTTAACTCTACAGCCATCATGTTTATGTACCAGATGTTCCTGTGGGAGCACATGGCCCAGCTTAATGACAGTCTCCTAGATGACAAAAAGACAGTAGCTAGAGTTCTTTTTATGGAGGGGCTTTGCCTATGCAAACAGCAGCCTAATGCATCTTGCCATGTGGTGGATTGTTCCAGTTAGAACAATTGAATCAGCAGTAGTCCTAAGGCATCATTCAAGGCAGTGTGTCGCTGCACTTCCTCTGGACACTAGAGTGAGAGTCGAGGATCTGCCCTTTGAGGGCAAAGCATTGTTTAGTGACCAGAGTGACTCCATTCTAGATAGGATTAGGAAAAAGAAATTAACAGCCAGGTCACTGGGAATCACTCCCCACTCTTCAGGGATTTCAAAGTCGAGCTACTTCCCAAGGCATTCACAACAGTCCTATCAATACAAGCCTTATGGATATCAACCTGCACACTACCCGGCCCAGTCATTTTTCAGGTCTAGCCAACCTCCTTACAATCAGGTTAAACACCCAAAGAAGGGCAGGCAGGGTGCACAGAGCCCAAGAGATTCCCGCCTGCTGAAGGGAAGGCCTTCAGCATGAATAGGTTCTAATTCTTTTTTGGAAATAGGGTTTCTTTTTGTTCCAGTAAATGGGAGTGTATTACAAAAGATAAGTGGGTTCTTTATGTAATAAAGTTGGTTATTTCTTGGAATTTAAATCAAAGCCTTCCTACCTTGTCCTGCCAAGGGAATTGGCAATTCCTCCCTGGGTACTGCATGAAAATATTTCTGACCTACAGTCTAAGGGTGCCATTAGAGAGGTACCCCCCCTCAAAGGCCAAAGGTTTTTACTCTAGATATTTCTTGATTGACAAGAAAGGGAGTGGGAAAAAGACCAAATCTTGATTTAGTGTGCCTTTACAGACATATTAAAGTTAGAAAATGCTATCCCTAACTGATATGCTCCCTCTCCTCAGTGCCAACATGTGGTTCACAGACACTGACCTGCAAGAACATCTTACAGGACATTTATGAAATCCTATGAGGTGGTGGTGAAGGCTGTTAAGAAGGAGTTCTAGTGCATCCACTAGCTCTGACCCAGCAAAAATGTTTAGGGTAATTAGATCCTTAACTTCTCTCTGAGAAAACTCAGAATATTAAAAATTTGGCCATTAGCCTAGAGGCTTTTGTGAGCTTTTTTGCAGAGAAAGTCATGTTGCTCCGCCATGACCTCCCAGCCAATATTGATACAGTAAGTGAACTGGAGGCCCCTTGGCCATCTTTGGATTTGGTATTTCACAGCTTCAGCCAACTCCCCCATTCTGATGTTAACAGGATCATGGCTCCTGTTATGCTGACCACATGCCTCTTGGACCCGTGTCCCTCATGACTTGTGAAAGCCTGTGGTAAGGGAATACAGGATCCACTGGTAGACATTATCAGTCTGTCTCTGGATTGGGGGTCTACCCAGAGGGATTGAAAGAGGCTGTGGTCACACTACTCTTAAAGAAGCCGACTTAGGACCCTTTGGATCCTTCCATTTACCGCCCAGTCTCATATCTTTTGTTTCTGAGTAAGGTAATTGAGAGAACAGTAGCAGAACAGCTCCAGAGTTCTCTAGAAGACACATCAGCCCTGAACCCATTCCAGTCCAGCTTCCACTTTGGCCACGGGATGGAGACGGCATTGGTTGCCCTTACAGATGAGTTCTGCAGGCAGTTGGATTGATGTGGGTCGGTGCTGCTGCTTACAGCAGCATTCGACATGGTTGCTCATGATCTCTTGACACACTGCCTTGCTCACGTAGTAGTTAGTGGGGTAGTCTTAAAGTGGCTTACCTCATTTCTCCAAGGTTGGGATGGTGCTGGGTGAGAGAATGTCATCTAGGTATCCCTTAGTATGTGGGGTCCTTCAGGGGGCAATCCTCTCTCTGTTGTTATTTAACATCTGTATGCGTCCCCTCGCTCAACCGATGCGGAGTTTAGGGCTGCGGTGTCACTAGTATGCTGATGACACTCAACTTTACCTGTTGATGGGCAGCTGGCTGGATACCGCCCCAATAAACCTGGCTTGAGGAGTTGGAGGCTGTGGTGGGATGGTTGAAACAGAATTGGCTGAGACTGAATCCTTCCAAGATGAAGGTTCTGTGGCTGGGACATGGGAATTCAGGTTTGGGGTCCCAACTCCCAGCTCTGGACGGTATGCAGTTAAGATCGGCACAACCTGTCAGGAGCTTGGGTGTGATTCTGGATGCCTCCCTAACAATGGAGGCCCAGGTCACAAATGTTGTGAAACTGGCATTTTTCCAACTGTGCCAGGTCAGGCAACTGGCTCTCTACCTGTCCTGATCTAGCCACAATAATCCATGCAACAGTCACCTCTGGATTAGACTACTGTAACTCGCTCTATGTGGGCCTACCCTTGAGGCCTCGTGTACAGCACACATCCATCCAGTGCTGCAAGAGCTGCACTGGTTTCCTGTGGAGGAGCAGATGAAGTTTCAAGGCCCTTAACAATCAGGAACCCATGCACCTCTGGGACCACCTCTTCCAGTATACTCCCAGAAGAGCATTTTGCTCAGTAGATCAGAACTTGCTGGTGGTCCCTGGCCTGAGTGATATCCGGCTGTCCTCAATCAGGGCCAGGGCATTTTCTGCCCTGGCTCCAACCTAGTGGAAATCTCTGCTGAATAACATCTATGCCCTGAGGATGCAGTTCTGCAGGGCTTGTAAGGCAAACATGTTCTGCCAGGCATTTGGTTGAAGACATCGACGGTCTCATCCTTTTGGCACTTCTGCTCCCTGCCCCCCATGAGGCAGTGGCACTACTGGAATTATTTTTCAGCACTATCTTTTAGGCTAATTTAGTGTGTTTTTATTGTTTTGAATTGCTTTTATTATACATGTTATGAATTCACTATGTTGTACACCACCTTGAACCCTGCCTTGGCAGAGGGAGGGCAGTCTAAAATCTAAATAAATAAATAAATAAATAAATAAATAATATACTTTATTGTCATTGTACATAAATAAATAAATAAGGATGCATATTTTTCTCATAGTTATAAATGAGGATTGTCAGAAATTCCTCAGGTTTGTCTGTGATGGTTTTTCCTATAAATACACGGTTTTACCTTTTGGCCTGGTCACAGCACCGAGAGTGCTCACAAAATGTATAGCAGAGGTGGTAGCCTACCCAGCCCTTCAGGGCAGTTGTATTTACCCTTTTCTAGAAGACTGGCTTTTTGTAGCCCCTAATCACAAGTCACTGCAAATGTCTTTCTCTAATTATCACCACACTACAGGAGTTGGGATTTGTGATCAGTTGGGGAAAATCCTGTTTGCTACCCATGCAAGCTATTGACTTTATTGGGACTCATTTAGACTCTACCACCAACTGGGTTTTTCTCCCTTTCCAAAGGGCTTTTATAATGCTGTTCTGGAGGGTCAGTCTACAGAAAGCAATGCAGATTCAGAAACTACTAGGCCTAATGGCCTCCACCACTGCAGTGATTCAACATAACAGGTTGCATATGAGAACTCTTCAGAATTAGTTAACTTATAACTTTATAAAGAATGTAGATCACCAATGACTTAAGTTGTCCATCCCCAGATCAGTGCTTAGATCTATCCAATGGTGGCTTGATGACAAGAACTTACTTCATGGAGTTCCATTGGGCATCTTTTCACATGATATTCAGGTGTTCACTGATGTGTCCCTAGGGGGATGGATAGGACATTGTGAAAGTTTTTCAGTTGGTGGTAGGTGGCGAATAAGAGAAGAAAAAAACACATTAATCTCTTAGAATTGAAGGCCATCAGGTTTGCCCTTGCCTCTTTTGCAGGTCTCCTCAAGGGCAAATGAGTGTTGCTCATCACTGTACTGTATTTCCAAACAAGGAAGAATAGCATATGTCTCTATGCAGAGAGGCAATGCAAATTTGGAATTTGGCAATAGAGCATCGGGTCACCTTGTTTGCGATTCACATCCCAAGCCAAGGCAATGTCATCACAGACAGAAACACATCAGAGCATCACGAGTGGTCCCTAAATGAAGAATACCTCTGGTCCATCTTCAAAGCATGAGCAGTGCCCTCAGTAGATCTCTTTGCTTCACAAAGCAACATAAAATGTCCCGTTTTATTCTCAGGGATCAAAAGGACACAGCTCCCTTGGGGGATGCTTTCCAGTTCCCTTGGTCTGGGCCCCTATTCTATGCATCCCCCCCATTCCTCTTATTCGTCAGGATGGTAGCGAAGCTGAAGGCAGCTCAGTCCTCCTACATTCTCATAGCTCCTTTTTGGCCAGAGTTTGGTTCCCAGCTCTGCGGGCTCTAGCAGGTTGATAATTCATAACATTCCTAGCAGACAGGGATCTCCATCAGATAGGATCATTGTGGCACCATGACATAAGATTGTTACACCTGACTGCTTGGTGTATAATTCAGTGAACGTATGGTCTGAAAGAGTGTCTGAGGTCCTAATATCTGCCAGAAAGCCATCTGCCAGGAAGTCTTACTCCTGTAAGTGGTGTCATTTTACTCTGTGGGCAAGGGGGAAAGGGTTTAGGTTGGATCACTGTCACAATTTTTTTAATTACCCCCTAGTTCTTAAAGATGTTTGTCTACATCCTCCATTAAGGTCCACATAGCCACAATTTTAGGTTTTACTCTAGGATGTATCTCCTAAATGGTGTTCTCACATCCTCCTTCTATGAAATGTTAAAGAGGCTTAAATGATTTGTTTCTTTTTGCTAATTCTCCTGTTCCCCAGTGGAGCTTATCTCTAGTACTTTTGCAGTAAAATCTATAAACCTGTTGAACCACTGTCCATGTCTAAATTTTTGTTTTTGTGATCCAAGACAGCATTCCTAGTAGTAGTTACCTCAGCCAGGAGAACGGAAGAGCTGAGAGTTCTCAGGTTCAATTCCCTCCTTCACCTAGTTATACCACAAGGTGGTACTCTGTCTAGCCTTGAGTTCTTACTAAAGGTCATGTCAAAATTTCATGTTTCGCAGGATGTACTCTTACCTGTGTTTTTCATAGATCTCCAGAGTGATGTAGAAAGGGCACTTCAATGTTAGAAGAGTGTTACTATTTTATTTAGACTGCATATGTAGTTTTAGAAAATACAAGAATTTGTTCATATGCTTTATGGGACAAAACATAAGTAAGGCAGTGTCCTCCCAAACCCTGTCTAGGTGAGTGGTGTCCACCATCCAAATGGCATATGACTGTGCCAAAGTTGAGTGTCTGTTACTACTTAGAGCTCATTCCACCAGAGCTCAAGCCTCCTTGGCTGCCTTCAGTTCCAGAGTTGACGTCCGAGGCATCTGCAGAATGGGAACAAGGTCCTCCTCATCCACTTTCATCAGGCACTGTTCGATGGACAAGGATTCTAGAAAGGAGGTAGCAGTAGGAAAAGCAGTGCTACAATCACTCTTTCACTGACAGTGCATACTCACCTCCTGTGGTAAGTGAGCCTGCTATTCTCCCATATGGGACTGCACTGAAGACATGACAATGAAAACAGAGTTGCACTTACCTGTAACTGTTGTTCATCTAGTGTCTTCAGTGCAGGCACACATCCCTCCCTTCTTCCTCACTGTGGACTTTGGTGCTTTCTCAGGGGTAAATGTACTAGAGCTCCACAGCGGTGAAGAGAGGACTGAGGGAGGAGTGCTCTCCCTGCCTCTGTCATGTGACTGAGCACGAAAGTTCTTGCTCTTGGTTCTGTTAGAGGGCAGGGGGAGTGCTCCTAGTTCTAGAAAAAGGTGGAAGCTTGCAAATCTATTCTCTGCAGTTGGCCTATGTGTGTGCAGTCCCATGTGTGTCTGCATTGACAACACTAGATGAACTACAGTTACAGGTAATGTTTCCCATTATGTCCTGAGTTTGAGGTACTGCAAAAGAGCATATCAGTCACTCACACTGAATGAATTCAGACATGTCACTGAACTGAGATTTGCACTAACCTTAAAATCCAAACTATGGTGTGGGGTTACCAAACATAAAGGAAAGCCATGGTTTGGAGCTCCTTGTCTGCTTTTATTTTTCATCCACTCAGTATTCTTCAGAGTGCTTCAGAGCTGGATCAACAGTATTATTGGTTTGTAAATCTATTTCAAACCATACTTTCTGATTATGGTTTGTCAATTTTCATTATTCCACACCATAGCAAAATTTCTTTAACTATGGTTGATGTGATTTCTGAATTGAGACATTAGGTTGTATTCAGTGGTGTTCAGCATATCCAACAACCTCTCGTGTGAATTTAGTGTCCTGTGAGGAAGGTTGAGGATTACTTTTGGAGGCAGACATAACAGAACAAGAAGCTATCTAGAATGCACTTGAAAATGGTCACTAGCTTCCAGCTAAGAATTGAATCCGCAAAGGAGCCCATGCCAAAAGTATGGAAATTTCTTATTGCTTTAAAAAATATAATCTACCTTAATGTCAAGATAGTGTTCAAAACTAAGACACTAAGACCACTGATATCCTAACAACTAAACAGAAAAGAGTTATGTCACAAAAGAAGAAGAATTGGTTTTTCATACTTTGCTTTTCTCTACCCTTCCTCTCCCCGCAGCAGACACCCTGTGATGTAGGAGGGGCTGAGAGAACTGTGACTCACCCAAGGTCATCCAGCTGGCTTCATGTGGAAGAATGGAGAATCAGACCCAATTCTCCAGATTAGAGTCTACCAGTTTTAACCATTACACCATGCTGGCTCTCAAATTATAACAAACAGGCTTTACAAAGAAGAAATAAAACAGTAGAAAGCCTGTTGAAATAGGACTGTTCACAAGTCTCCCAGAAGGCCAGTAAAGCTTGTGATTTATTGATACCTTTTGGCAGCCAATTTCATAACACTGGTACTGTGGTAGAAAAAGTATCAGAATGAGCTGGAGAAAAAGGCTTAGTGAGCAGGTCTGCTGTTTAGGAACACAGTTGGTATAGGAATTCGTTCATATACCATAAGAAATTTTATAGAAATTTGAAGACAAGTTCTTCATAGTATTGTTATCCATTTCACATTTAGACACAGTTTGCATCCTCCATCGTTTTCCCCTTTCCTTCATGTGCATATGTACTGATTCTCTCAGGCATGGAAACACTATTCAGATATCTCTGTTTTTGGACCTGACACAGCATTGAGAAGTCTGCTTTCTGATGAGTAGCGTCAGTTAGTGTGTGAACTACACTGTATGCTTATGCTATGCAGTACAGAAACAGATTGTAAGTTGCTTTTTTGGAAACATGGGCCAAATGTATTTTTAATGAGTTTTGAATTTGTTGTGCAAGAATGACTCATCAAATCCCCGTTCGCGGGGAGGGCGGGGTATAAATCGAATAAATAAATAAATAAATAAATAAATAAATAAATAAATTTAAAATAAAACATGCCATTTTTACAGTGTTGGAATGTTGTGCAATGTCCCCCCCCCCCCGCCCAATTATCTCCTTTCAAAAGAAAGTGCACTTTTCACTTCCATATTTCTTATTAACTTCATTGCACCAGTAGTTGCTCACTGTTTTCCATCATGTTCTGCTTTCTCAGGAATCATTGTCTTGTGTCCAAAGCTGCCCTTGTGCAACTTTCCCCAGTTTTCTGGTTTCCCTCTTGTCAATGTAGTCCATGTCTCTTGTCACACTTCCTATCCCATTTTGGAGTTTTCCCCAGCCTTCAGGAATAGCTATCAGAGGATTCAGATAGGGAAAGGGGGAGAGGCAGGAAATCCCCATCCTGTAAGCAGAGCTACATTTGCAGTTTGTTATGTCCAAGCCATTTCCTTACTGTTAACTGCTTTTAAGATATTTACAAGAGGGGGACCATGAGGATTTGCTGGAGAGGGGGAATCCCATCCCACCACCTTTGCTTTGTCCCATCTTGCTCATCCCTACTCTTGGATTGCTGCTTTGTTTCTCTCTACTCTCCCTTGCTAGAACTTTCTCAGCTTCCAGTGATTTTGGACACAGAACAAAAAATAGGCCCTGCATATTCAGTGCTTCAAGCCACTGCTGCTGTAAGACATCTGACTGTGCGGGGTTGGAAGGAAAAGAACCTCAGACCCAGGCACCCCACCAGTGGTGAGGCTTGGAAGGCGGGGAGAGAGATGAAACAGCAAAGGGATAGGGAGCCATTTTCTTCCCCATCTCTGAGCTGCCATTTCCTTTTGGAGCTGCTGTGTGTGCATGTCTTTCCTTTCTCCATCTCACCCAGCCCCTTTCTCTTTCCAGAACTCTCTCTCTCTCTCTCTCTCTCTCTCTCTCTCTCTCTCTCTCTCTCTCTCCCTCCCTCCCTGCCCCCTTCTCTGTTGCTGGAACAGTGTCTCTTCCCATCCCCCCCCCCCCCCGGTCACTCTTGCTGGCATGGTTGGTCTCTTTCAGTCTATATCACCTCTCAGTTTGCTGCAGCCACCTCTCAGGTTGCTGCTGCTACACTGTGGCATTGCTGACCATGGTTATGAAGCCCCCCCCCCCCACTTCTCTCCCTCAGAGGCAAGATTTTCCCTCTGTTTTCCTTTCCCTGTCTGAGTGAGCCTCCCTAGTAATGTGTTTTCTTCTTTCCTGAAGAACTCTGGCTGTCCCACCCTGTCACAGTGTAATATTTTGCCTGTTTGTTCATCCTGGGAATCTGAGGGAAGTATTGGCAGCCCCCTTTAACTTAAATGGCACTTGAGACATTTTTATATTCCAAATTGACAAATTATTTTATTTAACATAGACGGGAAACCTCAGGTGAAATAAAGGGTAAAAATACTGAGGTGAATCAATATAGATGATTGTGAGGTAAAATCACTACATGCACAGACTTTAGTTCTTATGTTTCAGGCTAATAAGAGTTTCTAAAACTTTTCTTAAGCTTAAGTGACTTAAATCTTTTATGTTGAGATGCTTTTGTTCTAGTGTTTTCCCTTAACACTTCAGTACACTCTCTTTGAGTATTCTCTGACTCTTGGTTTCCAGAAGGCTGCTACACACTTTTCAGTACCCAAACACGTTCTCTTGAAACACCAGTACTTGTCTTGAGTTTTTAACTGACTCTTATGGTCTCTAAAGGCAGTTTCTAACCACACCAGACCAAGGATCTCTGCACTCTTTGGATCTAATTCTCTGTTTGACTGGGCAGGGAAATGGTTCTCTATCCAGAAGATCTATCTCCTTTCCTTGGCTTGAATGGGAGTCTCCATCTAACTACCTACTGGTCTGTGCCAACTTTCCCCAGTTCTCCTGTGTAAATTGTTCTTAGTCAGGGCTGAATTCTGAATGAATTCTCTTCCTCAGCACTCAGCTCTAAAGTCTTTCTGTGCTCAGCTGATGCTAACCGGTCATATTGGTTGGAGCAGCCCGTCACTCAAGACTCTCTGTTTCTGTGAATTAACCCTTTGCAGTCCTTTATCTGTTTGTACAGCACTCTGCACTCTGTCACACAAGGCAACCCATGTAATGTCAGTCATATTATTGCATAAGAGCTCTCTCCGTCTCTGTATTTTTATGTCTCCATTCATTTTTTTTAACATTTTCAGATTTTTCTGTAAACTTGGGGATTTTTCCAAGTTTACAGAAAGTTCTCTTTTCTCTCTGTGTGACCCTGATCTGAAGATCTGAATATCCACAGATGGGGCCATATTGACTGTTAAATATATTTGATGATCTTACATGTAAGCTTAATTGGCAGTAAGTTAAATTTCCATGTAGCTTGTGTTGCCAGCTGTGCCAACCCTCTGGGAGGAATTAGAGGGGGCAGGTTTGCTGGTGTTGTGCTGACACATGGTGTCACTTTTAGTGCAAAAGGAGAAGCAACATTATCACATTACAGTGATGCTCTAGGATTCAGGCAAAACTTTCTTGGGCTGATGCAACTCATTGGAATTGTAAGCTCCAAGATCTACTGTATCTGTGCTGTTGTTGTTTTACTACTTTAACCAAATATGTACATACCTTCCAATACTACCTTTAAGCCATAACCACGGTCAAGATATATAGGAAAGAGTTTAGGGGATGTTGCACCATGGAGGAAAAAAGGACCATACAGTCCCATATGCTTTTCTTTTTGTATCTGGGAGCTCCAGATATTATAGGTCCAGAGATTACAGCTGTCTTTCTGTTCCTCATCATACAGAGTTCTTCTCTTTTCTTCAGATCTCTCTCTCTCTGGCTGAAGACAGACTGGCAATCTTCTGCGGGAGGAAAGTGGGGCTGAAAATTGTGGGGGGAAACTGCTCCGGGGCTGGCCGTTCACACTGGCCAGATTCCTGTGTTAGCATACTGGACTGGAGCGTTCAGACTGCTGCGGAGCAGCCCCAGGTGGGCCAGCCTCCACAGCTTGTGGCAGGGCCATTTTGGCAATGTGTGTGTGGGCGCATGAGCGCTCATGCGCACATTGCCGAAACGGCACGTTCATACTGCCGCCTCCACTTGAATCCCACCTTCTTCCGGTTCACACTACCAGGAAGCGGGAAACAAGCGGCAAATGGCCCCTGGACATCACTTTCTCCCAGTGTCCTTCCGAAGCGGCAGGGAAGCAGCAGGGAAGCGGGTAAGTACAGAAGGGAGCCGGGGAACAGCTGTGGCTGTTAGAATGGGCTCCCTTTCCCCGCTTCATAAGTGGAGCTCTCCCGCTCCAGATTGTCAGTCTGTCCTCAGCCTCTCTTTTTGTCTTGTTTTCCCTTCAGCTACCTCCTATGACACTCCACCTAGGGAAAAATAACCCTGTTCTTAGCGAACTCCACCATAGGGCCAAGCCAATAGAATGTCTAGTAATTCTGTGGCATATGGAACATATAGTTTTTGTTTTCAGTGAAGAAAAGGGGGAAGTTAGACAGCTCAAAAATAATTTTGACTAATGACTGACTCTGTGGAATATGTCACATATAGTATAACCTTTGTATATCCAGTTTTGTTATGCCATTTTTTGCAACCTACATTTGGCTCAGGACTACCTGCCAACAAGTTAGAAATTTTAGACCTAATAATAGTGATGAAGCATCATGGACTCAGTTCATTTCTGCCACCCACCTTGTTGTTCTCTTTTGACTTGTTTACCAATTTTCAGTCTATCTAGTAAAATGGGTAAGATAATTCTCAGCTGTCAGCAACTTTGTCAATATTGACACTGACAGCAGAATTCAGTAATGTAAAAGGACTCCCTGCTGTGTCATGTAGTTAAGGTAGGGTACACAATTGCTTGCTTATTATATTTTGTAAACTGGTTTCGCTTGGACTGGACTGGACTGGACTGCAATGCTAATCTTGTGGTGAAGATATATGTCTACGTCATGGACAGAACATTCTGATTCCTTAGTACAAAGTGTTCAGAAATGAATAGTAGATTCTAAAAATAGGATGACTACTTAGTTATTTCACTGAGCTAGTCTCATTCATTTCATTTCCACTCAGCCAATGTATTCAGTAGTGGAGGTTCTGAGATTCTGAGATTTTGAGTAAGTGACTTTTGTTTGGGGATCTGCAGCAATGACCTAGAAATCTGCTATTATTCTACATTTGATTTCTAGACTTAATTTGGTCTGTTGAATCTGCACACTTTGTAGTTTTCAATTTACTTTTTATACATGTTACAAATGCCCCTTAGTGCATATGTGTGCTGATTAAAATCTCACATTAAAAAATTCAATGTGATTGTTTAAAGATTCCTTTAAAAAACTGTTTATGTATGCTTTTCTCTTTTAAGGGAAGAAGCACACAGAAGGAAAACGACAACCAGCTTCTCATATGTCAATGTTAAGCTTGAGTCTAAAATTATATAATAGTATACAAATATTTAATTAAATGGATACTATCTGCCTTTCAGTTATTCATGTATGTGGTAGAATCATCCCAGAGAACAAAAACAAAATGGAATAGTGGGCATTTTCACATACTTTTCTAATTTATTTTCCTATCTTTGTTGCATACATCTGTGGGATTCCAGTTTTGTGGGATTCATCATTATAGGCTCTGCTTTCTTTACACTCTTTCCAGAGAAGATGAGTAGTGAAGGTGATGGAGGGCACAGCTAGGCTCATTCACTGTTGTTGATGGAAATGGCAGGTCTTTTTGTTCCTCTTTCTTTCTTTGCTAGTAGTGTATGACCTAGTATTTCTGTTCTCGCCCAAACTAGTATTATATCAGAATATGAGAAGCCGCCAGGCTCCACATTTAGAGGATGTAAGTAAATGAATTTCAGCTCTCTCAAAAATCTTGGCAGGAGATTTCAAGGACTAACGTTGTTCTAAAAGTACTATATGAAGAACAGTGGCCTGTTAGCCAAATGAGAGCCCTCTGCAAATTAAGAAAGTGGGTACTTATTGATACAGAATGCATTGGTTTGAAAGGGTTTTTTTTTTTTAGGGAGGAAACAAAAAATAACTAAGGATGTATTAACGATTGGAAGGAGGAAACAACAGTAGTTGCTGAAATTTGCAAACAAGTATTGGTACAGCTGTTGAATAACCCCCTAGAATGGAGGAAGACGTAGAGGGTGGTAAGAGATATGGGGAAACGTTTGTGCCACCATGGGTGGGAGAGGAATATGTTCAGCAAATGTTCATATACAATCTATTTTCAATTTTTAAAAATGTATTTTGATATTTCATCTTAAGTAGAGTTAATGTCTCTCTTCCAAGTCCATTGAAGTCAATGAGCTTCAGGTATAATTCTGGTAAGGATAGTATTATGAGTTCTGTTTTTCTTGATGTTGCTTATATTATACTGTTGTGCTGTCCATTGATTAAAAATGAGCTGCTGAAATATTGTTCAAAAACCAGCCGTTGAATAACCCTTTAAATATGAGAGCAAAGAACTTTCATACTGTTCTAATTTCCGTATGCTCATTTTCCACTCATCAACTTCTGGAGCTATTTTTACTCAATATTTAAATCATTAACTAGTTAAAAGCATTTTTATGAGTGGTCTAATTACTGCAAGAATGAAAACCTTTTTGAAGATGTATTTTGAAGACGGGATGTATTGTTTATGTCCCATCTTTTTTGTAAAAAGATTACTTCATATGATTACTTCTTTTATTATTGATGGTGGTATCTTAAAACCAAATCCAACCTTACGAACAAGTCCATAAAAATTACTAGCTCAGATAACTTTCATGTAGTCCACCTGTGCATAATATCTTTGTTGGCTGTAATTATTATAGATTATTCCATTTGGTAAGAAGAATGAATTTGGAAGCTTTGTTTGATGTGTCCAGTCCAGTTCTAGAAATAAAATAGAAACAGAAATGGTAGAGCTGTTGTCATTCTGAACAAGAATACTTTGGATAGTGATTTAATGTAGCTGCCACACATCTTCTGGACAAGGTGTCACATTGCTAGAACTGTAAGAAAGATGATACATGTGTTGATGGAGATAAGGAGGGGTGCCTTCCGTAGCCTTGACAACTACATAGCATCAGGTCTCCATAGCACTGACCTAATGATGAATGGCTTTCCCAGATGATGTTCTTGTGCTCCAGTTTGACCTGTATGAGCCATTTATTTCCATACGGTAGCTAGCGTATATTGCTATTTTATGTCATAGCCTTTGAGAACCTTTTGAAAGAAGGAACAGAAAAGATAAATGAAACAGCAGAGACAAATGACATAGTTGAGGTCAGTTTCTTCAGAGGTAAGGCATGAAATAAAGAAAAGCCAATTCTTCACCATATGTTGTTTTCCAATACAGGCTAATCACTGCTGCAAAGAAAAGAAAAGAAAATATCTTGATTTTCTTGTCATATGCTTACCCAATGCCATCTGCTTCACTCAGTAGGGTAAAGACAGAGAGAAAGCTGGAAGACTACATGGCTGTTGGAATCCTGAAGGGTTGCATCATAGGGTTTGCTACCTGATTCAATACATTCTTAGACTTCATATGATTTACATGGTTATGTCTGCTCACATTCTGTCTCTTGTGTGTGCCTGAAAAATTAAGAAATCAATGATGTGGTAACTCTATGGGGCCCTTATTTTGTCTTGGCATGTTTAGGACCTTAAATACTGATATCGTTTGGCTGCATTAGATTTTCATTCCTGTGGGTTTTAATCCAGTTGTCCTTTTGAGGGAAACCTTAATAATATTGACCTGGAGGAGCTCTCTATAATTTCCAGTAATTTGAACTGTTTGTTTCACCTCAATAGACTGTAAAAGCCTGACTTGGACTGTTATCACTGCTGAGATCTTTAAAGGAAGTTTGAAGACAGTCATACTCGTTTTTTAAAGAAGTGATTTGGTGTTATTGGTGGGGGGGAACCTCTCTCAGTATTCGTGTGATAAAATGCTCTCTTGAAAAAAAGCCTTCATGATAAATAGCTAGTAAACTACATCTTGGAAACTACAGAAAGCAAAGGGTTTTTCTTTTTTCTTTTTTTATATATATTTTATTGCTTTTCTATGAAACTACAACAGAAAAATGGAGGGAGGAACTACAGACAATGGGAAAAAGAAAAGAAGGCCACTAAAAGCCCAAGTGGCAGGGGTCATTTTAAATGTTACATAGCTTGATTGAGATTTCACTCACAATAAATTTTAGTAAGATGAAGCATAAGAGTTATGTTTATATACTATTTAGTAACACAGAAAGATTTTTTAAAGGCTGAAATAGGTATGTCAGACAGTTTATAGTTCCAAACATATAACTGGATTCATGTTTCTTATTTTTTTGGTTTCCTCACCATAGGCTTATTTTTATCAAAGTCCCATCTGACTTTAAATAATTTAGGGGCAGCAGCTCCAAACTCAGATTCAGAGTCCTCCTCAGAGGAGCTGCTCGATGTGTCTCCATGTCTTCCTAAATCATAGTCGCTGTGGTCTGATGTCTTGTCGTCCTGTGCTGTTCCTTTTGGTTTGTGCGTTGTTTGACTCTGCTCCAAGAAGGCTATGGCTTTTGTAACAGAGTCCACTCTTTCTTTTTGTCCTTAAATTTAAAAGTGAGCCCTTCAGGAAAGAGCCATTTGTAGGATGTGGAATTTTTCTGTAGAAAGGTTGTCAGATTTTTATATTGCTTCCTTTTTTTCCTGATTTCAAATGGAATGTCTTTTAATACTTTTATGTCTGTACCTTCGATTTTTAGAGTAGTCCCATTAGTCGCGTTAAGTACTTGATCTCTGCTTGATCTTTTGGAGAATCTCACAAAAACCTCTCTGGGCAGATTATTTTTCTTGATGTAATCTGGATTGTTCCGATAAACCATATTCATATCTGATTGTAAAAATTCTGCTGTAGTATCTGCAACCAATGCCAAGGCATCGGTTAAAAGCTTCTTCAGATCTTCTCCATTGCGTTCTGGGACTCCCTGGAATCTCAGTACATAATTTGCTCTTTCCATTTGCAATTGTAACAATTGATGTTCATCTGAGGTTCTCTTTTTCCCCACTACCTCCAGTCACTGTTTAAGCTTTTTAGTCTTGGCATCTACTTTTTAAATTGATTTGGCAGTTTCCTCTGATCTCAGATTTGTTTCTTCAAGCCGTTTTTGAAGAGTATCAAATTTCGTGTTGAGAGTTGTCATCTGATCCAGCAGAGGGCGCAATGCAGCATTTAATATATTTGGAAAGTCTCTGGTTGCTTCTGCTTTAGATAATGACGTATTTGAACTCGCAGTTCCAGGAGAAAGTCTGACTTTAGGCGCCATGATTTTCATCATCAGAGGCGGGTTGTTTACATTTGGGGAAAGTTCTTAAAAAGTCTCTGGATCCAGTTAGAGAAAAGGCTTTAGGCTTATCTGGCTCCTATTTCAGCTGAGAATGCTTTGGTTGTACCCCTCCTCCTCTTCGTTGAATTTTAAAGAGTTCTTATCTTTGTGGGGTGGAGTTAACTCCTCCCCCCCGCTTTAAAGTTGAGGATTGGGGGCTTAAACACTTATCTGACTCTCTGGATTAGCATACGCAAGACTCACGCTTCATCAGATGTCTTCCGCCAGGTAAGAGAAACGCTTTTGACCACCTGCTCACTCGTCCCAGTGTGCATCTCTGTTGCCATTTCTGGTTGTGCAGCGGCGGGACAAAGAAGAGCCTCAATCCCTCGGTATTGACTACAAGGGCTCAAGGGGGGACCAGGTCCAGCCGGCACCCCTCCCTGCCACCGTGGACACCGGCTGCTATCATTAGAGCTCCGATGAAAGCATACTCGTCCAGTGAGTGCCAAAACTAGAAGTCAGCAAAGGGTTTTTCTTGAAGTGATAATGAGCAGAATACCTAATGAAGATACGGAATGTATCAAGGGTAGGCATGTTAAGTACCAACCCAAAGTGTGAGAGATATTTAAATATGTATTTTGTGATGTGGTGGAAACTGCTGTCAAGTCACAGTTGATTTATGGTGACCCTTCGTGGGGTTTTCAAGGCAAGAGACACTGAGAGGTGGTTTTACATTGCCTGCCTTCACATCATCTTGAAGGGTTCCCATTCAAATACTGGCCAGGGCTGACCCTGCTTAGCTTCCAAGATCTGATGAGATTGGACTAGCCTCGGCTATCCAGGTCAGGGCTGTTTTTTATGATACCAGTAGGCTTTCTCTAAATTAATAGTGAAGGGCAAAACTGAGATACAGATTTATATAACTAATGGCAATTTAATTACAGACAATAATGCTCATTCTTCCTGTATTGGGTTACAATAATGGTTTTAAAATTCCTGTGTCTGGTATTTAAAGATAAAAAAATATATCTACTATTTACTAACTTAAACTTGAAGAAATCAGTAGGAATTTTATATAATTATTTATTTCAGCAGTCATTATATAGTAATCGTGAAAAGTATTTTTGGATTGAAATGTTATGGTCACACACACACACACTATATATATACACACACACACACACACACACACACACATACACACACCACTTTATAAAGAGACATGTTAAAAGCATGGCCTTTTATGCTCTTTATAGTCTGCCTTTGTCACTTGGACTCGAGGTGGATTACAGAATGAGTCCCTACAATCAACAGGATTGTACATTCAGTAAACAATACAATAGGATTAGGGTTGTAGAACCAGTAAGAAATCTAAAAACAGAACTGAAGCAAAGCATAACATGATGCATTAAATGATTCAAAAATTACATAATAGGATCCTAGTTTCAGCAAGGTAAACACATTAGTATAGACCGCAGTCCCCATGATTCATCCAAGTAACTTTGTGAATCATTTAATACAAGTCAGTTCTATTGCCTGCTATATTGCCATCTTGAATAATTCAGTTTTGCATAGTTTGTGGAAAGCCAGGAGAGTGGGAACGTTTCTGACCTCCCCAGGGAGGCCATTACACAAGGTGGGGGCCACAACAGTGAAGGCACATGTGCGGGCAGCTATTGATTTTGCCCATTTGCAGGTTGGCACGTACAGGTCAATCCTCATATAGTTTCCTTTAATACTGAAGAATTCTTCATTGGTAAGCATTTGGATAATAAGAAAGACATGGTTGCAACACAGTATATTTTTTCTCATGTAAGTTCCTTTATTGGACCACAGATTTTTATATTTTTTGTTCTACATAAGTAAATATCTAAATGCAAAAGTAGTACTCTTAACGAGGCATAGATGCTGCAGATAGAAAAGCCAGGGAATATCCCATATGGCAGCATACTGCTGAATGCAGGCAGCTGTAAGATGTTTATGTACAAGATGTAGCTCAGAGTTGCCAATGCTGCTCCACTATACATTTTAGGATTTACTTCTGAGTATACATGTAGTGGCTCAAGTGGTTAAGATGCTGAACTGCAGACCAGAAGATCAGCAGTTCAAGACCCGAGTGCTGCATGACTGAGCAAGCTCCCGTCTCTGGTCCCAGCTCCTGCCAACCTAGCAGTTCGAAAGCAAGAAACTGCAAGTAGATAAATAGGTACTGCTTTGGTGGGAAGGTAACAGCATTCCATACGCCTCGACGTCTAGTCATGCTGGCCACATGACTGCGGAAACGTCTTTGGACAGCGCTGGCTCTTCGGCTTGGAAACGGAGATGAGGACTGCATCCCTATAGTCATATTCGACTGGCTTTCGAGCAAGGGAAACCTTTACCTTTACCTATACATGCATAGGATTGAGTTGCAATTGAGTCTTGAAGACTAGCTAGTATAAATTAGACTCTTTTAACATTCCCTGTTATGGATTTGGTATTTTGACTGTGTTTATGGTTGTATTATATGTTTCAGTTAAATTTGTAAACCCAAAATGCTATGAACACAGGATAAAGTGGTATAAAATATTTTCAATAGATGGATTATGCTTTTGATTTATTTTATAGGTGGTATAAATTGTTTCCATATACTAAAATGGTACTTGTTAGTTACTATTATCTGTTAAAATATATTTATATGAAAATGTTCTATGCCACTTCTCCAGGGCTTGAGAGTATACAAAGTATAAAATGATGTTAAAAATCCCAGTGATTGCAGAGGAGTACTAATTCTACAATTCTAGATTTGGATAGGAATATTTATTGAACATCTACTGATGCTGTTCTGCTTGCAAGTTTGCCTTTGTAGATGGCAGTTTGGATTTTAATAAGGCTCTGATGTTGATTTGTTACAATGCAATCTAGAACAGAGTGCTTTATGTGGATTTATTCTACTTACTGCACTGAGAAACAAGCCAGCAGTGTTCCATAGAAAGCCTATCAGCTGGCTGGTGTGAAGAAGTATAGCTTTAGAGCACAGTGCAAACACTTCTTGTTACTTCTCTGTGGCACTGTGATTTATGAAGTGTCAAAGTAACTTGACTCAGAAGAAGTCCAGTGTTTACATGTGTCTTTTGTGCTTACTGCTGCAACCTTTCTGACATTGAAATGGTTTTGTGATCCCTCTGAGAATAAATGAAGGCTCTCTTTAAAAATTATTTCCAAAGATTTAAAACAAAGCTAGGAATCAGGAAATACTGCAGAAGAAAGTCTCTGTGTTGTGTCAACAGTTGCACTCTCTCCATCTCACCTGACACTAGCAGAATAGCACTTACAGTTAAAAGGAGGAAAAAACAACAACAGTGGCATTTTCTCTTTTGTTCTTAGTTTTGGTTTTAGCATTGCAGAAATGAAAATGCTCATAAAGTTTCTTCTCTATGTTGTAAATATATAAACGAAGCTAGTTAAGCAGTAATTTTTAACTTTTACCTATGAATAGTTTACAAAATAATGGTAATGAGTATGCATTGTTTACCTTACAGAGCAATGGGGGGGGGGGGGAGGATTGGAATAGGAAGCTGACTGACCCCAACGCCGGCGTAACTCAAAGGGGGGCATTTATGCCCTTGGAGGACACAAGCTATGCTGCATGCTCACAGTGGTGCTGCCCTGCATGCTCACACCAGTGAGCTAATGCTCACACCAGTGAGCTCACCAGTGAGCGTGAACCCCTGTGCCAGTGGAAATGGGGGTGTGCCAGGGGGTGTGATTGCAGCCAGTCAGCTCCCTAAGTACTTTCAGCATGGAAACGCCTCCCAGAAGAGGTGCAAAATTGCTGCGATCCCAGTCTTACCACACTGTAGTCCCAGGTTTCTTCCAGTCTCACACATTGTGTCTGTCCCAGGTGTCGGTGATTTTTATGGACAGTAAGAGGTGGTAGTGCATGGGGGCTGCAGTGTAAGCCAGATGATCCTCACAGACCAAGCTCCGGCAGGGGGCACATCCTGGCAATGATGCTGCCATAGTAGTGCACTCAGATGGATGAGAAGGGAAGGCTGTGCAAGGGGCCGCCATACCCCTTGCCAAAAGTACAGACCATACACCCAAAAGCTGCAGTGCCACACCATGAATTGTCACAAATCAGGGGGGTGCCCCATGGCGAGATGAACCAGTTTGACAGCGGGCACAGATGCAAATGCCATGGGCGCACACTAATGGATCATCCCAGATGGGGGTCCCGGGGCCCATGAGGCCAGCACAGGCTGATAACTAATGCAGGAACGCTGCGCTAATGATGCTGTTGACTCTAGGTTGCCACCTCTTTGAGGCTTGGCAGGTAGCTTTGGCCACAGCTGAGTGGAGATGGTCAGTTTTAGAGGGCATTCCCCTGTGGAGGCCTGCTTGGCCCATCTGGATCCCAACTGTCCCAGGGATATTTGCCTATGCAATTGAGGGGCTCAGAAGGCACATTTCTGTGTCTACTGGACATCCATGGCTGCCGAGAGCAACAACAATGCACATCATGGTTGATGTGTGAATCAGTGTACCTAATGGCATCACTGCCTGACAACTACAGTGAAGGTCAGTGCTGTCAGAATGCCTGCCAGCCCATACCCAGACACCTGAAACCATTCCAGGGCCTAGTGCCCACAGAGCTAGGAACATCTGCTGTTGGGTGGATGCTAGGGGTCTGCACTGTGGAGGGACGGTTCATCTGTGCAAATGTGCAGTCCCTGCCACAAATCCTCTCTTTCTTCATTGTATTTGCAGAAATTACACCTGGACACCCATCATGGGGTGTAAGTTGTACATGGCATGATAGTCTCATCCAGTGGAATATCCTAGCTCTGTAGTCACTGTCATCCCTTCCCCTGTTCACAAAACCATTATGAAAAACAGATTACATGACAAAGTGGGGGCCTTGGAGGCCAGAGGCTCTGAGGGCAGGTGCCTGGAACCTGACCACCTGTGGCCAGAGGATGTGGCTGAAGGTGCTGTGGAGGAGGGAAGGACTCCAGCCACTTGCAAGGTCCTGCACAGCCTATCCCACCCTCCCTTTCCTCCATGGGTTACAATTGAGTGGGAGCAGCTGGAGAGCTGTTACAAGTGCAGCTTGTAACAGGGGCCAGCAATAAATGGAGGGCCTTGCAACCTCTGTAATGGCAGCTGCTGGGCACCTAGAGGCACCTGGAGGGTCTTCTTGCCATTTCAAAGGATGCCGGTAAGGGACAGGAGTGCATTGAGAGGCTTCTGGGGGACCTCTCTGAGTCTCTCTGAGCCCCACCACCACCCTACCCCTTCTCTTGCTGTGCTCCAGTAGCGGTGGCATGTGGGGGGCATGGGGACACCTTTGGTGATGTGGGCAGCTGTCAGTGAGTGGGGAGCAACAAGACATGCATGTTCTTGTTCATCGTCAGCCTCTGTTGCCCTTTGTGCTCTGTCTGCAGAGCACCACCATGGGGTGCTAGCGGGGTTGACAGGTGCAGCCCCCCTTCTTGTCTGGAATGGGAGCAGGTCTCTTTAAGAGTGGGTGTCCGGAAGAGGAGGGGTATGGTTCTTCCGGGCCTTCCCTCTCCTCCCCCTAGCAGTGATGGATGCTTGCCTCTGCCTCCTCAACTCATGGCTCCCATTGGTCCTGCTTGCCCTGTCTATCATGCCTCCCTGCTTCTCAACAAGTCTGGACTGGGACATTGAGATGGAATTGCCCTGGATGCTGCTGCAGTAGTAGCCAGTAACACTGCTGGGGCACCTTTTTTCTCATTCGGCCACTGCATTACCTCCCCCTTTAGGGAGGTGACTGGTGGTGCCGCAGCTATGCAGCAGCCGGCCACCACAGCACAGGCATGGTTCAGGATTGCTCTGGCCATCTTAGAAATGACGATAGAACTTGACCTCAATTTAATTTTTCCCTCTGAAATACAAATTATACTTTTTAGTTGTGCCTTCTATATAAAGCTTCTGCCCCCCAGTAAAAGTGTCCAGGCAAGCTTCCAAAAATATTTTGAATTTTTAAAAAGTATTTTGGAAAACAAACCAGTGAGTTGACAAAGGAGTAGAAGGACTGCAGAGAGAATGAATGAACATTGTTCATGGAGGAAAGATGAGTTCCATAAACACAATGCAAATGCCATAGGTGCTGCTGCTTGATTGTGATACCCCATGCAGCCATTTGGATTGTTAGGGTAGAGCTAATCATCTTTTTTATAACTTTCACAGAACAAATACAAACATAATAATTGTATGATTTTTCCCCTTGAAGCTGTGTATCAAAACACTGTAAGACATTATATTTTCCTTGATAAAAAATTCAAGTTTATTTTGACACAGTTGGTGTGCAGTTTTGTACTAGGTTGTGGATAGCCAGAGGGAGTGCGGCACGTATGAATAGAACAGGTCAGCTCCTTTTTAAGCATATCCTATCTTCTATTAAGCACTATCCTATCAACATGACAAGAAAAGCAGTTTACTACTCTTCATATGATATTGCAAAATTCAAAGTGTAAATATCTGATGTGATAGAAATAACATGCTACCCTCATTTCAATCTATTATGTTGAAATGATCATATGTAGTGATTGAACTGAGCTCTCAGCATGTGGTCTGTTGACAAGGGTTGTTTTTGATTTTTTTCTTTTAAGCTGTGTTTTTCAGTCTTTTATTACCATAGGTTATAGATCTACCTCTTGGCACCTTACCTCCAGTTGATTTTTAAAAGAAACTTTACTGGTGTGATGACTCCTACAGCCGTACTGTCACTCATGGAAGCCCAGGCAAAGCATCCATCATAGTTAAAAGTGCTTCCTAGAGAGTGGTTACAAAAGTAGCTGTAAGAAAGTCTCATGGCAGGATGGGAGGGTGAAGGTGGGAGATACTTGTTTGCAAGACTTACAGTACCCTTCTGCTTTCTAATTAGTACTAATTAGCCAAGAAACTATTTACAATCTTTGAATCGTCCTGCTTGTTACATTGTTCAAACTACTGGTTCCCCTTTCCCTATTAATTATGGTCAGTACTCTGAGCTCTTGTGTCTCAAGAGATGGTATGCGTATTATTTGCTATCCCAGAACTACCAAAGACTTGTCAATCACCATGACCTCTAAGGATCTCTAACAAACCCAGCAAACAAGGAACTTGAGTCTGAAATGTCTTTTATTTTTCAATCTGCTCCTTCTTTTTTTGTTGTTGGGCAGGGGAAGGGAGAAAAGGGTGTAAGATTTCCTAATTATCTGAAAGTGTATGCAAACATTAAGAAGCATTGGGGGCATAAAGTGGGGCTCCTTATTAACAAATTCTTTCTTATATAAATAGATGTCAAACATACTATTCTCTCTTCAGAAAGTTAATCTTTCATCTATTTTATAAGCTAGATTCTGCTCTGAACTTTTCTAATTTGCCATTTAGAATAGCTTAAATAAAAGTAGATGTCAAGTACAGTACTGTCCTCTTTCTCCAATAATAGTGTACCCTTTAGCATTGTGTTAAACTTAAAAATATTGTCCGTGTGTTTTGCTTCCTGTTCCATAAAACATTAGAAGAAAATTCTAACGGGTGAAGGCCTCTTTGTTTTATTTGGCATTCCTCAGTGACCACGCCTTTTTTATATGTGTATTTTAGCTCTGGGTTTAATTGCTCTTTGTGTTTTGTTGGTTTTAATAGTTTTTACAGTTTTATTTTATTATGCATGTTTTTAGCTTGTTTGCTGCCTTGGTAGCTCTGTTGAGGGCAGAATGTCAGGGTATGAATTTTGTAAATAAAATAATAATTTGTTTGTAATATGGAAAGAGCTTGAGGAGGAACCTGCAGGGCATACCTGATCTCCTGATCAGAGACTGCATCTAGGGTTGCCAAGTCTGGGTTGGAAAATACCTGGGGACTTTGGGGGTGGGTGGGGGTGGAGCCAGGAAAAGGTGGGGTTTGGGGAGGGGAGGGGCCTCAGTATGGTACAATGCTATAGAGTTCACCCTTCAGAGCAGCCATTTTCTCCGGGGGAGCTGATCTCCATCAGCTGGAGATCAGTTGTAAAAGCAGGAGATCCCCAGGCCCCATCTGGGGGCTGGCAACCCTATCTGCATCTGTACTAGTAGACAGGACAGAACTGCAGTAGTAGTTTTGACAGAAAAATTGATTTTAGTAATGCAGTTGCTGAGACAAATATAAACTGAAATCAAACTGCAGTTGCTTTGGCAGGTATGCCTTTCGTTTTTGCAGCTTTCTTCTAATTAACAGGAGACTAGTAAAGACATCTGACAAACTTCAATAGCTGACTGGTGAGATGGGATCCTCTCTTTTATGCCAGTGCTTCAAATATTTATTTAGTAAATTTTATCCCACCCTTCCTCCAAGGAGCTCAGAGTGGTATACTCCTTTCTCTCTTACTCAGTTGTATTCTCACAACAGCCCTGTGAGACAGGATGGGATTGAAAAGAGTGGAGGAGGTAAAGGAGCTTTAAGCCATACTTTTGGCTAAAGTGGCACGTGCTGGTCATAATTAGAGATTTGCCAGGTCCTTTCCCAAACTGAAACAGTGCAATGAAGCTAAGAGGCAATATGAATCTTATGTTTTAGTCATCTTTTGCACAAACTGTATGGCAGCAGATGTTCACATTTGCCACAAGTCCTTTTAAACAGCTTTCTTTTTATCCTTGGTAGCTTTCAGACAGGGGTGCAAAAATGTGTTCCTGCCACAGCAGCAGTAAGTATGGGGGAAATAGCATCGACGCCTCTCATTCCCATGCAAGTGTTGCTGCCTCACCTTGCTCCTCTCCCTTTTGTCCCAACATGACTGTGCAAAAGGGTAGGCTAGGCACAACATTAATCAGGACCTCCCTGCAGCGTACCCTGATTTTGCCTTGCTGTAGTGGTACAGAGTGGCTCAGCATGGAAAAGGGAAAAGGCCCCTTAAAGGACTAAAAGGAGGGGAATAGTGCACCAGCACAGCAGCTTGCATGCCATTTTGAAAGCACAGATGATCTATGACCCTTCCCCATAGTGGCAATGGAGACACTGTCAAGAAGGACATTGTTCTGCACACTCCCCTTTTTGCTGGGGGGGGGGGGAAGGGTTATTTTGTTCTTTGGCTTAAAGGGGAAAGCCCCACAATGTCATGAGTACATTCCCCTTTAATGCTCCTGCTTTCTATGTGGAGGGGGAAAAATCCTTTGGTATTCACATTTATTAGTAAGCACATTTTTAAATTTAAACATGATTTTCAACAACACTGATACCTTCAAATTAATGATGCTTTCAAGTGATAAAAAGCTTAAAATTCTGCACTATGGGTTCAATCCCATTTAAACGCTTACTAGATTTTAATGGACAGTTTTACATGCTTTATGACAATACAATAGTGCAGGTGTTTTTACTTTGAAACAGTCATAGGGTAAAACAGATAAAAGTTTAAATCTTTATGTGGAAAAATAATATGCAGAATGTTTCTAGAGGGTGAAAACACAGGTAGGAGGTAAATGATTTAATTAGCATGCGACTCAAAATCTACTTCGTGTGGCATATCAGCATCACCCTCTCCCCCAAGTTAATTGAAAATGCTGCAGTAACACTGCACAAGTGCAGGGAGTAAAGTGTCTCACCATAAATAATAATGTTCAGTAAAAAGCATGACTTTTGTAACGCTCATCTGGTAAATGCACCTTGTATTGACACTCTTGGCACCCAAGATCTCAGTCAGAATTCAGATTTAAAAGGAGGACTGTAATACTGTTTGTTTGGGGCAAATTCAGCAAGCTGCTTCTGATTATTGTTTAGCCAGAGACCATCTGTTGATGGTGCATACCTATGTGGTGAGCTTTCTGTACATAATGAATGCTGGAATAGATTGGGGCACTCCCTGGTATTAGTAAGCAGATGCATGCCATCGAGAGCATCCTTCCTGCTTTTCAATCTGCCAGCTCTCTGTATTGATGGAATGTTGTATGCCTGTAAGCCATTCCATGCTAGGACAATTGAGAAGTGCTCTCGTAGGTATCATTCATCAAGTTTTTCTCCAGGCATTTGTTGGAAAAGAATTCTGAATGTGTGGTTTTACACATGAAGAGCAAACAAGGGACTAATATGCTTGTTCTCCTTTTTCAGCCACAAACACATGTGCATGTTCTTCAAAACTGATAGCTGTATGCTATCAAAGCATCTCTTCTAAATTCAAGAAGATACAGCTGCTTTTTGTAATACCATAAGCTTCCCTTAAAGTGTCAGGGTTAGATTATTTGGAACTTGCTTTTCAATGGTAGTATTACTGCCAGTTCATTAGCACTGTGGAGAAAAAAATTGCTAGGTTGTGATGCCATGTTAGTCAGCATTTTGGATCTGACAATTGTTTTGCTGAAAAATGCAACATTTAATTGCAGTTGTAGTTATTTGGGACATTTCAGTTAAATTTGCTAATATGTTAAGGGGTTATTGTTGTCAGGGGCAGCTGCTTATTTTCATCTAGCAGCTCTGTACTTATTGTTGGGGTTATTTTAATTCATTGTAGAGCTCCCCACTGCGCACAAGGTTTTTAGCAATTCTCCTGAGTTAACCAGCAAAAAGCAGCCACTTTCCATTGACATAGTATGTTGAGGTTATTTACTAGAAATGGTAATGAATGGCTTCTTTTTTTTCTTTTTGGTGCTTACCAAATAAGACATTAGATGTCTGTACGGCTAAAATGGTATGAAATTACCTCAAGCTGTGTTTTGGTAACAAAATAACAAAAATGGGTAATTAAGCTGATTGATGGTAAAGGGATCATCTGTTGGCTCTGTAAATCTACATGTGGATAAAATCAGTGCAATAAGATAAGACATCACAATTTTATTGACCAACTTGTTCAGAGTAGAGTTGTAATGCAATTCTCCATGCTGATTCCTAATTGTTTAATGGTTCCTAATATTAAATCCACATTCATAAACATGTATTCCCTGTTAAACCAATCACATGGACACTTAACCTGGAAGCAAGCTTCCCTGAATTCTGCCACAAATTTAGACTGATAATGCTATTCTTCTTATAGTGAATCCTAATCAGTAGCTGGCTTAGATTCGCCACCTGGCCTAAAGATGCCCTCAGATCATAGGCAGTGCCCACAAGAAAAACAAACAGTATCGAGAAGAATAATACAAGGTTCTGGAATAGGCAATTAGCAAATGTGAAATAATCAAAATAATATCAAACATTTACACCACTACCAGAATGCCTACTAAAAAAAAACGATTAAAAAGTGATGACTTGCTATTGAATATTATCATTTATTCCAGGCATTGAAACACTATGAAGCTTACTCCACTCAAGAAGAGAGGCAAGAGTCCAAAGGGGCGGGGGGAAAGAGACAGCAAGTAAGAACAACCAAACTCTTGATTCTTGGATGTCTAAGTTGGGGTTCCAAGAATCTGCACAATAGTCAGTATGGTGGTAGTTGTTAGTGTTAGAGTAGAATCTGGGAAACCTGATTTCAAATCCCCATGCTGCCATGGGAGCTTGCTGGGTGACCTTTGATCAGCCACACATTCTTAGTATATCCTACCTCACGGGATTGTTGTGATGATTCAGTGGAGAACAAAGTAAGCTTCTTTTTTGTGTCTCCATTGGAGCAATTTTCCTTTCCCCCTCTACAGCAGGCCAAAATTCCCTCTGAAATACTGTTCCCAGGGTGTTCCCTCTTCTCCAAGGATGAAGGTTGGGAAATCATGTTGTGAGGGAAGAAATCCTTGCACCTTCAGAAATGTCTGAATCCAAGCCAGTAGTCTTCAGAACATATTATCTTCTTTGGAGAGAAGGGTTCCCTTAGGTCTAAATTGAATCAGGTGCTCTGTGATGAGTGAGGCAACCCAATCTCACCTGCCCACAGATTTATTCCTTTGTAAATGGAATAAAATAACAAGCATATGATCTGTTTGTATGTGTGCAGTTACATATATACTGGGGTAGCCTAATGGTTGTCATGCCGGCTGTTAAATCCTGAACTACACTTAACAAGGAGACCTCTGAAGAACTGTCCCACCTCATGGGACAACTCAAATGGGCTTGCTCCAGGGCCATTTTCACTGCCCAGTACACTCCTGGTTGGAATATCACATAAGATCCCATAAGTAATGTGACTTTTTAAGTGAGTGTATTAACTGATCGTGTATAAATAAGCTGTAGTGTTAAAAGTTTTTCTGGACAAAAGTATTTCCATAATGTGTATTTGTGTTGTAATATCAGATTCTAAACTATCTATCTATGAGAATAATACTGTGTTTTGATAACCATTATTTTTCCTTGACTGTGTTTAAACTCTTTAACCTTTATGTGACCTTTTCTTCCTCATTTACCTGATGAGGATTCCTTGTCTCTCTGATATCAGAGGGCTTGGGGTGTGTGTGGAAGGTTGACTGTGTTATAGGGCCTAAAACTGGTTTGCTGATTGGATCATATTGTCACCAGAGTACACCCCTGAAATACAACTGACATTAACCTGTGGTTGTAGATTCCTGGGGAAACGTAATTGTAGCTTAATTTTTCAAGCTATGGTTCAGCCTGTTTTGCCATATACTCATGTGCCCTGACATGCAGTTGTGGGGGATCACTCATCTTGGGAGACATAGCACATGAAGAAAATTCAAAATTTAAAGTTGTACTATAAGAATTTTAGAATTGAAGTTCTTGTTCCCGGTCTGATGAACTACATTAGAGTGAGTGCCATCTGTCTCACATAAACTGTATGACTAACTAGGACTAACCAACAAATGGCACTCTAAATAATCCCGTGTTTTTTCTAAAGTCACTATTAATAATTATCATTTGAAGAAAAAGGTAAAGAAAGTCTTCTTTGTCTGTTCTCTTATGCTTTATGGATGTTAGAATAGGAGGGGCTGTGGCTCAGTGGAAGAGTGACTGCTTTGTATACTGGCGCCAGTTAAAAGAACCAGGCAGCAGGACCGATGGTCTGATTCAGTATAAGGCAGGTTCATGTGTGGTGTATATGTTGGTGGGTTTTGGCAGGGGGGACTCTGCTACAAGTCCGCAGCAAGCAGCAAAAGTTGTAGCATGAGGCAAGGTAGGAATAATGAACCTCCTCTATCTGCCTTACCATTGTATGGCTGTTTCTCTAGCCAGCCAGTCTGGCCTGGAGCTTCATTTGAAGCTGGCTGGACTGGGGCAAATCAATCCACTGCTCTAACAGCTGTGAATTCTTGTTTTTCAAGTAATTTCATTCTTTTCTGTGTTGCAACAGTTCGAATTTTCTTCATCAGGAAGCTACTCAGTGACTGCAGTGTGTGTGTGTGTAGGGGGGGGGGGTTACAACATCCATTGTAATGCAAGGGATGCCTTGACATTTTTAAAATTTAGAGAGATTATCACATAATGGAATTCTGAATGTTTTTATTTTTAGGGAGTTGTTACAGTGAGATATATACACTGCTGTTTAGTTCAGGAAAAAAGAGTAGTAGATTATATTTTGCTTTATATTTTGTATTAGTCATTTATAGAAACTCAATTACAGAAATCTAAGCAACTATTGTCCAGGTAGTAAACAATAATTTTACATTCTTTTCTGGCCCTTAAAAAAAATCTTGGTGGGTTAGTTTTTAAAACAAATTAACAAAATGTCTCACAATACAGATTTTTTTGTTTGTGACAAAGTGATATAATAACCAGGACAACAATGCTGATTGGCACTTTAACAGGGTCAGATTGCATACATATGACATTTGGATTATTTTTTATAAAAATAACAGGGTTTTTGCTCAATACGCTGTCACAGTGTCCAATTGCAGCTGCTTTCTGGCTATTGATTAGTACGATTTTTACTGGGAAGATTATTCCTTGCCATGTACTTTTATACCATGATAATATTGAGACACTGACCTGGCTTTCTTGCTTTGTAATCTATGCTTCATTCTTTGTGTGAAAGACTGGTACAGCTGTGCTGGTAATATTTCCACTGTTAGGGCACCAAGAGTCTCTCCCCCACCCCACTATTGCAATAAATTGCATTACAATAATGGCTTATTTTGGGAGAAATATAGAAAGAAGTTTGCAGGAGAAATAAACTGTTTCAAAGGGTTGTTTGAAGGCACTTGCTTTTTAGTCATTATTCAATATTCACTCAGCAGAAAGCTTGAGGAAGATTTCTGCTGAAGAAATTTTAACCTAGTCATACACATCAATCTGGGATCTGTAGTTTCTCATCTTTTGTCCATTCCTGTAAGTTTCAAGAGAGAACAACTGCATCTTTAGAGTTGAAGCATGTCAGGGTTTGTGTTACAGATGGCTAAAGCATGTACTGGTGTGTTGTATTTGAGGAAAATATATTTATGTAATTGGCATGATCAAAATACTTCAAATATGGATTTTTTTTAATAAGCACCTTAACAGGAGGTTGCTAGATGTCCCCAAGAAATCAATTGTCTTAGTGATCCCCTAAGCAAAAGCCATTTTATGAATGAAAATCCTAGTTTTAGTGCTCCCTATGCCTATGGTATTCCATGGTATGAAGAAGAATGCCTGTGTGCATGGTTCATCAGCAGAGAGCTATCTGTCCCTATTATATAAATGCAAGGTGGGGTGGCAACATTCCATGAGCTCTCATTGGCTATAAAATGCACTCCCTCAGCCATTGGTCCATCAGTTGCCACTCAAAAGAGTACTAGGTGCTGGGGCTGCTCCTCTTCCCTGCCCACTCTCCTTTCAGCCACTGTTTTCTGTCAGAAGCACTGTCTTCCCTGACGAAGACACTTCTCTTTCTCAGCTTCTGTGAGGGACAAAGTTTTTCCTCAGGGGCTGTTGTGAGGAACTCATAGGGTTGCCAGCTCCAGGTAAGGAAGCCAGTTTAAGGAAGCCAGAGTTTGGGGAGGGGAGAGGAAAGGCCTCAGCTGAATAGAATGCCATAGAGGCCACCGGCCAAAGCATTGTAACTTTTCCCTCAGTGGCTGTTGGTAGGCAACCAAGCTTGGTTCTGTCAGTAAAAAAAGACAAAGAAACAAAACCCTTTCTACACCTTTGTGAGAAACTCATTGGGGCCAGTCCTGAGTATGGTTGCCAGCTCCAGGTTGGGAAATTCCTGCTGAGTCCTTCCACCCCCCCCCCCAACGCTGCCCTCCACAGGATCTACCCTCCCCCAAATCTCCAGGTATTTCCCTACTCAGAGCTGGGATCCCTACTTTCCCCTTGGTGCCTGCTGCTGATCGACCAAGCTTGGTTTCTGTCAGTAAAGGGCCCTTTCCACACCTATTTTGGCCTTTGAGAGAAAACTCATTGTGCCCTTATACCCTGCTGAGATGCCCCCCCCCCTCCGACAGCCTATGTGACATGGCATTCAGGGCTTCAGAGCATGGTAGATGCTGTAGGTGGGGGGCGGGGAGATGGAAAACAGTGAGGGGAAAATAATGGTAGGTTGATGCTTGGCTGGAAAGGAAATAGGGTTGCCAACTCCAGGTGGGAAATTCCTGTAGATTTGAGGGATGAAACCTGGTGAGGGTGAAGTTTGAGGAGGGGTGGGGCCTCAGACAGGTACAATGCCATAGACTCTGCCCTCCAAACTAGCCATTCCCTTTGGGGAACCACTATTGCCAATCTCCAGGTAAGGGCTGGAGATCACTCAGAATTACAACTGCTCTCCAGATGGTATTGATCAGTTCCCATGGAGAAAATGGTGGACTCTGTATCCTTATACCCTGCTGAGGTTGCCACAGCAAATTGACACTGAGTGCCCAAGTCCTTGGCACTCTCACAGAGTCTCTTTCTAGAGCCCATTGTATTTATTTCCACAACGGGCCTTATTCTTAATCTAACATAAGAGGAAGGACTGTGTGTTCAGTGGCTGAGGACAGACTGGCAATCTAAAGCGGGGCAGGCACGCTTCGCAAACGGAGGAAAGGAGCACGTTCAGACATGCGCATCTGCCCGTCGGCTCCGTTGCGTACTTACCCGTCTCCCAGTCGCTTTCCTTCCGCTTTACCCGGACACTGGTTTTTCCCAGTGTTCAGGGGCCTTCCTCCGCATGCCTCCCGCTTCCAAACAGTGTGAACTGGAAGAAGCGGGAGGCATCCGGAGGAAGTGTGAACGCACCGGCAAAAAGTTTTGTGCATATGCGCATGTGCGCACATGTGAAAAACATCAAAGGAAAACAAAAAAAAAAGTGCGGCGCGCGCTGGCTATGCGGCAGTCTGAACGCTCCGTATCGCCGCTGATCCGCATTGCTCTGGCCAGTGTGAACGGCCAGCTCCGTGGGTTTTTCCCCCCGCTCCAGTTCCCTCCGCTTTGCCTCCGCTTCAGATTGCCAGTCTGTCCTCAGCCAGTCTTCAGATTTGCTTTTGAAAAGATTTGTATTCATTGACCTTTTAGTAAAGGTTTACATACTGGGCAAAAGCAGAAACATGTTGATATGCTGTTGTAATATATATACCATAGTCAGAGGCTTCTAGGAGTCCACTGTGTAGCTGATTATACAGAATCCATTCCTGCTTCATTGAAAACATGGTATGGTGAGTATCTGCTGTTAGATAAGGCCAATACCTTGCTCAGCATGAGCAAGTACTTTTCTGTAATTTTTTGAAGTCATTGAAGAAAAATGCTTTTCCCTGCCCCCCCCCCAAGTTGGATTTTTGGGTGAGGGGAAATGAAATATATGGAATACTTTCTTATTAAACTAGAACTTATTTTTCTGCTTTAAAACATAAACATGTCATTCATAACTTGGTTAGTAGATAAAATAGTACTATTTGGCACATTTATTTGTTTGTTTGATTGATTTGTACCCCACCCTCCCTGCCGAAGCAGGCCAAAGTTAACAGTATAAATGCTACAGTTTTGTTTAATTTTCCTGGCTGAGCAGGTGCATGTATGGAATACCTGGGAAGATACTTCAGGTATATGCATCTCCAAGTTGGATTTGAGTGCCAGCAGCATGGCGTAAGTGGTCCTTGGGCAAGAGGTCACACAGAGGCCTGGGCCTGACTTAGCCATGGGCCAGATCATTCCTTAAAAAAAGTAGTTTGGTTAGAGATTTAAGCTCAAATAACAAACAGCATGCCTTCTGTTAAAAATTCATAGCAATGGAAAGACAATTTAGAAAGTGAAGCAAGTAAATTATGAAGTAAAATAGGAATTTGGAGATTATTAATCAGATGAAGTCATATTTAAAATGCAAGGGAGTAGTTGTATAATTTTTAGTTATATCTTTTGTGGAAGGTAAAGTGGATTGGTGTTAATGTTTAAAGTGTTTGTTGAGTAAGCAATAAGGGTGCTGAGGGAAACAAGATTCCACATGGTGCTGCTTTTATTATTTTTTAAGTAGGCAGGGGGCACAGCTTTTAGCAGTTTCTGACAGTTTACTGAAGAGTATTTGGTTATAAAAATATGTTATTATCTGTTTAACAAATGCATAACAATAAAAATTGTAATGGATTATATTTGGTTTCTCTGATGATAGGCAATTTAGTAATTTTAGTCCTCACCTTTTCTCCATGGTAGCTTTTATCTTCAGAACAACAATATAGGCAGGTGTCCACTGCTAAAGTCAGTTCTTTCCTCCTGTGCCGAGACATGAAGGACCTCACCTCATTTTAATTTGTACTCAATTCAAATGGCTCATCGCCTCTTTGAGTGGAGTCATCTCTTGGGAACAGAACACATGAGAGACTCATTTAAAAAGTCAGAAGGTTTCTGTGTTGGCCTGGTCGGAAACTGGATTGGAAGGGATCTAATACGGAGGCGTCATCCAAAAAGCCCTGCAACCGGTCCGCCCTCGCCTTCTGGATTACTGTGTGATCTGGCAAAATCCAGTTGGAAAGTGCATTGAAAGTGGATTATTTAGTGTGTGTGACCGCAGGCCAATTTTATCTACTACGATAGCTTCAAGAGAAAATACTTGCCACAGGACTTTTTGTTTCTGTTGTCAGCAAATAATGATTAAAATGATCATTTAGTCTTCCCTCTTTATATTATGAGATGATACTTGTCACAAGGTAGAGGTACTTTGGGTGCTGAGAGGTGGAAGGATGTAATTAACAAGCAGTTAGGTAATTTATTAATTTGCCACATAGTGAGAAATCCTTGTTGCATGGAATTGCAGTACTTTTATGCTAGGCTTTGGTTTCAATTTGGTAGGGTCAGGAAGGACATTGAAAATGATAAATGTGTAACTAGGACATTATTATATTTGCAGAGTCTTTTTTCCTGGTGAAGGTGGTTGACCTGGAAAGAACACAGCTTGACTTCCAGAGCTCATGCTGAGTTTGCAGAGTTGGTAGTTAAGAAAAAGATATCTTTCCCCTGTAAACTAAGCCAGTTCCTCTTAGTAGTAATTGAAATATAATAAATATGGAAATTCAAGATGCCTGTTCTTACAGTCATTTCCAAGCAGTAGAAGTATAGTTCAACATCTATACAGAAAAAGTTTGATTCTAACTTGTTAACATTTCTTTGAATACACTTCTTTAGATGCAATAAAGTGAATAAAACTACCCAGGGGTAGTAGTGGGGAAGTTTTGTTTTTATATTGTCAACAGATATTATATTTCACAAAACTCCATAGGAGCTATTTCTGCAGGGCCTGTAAAACGGAGTTGTTCTGCCAGGCCTTTGGTGTCTAATTACATTGGCCTTTCCTGCCCTAATCCTCCTCTATGTTGTATACTTCGTCAACTCCTGCTATTGATGGATGTCCTTGCCCACTTACACAATATACTGGCCCTTGGGCGCACATGCAGTGTACACCTAGAGCTTGTTGTATCACTGTTTCGTCATCGAATGTTAATGTTACCCAGGTTTTATAGGCTTTTAAAATAGTGATTATTGTGGTAATTTGTTTTTGTTTTACCTACCTGTTGTAATTCACCCTGAGCCTACTTGCAGGGGAGGGTGGGATAGAAATCCCATAAATAAATAAATAGCTAGCTAGCTAGCTAGCTAGCACCCTTCAGTTTGTTGCAAGAATTATAAACAATTTGTACGGTAAGGTAGAATTGCAATAGAAGAGTATTACACTAGTAACTTTGCTTTTGCAACCAAACTTACTTGAGCATGTTTGCTTGTTTGTACCGCTTTGTTATCAGGACAGTAGTGTTGGCATGATGTAGAACACTAAATTGTTAGACAGTGCCTTGTTTGTATTCTGATGTGGAGAGGAGCTCGTCATTTGCATGTATCATGAACTGGTTGGGCTATAAAATTAAGATGTTGATCTTTATGCCATAGAACGCTGCTGATCTGAAAATGGAACCATTATGAAGGATATTTAATCAGTTATTATTAGGCTGATTAGTTAATTAATCCAGTCAATATGGGTTCAGTCGCATTCAATCATTTGTAATATTTTATATTTTCATTTGTAGTATTTATATATTTCATTCTCAACACAAAAAACTGACAAGGTAGTACCCAAATAAGTATTAAAATTAGTTTCTCAATTAAAATAAGTGAGCATGCTGCTTTTGTAATATATTAAGCTGAGCCTAGTTTATGCTTACATCTTCAAAATACAGTATAAGCAGAAGCTATGACTACAGGTTGAAAATGCTTTGTAAAATAAAAGATAAGTAGAATTTGGATTCTACTGCAGGAATATGTGTAAATTTCTTTCAGGAATTTGTATAAATTACTGTCAGGACCATCTGTTGAAATAATTTAAACTAGGATAAACCAGCAATAGGTAATACTATCCAAGTAGCATCCAAGAGCTTCCTACTACTCTTGAATGAAAGCTTGGCAAACAAAATTAGGATACATGTAAGAAATTTCTGCTGCTTTTATGTTTGCATTTTGTACTTTTATTTTGTTTTTAAAGACAAACCTGTGATAGATGTAATTTAGAAATTGCTCTTTATGCTTTTCATAATTTAATAATGTTTATCAGCCAGAGAAATCAGTGGCTGAGGACAGATTGGCCGTCTCGGCCGCTCTGCCTCCGCTTCAGAAGTGGAGGCCGAGCAGCCATCCAGACGGCCGCATCTGCCCCCAGGAGGCGGCCCGGACGCCTTGCTTCCGGTGCCGCGCTCCTTGCGCACCAGCCGAGCACCACTTTAAAGTGGTGCTCGGCTGGTGCGGCGTGCCTCGCGCGCGCGTTCCACCCGCCGAAGTGGGTGTGAACGCGCGCGGGCAGGGGCGCCCGTGCGGCGTTCGCCCGCTGCTCCAGGAAGCCGCCTGGAGTCTGAATGCTGCGGGCGGCTTCCTTCCGGCGGCGTGGGAACGCTGCGGGGTGGGGGAAATTCCCCCACCCCATTCTGCCGCGCTGGGGAGGCGCGGCAGAAATCAAGTCTGTCTTCAGCCAGTGTATCTAAATTTCAGCATGGCCAGTGGTTGGGTCCATGAACAGACAAGGGAAATCTTTCTACTAACCTGAAAAACTGCCACAGGTTTACAGAATTTTTTTTTTAAAGGGGGGGGGGGGACAGTATTGCCAGCCTTGGTTTCTGCAAGTAAAAGATGGGGGGGGGGAATAGGGCCATTTCTGGGTCTGTTTTGGCATTTGAGGGGCCAGGCTTGCTATTTTGTCACTTGCATGACTCAGCCAGGACCAACTGATTGCTGCTGTTCCACAGCAGCCACTCCACAAAAGTCACTGTGGTGTAGTGGTTAGCATTTCACACTGGGAGACCTAGATTCAGATCCCCAATCTGCTGCTGGTGATTTGGGGCCAGTCACATGTTCTCAGCCTAACCTACCTACAAGCATGTAGACAATGGTAACCTGATAGACATTGTATACTTGGACTTTCAAAAAGCTTTTGACAAGGTGCCTCACCAGAGACTCCTGAGTAGATTTAGCACTCATAGGATAAGAGGACGGCTTCTCTTATGGATAAAGCATTGTTTAAATGACAGTAAATAAAGAATAGTATTAAGAAAAGGAGTAGGAGCCAGTTTGATGTAGTAATTAAGAGCAGCAGACTCAAATCTGGAGAACTGGGTTTGATTTCCCACTCCTCTACATGAAGCCAGCTGGGTGACCTTGGGTCAATCACAGCTCTCTCAGAGCTATCTCAGCACCACCTACCTTACAAGCGTGTCTGTTGTGGGTAGACAAAGGGAATGCGATTGAAGCTGCTCTGAGACTCCTTTGGGTAGTGAAGAGCAGGATGTAAAAACCAACTCTTCTTCTTAAAATGGACAGTTCTTACCATGGAAGGAAGTAAGCAGCGGGGCCCCATAAGGATCACTATTGGGGCCGATACTATTTAATTTATTCATAAATGATCTGGAACTAGGGATGAGTAGTGTAGAGGCCAAGTTTGCAGATGACAGAAAGTTATTCAGGAAGGTGAAAATGAGGTTGATTGTGAAGAGCTCCAAGAGGATCTCTTCACAATCAGATTGGATGAGTGGAAAACAATATGAAAAATGAAGTTGAATATTGGTAAGTGTAAAGTGATGCACACTGGGATAACAATCACAGCTTCAGGTATAGGCTAATGTGGTCTAAGCTTGCTGAGACTGACAGGGAAAAAGATATTGGAGTTGTAGTGAATAGCTCAATGAAAGCATCACCCAATGTGCTGCAGCAGTAAAAAAGGCAAACTCTATGTTAGATATTATTATTAGGAAAGGGATGGAACATAAAACAGCTGATATTATAATGCCCCTGTATAGATCTGTGGTGCAGCCTCATTTGAAGCTGGAGCACCTTCTCTATGAAGAAAGGCTGAAGATTGTAAACTGAAATTCAGAAAAGAGAAGACCAAAAGGTGGTGGTGGTGGGGGGAGTTAACAAAGGGGAGGGAGTTAACAAAGAGAACACATTTTCTCCCTCTCCCAAAATACTGGAACTTGAGGCCAATGAAACTGTTGGGCAGTAGATTCAGGATGGAGAAAAGGAAATACTTCTTTACACAAAGAGTGATTAAAATGTGGAATTCGCTGCCAGAGGATGTAGTGGTGACCGTAGGAATAAACAGCTTTAAAGGGGGATTAGATATATTCATGGAGGATAAGCTTATCAGTGGCTGCTAGCCATGGTGACTGAGGGGAACCTTCACATTGAGAGGCACTAATCCTCTGAATCCCGGAGCCACGAGGCAACATATGGGGAAGGGTTCGGCCTCTATACCCTGTTGGCCCTCCGGAGGACTGGTTGGCTGCTGTGTGAGACAGGATGCTGGACTAGATGGTCTACCGGTCTGATCCAGCAGGGCTGTTCTTATATTCTACCTCACAGACCGGAATGAAACAGAAAAAGGGCATGAGGGAGTGCCAGGGAAGGGGAAGAGTAATTGTGGGGGAGAAGTCCTTGAAGGAACCCTTCTATATTTCATTGCAAGATTTTTAGGAATAACTTAAACTGCAGTTGTGAATGGATTACTGTGGTGTTTTTGTTGAAGTTGTTAAGATCAGTGCCAAGTATATTTGTTTAGGATCCGTGATTGATTAGTTTACAAACTTTGTTTCTATTATGGTGCAGAATTCAGGTACATTATCACGTACATCTGAGGTGTGTGAGGTACTTGGCTGATGACTTGCTTTGTGACAGAGTAAGTAATCATTAAGATCTAGCAGCAGTAAGTAGATATTTATAGGATCTAGCAGGCTCATTTCTAATGCATACAAGTCTCTGCTTCATGACCCAGTGTTCATTACGAGTTTGCAAATGTGAAGTGGCCCTTAGATCATATGGCAGCTACAAGGTGTTTGAAAATGTTTTAGATTATAGTCTTTACCAATGGAAATCCTTGACATTATGTTCTTTGTTATTTTAGAACCAGTGCTTTCAAAGAATTTCATTTTTATAATATGTTGAGCTGATCAGTCTGAATTATCTTTATAATCCTCAGTAGAAAGGATGCATCTTGCATTTCCCCCCTTAGAAAACAGCAGTCTACTAATCTGTGTTTAAAAAGTACAGCAGACCTATTTGATTAGTAATTAACATTCTGATTTAGATTGCAAAGGGAGAATGTACAATCTAAAGGCTTTGTTTCTTGGTAAATCTCTGACAGGATAACACATGAAACAATATTTTGCAGTCTCTTACAATTAACTTTAATTATGCTTTACCAGAGGATCTGTCAGATGAAGTAATTTATGCAGTGGTCAGATGTTTGTGTGATTTTGGTTTTGAAACTGAAGGATTGCTTTTGATTTTCTTGTGCCCATACACCAAGTATTGATTTTCTTGTGCCCATACACCAAGTATTGATTTTCTTGTGCCCATACACCAAGTAGTATCCTTCAGTGCCTCAGGGCATCATCCCTTACAAGTGCAGTCACTGTTCTCACCACATCTGTCTTCTGATTCTGAAGGCACAAATTGCATAGTGGAAGAGTAGCCTTCAAGAGTAGCCTTGTAAAGATTGCTTTCAGCATGGGTTTTTTTGGGGGGAGGGGAGGATATCCCAGAGCCTAGTGTAAATTTCCCCTGCATGGTGTTGTTAATGTTATAAAATCTAAACATTTGACTGATGTGAAATTCTTGCGTTTTGTATTGGTAATAAGAGGGAACGTGTTACTCATTTACTTTGCAAGTGTGCCCTGAAAAGCTGAATAGCTTTAATGGGGTTAAACTTCAAAAAGTTTGAATTTCTGCTAGTTTAGGGCAAAAAATTGAGGTTTCACTAAAATGAATTTAAAATGTAGTAATCCAGTCACTGACATAATTGTTTCTAATACCTTTCAGACACTCACAGGTATATTTTCTCCAGTCTTCCTTAAATCCCTAAGTAGTCATAGGACTTCAATTACCTTCAGTTATGTAGTCTGCATACTTGCTAGTTCCACTGTAACCTTGGGGGAAAGTGGAAGAGTCCCTTGAGCACACCAGGTCACAGTGCCCCTAGGTATTTGGGGCTCACAAAGTCACAGCTGTGTTACCTGTTCTGTACTAATTAAGAGTTACTATGAATCTGTTTGACAATTAAGGACAGGATGAACTTTAATGCAGATAGGCACCGTGGGACAGTAAACAGTTCTAAAGCTACCAAAAAGTCAGCACAGGAAATACTGCTGACAGCACTGACTTTCTTTTAATGATCTAAAGTAAAATGTAAATAAATGTCTAGATTGGGTATTCCACCATGGCAGAAGTTTCACTGTCAAGAACTCATACCATTGTGATTTTCTAAAAATGATTCCAAATGTTTATTTTGTACGAAAGTTTGTTCTAGAGAAATTTGGATGGAAGGACAGGGTTTATTGATAAATAATAATTCCAGCCTTACAGTTATTTATGAAAATGGTTTTTGTTACTGCAAAAATAACTCTTCATTAGGTTAACTTTCAAGGAAAATGTTTTGTACAAAAGCTCTTTTTCATGAAAGTGCTTGTTTAAAATTCTTCTGCACAATTATATCTAATAGTACAATGTAATGCATGAAGAAGTTAGATTTGCCTTCTTTCCTCCGGGTTCTCATGGTTGTAGCAGCAGCAAGGAAAATAAAGTATCTTCTTCCTCAATGGGAAGCAAATACCAAAAGCTGTCTGATTTATCCATCGGTTTATTCAGTGATGCTTCTCTTTCTCTTTGAGTACTGGCCCTATTTCAGTGCTGGCCAAGGTTTTGAGTTGACATTTTGATTGGTCTATACATGAGCTGTGGTTGCTGTAGTAAAGGAGAATTATGAAGAGACAAAAACAGTTTTCACCAACAAATTGCTGTTGACACCATGACTTGATTAAAAAACATGCCAGTGGAGTATGTGGCATGTGTTTGCCAAAAGGAAGTCCTGGTTTGAGGTGGTGGAGCTGTGGGAGATTATAGTCATAGCAATGGTCTGTCATATCACTTTGTGATACGATTCCTTGCATGTTATGATATTTGGAAATAGGCTAAACAGATTGAATAACTGAGGTAGATTCCGTGGTGGAATACCCAGTCATTTGAAAAGCGTCAGAATCAATGCTACCTTGTTTAATTCTTGCCCTGAAAGGGAGAGGAAACAAGAGACGGTTTGACGTCTAAATGAACTAATCTTCAGAAACAAAAAAAAAGATTATATTTGTTAAACTGTATAAGAAAAACATTCTAAAGATAATATGGCTTTGTTCACAGTATTACATAAAGAAGATTAAAGACGGGAAACAAGCTGCTTAAACACTGTAAACTAATTAGTTCAATGAATTGTTTTCCTGAGGTTCATGAGATATGAAACATTGGCACCAGTGCGTGAAATACACTCTGCCTCAGTGCTCTTTTCAATTTATTTTTCTGTTGGTGTCATACGTATATAAAAAGAAAGTAACCAAAAGAAAGAGGTTACAGAAGGAGACCAAAGCCTGGCATATGATTGAAGCTGACATTTTGTCATTTTAAGTCTGGTGCGGGAGGGCCTTCCTGTAATACCCTTGTATAAATACCAGCTTCATTTTCTGCTATCACCAGCTATATTGCAAAAATGATGTCATGACAAGGCCCAAAGGAATTCCTTTTGTTGCTCAGAGTCACTCTGGCGGCTTTTAAGCTGAACTAATCATGAGTGAGCTGACGCATTATTAATTAGTTTGCCCAGTATCAAGGTATTTAGAGAGGAGGGAGGAGAGGCTGTGTGGTATGGGAATAGGGACACATCAACCTTTGTGTTTGGGTAGGGTTTGTCTTCCCTGTAAGCAGCTGCATGTGCCTTCTGATGATATGGCAACAAGTGCACAGATTCAAGACACTTGTGTGGGGGAATGCATATTATTGTGCACTAAATAGGACCATGGCAAACTTCTGCTAGGGTTGCCAACCTCCAGGCAGCACCTGGAGATCTCCCACTGTTACAATTGATCTCCAGATAACCGAGATCAGTTCTCCTGGAGAAAATAGCTGCTTTGGAGGGTGGACTCTAGGGCATTATACCCTGATGAGGTCCCTCCCCTCCCCCAAACCCTGCCCTCCCCAGGTTCCACCTCCAAAATCTCTAGGTATTTCCCACCACAGAGCCGGCAACTCTAGTTCATAGTGGTTTCAAAACTTACACCTTTTGGATTTGTGCTAAAAAAAATTCAGAATCCTCTTCATTTGAGCTCGCAGCATGTGTTCATCTTTCTCAGTAGGCATTCTCTCCCCAACAAAAATGTGAAACTGTCTTATCTGAGCTAACTCTTCCAAAGTATAGAAGGGCGTTCATGCTTGCAGTAAGTAGGGAATTGGGATACTCTTGCTCTAGCAGCAAGTTAGTATGATCCAACCCAATGTATCTTAAGTACAGTTGCTGGCTTTTGTTTGCCTTGCTGAGAAGTTAATATTTAAAGAAACAAATCAATAATTTCTAAAAACCTATAATACAAAGGAGGCTAGGGGCAGAAGAGCAATACTGTTTAAAAGGAGATTGGATTTATACTTCACTACCCAAAAGAACAGCTTACAATCTTCTTTCCCTCCCTACAACAGACACCTTGTGAGGTAGGTGGGGCTGAGAGAGCTCGGTCGAGAACTGCTCATGAGAGAACAGCTCTGAAAGAACTTGTAACTGACCCAGGGTCACACCAGCAGTTGCATTTGGAGGAGTGGGGAATCAAACCCGGTTCTCCTAGGTTAGAGTCTGTGCTTCTAACCACTACACCAAACTAGTAAAAATTCATTTGATATTTTCTAGAACATTAAAGTTCCATTCCACCAGTGCTAATAAGAAGGAGGAATCCTTGATGTATGGAAGGTAAAATTACAGACCCAAAATTTCTCCTACAGGCTTTTAAAAAGTGGCACAAATAGAAATCAAACTTAACTTTAAGAAGTTGGCAGACGGGCATGCATTAGGGAGATAGATCTGTTGAATTTATTCCTGAGATCTGTGGTCTGTGTATTCCATGCACATATCTCGTGTACGTACCTATATAAATAAATTTATCTTGTCTGGACTGCAGTTATGTAATTTTTAAAATTCTCATGGTCCTATTCACCTCCAGTTGATTGAGGAAATTCCTTTGAGCTGTCTGTTCAACTACAGCATGGGCCAGCTTTTTTCAGTGCTGGCTCCTCTGCGGTGTAACTCCTTTCCAAAAAAGTTATGAAGAGTGCCTGTGCTGTGCTCCTTCCATAACATATACAAGGCAGTTCTTTTGAGATAGGCATTTTGCACTTAATTTTGTAAGAACAGTCATTTGATGAAAAGTTGTATAATTGTGATATTCATGTCTGTCTTTTAATTTTAACTTACCTGTGAAATTAGGCTGTTTTGTAAGCTGTCTTGAACAGCCATTGTCAATGGGAAAGGTGGTAAATAAACATTTTAATAAATAAAGTGGCAGGGAAATAAATGATAAAACTGTGTACTTACAGGTGAAGTTCCCTGCCATACTCAGATACCCTTCATACAGGGGTGTCAAACTTATGGCCTGGGGGCTAAAACCTGCCCATCCAGGTCTGTTATCTGGCCCATGAGCAACAAAAAGGAGGGTGGTGGCGGAAAGAGAAGCGAAAAGACCTGTGTCTGATCAGCTGGTTGACAGGTCCATTCCCCCTCCTCTCTCTCTCTCTCTCTCCCCCCACCGTAGGGCCAGGCTGCATACGTGTGGCCACAGCCCCCTCTCCCCCTTCTGTCAGAAGCGGGGGGTCGCTGTCTCCCCATCAGCGCATGTGTGTGCTGGGCCTCCCCCTTCACTTCAGCAGCAGAAGCTGTCTCCTTTGCCACTGTCATGGCCACTTTCTTCTTCTCCTCTGCCTGCTTCTCTTGCTCTTGCTCTGCCATGATTCTGAAGAAGCAGCCTCGGGGGAGGAAAGAAGGAAGGAAGAAGAAGAGAGGGAGAAAGTCATTATATGGGAAGGTGGTGGTGGTGGTGGGAGCTACTGATGGAAACAGGTGTTAGGGGAAGTGTAGGAATGGGGCTGCAGTGGCTCAAGTGGTTAAGATGCTGAACTGCAGACCAGAAGGTCAGTATTTCAGCAGTTCGAGATCGGAGTGCTGCATGACAGGGTGAGCTCTTGTCTCTAATCCCAGCTCCTGCCAACCTAGCAGTTTGAAAGCAAGAAATTGCTAGTAGATAAATAGGTACCACTTTGGTGGGAAGGCAACAGTGTTCTGTGTGCCTTGGCATCTAGTCATGCCAGCCACATGACCACAGAAACATCCTTGGACAGCGCTGATTCTTCAGCTTGGACATGGAGATGAGCATTGCATCTCTAGAGTCATATTCAATTGGCTTTCGAGCAAGGGAAACCTTTACCTTTACTAGGAATGGGAATGCCAGAGTTTATCTGGGGGGAAGGGTATAGGGAACTGAAGGGAGGGGCACAGAAAGGAAGGGTTGGAGTGTATGCAGTGTAGTGCGTGGTGGGAACTACACTTGGAAAGCCACGGAAGGGGATGAGAATTATAGCTGTTGGGGTGAGGGAAGGTGCTGAGTGTTTGTATTTGGGGGAGGTGGCATGCAAGAGCAGGGGTGTAGTTGGAGGCTGAGATAAAACAGGAGTCTTGAGCCACCTTAAAGACTTAATGAAATTTCGTTGCATCTTTTTTATTTTCTAGGCATCTGAATCTTGCTTTTCTCCCCAAATGGGGACCCAAAGCAATTTACAAGTATCATTCTCTCCATCTAGGTTCAACTGTGCAGAGTACATTCGGCTGAGAGAGTGACGGGCCCAAAAGCACCTAGCATCCTTCATGGCAGAGTGGGGCTTATGAACCTGGATCTCCCAGTTGTTAGTCCTCATACTTGAACCTCAGCACTATGGGGTGTATGTGTGTCTTTGTGGAAGGTCAGATCTCTTAAGTGGGACTGAAGTGCAAGGAAAGTAGTGGTCAGTGGGAGCAGACTTGAGTTTTGGAGGAGAGTGGAATCACACAGAGGTGGTGGGAGCAAAGGGCTGATTTAGGAGTTCTGGTCATTTGACATGTGGCTGGTGAATCTGTTTCATGATTTTTGAGGTGGGCTGAGTAAGTGTTGAGGGTGATGACTCCAGTTCCTTGGAGAATTTATATTACATATGTATGTTTTGGGGTAGACCACTCTCAGTGGGGATGTTATGCTTCTCATAACAAAATGCTTCTCATAACAAAAAAATGCTTCTCATAACAAAAATGCTTCCAGAGTCTCGGGGGGAGGGGGAAGTTGTTGATATAATATAATGGGGAAGTGTATTTTTTGAGAGGGAAGAGGACCCCTGGGATTACTTGTACTGGGGTGTGTATGTGTGGACACAAAAAGTTTTCCCAAGGTGAGAGGCATGCTCAAAGTATATTGTACAGTGAGTCAGTAGTGCCAACAAAATGGGACATTCACACTGCTTCCCACCTACCAATGGAAGCATGCCACAAATCACTGGTAAGTGGGGGAGCAGTGTGATGCTGTACTGAAAGATGAGCTTTCTGGAGTTGGCATTAGCAGTTTACCAATTTTGGGGTCTGAATTAGCCCCAACTTAAGGCTTTTGCTTGTAAAATTCTGTCTATGTTTGGGACAACCTACAGCTGTGAACAGCTCTTTTCTGTAATAAATGTCAATAAAGCAAAAGTACAGTTTACAGATACACATCTAAACAGCATACTCAAGATTGCTACAGCACAGACATTGACTCTAGATTTTGGTGTAATGATTTAGAGCAAGAGGTGTCAGTTATTAAAGACCATTAAATAAAGGAAATACTGTAAAAGCATTAATGCTTTAAACGTGTTTATATTTTGCACAAAAAAAATAATACAGTTAATTGGGTTTTCCTGTGTCCTTTTTAAAATTTGTATCTCTGGTACCTGGCATTACACTTTATGACACACATGGCCTGGCCAACCAAGTGACATTTATGTCTGATCCGGCCCTCGTAACAAATGAGTTTGGCACCTCTGCTGATAGCTTCACATCCAAGTGAGAAATGATAATGAATTACTAAAAGCATAGCTATATTTTCAAATCCCTTCCCCCCCCCTTTCCCCCCCTCTCTTCAGTTTTTGCTATTATTTTGACCTTTTAGTGGTTCCACCAAATGTATTAATGAGCCATGGAGCTTATGTAACAATGAAGCTCACTGCGTGGTTTTGGGGCCCTCGTACAAACACTCACTATAACCTACAGGACTGTTGTGAAGGTAAAAGAGAAGAAGGAAAGAAGAGTGGGAACAGATAATCTTTGGCCTTTGTTCTGTTTTGTTAAGCACATTATAATCACTTTTTTAAAAAGCTTTTTTGTTGACATTATCTATAGTTCTTATTTATTTTTGCAAATAAATGTAGTTACACATTTCCAAACAATAGAATATCTAATCCTTCCCAGTTTCTGTATGGTTGCCTTTAGGGGTTAGTGTCTTGCAAAGCATATAAAGAAAATTTAACAGTATATATTCAGTATTACATGCTCTTTCTCCTCCTAGCTGTCCCACTTTTGTACACCAGCGCACCCTCTCATGGGAAAAGGATTAAGTTCAGTATTCTGCCGCTGATATAACTTATTTCTTTGCTCTTTATAATGTATATGAATGCAACCCAACATTGTAGTGGCAGTAATGTGGTAGTTTTCTACGTTTGACTCTATTTGCTTGTTGTTTTAACTTTTTGTAGTTAAAGAACAGTATATTTATTTAATTGCTATGCCATAAAAATAGTTCAGTACCTCTTATGATGAAGATACCAGGCTGAAGAGACTGTTAAAGCACTGTTTGCTTGACCATAAACAGCAGCCTATTTAAAATACTCTCACTGTAGAATAAAAACACTTCCCTTCTTTTCCCTTTCCTTTTAGTACTTTGTTTTAGGGGAAAAGATATATGATATTGAATGTACGACTTCTAGAAGTTTGTGAGCTGACTGGTTATAGAAGCAGTCAGTTTTAGCTGTTGCCATCTATGATGATGCTTCTCTGAATTTGATCTGGTTGCTGTAATCTGTGGCTGCAGTCACACAAGCAGTTTGCGCTGATATAGATCTTCTTCGTGGTCTCTGTGCATCACACCTCTGGGATAATGTGTGCCTGCGCCGATCCCGATTGGTAACTTCAAAGCCAAACGGATTTTCGCACCAACTCCCCGAACGCGCGCCGGCTCCACTGCGCATGACCGGGGAGGGGCACGAGGATCCCGCCAGTTCTCTTCTGACCGCCGCGTCGTGAGGATCCTTTCTCTCTTGCTCCGGTCGTTAGTGTACTTCTCCAACTCAAAAAGCCTTCGGATTGATTCTTTTCCTACTACTGAATTCGGACTGTTTACTGGACTTGATTTGGACTTTCCCTTCATCCTACCGCTCGGCCTATGGCCCAGCGGTGGGGTTTCTTTAAGAGGTGCCTGCAGTGCGGCAGCAAGATAGCCCCACCGGACAAGCACTCCCTGTGTCTTCTCTGCCTGGGTGAGTCCCACCGAGTCGACTCCTGCGCTAGTTGTGCAGCTTTTTCTAAGCAAACTCGGAAGAACCGAGCGGCGAGGCTCCGGGTCGCCCTCCTCGAGTCTGCTTTGTTCCCGAAGATGTCTTCTTCCGAAGTTCCGGCTTCGTCACCGACGGGACCGACACCGTCTCCATCCCGAGGTATCGGTACCGATAAATCGGCACCGAAGAGATCGCTCCCCTTGCCCGATACCCCTGTTAAAAAGCGCAGGGAGGGCAAGGAGGAGAAGGGCAAGCTGAAGCACAAAAAATCCTCAAGTGCTTCGTCGACGCGCGGTGCGCCCAACTTAGCCCAGCCTGGGCTCGATTAGCTTGACCCGATGGATCGCGAGTGACCCAGGGGTAGATCGATCTCCCCAATGCTGCGACCGATCACCCTGACGGACTCCGACCTCGACATTGACCTTACACAGGTCCCCTGGGACACTCCCGAAGCCGAGGCGAAGCCACCGTCGGCACCGAGAGGAGATAAGGATTACCGCCCCCTGGGCCCACCGGTACCGTGGGACATCCAGCAATGGCGATACCTCTATGGCTCCTACCCACCTCTGCCCCAGTGGTACCCCACTGAATGGGATCGACAATCTACCTCCTCCAGAGTGTCACGGTACCGAGAACCCTCATCAGTACTGACACCGACACCAGCACCGAAACGGACACCCGACACCGATCCTCGTCCGTTACTGGTAACGCAGGACCTTTCAAGCCCAACCCCTCTTTCACCATCCGACCACTCGGCACCGGGGTCTCCGGCATCTTCGGTGTCAGAAGACGAATCGCTTCCGCACCCGTCTCCCGACACGCAGGTCACCGAAAACCTTCCAATCTCCCCCTCCGAGGATGTGAAACCCTACGGGGAACTAATCAAAAGGATGGCACACTCACTGGCTTTGGCCACGGCCCAACCGACTCTGACAGCCACAGATTCCATCTTCGATATAGTACAGATGGATACATCCACACCGGTGGCCCTCCCACTCATATCGGTCCTGATGACTACGGCCAAAGAATCCTGGCCTCATCCCTCGTCTACCCCCATCTCCAGCAAACGCCTAGATCACATGTATAGGATCCAGGAGCCTGGGGCAGAATTTTTGTTTGTCCACCCCAAACCCAACTCAGTGGTTGTGACACCCTCCACCAAGGGTCGTAGTGGGCACTCTTCTCCATTGGACGAAGAAGGATGCAGAATAGATTCCTTTGGAAGACGCATTTATTCAGCGGGCGCATTGGGTATAAAGATAGCAAATTACACTGCCTGCATGAGCAGGTATCAGTACTCGCTCTGGGAGCAGATGACCGCGCTCATTGCCCATCTCCCAGAGGACAAGTTACGCAATGCCAGAAAGATTCAGAAGGAAGGTATGTCTCTGGCCAAGCTCCAACTTTCGGCCTCCAAGCATTCGGCAGAAGTAACCTCCAAGACGCTCACATCAGCAGTGTCCATCAGACGCCATGCCTGGTTGAGATCCACTTCCCTTCCTCAAGACACTAAGACCTTGGTGGAAGATCTTCCGTTTGAAGGGGACGGTCTCTTCAGCTCAACGACAGACACCGTGCTTCACGAGCTTGATAAAAGCATGAAGACTTCCCGCAACTTGGGAGTCTCCCAACCTAAACAGCAGAAACAGAAAGCATGGCAAAGATCATGGCCCAAGAAGCAATCACAAAGACCTCCTGCTGAACCCCAATGGCAGAGGTCACCACCATCTACCTACCAACAAAAGCCCTACAACAGTAAGCCTCGCTTCCCAACTGCTCCAGCATCTAAGGCGAAACCCCCCAAACCGAGCAAACAGAGTTTTTGACTCCCACCCCTGCTCTGACAACCCCACCCGCCTATCACCCTTCCTGACAGCATGGCAGCACATCACCTCAGACAAGTGGGCACTCTCGGTCGTCTCCGAGGGATACAGAATAGAATTCTTCGAAATCCCTACGGAACCTTACTTCGTGGTCACTCCCCCATCCGACACTCTAACAACCGAGGTCGAGACCCTGCTGAGCAAGGATGCAATAGAACCGGTAGTAGTCCCGCAATTTCAACAGGGATTCTACTCCCGCTATTTCACAGTGCCAAAGAGGGACGGGGGCCTCCGACCCATCCTGGATCTTCAGAACCTCAACGCGTTCATAACGTACAAGAAGTTCCGAATGACCACCCTCCAGATTATTCTACCTCTGCTGGAGGCGGGCTCTTGGATGGTGACGCTGGACCTGAAAGATGCATACTTCCATGTGACCATTCATCCTTCCCACAGACCCTTTTTACGCTTTGCGATCGGTCCACATCACTTCCAATACAAGGCACTCCCATTTGGTCTCTCGACGGCACCTCGTGTCTTCACAAAATTAATGGCAACAGTAGCGGCCCACCTCCGCCTGCAAGGCGTCCACCTCTACCCTTACCTGGACGACTGGCTCCTGATCGCGCCTTCCGCATCAGACCTACAAGACCACGTCTCCCTGACACTCCACACCCTGGAGACTCTGGGGCTGACGATAAATACAAAGAAGTCCATGCTCACCCCCTCCAGACGGGTACAGTTCATCGGAGCTCTTCTTGATTCCTTACAGTGCAGGGCATTCCTACCTCCCAGCAGGATCTCGGACATTGTCTCCCTCCTCAGAGTTCTGAGAAGGAACCGGGAGGCGACAGCCCATCAAATACTGCGCCTTTTGGGCCTCATGGCGGCTACCACCATGGTCATCCTGTTCGCAAGGCTACACATGAGACCCTTGCAGCTGTGGTTTCTCCACCGTTTCCGGCCAAGCCTACACCCCCTGTCCAAGAGATTCCGCCTATCAGACCCAGTGGTTCAAGCCCTGGAGTGGTGGCAGGTGCCACAAAATCTCCAAACGGGCGCCCCCTTTCACCACCCTCCTCTGGCAGTCACTATTACCACGGACGCCTCCCTATGGGGATGGGGAGCCCACCTGGGCGATCTGTGTGTAGGCGACAAGTGGGACTCATCAGTAGCTTCCAATCACATCAACTTCTTGGAACTACTAGCGGTCCGTTACACAATTCGATCTTTTCAACACCTTCTGTCGGGAAAGACGGTGGCCGTCCTCACGGACAACATGACCACTATGTATTATATCAACTGACAGGGCGGTACAGTTTCCCGCAGTCTTTGCCGCCTAGCGGTAGAACTCTGGACGGAGTGTCAATCGCTGGATATCTACCTGGTAGCGAACCATCTTCCTGGACAGCTCAACACGCAGGCAGACTTCTTGAGCAGAGGGGGAGCATCCCTACACGAATGGGAACTCAGTCCTCTCTACCTGACCCCAATCTTCAGTCTCTGGGGTCAGCCTTCTGTGGACGTGTTTGCTTCCAGAGACAACAAGAAGTGTTCCCTCTTCTGTTCCAGGGCAGGCATGGATCCGATGTCCCTGGGGGACGGCCTTCTCCTCTCGTGGTCGGGGTTACACGTCTACCTGTTCCCTCCGATCCCACTGATACTGAAGGTAGTACAGAAGCTACTGGCAGAGCAACCACTAGCAATCCTGATCACACCCTGGTGGCCAAGGCAACCGTGGTTCCCCACCCTCCTTCACCTCTCCAACGGGTCCTACACTCACCTTCCTCTGAATCCAGACCTCCTATGGAGGCACGAGGGTCTAGTGCTGCATCACGACATACCCAGACTGAAGCTAACAGCCTGGCGAATTCGTCCTCCGAAGTAGACGCTCGTATAGCTGATGTCCTCCTCAACGCTCGTAAGCCATCTACACGTCGCTCCTACGAGGCAAAATGGAATAAGTTCCAGTCTTTCCTGACTTCTGTAGGACGACCTTCCATTCCATCCACACTCAATGACATCTTTGGCTTTCTCTTGTCTTGTAAGGACAGAGGGTTGTGCCACGCATCACTTCGCGTCTACCTTTCAGCTGTTTTGGTTAACCATCCAACCATAGATGGCTACTCAGTGTTTTCTCATCCCACTACAAAGCAATTCCTAAAGGGAATGTGCCGTCTCTTCCCAACAGTCAAAACCCCTGTTCCAGCGTGGGACCTGCCTCTAGTGCTGAACAAGCTAATGGGCAAACCATTTGAACCTTTGGCTTCCTGTAGCCTACAGCTTCTTTCGTGGAAAGTAGCTTTTCTGGTGGCCCTTACTTCAGTTCGTAGGGTGAGTGAACTGTCGGCTCTCCGATGTGACCCACCTTATCTCACCTTTCATCAGGACGCAGTGACCATGACTCCTGATATCACCTTCTTGCCGAAGATAGTTTCGGACTTCCACATTAAAGCGGACATCACCCTACCAGTGTTTTTTCCTGAACCCAAGGACCAGGCACAACGCTGCCTACATTCTCTCGATGTTAAGAGGGCCCTGTCTTTTTACTTGCATCGGACTAAATCCTTTTGCAAGTCCCCAGCTCTCTTCGTCGCGCATGCCTTGCCCAGACAGGGACAGAAGCTATCGTCTCAGAGACTGTCTAAATGGATTGTTGAGACGATAAAACTCGCCTACTTCCTGGCCAAGCGGCCATTGCCGGCGTCCCTGCGGGCTCACTCTACTCGAGCAGTGGCTGCCTCGACAGCTTTTCTCAAGGGCATCCCCCTGGGAGACATCTGCAATGCTGCTACATGGACGTCTCCTCACACGTTTGTGAGACACTATGCTTTGGATGTCCGTACCCATCAGCGGTCAGCGGTGGGCCGTGCAGTTCTGCAGACAGCTCAGATGTGAGACCTTCAGCACCCACCTCCAGGTATGTGGTGTAATTATTGCTCGCTATTCTCCCAGAGGTGTGATGCACAGAGACCACGAAGAAGATATACAGGTTGCTTACCTGTAATTGGAGATCTTCGAGTGGTCATCTGTGCATTCACACCACCCGCCCTCCTTCCCCTCTGCTTTCGGTCTCCCTTGTACTTTCTTGGAGGCTGCTTGCAGCGGTCAGAAGGAACTGGCGGGATCCTCATGCCCCTCCCCGGTCATGCGCAGTGGAGCCGGCGCGCGTTCGGGGAGTTGGCGCGACAATCCGTTTGGCTTTGAAGTTACCGATCGGGATCGGCGCAGGCACACATTATCCCAGAGGTGCGAATGCACAGATGACCACTCGAAGATCTCCAATTACAGGTAAGCAACCTGTATTTGTGTTACCTTTGTGGATTTAAAGAGCACAATCAGACAACAACATCTGCCTTCCGTGCCCCAGTCATTGGCACCACATTTTGCCTCACTTTGGAAACAGAGTAATCAGGCACTGGGGAAAGTTTGGTATTTAGGGATGCCAGTGCTTCCACTCCGCACTTCCAGCTGTCTGAATTCCCCTCTTGCAAAGTCAAGCCGTTTGGGAAGTCTGAACATTTCCTTCCATTTCCTCCTTCTTTTAATAAATAAATAAGGTAGTGATGTTTGCATAAGCACATAATCACCCCAGCATTGTCAGTCTCCTTGACCAAGCAGTCATTCTGGAACCGGGGTCCCCTCTCTCCTGTTTCTGCGTGAGAGTCTAAGAGCATCCCATGACTGACACAAGAACAAATGCCCTGAGTAAATGGGACTACTCTCATGTACATTTTCACCCACCCACCCCCCGTATTACACAGAAGAGAGGCAAAAGGAAGGAAGCTGTGATGGGCCGGAGTACTTGGCAGAGAGATTGTGGATCTGGAGCTTCAGATACATGCTTATGTGCATGGGTGAATGACCAAAAAAAGAATGCCACAACAATGTAAATTATGGACCATGGGACAAGCATGGTTCAAGGTGGGATGTCTGATCAAAACTTCCTGCAGCTATTTAAACTGCTGCAAATAGAGGTACAGCCAGATCACAACAAAGCCTCCAGTGTGACTGTAACCTATAGTAAGCATTTTTAATTAGAGTGTATACTTTGTATACTAAATGCCATAAAAATTCATGCTTGATCTCTTTTGAAATCCTATCTAAAATAATGTTACATTTTAATTTTGTTGTCAACCAAACCGATGGAAATTTGCCATAGTTTGTTTACTGGGATTTCTTTTTTAATTTTTTTTATTTTAATAATTAAATCATTAACCATAACAGGAAGCAGCACACAGGTAGAACAAACAGTTCCTAATATATGAAAATATTATCCAATCATCATATAGGCAAAATAACAAAGAAAGTCCAATTACATTACCAAAAAAAAAATATGACAAGCCAATACCATTTACCAAAGATATAACAAATCCAATACTTCTGGTATTTCTTTTTGTTTTATCAAATAACCCATAATAGGAAACCATACTGATACAAAGTCAGATTTAGCAATGGGTATATGTGTATTATCTGTAATTTTTGCCATTATGTATAAATTTCAAATTTTAGTGTGCCAGTCTTGCCTAGTTGGGCTAATATTGCTTTTCTACCTTGCCACAACTGTATTTTTTGCTGCCGAAAGCAAAATTGCTACCCCTTTACTAATACTATTTGAGCCAGTATCCATAATCCATTGGTGTAAAATAACGTGCTCCAACGTGAGTTGTAGTTCTGCCCCAGTAATTTGTTTAATTTGTCTTACTGGAATTTCTTAACATTTGATAATATAAGCAATTAAAGGTATAGATCCATCACAGAAACTTTTTTTTATCACCTCAGTGAGGATAAAAAAGTATAACTATCTACATGTTTATAGTAAAAATGCTAATTAAGGTAGAGTGATCCAGGATTACGTGGACAAAAAGGAATCCAGTCCTCCCCCCCCCCCCAAAAAATTAGATTCTGTGGGACCTATATAGGTATCAGCAGGGGTCATTTCGTAGAAAAAGAGGTGCAGGAGCTCATTAACATAAGTAATTAGCTAAACCACCTGACATCACCGGAAGTATGTCAGAAGGCAAGAAAGAGAGAGAGAGAGAGAGAGAGAGAAAGGGGAGGGAGGGAGGGAGGGAGGGAGGGAGGGAGAGAGAAAGAAAGAAAGAAAGAAAGAAAGAAAGAAAGAAAGAAAGAAAGAAAGAAAGAAAGAAACTAATCCAAGCCTCAGAAATACCACTATTCTGGACGGATAGCTTCAGTGGTGGCTGAAGCCTTCAGAAGGCTGGTCAGAGGAACAAGGACCTTTCCAGGTGGCGGGGTCATTTTGCTGCAGCCATGACACAAGCGGACATTCCCCTGCGGGGGGGGGGGGCTGGCACCAACTCCCGGAGCTGAGCTCCCCCAAGCTCCTGCTCGAAATGACTCCTGGGTATCAGGAGGGAAGCCCATGTGACTATACCCTGATTGTTTAGAATTATGAGTTTTTGCTAGCCCTTTTATTTTCTTTTTGCATTTTCCTTCCTCCCTTTTTACAACCTGTCTAGAAGTTTGCAACTGTTATATTCTTTTTCTTTCTGAATGATTTTTATGATTTTTCTGAATTTTTTTTATTGGCAACCTACTCTAACAAATCCTAAATGGATTCTGGCTGAATCACGGATGTGGCCTGAGTATTTTTTTCCCCCTAAGACATCTGTGTAAGATACCTTCTGAAATTTACAAAACCTTTGTGTATAATCCCACAGCCGGACCTGCACATTGGAAATCTCAACCAGTGTTTGTTTGCTGCTAATTACCCATTGTAAACCTGTGGGAACAAAATCTCTATTAATGAATTTGAGCAAGCAGCTAGAAATCTGTGCATAATTCTGAGGAAATTACTTTTCTAGTTGTTTCAACATTTCCCCCCTCTTACAGATAGATCTTCATATCCTGTATCGTCACAGTACTGCTGGTGTGATTTTGTTCTTCATTCATTAGGCAGGGGGAAAGCTAAAAAAAAAGGGGGGAAAAAGAATCTTATTTGGCACCACTGTGTAACGAAACAGCTGTGTAATGTGGCACAAGTGGGTTATTAAATATGACATAATGAGTAGTATTTCTATCATGGCATTATATATCCATCAGCTTTTGTCAGGATTTTTTTTTCAAGGTATGAAATCTTTCCCACTTATTTTCAGTGAGTATCGTTTAAAAACATCTAGAAATCCCATTGCAACCAATCAGTTTGTCTTTTTCTAAATACCTATCTTTGATTGATGGCATGGTAGGAGGCAAGAGGAAACTAAGTTTGCTTACTGTGCGTTGCAGCAATAGCTCAAGACAGGTAATTTTGCTTAGCTTTATTTGTGGTATATTGAAGGTTACATTTTTATTGATTGATTGGTGTATCAACTCTCAGAGGGAAAACAGCATGGCATAGGCCAGTCTTATCAGGACTCAGAAGCTCAGTGAAAGGAGACCACCAAGGAAGGCTATGGCAAACCACCTCTGCTTCTCACTTGCCTTGAAAGCCCCTTGCTGGGGTTGCCATAAATCAGCTGCAACTTTATGGCAGTTTACACACACACAAACACATATGATCTTTCATCCCCACTGAGGCACCCCCCCCCCCCGTTAAATCACAACAAGTAAAAAAAATAAATCCATTTTGTCTGGATCCAATTTCAGTGTACTCAACCCACTTCCAATCCTTTACTGCCTCCTGGTATTGCTTTAATGCTTAATGTGCCCCATACATACCGTATTTTTCGCTCCATAAGACTGTGCTGGTTGCCCTAACAGATGATCTCCATAGACACCTGGATCGAGATGGGTCAGCGCAACTGTTGCTATTGGATCTCACATCGGTGTTCGACACAGTTGATTACGATTGTCTGACTCGCTGGCGTAGGAGTCTGTGGGGTGGTCCTTCAATGGATTTCCTCATTTCTCCATAGTTGGGGACAGAGGGTGGCACTGGGTAGGGATGTATCCTCTAGGCAACCCTTATTGTGTGGGGTCCCACAGCTCCCTCACCCAGCTGGTGAGGAGTTTCGAGCTTGGGTGCCATCAATATGCTGATGGCACCCAGCTGTATCTGCTGTTAGACGGCTGGATGGCTACTGCCCTGGAAAATCTGACTTAGAGATTGGAGGCCGTGGTGGGATGGCTTAAGAAGAGTAGGCTGAGACTGAATCCAACAAAGATGGAGGTTCTGTGACTGGCAGGGAGGGCTTCAGGATTGGAGTTCAGGCTTCCAGCTCTTGACAGGACCCCACTGACATCAGGGTCATCCATCAAGAACTTGGGTGTGACTTTAGATGCCCCCTTATTGATGGAGGCCCATGTCTTGCATATTGCCAAGCTGGCATTTTTTCATCTTCGCCAGGCTCAGGAACTGGTTCCTTTCCTGTCACGCCCTGACCTAGCCACAATAATCCATGTGATGGTCACCTCTAGGCTAGACTACTGTTACTCGCTCTATGCTAGCCTGCCCTTGAGACTGACCTGCAAACTCCAGCTGATCCAGAATGCAGCAGCATGAGTCCTGATGGGAACGTCATGGATGGCACATATTCAACCTGTGCTGCTCCAGCTACACGGCTTTCCGTGGAGTATGGAGTCAGGTTCAAAATGTTGGTATTGACCTTTAAGGCCTTGAGCAGTCTGGAACTAACATATCTACAAGACCATCTCCTCTTGGCATGTCCCCAGGAGAGCCTTGTGCTTTCCTGATAACAATCTGCTGGTGATCCCCAGCCCCCCATGTACATTGCCTAGAGCCCAGCGCAAGCTGGGATAGGGTGAAACAACAACAACAGTAATAATATTTTAAAAAATAAAATAAATATCTATCCTGTAAATACATTGGTCTGTAAACTGTTATCCTACCTTTAACATTGTTTGGGGAAGAATTGCACCAAGCTTGTGAAGCAGCTAGCATTGCCTTTTCAGCTTCATCAAAGGAAACAAGCCAAGATGTGCTACAAAAAACCCAAAGCACTGAATAGACAATGGAAGATCAGCATATAAAGTTTTTGCAACCCTCAAGTGGAATAGTCTGTATGAAACAGCTGGCAGATGGTTTAGAGCTCCATTTACAGTGTTAAAATTCCAGCATATCAAAGTGTTTTGCTAACAGTGTATTTCACTCTTTTCATCAGTTCTCCATTTGCATCACTGAATCAAGTAGCTTTATTTCAGAAGTGAATATGGCTCACATAACTGTTCAGGCTCATATTACTGATCCATATCTGTTTGTAATTCTGTTCCCTTTACCTCCCACATGAGTCGCACCTTTCTAGTGCAAATAAGCTGCCACTAGTACCTCTGCTTGATCGCTATGCTACAGATGTCTCTAATTAACTTTGCTGTGACAGGCCACCAGGATACAGTTATAGAGGCTGACAGATCCCTGTGTCCTTGGAGGCTCTATCCTGTCACCTGAAACATTCCTTGTGCTAACATCTTTTTGGAAAGCTCTTTTGAATGACTAAGTCCATCTTGTATCTGTGTATTTAATATGGAGAGTGTGGAGTGATAGCCACTAAAAGATAACAAAGAATGTATAGTTGGAGGGCAATTACAATATCAACTTTGATTTAGTAACATAAGAGATGTGTGGTTAGTTCTAATACAACTGTAGACCCAAAACAAGAGGGTTTTCAAGTAATATTTTTTGTCTTCAAACTTTTATTGTTGTATTTTCAGAGTTCAATGACAGCAAATATTGTATTAACAAGTGATTGTGTAAACTTAAGGGATACTTTATCTTTAAAATGGGAATTGTAGGACTTTGCATGTTTTTATTCTAAAATCTGTCTATAACTCCATATGACTCTTTGCAGTATTTCCCCCTTCTGTTGGAGCTGTCAGTAGGTTTTACTGTGCAGCCATGAGGGCAAGGAACGTGGGTGTTATATTTAGTAATGTTGGTGCATGTTTGTTTTTAAATTTTGAAATATAACTCTTGGGATGCCAACTTCACGGTATCATAACTACATATATTAGGGTGCTAAGTGGATTATGTGTTATGAGCCTAGTGATTAGTTTTCAAGTGGATAGGTGTCTATTGCAGTACATTCTGGTGCAAGATATTGTTTCCTTTGGCTAATGAACTTTACCTTAATTGGGAGAGAATCATATTCTTCATTTTATTAAGTGTTATTCCCCTTAAGGCCTTATTTGACTAACCCAAGGATACTGTCTCAAAACTGTTAAGAGTATGGTATGCCGCAGAATTGTGGTGTCTTCCTTGTGAAGTCTAGTGAACTAGAAGAGTCTAAAATAAAAGATGTCTAGTAATCCTAATTGGCCGTGAGTCATTGACAGACAAAGTAGAAGACTTTGCACTACAGTGAGTAAGGAACTACTACTTAAAAAAATACTGTTGCAATCCCAGGTTTGTAACCAAAGTAACAGAACCTGCCTAATGAATTTAAGATTGAAAATCCAATTTTCTTAGAACCTATCACTTGAGAATCAGAGTAATTATTTCCTATTGTCCTTTGTGGAATATAGCTATAATTGTATTAGTGTAGAAATGTTCACATAAACACTTAATTGTTAACATTCTCCTGCTTCAGAGGAAATCAGCATCTGATCACGTTTTATTGTCAGAAAAGGTTGTTTAAGTTTTAAAAAGAAAACATTGGCAGAAACAGTATTCAGTTGTCTCCGAGATAAATATATCTGGAAGCTCATGAGGATTATAATTCTGAGAAAATCTATATCATAAAAAAATGAATGTGGCTTCCACAGTCATTTTTGGAAAATGGGAGTGAGTTTTTTTTTAAATCTGTAATGAATATATATGCATACAGAAACAACTAAATAGTAGCATTTTTGAGGGATAAAACCTGAGGGAATCCTCCATGTAAAGGAACTGTACAGTTGCCCAGGTGAGTGGATTTCCCCATTACACTTCTCTGGGTTGTCTAAATAGTACCAATCATAATGTTTGGTAGCTAGAAGTAAACTAATTGAGGTATTGAAGCCTCCTGCATGTTCTGTAAATTCTTCCTAATTCTAACTAATAAAACATGTAATTGCCTTAGCTGAGGGAAATGCCACAACCTTTAATAACATTATCATGTCAAGCAGTTAAGTCATTCAGTATTGTTCTGATTGGACTTAATAAGACTTGTGGTATATGGAAGGTGCATTAACCTTTTGGCATTAGATTTACCACACTGTGCTTTCAAAGCAAACTTGATATTTTATTCCCTTCCTTAAACTTTTCTGGTGGGACTGAGGTATTTATGTCAGTAGCAGGAGGGGGTGGAACCAGCAAGGAAACTCAATGAAACCATGGCCAAAACCCTGAGATAGTCTGTAGCAGTTTGGTAAGAAAAATTCTCTTAATTCCTGTTTACCCAATATCTTCCAGAAATCTGTTTCTTTTTATCTTTTTTTAATCTTTTTAAGCATTTGGAGCCTTGTTTTGAGTTGATAATTTTTTGAGGTTCTGAACATTTTTTGAAAATTTTCACTCTGTAGATGTACAGATGTTCAGAATGAGATGATGTCTTCACAAGCCTTCCTGTCCTCCTCCTAGAACACAAACCCTTTCATTATAACATAAAAAACCCCTCTATCTCTGAATTTACAAAATAAATGTATAATGATATGTAACAAAATGCTTTTAAAATCCTGGTTTTAGTAGAAGATGTTGTGTCTTTCACTATGTAACCATGTCTGAATACATTATTTGACATTTCATTGTATATTCATTGCAAGGACTTTTATCGGGCTAAAATACTTAGTTTGAGATTAGACTGTTCTTGATAAAAGCAACTATTTGAGCTAGGTGAGACTTTGGGGTGGGAAGAAGCTGGTGTAACTGAAAATGTATGTGTTCCCCAGAGATAGGCTTTTGTAACTTTAACAGAAACATGGATGACTCTACAGTAGCTGCCACTGAATTCCTTATTTTGTTAGCTTTTGAAGATTTCTAACTATAAAGTTGAGCCCTGATCTGAATGGCCCAGGCTAACCCGCTCCCATCAGATCTTGGAAACTAAACGTGATCAGTCCTGATTGGTACTTGGATGGGAGACTGCCAAGGAAGTCCAGGGTCACTCACCACTCAGAGGCAGGCAATCTACTCGCATCATCTCTTCTAGAATGGAAGACACTTTTAACCTTTTTACAACTCCTCAACTGCTCTTCCATCAATTTGTTATACTACCTCTGAATGTCCCTTGCCTTGGAAATCTTACAGGGTCACCATAAATCAGCTGCAACCAGTAACCATAGGGTTGGTTTTTATGTAATTTATCAGTATGGTAAAGTTTTCCCCAGACAATTTATAACATCGCTGAATATTTTGTTTGAGTATGGCTGGGGTGGGGCACGAAGGTATTTAAAAGAAGTCACAGCAAGCTTGTTGTTTTTTCAGTACCTTGCCCTAGTGTATTAAATATCACATTCAAGTAGAATATTCACAGAAAACTACTGTTTTAAAATACCTTTATGGGGATTTGCTGCCTGTATTTACAAATGACCTAGGGAGATAGAAAAATAACAAATTGATATGAGTAGATATTTACATGCTCCTGTCATACCCACATTTAATGGCACCTATACAGGCCCTTAACCAGATGATAACTTAAGATGGTGCTTCTTGGGCCTCCTCATTTAGTCATAGTCAAGGGAACGGGAAGATACAGTTCCATGGGTCCCTTAGTTTGGTAACTATTAATGGAACAAAATATATTTTCGTTTCTTGTTTTTCTCTGTGACAGAGTTGGAATGGGTAAGCACAGTACCTATAATAGGGAGGGCCATAGCAGACTGGGCTGCTGATGAGTGTCCATGACAAGTTTAGGTGTAGTCTTCCACTGCTGTTCTTGTATTTATCAGGTTTGCCAAGTTAAACAGCCCTTAACTCCAGGAAGTCCACAGAACTCTTGGATGTACAACACGCTTGTCTCCATGATCCCTTCCTGTGGTCAGTCCCTCACCACTACATAATTACACTGCATGACTGCCTTAAGTGCCTGGCCCAACAACTGGCTCTGCCCTTTCTCTGTGGTTCCTAGCCCCTCAGGCAGATGGTTCTACTTCACTCTCAACCAAATGATTTCACTTCTCACAGCACAGCATGTATTAATCAGCCCCGCTCAGCCATGGGTATTCCCAGCCATACTCTGCCTACAGGATGATGGCCTGTGGCAGTCTCAAGCCTCTCCCTGTAGCCTACTCGCTTCTCCTCGCAGTTCCAGCTTGGTGACCCCCCCCCCCCCCCAGTGTATCCCTACCCTCTCAAGGTGCCACACATCCTATTTTATTTCTATAACTTACTCTGTTCACATATTTTGCTATAACATCAGACTTGATTCATGGTTTGTAGGCTGGCCAGGCAGGTAGGCTGTTCTTAATTTACTGAGCAATTAAGGTAAACTGCAGCTGGAATATGAATGGTTAATTGTGTTTGAGCCTATTGTTTTAGCAAAACAGATCAGTCAAAAGTGATTAAAAATGTGGTGTTAAAACAACAACAAAAACAATGTATGTATTTTTGTGGAAGGTTTTAATGGACTTTTTGGGGAACTCTGGGGAAATCCTTATTTTTTGTGATAGCTTAAATACTGGAATATTTCAAAATCACCTCTAGAAGGTGAGCTCCTACTCAATATAAATTTAACTGGTATAATTATAGTTCAGAAATGTTAAAGGATTTCTCCTAGCATGAGCCGGTTTCTTATCAAACTGTGCCCTGACAAGTGAGAAACAACATGCTTCATTTTCCTCTGCTCTGTGACTCATTAGTTTTGTCTCATAAACACCTTATTCCCTTTGCCTTAAACTCTTTTTAAGGTGTAGGGTGAAACTGAAAACCTCCTTTAATGTATTTGTAATTTTATACTACCTATGATTATTTTTGGGTTTTTTTCTTATGCACATTGGCAATTACAAACCTGTAGTACAATACCCTTTTATTTGGTGATTTTTTTGTTTACCTTCTAATATTTAATAAAGGAATAAGTTCTTCATTTAAATTTAAATCAACATTACATATGATGATGATACTGATTTCATGTATAAATGCTTTCTGGGTACTCATTCTGCATCATTTTTGTATGCAATTATGTAAAAAGGTTTTTAAAAATATAATAATGCAAAAAACCCCACAACCCCAAATCCCTTTAAAATACTTGGGCCAAAAAATGATACAAAAAACTCTTCTGCTATTTGACTGTAAAGCATGATTCTCCACAAGCATAGATATATTTCCACTCTGCTCTGAGGTTTTGGGGAAAAAAGTGTTTGGCATTTCCATAGCCTAAAGGGGGGGGCAGGGTGGAGCTAGCAATTTTTTTAAAAAAATGCAAAAGCTTTGGGAACTTCAAAGAATTTGTTCAGGCCCACTTAACAGTACATAGCTTCTTCTCTTTTTTTGCAAGCAGCCATAGCTGTCCTTGACTGGTTCACATTTCCAATGGATGGGTGTTTTGCTCAGGGCTACTCAGAGTACCAGTTAATTGAAGGCCCCATAAAATTTTCCAGTATGCAGCTTCCCTATTAAAGGAGTATCACGAAGATAATCATGTGATAATTAGGAACAGAATCACAAAACTACAAGACAACTTCCTTATGGGTTACTACAGTTTATGTTCCCAGAAAAAAATCATTATAATTTTGGATCTGGGATTCAGGGACAAAGATTTACCATGCTTGCTGATTTTCGGGTCGGACATACCAGTTTGAGATTCAAATCCATGTGGTTTTGTTTGTTTGGGGGTGGGGTTCAACTGTTTTCTCCACAGAAAATAATAGTTGAACCCCACCCCCAAACAAACAAAACCAAATGAGGGCAGCTGTTTTTAAAGACAATGGCACCAAATTTTCACAGATCATAGTCTTCCGGCTAACCTAAAGACCCTAAGCTTCAATCAGAATAAACAAAGGGGTTTGGGTTTATAGACCCCCTAAATAGGTGCTTCTTGGCACAGGTGTACTTCACTGATGGGGGAAAAAACAGTGGCAGCCTGGCACAAGAGCTCTGGCCACCAGCATTAAAAAAAAAAATCCTCTCAACTTCAGATCTGCATCAGGTTTTTTAATGTTATCATACAGTTTGACTTTTTATTCACTGAACCCCTTCCACATCCCATCCCTGTAGTCTTTTCCAAAGAAGCTGATTTTGCTGACAAAGAGCAGCATGGGTCGAGGAAAAGGATTTTGTTTTTCCTCCCAGACTTTATGGTCTTAAAGAACTGTTGTTCAAATAAATTCCGAGTTGTATATGGAGTAGCTCACAGCTTAACACACACTCTTCGACAGAAATTCCTTTTCTAGAGCTTGTCTGCAAAGATGATTTGAAGCAGCACCTCCTGATGCCTTGCGAGGATCTGATTGAAAGGGAGAAATTCCATTGCCTGGAAAATCAGGTATATCAAAGAAAAACAAGATGCTTGCTGCTGCTAACAGTAAGCACCCAAACACAAAAAACACTGATTTGGGGTGGGGGGGTTGTCCTGATTTTTAGAATCCCAGATTTGTGTTGCTGTTCTGGAAAATCACAGTAGTGACCCAACATGGTGATTTCTACATGCAGTTTTGGCTCATGAATGCCAGCATATCCCTACTGCAGTTATCCAAGGCCGCACTGGCCAAAGAACCCTCTGTGGAGTTTACACAGTGTGTGCACGCACGCACGCACGCACACACACCTTTATTGCCATAACAACAACAGCTTTTGCTCAGGGATACAGTATTCCTGTCTTTCTAGAGATCCCACAAGTGAAACTAAGCACCAAATTAATTTAAAATAAAACCCCATTATGACTTTGTAATAGAGAAATAGAAAAATAAAGAATATAACTTCTCAATCCCCTTTACCTCTTAGCAAACAACAGTAATTAACAAGAAATGTTATTTAGAATAAAGCCCCCCCCCATTATTATCGTCAATTTCTTTCCAACCAGCCTTATTTCTTTGAGAAACTAGATGATATGGTATGTCCTAATTAAACAAGTATGTTTAAAAAGAATAAAAGGAATGTTTAAATATTCAAAATTAATTAAAATATCATATAGATACAGTAAAGTAACTATGAACCCAGACAAATAAGTACTTTGAAATAGTATCATAGAACTATCTGACAAAGTAGTCTGTGACACACAAAAGCTCATATTGAAATAAATATTGTTATACTTTAAGGTGCCACTAGATAAAAGTATTAATAGTGTGTTATGATAATTCACATGTAATTTTATGAACCACTGTAGAAATGAAAAAGTGTCTGAAAAAAAAAGACCAGTGATTCTTGAAGTTTCATGATTCAGTTCACAGTTAAGCTGAGGGAAGTTTGCTCATCACTAATATAATAATATTGTGTGCTCCAAAATGAAATCTCATTCACTACATTTTTCAGTTCACATGCTTTACCAATGGCGTATTCTAATTCCTAAGTCTCTATGCTGGGTGTCTAGAGAAAAATATTGTAGTATAACTGTGGCTGCTTTCTCCTGAATGTAGGAGCCCACATATCAGATATCAAAGATTAATGCATTTTTTTAGAGCTTCCTCTAATACATACATACATACATACATATTGGTGGTATATTATAAACAGGATATGTGGAGACCTACATAACAACAATTCTGGTTTTAGATTTATATTATCAGAGGAATTATTATTTCTATGACCATTTTTTGTAAACAGTGAGGAATAAAGAATCCATGAGACCATCAGCTCATCAAACCTTGGAATTTTCATGGCAGTGAACCTATTTAAGAATCATGTAACTTGTAATGAGAGAGATAAGTCTCACTATGTCCAAGAAAGATAAAATTTTAGTTCCTGCCATGATGGGGTAGGGTGGGAGACTGACTCATGATTGTACAGTTTCGCAGGCAGCTTTCCTTTAACCCCAATCCTAGTGAAGATTTCTGAGCTTTTTTCAATAAGAGTGCATGATTAGACTTACAACAAGTGGATCCACTGATTTCTGCATGTGCTAGAGTCCTTGTGTAAGTAAAATTTGGGGGACAGGATGGGAACCAAAACCTTGTGTTGGCCTCTTGCACTATGTAAAGCTATGTATCCCGAGCTATTTTTCTGAAATTTCTGAACACTAGAAGATATAGGAAGAAAAATAATTGTTTCAGATCTTGCACAAGTTAAGCTGCATCAGGGTTTTTTATGCTTTCACTTGCATCCTGCTTTATCCAAACCATTAGTCTTCCTTGGTTCCTGTCCCTGCTGCCCAGTTGCTGACCCTAGCTAGATTCCTTCTATTTTGTCATCCTGCTGCCAGATTCTTGGCTCATGCTTCTGTGCCCATGTCTTATCTCAAAAATTTTATAACTGATTTTCAATGCATGGTGTAGACATGCTTTCCAATCAAATATAAATCAAAAGGGAAACTTGTTCTCTTAAGTTATTTAGCAACAGTGTTGTAAGGGAAAATGTGTTTTTAAGTTGTTACAGTATGTTTTTCCACTTGATTTTTGTAGCAATAAAGTAACATTAGTAAAATAAAGTCAATAAAGCAATAAAGTAACTGTAGGCTTTGCTTTTTAAGGAGCTTCATGAGTGAGATTCAGAATTTTTTTAAAAACTTCACATTTCGAAGTTTTTTTCCTGGAGGCAGCATTTCTCGCAAGTTTATTATTTTCCAGTAGAATTTTATGGCATATGTATATAACGTGTGCGCGCACACGCACACATGTATATGCACACACACATATTTATAGAGAACATTAAAAACACCATTTGCAAAACACACTTTATACTATCTGAAGAAGAGCAAGATATGTTCAAGTAAACACCACATTCTCCATGTAAGTAAGTAGACTGACTTTTGATAACCGCACAGAGTCTTCTGTATCCATGTTGCACACTTTAAAAATTCAGGATTTCTATCAAAAAGCAAAGCCACTATTGGCAGCCTTTTTTGCAAAATCACTCTTTCTCATTTATTGCAAAAAAACAAATTTTCTCTGAAGACCTGCTACCAGCCTCAGTTATGACACCACCATCCATTATTTACCATGTGAACACAGTAGAGTTTATGGCATATTACCCATGTTTATGATGAATGTAACATCTGTACTGAAGTAGTTTCAGTCAAAACACCCATGCTTTTTCTTGAACAGATCATGGAGATGCTTTGAAAATACACCAGATGCTAAACATCCAAAAATACAGTTGCAGCTTCACTGTGGACGTGTCTGTAGTCCATTAGAAAAGTAGATCATACATACAAATAGGTATAAGAACATTTATATCAGTCTCTTGCAGAAAAAGAGGCTTGCTGCAAGTTCATTCCAAAGTTTGGTGTAGTGGTTAGGAACGCAGACTCTAATCTGGGAGAACTGGGTTTGATTCCCCACTCCACCACATGTAGCAGCTGATGTGACCTTGGGTCAGTCACAAGTCCTTTCAGAACTGTTCTCTCAAGGGCAGTTCTCTCACTCAGCCCCGCCTACCTCATAGGGTGTCTGTTGTGGGGAGGGGAAGGGGAAGTGATTGTAAGCCACTCTGAGACTCCTTCAGGTTGTGAAGGGTGGGATATAAATCCAATTTCTTCTTCTTTGTCTTCGTCTTCTACCATTTCCCTGAGCTGGCAGTTTCAGCTATCAGTGCCCAGTTGCGGACATATTCACTCAACTTCTTCAGTCAAATGATTCTGCAGAATTAAATTTGATCAATAATGCATTGCTGAGTGTATTTAAGATGAACACTAAAGCAACACTGGGTGGTTTATTCAGTCAGGGAGAGGATATTGTGCATGAACAAGCTATCAGATTTCTCTCCACAAAACTCAAAACACTACCTGAAGAGGTAGAGGAGTTCATATTAACTGAATCAAAGAAAGTTCTTAACAGGTGAGGAATTTGTCTTGTTCATAAAGATACTCCCTGCTTTAAAAGTTTGCAAACAGTGAGCGGAAGACAGCAACTTGTTGGCTGAACAAGCTGATCTGGAACAGATTTGCAATCCATCTGACCCTGACTGTGTGGATAGACTGTTGCAGTGTACTTGCCAAGCAGTCCCATTTCTCTCTAAAAATGTTCACAAGATTCGTCATTTACTTCTGTGACTGCCAAATTTGAGTTCTCTGACCACTCGAGTAGAAGGCCTTGATATCTAGTTAAGAGGTACTAAAACTGCTTGCTGAAATGAATTCCTTCTGTGGAGACATGGAAAAATGAGAATCAGATTTAAAGAAGCTTTTTGATAAACTACTGGAGTTTATGCCACTTCCTCCAGAAGAAGCAGAGAATGGGGAGAATGCTGGCAATGAAGAGCCAAAACTGCAGTTCACTTACGTCGAGTGTTTGCTATACAGTTTTCATCAGCTGAGTTGTATATTTCCTGACTTCCTGACTGCCAAGCTGAACACAGAAAAAGTGAAAGACTTCAAAATCAGACTACAATATTCTGCAGGTTTACATCAGACAGCTTCGTTTGGCACTCCAAGGCAAAACAGGAGAAGCATTAAAAACAGACAAAAACAAAATTAAAGTGGTTGCATTGAAAATTACAAATATCATCAATGTGTTGCTCAAGGACTTTTCCATATTCCCTCTTCAGACAAGAGCACAGTTACACTTCCTTGGAAGGCTGTGCAAAAGTCTAATGCTGGACAAAAAAAGAGCCAGTGGATATAGCTTCAGATTTACCAGCAAAGAAAGCTCCAGCAGGACCAAAAAGGAATATACCATTCTGAACAGTTTTGATCTTCATTCAGGAGGGTGCAGACTGCTGTAAACGCTACTTTCCATTCCAGTGTATTTGAAAAAGAGTGCATGCACACGAAAGCTCATGCCTTGAATAAACCTTTGTTGGTCTTAAAGGTGTGCCACTGGACTCTGCTTTGTAAATCAACATATACACTATTTTTGATTGAGTTTGGAATTAGAAGCAGCAAACAGTTGTGTGTTGTTTTCTAGTTCCATTTTTGTGAGATTAATTGAATTTTTGATCCATTCATAATTGACTAAGGAAAGCAAAAGTTGAACATGGCAACAACAGTAACAGCTCTGAGCCTGGTGATGGAATCTCATGTTAAGATACTAAGGAAATCATGGTGAAAATTTTCATGGAGACATTCCATGAAAGCAACTGAGTTAGGAAGAGGTCTGATACTTGCCTCTAGAGCAGGGGTGGCCAACCTTGTTTAACGTAAGAGCCACATAGAATAAACGTAAGAGCCACATAGAGATGTCTGAGAGCCGCAAGACAGGAAAAAATATCACACACACGTTTTTATTTTTAAAAATATGCAAATTTGCTTTTTATTAACGTTAAATGGGACTGACAAAAATAAAAACAAACGAGGAAAACCAGTTATAAGAGAGAGAGAGAAACTAGGAAAGCAAATAGATGGGAGGGAGGAGGGAAGGAAGGAAGGAAGGGAGAAAGAGAGAAAAAGCATGCCTCCCCTTTGCTTCCCCAGCCGCCCTGCCAGGAGCCGCACAATATGTGTGAAAGAGCCGCATGTGGCTCCCGAGCCACAGGTTGGCCACCCCTGCTCTAGAGTAAAAATTGCTATCCATTTGATTTACGCTACATCAGCAAGTAATCACTTTTATAATAGCTTTTAAAATGTTTAATATTTTAAGTTTGGGAATACTCTTTACATTTAATCTGTTTCTCATATTTGGATTGCAGTGTCATTTCCATCTTTCAGGGAAGAAAAAGCTTGTAAAGCATTAAAGTGAAGAAACTTCAAGCCATATCAGGTCTCAAATTTCTTGTTTTTAGAGTACTTCTGGGGTAGATACTCCAAAATGCTCTTTGTATTTCCAGTCAATTTGTGTAAAGGATTCAGTAGTATTTCTAAACATGGTATAATTTTGCTTTGTAACTTTGATTTATATGAGCCTCCTCCCACCCCACTGTAGGTTTGCCACTCTCTGCTGCTCTATTTGAGGTTAGGCCACCTCCCCTGAGGCCTCAGAACAGGAAGGGGTGGTTCACGCCACCCAAGTCCTCTTCCTTCCCAGGACTGGCTTTCTCAGTAGCCCAGTCCTTCCTTTTCCTCCTTGGCCAGGTGTGGTACCTTCCCTTCTATTGGATTCCCTGGCTCCACCCCACCTGTCCTGTATCCAGTCTCCTCCTTGCTCTATCTCAGAGGTTCCCAACTTATTTGGCCTACTGACCCTTTTTCAAAAAAAAAAAAAATTACTCAGGGCCCCGTGGAAATCTACCTTCAAGAAGTGGACAAAAAGAGCAGTGACAAATTTGCACATAGTAAAGAAAACCATGCAAATGCATGGTTGTGATTGGCTGTGGGGACCCCTCTCCACGTCCACCTTCCTCCCTGATCCCAGGTAAGACCAGAAGAAGGCAGGAAAAGGCTGCTTCCACCACCCCCTTATTCATTATGCTTCCACCCCCCCCCCCCTTATTTTTATTCAATGCCCCCGAATTGCACCCAAGGCTCCTACTGCTCACCTGGATAATTTCAGCGCCCCCCCAGGGGGGCGGTATTGCCCACTTTGGGAACCAGTGCTCTATCTGGAAGGCTATAAATTAAAGAGACACTTTCCCTGCTTCTTTCCCCTGCTGCCTGTTCCCCTGTTCTGTCCTTCCTCAGGTTGTTCAGGGCTGCCTCTTAGCCTCTCCTACCCCGGCCTTCCCCATCTCTTGGCTTGTCCTTGGCTTCTGACCATGCCCCTCCCTGCACCTGCCTGGCTCCTGTATTGGAGCAATCTGCCTGGGTCCCAGTCACCTCCTCTCCTGGCCTTCCTTGCATGGATGAGTTAGGCTTCTGGCTGTCTTCCGCTCAGGCTGCTGGAGCAGGGTTGGGTCAGACATCATCTCCCAACAGTTTAAACATGTAAGACAAATACTATCCATCTGTTTATTATGTTTCAGTAGAATATTTCAGGAGTGACTTTTATTTACACATTTTCATTATACAGGATAAACTGATAACCATTTGCTATTTTATGGGTCATTTCACACATTAATATCTTACACATGTTCAAGCAACAAACATGTATAACAGCTTCTTGTGTTGCACAAAATGTACTTTCTTCCATGTGAAAATGAATTGTATTGTGTGAAGCAGTTCTAAATGTTGAATGGAAGCTAATGAAGCTAATTTATGGAAAAACTACTGTTACTGCTCAGAGGAAAATCTGGAAAGAAATTAAAATAATAATTGATTTTCCTAAAAATAAAGAGGAAAGGTAACTGTGTTCCCTGAAGAAAAATAATCTCTAAAAAAAAAAAATCATCACAGAGTTTTCTGAGAGTTATAGAGACAAGGCTTTCTGCTGGTGATAAAATAATGAAACTAGGTTGACTGGAGCAAGTGTTTTGTTTTCTGCTTATTTGCAATATGTGTTGCAACTCAGAGGGCTTGTATCCTACAAGCTCCATTCCACCCTCTTTTGGTAGAAGGAGCTTAACCAGCTGGCAGAGAAGTCCTTCCACTAGAGGAAAGCCTTGAAATGGAGTTGTTAGATACAAACTACTGTTCATGTAACTTTAATCATAACATAATTGATTCACTTCATTCATATATGCAACTCCAGGTTATTTTTACCAAAAAAAGTTACTAGTGGAACGTTTTGTATGAATATCTTTAGAAAGAATACAGTTCTAAGATAAATTTGGACTTGCTTGATTCATAAACTTTTTTAAAAAAACTATATAATTATAAGAAGTACATGATGACATTCAGTGCTAGTTGGGGAGTGAATAATAAGTTAGTTCTCTTGATTATCATTGGCCTCTTATGTAGCTGTGTCTGAATGGTAGTATGGGAGATAACAAAACAGCTTTAATGATCTTCGAGTGCCTGGAATTTTATTTAAATGAAGTAGATACCATCCAGCTTTCTTGCTGAAACAAAATGGCTTACACAATTAAAAAGAAAGGCAACAAAAACAATACAGTGCATATAAACAGTGCGTTAAAGCTGGATTACAAATTTGGAAAATACAATAAAACTGTTGACATAATAAACAGTGCAGTACTGCTGGATTACCAGATTTAGAAAACAATGCAGTAAAACAGCATAATACAGATAATAAGCAATGCAATGAAAAGTGCCTAAAAATTTCACACCTAAAACTATTCTCTGTGCTGAACTATTCTATTTTGCACATTCTCTGAAATAATAAAAGTGTGGGAGTTACAGGTCATTCCACTAGTTGGGAGCCACAACAGAGAATGCTTGGGTATTGGCAACTATTGCTCTTACCCAGGGTTCATTTTGTAGAAAAAGAGGTGCAGGAGCTCATTAGCATAACTCATTTGCATATGCTACACCCCCTAACATACTGGAAGTGTGTCAGAAGGCAACACCCACCCCTCAGGCTCCACTCCACAGGTGAGTGAAACTGACCTGCTCTTCCTCCATTCCCTTCCCTATCCAATACTTTGTGCAATAAAAATAAGTGTAAAGAACATACCCTCATTCTCTTCCTGCTCCCTTGAAACCACCAGGTTTCAAGTAGACTTGAGATACCCAGGACATGTGCACCACCCATCCCTTTCCCCTCCCATTTCCACAACAAGACACCCTGTGAGGTAGGTGGGGCTGAGAGAGGTCTTTTGAGAACTGCTCATGAGAGAACAGTTCTGAGAGAACTTGTGACTGGCCCAAGCTCACACCAGCAGCTGCATGTGGAGGAGTGGGGAATCAAACCCGGTTCTCCCACATTAGAGTCCAGCTCCTGACCACTATGCCAAACTGATGGGGTGGAAGCTGCTGAAGGGTTGGTGAAATTTCTCAGGTACTTATGTGCCATGTGCCCAGATAAAAAATGGTATACTTAAAAAATTTATATGCCACCTTGAGCAAGTCTCTGGAAAAGCAGCACACAGTCATAAAAGGAACAATGATAAAATTATCAATATTAAAACAAAACATTAAAAACAATAAAGACCCTAGAAGGGCTTTCCCTGGGGCGCTGCGCCTCTGCACTGCTTGGGGAAGCCGAGGAGGGGGCGGGGCTTGGTCATGTGCCTGCCCCCTTGGCTCCTCACTCCCGGAGCTGTGCTCCTGTGCGCTCCCGCTCCAACGGACCCCTGCTCTTACCTATTTGCATGGTGGCTCCTTCAGGAGGTTTTGCTCAAATGAGGGAAACTGCCACAGCAGAGCCTATCAGAATAGGCAGTCTTTTTCCTAGCCTTGGAAATCTTTATGGAAAGGATGAAGTAGCTAGAAAATATAGTTTAAATTTGGATTTGCACAGAAGCAGGGAGATGTGAGGTTTTTCAAGGTGAGGCGTTGTTTGTCTGAAAGTAATCTGGAGAGATGCAGTTGCTCTCTGGGAATATGATACATGATCTTCAGCTTTACTGCCCATTTTGAACCACTTGCTTGCTTTGCCTGTTAAAAATAAATATATACATAGCATACATCTCCAGTTTTTTCTAATATAAATCCAGCAGTTCTGCTCATTATACTATTTTTGGAATTAAAGAGGCTAGTATTGTAGAAAGAACTGGTGTTAGCCACTGTTATTCCATTAATAATGTTCTGAAAGATCTGTGTTAAAACTAAAATGCCACTTAAGGTATTTGTTTCCAGCAAGTATATGTAAAGTACAGCATACCTAGACCAGATTACTTGTATACTTACTTTCTGATGAATCAGATTTTACTCAGTCAAGTTCCCAATAAATTAGCTAGACCAATATACTTTTGGTATGATAGACTGCAATCTCATTATTCATACATGTCTGTGTGATGTTACTGAATCAATTTGTGCTCTGTCCATTTTGTAGTTATGGATAGTTCACGCTCCCTTTATAAGCATAAATAGTCAGCAGGCAATAATGGAAAATGTGGAGCAAAAAAAGATGAAGCCTACAATCCTTTGCTTAGCACTAAATCAGTGGTTCTCAACCTTTCTAATGCTGCGACCCTTTAATACAGTTCCTCATGTTGTGGTGACCCCCAACCATAAAATTCTGCCAACACACACAACAATGAAGCTACTTTTTCAGATGTTTTCTCTTGCATGGCAGTTAGCACCAAACAACTTTAATACAGACTTTAGACACACATATATTTGCAAGCTATTCCCAACAAGACACAACGAACACTAAGGCTTCAGACTTACTTTTCTTCAACAGAAGATACCATGAGAAAATGAAGGTAGGTGGGGGGGAGAGGCTGTTGCAGGTAGTGGGGAGAGAGAGAGAGAGAGAAAGGGGGAAGAGAGAGAGACAGAGAGAGAAAGGGGGGGAGAGGGGGGGGAAGGAAGGTAGGTGGGGCGGGGGCGGCTTTTGCCGCTTTTTCTGGGCTCTCCTGCTACGCCCAGTGGCTGTCATTCCACTCTCGTGGTCTCTCATTCTAGTCACAGAACACTCCTGCTACCCCCAGTGGCTGTCATTCCACTCTGGGGCCTGTCATTCCATTCCCAGAATACTCCTGCTGCCCCCAGGGGCTGTCATTCCTCTCTCATGGTCTCTTGTTCTAGTCACAGAACAGTCTTGCTACCCCCAGTGGCTGTTATTCCACTCTCGTGGTCTGTCATTCCAGTCCCAGAACTCTCCTGCTACCCCCAGGCCCTGTCATTCCAGTCCCAGAAGGCTTCTGCTACCCCCTGGGGCTATCATTTCAAGCTGGGGCCTGTCATTCCAATCCCTGAGTAGTCTATATGGGCCCAGAGACCCTAATGGAAAATCCATTCCACATTTTCTTTGCAACTCTACTTGTACTGTAATGTATTTCAGTGGAGCCCATGCAAATCAATTGGCATTCCTGGCTCCCATTATTTCCAATGGGCCTTCAAGTGTTTCCCATTGTTTCCAGTCGGCAATCCTGTCCTTTTAGTACATCTGTTTCTGGCATGAGCAGTCAGAAACAGAAAAAAAAAGATTTCTTTCTTTTTAAAAATAAAAGCTAAGAAATAACAAAGAACGGAAAAGCTGGAGAAATTCAAAAAGGACTGGGGGTGGGGGAGAGGAGAGCTGGGTTGGAATCAAACTTTGCTCTTGGAGCAGGAGGGCGAAATGGAAGCCACATTTTTGCTTCAACTTTTTGGGCACTGAAAATAGTAAGAAGCCTGATTAAAGATATATATTGTTTTTAATCCACAGTTTTTTCTACTCCTCTGTCTTTCTCTCTGTGTCCACACACACACACACACACACACACACACACACACACACACACACACACTCCTCCTTTCTTTCTACTTTGGTGTTCAAAATAAAAAGGAGGGGGGGGCAGCCACCAGAGGAGGGATCTCACCCTGTTCCCCAAGGATTTCTACATTTACAACACAAAAGCTTACCAGAAGACGCAGAAGTTGTGCAACCTGGAGAAGCAAAACTTTTAGACAGAGGACTCTGAAACCCCGCCCCCCCCACTCTGTAAGAAAGCTGCGGCGTGCTCTGCTCGGACTTCTGGGTGAGCGGAGCAGGGCTTTTGGTGAGGGAGGGGTGGGAAGGGGAGGGGCTCAGATTCCAGCCGGTGACCCCTGTGAAATGCTTGTTCGATCCCAAAAGGGGTCCCGACCCCCAGATTGAGAACCGCTGCACTAAATGAAGATGATTTTTCAGTTAGGTTGCTAGATAAGGGTTATAAGGAATTTTTGAAGAACAGTGGGAAAACTATTTTACCAACCATTTCAGATGCACTGAAATGAAATCTCATGTTTGCCAAGCTGTACTTTGAAAATCAAAGGTCAAAATCCTCAAAAAAATATAGGAAAAAAGGTGTGGCCATAACTTTAAATGGTGGATTACGTGGTTTTTGTCAGTCACTATGGTTTGTTTGAAAGTGGCATTTGACCAATTTCAGCAGAAAACACCATGGTACTTAATTTTTTCTTTTTCTTGCACAGGATGTATGTGAACGTAAACTAACATTGCTAGCAACTACTGCTTCCTCAGCAGCTGTCATGTCTCTAAGAGCAGGATCTAAACTGCATGGAATAATAGTGAATTCATCAAAGGTGATCCACATCATTATGTTCTAGTAAAAATGCTGTCAGCTACTTGATTCCATTATTACATGGCTGTACTGGGGAAAAAACAGTTTTCAGCTCTGGTGGCAGTACATTAATATAGCATGCTTACTATTCCGGTTCACCAAGGTCTTTTGCAGCTATGTTTTAAGGATCATACTTCTGTATTTCCACTATTACAGTCACAGACTAGAAGGAAGTTGTGCATACATGACTGAGAGCTACCTGATATAATCAAAGAGGAGTTCATGAAAGGTACCTTTTTCTATGAAAAGAGCATAACAAAAATTCATCACAATGGATTCTGATCACAAATTAGCGTAGCTAAATGTAGTGTATCATAGGGATTTTTAAAAATCAGCATTGAGCAGATGATCTCTGTTACACATGTGTTGTATTGAAATGAAAACAAAAGATTTCTTCATGTTTATGAATTATTACAGAATGGCTTACAGTGAAACCAGCTTAATTTGACAGTAGTAGGATAATAACATCTCTGTACAACAGTTTTCTTGTGATAGAATATGGCTATTTGTTAACAAGTAACATTCAAAAATATCTCCTGAACTCTGTAGAGGTAACTGAACAGTTTTGTGAAGGACAGATGTTACCACTGATGATGGCTGTATAAAGTAAGGAATTATGTCCCAGAAAGGTTAAAGGGATACAAATTAGGGAGGCCATGTTAAAATTTGTAAAATAACATTCACAGATTAACTAGTCAAGTAACAAGTCATCCCATAATCATATTTGTACTGCTAGTTGCTCACTGTTGCAATAAAATCAATCAATCGATTGAGTGAGTGAGTGATTGAAATCATCCCCTAAGAGGTCAGGATAGAAGCCAAGTCAAGAATCCACCTGAAGAAAGGCAAAATATACTTATGGCAGGCCCAGGCTGAGACCCAAAGCAGGTAATAAAAATTACAGTACAAAAAATTATTCCAAAAGCAGAATTAAAACAACCAGAATAAAAAGCTTTAAAAATATAATTCAAAGCAGATTGCTGGCTTTGGGTGGGTTACATAAAGAGGTGGCATAGACATTTCCAAATAAATAAATTTCAGAGCACTCACAAAGCAATCATCTGGACGAACCAAATCCTCTTCTAAAGAGTTCTGTCTTTACAAGCCATCCAAAATTGCAAGAGAGACATAATTCTTCTGGAAGGATATTTTGTAACATGGGCGTGGCCACAGAAAAAGCCTGTAAGTGGCCACTAACTAAAAGACATTGCTGTGCTCAGTGAAGCTGCTAAACAGGCTTATAGTGGGAATAGTGGCCCTTCAAATATGTGGGACTTGGGTTGTGAGTCTTGTTTTGGTTAGTCAGCAGCTGCAGGAAACCATAAGAACACTGATACCAGGCTTGTATGTCTTTTTATACACACCACTGCAGAAAATGTCATGGTCTCCTTTTCAGTATCTGAAGAAGTGTGCATGCACACAAAAGCTTATACTCAGAATAAAACTTTGTTGGTCTTAAAGGGGCCACTGGACTCAAACTTTGTCTGCTGGTTTCGACCAACACGAATACCCACCTGAATCTATGATCTCCTTAAGTGATACAGATGTTTTGATGCATATTTACAAACTTTTTAAAAAGTTATCTAAAGTTTGCATCAATTGCTCTAATTCCAGACTCACATAGAGTTTGTTTCTTGTGAACATACAAAATGATGCACATTTCATAATTGATTCTACAGAACCTGGCATGCACTGGGGCATATCAGTTTGCAGACAGTAAATTTATGAACAAATTTAACAAGGAAAAATAAATTCCTTGACAAAGTTTTGTGTACAAGTACATTTTCTTCTTGTGGGTACTGAATATACATATTGGAATTAATTTAACTGAAAACTAATCTCCGAAATACTTCCCCCTCATTTTAATTATCATTAATTAAATTACCACTGTTGTGTTTGATTTAATAAATACAAACAATTATCTTTATAATATTTATTACTATGTCCTAAAATAGTTTTTACTCAAATATATTGGGGAAAAGGAACACAAGTTTTTTTTTTACATTGTTTTATTGGTATTGAAAGCAGAGTAATTGATGCAAGAAATACAAGAAATTTTAGCCACTTGCTTTAATTACTGGATAATTTGCGGATACGGTTTTATGTTTTAATGGGTTTTGAAATTGTACATCGCCTAGAGCCCCACTGTCATGGGGATTAGGTGATTAATAAATATAATGTAATAAATAAAAGGTGTCACACACCCCTCCCTTTTAGCATTTAATTGGAGTTTAAAGTTTGCACTTTACAATACAGCTTGGGAAGCCGGAGATTCAGTTTCAGCATACCTAAAAGTATTAGAAAGAGTGGTGTCCCCACTTTTCATCAAAAACATTTATACATTAATATGCTTGTTTCTTTAAATTATCACAGTTTATACCAATAGATTCTTTTCTATTGCATTGGTGGGTGTGTCTGTGTTTGTCCATGTATGTTTGTGCATACATACACATACATTGCCTCATCAATATGTACAAAGTGGTATCTGAAAAAAATCGATCTCCTTCCTGGTACTTTACAAATCTGTCTTTTCATATTGTAACCGGCATGGAGTTAAACGACTGTTGGGAAGGGTCTCTGTATTGTCTGATTGGCAGATGAGGGCCATGTCTGAATGTAGTTGCTTGCTGAATGTACTTGTGTTAAGAGAGGTTTACTTGACAAATCTCTTACAGAGATCTTTTGTAGAATAAACCAAAATGCTAGCAGAGAACATATTTTTAATTGCAGCTGTAACTTTCAGCTTAAGCTTTTCCGTATGACATTCCAGTTGCAAATCATTATTTTTCTGTCTTACTACTTTTGTTATTAGCCTTTATGTACTGACATTGCAAGTGACTCTGTATTACTATAGTTTCCAGTGCTTTGCAGATGAAAATAGGAATGATGTTGTAAGATTCATATTCTGACACCCAAAATCACTGCCTACATCCCTGTCCACCAGCTTTTTATACTGCTGAAGAATTCCTACCTGCCTTAAAACAAATCTAGAGTCCAGTGGCACCTTTAAGACCAACAAAGGTTTATTCAAGGTATGAGCTTTTGTGTGCAAGGCACACTTTTTCAAATACATTGGAATGGTAGATGAGGTTCTAAACTTATAGGCAGGGATGTAACATGGTAATATTTAAGTTGTGCAAAATGAAAAATAAATAACAAGTTGAAGTTATAAGGTCAACAGTTGTAAAGCAATAAATATGTCAAAATAGCAGATGTGATATGTGATTCCATATCCTGAAGAATGGAAAGAGAAATTGCTGAATTACAAGTTATTACAACACTTGGAACAAAAACCTCCCCAGGACTCAACAGGGATATTGGATTTTTATCCCATTACCCATGCTAACATTAAGTCCTCACATATGCTAACTCATTCAATTCTCACATATGTATTCTCAACAAGAATGACTATAAATCCTCTGTATTTTAGTGTGTTTCTTTTTCAGAATAGTACATTAGAATACTGAATGGATGTCTGCTGACAAGATTACATCCAGCTCAAAATACACTGAAGTGTCCTCCATGCCTGAGAGGAGATAATTAAGATTCTGTTACTTCCCACAATTAGAAAAAACACCTTTAGACATTTATCTGTTATTTTGACATATTTATTGTTTTACAACTGTTGACCTTATAACCTTGACTTGTTATTTAAATTTTTCACTTTGTAAACTTAAACATTATCATTTACGTGTTAATTTACTGTTAAATCCCTGTCTATAAGTTTAGAACCTCATCTACCATTCCAATGTATTTGAAAAAGTGTGCATTGAACATGAAAGCTCATACCTTGAATAAACCTTTGTTGGTCTTAAAGGTGCCACTGGACTCTACATTTGTTCTACTGCTTCAGACTGACATGGCTGACCATCTGGATCTACCTGCCTTAAGTTATATTACTTTGCTGTGCAATAATCCCTCCTACATTGGCTTCTACAACATTTTGTATTATTTAACTCGATTTTTTAAAAAGTTTTTAAAATTCATATTTAATAGAATTTTGAGAAAATTTAGCCTATGATAGTTGTGATTGAATTATCACTATTGTATAGTAAATACAAATACATTTGTTGTTGTTCAGTCACACAGTTGCGTCTGACTCTTTGCGACTCCATGGACCGCATCACACCAGGCCCTCCTGTTTTCCATCGTGCTCCGGAGTTTGCTTAATTTCATGTTCATTGCATTGATAACACTGTCCAATCATCTCATCCTTTGCTGTCCCCTTCTTCTTTTACCTTCAATCTTTCCCAGCATCAGGGTCTTCTCCAGTGAGTGCTCCCTTCTCATTTGGTGGCCAAAGTATTTGAGCTTCAGCTTCAGTATCTGGCCTTCCATTTACAACGTTCATTATCTGATAGGCAATTTTGGTAGAAATGGAAGAAAAGCTAGAGAACATCTCAAAATTATCACCCTCAAAATTCCTCTAAAATGAAAAATAAGAGGAAATTCAGAATAGGAGTTATAAGGGATAGCTCGTTGGACTATTCTGGTTGTATTGTATGTGTTCATATTCTTTCAAATTAGTTGTGTTTCCTTGACATCCCAGTTGCAGCTAGAAACAACATAAATATGAAAAAAGGTGAACAAGAGAGTAAATACTATCAGTAGGAGGGTCTGCCAGATAGGCTATGAGGAAACTGTGGAAAGGGAAAATCCAACAAGAAAAGAATCCTCTGTCAGTTTTGCCCGGCCATCTATCCAAGCATACATCACAAGAAGAGAGGACAAGTTGGCAATCAGGTTGCCACCACCCCATAAGCACAGCACACCTCATGTGTTACTTGCCTGGGTTTGAACCCTTCTGTGGTAGGACTAACAGAGCATCAAGTAGCTGGTTGCAGCTTGTGTGTGCCATCTGCCCAGCTGAAGGACCCCAAGGAGGTGGTAGGTCAGGTCCCCTGTCAGACCTGATGGAAGGCAGGAGTCCTTACTTATTCAAGGATGACAAGCCCAGTCAGCTCTTAAAAAATGAATATTATAGGACTATTTAGCACCATTGAGTTTCAGAGGTAAGTATCTTCTGCATAACGTGGGTGTTTCCAGTATTTGAAGTCCTGTGGCCTGAAATATACAAAATCAATTCTTGCAGTCCACTGAGAATGTAGCATTCAGAATTTCCATGGTGAAATACAGTCTTAAAAATGTTGCCTTGGTGCAAGTCAGCATAATAGATTATATGTTAATGCACCAATACGAACATTTCCTTGCTAGCAATAAAAATTTTGGATTGAGTGTTCTTGCTTACTTATATCATCACTGCATAAAATATGCTTTGAGATTTCAACAAATCTGTAATGATGATGATGATTCAGCAACCTATTCTTGACCTTTATATCAAAGATCAGGTCGGTGACATGTAGAAGAAACACAAGATGTTGGCATAAATATTGCAGTCCTGATTAAATTTGCTACTGTTAGCTTCCCCAGAAAAGTATTGCTTTTCCTAAGAGAGCTGAATTATGCTAAAAATTTCAGATTGTTCAGATTTGTTTGATTGAAAAAATTCAGATTTATTTGATTGAAGCAGGGATTCTATGATACAGCTACCTTTACGATCATTCTGTAAGACATTTCTTCCTTTGGTCCAGCAAGCAGTTATTAAACTGAATAGTTGGCTTCTGAACTACGTGAGATATAGGATGATCCTGAAGTTACTTAAACTTTAATATTTACTAATATGGATGCTTCAGTGCAAGAATCACATTGATGTCTTAGTTGGCTACAGATTCAATCTGGTGTTCAGGTAAGGAACATCAGAATAAAATTAATTTATTTTCATACAGGCCTTTCATTTTAAAAGAACATTATTTTTGTGGATGCATCTTAATTATTGAGTTTGTTGCTCACACATCAACAGAGATGGGATGTAAGCCAGCACAATCAAGAATTGCTTGAATAAGATGTGAATATAATCCTGAATGTGTGTAATATATGCCATGCTGAAAAATAAGTCAAAGGTAAATGAAATTGCACTTTTCTGTGTTAGTAGGTGCAAAATTATTCAATAGATAACAGTCCAATGTAGTTTGCATGGGAGCAATCAGAGGCATTGCTGTTGTTAAATGATTGGCCTTTTTTTAAAAAAAAAGTTGAAGACTGGACAGCCTGCTTCAATAAATCATTGTGGTCTCTATTATGCCGGTTCTGAATGGATGCAGATGCTAACTGGACCAAAGTGATGGCTTTTACAGTTCATTGGGGATCTTGTGGGAAAAAAGCAATTTGCACTGAGTGAAGTGAAGAAAATTTCCATTACCAAATTGCTCTAAGCTCTAAGTGCAAAGAGACACCACTGATTTTCTTAAATCCTATTGTATCTGTGTAGAGGGAGGAATTAGGGTGAAAGCAGGGTTTCCCTCCTGTATATCATTGTACATTTAAGAAGATTGTACATTTAAGAACTTTATTTTGGAGTAAGCATGCAGGGCCCTTGTCATACAAGGTTTACATATGAACAAAGTTTGCGTCCAGTAGCACCCTTAAGACCAACAAAGTTTTATCCAAGGTATGAGCTTTTGTGTGCAATGATGTATCTGAGTAAGTGTGCGTTCACACGAAAGCTCATATCTTAAATAAAACTCTGTTTGTCTTAAAGGTACCTCTAGACTCAAACTTTGTTCTACTGCATCATACTAACACAGCTGCCCACCAAGGTTATTTATTTATTCATTCACATTTTTACCCTGCCCTCCCTGCGGGCGGGCTCAGGGCGGCTTACAGAGTGTCACAACACCAGGTTAAAAACACAGTTAAAACAGTTTAAAACATCATTATAACAGTATATACTCATTCCACCAGAGCGGAGCCAGTATCGAAAATGCCCTAGCTCTAGTACCAGCAAGCCTGGCTTCCCTCAACCCCGAGACCGAAAGTCAGTGTTGTGATCCCGACCAAAGTGCTCTCTGGGGTAAATGCGGGGCCAGGCGGTCCCTCAGGTATGTTGGACCCTGGCCATATAGGGCTTTAAAGGTAAGCACCAGCACCTTGAAGCAAATTTGTTATGCTATAGGCAGCCAGTGCAGTGCTGCCAGAACAGGCCGGATGTGATCCTGTTTAGGGAGATCCATCAGTAGCCTGGCCATGGCATTCTGCACCAGCTGCAGCTTCTGGATTTGCGAAAAGGGCAGCCCCATGTAGAGAGTGTTACAGTAGTCCAGTCTCGAGGTGACCGTTGCATGGATCACCATGGCCAGGTCATTGCGATCGAGGAAAAGAACCAACTGCTGAGCCAGCTGCAGCTGACTTAGCAGTGGCTGCTACCTGGGCCTCCATAGTTAAGGAGGGATCCAGGACCACTCCTAGACTCCTAACCACTGACGTGGGCACCAATGGGACCCCGCCGAGGGTCGGGAGCTGAACCCCCCCCCCCCCCACCACCACTTTGACCCAGGCACAGGACCTCCGTCTTTGCCAGGTTCAATTTCATCCTGCTCAGTCTAAGCCAACCTGCCACGGCTTGCAGTGCCCAGTCTAGGTCTTCTGGGCAGGAGCCCAACCGGCCATGGGTGGACTTTCCCCCATCAGATCACTTCAGTGCACTCTCATGGAGACAGGATAGTCTGATCAGGCCATCCCGACTCCATGCCATTGTTTCCCCCCTTCTCAGTATGCGCATCATCGCAAGTCCCATAGGGAGCCCTCAGTGCGGAGGTGCAATTCATCAATCCCTCATTTAAGCACATGGGAAATAAACAAAAAAAAAATCCCGACTCACCCTCAGTTGCGTCTGATCACACACTGACGGGCTGCACCTGCAACTTCAAAGAGTGGTATGATCTCGCAACTGCGGGTCAAATTCCCCCAGAGAAATAGCCTCACTCCCCCCCCCCCTTATCTGGCACGTGTGACCACAACCTAAGATGCTTTTGGCTCACTGTGCTTAGAAGAGTTTCTAAAATGTGCCACTTTTAGTGGAACATGGGCTAACTACAGTATATTTAATATATAATGCATCTGCAGATTTTTCAGTCCGCTGGGAGGAAGAACTCTATTCATTTTCAAAATCAAAACTTTACATAGCTTGCTGGTCATCAGGGAGATTCTACTGAGATCTTTTAAGTGGGCTTCAGTGTAACATGTTCCATAATGTTCTACCCTCCTTCATTTACCTTACTGTAAATAGAAGGTGACAAATGTTTGTGAGTGTATATGAAAGCAGATTCAGTCATTCACTTCAGCCTGCACTAAGTGATCTCTGTGGTTGAGTTTAAATTAATACATGTCTGATCAGCTACAGTGAAGTGGTTGTGTGGTTTTTTAAAGGAAAATAATACAGTTCCAGTGCCAACAGCTCATTCATTTGATTTGGAGAAAGTTCCCAGCACTACCTTGATTTATATAATTTTATGTATTATAAAATGTTATATATTGCCTTTCTGCCAAAGGCACTCAGGACAATTTGATACCCTGTGTTGAACTGGACATATTTTTTATGAAGATTATGGACTGTGAAAGAAACTGTCCTTTCTAAATCTTTTTGTTCCCCTCCCTCCTTTCGTCTGTTATAGGTGATCAACTGCACTTTTTTGGATAAATGTATAAAGCTTATCATACTGTAGGATAAAGTGACAAGATGTGCTTCATGAAATTGCTAGCCTAGAAACCATAATTGTTGTTGCATATTACTTTGCATTCAGAGGAATATTTGTGATTTTCTCCCATAGAAAACAAATGGAAAGATGAAGTCATTATAGTCAGTAGAAGAGGTAAAGTACAGCAGAAAAATAACAAGCAGGCAAGACTCAAAATATATTTATTTCTCTCTGGAAGCTTCTGTGGTGATGAAGAATCAGAATTATAAAGGTTCCAGCTGAAATGAGAAGCTATGAAAAGTGCTGCAAGAAATTAACATAAGTTTTAAAAAAATTAATTAGCCTAATGTATTACTAGATAACATTAACTGAAAAGTTTCATTAAAGATACTGTTGTGCTATGCCATAATGCTTTCTTATTCACACAAATTATTATAAGGCCATGACATTATCTGTCATCACATTGTATTCTGTCCTTTGCCCAAGAAGCTAGGGTAGAATATCTGGTTCTTCCATCCTGCATTTAATCCTCACAACAACCCTGCAAGGTAGATAAGACCAAGAGTGAGTGGACATAAGTCATTCACTGAGCTTTCCTGGCTGTGTTGGGACTTTTTAAAAACCCCACTCCTGGACTGTTTACACACAAACGTTTTGCTCTGCCTTGGCTTCCTTACAGCAACACTGTTTTCAGGAACATCTTCTGGGTTTTTTTTCCTTCTGTTTTGCTGTGGTCTTTTTGTAAAGATAGCTGTCAGAGTGCTTTTGGATGATGTGTGGGGGTCGTGAGTATGAATTTTTGCAGGCTCTACTGATCCTACATACACCCTGGAAAGCTTTTCAGACTTCTCTTTTTTTAAAAAAATGAGTAGTTAACAGATTGCTGTAGTGTTACAACACTACAATGATCTATTGCAAAAATTCAGTAGTTCTCAGTTTTCAGAAAAGGAAGTCTCGAGACCTTTTTGTTGAGAAGTTATAATGGGAAAGATGTGGGCTGCACATTTCTTCTTATAGCTCTTCAATGAAGCTAAAGTCTTCCTTTTTAAAATGTAAGCTGGGAACCAGTAAACAGCTGCAGTAGATCTTTGTAATACTCTAACGCTATGGCAATCTAGCAGTTCTCAACATTTTTACAAGAAATCCTTGCTGGGGCGGGGGGACGACTGCTGTGTAGGTGCTCCATTGTAAATGTGAATGTCTACGCATTCACCACAGCAACTAGAGCTACATAGAGAATCCTCTCTCTGTGGCAGCAGCCTTATCACACGCTGTTCATTATATGGCTTTTAGCTTTAGCCTTAAAAAGGACCTTCAGGGTACCTTCTAAACCTTTTTGCAAACTCTTGTTTGAAGTTAATAATGGGTAATATTGACATCCATGTAGACCAGATGCTACAACATCATTCACACAGAGGGGAAATGTACATGTGAGTTGAAAAGAGCACATATGGGAAGCCTGCAACATATTTCATTGGCCCAGTGCAAAAATTATGTTCCTGGCATGGGGAAATTTTAAGTTTATACCTTAAACTGCTTGTAAAGCAAATCCTGGAATAGATGCAGGTAGGATAGTCTAGGGCTGCCAAGTCCCCCGCTAGGGCGGCGGAAACACCGATTTTTGATACTTACCCCTGCTTTTTCAAAATTGGCCACCAGGGGACAAAATGGCTGCCAGGAGTCTGCCCTGCCCTGCCTTAAAAGGGAAATGTCTGCAGAGAGCCTGCCCTGCAGTAAAAAGCCTCACCAGACATTTCCCCTTTAAGAAGTCAGCAAGAGAGCTTCCACAGCAAGAGAGGTCCGCCCAGAGATTAAGGAGGGACTGAAGGGACTGCTTTTGCATGTGGCTTGCAAAGGTTGCTGTAGTAAGTTTCTCTTACAGCTCTTTTCCTTTTCTCTCCCTCTTTCTTTCTTTTTTCTGTCCGTCTGTCTCTCTCTCTCTGTCCCCATCCAGCAGAGGTCTGTCAGTGGCTATTATTAGCCACGAGGTCTAAATGGAACCCTTTGTCTGGGGCAGTGATGCTCTGAATTCTTGGTGCTTGGGGGGCAACAGTGGGAGGGCTTCTGGAGTTCTGGCCCCACTGCTGGACCTCCTGAGGGCACCTGGTATTTTTGGCCACTGTTGTGACACAGTGTGTTGTACTGGATGGGCCGATCCACTGTGGCTTCTCTCCTGTTATGATATGAAAATCATATTTAGCACTTGTGTAGCACTTAGTGCTTCATATTCTGCCGAGATGAGGAAGGATTCAGTAGGGCCGTTGCTCAGTGATAGAGCATCTGCTTGACATGCTGGAGGTATCAGCTTCTTCAGCTAAAAAAGGATCAGGTAATAGGTGACATTAAAGATCTCAGCCTGAAACCCTGGAGAGCCACTACCAGTCTGAGTAGTCAATACTGACCTTGATGGACCAATGGCCTGATTCAGTATTAGGAAACTTCATGAGTTCATGTGTCAGCATGTGGAAGCAACATCACAGGATGTGACATCACAAAATGATGTCACTTCCTTTCTCCTGGCTCCACCCCCAAAGTCTCCTGGCTCCACCCCCAAAGTCCCCAGATATTTCCCAAGTTGGACTTGGCAGCCCTAGGATAGTCCCTGGATCTTTTTTTGCCCCTGCCTGTGGAAGGAGGAGGGTGGGGTGTACAAGAAACTGGAGAGGGGTTGGCCTTTCATACTCCTCACAAATGCAGAGACATCAGATTAACCTGCCACTCACATTCATTGGGAATGTTCCACCAGTGCCTCTTGCTCAGGAGAGTTGCCTCACTCCCTGCTGCGGCTGCCTGTTCTCGATTCTTCCCCACACCATCAAACTGCGCATCGCATGTGTTCTGCTAACCCTGTAGACATCCTGCCTCAGCAATTGTTGCCCTGGGGACTGAGGGAGGGGTTCCAATTGCCTCTGCTGCCCTCGCCAGCTCACTAGGATACCTTCTGTGGACAGAGCTGCAGCCAGTTCAGTCACCCAGCCACACCCAGTGCACTAGTTTTACCCTAGTTGGGTTGCTGTGGCTGTGATCTCAACCCTTCCTCCTGCTCTCTGTGTCCTCCCCTTGGTCACAGTGTGTTGTATTGAATACTCATTGTTTTGAAGCCAGATACAGACCCACATTATCTTTATGCAGACTTGCATACAGCTGATATGCGGTAGAATGCTTTGCATATCTGTTTGTAGCTATACTTTGATATAGATATGCCATTTTATACTGTGATTTCTGTATGGACTTGTTTCTGTGAACAAATCATAATACAGAAAATTGATTGGGCCTCAGCATTTAAATGGATTTTACTATTTGCTTTAGTCTGTCAGAAAGCTGCTTCAGCATAACAGAAGGGGGATGTTTCAGCTAATTATGAAGGGAATTATTGGCTTTGTTCATGGAGGCACTCCTTTAATGTTTAAAAAAGTGTGGTAATGATGTGATCTGGAATTCATTCTGTTCTGCATCATCATAAAGGGGAAAAAATGTTGGATGGCATTTTTGCCTACAGGCTGCTGAGAGCTGATTATTCTTCTAATCAGAGCCGTCACAATCAGGGGAGACAATTAGCTAGGTTAGGTCTCCACTGATTTCTCATATAGCCCTCAGCATCAGATGGCCTTGAGCACTCTTGAATCATGCCAACAAGTATTTCAATAGTCTGTATTCAGCTCCACCTGCTGTCATTAGGACTCCTTTTATCTCTTGAAGTGCTTGATTTGGGGCATACTTATTTATATTAAACTCAGACTGTAAGATCTTGCCATCTTTCAAAAGAAAGTGTCTTCTTGACTTGACAATAACACAGAAGAATTTAGATACCTGACTGGACTGTGAAATTCATGAACTGTAATACGTGATTTGCCAGGTCTGGCTTTTTTCCGTAGTACAGTATGCACTTAATGGATATATTTTAAAATGTTATGCGGAGAATAGATATTAGCAACTGTTAGCCCTAGATCTAAGTCAGCTTCTCTGAGATGCACTATATAGGCCAATAATTAGCAACCAGTCCATTTAAGTTTGCTAGTTTTTGTTATAGAGAAAGACAAAATGATACACGCTGGTACAGTTAATCCTAATTCCCAATTAGCTGCAGGTACCTTGCTGATCTTGGAGTCATAGTGGAAAACACACTGGAAAAATTAACTCAGTATACTGCATCCATTTTGGGAGTTTTTTCAATTGAAGACTGTGGTGTAAGGAGGAAGTCTAGTTTTACTATTGGTCTGTGAAGGCTTAGTGCAAAAAAACTAATATGTCAATAAGATTCCATTTCAAATTCCAAGTATAGTAAAACTTCTGAGACTGAAATTTTGGGGCCCATAAGGGGGTATGGGCCTGGCTTGACCATGGAGCTATTGTCTGCCTCCTGTCCCACCTGTCACCTATACCCAGGAGTTGGAGCAGCTATTTCTCCTTGCCTCCTGACTCCTCTAGCCTTCCTTAAATTCATGCCCTATAGGAGTTCCCTGACTCCTACGAGATTCCTTTTCTTGTGTGTGTTTGGCTATCATTATGGTTGCCCTGACAGCTGCCCTGGCTGTTTTGGCTTGCCAGATGAATGGGTGAACAAAGAGACAGGGAGATTAGTGGCTCTGGTTCCTTGACAGAGGCAGTGATGGAGTGTGGATGTTGGGGTTGAAGGGTGGTGAGAGTGCCCTTAAGTAGCACAATGTCTTCAGCTAACACTGGGGGGGGGGGGGGTCCCCATCCCAAGTATACTTCTCAGTTCCAGGATATCCAGCTTGGGATGTGATTATTTCCTTGGAAATTCAAATGATTTACCTGCTTTTCAGATGCTCAGTGAAGTTAAATGTTTATATTTATAATTTCTTGCCATTGAAAGTTGATAATACAATATTGCCTTGCTGAGATATTAGATAGGAACAGGGTAGCATCCTACAAATAGATTTAAGGTGATCTTTTCAAGATCCTGAGATAACAAAACCCTGGATCCAAATTACCAAGATGCATAGTTCAGTTCAAGATACACTGGGCAAAGATATTGGTATACAAAGTTATTGGTATACTTTTATCCAGTGGCAAGCAATCTGGCTTGTTTCAAGTAAATTGAAAAGTATATAGGGATTATACAATGAATCTCTCATTGGAAATTATACTAATAGCTTGGAGCACTGAATTTACAATAATATGCAGTAACAAGTGGTACATTCATTATATTGATTGATTGATTTTTATTTTATTTACAGTTTATTTACAAAATTATATCCCATCTCTCTGCCCAATCAGGGCCACCAAAGCTGCCAACAATTAAAAACAAAACATTATAAAAAAACATGATAAAAACATAGCTAAATTTAACCATGTGGTGGTGGAAAGTGCTGTCAGGTCTTAGCTGACTTATGACGGCCCCTTAGGATTTTCCAGGTAAGAGACATTCAAAACTGTTTTGCCATTGCCTGCATCTGTGTAGTAGTGCTGGACTTTCTTGGTGGTCTCCTATCCAAGGACTGACCCACCTTAGTTTCTAAAATCTGATGAGAGTGAGGTAGGCAACAACAAAAAAACCCCACCACCACCAATTAAACCACAGATCAGGAAGGTCATTGGGACAATTGAGAGATGACAGAAGAAACAAAGTCTTCACAGTAATAGACGGGTTCAGTTGAATATCCCTGGGGGAAAAGTTTCATAATTTTGGCACTAAGACCAAGAAGATCCTTCTTTGAGTTACCACCCATCTAACCTCAGAAAGTAGGAGCCACCAAAACAGGGCCTTAGATGATGACCTTAGTGAATGGTTTGGTTTGTATAGGACTAGGGAGTTCTTAAGGTATGCTACTTCTAAGTAGTACAGGGCTTTAGAAGATGTACACCACTTTGGGGGTCCTATTTGGATGGAAAGATGGCACTAAAATGTTTTAAATAAATTAAAAATAACGCCATCACCTTAAATTGGGCCTGGAAACAGATTGGGAGCCGGTGCAGATCTGAAAGGACTGGAGTGATGTGGTCTTTATGACCCACTCCAGTCAACACACTGACTGCCTTATTTGGTCCAAATTAACCTGAGAAGGTTGCACAGTCCTAAAAACAGAACAGATGGTAAATGATGTGAATGAGAAACAATGCACAGGAAGCTTTGTACCACCAGGAAATCACTCCTCCCCCCATCCCCGGTGTTGTCCCTTTCTCACATCTGTTAACAGTTGCTCTACTTCATTACCAGCCAACATGACTGCTTTTCTCACCACCCCCCCACACAAACAAGGGCTGACTATGCATTTTTAAATGACCGCTGTGCACTGATTTCCTCCCGTTTCTTCAGCAGCAACTGCACTAATGCCTCTTCCCACCTCCAGCATTTAAAGGACCTGCTGCAAAGAGCATCTTTACTGCAGCTGTTTTCTTTGTGCTCCACCCCCCCACCCTGTCTCTGGGATTGGCATGCACCCACCACACAAGAAAGGGCAGGCAGCTGTCCACAGGTCAGAATGAAAGGAAATATATGAGACAGACAAAGGATGTTAGGCGTTTACAAATGATCTAATGTGTATATGTGTATTCTACAGTGGTAGGGTGGTTGGCTTGTGTGACCATTCCACTTTAACCCCCCCCCCTGGTTTCCCAGCATGTCATAGTTAAGTGGTATTAGTATTGTTTAGCAAAAGTGTTTTTTGTGTATGCTGTGTTTTGTTTAAGGAATGTTTTGTTGTTACCTCTGCATTTACAGAATGTTGTGTTAACGAGGTATTGACCTGTTACTCAGTGCTGACCAAATTTTTAAATGGAACTGTGTATATCCCCAGTGCTTACTATCCAGATTAATTTAAAAAAGGAGCTTTCAGCTTTTTAAAAAAGATACTTTGGTGCTATAGAAATTTTTCTAGTTGCCTTGTATATAATACATTTGACTACATACAGGTCCACTGCAAAATTTAAGTGATATTTTAAACCAGTAATATATATAATATTAAAGTGAGTTTTTGTTTCTAAAACAAACCTAAAATTAAATAAAGTTTAACTGACATTATCCACTACTAAATTTTCTTCTTTTGTTTTTTATACACAGTGGCTAGGAAAATATTTAAGGGAAGGATCTGGCTAGCACATTTTGTCCTAATATGTTGACTCTGACTAGCCAAAAAAAGCGTAGAAACCTGAGCATGTTCAGCAATTGTAATTCCAGTCATTGCTGCTTACCACTGCTGTTCACAAGGATGCAGAGCTGATGGTGGAAAAGCCAGTTTTGCCCATTCCTGTCCTCTTGTAATACTATATATCATTTTCTGTTTACCAAAATGTTAGCATACTCATTTGACAGGTACAATTTAGTATATTGCTCAATGGCCCTTCAATTCCTTCTGTCAAGTTTGACTTTAGTGCAATAAATTTGGCAGTTTGATTTTACTAGTGCTACTTCTGAGAAACAGGGTGGGAGGAGTGGAGTAAACCTGTTCAACACCGTGGAAAATCAGAGTGGTGTAGTGGTTAGAATAACTAACTAGGATCTGGGAGATACAGGATCAAATCCCCACTTTGCTATGTCATACTCTCTCAGGCAAGCCTACCTTACAGGGTTGTTGGAGGAACAGAATGAAAGAGAATGATGTAAGCTGCTTCAGGTCCCCACTGGGGAGAAAGGCAGAATATAAATGAGGTAAATAAAATAGAATTTGATTCTTCTTTGACCATTGTAGGCTTGGGATCTTATTAGTATCAAAAATATAGATTTTCTACACTGTTAAAAGCACCATGCATTTCTTGGAAACTATGTTTTAATAGGCTTTTCCTTACTAGGTTTGGCTTATTCTCTTCCAACAGTGTTGTATAGGAAGCACAAATTACAAAAGTTACCGATGTTAGTGTCAGTTTAAACTGCTTGGGGGACTGGGGACATGAATTGCAGTTGATGTGTATCAATCACAGTGAAGGTCAGTGGGAATGTTGTGCAAGTGCTTTTCCTTTTGGCTTGGTGAGTGTGAAAAGCAAGACCTTTCTGCAGATGGGCCATTGTTCTCCATAACCATTAATAGATGTCAGAGCATGCCTCGGGGCAGGGTTAACAAATACCAATCATAGTCGCATTCCATCAAGCCTGATGGGCTGTGGCTCATAGGTTAGACACATGGTCAGCACATGTTATGCAGCTCATGTCTGTGTCATTTGGTGTTATGCCCATGGGTGTTTTCCCGTTTCTGCTGTTTTATACCTTCCAGTTAATCTTTGGGACCTGAGTGTTAATCATTTATCCGGTCGTTTAGTGTGTCCATATTAATTCACTATATTATTTCATATTAAGCTTTTTAGATTGTTTGCTGTGGAATGTAGATTTTAGTACTTTCCCCCCTTTTATAAATATTCAGTAAATGCATGCATTTAATGAACCTGGCTAAAATAAAAACGGAAAGGGGTTGGGAAAGGAAGAATGGAAAAGAGAATGTGATGGCAACATGGAGAAATGCGTGGGTATTAGTTATGAGTTTTTTTCACTGTGCTGCCTAGGATAAAGTGGAATAAATGCTGTGAGTCGGGATCTCAGTGCAACTGCTAGTTGGAACTAATCGGAGAGAAGTAATTGGGAACTGAAATTCACAAGAGCATATATCTATAAATCAGACCAGCAAAGAGGTTGATATAGTCCAAGGTGTTAAATTTCTGTTGCCTGAGACAGATTTTATAAGAATCCCTGCCTGACTTTAGGATCTGCTTGGGCATGATATCCTGCAGTTTATGTGACTCAGGTTGTCAGTACAGAAGTTCAGTTTGTAAGTTTAAATGATATCTTTGACAGAATAAGAATTTCTCTTGTACCCTCCCCCTCACCAGGTCTCTCCATCCCCATCACTAAGTTAAATGCCCACAGCAATGAAAAATCAATGGTCAGGTGGAAGTGGTTATTGAAGGGATTAAAGTTGCGAGAATCTGAGGATAAGAGGCTGATCTCTTTGGAATCGATGCTCTGGTACGTTGCACAGCAAGAATGTGCTCCTTACTGCCTTCTCACTTTATCATCTACATGTCTTGGCACAAGTCTGCCCCTGGATCCCTGCCGTCTGGACAAGTGTACTATTTCTAAGAGGGGAATAAGAAGTCCTAAATATTGAAGCAGTGTATATGTCTTTACACTGCAATATAGTTGTTTTTGTGGTACAAACCCCTGGAAAGCATCACAAGAATAAAAGGAGAGGAGATTTTGCTTGAAGATAGAATTTAAGATAAAGGTGTTGCAGTTCTCAGCCAGTTTGCACTAAAGTGGCTTATTTAATTACAGAAAAACAAATACTCCTTTTTAAATGGAAGACATAATTATTTTCTATTTTTATAATTACATTACCTGAGCAGGTAGATCTCATTCTGTAATCCTGCCTGTAATTCAAGTGACAGGTTTACAAAGAAACATAGTTATGAGAATGCGGTCACACTACAAGTTTGTTCAAGAAGACAAAGAGAAGAAGTAATTGAATATGTACCCCACCCTTCACTACCCGAAGGAGTCTCAGAGCAGCTTACAATCCCTTTCCCTTCCTGTCCCCACAACAGACACCCTGTGAGGTAGGTGGGGCTGGGAGAGCTCTCTCGAGAACTGTCCTTGAGAGAACAGCTCTGAAAGAACTTATGACTGACCCAAGGTCATACCAGCAGCTAGATGTGGAGGCGTGGGGAATCAAACCCAGTTCTCCCAGATTTGAGTCTGTGCTCTTAACCACTGCACCAAACTGGTTCAAATACATTTTTGAAACATGGCTGTGTGTTTAAAAGAGGTGTTGTTTTGTTTTGTTTTGTTTTTACACTGTCTGTTGAACTGCTGTGGTTAATTGGCTTTTCATGTCTTATCACATTCTGCAACTGCTCCTTAAAATTATGGATATTTTATGGACACATGGTATAGTCAGTTGAAAGCTTTTTAGTTGTTCCATGCATGCCTGCTTTTTGGTGACACTGATGGTCTTTGCATCTTTGCAGACCTGGGATTCAGAAACATTTTTTGCCAAAGAGATCTCATTCCCCAAGCCCACAGCTCAGATTGAACATGCCCTTGGCTGGAGGCTGGGGGTGATCCTTAGGCATTTAACATAGCTGAGCAGAGGTGGACTCCTTATAAGCCCTCAATCCACTGTTATCAGACCATGCACAGGAAATGGGGACAGACTGTACAGAGGCAGCTGGGCCCTCTCTGTCTTCCAAGGTAATGCTAGCAAACAGCCCAGTTATCACAGACCTTTCAAGTATAAGTTGGTCTTCTATACTGGGAGGATTTTAATCTCCTTTTTAATTATTTACTTATGTATTACAACAGCACTGTAATATTTATTGCACCATAGACATGTAAGGGCTATCCCTAAGGGAACAACAATATATAAGAAAAACCTAAGTGCAGTGGGTGGGTCCCCTCACTGCACTGACAGAAAAACCTCATTGCCTTCACTGTGAAGAAAACAATACCCCCCACCCCAATCTAACGACAGTGAAAGTAATTTTCTTTCCTCCTATAGTCCATAATGCATCACAGAGGGGAACACACACACACACAAAGAAATGCCTGCTGAGGAATTATACAACTGTAATGCTGACGATGAAGAAATTGAAATTATTAAAGACTAGGAATAAGGCCCGTGGTGGAAATAAATACAACGGGCTCTAGAAAGAGGCACTGGGAGAGTGCCAAGGCCTTGGCACTCAACGTCAATCTGCTGTGGCAACCTCAGCAGGGTATAAGGACACAGAGTCCACCATTTTCTCCATGGGAACTGATCAATGCCATCTGGAGAGCAGTTGTAATTCTGAGTGATCTCCAGCCCTCAGCTGGAGATTGGCAACAATGGTTTCCTTGGCCAGGAGGGCGGAATAGAAATTTAAATAAATAAATTCCCCAGGAGGGAAAGTGGTCTTTCTCTGCAATGGGGACCAAAGCAGCTTACATCGTTCTCCTCTCCCCTTTTGACTTGCACAACAATCCTGTAAGGTAGGTTAGGCTGAAAGTCTGTGACTTGTTCAGAATCACCCACTCAGCTTCTATAGCAAGAACCTGGATCTAGCAGACGCTGCTCTGAAGCACTGATTGCCACACCTAGGGTACCCAACCTCCAGGTAGACCCTGAAGATCGGCAGGTATCACAACTGAACTCCAGACAACAGGTCTCTCCTGTCCAGAAAAAACAACTGCTTTGGACGGTGGACTTGATGGCATTCTGTTCAGCTGAGGCCTCTCCCCTCCCCAAACCCTGGCTTCCAGAGACTCTACCAGAAAATATCCAGGAATCTCCCTACCTGGAGCTGGCAACCTTTATCTGAACCAAGCTTGGTTGCCTACTGTGGCAAAACAGGCTCCAGTTTGCAACTCAGCTGTTCACCTCCCACCCTCATCCTGTGGCCATATCTTCTGGTTGGAAGATAAATCAAGTATGCTTCAGTTGATTGATAAGAACTATATTTTAAAAGTAAAATTAGGGATGATCTAATGTGTCTTCTACACTGCAATGAATACATGGCGATCCCCTTGAAACTTCATATACATGAGAGGATGGATCTACGCAGAAGACAGATTGTTCCATATATTCTCAAAAAGAAAACTGTACTTGACGTTTTATTTAACTTTTCAATGATCACGTAGTTAATCAACTTAACTCTTTACCGGAGTGTTGTTTCCCCAATCCAAGAAGTTTGAAGGAAATATTTCTTTACACAGACAGTGATTAAAATGTGGGATTTGCTGCCAGAGGATGTAGTGATGATAAATAGATTTATGGAGAATAGATCTATCAGTGACTACTAGACATGGTGACTGAGGGGAACCTCCACATTTAGTCCCCCTCTGAATCCCAGTGCCAGGAGGCAACATCAGGGGAAGTTCTTGGCCTGTTGTTGGCCTTCCAGGGGAACTGGTTGACCACTGTGTGAAATAGGATTGTTGTCTAGATGGACCACTGGTCTGATCCAGCAAGGCTCTTCTTATGTTCTTATAAGCATTCTGCTTCCAGTGCAGTTAAAGCAAAAATAATAGAGAAAGAGTAGATCCCTGGCTCATTTGTACAGATGGGCAACCAATAGGAAGATAGTCTTTCTGCAAATGTGATAGGCCATTTCAGTCTGTTGTGAAGCAGTAATTTAAACTCTGATGTACTCTCACAAATCCAGGGACCTGATTCTGCTCAGCTATATAATTGTGAGTGGGCCAGTCAAAGGCAGCAACTGGTTGGGCACACCTTTGGGGAGTTGTGTTCAAGCAAAGCGGCTGGGGAAAGAGAGACGTTGCAAATTGATGAGCTGCTCTGCCTGATTTGTAATGAACAACTAATAAATGGTCTTGCTTCCTGTGGAAGCTTGATGGTTACAGCAAAGCTCTGTGCCTGTGACCATGTTTTATTTTGATCAGCTGCAGCATAGCAGAGACAGGTAATTATCATAATCTAACAATTAGCCTGGCATCTTTTCCCAGTGTTTAATTACCCAGATAAACAGTAATTGAATAGAGAGGAGGACTTAATAACAAAAGGAAAAACTTTCCCTCTGCCTCACACACTGCTATCCTGGTTTAAGCATAATTTTGTGGCATTACAGCTTTATTCATTTGTGCCTTGTTAGTTGCTTGGTGGGATTTAGCCTGTTCTTCACTACATTAGAGCTTTATGCAGAGCCTCTAATGATGCCTAGTTCATGGTTATCTTACACTCATTGTTTTTTATTGGCTTGCTTTTTGTATTTTTCTTTTAATTTTAGCAGTTATAAAATGTGGGCTTCTTTTCTTGCATACTTCCTTCTGCATCTGGAAGAATGTATTTTTGTAGTGAATAGAAAAGAAATTAACACTTTGATTACTCCATTGTTCTGTGAATTGTACTCAACAATGTTTTCAGATACTCTGAGAACAAAATTTTTGTAAACGGTATGCCAAAACTAGCCAACCAAGAGGATAAATTAAAAGAGCTTGTTTGAAGATGTATTTATGTATTGTGGTGCTATTTTCAGAAATAGCTCTTTAGGAGCAGCAAAAAGATAGACCCACAACTATTTTTGTAAAGTGTGTGTGTGTGTGTGTGTGTGTGTGTGTGTGTGTGTATTGCTTTATTTTTCAGTAAGCCTAATTAGTAATCGCAAGATCTTAAACTGCAAATAGTGAGAAAAATTGAAATGAATCAGCTGTATTCTTCAAAAGAATAATGGAGCGGTGATTCTGTTGATAGTTTAGCATAGGTAGTATTTGGGTTCACACTGAATGCTGGCTGGTTTATGAACGATTCTGTGTGCTTTTGCAGTAATTGATTAAATCACTGGCTGTGTACTAACCACACTGTGAATGCACACACTGCATAGGGCTGCCAAGTCCCCTGCTAGGGCGGGGGAAACACCGATTTTTAGTGCTTACCTCCCGCTTTTCCAAAGATGGCCACCGGGGGGACAAAATGGCTGCCTTAAAAGGGAAATGTCTGCAGAGAGCCTGCCCTGCAGTAAAAAGCCTCACCAGACATTTCCCCTTTAAGAAGTCAGCAAGAGAGCTTCCACAGCAAGAGAGCCCCGCCCAGAGATTAAGGAGGGACTGAAGGAGCTGCTTTTGCATGTGGCTGGCAAGGTAAGTGTCTCTTCCAGCTCTTTTCATTCTCTCTCCCTTTCTTTTTTCTGTCTGTCTGTCTGTCTCTCTCTCTGTCCCCATCCAGCAGAGGTCTATCAGTGGCTATTATAGCCACAAGGTCTAAATGGAAGTAAGTGCCTCTGCCAGTTTTTTCCCCTTCTCTCTCTCTCCCTCTTTCTTTCTTTTTTCTGTCTGTCTGTCTGTCTGTCCGTCTTGTGACTGTCTCTCTCTCTCTCTCTCTCTCTGTCCCCATCCAGCAGAGGTCTATCAGTGGCTATTATTAGCCTCAAGGTCTAAATGGAACCCTTTGTCTGGGGCAGTGAGGCTCTGAATTCTTGGTGCTTGGGGGGCAACAGTGGGAGGGCTTCTGGAGTTCTGGCCCCGCTGCTGGACCTCCTGAGGGCACCTGGTATTTTTGGCCACTGTTGTGACACAGAGTGTTGTACTGGATGGGCTGTACTGGATAGGCCGATCCACTGTGGCTTCTCTCCTGTTCTTATGATATGAAAATCATATTTAGCACTTGTGTAGCACTTAGGGCTTCATATTCTGCCGAGATGAGGAAGGATTCAGTAGGGCCGTTGCTCAGTGATAGAGCATCTGCTTGACATGCAGGAGGTATCAGCCTCTTCAGCTAAAAAAGGATCAGGTAATAGGTGACATTAAAGATCTCAGCCTGAGACCCTGGAGAGCCACTACCAGTCTGAGTAGTCAATACTGACCTTGATGGACCAATGGCCTGATTCAGTATTAGGAAACTTCATGAGTTCATGTGTCAGCATGTGGAAGCAACATCACAGGATGTGACATCACAAAATGATGTCACTTCCTTTCTCCTGGCTCCACCCCCAAAGTCTCCAGGCTCCACCCCCAAAGACCCCAGATATTTCCCAAGTTGGACTTGGCAGCCCTAGCACTGCATGTAACAACAATTGTTTATTTTCAGGGCAGTAATCCTACTACTTTCTAGTAGGAGGAAACCACAACCTATTTTGCAGCAAAACGTAGTTTGATGTTTCATCTAACTTGGACAAAACAACAGACTATGATTTGCTGTAAACCAGGGAGTCTTCAGTTCCTTAGTAGTAAATGGGGAGAGGGGAGCAGAAAGAGGATGAAACCACAAAGATTTCCCATAATAACAAGCTATAGTTTATTATGTTTGAAACCATAGAGTAGCTGGGTCGATTAATGTAGGTTTGTGTAAAAATGCATCTTATAATTATCCTGTCATTTTTATGATAGATGTAAATTTCTCAAAATACTGTTGTCCTTATATCCTTTTTTGTGTCAACTGTATGAGGTAGTAAGTCCTCAATATGATCAGCCATGCTCTTCCCTACTGTGGTAGTACATGGCTGTAGTTTATGGAATTTTGCTGTGTGTAGGCTCACTGAATCGGACATAGATTGTCCTAACATGTGTTGGCTTACATTAACGTACTTTTTTAAAGAGATAAGAGTCATGGCCAAAAAAATGACAGTCTCAGTGTCTGACATCTCTTCTGGACTGGAATATAAACTAGGGTGTTAATATCTGTACTTCTGATGCTTCTGATGTATGTGTACATGTTAAACAGGAAGTTCTTTCATTTCCTGTAAGGCATCTTTTGAGTGCTGAAAATAGAAGGTACTTGGGGGGTTTTTTGGTGTGTTTTTTTAAGTTACTCCTGCTAGGACAGGCACTTTAAAAGGGAGAATATGACCAATGCATATGATTTGTGTGGGAGAATCTACATGAAGAACCTATTGCTGTTTTATCCATCTGTATGATAATAGGCAATTAGTGTCAGTTGTGCTATTTTTTATGTCAAGATTTTATGGGAGGGGGTTAAAAGAAGAAAGTGAAGTGAGCAGCATGCAAAACTGCTACTGCATTCTAAATGTCTAGTTAAGTAGATCACCTCTTATATCCACAGTCAACAAAGTTATTAGATTCAAGACAAGAGTCACATATGCTTCAGAATGACTGCTATAAAAATGTGCATGGTACTGGTCGTGCCTGTGTTTTGTAATGATGGATAAACAGAGCACCAGAATTAATTTAAAATTGTATTGTCCATATCGTATATTTGTTTGGTTAAAACTGTCAGGCAGATTCCCCTATATTCAGCATTCCTCCAGCTGAACTAGGTGGCATTTGGGAAACTTAAGTACCCTTACATCTGTTGACAGCAGTCTGTGCTAGCCTGGTATCAGTGTGAGCTTTGTGTACAGTTCTTCATTTTTGACTACACAGATGCTGTGGGTTAGGAGCTATTTAACTGTCTCTGTCTTTGCCATGGCTCTTTAAAGCTTTGCCGCCTGTTATCTAGCTCAGCGGTGTGCAAGTTTCCGTGACATTGTAGGAATGCCACCTGACTGAATGTAAAGGTTAATTGTGTTTGAAGAATAGCAGTGTGTTTTCTTTTGTGTAACAAATAGTATAAGAAGGCAAATGGCATTATTAAGAAGAGCTGAGGTTTGTTTGTTTGTTTGTTGGCAGGGAGTTGAGTTCTCTAACATCCATTTGGGAGGCAGTGCTAGGCTATACTCTTGACTGGGGCATGTCTGGGTGTGGATGCTTGTTTTTAATGTCTGCAGCTGATAGCCTTGTAAGAAGCTAGTTATCCACTCACCTGTGGTAAGTATAAATTTCAACCAGGCAGGGAAGCTTCTGTAAATATCTTCTCCCTTCCCCTTTTATCTTGTCAAAGTGTGCAGTAGCAGTTAAAAATTTAAAATATATCTGTATTTGCATAAGTCATGTTAAAAAATATGATCTAGGGACATTTATATACTCATTTTAAAGCTTTGTTACAAGAATATGGATATGTAAATATGAATAGTTTCATTATATAGATTGAAAAATTAGCAGAACATCTGTAGCCCTGGTGGATACTATACATGGTTATACTGGGATATAAAGAACAATGGAATGGGGGAAAGTGAAGGCCTATATTATAAATCCAGTCTGTAGGTTTGTATCATCATATTTCCAAGCACTTTTAAAACCTACCTACATCGTTTCTATGCTTGCTGTTGTCTTAGAGAAAATAAATAAATGCCTTTGGTTTAAACATGAACTTTGGTTGTATTCTGATACTTAGCTTGCTTTATCCTGTTTGATGTCAAAATTGCAGTTTACGAATGTCAACCATGCTCCCTCTGAATTAAAGGTAGGTAGCTTTATTAGGATAAGCAAGGGGCTTTTAACTTAGTCTGCTTTGAATCAGTAGACAAAGTTTTCTGTTTGCTCATCAGCATTCTTAACTTTCAAATTTAATTCAAAAAGCATTTGACTTTTGCGCAAGAATTAAAAAATGTCTGGAAATCCAACCCCCAGAAGGATAATTCCTGGGGTCCTAGGACCTATATGTAGGAATAGCCACACAGGTTGGGGTGCTACAGGGAGTAATTTGATTGGGTGAAATCACTACTTCCCTATTTTCTGCATGTTGCAGCTCCACTGCCGGAAGAGAGAGAAAGGAACAAATTCACTCTCTCTTCATTGCAGAGTTCCAGTCTACACAGCAACCATCTGCATGGTCATGCACCCAGGAATGATCAATGCAGGGGCTGGAAGGGCCTGCCAGAATGGAGAGGAGCATGGAAAATTCCATGTGCTTTCTATGCACAGATGGTTTGATATAGGCCAGTGTCTCTAGCAAAATAACTTTTTTAGATCTAATTAGTTTTGTATATTTAATTACATTAATTCTGGCACACACTTAGTCACCAGATTTTTCCAACTATCCTATCGGAGTAGGAGAATACAAATTACCTGTCTGCTTAGTTCTTTAATAATCACTTTGCTTCCTGTTAAGAGTACTGTGTCTAACACCTAAGTCAGAGTCCCAGATCTTAGTGCAGCACTCTGGCCAGTGTTGTCCCCACCCTTCCCCTCAGAGGGTAGCTTAGAGAAAAGAGGCAGGAAAAAATAGGATCCATGGTAGGCAGAGAGCCCTATTAGATAGCGTAAGTGTGGGCTGACCAACTAAGACAGTTTTTAAAAAGAAAGCCAACGCCCATCAGGACATCCCCACTGCCTGTAAGAAGAAGGAACTTTATTTAATTAGACTTTTATACCACCCTCCCGGCAAGTGGACTCAGGGAGGTTCACAACACATCTATAAAAACATATAAATCAAAATAAATAATCTAAAATACAGATCTAATTAAACAACCCCAACTCTGACATGGTGCCATAATACAGTTCTAGCCCCCCCCCCCCAATTTGTAATGAAAAATTAACAGTTAATGATGGGGCAGATAGCTGTTACTATAGCCATTAAAACCATTAAAAACCACTGCTGTCCTCAACCGTATGCTTGGTGGAACTTCTCTGCCTTGCAGGCCCTGAGGAATTGTCACAGATCCTGCAAGGCCCTGATGTTAGTAGGCAGAGGACAGCCGGTTACTCTTTGGGCCAGGGACTTCCAGTAGATGTTGGTAACTTGAGCATGATGCTCTCCAGGGGATATACCATGAGATGTGGTCCCGCAGGTACATTGGTCCCTGAAGATTTAGGGCTTTAAAGGTCAAGACCAAAAGTTTGAACCTGACCCGGTACTTGACTTGGAGCCAGTGCAGCTGGCGGAGCACAGGTTATATATGTGCAGTTATCAGTTCCCTGTGAGGACCTGCGCTGCTGCATTCTGGACAAACTGTAACTTCTGGTTCAACTTCAAGGGTAGCCCAGCGTACAGTGAGTTACAGTAATCAAGCCTAGAGGTGACCTCTAAGCTGAGTTAGTGTGAGCTGGCTCACAGTTTTTTATCTTCCAGCTCACACGGTTTTGTCTTAGCTCAGAAAGGATGGCTCCAGAGCAAACTAATTTATGCAATAGCCAGATTGCTTGCTCACAGCTTTAATGCCAGTAGATCACAAAGTAGAATTTTTGCTCACAAGTCTTCACAGTTTAGAGGGACCATTGGTGACCATTGCCTGGATTACTGTGGCTAGGTCAGGGCGAGACAGTTATCGGCCCAGCTGCCTGGCTTGGCATAGTTGAAAGAATGCCAGGCTGGCCACATTTGTGATCTGGGCCTCCATTGTCCTGAAGGCACCCGGGACCACACCCAAGCTCTTGACTGTCTGTGCCAGTGTTAAGAGTGCATGGTTAAGGGCTGGGAGTTTGCACCCTACACCCAAGTCTCCCCGACCCAGCCAGAGAACCTCTGTCTTTGATGGATTCAGTCTCAACTGGTTCTGCTTCAGCCACCCCACCACAGATTCCAAACCAAATTTCCTGGGGCAGCATCTGGCTGGCCATCAATCAGCAGATATAGCTGGGTGTCATCAGCATACTGATGGCAGCCCAGCCCAAACCTCTGCACCAGCTGGGCAAGGGGGTGCATGTTTAAAACAACGCTGGGGAGAGGATAGCCCTCTGAAGGACCCCGCATATTCCAGGGTATCGAGAAGACACCCTCGCACCCAGCGCCACCCTCTGTCCCTCACCATAGAGGAATGAGGCAAACCCACTCAAGGGCTGTCCAGCGTACTCCAACATCAGCAAGGTGGTGGACCAGCAGATCATGATCTACTGTGTCAATTGCTGCTGTCAGGTCAAGCAGTTACAGCAACGCCGACCCAGTTTGATCCAGCTGCCTAAGGAAGGCATATGTGAAGGCGACCAGCACAGTCTCCATCCAATGGCCAGGGCAGAAGCCAGACTGGAAGAGATTTAGGGCTGATGTATTCTCCAGGAAACTCTGAAGTTGCTCAGCAGCTGCTCTCTCAACTACCTTACCCAGAAATGAGAGGTTTGAAACCAGACAGAAGTTGACCAGATCAGAAGAATCTAGCAGTGGTTTCTGGAGAAATGGTATCACCATTGTATCACCATTGCTTTTTTAAAGCCCTCTGAATAGACCCCTGAGCTCAGGACAGATTGATAATGTCCATCAAAGGCCCCAGTATGCCCTTGTCGCCAGCTCATGCCAGCCACAAAGGACATGGGTCCAAGAGGCAAGTGGTTGGCTTCACAGACCTCAGGATCCTGTTGACATCAGTCTCAGAGAGCCGACTGAAATTGTCACTGAATTCAAAGACAACCAAGAGGACTCTAGTTCCTTTACTGTATCAAGATTGGCCAGCAAGTCACAGCGGAGCGACAAGACTTCCTTTGTGAAAAAGCTTGCAAAGGCCTCACAGCTTATCTCCAAATTACTAGGTTTTTTGCCCTTTCCATAAGAAAAGATAATGTTCTGATTACCTTAAACAATTGTGCCAAGTGAGAGCTAGTGGTAAGAGCACTAGGGGTAACAGCGACCCCACAGGAGCAATCCACACCACCCAGATTAGAGTCCATGCATTTAACCACTACACCAAACTGGCTCTATAGGGAACTGCTCCATAGGGAAGTTTCCCAGCACTGCAGCATCCGGGCCAGTCACAATGATGTAGTCAGTGAGCATTCCGCTGGTAGTGAACATCTTGAACAATAGGGACTCACATCACTGCTGGGACTCATACTCCTCCTCCCTGTTTTCTTTGGCTCCACATCAGCCCACCAGACTACAGAACTTGCAGAGAGTCTCTCAACATCCTAGGTTGAGGTAGAAACTCTGTTGTTAAGGTTTCCATTCATTTAGATCAAATTAGAGAATCATTAACAATGGGCAGGAGATCTCTTCATCAGTGCTCCCTGCCAGGCACATGTTGCATAACTTTCATGGTTAGTCTAGAGGTCCATCTTTACCATCCCCATTAATTACTGTTAATGCCACTCATTCAGAGTGATCATTATCATGACCGCCAAGGTCCTAACAATCCTAAACTGGTCTTTAGTAAGCATAGGATTTTTACCCTTTCTGTGTCATTCAGGTTTATTATGAGCTCATCTTTCTTTAAAGATATTGTGCTTTTGAACAAATGAAGTCACATTAGTGGTAGTATTCTCTACTTTCTGTGAATTAAAAGAGTCACTCTGATAATCTTCCTTCATTCTATCAATAAGGGGAAGATAATTCAAAAGCAATTTTCGAATGTTTGTGTAACTTAAGCACTATTGTACCTGCTTGATTGAAGTAAATGTGACTTTGGAAATAAAATTCTTAGTGCATTTTAGGTGAGAGTCAAGTGCCTGCACATCGACTTGAATTAAATTTATCAGGCTTTTATTCCCCTACTACATGTAGTCTTCTATCTGTTAGAAACATATTGGGGTAAATGACTGTAAGAGACAACAGTGTTGCCGTGAATATATCCTTGTTGGACACTGTATGATCATTCTTCCCAAATTAGATCGCAAGATCCAGCTGGCAGAATTTAAGTCTATCAGGTAGATTGACATGGGTAGCTGTGTTAGTCTGAAGCAACAGAACAAAATTTGACTCCCAACAGCGCCTTTAAGATCAACAAAGTTTTATTCAAGGTATAAGCTTTCATGTGCACGCACACTTCTTCAGATAACTGTATCTGAGGAAGGGTGTGTGCACATGAAAGCTTATACCTTGAATAAAACTTTGTTGGTGTAGAAGGTGCCACTAGACTCGGATTTTGATTTATCAGGTAGTTTACAATATGACCTCAGGTGAAAGGAGGTATTATAGTTAAACCTGTCTCAATGTTTCTTGTATTGAAACAGTGGTGCTGCAGGTAGTGATGACTAATCAGTCCAAAGTGGAAAGGACAACTGATAAATGTCAGTGCCTACTGCTCAGACACTCTGCATATGCCACTGTAGATATATATCAGTGTCACTATTTTACATGCTGTTCATGTCAGTTTCCATAGACTTGTAAACTTCCACTGAAGATAAAAATTGCATTTGGGAGAAAGAATGAAACATAGCTTTGAAACTCTCCTTCATGCTCCAGATATTTTAAAGTTAGAAAGCAAATCACCTTAAAGTATTTAGGTGAAATGTCATCTGGTCACACAGCCATGGTTAGTTGGCAGAGAGGTTGTGCCTAGATTTGAATAGGATTTCCATAGTGCCATGTGCATAGCCTGTGAAAATGAGGTCATTAGTTGTGGCATATATATAGTCAATGTATCAAGCATATGTTTGACAATTAGACAGAGTTCAATATAAATGTCTATAGATACTCATAGCCCTATGCAAATTTTCTTGTAAGTAGGTCTCATTGACCTCAGTGTGGACTTTCCTGCTGTATATGTTATGTTTGAGAGAGTGTATCCAGGGTAACTTGCAAACTTCCCTATGCATTCAGTTTCCATCTATTATGTACAGTTGCTAGCCACAAATGAAATATTTTGGCCTCACATGGCACTGAGCTCCTGTACTATTACAATGTACTATTACAATGACAACAAAGCCAACCTTACTACAGTTGCAACTACTTAACATGGCTCATAATTTTTTCAAAAATGCTGGCAGAATTCCGTTGTACTGCATTTCTCATCTGGCTCTTATTTCAACTGTCGTCTAAGTACAGATAATTCATAGCCTAGAATTTTTTATCTAAACAGCAGTATTTCCTCTGTGTAAGTTGACAGTGGAATTATATTGCTTTTCAAAATCTTTCAAAGGTGAACCAGAGTTTTCATGGATCGTGACTAAATGTTCCCAGCAATGATGTAAAAGTAAAGATAAATGAGGGTTTGTAGGAAATGTTCATATACCTGTATTGAGGTTTTTTCTTATAGTGGGTATATCCCACCTTGTTTGCTATGTATATTGCATGGTGGTTTTCGGTTTTAATAGAGAAATGTAAGACTGATTCTCTATAAGAAACACAAGGGAAGACAGTCTACTCAATAGAGTTGGAGATACAAAGTTAAAAAAAACACTTGCTCATTATTTCTTGAACTGTTCCTACACAGCATTTTTTGGGGGGGAAAGGTGAAAGGTGATTTGAAAAAAACCCTGCTTGTATATGTTTTGTAGCAAGGTGAACTGAGCTCATTCTACTTTGTATCATTTTTAGATTCCAGCGGGGTGACTATCACATTGATGTCTGCATCAATGACTATTTGGATGTATTCTGCCCTCATTACGAGGATTCGGTGCCAGAAGATAAGACTGAACGCTATATACTTTACATGGTGAACTTTGATGGCTACAGTTCCTGTGATCACACCTCCAAAGGATTCAAGAGGTGGGAGTGCAATCGGCCTCATTCTTCGAATGGACCATTAAAGTTCTCAGAAAAATTCCAGCTCTTCACTCCCTTCTCATTAGGATTTGAATTCAGGCCAGGACGGGAATATTTCTACATCTGTGAGTATAAGGAAATTTATCATTAGTGCATAACAGCTGGAGAAAACTACATCAATTTTTCACCTATACAAAAAGGCCAGTCTCTATGTCCTACAGATGTGTCTATATATTTGGAGATTTCAGAATCCCTAGACAAAATCTCTGAGAATATGGGAACACAAATGAAATTAAAAGCACATTTTTCTTTCACACATTGAATTATGTAGCCAGCTGCATTCATGTGAAATAAGTGAACAGTGTTGAGGCTATTCAATAGGGCTTTCCTTATTTTTTGTTATTATTCAAACACATTTTAAGAGTGTTTAGTTACTCTTTTCATTCAGTGAAAGTTCAGGAAGATGTTCAAGAAGCCATGTGCTTTTTGTTGGATTTGAGGCTTCCTTGAAAGGAGAAAAGTGTGATCTATACTTGTACTGGTCATGTGGATGAATGGTGAAGAAGTTGGGATGTTACCCATTATTAAACTTTCTATATCCCTGCTCTTGTTGGGCAGGCATAGACTTAATGTTAACAGTGAGTATGTATCAGGTTAAACTGGAGTAATGTTCTTGTGAACAATGCTCCCTTTTAGCTGTGGTGTCTTGTGAGCAAAAATTCTATTTTGTGAGCTACTGGCATTAAAGTTCTGAGCGAGCAATTTGGCTACTGCATAAATTAGTTTGCTCTGGAGCCATCCTTCCTGTGAATCTGTGAGCCAGAGGCCAAAAAAACAATAACTGTGAGCCAGCTCACATTAACTCAGCTTAGAGGGAACACTGCTTGTGAACATAACCACACTGGGTTGGATCCCATCTAAATTCCATGGATGGATTTTCCTGTCTCTCCTCTCCTCCTGCAGTGCTAAATTCCCCCCTCAAATGTTCCTGGGTGATGGAGGATTTGGTGGTTTGCCATAGGAGGGGGGATCAGTTAAAATGATACCCCTCCCCTTGTGCATGTGGATCTTTTCTATGGGATCCAACCCATAACATTCATTTAAACTTGGCCATTTGAGGATGGGGATTTAAATGTATTGAAATGCAAAGAATCCTCAAGGTGATTTTAAAGTCACAAATAATTTACTCTAGATAAAAAGAATACCGTAATTTCTCAAACTACTGGAATGTCCTTGGTGCCATAGAAAGGGTTATCAGTGTAGACATGTGGTTTCCAAATATGCTATAGCTGCAAATACTACAAACCAGCATTATTTAGTGTAATAATGTCTGAGGATAAATGGCAGTCTTCACCAAGCCAAGATGACATTTTATTTAGAGCAGCTGTTTCTTAGAGCAAGTGGGGGATACAAAATGCAGTGGGAGCAGGTTTCCAAGCAAATTATCCTGAAGGAATTCACACACCTGCATCAGTAAATGAGAACATACTGCTTTACCATCAAAGCATTTTTGCAAAGAGATTTGGTTTAGAGGTGAGGTAGTGGGAGAAGCAAATTCTAGAACAGAAGCAATGTTGTGGCTGTCTACAAACATTCTAATGGCTTAAATAAGGGATTGTAGTTTTAGGATTTTTGGATTTTGTCATGTTACTTTCTAGCAAGATGGTTAAAATTATTTTGCTTTACAAAGTAGCACATTTCATCCAATTCACGTGTATATTAGTACAAGTAAATTTCAAGCACTGCAATAACATTATGTACCATATTTTAAGCTGTGGAATAGGGAGTTAAAAATTTCAAAACCTAAATCAGATCCCAGTTGATACATTGTTAGTATTTTTGTTTGACATATATTTGTGTAGTGTCATCAGTGTATGTGGCCCTAAACAGAGCACGGGACAACAGGCCTCTGCCCCAAGAAACCTACAATCTAAAATCAGGGAAAAAGAGAATAGAGGGAGTGGGAAAACAGCATACAGCCAGACATCATGCATTTAAACATCTGTATGCTGCAGTGGACAAATATGTTCCTTGCTCCTGTTCCTCTTTTGCAGGCTGGATTGATAAATTGCATCTTGTCATGGGACAAACTCCTATGTGTTTTTCTGTTCTGGCATTTGTGCCTGTCATAGCAAATAACATTGTATTTTATTTATTTATTTAAAATATTTATATGCCCACCTTTCTCCTGAGCATCTCAGGGCCCAAGGCTGAAACTGGAGGTTATTCCAATTGTAGCTGCCAGGTCTCCTTCCATTGCTATTGGCCAGCATGTTTTATTGACAGTTCAAACTTACAGCCTCAGTCCCATGCTGGGTAGTTTCCTCATTCTATGTTCCCGGCCACCTTGGTTATCACCTTTCCATGCACCCATGAGACTGCTTGTTGCCTCCTTGCTCTTCAGTTCTTCAGTCCACTTTGCTTTTCCAACTCCTCACTGTGGCCATTAAATCAAGTCTCAGTAGCTGTCTTCCACCTGGGAGTTTATTTATTTATTTGTTTGTTTGTTTGTTTCATTTATATCCCGCCTTGCCAGTAATTCAACCGGCTCAAGGCGGCTCAAGGAGTTGGGGGAGGGGCCAGAGTTGGCATCTTGCTACCCACCTCCTCCATCCTGGGAGAATGCCTTCTGTTGATAAGGCTGCTTCTGCATCCAAAAGCCAATGCCGTCAGTGACCTTTTGGCCATACTCGGGCAGTGGATCTACTTGAGCTGGCCTCACTTTCTGTCTCTGCTCCCGAGGGACCGGGCAGTTTTGCCCACTTCCTGGTGCCACTCCAATACAGTATACTATCTGAAAAAACAAGGAAGAAAAATATGTTCATTGCAGTGACATGAACTTAGGTTTATTTTCATTGACAAGTAAGGACTTAAAGGGTTCTGCCAAAGACAAAAGGTGGGATTTTGAGAGGAACCTTGAAGAAAATGAGTCAGGTAGTGTCATGATGGTATTCTTGCAGGCAAGGCATTACAAGAGCAAGAGACAAATGACAACATTGTTTAAAGAACCAGGAGTCTTTGACCTGCTGAGGTGGTGGCAGAGCGGAGGGAGCAAAGATCATGCTAGGATAATAGCCTTCATGCCTGTAACTATTGTGAAACAGTTATCACACTGAGTATGTAGCATTCCTTACCTTCTGCTTTACATTGTTTTTTTAAATCATTAAGGGAATTTACCCTTACTTAAATGTTTGAATCTTTATTATCTGGCAGTGGATAATTTATTAAGTGGGTTTCTCAGGAGCTGAAGCTTATGCATGTGTGTGCTTTCTTATTCTTGAACTCTCCCTACATGCCAGAATGTAATGAAAATAAATTGGAACAGTAACAAGTTGTATTATTTCACTGCTGATTTCCTGTGATACGTCCTGTGAAAACATGTTAGAACTAAACGCTAGTTCATATCCTGTGAGTAAATAAGAAGGAAATTCTAGCTGTAGAGATGACTGCAAAATGAATTAACTTATATCATATGGTACTGATCTTACTTATGCAAACATTCCCCTTGACTTTGTGCATCTATGTCTCCAAGGGTAAGAGACTTCATTGGACCCCTGTGTGGAACACGGGTTATGTATTTTCTCACAGTGTGAATTTTACTGCTTTAAACCCTTGTCTACCAAGCGAAAAAGCTAGGCAAGGGTATTTCAGCTGGGGAATGAACTCTTGTTGCTTCTTTATATTTGTTTTACATTAAAAGCTCTGCAGATTTATAAAACATAGTTCTATATGTTGTCGAAGGTTTTCATGGCTGGAGTTCATTAATTGTTGTAGATTTTTCATGCTGTATGGTCGTGGTCTTGGCATTACCATGGCCAGACAGCCCAGAAAATCTACAACTAAAAACATTGTTCTGTTGGCTTTTGGAGTTATGAAAAGCTGAGCAAATGATCGTACTGTATTACTGAGACTACTATGGATATAAGTTGAGAAGTTTCAGTGGATCTAACTTCCTAAAAGCTTGAGTAACAAAAAATGCAAAATCCACTTAGCTTTTATCAGCTACCTCTATAATCATTATCATCATTATCTAACTATTGTGTTTACAACTAGTTTTCATTACTTGGGTTTAAAATTAGTGTTTTGCCTAAAACCATTGTGTCTTCTGTTACATTCATTTAGCAGAATTATTTAGGTATCAAAGTTTATCATAAAAGTAATTGTTCAGAAGTGTTTTAAAATATCGAGATCTTTTTTTCTGTTCAACTGAGATTACATTTTAAATGAAAGGCAAATTTTACAAGAGCCATCATCATATGGGCAGATACCCTCCTGCAAAAACCAGAGGTCCCCCCCCACACACACACACTGGATCTGAGAAGGTCAATACTGAAGATAAAAAGAGCAGCAGAGTTCGCCTCAGACGTGTCACAGGACAACATACAGTTTTGCACCAGGGTGCATGCTGCAAACATCATAATACGCCGTAACATATGGTTTAAACATTGGAAGGTGGACATGCTGTCTGAAAGCAACTTAGCTACAGAGAGGTTCTCAGGCAGACTCCTGTTAGGTGAATCCAACCTCAACAAGGTACTGGTGGAGACGAAGGAGAAGAAGAAGGCCATGTCATCATTCTCCTATCATAGGGAAAGAGATCCCAAGAATAAATCTACTCAGTCCTTTCGTGGGTTTCACACCCCAGGGCGAAGGTGTAAGGGATGAGACTACAGGACATTCAAGTATGGTGCCAGACCCAACACGAAACCGGCTTCAGCTTTCAGAGCAATAAAGGCACCCCAATAAAAAAACCCAGGCCGCATGACTTTTGCATAGGAGGCTGGCTCCAAACCTTCTCAAGGGTATGGAGCTTCACCACAAAGAGATCAGTAGGTACTGTCAATCATTTCCCAAGGCTACAGAATAGAACTAACATGCACACCACCTTGCAGCTTCAGACCCTCACCAGCCGCAAGACAAAAGACCAGGCTAATTCAACTGCAAAAGGCAATTATGCACTTGAAGGACATAGGCACCACAGAAGAAGTGCCCAAGGAGCAGCTCTTCAAGAGAGTGTATTCAGTTGTCTTCATGGTACCAAAGAAGTCAGGGAACTGGAGAGCAGCTCTAAACCTGCGAGGTCTCAACAAATGGGGATACACATATCTTGCTGATTCTACAACAAGGGGACTTCCTCACCTCCATGGAGTTCAAGGAGGTGTACTTGCATATTCCAGTACACCCAGACTCCAGGCAATTCCTGAGATTCTGCTTCCAGGAGCAGCATTTCCAGTACAAAGTGTTACCTTTTGGCCTATCATTAGCATCCAGAGTCTTTACCAATGGTTACTCTGGTAGCATCACTACGCCTGGAGGGGATACACATGTACCCGTATTCAGACAACATTCTGATATGGGCAGGGGACCACAAGACGGCGATGCGCAACACAGAGAGGGTAGCAGAGGTTCTCTGTGCACATGGTTTCCTCATCAACAAAGAGAATTGCTAGGTTGTCCCTACAGAGGACATCGTGCACCTGGGTGCCACTCTAAATACAAAGTGAGCCTCGATCGCACTACCAGAGGAAAATCAGCTAAAGATTCAACAATCGGTGCAGAGCATCAGGTTCAAGAGAAGCGTGGACATGATGCATCTGGCAGCTCTGCAGGGCCTAATGATCTCAGCAATCGACATGATACTGTGAGCAAGACTGCATGCCAGAGCCCTACAGTGGGTTCTTTTCCCCTTCCAAAATGATATCACCCAGAAGAAACACCTTATGGAAGTTAGAATGGTGGACAAGACCACTAAGCTTGAGCAAGACTACCAGTTTCCTCCATCCTCTGCAGCTTGTCATCATGATGGGCACGAGCAAGAGGGGATGGGGTACGCACTGCATGAGCCAGATAGCACAGGGCAAATGGTCTGCAGCGGAAGCAACTCACAGCATCTACTGTCTGGAGTTGCAGGCAGTCAAGCTGGCATTGAAGACATTTAAAAACCAGATAAAAGATCACCACATGCTAGTGCACACTGACAACATGACAATGAAGGCACACATCAACCGGCAAGGAGGCACCAGATCGAGGCCCCTCTTCTTGGAAGCCAGGAGTATGCTTCAGTGGGTGAAGAGACATCTCACAAGCATCCAGGCAGAACATCTGAAAGGTCTGTCCAATCTCCAGGCAGACTGGCTGAGCAGAGAAGACCTGGATTCAGGGGAATGGACCTTAAACAAGGAGGTTTTCGACCAGATTGCACAAAGATTCGGGACCCCCATGATGGACCTGCTAGCAAGCTCAAAGAACCATCAGGTCCAGAGATTTCTGTCCAGATACCAAGACCCAGCAGCGGAAGGAGTCGACGTGCTGTCTCACCCATGGCCAGAAGGGCTTCTGTGCGCTTTTCCTTCCACAGGACTGATAGGAAGAGTGCTCAACATGATCAGAAGGGACAAGGCAGAAGTGGTGTTTGTGGCCCCTCACTGGCCAAGACGACCATGGTTCTCGGATTTGGTACAGATGTCATCCACAAGGCCATGGAAGTTACCGCACATTTCACAAGATCAGCAGTAGCAACAGTGGCTTTCTCCACGCAAGCAACAGTGGAAGAAATCTGCAGAGCAGTTACCTGGGCCTCCTCTTCCACATTTGTGAGGCACTACAGAATAAATCAGGCGGCCTCCGCTGAGGCTGCTTTTGGAAATGAGTGCTACAACAAGTATTGATGTCATTTAAAAAAGAGAGAAAAGAAAAAGAAAGAAATACACCCACCCAGAAGACCAGCTTGGGTACAGATAACCACTTCCTGGATGACTTCCCTCCACTGAAGGAAACATTAGTACTATTTGTACAGAACAAGTGGGAACCTGCAAGGACTTGTGGGAATCATTCCCCCCTCCCCGCATTCTTTCCCTTCCCTGAGAGCCCTCAGATCCTCTGCCCTTTTCACAGTCCCTTCTCTCCTTCCCACCCAACAGCCAAACTACATTTATCTGCCCCTATGTCTTCGGCTTTCCCAACCCCTCAGCAGCTTTTACTTAGGAAAACTATGGCCCAGTTGTGTGGGGAAGGCCACTGGGACAAGCCCACTTGCATGGTTAGGGAACCCGCAAGGACTTGTGCGGGGCACCTCACTTTTCCCTATATCCCCCTCCCCACACTTTTTCCTCTTTCCCTACTCGTGGCAACCCCCATAGGCTCTCCCATTTCCCTGTCTCATTCTCTCCTTCTCAGCCATTCACCTACCTATCTTTTATCTACTTCCCATCTTCATCTATCTATCTACCTACCTACCTACCTACCTACCTACCTACCTATCCATCCCACCTTCTTCACAAGCAGGCTCAGGGCAGGTTCCAACAGTATAAAATACAATACAATTAAAACCAGATTAAGAACACTGTATAAAATAACAGAACTCCTAAGTGCCATGTAAACTCTAATAGAGACCAGATACCTTAGTGGTTGATGGTATTAGAATTTTAAAAATTTAAAAGGTCTTTAGGATTTTAAGATCTCAAGGATCCAGGCTACAGATGGAGGCCACCCAAAGGAAGGGGATGGCCAGTGCCTCAATCAAAACCTCGGTGGAAGAGCTCCATCTTGCATGCCCTGCAGAATTGTAATAGATCTCACAGGGCCCTGATCTCACACAGGAGTTCATTCTACCAGATAGGGGCCAAGGTTGAAAAAGCCCTGGCCCTGTTTGAGGCAAGTCGGATGTTTTTGGGGCTGGGGATTACCAAAAGATGTTGATTAGTAGACCTTAGTGCTCTATGGGGCTCATAATATTTATTATTTGTTTACTTCATTTATACCTCACCTTTGTCCACAGTGGGAACCAAAGCAGCTGACATTATTCTCCTTTCCTCCTTTTTATTATTACAACAACCCTGTGAAGTAGGTTAGGATGAAAGTATGCAACTGGCCCAAAATGACCCAGCGAGTTTCCACAATAAGATGGGGAATTGAACCTGAGTCTCCCAGACCCTACTCTGAAGCGCTATACATTGCATCACATTGGCTTTCATAGGATGTCTGTATTGAACAGTTGGAAGCAGCCAGGCCTGGTTGAGTCACGCAAGTCAAGTTGTATCAAGGCATCCAGTGGTTGCTGCCAGGATCGCCAACCCACCGGTGGACCTGGAAATCTCCTGGAAATACAACTGAACTCCAGATGATACAGATCTTTCCACCTGGAGAAAATGGCTGCTTTGGAGTGTGGATGCTATGGAATTGTTTCTGGCTGAGGCCTCTCCCCACACCCACCCTCCCTCTATCCCAAAATCTCCAGGAATTTTCCAACTTGGAGCTGGCAACTCTAACCAGGCCTGGCCCCAGTGAGTCCTCCCTCAGAGGCCAAAATAGCTCTAGAAAGAAACCTGACCCTTACCCCTGCCTTTTACTAAAAGAAACCAAGCCTAGAATGCTGTGGTTGCCTAGCAACAATCACTGAGGGCTTCTATTTCTTTTAGCAATATACTGTTGGTTCGTCTAAATCAGCATTGGCCAATCTGACTGACAGGGTGTCTGCAGAGAAAGTTATTTCACAATATTCTTAAACTATAGCACAACCTTTAATTCTAGAAATCTGCCAGTAAGGGTAGAACTAGATGTGACAGATCTAAAAGAGAATGTGGGTGAACAAAATTTACCTCACCTTATTACTCCCCACTGCATTGCCCAGCAGTTCTCTCACGTTGGGTCTGGTACTGGGAATGAGCAGGGCTGGGAAAGAAGTTCCTCAAGCAGGGAAGCATGGGGAGATAAGGCAAGGAAGGCTCAGCTCTTTCACACATACATCCTTTTTACTGTAAAAACAAATATCTCCCCTACCACTGTACACATGAATTGAGCCAACATTGAATAAACAAATCACTACCACCCTATTATGACCTGGAGTCATGTGTGTGTCAGCAGTTTACACACTGGCTTTTATCTAGCAAAGAGGGCAGCAATCATAACAAGTCATTCTATTGTTATCTTTAGGGTAGCATAAATTCCTTGTGGGGAACATTTATTTTGCTAGAGACCTCATTTGTGTCCTATGTCATCTTAATCTCAGAAAATTGTATTTACACTTTTATGCACATAATTAATTGTGCAGTTTATTTTCTTTTCTGCCATGAACTGACCTTAAGGAATGAAAACTGACTTGAAAACTTGTTGAGCAGATTCAAAATATTTTAATGTACAAATCATAATTCAACGTTTGCAGTTTTTAAATAATAATAATTATTATTATTAGATGCCCCCTTAATTTTTAGTGGAAATAGGATCAGCAAAAACCAGATGTTGCTCTGACAGCCACTGAAGTGACTCAAGGAATTTTGTCTTTCACAGCTTGGTCACCCAATTGCCTTAGACATTCTGGGTAAAATCAGAGTAATGGGGAAAGTTTGATAGATGTGTGTTTTTATTTTATTACTGGTATTTTTGTGAAACATTAAAGATACAAGCAAGGAGACCCTTAAAAGGAAATTTGTGCTCCATCTAGTGTGTAGATTAAAGGACAGGCTGCTATTAGAAGAATTAAGTGCTGGGTTTGTAAAAGAAAAGCTGGAACACTCACCACTGTCTAATAGATTTTGATGTCAGTAGTGTTCTTAAAAGTCTCAAAGGGAGTGTTAAAAACTGTTGCATAATTTGAGCCTAGAGAAATATCTGTATAACAAAATGAAGATAGAAGCAGAACTCATACTGGTCTAAGTTGTATGAGGGTTCTTTTATTCCTAAATGCTTGTCATATAATAAATTGAAAAGAATTATTTGGATTCCTGCTGTTCAAAAATTCAAGTGTCATTAACACATTGAAAGGGGGAGTATAAATGGAGATGGGCTGTGCTACAAATCTGCATCTTTGAGAATTGTTTCATGAGTTTTTTGTAGAAAATCTTGGTTGTGAGAGGATGAATAAATTCTTTCAACAGTTAATATGCTCAATTGATACTAGTTTTCTCCCCTCTTTTATAAAGGAAGAGATAAGTTTTTTCCTTCCTTTTCATCACAAACTGGAAGAAGGCCAGCCTGCCTCATAGGAGAATAAAAGACATGTTTTCTGTGATTCTGTCTGATTTAATGAGTTAAAAAGGGGTGTGGAACGTGGGAAAGTGTACTAAGAGATATTATTTTAAAGGTGCCTTTTTACAACTGATAGTTGCTTTGATTTGACATGGGGCTAGCCTATGTTCAGCTTTCTGCATACTTCATTAATTAAAAATGTACAATCAAATAACATTCTATGTGGAGTTTATACTGCTAACATTTAGAATGAATTTCACTGCTCACTAAATGTAAAATGTGCAGGACGTGGAGTTCAGTGGGTTGGATCTGGTGCAAAATTTCTACTTGTGCCACAGCTATTGTGCAAGCAAAAACACAAGGAAAGGCTGCAATAATTGCTTGCACTGAGTCAGACATATTGTATACAGGTTTTCAGGTGAACCTAGCTAGTAACGTCTTCATTCCCAAAATGTCTCTCCAAGGCACAGTATGGGACAGGGAGGAGATTGTTGCCCTTCTTTAAGTCATGTAAGAAGTCATGAAATGTCCTCTGTTCATGAATAGCTCTTCACAGAGCTCAGCTTGCACTAGGCCAGGATCAGGGATATGATAGGTTGGGGTATCACAAGGCAGTTCTCCAAATGTATTCCAAGTGGAAATGGCTTAAGGCTGTCTTTGTGGTTCAGCGAGATGTTTCACAAGATCTCGTGTGTGTGTCATTATGTATATGAGCAAAATAGGATGGGAGTGGGACAAAATCTTGCATAATCCCACAAGTGAAAGTTTTTCCACTTTTGCATCACTAAATCTAACCCAGTATCTATAAAAAGCAAGCATTATTTTTACAATTTTAGGTTTGCCTTAGAAAGCAGAAATTTTATGAGGTAAGGCAAATTATTGATATATTAATAAAACTGGATAACAATGTCTTTTCAGGATCTACATTCAGTAGATAATAGTTCTTCTTAGTATCTCACAATGCCATCCATGCTCTGATCTAAACGGAACTGATCTCTATTGTGAGTTAAGGGCTGTCAAGTCGCTTCAAACTTACAGTGACCCTGAATTAATAACTTCCAAAACATCGTGTTGTTAACAGTCTTGCTCGGGTCTTGCAAAATGAGGGCCATGGCTTCATAGTTGGAGTCAATCAATCTCATTAGATGACCACTCGAAGATCCCCAGTTACAGGTAAGCAACCTGTATTTCCTTCACCCATAGTGCGCATATGTGTGCTGCACCAGTAAATTAAGAAGAGTGCTAGATGATTACACAAGACTAAATACACACTTTGAGGGGACACAAGGATGATGCAATTTCATGTTAGCTAGGTAATCAAAGAGCTCACTTTGGATGGAGGGGGAAGGAAGAGCAGGGAAGGTGGAAGGAGGAAAGAAGAGAAGGGGGGGAAGCAGTAGCAAACAGTGCACATGTAAAATGACTTGATAAGGGGATTCAAAGCCAGATTCTAATAACACCTAATTTTTGAACACATATTCAGTCAATCTCCTCAATTAATCCTTCTGGTGCTAAAGTTCCAAGTGAAAAAATCCAGAACATTCCTCATTACTTTAGCAGTCTTTGCAACTGTAGAGCAGGCGCCTGCAGATGCTCAACAACCCAAAAACCCAGTTCACTATCAGCATGAGCCAAGGTCAAAATGTGCTGGACCAGTGGTGCTTTCATTTTCATTGTCCTGATACAGCTCCTATGCTCACAAATATGTAATTTAACAGGTCTCATTGTCATTCCCACATATATTAAATTGCACAGGCATAGGACTACATAAATAACTGCTTTAGTGTTACAGTGTACAAAATAATTGATGAAAAAGGTTCTATGCGTGGTTGAATTAGGAAAAGTCCTTGTTTTTACAGACAAGACACATAAAAGAGCAATGTCCACATGGAAAGTTTCCCCTAGGTAGTTCACTCCCATCAATTGTGTTGTTATCATTAGTGGGTTCTCATAGTGCACTTCTAACTAACCAGTCCTTAAGATTTTTAGCTCGCTTGTAGGTAAATAGAGAAGGAGATCTACAGCCTAGTATTTCAGAGAAGAGATACTAGTATCTATTATTTGCTTAGTGTGTTTATATTTACTATTGTATGTAAGGGCAATCAGCATCCTATTGGTATTCTGACTTTTAAGTCTGGGTGTCAATAACAACGATCTAGGATAGAAGTATTTCTGGCTTTAAAAAAGGCCTGTTTCAAAATTTTGGATGAATAACCCCTGTCTGACAGCTGGCAGATCAATATTCGGGCTTGCTTATAAAAATCTAAATCAAAGTAACACTTCCTTCTTAGTCTAAGAAGCTGAGAATAGGGCTCTTCTTAATTTACTGGTGCAGCACACATATGCACATTGTGGGTGAAGGAACTGCTGTATTCAGGTCAGTAAAGAAGATCACATGCCTAATTTTGAGAATTATCAGTAATATTAATTTGATTCATTATTGTTTTTTAGGCTTCCACAGTAACTTACATGGCTAACCATGATACCGATTCCTTCGTAAAATGTGTATGTGATATTAAATTGGGACCAAAGTCTTTTTGGCCAAAACGCATCTGGTTTGATTTCATTGGTTTATTGGCTCCAATCAGTGCTGCTAAGCATATTCTCCATTGTATGTTATTTTTACTGCAAAATGTGCTACTACGAGTTTGCTGAATTGTAAGTAATGTGTACTGTACAATGTATGACCTTTATGGCCTAAAGGCCCATTTTGTTTTTAATGAATTTTTATTATTAAAGATATATTTTGTTTAGTATTTTTTATGTATGCTTGTAACCACAACATTTTATTAGTTTTTTAGTTTGATATTGTTTGTTCAGACTTTGGATTATAAACCCTTGACTGCTTGTGCTGCATCCCACCTCACTATTAAAAGGGCAACTTATTATTAGAGCATCTCCATAGATCTGTGCTGGGGATATATAAAAGTTACTTCATTCGAAAAGAATTTTAAATATACAGGCTGCATCAGAAACAGCAGGCAGATCTGTTGATGGGTGAAAATATTAGTCACAGAACTGCTCACTAAAAGTAGAATTAGGCATAGAAGCTACTGTAGAAAAATAATAATTAAAATGGGTTTGAGCTTTTATCATAATCATGTAGATTATATAAATATTCATAATTGTTTGGCTAAATAGTTATTACTATATTCTTACAGATCTGGTTTTTTACTACTAGAAAAGACTGCTTTTAAAATGTATTCTCATATCGTTCTCAAGAATTTTGCAAGGTTTGTAAAAAACAAAACAAACCCAAACTACCTAAACATTGTAGAAGTACATAGTGTTTTATTTAGGGGCAAGGAGAGTTGTTGTTACAAATCTGTAGCAAAGAAGTAATTTCTGAGCTTATAAAGTTTATGACTTTTTATGTCTTGTTATGTTATAGATACCAAGTAAAATAGAAATAACATGCTAGCAACATTTGAACAGTGTTTATGATCAACTGATGTTGTAGTATATTAGACACCATTTTGTAAAGAGTTCAAGTAAAGTCTTCAAATTATGTTGCTAAACTAAGAAAGGTTTGTAGTTTCATGAAAATCCCCTGAGTTCACTGAATGTGTGACTGTAGGCTAAAATCTCAGCTGAACAGGGCTGAATTCTGAGATATGAACAGGGTCTGGGATCTATATGGGGACTCTAACATACCTTCTCCTAATTCTTGTAAGATACAGTGCTGAGGCAAACATCACCATATTCACCTCTAATGACTCCATATTGTTTGTGCAAGAACATGTGTGAGACTCATGGCTGAGGGGGGAAATAATCTCTGTCGCTCTCAGTATAGAAATAGTATCCTTTCCCCAAAAGTAGTCAGTCAGATACCCACAAGTTCGGACCATATGTAACAAACTTCATCTACAGACTGTCCCCTGGCCTCTAAAAATCAGAGACATTTGGTCTCTGAACCCAGAAGCCCGATTCAGCTATCATAGACTTGCGCTCCACAAATCCATTCCTTATTTAAATCCATTCAGACCAATGGCCATTACCACATTTTGTGGCAGTGAATTCTACAGGACAACTACTATATGAACTAATGCTGCCATTTGTCCCATTTGTCTGTCTTGAATCTGTTGGAAGTTTCATAGTGAAACTTTAAATTCTAGATTCAGGTGGGTGGCTGTGTTGGTCTGAAGCAGCAGAGCAAAGTTTGAGTCCAGTGGCACCTTTAAGAACAACAAAGTTTTATTCTAGGTATAAGCATTTGTGTGCATGCACACTTCTTCAGATATCTGAATTCTAGTATTACGGAGGAAGGAGAAAAGTTTCTGTCTGTCCACTTCCAATATACCATGCATAATGTTATAGAACTCTGTCATGTCACCACTCAGTCAACTTTTCTTCTGAACTAAATAGCCTATTATGCTTCAGCCTTGTCTCATAGGACATGATCATGATAATTTTTTCTGCTGTTTTTCCTGCTTTTCAATATCCTTTTGAGGTACGATGGCTAGAATGGTACATGGCATTCCAGATGTGGCCACAAAAGGGACTAGTATAAGGACATTACTATGTGAGCACTTTTATTCACAGTCCCTTGCCTGATAATTCCTGTATAAAAGAGCAAGAGTCCAGTAGCACCTTAAAGACTAACATTTGTGGCAGGGTATGAGTTTTCATGAGTCACTGCTCACTAGTGTAGTCTTCAAGGCGCTACTGGACTCTAGATCTTTTCTGTTGGTACAGACAGACTAACAAGGCTGCCCATCTTGATAATTCTTGGCATGGAAGTTGGCTTTTTATTGCCATTTATTTTTTTATTGCCACAGCCTTGAAATGGTTTGTCTCATTTCTCCACGGTTGGGGACAGAGGGTGGCATCTGGGGAGAGGGTCTCAACCTGACACCCTTCGGTGTGCAAAGTTCCCCAGGGGGCAATCCTCTCCCCAGTATTATTTAATATCTATATGCGCCCCTTGCCCAGCTGATACAGAGCTTTGGGCTGATGATACTCAGCTGTATCTGTTAATGAATGGCTGGTTGAATGCCACCCCAGACAATCTGGCCAGGGGCCTAGAGGCCTTGGTTGGTTGGCTGAAGCAGAGACATCTGAAACAAAATCCATCAGAGACAGCGGTCCTGTGGCAGAGCCAGAGAGACCCCAGGTTGGGATGCCAACTTCCAGCCCTTGACGGTGAGCTGTTAACACCAAGGCCACTTGTGAAGAGCTTAGGAGTGTTTCTAGATGCCTCCCTCTCAATGGAGGCTCAGATTACACATGTTGCCAGACTGGTATTTCTCCATCTGCACCAGGTCAGCAACTAGTTCCTCTCCTGTCTCGCCCCAACTTAGCCACAATGATCCATGCAACAGTCATCTCCAGACTAGACTGTTGTAACTCACTCTACACAGGGCTACCCTTGAGACTGACCCAGAAATTCCAACTGGTCCAGAATGTGGCAGCACATGTGCTTTCAAGCACTCCATTGAGAGCTCACATACAACCAGTATGTGATCAGATATAAGTTCTTGGCATTAACATTGAAAGCCCTACATGGTCTGGGACCAACATATCTTTGGGACTGTCTATCCTGGTATGCCCTCCATAAAGCATTGTGTTCTATGAATAATAATCTTCTGGTGGTCCCTGGCCCAAAAAGTGTTTGTGTAGCCTTTTCAGCTTTGGACCCGGCCTGGTGAAACGCCCTTCCAGATGAGATCTGGGCCCTGAGGAATCTGACCTAGTTCCACAGGACATGTAAAACAGAAATGTTTCACCAGGCATACAGCTGAGGCAGCAAAGTTTCCATATAATCACCTCTCTGTCATCCACTCTGTCACTGTGCCAGTCTCCACTGACACACAGGCAGCACAATCTCACTTTGGATAATTTTGTTATTAGTGCCTAAATTGCCATCTGATTTTAAATTTGATTTGTTGTTGTGTTAATCCACTCTTAACAATTAATCTATGAAAAGTGTTTCTGACGTGTTGTTACCTGCCCTGAGCCTTGCTATGCAGGGGAGGGCAGGCTAGAAGTCCAATTAAATAAATAAGTTGCCACTGCATACTGATGTGACATTTTTCATCAAGGTCCCCACCACAACCTTGAGGGTTTTTTGAGGAGGGAGAGATTTTGCTCTGTCATCACTAGCCTTATTAGCAAATCAGGCTTTTTTTACGGTGATGAATCAGTGTGTACTTGCACTGAACTTCATCTGCCATTTTGTTGTCTACTCACGTTTTAGAGAAGTCCTTTTGGAGGTCTCACAATCACTTTGTCCTTTTGGAGGTCTCACAATCACCCTCTGAGGGGTGTGTGGGAGCCAAGTGGGGGGGGGGGAGGCAGTGGCGGCAGCGGGGACATTGTTCCGCCAGCAGCGCGCGTGCTTTGCACGCACAAGAGAAAGCCCTCCCCCCCCCCCCAGGAGAATGGAAAGTCTACACCCCTAGTGTGGACAGACACTTTGGCCATGCCAATTGATTTTACAAACAATTACACTTTACATTTTCATTCAGGATTGGGGTTTTTTTTGAAAAACTGTTTGGGTTAGTTGCTATCCATTCCCACATGGGAATGCCGGGCCCTGTTGCCTCACAAAACATTAGAAAACCTTGCGTATCCAGGCTCACATTTGAAATGCTTCATTTCCTTCTGCTTAGCTATAAGACAGAGCAGTCTCATTTTGCTGCCCCAAGTGGATAGTATGGAAGGAGAGCTGCATGGTAACAGGTAATCTTGCCTCCACCCCTGACTTAGGGGCTTTGCAGAGACAGCTAAGGTGGAAAAGCACCTTCTTCTATGCCATGTTTTCTAAGTTCCAAGGGTCTGGAAAGTGGTTCCGTAGCCAGTTACAGGGTTGCCAACTCTGAATGGGGAAATACCTGTAGATTTAAGGGGTAGAGCCTGGGAAGGGCAGGGTTTGGAGTGGGAAGGGGCCTCAGCAGGATACAATGTCATAGAGTCCACTGCCCAAAGCAGCCCTTTTCTCTAGGACAACTGATCTTAGTCATCTGAATATCAGTTGTAATAGCTGGAGATCTCCAGGTGCCGCCTGGAGGTTGACAATACTAAGGGGAGTTCCAGGTTTGTTGAATGATGTCAGTGAGGTAGAATGCCATAAAGCTCACTCTCCAAAGCAACCATTTTCTCCAAGGAGACTGATCTCTGTAGTCTGGAGATCAGTTGTAATTCAGAGAGATGTCCAGGCCTTCCCTTTCCCCCCAACCTCTTTCAATTCTGAAGCTGCTTCTTTAACTGATTAACAGTTTAACTGACTCCCCACTAATGCCCCCATGGCCTCTTGGGACTCCCAACTTGGGAGTTGTAGTTTTAATTCTATTTGCTATGATTGCAGTAGACCGTGTTTGTATATGCTGCTAATAGTTTTATCATCAAAGGAAACCTATTCAAAACTATGATTTTACAACATAAATATAAGGAATAAAGAACTACAATTGCTGTCCAATTATTGTGCTGTTTTCCAGTTATTGTGTTGTTTTCCAGTTATTGTGTTGTTTGATCAGTCACAGTGCTAGTCACATTCACAATGATGGTGCCGGTGGTGTTGACAGGATTCTCCGGAATATGAGTCCTGTTTTGAGATAAATATCTTCTTCTGAATGAATATCTAGTCAAAAAGCAGACGAAGTTCTACATCTGGCATGGAACAATATTAGTGTGCCTTTGAATATTAGTTGCCCCTAAGGGAATACGCATCCAATCCACACAATCCACAATTCTGTAGCCTGATTGTAATATGATAATGAGTGTGGATTGGATGTGTATTCCCTTAGGGGCAACTAATATTCAAAGGCACACTAATATTGTTCCATGCCAGATGTAGAACTTCGTCTGCTTTTTGACTAGATATTTGTTCAGAAGAAGATATTTATCTCAAAACAGGACTCATATTCCGGAGAATCCTGTCAACACCACCGGCACCATCATTGTGAATGTGACTAGCACTTTGACTGATCAAACAACACAATAACTGGAAAACAACACAATAATTGGACAGCAATTGTAGTTCTTTATTCCTTATATTTATGTTGTAAAATTATAGTTTTGAATAGGTTTCCTTTGATGATAAAATTATTAGCAGCATATACAAACACGGCTTGGGCGTTGTCCTTTAGTTGCATCTTTTAGCTGTGTTCCTCTTGAGTACCATGACTGCAGTAAGGCCACTGAGAACTACAACTCCCAAGATGCCACGTGTCAAAAGTGGGGGTGAAAGAATGGAGGAGCCAGTGGGATGGACCAATAGGATGCCAAGGCAGCTTCCCCAGTGGCCAATGAGAGAGTAAGTGAGTCATCGCCAGCATGGCCAATACACATCCCAACTCCACTGTAGAATCTGTCCATTTATTCCATCGTCTGCTTACCTTTTTTTTTTAATCACTTACTAACCATGAAAGGTCATGCCCTCTTATTCCATGACCGTTTAATTTATTTTTGGGAAGTCCAAGTATACAATATTTTCTACTCTGAAAGAATTTTATGAGGTTTGTGAGGCAGCTTTCCATTAGTGCTCATTTTCTTGTTCTTCTATGTGTAGTTCAAAGGTTGTATACATAGCTCACCTTTCCTCCACTTGTCCTCACAACAACATTGTGAAGTAGCTTTGGTTGAGAAAGAGTGGCTGACCAGTGAACTTCATGGCAGAGGGGGGGTATTGAACACAATTTTTCCCATTCAAAATCCAGCTCTCTAACAAATATACCACACTCTGGGTTGCAAGCATGCATCTTTTAAAAAGTACATATGAGGTTACGCACTGTTGGCTTCAAGTATAAACTGGGTCATTAGCGCTGGTGTATGAAATATCAGTATACCAGGAATCTAGGGCACTGGAGTACATGATGCTGGCATGTTAATATTGCAAATTAATGTGCAATGATGATAAATGCATGGATCATGAAAGTTGTTGTTTTGAACACATTCAACACCACTTTTTATTTGCGACACAAAATTGTGTGGCAGGCAATGCGATACCGCAACAAACACCTTCATATTTTGAAATACTGAGTGGTAGCTCAAGCAAAACTGTGTAAATTAGTCGCTGTCACGCATAGGCATAAAAGTGGAAATTAGTAATTTATATTAATCACAAATGTTTCTCCAAGTTTTATTAACACATAGATTGCCTGCCACAGTGCTTTCTGAAATACTTTCCACCTCTATTTTGCCACAGGGAACAAAACAGTTATTATGGACACAGATAAAGATTAGCAGGTTTCAGCAATTCATTTGAGGAAAAATATATTTTACTATATATAGTACACCAGCTCAGTGCATCTGAAGGAAGAATTAGTCAAATGGCTGATAAAAACTGAAATGGAGACACGGGCTGGTTTATGTCCTTTGCAGTGTAGAAATGGCTAATTGGCAAAACAGAGAGAGGCTCAAATAAAATCAGGCTTCCTTCCTTCTTCCTCCCTCTCTCTCTCTCTTTTTGCTAAGCTCTGTATTCCAGATAACAGGAGCAAAATCTTTGCCTGCCGTTCTGCCCTGTATTTGATTATAATAGACTGAAAACAATCTGTTGTTGGTGTGCAAGCCCTCCAAAGTCATTGGCAGAGCAGCTGTGTTGTCTCAAAACATTTACAAACATTTTAACTGGAGAGGCAAGAAACTCAGTTGTAAAATGTCGTCAATTGAAATAGCTTTAGTTGTTAGGCAGCAGCAAGTGCACAAGCAATTTGAATATCTACTTATTCAGTTTCTAGTATGATGCCAAATGGGAAACATTGTGTATCTAGAGCTTGTATCCTGGGGAGTTGTACCGGAAACACGAAAAGTGAATTTACAAATCTTTTCTCTGTTCTGGTCATTTTTCTATAACGTCTGAAGTCACGTTTTGTGAAGCTGCTTGACAGAACCATAATGATTTGTGCAGAAGATGAATGTTATCAGAACCACACAAAGTTTACCTGGACTTCGAAGCAGATCAGATATTTATTGTTTCAACAGTCCTGCCCCAGACGTAGTCTTATATGTGATGTTGCTCTTAATTTTGGAAGCAACCACCTCTGAAGCACAAGACAAAATGCCAATTCCATACCTCCACCCCCTTTCTAGCTCCAAGCTCAGCAAAAGGCTAGGGAATCATTTGCTGTCTTCATATCACCATAAAATATGCTGATGGGTGACACATCAACCACTGAATAGCACAGCTATTCTAGAAAGGACAAGAGGAGGATGGCTGGCATTTCCAGTAATAACGGGTGGTGGGAAGAGTGAGATGAGAGGATGGGAGTACACAGCTCACTGGACCAAATATATAGAGGACTCACCATACACCAAAGAAGGAAGGGATCCTTACAGTGGGGAATGATTTATGGATCTTTGCATGGCTTATTTACTCAACTGGGGCTCTACCACAGAATCTGTTAGTCTATGTTGTCATTTGATAAATGCATAATTTTTAAAGGCCTGTGAATATATGCATAGTTCCACACAATCATGTGGATGGCTTCATACATTACAGATAAGCACAAAATGAGAAACATGAGCTGTGTAACATGAAGTGAGAATTTCCATGTACATCTCATTGTTTTGCTTGTTACATAAAAAAAGTGAAGGAACTGTGGGATAGTAGCATGCCCTCTTGCAGTTTGCTTTTAACAGCCATAGATACCCTGCGTGATCTCAACCAAGATCTACATTTGAAGACCGTCACTGAGAACAAACCCCCCCCCCCACCATAGACTTTTTGTTTGCCTCTCAGCAGAAGCCCTGATTCCAAGGACTTTCTCACTCCCCAGGACATACCTCAGCCACTTTCTCCAGAAGTGAAACATGGGCTAAGGACTCCTAGTTCACACAGCATCTGTAGAAATTGAAGACCCCTTTGCTTCTGTATCACCATGTGTGAGCATGTGTCATAGGGTTGCCAGGTCCCCTTGCTGCACCGGCGGAGGGGATTTTTTGAGGGGGGGGGAATTCTGAGACATTTTTGATGCAGTGACATCACCTGGAACTGCCATCATCGTGTCAGCAACATCACACAGGATGCTCTGGTTTGAGGGCAAAACTATGGTTTTAGGCCATATTTACCATAGAGTTTTGCCCTCAAACCAGAGCATCCTGTGCAGCTCCCCAACATGATGACAATATTTCTGGGTGACATCATTGCACTGCGAACATTGCAGTATAATGTGGTTGGTTGGGGGCGGGGTTTCCCCCACTGGCCAGCTGCTGGCTGAAACCCCCAAAATTGGGGAAAACCCCACTGGAAACTGGCAACCTAATGTGTCAAGTGGGTAGAAGCAATGTTTCGGGCCTTCAGGTCTTTCTCAATTCTAATAATAATAGATTTTGCTGTCTGTCAGGGCACACTAGACACTTGGAATTAAGAAAAGAACTGTGGCTGTGCAGTTAAATTTAGGGTATGGTTTTTAATTTAGTTTTTGTTTTGTTTAAACCATTAGATCTAAGGGCAAAACAATATGCAAGCTATAACCTGGAGAAATGGAGTAGATGGGAAAAAAGCAACAATGTAATCGACAGATTAGAAGTAGGAGAGAAAAAGGGGCTGAGAAATAGGGAATGAGAAAAGTAGGAATGGGAGGTAGGGAATGTAAAGCAGTAGAGGCTAAGAACCATGTGAGCCGTATATTAGGCAAAAATAGTGTAGGGAGGCTAGAGTATTGGAGAAGCTAGGGTGCCAGGGAGATTAAGGAAGCAGGCAGCTATAAATTCAAAGATTTATGTGGAATCCCCAAACAACATTTGACTGCAGGCCTGTAGCAATGTATTATTTCATTCCTTATGATTTGGGTTTTTTTTCTTTTTTTCCCTTCTATGCTTGAGGATGTTTTACAGACTAACTTTATAGTCCCTATAAGGAACTGTAAGAAGCCATTTGATATTCTGTGCCTCTGCAAGCTATTCTGTAGACTACTGTATGAGAAATCCATGAATAATGGGACACAGTGTTTGGAGCTGATGAGAATGATAAGAAAGAAGTCAGATTGAATGCAGCTGGTCCTCAGAGCAGTTCAGGGCAGACTGTCAGTATGACCTTCACATGTTCCATGTCGTGAGTACCTCTGAGGACCTGCCTCCTGCGGGCCTAAGTGAGGTGGAGGATCAGCTCCCAGCTCCAGAGGAGCCTCCACCTGAACCAGATGAGTGGAGTGTTACCCCAGGGTGTTACCCCAGCACCACCAGTAGCTGAGCCACAGCCAAGCTCAAGCCCACCTGATTCACCTCCTCGGGTGGAATGTCTACAGTCCCAATACAGGCAAGACTTAGCTGCTAGGAGAAAAGAGGCACGCATGCGTGGTCACAGATCACTCAATCCTGAGTTTTAGAAGGAGCCGGGACCTCATTACCAGCTGCTAACAAGCACAGGAGAAGTGGCTGGGTATTTAGGCACAGCACAGAGACTACCAACTTGTGCTAGCAACAAGTCATTTCGGCTAAGCGCTGCACCCGCTCGGCTCGCAATAGCTAACCTGATTCTGGATCCTCTGGCTTGTGACTCCGGTTCTGTTTGACTTCAGCTTTTGTTGACTCCTTGGACTGGTTTGTTCGTGAGTTTCCCTCTCTGACCCTGGCTTGGGCTGACTCTGCTTTTGGCTTAGTGTTTTGGACTTGATAACTCATTCCTGATTTGGCTTGACCTCGGACTGTCCCAGACTCCGGCTTAACTCCTGACCTACCGGCACCCAGCCCGTGACATTCCATGTATTTTACTGGCAAAAATCAGTGTCTCCACATGCAAGCTTCAGAGGTTTATATCTGCTGTACGATTGGATTCAAGAATAGACATTACAATTAACTATAATTCTGTTCTGGCAAATCTACATTTGTCGTCTTCCCAATCATGTGTTCTGTTTATAAGGCAACAGAAAGTTTTAAGAGGAAAAGAGAAGATTAAAAACAAACCCACGAAGATCAAACTGCTTGCTTCAGAAAATACAAACAAGGGGTGGGAGGTAGGGAAAAGCTCATTATAAAGAGATTAGAAAATTAATTGATCCATAGGTTTGATGGTTCCCACTGGACATCTGAAGATTCTGCAAAATGAAAATGCAGTCTCAAACATGACATTCTTCTGCATTATTCCATTTTTCCCTTGACTAGCAACTTCTTTGAAGGATCATTAAGTTCCAATTATTTTCGGTGAAATATTTCACAAGGAAAGGGCATGATAAAAATCTGCAGCAGTGGTGTAATGCTCTGGAAGAACCTTCTATTTCTATTTGAAGGACTGTAAAAGAGAAGAATCTTATTCCGAAACACACAAGCCCTGGAATGAGCAGGGTTCTTTTTCACAGAACACTTCTACATCCAGTGATGAGGTTTAGCTGCTCTCGCGATTGCTATCAGCCAGTCGATGAATTCAGTGATAGTAAAACCTCTTGAACTGTCTCATGTCGGTGGGGTTGAAATCTCTATTGTGTTTTGTTTTTAAAAAATCCTCTTGAGAGCGTGCTGGAATATAGTCCTCAATTTTAAATGCTGCATTATCCTTTTTAGAAACTAAAATACAATGCAACCCTTTGGGGACTTATCAGGCATTTCATCAGATAAATGGTTTTGTTCTGGTTTATTTACTTTTTGTTGTTTTAACCCTGCCTGTCCGATTAGACACAGGTCAGTAACAATATTTGAAAATGAACAAGTCAGCCATGTAATTACCAAGGAAAAGCATGCAAATCTTCTCTGTGTTTGTGAGTGTGTTTAAGCAATCACAGTGACTTAAGTCACAAAAACACAACTTTGTGGGTGGTGTGCAATTCTGGAGTAGACTTTGAGTTACAGTTTTAAGGAACAGTTATACAAATGTTCTTTTTAAGTTTTAGTAATAAACAGGGTGTCTTGAACAAATTTAGTGCATCAAATATCAGTTTTAGAGGGGGGAAATCTAAAGTTTTGAAACCCACAATGAGTGAATGAGTGTGGCCTAGTAACTTTGTATACATAACTAGTAACTTAAACTTTTGGCTGGCCTGGAAGGACCTTAACTGTGTGGGTATACTTTGAGTCCCCCATATTTAGTGGGAAATATATACATTTATACTAGTTGTATAAGGACTGGGATGTGTTGAGCTACATACACATCAAAATTCAGGATTTCAGTTCATTATCATGATAAAAGGTTTATGACAACATACTGCTGTGTCATGTTGTTGTGCTCTCATTATATCAACATTATTTTTTGTTAACTTTATTAATGTACCTGCCATTATTTAGGATTGATGTGCCAGGTTTAAACAATACTGACCAAGAATTAAATATCAAAACTTTAGTTTCTGCGTAAGCAGATTGAAATGCAATACACAGAAACTGCAATGCGTGGAAATTGGCTAGGCTGGCTAGGCGGGGTATAAATTGAAACAAACAAACAAACAAATAAATAAATTATTGAAAATCTTCCCAGATTTCAGTGCTATTGGGAATAGAATCCCTGTGGCAACTGATCCTTGTTATAGCCATAGTGCTGACAATTGCTTACCTCAGGGATAACCATTCTACTGAGAGTTTCCTTACGGTTTGCAGAGGTCTACTGACTATCCAACATGGTGCTGAGAATTACTGTGAATATAGATTCAGATGGGTAGCTGTGTTGGTCTGAAGCAACAGAACAAATTTTGAGTCCATGGCACCTTTAAGATCGACTAAGTGAATGTTTATCATTGTTGCCTTAGCGGTAGGGATCACTCAGCTCAAGGAGGCTATTGCACTTGTGGTCTGTCCTCTGTGAGTATAAAAGTTTTCAATAATAATGGAAAAGAAGTCTCAGTCATGAGTACTTGGACACAGATTTTGCAAAAAGATTATATCACATTCATTTTATTTTGTACCACTCATTAATGAATCACTTCTGTGATTTTTTAAATTAAAAAAATTACAAATAGAAAAAGCACTGCTGCAATTTCTATCCATTTCTATACATTGCTTAGGAAATACAGTTCACAGGTTTTACAGATTATATTCAAATAAATTGAAAGCTCTTTGCGGAAATTCTTTTTACTGGACACCCTTACTGGACACACCTTTTTTTGGCTGTTAAATCACATCCAATTTACGGGAAAGCTGTAAGCTTTTCAAGACAACAAAAGTTCAGAGGCTGTTTGTCTTCGCCTACCTCTGTGTTATTCCTTCCCATCCAAATGCTAATCAGGGCCAGCCCTGCTTTTCATAGCATTGCTTGCATTACTTGTTAGTTCCATATCAGATTGGTGATTATAGTATCCCACCTTTTAAGGGGAGACATATAACTAAGAACTTTAACTTTGGTTATGCAGGTCAAATCAAAACCAATCAGGTTGTGGTTTAAGCCCCTCCCATGTTCATAAATCAGTACTCTCTCATCAGTACTCTCTCACAGTTCCTAAGGATGATAACCTTAAAACTTTAAAAGTGTTAAGCCTGCCTAATTTTGTATTGGCAATCCCATTGATTAGTTGTTAGTTTTATAAAACAAGGAATCTTTAGAAAGTAAACAAAAATTATCAGAAAATTTTATAGCACTAGAAATTTTTCCATAATTTTTTGTGAAGCTTTTTTTAAAGGTAGTTAAAATTCTGTATCAGCATAATTCTGAATGCTGGTATTGATGTCACAGCTGTGATTCACAAATATTATGTAAAGTCATATAGCCACAAATGCTAAATTTACCGTGTACAAAATTGTACATAAAATTGTTCAATTTATGTAGAAGAAGGTCCCGGTGGTAAAATTTATGATACTTATTTTTTCTCCAGAATTTTTTTCTTATCTTAAGAATCTTGTTTCATAAAATTAATAACAAGAAATCAATGCAATTGCCAATACGGTATTGACTTGGTGAAAGTCAGAGGGCCTTTTTTCTCTAATATGAAACTACAGCCCAGTTCCTGCAGACTTAGATTATGGAGAATCACATCGAGGTTTGAGGGCATAATTTCCATGCCAGTTGCTGCTTTTGTTTCAAGAAATAAATCCTGAAACACTGTCATTATATTAAGACAGGTGGGTGACCTGCAAGTGATTGCCAGGAGCACCTTACTTTCCCTTCCCCACACTATTTTCTCTTTCCTTCTCCTAACAGACTGCATATCCTTGCCTTTTCCTGCTTCCTTTTCTCCTTTTCACCCACCAACCTTTTATCTGCCTCCTATCTTCAGCTATAGTTATTATTTATTTACCTAATTTATATCCTACTTTTCTCCACATTGGAGACCCAAAGTTGCATACATCATTGTCCTTTTGTCCATTTTATTCTCACAACAATCTTGTGAGGTAGGTTAGGCCAAAAATGTGTTTCTAACCCAAGGGCATCAGTTAAGCTTCCCTGACAGAGTGTTTCAGGTGAGTAACCATGATGATCTGCAGTAGAACAGCTAGATTCTAGTCCAGTAGCACCTTAAAGACCTACAAGATTTCCAAGGTATAACTTTTGAGAGTCAAAGCTCCCTTTGTCAGATACCTAGCAGCAGGCTCATAGCCAGGTTTTTGTTGCTTGTGGGGCAAATTTTTTTCAGATGGGGCTGAAGTTCTCAATGCAGAAAGAAAAGCCAGAATTCTGAGCATTATGATTCAGCTACTGTGGAATCGAGCCTTTTAAAATCAAAGCATAGAGGTTTTTCCAGATCTTATCCCCAGAGTGTGACAAAAGCAGACTAAAAGGGGGGGAGTGGATAATTTTTCTGGTAGATGGTAGGTGTGGCACTGGAAATACTTATCTGGGTTTGGCCAGTAAACTGACTCTAATTTGTATAGAAACACATAAATTTTATTTATAAAAACAAAGGACAAACAAAACATAGGGGGGGGAAATGTATACAGTTCAGCAAGGAATGCAAACCAAAACCAAAAACCTAGCTGGCTATTCTACTCAGTGCTTTTCCTTTCAGGCACATAGCTCTGGCATCTCAACTGGCATTCCCAATAAGCAGAGTCTCTGGAAGTATAGCAGCACAGAGGACATTGACGAGAGCTTCAAGGCAGTCTCTTCTCTCTCTGAGTCTTCTCAAACTGTCTGTCCTACATAGGTGTTCTTAACTATTTAGCCAATAGAAAGCTGTTACCGGGATAGATCTCTAAATTGCAATCAGCTGCTGCAAGTTAATCACTTCTACCAGGCTAAGCAACAATTCTGATAACAAGCCAGCAGGTGGGGGTGATGACTTCTATAGTCAAGAAAGCTAACACTTAGGCAGAAAAACTCTCTTAAAGGAGACCAGTTTCTTGACACAGAGTTAGAAGGGATCCTAGAGGTCACCTACTCCATCCCCCTTGCTCAGTGTGGGAATTAATCAGCTACAGCACCCCACTCTGCTTAAAGAAGCACACACCTTTAAAAATGTTTTTAAATGATTGAAAAAAGTATTTACAGGAGAAATTCTTGTGGGCTGTGCTCTTAAAAGGCGGCGGAGCCCCCAAAAGCCCCACCATAACTATGGGCCTGCCTAGCAGAATGGTGATCCAAACCTGGGTCTCCCACATCCTAATCTGAAATTATAGCTACTAAATCACCCTGACTTTTGTGGGGTGGATGCTATTGAACAGTAGCAAGCAGCCAGGTTTGGGTGAGTCATACAAGTCAAGTGGTAGCAAGTTGACCAGTGCTTGCTGCTGGGCATGTTCCCAATGAGCCAGTTTGGTGTAGTGGTTAAGTGTGCGGATTCTAATCTGAGAGAACCGGGTTTGATTCCCCACTCCTCCACTTGCACCTGCTGGATGACCTTGGGCAAGCCATAGCTCTGAAACCAGCTGTTCTCTCAAGGACAGCTTGGGAAAGAGTTCTCTCAGCCCCACCTACCTCACAGGGTGTCTGTTGTGGGGAGGGGAAGGGAAAGGAGTTTGTAAGCCGCTCTGAGACTCCCTTGGGTAGTGAAGGGCGGAGTATAAATCCAATCTCCTTCTCTTCTTCTTCAATGAGTCCTCCCTCAAAGGCCCAAACAGCCCTGGAAAGGGCCCTACCTTGGCCCTTCCTACTGACACAAAACAAGATTGGTGCTTGCCTCAGAATGACCACTGAGGGCATTTGTTTCTTAAAGCTACGGGTGCTGTTTCTATTATTTTGGGAAGCTTTACCCCCCCAAATGTATTTTTTAATTTCATTATTTTTCTTAAATATGGGACTTTTTTAGGTTTATAGGAAGATCTGTCTTGTCTGATTATTACTTCAGTCTCTGGATTTATATATCCATGGATTTAGTTATGTTAAGAATTAAGTATATTGATTAAGTGGCTTTTGACATGTACGTCTATATATATATTGGGAGGTTGCTATTTGAAACTGATTCTCTTCAGGGCAGGATTTATCCTATGGACTTCCACAAGGCCCCAGTCCTGCTCCCCCTGATATTAAATCTCTGTGGAAGCCCTTAAGAGAAATCATTTATGGTTTTGGAATTGGTTGTCACCAATATCTTGATGAAACTCAGCCCTATATTTATTTCTCCAGATCACCTGGTGATGCAGTTAGTGGTATTTCAGAAGATTTAAAATTTAGGATATAACATCTTATTAATTTATTTGTATTGTATTGTAATTTGGGATACACTGGGTACAGTCTTTTGTCTAGAGGAAGGACCATCAAGTTGTCTCTGCCCGTTTGTTTTGTTTACTGATACTCATCAGTTATCAGCCAGTTTCTGTTACCAGTGGAACAACTAAATCTTCAGCAGATTATTTTTTAAAATCAGTGATACTCATTGATTATTGTAGTGGTCCCATAGGAGAGATTACTACATTATATACTCCAACAAGCAGCTAACTAAAGTGTTGTGAAATATATGGAATTTTCCATTCCTTGGCACAGCTGCAGCAGTTGCTTTGCCTGCTGTGCGGCATAGCACACTGGCCATTTGTTGGTGAGTTCATATTTCACATGGCAGGGAATTGGGAAGACTATGCAGACAGGAGAAGAGTTTTATTTGTAGTAGCATGTGTATCCCTAGACTCTGATTTGACATTAAACATCTGCTTCATGATCTGTTTCAAGGCCACTTCCCTTCCGCCAACAAAGCCAACAAAGGTTATGACTTTAGGCAAGCTGTGCTTTCCCTGGAAGAGGGGAATTTGCCTGAAGTCTTGATCTAGTCAGAATCAAAGCACCCTGCCCCTGCAACCTTTTTCACAATTACTTTCAAGAAGTCTGTCAGATGGTAAATATATCCACATAATAAATATAGTCAGTTTTTAAAAATCACTTTTTTTGTTTTGTAATCTGGATTATACTTTTGGGATGCATTAGTGTATGATTGCGGGGGGGTCTATAATTATTTTTTAACTTACATAGACAAACTATTTCAGTAATTCTACTGCTATCACTTCTATTGTCTCTAGTTCTGCCAGGGAAATAGAAAATAATGCATATGCTCTCTTTCAAGTGCTTGTATCCAATTTGCTAGATTAATAAGTGTGATCTTATATTCAAAGCTTAGTCAACACACCTGCTCACAGGTGAAAAATGAAGTCCTTTGAAGAAATCCAATACAAAGTTTTATGTATGTATGATGAGAGCCTATTTGCAAACTTTACTTGTACTGTATGAAATGCTCTTTGAGAGTTCAGTATAAATTTCATTGAAGGATTGTCATCTTGTTCGATCCTGACATATACAAATTAAATTCTTGTTTCCTTGACTTTCACAAAATAGCTATTCTTGACCTTTTACTAATGTGGGTGGTATATTATAAGCCGCATGATTTACTGTTGTTGCTACAAAGTCTGTATCACTATGGATATTTATTTTCTTTAGAGAGCCTTTCCTCTGGCTCAAAAAAGAAAAGTAATTGAATATTTGCATATCTCTAAGGAGCCATGTGGGTTAAACTCTGTATTTGTCTTCTGCAGTTCTTAGGCCACTTTAGTTTAAGAGTAAAAGCTATTGCTTTTATGAAGTGCCTTTTTCTATAAAGTCAAAACCTCACAGCGGTGCACAGAAAGCTAGCAGTATAAAGGAGCTAAGTAGAGTCTTTAATAGAGAGAGCTAGGTTGTAAGTGTTTTTGTTCCTACAGAGCAGATAGATTTGGCTCCATCTGTTCCATATTCATAACAAAGGAGCTCACTTACAGGAGGGCTGACTTCCCCAGAGTAGCATAGTAATAATCTTTTCTACTTCAGAATGAAAGGATATGAACATGGTCACTTCAGCTCTGCAGAAAGAAGTCAGCACTTCACACCTGCTATTGTCTTACTCCGGTTTAGGACCAATATATTTGATTTGTTTAAAGTACAGCCCCTCTCCCTCCCTTGCCTCTGTAGCAGAATGCAGAATGAACCTGCATCTCAGCTTTTGCTGTTACTTAAACAAAAAATAGAGGCACTCTTGAAGTACGGGGTTTGTGCCTCACCTGATGCCTGTCTGATGCCATAGTGATCATTCTCAGTGATTGGAAGAAAGATGAAAAATATGCTGATGCTGCCCTGGAGACTGTTTTATATGTTGTTTTTTTTAAAGCGAGCATTTGGAAATTGGAAATTATATGCAGATCTTCCTTCTGGTCTTTATAAAAAGCTAACTGCCAAAGCCATAACTATACTTATACCTATACCTGCGGTGGTTGCTCAGGGTAACATTTGGATTGACCCATATAAATATATGGATTACACTGAAAAAAATTTAAATGAGAAATTTTGGAAATGGTTCAACAAAATTGTTCAAGAGCTCAGCTGTGAAATAGTGGACCTATCTTTTTGATAGTCATTCAGTGATGAGTTTGCTATTAGAAGGATCCCCATGAAGGCTGCAAGAAATCATGGAAGTGGGCACTTTCTGGTCCTGTGAGCAACTTTATTGCTTGCAACTGATGAAGCACTGGTGCGACACAGGGTATGGATCCAAGCATTGAGCAACCAGCTTGTTGGCTGATAGAACCTTTCCAGTTGACCCACATAGCCCACAAGCCTCTGTGTGGTTCCCTCACCACCAGATCCCAAGCTGAGCATACCACTACAGGGCTCTACCCCCAGAATTCCTTAAGGGAGTTCCCACCTTGGGGAGGCACATAGGCACAGCTTCCCCCCTCAAATGGATCCATTCCAATGCTTGAAACCACCCTAACGCTGTGCAAAACAGCCTGCAATCAAGGGAGAGAGGCAGGGAGTGTCTGAAACCAACTGAGCAGGAAGGGCCCAGGCAGTGTGACTTAATAAAGGGCCTTATATAAACCTCCTCTCCAGAATATATTCTTTCAGCGGCTTGAGCAGACCAATTTTCCCATCTCCCTCATGTTCCCTCCCTTTGACTGTTGTGTAGTTGCTCTCAATTTTCTGTGCTCCCAGATGCACGCTCTGTCTTTGTCAGGATGTCTCTGAGATTTTCCCCCTCTTTGATTAATTTACAAGTTCATATTTTTTCTGTATATCTGGAAGCCTCCAGTATAAACAACTTCCTGCTTCATGGTGGCCTGCTTTTGCTGCATTTGTGATTGACCCAAATCATGTATTTTACCATTAGCTATAGTAATGGCAGTTATTACCCTGTTATACATTGTTGGTAGTGTAAAGCTAGTTCTATTAATACAGAAAAGAACAAGAGGCCTGTAGCACCTTAAAGACTAACAAAATTTGTGGCAGGGTATGAGTTTTCATGAGCCACTGCTCACTTCTGAGTCTTCAAGGTGCTACTAGATTCTTTCTGTTTGCTACTGCTACAGACAGACTAACACAGCTACTCATCTATATATTAATAGCCATGTGTCCCCTGTGTGTGTGGATATCTATATCAGCACATCAGGGGCACTCGGGGGTTAGAGAGATTTTCCTGCACACTTGGGGCAATCCCCAGGTGTGCAGAAAAATCTGAAAACTTAAAAAAACTATACGGGGGATATTTAAATCCCCCCCAAAAGTAAAAGAGCGTTCGCTGCACATGTGCAGAGAATGCTCTGGGAATTGCAGTGGAATTGCTCAGGCCTCACTAATGGTGCCTGTGGGGGATATCAGTGGGCCCGGGCCTTGCCGTTGGTGCCGGGGGGGGGGGGGGGGACAGAGGAGAAAGCTCACCTGCGAGTGCTTTCCTCCTCCTTGATGTGGAGCTCCTTCCCCCCCTCCCAAGTATTGCGGGTCCCCGCTTCTTGTCTTGTTCTATTAACATCGTTTCATTGGAAAACTTAGTTTCTTTGGCTTGTGTTACACAAGCTTCTGTGCTTGCAGGGTTGTTGTTTTTTAATGAGTTGATGGGAAAGGGTTTCCTGGAAAGACAGCAGACATTTCTAAAAAATAAATAAAAGTATATTGAAGAAGAAGTGGAGTGAGCCTGTACTTGAATATTTGAGGAGAACTCCTGTGACGGAGCACAGTAACTTCCTTTTTTCTTCCTGGTTTATAACAACGGCTATTCATTAAAGCAGCCCCCCCCCCCTTTTTGTAGAATTTGAAAAATGTGGGACAAGCTTCAGTGACACCTCTACATGCAGGAAATGGCATATTTCAGCAATACCCTCTCTAGATAAATGTTTGAAATTTGATAGAAACGAATTTACACACTACATAATAAATGTAAAAAACCTTACGTTTGTACACTTAACAGTTTAAAATCACAACATGAAGTTTGCCCCATAATAGATGTCAGTGTGCCAGCACAGAGCCAGAGACATCATAGAACTGTTCAAAATATTACCTTTGCCACAGCAATTGGTCAATAAAGCTACATCGTAAACTAATGATTGTGAATATGTGAAATATGTGATCTATATCAGTGGTATTTTGTGATAGTGGTGGGAAAATCCACAATACAAAATATGGCCCAAATCACACAGTGAGTTTTATTGCACAATTCAACTGCTAGGTTAGTGTAATGTAATAGTTATAGTATAAAACTTGGACCAAGGAAGCCAGAGTAGAACCCCTGGTTGGGATGTGAAGCTCACTGGGTGACCCTGGGCTTTCAGTTTACCCTACCTCAGGTTTTGAAGGGGGAAAAAACCCTTTTCCAAGCATCTCCTGAACTCCTTTGAGAAATTGTATGGTATCAGTGAGGAATTAATAAATGCATAGGTGGGAAGCTCATCACAAGAATGCCTGTCGCCAGCTTACGCAAAATTAAAGTTTGGTGTGTAGGAATTCCATTGCCCCTTCACACACAAGTCAGTCAGCTTGGGACTGCACTCAGGGAGGGAGACTTCCAGTAGAAAGTCTAGAAGCTTGCAATTACAAAATGCAAGATATGTTTAATGGAATCTGAATATATTGCTTGCTTATTGTCTTGCCATTTTCTTCTTCGAATGATGCAAAACTGAAGCTTTGCAGTTTGGATTTCAATGACACAGATATTAATAATTTCATAGATAATAATAATTTCATGGAAAGCCAATTTACATGCCATGCCTCTATTTTTGACTGCTGGATTTTTAAACATTGTACACTTGTTTCACATCTGTGGTAGCATTCCCTTTGAAGGACAGTATATGCAGTCCACTCACACACACACAAACATACCCCACATGGCATGTGTGTATGTGTTTTGGCTGAAGTGCTATTTATTTTAAAAACCTTGTAAGGCAGATGTTCCAGTAATGATTTGAGTTTCCCTCAACAGTTGAGTTTTCTTCTACAGTTGGCATCCTCCTGCCTCTTCCTTTCAGAGATCACAATCCTCCGCTTTGTCAGTAGCTTGACCCTGTTTGTGATTAAATGTATATGGCAGATTAGGTGAAATCAAATGTTGCTGAAAAGTCACCTCCTAAGCCTATGAAGCAAAGCTGTTTACTCAGAATGCGTACTTGATAAAGCACACATCAAGAATGAGTCAGGAATTGGTTTTGTTGTCCATGGGAAGTTCTATTGATTCCACCTCACCAAAACCTCCAAAGTATTCCCTTATTTTTTCTTCAGGTGTATCTGGAGATAAGCCCCCAACAAAAATCTTTTTAACTGGCTCTTTTGTTTTCATCGCTTTAGCCCTTTTGGGATCAATCACTTTGCCATTCAATTTATGCTCCTTCTGATCCATAACCTTGTCCACACTCTCAGATTCCTTGAACAGCACAAAGCCAAAACCTCTTGAACGACCAGTAATAGGATCCAGCTTCAGGGTACAGTCCACAACTTCACCGAATTTGGTGAAGTAGTCCTTCAAGTCTTTCTTCGTAGTATCCCAGCTAAGCCCTCCAATGAACATTTTCCCTTCATCTTCCTCGTTCTTGCTCGCGTCGATTTTGGCTCCCTCCGACTCGCCGCCGCCGCCGGCGTGGATTTTGCTTCATTACTTTCAAAGAGGAGGAGCCAGTGAAGAAAATTATGGAGAAAAAATACCACAACGTTGGTCTTAGTAAATGTGAAATAAAAGTAGCTATGTCAAAAGAACAGTATCAGCAGCAGCAGCAGTGGGGAACTCGGGGAGGATTTTCCGGAAGAGCTCGTGGCAGAGGTGGAGGCCCCAGTCAAAGCTGGAACCAGGGGTACAGTAACTACTGGAATCAGGGCTATGGCAACTACGGATACAACAGTCAAGGCTATGGTGGTTACGGAGGATATGACTACACTGGCTACAACAACTATTATGGATACGGGGACTATAGCAATCAGCAGAGTGGTTACGGGAAGGTATCTCGGCGAGGCGGTCATCAAAATAGCTACAAACCCTACTAAATTATTCCATTTTGCAGCCTAACCCCCGACAGGTGGACAAGCAGTATTCTCATTTGAAGATTCCTTTTGAGGCGGCTCAAGCTGCCTGCTAATAGCAGTTCAAACTAAACAAATTTTGTATCGAGTCCCTGAATTTGGAAGTAAGATGTTGGTCCCTCTGAAGTTTGTGTTCTCATTACAACAGAATTGCTTTCACGGTCTTTTTTTTTTTTTTTTTTTTTTAATTGCTATGCTTAAGAATCGATTTGACTTAATGCCCTCGGCCCATTTTTGTTCCCCAGTATTGTAGAGCACGTCTTGTGTTTAAAAAGCCCAGTGTGACAGTGTCATGATGTAGTAGTGTCTTACTGGTTTTTTAATAAATCTTTTTGTATAAAAAAAAAAAAAAAAAAAAAAAAAAAAAAAGAATGAGTCAGGAATAATTGTGCACAACTAAAAGTATGATCCTAAACTGAGTTATACCTTTTCAAGTTCTTTAAAGTTAATGAGCTTAGATAGGTTTAACTGTTTAGGACTGCAGTTCAAGACTCCAGGAACAATAAGAGAAAGACTGTCTCAACACGATATTTCATTCTTGTGCAGGAATACAAATAAATACCTCCTGAACATCTTCAGATTTCTGAAGGGTGGTGATTCAGGTATTTTAAGTTAAAGTACCTAATTCTGACTTCTGACTTTTGTGCTACATTTTTTAAAAATTAAGTAACAGTCAATATTCTAAAGAGCTTTACTGATGTTGTCAATAAATCAGTTCCTTTTTCAACATACTCTTCATATGTATACTTTTTGTTAGCTCATTAAATTCCAGCAGACTTTTCAATAGTATTTATGTAAATCTGGAACTTTTTCCAGTTTGCATTGTGAGAAGAATATTGATGCCTAATACTGCATTTACCTGGCTGATCTGCATATATTTGTGTTGTACTGTAAATCACACTAAACCCTACAGGGGAAAGGCTCAGCTCTGCTAATAGGCTATCTTTTCTTTTGACTCCCACAAATTGAGAAATATTGCCTGTGGCAAACATAATGGAAAACTGCATTTTTAATGCTCCCACATAAACTCATTTCTTTACAAAGGAGGAAGCAGATGGCTGTTCTTAAAAATGAAACTTCCCAAATCTCCAGGGCTGACACAGAGTATTGGAAATTTTGGTGCTTCTGGCTATCAGAATTAAGATTTGAGGGTTATATAAGGTTACGTGGATTTTAAATTTGACTAATGAAACTGGTATTGTGCCTAGATGGCTAAAGGCAAATCATAGCTATAAATACTCCCCTCTTCCCCAAAGAGCTTGTACTTATAATTTATTTAGGTAGAAACACATCCTAAACTTGAATTTCAGAATTGCCTGACTTGTCATGGAGCTGCTGTAGCTCTCTTCTTTTTAAAGCTGCAGATCTTGCATATTGAGATTTGCTTGACTGGGTTTTGTGACTTCTGGATATCTATTCCAGTTTGGTAGACAGTTAATTTTTTAGAATGACAAAGAAAATAAAACCTCATGGTTCAAGTTTCATTCTCCCAGCAAGGGGAAACTTCCCATTGGAGCTAATATTTCTGCTTAGTTATTTTAAGATGGAACAGGTGCTTCTAGGTCAAATCTACCACTCAGCACATCTGGTCTTGTAACACTGTACAAACAGGGAGAAGGCAATCCTAAATTAAATTGTGCAGCAATGCAAATCATTTTCAACAAATATGTAAAGAGAAAAAAACAGAAGCACAAAAAAGAAGCATTCAGTTAGGGAAGAAAAACATGCAGTAATGACAGTTAACAATGTAATGACAGTGAATTAACTTGTACACAGTAGTGCTTCATAGAGAGTAAATTATTATTATCTTCCTTCAAAAAATATAATGAGTGCCACACAATATGACCATTATATACAATAGAATAAGATGGCATTGTTCATTCCCTCCTATCTACTGCAATAGTATTAAGGGTATTTTAATAGTTTGGCTCACAATTTTCTGTTTTGGTGGGTAGGTGTGTCAGTCTGAAGCAACAGAACAAAGTCTGAATCCAGTGGCACCTTTAAGACCAACTAAGTTTTATTCAAGGTACTAGGAATAAGGCCCGTTGTAGGAATAAATACAACGGGCTCTAGAAAGAGGCTCTTGGAGAGTGTCAGGGCCTTGGGCACTCAGCGTCAATTTGCTGTGGCAACCTCAGCAGGGTATAATGACACAGAGTCCACCGTTTTCTCCAGGGGAACTGATCTCTGCTACCTAAAGAGCAGTTGTAATTCTGAGTGATCTGCCCTCACCTGGAGATTGGCAGCAGTGGTTCCCCAAGAGGGAATAGCTGGTTTGGAGGGCAGAGTCTATGGCATTGTACCTGTCTGAGGCCCCACCTCTCCTTAAACCTTGCCCTCTCCAGGCTCCACCCCTCTAATCTCCAGGAATTCCCCACCTGAAGTTGGCAACCCCATCTTCCCAGCCAAGTCTCAACCTACCTTAATTTCCCCCTCACTGTTCAGGTTTCCATCCCCCCCACACCTGCAGTCTCTACCGTGTTCTAAAGGCCCTCTTATAAACACAGGTAACTGCCATTTTGTTTCACCTACCAATAGCCACTGAGGTAACTGTTAATCCCCCCACAGGAAGTCAGCTGGAGAAGTGTCTTCGTCAAGAGCAAAAAAAGTCTGCCAGAAATTCTGACAGGGCACAGAGGCTGCAGGAGTGGGTGGGGAAGAGGAGCAGACCCAGCCAATGGCTATTCACAGCCAGTGGATAGGGACAGCTTCTGATTGTCAGGCCAGGGGACCAAAGGCTGGGGTGGCGTGTGGAATCTTCAGGAGCATGCCACCACCATGCAGAGAATTATTATATAGAGAGATAAGAAAAGTGTGCGTGCACATGAAAGAGTATACCTTGAACAGTCATCTGTTGGTTTTAAAGGTGCCACTGGATTCAGATTTTGTTCTGTTGCTTCAAACCAACACAGCTACCCACCTGAATCTAGTTTCATGAGAGAAAGCAATAAAATTGACAAAATTAGTTGATGTCACCTTAAAATGGGGCAGAAAAGGGGGAATTTTAAAAAACACAGAGAAGAAAGGGGGAAGAATAACTCACAGAGGGCACCAAAGTGGTGGGGAAAGGGAAAGGGGGCGGAGGGGAGAGGAGAGGAGCAAATCTGTCTGTCACATATACACAGTGCTTTGCACACAAAAGTTTACACTTCAAATAAAACTTTGTTGGTCTTAAAAGTGACACTGGATTCAAACTTTGTTCTGCATAGTCTCTGTTTCTGTCTCACACACACACACATACACATAGGCACACAAACAAAAAAAGCCCAAACACAGGGAAAAGAGGGTGATTTAAAAAAAAAAAAAAGTGCACTAGGAAAGGGGAGGTGAAAGTGATAATAAAACCAACACAAAACAGGAAGCACAAGTGTGAAGGACAAGAGAAGAGTAATCTGAAGGTGTGAAAAAGAGGACAAAAGGAGGGTTTTCTCCAGAGTGTTCTGCCTCAGGCAGCATTCCATGGCCACCTCTGCACTCTCCTCCCACCAGCCCTCCCCCACCTTCTGCAGCCCAACTCAGGCCACTCAGGCTGTAGCAGCTGTAGTCAGGAAGAGAAGGGAAGGGAGAAGGGCTTTTCTCTGTCCTCCCATTCAAGCCAGCCTGCTTGCTTTTATCTGGAGCTTTAGCACCACTTCTCAGAACAAAAGAAATGCAGCAGTTTGCGGTGGAAAGGGAAATGCTTTTCTTCCCTCACACATATCAGCCAGCTTCCACTTGTCTGGAGTGCCATTTATGGTGAGGAAAGAAGACTTCTCTCTCTCCCCTCCCATTCAGGCCAGCCACCTTGTGCGGGGATTTGGGCGGCATTCCAGGACATCCCCAACATGATGATGTCATCGAGAAGTGATGTCATCAGGCCAGGGATGCTCTGGTTTGAGGACAAAACTCTGTGGTAAAACTGACTTAAAACCATAGAGTTTTGCCCTCAAACCAGAGCATCCCCGCATGACACCCCTGGCATGATGACATCTGAAGATCATCCTACAGAGGGACAGCTGAAGTTAGAAAATCTAGACTAGGGAGTTCCCACTTTTTCAGATTGTGTCCTTGCTGTCTCCTGATCGGTTCTTCTGAAGACTTCCTGCTCCTGCAGTTTTCTGTTGCTCTTTGTTCCACCCAGAGCAGTTAGACTGGTTAGATTAGGCTTTCTCTCTTCTATGTTCTGGACCAGTTTGTTCTTCTTTAATACACTACTTCTTCTTCTCTAAAGAGTCAGTGCTCCACTTCCTTGCATATTTAAACCCTGCAGATGTTAAAAAGCCTGGGAGACAAGATGAAACCTTACAGAACCCCATAGACTAAGAGAGGCAGAGCAGCAATCCCCCAGCATCACATTCTGAAAGTTACCTTTGAGGTAGGATCGAAACCACCGCAGGACAGTGCCTCTCAGTCTCAGCCCTGAAAGGTGGTCCAGAAGGATACCATGATCAATGGTCTCAAAAGCTGCCCCTGTCTATCTCTCAGCATAAGACATTCACCAGGGCAGCCAAGATGGTTTCAGGCCCATAACCAGGCATAAAGCAATACTGGAATTGATTCAAACAATCCACTTCATTCAGAGATCTGTGAAGGTGCCCAGCCACCACTCATTCAATCACCTTGCTCAAGCAGTCCATCACCTTGCTATGAGTAGGCCCCAGCTCTGTGAGGTAGTAGGCTCCGTTCCAGTGATGAAGTGTCCCAACTCCAGCAACAAAATGTCTGGAACAAGGGAATAAACAGGCGAGTTTAGCAGACAAGTGAGTTCAGCGGTAGAGTGAGGAAGCCAGGGCATTAGTCTTTCCATGTCCCTAAAAAGGTAAGCACATTTTCCACAAACAGATCTACATAAATAGGAAATGTATAACAAAATTGAAAAATTTTGAAAAATTGAAAAAACAGTGTTGAATATTTGTTGGAAATGTAAAAGGAATGTAGGATCCTTCTTCCACATGTGGTGGAGATGCCCAAAATTATAGAGGTATTGGGGGGAGGTACAGAAGATTATTAATGAAATATTAAACATTAATCTACCCCTGAACCCAGAGATATTTGTACTGAATATGATTCTGGATAATTTAAGGTCAGAAAATTGTTTAATCACATATATCACAACCTTGGCTAGGATTTTGGTTGCTAAAAACTGGAAGTTAGATAGACTCCCCTTCAGAAAGGATATAATAAATAAACTATTGGACTTAGCGGTAATGGACAGATTGAATTTATTAGAAGCTGACAACAATGAAAATGTTTTTAAGAATAGATGGAATTGTGTTTATGAGTGGTTAAGTACAGTAAAGAATAATTAGACTCGGATTTCTTCTTTGTTTTTGCATGTTAAAGCAACTGGTCGTTCCTCTTGGAATGTTATATTTCTTTTTTCTTTCTTGATTTTCTTGTAAAAATCACATGATTATAAAGAAAAGATAGTACAGATTTAATCCAGGTTTAAGAATGTACTATAGGCATGTTTAATTAAAATATGTATATATTTTTTGCATTTCTGAGGTAGCGTTTTGTTATGGACCCTGCCTCGGGTAGCGAAATACAAATTATATATGAAGACATGCTAATGATAGTAGGCAATGTGATTGATCTTTGTTACGTAAATGGACAATGGATATTTTTGGAAATAGACAATTGTAATATATGGAAAATGATTTTTTTTTAAAAAAATTATGGAGGTAGAATGCTAGCAGGGAGGTGGGGGCTATCCAGTGTATTGCACTGAATGCAACATGTATGACTATCTGCCAGCTGGACAGAAGTCTTGGGTGTATGCTCGGTGCAAGGAGCTCCTGGTTCTCAGGGAATGAGTTTATGCCCTCAAAGCCAAGGTGGCTAACCTGGAGAAGCAGAGACAGTCAGGCACACAGATAAGACTCTCAGGAAGTTGTTTCCCACTTTCAGAATGGCAGCCCCACTGCCACTGTCCAAGAGCATGAGAGTCAAGGGAAAATGGCACCATGCTGAAGAAAGTGAGAATGTTGGTGAAAAGGTATCCCTTTGCACCAAGGAACCATCCCTGTGCAGGGAGGGTGGGGGGCTCTTGGTAGTTGGTGATCTGATCCTTAGGCATGTAGATAAATGGGTTGTGAACCCACATACTGACCGCATGATGAAGTGGCTGCCTGGTGCAAAGGTTGTACACATTATGTGTGAACTAGTTAGGCTGGTACACGGTGCTGAGGAGGAGCCAGTGGTTGTGCTACATGTTGTCACCAACAATGTGGGGAAAGGTAGTCATGTGGCCCTTGGGGGGCGGGAATTTAGGCAGGAGACTCGAGGCCAGGTCCTCCAAGGTAGACTTCTCAGAAGTGCTGTCTGTTCCATGTGCAGGGCCAGCTAGACAGGCACAAAATAGGAATTTTAATTTGTGGATGAGATGATGTAGGGAGGAAAGGTTTTAATTTCTTAGGCACTGGGATGCTTTTTGGAACAAGCAGGACCTGTACAAAAGAGATGGTCTTCACTTGTCCAAAGAAGCAACCAGGCTGCTGGCACTTAAATGACCAAGGGGTGAAAGGATTACTAAAGTTGGATGACCAAGGGATGAAAGGAATACTAAAGGATAACAGGGAAATGGCAGAGAAGCTGAATGCATTTTTTGCCTCTGTCTTCACTGTGGAAAATGGGAAGTGCTTGCCCACTACAGAATCACCAATTTCAGGAGGGATGTCAAAAGACCTGTGTTGGACAACTGATGAATAAATTAAAAACTGACAAATCACCAGGCCCAGATGGCATACATTCAAGAGCTGAAAAAGAACTCAAACGTGAACTTGTGGATCTCCTAACAGAAATATCCAATCTATCACTAAAATCTGCCTCCATTCCTGAGGACAGGAAGGTAGCTAATGTAATCCTCATCTTTTTAAAAGGGTTCTAGAGGAGACTGGGGGGGATTACAGGCTGGTGGAATCTGTTATTAAAGATAAAATAGTAGATGCACTGATGAACAAAAGCTACTGAGGAAGAATCAGCATGGATCTTGTAAGGGAAGATGTTGTCTCACTAACCTTTTTGAGTTCTTTGAGGGGATGAACAGACATGTGGACAATGGTGACTCAGTAGATATTTATCTAGATGTCCAGAAAGCTTTTGATAAATTTCCTCATCAAAAGCTCCTAAATAAATTCAGCAGACATAGGATAAGAGGACAAGTCCTCTTGTGGATTAAAAACTGGTTAATTAACAGGAAACAGGGAATGAGTATAAATGGGCAGTTTTCACAGTGAAAGGTGGTAAGCAACAGGATATCGCAGGGCTCCATAATAGGTCCAGTGCTTTTTAACTTGTTCATTAATGATTTGGAGTTGGGAGTAAGCAGTGAAATGGCTAAGTTTGTAGATAACACTAATTTGTTCAGGGCGGTGAGCACTGGGGAGGACTGTGAGGTGCTTCAAAAGGATATGTCATGGCTGGGTGAGTGGACATCAGTGTGGCAAATGAGGTTCAGCATGAGCAAGTGCAAATGTATATGTATATACGTTGATGGGGTCTGAACTGGCAGTAACTGACCAGGAGAGAGATCTTAGAATCATGGTAGATAACTCACTGAAGATGTTGACTCAGTGTGCGACTGCAACAAAAAAGGCAAATGTTATGGTGGGGATTGAAAACAAATCAGCCAGGATTATACTGTACCTATATAAATCGATGGTGTGGCCTCATTTGGAATACTGGGGTACAGTTCTGGTCACCCACCTCAAAAAAGAAATTATAGCTTCGTAAAAGGTGCAGAAAAGGGCAACTAAAATGATTAAGGGGTGAAACACCTTCTCTATGAAGAAAGGTTAAAGAGGTTGAGGGGTGACATGACAGAGGTTTACAGAATTATGCAAAGGATAAAGAAGGTAGAGAAAGAAGTACTTTTCTCCATTTTTCACAATACAAGAACTTGTAGGCACTGAATGAAATTAATCAGCAGTAGGTTTAGAACTGATAAAAGGAAGTACTTCTTCACCCAAAGAATAATTAGCACATGGAATTAACTGCTGCAGGAAGTGGTGGTGTCTACAAGCATAGACAGCTTCAAGAGAGGAGTGAATAAACATATGGAGCAAAGGTCTATCAGTGGCTATTATCCACAGGGTATAGATGGAACAGTGTGTCTGGGGCAGTGAGGCTCTGTATCCTTGGTGCTTGTGGGGGGAGGCAACTGTGGGAGGGTTCTAGAGTTCTGGCTTCACTGGTGGACCTCCTGATGGCCCTGGGTTTTGGCCACTGTGTGACACAGAGTGTTGGACTGGATGGACCATTGGCCTGATCCAACATGGTTTCTCTTTAAGGATGGTGAATTTGAGACTGAATGGTAGTTTTGCAACTCTCCTAGGTCCAGAGTAGATTTATTTCGTACTGGACATACCATACCACTTCAAGGAATCGGTGACTACCAGTTATCTCAGGGAGGCATTTATTGTCTCCAGAACCCGATTTTCCACCTTGTGGGCAGATTTATGCGCAGCGAGGAGAGGCAAGGGTTGTACAAACAGGTAGTGTGTCTCAAACTTCCAAGAATACTGGATCTTCTTCGTGGTCTCTGTGCATCACACCTCTGGGATTAAGTGCGCCTGCGCCGATCCCGATCGGTAATCTTCAAAGCCTAACGGATTTTCGCGCCAGCTCCCCGGTCACGTGCACGTCCCACTGCGCATGACCCGGGGAAGGGCACGAGGATCCCGCCAGTTCTCTTCTGACCGCCGCGTCGTGAGGACCCCTCTCTCGCTCCGGTCGGTAGTACTTTCGTTTTCCTACTGGAAAAAAGCCTTTTCGGACTGTTTTTTCTTCCCCTTTTTGACCTCGGACTGTTTACTGGACTCGCTCTCGGATTTCCCTCGTTCTTCTCCCCGCTCGGCCTATGGCCCAGCGGTGGGGCTTCTTTAAGCGCTGTCGGGACTGTGGCAGTAAAATAGCGCCTCCAGATAAGCATGCTGTTTGCCTCCTGTGCCTGGGCGAGTCGCATCGAGTAGACTCCTGTTCGAGCTGCGCTGCCTTCTCTAAACAAACCCGCAAGAACCGTGCGGCGAGACTGAGAGTGGCACTTTTGGAAGCAGCGTTATCGCCCAAAATGTCGACCGCCGAGGCCTTGACGACATCACCATCGGCCCCGACGGGCCCGGCACTGTCCCTGACAAGGAGCACCATCGGTACTGATAAGTTGGTAACGAAACGATCCCTCCCGCTGCCGCAAACTCCTGCAAAGAAACGCAGAGAGGGCAAGGAGGAAAAGGGCAAGCACAAGCACAAAAAATCGAGTGCACAGTCGACGCAGGGCACGTCCGACCTGACCCAGCGCAACAGAAACAAAAAAAGTTGGCAGAGATCCTGGTCAAAGAAGCAACCACAAAGATCTCCCAACGAACCACAGTGGCAAAGACCGGCACACTCTGCTTATCAACAGAAGCCTTACAGCCACAAACCGCGCTTCCCAACAGCTTCTGCCTCCAAGGCAAAACCCCCTAGACCCAATAAACAGGGTCTTTGACTCCCACACGCGCTCTGATCCTCCCACCTGTCTGGCACCCTTCCTACCTGCATGGCAAGTTATAACCACGGACAAGTGGGCCCTATCCGTAGTAGCGGAAGGTTACCGGATAGAGTTCTTCCAGACACCACAGGAACCCTACTTTGTAGCCACCCCTCCCTCAGACACCCTGTCATCAGAGATCGAAGCCCTTCTATCCAAGGACACCATAGAGCCGGTACCCATACACCATCTCCAGCAGGGGTTTTACTCCCACTACTTCACGGTACCAAAGAAGGATGGCGGACTCCGTCCCATTTTAGACCTGAGGAACCTCAATGCGTTCATCACATACAAGAAGTTCCGCATGACCACCCTCCAGACCATCCTGCCACTGCTAGAAGCCAACGTATGGATGGTGACGCTGGACTTAAAGGATGCGTACTTCCATGTGACGATCCATCCAGCTCACAGACCGTTTTTGCGTTTCGCGGTCGGTCTGTGTCATTTCCAATACAAGGCTCTCCCCTTTGGCCTCTCTACGGCCCCTCGTGTCTTCACGAAACTTATGGCAGTGGTGGCTGCCCACCTACGGCTTCAAGGTATTCAGCTTTACCCGTATCTGGACGACTGGTTACTGGTCGCCCCCTCCACAACAATTTTACAAGATCACATCCGGATAACCCTCAGCACCCTAGACTCTCTAGGTCTAACTATCAATCTCAAAAAGTCCATGCTCATATCGTCCAGACGAGTACAATTCATCGGAGCCATTCTGGACTCCCTGCAATGCAGGGCCTTTCTGCCCCCCAACAGGGCAACGGACATAACCTCTCTCCTCCATTTGATCCAACAGGACAAGGAGGCTACGGCCAAGCAAATACTTCGCCTACTAGGCCTAATGGCCTCAACCACAGCGGTGATTCCGTTCGCCAAGCTACGGATGAGACCACTACAGCTCTGGTTCCTGAGACGCTTTCGTCCCAGCATCCACTCTCTCTCCAAGCTCTTCCGATTCTCAGAGCAAGTTCTGGAAACCATGACGTGGTGGCTGGCACCCCAGAATCTTCAATCTGGTGCACCCTTTCGACTCCCGCCCCCCTCAGCAACCATTACCACAGATGCCTCCCTATGGGGCTGGGGAGCTCACCTGGATGGTGTCAGTGTGGGCGGCAAGTGGGACCCGTCTGTGGCCCACAACCACATCAATTTTCTAGAACTCCTGGCAGTTCTCTATGCAGTGCGGTCATTCCGCAACTCCCTGTCGGGAAGGACGGTGGCTGTCCTCACGGACAATACAACCACCATGTACTACATCAACCGGCAGGGTGGAACGGTCTCCCGTGGACTCTGCCGCTTAGCTATCGAGCTTTGGGACGAGTGCCAAGCCATCGGCATTCACCTAGTAGCGAATCACCTTCCAGGACTGCTCAACACCCAAGCAGACTTCCTGAGCAGAGGAGGAGCATCCCTACACGACTGGGAACTGAACCCTTTCTACCTGACCCCGATCTTCGATCGGTGGGGTCATCCCTCAGTGGACGTATTCGCCTCTCGGGAGAACAAGAAATGTCATCTCTTTTGCTCCAGAGCCGGCGCAGATCCAGCATCCCTCGGGGACGGCCTCCTGCTTCAGTGGACGGGGAGACATCTGTACCTCTTCCCCCCGATCCCTCTGATACCGAGGGTAGTCCACGAACTGATGTCAGAGCGACCACGAGCGATTCTCATCACACCGTGGTGGCCGAGACAACCGTGGTTTCCCACGCTCCTTCATCTCTCCCTAGGGATCTACCTTCACCTCCCGACGCTCCCAGACCTTCTTTGGATGCACGGAGGTCAGGTACTTCACCACGACATTCCCAAGTTGAAGCTAACAGCATGGATGCTTCAACCTCAGATATAGACTCACGCATTGCACAGGTTCTCTTGAACTCATGCAAGCTGTCCACACGCCGCTCCTACGCGGCGAAGTGGAATAAATTTATGGTTTTTCTATCTTCAATAGGGCGGCCTACTGTTCCTGCCACCCTTAATGATATTTTTGGTTTTTTGTTATCCTGTTCGGATAGAGGACTGTGCCACCCTTCTATAAGAGTTTACTTATCGGCTATCTCCGTCAACCATCCGGAGATTGGGGGATACTCAGTATTCTCTCACCCAACTACGAAACAATTCCTTAAGGGAATGCGTCGCCTCTATCCACCAGTACGGACACCGGTCCCAGCATGGGACCTACCATTAGTTCTGGCCAAGTTAATGGGCAAACCATTTGAGCCCATGGCCTCTTGCAGCCTCCAGCTTCTCTCGTGGAAGGTAGCGTTTCTGGTGGCTATCACGTCTGCTTGGCGTGTGAGTGAGCTTTCAGCGCTTTGTTGCGACCCCCCGTATCTCACTTTTCATCATGGAGCAGTTACCCTGGCTCCGGATATCACCTTCCTACCCAAGATTGTCTCGGACTTCCATGTGGGAGCGGACATCACGCTGCCTGTGTTTTTTCCTGATCCTCAGGACCCATCACAACGCAGCTTGCACTCTCTGGACGTCAAGAGAGCTCTTTCCTTTTACTTGCATCGGACAAAGCCGTTTCGCAAGTCTCCGGCTCTCTTCGTCACGTATGCCTTGCCCAGACAGGGACAGAAACTATCGTATCAGAGACTCTCGAAGTGGATAGTAGAGACGATAAAGCTTGCCTACCTCCTGGCTAAGAGGCCATTGCCGGCATCCCTCCGGGCACACTCCACGAGAGCCGTGGCTGCTTCCACGGCATTCCTCAAGGGCATCCCCCTGGGAGACATCTGCAATGCTGCAACGTGGGCGTCTCCTCACACGTTTGTGAAGCACTACGCCCTAGATGTCCGGGTCCATCAGCGTACCATGGTGGGCCGTGCAGTTCTACAAGCAGCTCAGATGTGAGACCTCCAGCACCCACCCCCAGGTATGTGGTGTGTTTATTGCTCGCTATTCTCCCAGAGGTGTGATGCACAGAGACCACGAAGAAGATATACAGGTTGCTTACCTGTAATTGGAGATCTTCGAGTGGTCATCTGTGCATTCACACCACCTGCCCTCCTTCCCCTCTGCTTTCGGTCTCCCTCATTTTTTCTTGGGGGCTGTTAGCAGCGGTCAGAAGGAACTGGCGGGATCCTCGTGCCCCTCCCCGGGTCATGCGCAGTGGGACATGCACGTGACCGGGGAGCTGGCGCGAAAATCCGTTAGGCTTTGAAGATTACCGATCGGGATCGGCGCAGGCGCACTTAATCCCAGAGGTGTGAATGCACAGATGACCACTCGAAGATCTCCAATTACAGGTAAGCAACCTGTATATATGAAAACTATTTTAAATACGTTCAAACTATTTGTAGTTAAACTCAGCTGTAATTAAACTATTCATCTAGTATTTTCTCATTTAGAGGATATAGAGTGATTTAATCCTATATATCCATTGGGAAACTATCTAAAGATTTAATTCAGACTACAACAAATGACATTGAAACCTGGTTGCTTCTAAATTGAGGATAATTTAAAAAGAGAAACACTAAGAATCCAGTATCGCGGATTTTATTTTGTTAGTGCAGTAAACTAACTTTAAGCATGATAAGAAAGGAAGGAATTATGGTTGCCCAGTCTGGGTTGGAAAATACCTGGAGACTTTGGGGATGGAGCTTGGAGAGGGTGGGGTGTGGAGAGAGGAAAGACCTCATAATGGTACAATGCTATACAGTCCAACCTGCAAAGCACCCATTTTCTCCAGGGGAGCTGATCTCTGTTAGCTGGAGATCAGTTGTAAAAGCGGGAGATCCCCAGACCCCACCTGGAGGCTGGCAACCCTAGAAATAATGGATATATTTCAGGGTTTTTTCCCTAAAATTTCTGTTTCATTTTCCCATTTTCAAAAAAAAAAAAAAAAGGCTTTTTTCTGTGGCTTCAAGATTTCCAGAAATTGTACATCTTTAGATAGAGAGGACATAACAAATAGAAAATTGTATGGTGGAAGAAAGAAAGCGCAGGTTTAAAGAAGGGAAAGTTGGATGTAATCATCATATTGAGGTTACTGAAAGTCAAAGGTTTTGTTAAGGAATGCCCGTGTTGTTTGATTTTACAGAAGCAAATGATAGCTTCCAAAGCACAAATATAAAATTGACATCCTTCCTTTGAATATTTTTATGTTCCTTTCTACATCATTTGTAAAATTGAAAGACTGGATAGAGCAGGAAGTAGTCAAATACATATTTTTGCTTAGGCTAACAGGGGATTTAATTTACTTGTGTCACTACACCTATGTTGTTAAGTAGCCTTTTCTGTCTTGACTAGGATTTGTATATTCATCAGGGAGCCACAGGAAGGACACTGTTTCTCAGATTCTCCTGCAAAGTGCAATACTGTGCCCTGTAACACATCAGTTACTGTAAATGTCAGTACAGGAAAGAGTATTTTTAAGCTTTGATTTAGTGAGAGCTTACAGGCAAGCCAGCTGTTAGCACTTCTTAACTGCTTGTCAGTGGGTACGAGCTAGAGTAGAAGGCATCACTGCTGAACGGTTTTGTTTTGTGATTAAGAGATGCAGACAGTCTCAACACGTGCTGGCTTGTGCTACTTGTCTTGTTCCACCTTCTGTCTTGATTCTTTTTTTGTCCTTGTACTTGCCAGCTATTCCAGCAAATATGCTGAGAAAACAGTGGAAACAAGACAGAAGGAACTGGTTCTCACGTCTACGCCAAGCTCATGCCTATATGTAAAGGAAGGTGCAGCTAGAACAGTTGTGTACTAAATAGAAAGAGTGATAGGGAGCATGCATGTTCAAACAAATACATTTTCTATATATGCAAACTTTGTGGTTTTCTAGAACATGGAAGCACTTGACATATGCTGAAACATAACCCTTTATCAGCAGTCTTTCTGAAGTAGTGTGCACTTTTTAAAGACTTTCTCACTAAGTCCCTGTAAGCTCCACTTACATTGAACTTTAGTGCTGTGGGAAGTTGGCTAGTGGTATACACAAACCACTAATCTCTTGTGTCATCAGGCCTGTCATAAACACCCTCCTTCAATGCTTCCTAACAAGACCTGTTCTCCATGAACTCTTCTAGCCTTAACAATGTCATCATTGGCCTCACTGATCTGTTCCATAATCCAAAAACAGAAGCCATGTATTTATTACCTTTTATTGTGCTATTTTGGTTGCTCTTAATAAAAGATGTTCATGTTCTTGGTTTCTTCTAGTATATGGTCCAAACCCTCCAAGGCAAGTAGGTTTCTTTATGGCATTGATCATAAATTGAATGGATTGCTTTCATAATAACCACTGCCAGTATCATGATTTGCCTGGGCGCTACTACTTTAGCTCATTATATTATTATACAATGTCATCAATGTTATACTCTGCATCCCATGTTATAAGCCAAAATGTTCAGTCTAGTGGTAATCAGGCTGACCTCTGGGTATATTACAGTCCATTTTTGTGGGATGCATGGGAAAAAATGTGTAAATTAATATGATGACAATATGCACCATTTGATTAATAAAATGGACTTTCAAGTACAGTAATTTCTAGGCAAACTGTTTTGACATTAATGCATGTAGCTTGTAGGTATTACTGATACCTTCATTAAGGGAGGCTGGAAATCTGTAATGGATGGGCAAGTGTTTTCTGTTGGTCAATGGCAAGGGAGACAAAGGAGATTAACCTTCCAACACCATTTTCTGAATCTCAAATGGCCCTTGAAACTGTTACTTGACCACTTGGGGACAATATATGTTACTGATACATTGCTAGTGTTTTTCCCCAGTGGGGCAAACAGCAGCTCTGAGACGTTTTTCGAAGTTGAAGGAAAAAATTAAATGGAAAATTTAGGCCCCTGTTTCCTCTGCAGCTTATCAATCGAACTTTTAAAATGCTGCAACTTTTAAAATGCTTACACATTGTATATGTACTACTTTGGTCCTTCTGTGCACAGCTCTTGTTTGATCCCAAGTCACAGCAAATCTTTGTCTCCCCCCCCCCCAATTAGAATTAGTGCCTGTCACCAAAGTAACTTAATTTAAACACTTTTTTTTTTAATATGGACTAATAGTTTAGTATTCAGTTGGGTTCTTATGAAGAAACATTGCTAGGCTTTTTATTCCTCAAATGAAATTTTGGACAACAGGGGGTAACTGTGCTTATCAATAAATTGGGTTAACAGCAGCAAATTTTTGCCTCCATCCTTGACATGGTAACTTCTGCATAGTTACTAAAGGAACAACTTATTGCATGAAAAAGACATCAAAGTAGCAGAGTATTGAATGTGGAGGCTATTTAGACTTCTGCCCTGATTTCTGCCTTGCACTTAGAGTTAATTCATCAGTTTAGGGTTTCAATACACAAAAGGGATTTTGCAGGATTCTTCTTGCTCAGTATGAAGGTGGGGTGTTATATATAAAAATGTTTCTGTAGGTGTGAAGTGAGAGAAATACACTATGGTAGTTTTCATTTTATTTGGGACAAGAACATTCAACATGTATGTTTTGCTACCCATACTCTGAAGTCATACAATCTCTGCATCTGTTTTTTAATCCATTATAAGGTGTCCAGCAAAGATTGTTGATACAGTCTGAGACTGGTAGGCTTAAAGCATGTTATCAAGTATTATTGCTATAGCTATAAATTCATTCTTATTTTGCCCGTCTTGCTCTGTTTGTTTTGGAGGTTCAAAGGATGGATCAGTGAAAAGCTGTTTTGAAGGATGGAGTTTCCTTCAGAAATAGTTGGGTTTTTTAATGTGGATCTAAAGACCACATTTGGGTTGTGTTCAGACTGGCAGTTTAGGCTGATATAGGCACATTTCACAAATAGATTAAATGGGCCTGGTCACACAGCCACATCTGTCAGGCGTTCCCCGGGTGTACTCAGAGGACAACTTGGAGCTGGGTTAAAAAGCCACCACCTCTGAAGTGGTGTTTTGGTTTCCCTGCGCATTCATTGCGTGTGGCCAGATGCCTGAACATGGGGGAGCATGCACAGAATGGATTTGGCAGTCTGAACCTGCAGATCTGTTCCGCCACTGGGGAGGCGGGGTTTGGGTTTTTTTGTTTTTTAAATGCCTGTGCACGCGCATGAATTTTGAAATCGTTTTGTCAGTGTGCTCCATGGCTGATGGGCTGCAATAATGTGGATGCTTTACCATGGGATGTCTCCTTAGGTAACCTGCAGCAGGGTGTGCTGTGTGGCTGATATGCCCCGCAGTACTTTCAACCAGTTCAATTAGAGGCGGGACCATATTGCACCAAGCCGCCAGTGTGATCACAGCCTAAGATCCACATTTTAACGTGGATCTTAAAGACCACATTAATGGGGCCTTATTTCCTGTTGGATGTAGATTGCTCAGTGTGTTGAACAACTTACCATGTTTGAATTCCAGTTTTTGCCAAACTGTGTCAGCCTCTTTCCTGAAATGGGTTGTGGTGGTACAGTGAATATTAAAAATTTCTCAGGTGAGGAACAGCTCGCCACATGGAGTAGCTGTTCTGCAGCAGGATTTAAAGTATCAGTAGATTAGTCGTATGAATTTGCTTCTTACATGAGCCCATCATTTGCACTCAATCTGTACCTGATTACAAGACAGTACAAACCTATCAGAATTCTGTTTTGTAGTCTAAGAGCAGGATTGTCATAGTTAGAGGTGGGATTTGGATAGAGTTGCCAGTCCCCAGATGGGGGCAGGGGCAGGATTTGGATCCTCTCCTCCTGCTTAAGGGTTATCAGGAAGTGGGGGGGGGGATGGCTGCTGAAAAGGGATGCTCTATCATTCCTCCCTCTTATTCTCTACGGAGACAAGTTTAAGGATAGAACAAGTTTAAGGATAGAAGATTTAAGAGAGCCAGTTTGGTGTAGAGGTTAAGAGTGGCAGACTCTAATCTGGAGAACTGGGTTTGATTCTGCACTCCTCCACATGCAGCCAGCTGGGTGACCTTGGGTCAGTTACAGCTCTCTCAGAGCTCTCTCAGCCCCACCTACCTCACAGGGTGTCTGCTGAGAGGAGAGGAATGGAAGGTGATTGTAAGCCACTCCAAGACTCCTTCAGGCAGTGAAGGGTGGCATATAAAACCAACTCTTCTTCTTAAAAGCTGGACTGTTTGAGTCCAGTGGCACCTTTAAGACCAACAAAGTTTAATTCTGGGTATAAGCTTGCGTGTGCGAGTACACTTCTTAAAGGTGCCACTGGACTCGTTTGTAATCCTCAACTCACTATGAAGCAGCACCTAGAAAGCAACTGAATTACTTCAGAGTTAATCAAGTTACAGTCTCGGGATGCTTCCCCAAATACCCATACTCTCACAAAAGTCACTAATACAACCTTAAGAACACTTTCCAGGGAGTAATACCCAAAGAGGAATACTGAATTGGGATTAACTTCTGAGAAGACCTGTTTAGGAGTACTCCAAAGAGATTGATCTATGAATCTGAAAGTCCCTGGTTCACCTCGTGCTTCTGCCATGAATTTGGTAGCCAAAACTAAGCCATTCTCGCTCAGCATTCACCACACCCCTCCGTCCCTCTGCAATATAAGAGTGATACTACATACCTACCTGATAGGGTTGTCAATAAGAATTGCAACAAGATAAGTGTTATGTATTGACCATGCGGTCGCCATGTGCTCTCGTCATTGCGACCGCATGGCCAGAGCACATGGCCAGAGCATGGCCAGAGCACATGGCCAAGAAACTACCTGAGCTTCAGCCAGGTAGAACAAAGGCCAGGTGGATTCAAACCGGCCACCAATCCTGTACCTAGGTTTCTCCCAGGGAACCTATGAAATGTAAATAGACTTCTAATAGCCTATCAGGCCAGTTGGGTGAGGTCAGGGGATTGTCCCTGACCAGCATAAAAGGAGGGCTTGGAGCCCTGGGTTGATGCTTCATCCAGACCAGCAATAAAGATCTAGCTGTTTCACTACTCCATGGACTCCCGACTCCAATACTTATCAGTGGCGACGAGGATGGGATCCCGATGAGCGACTCTCCAGCAGACCACAGCAGCACAGCGAGCTCCGTCCCGCCGGCTGCAGGCATCTCCGAGCTCCAGCGCTCCAACGCCTCGCCGCAAGCCGCTCTGAGCCCAATCCTCCGGCACTAGCCAGCGCCAAGCCTCAGCGCTCCCCGGCACCGCCGCAAGACACGAGGACATCGCTCAAACAGCCGCCGCCGCTCCTGCTCTGGTAAATATGGCAAACGCTCCGGGACCAATTACCCCTTTCAATACGTCTCGCCCCGAGACGTGGGAGTCCTGGCTCAAGACGCTGGGTTGTGCCTTTAAAGTCCGCGGAATCACAGATGCGGACCTGAAGAGTGCCTGGCTCTTGAGTTCCGGAGGGGTGGAGGTCATGCGGGTGGCCCAGAACCTACTAGCCCCGCAAGACCCCACCGAGGTGTCTTACGATGTGCTCACCAAGACCCTCGGCGATTACTTCGCCCCGAAGCCATCAAAACTGGCCAGGCGCTGGGAGTTCATACAGCGCCAGCAGCAGCCGGGGGAGTCAGCCGCCACTTTCCTGGCTGAACTCCGTCGACTAGCCGTGGGCTGCGAATTCCGCCACATGGATGACCACGTGGAGACCGCCTTCATGGGAGGGGTCCGGGAAGCCAAGCTCCGCCGGCGCCTCATTGCAATGCCGGAGCCAACCTTGGAGAAGATGCTCGAAACTGCGGCAGCCTTCGAGACAACGCAAAAGGACAAGGCAGCCACCAAAGTCCACCAGGCGGCTCCTCCCGAACCCGACTCAAGCGAAGAAGAGGACGTCCACCGGATGCAACCACGCTCGAAGAAGGGTGAGCCCGGCGTCCCCAGGCCCAAGGGCCGGCGCCCAGCATCTGTCTCTGTTCCCTCTCCTGCTTCCCTCAACAGGCAGGCCCCAACGTGCGCCAGCTGTGGGGACCCCCACGACAGACGGACATGCCGCTTCCGTGATGCCATCTGCCGCGCCTGCAGGAAAGCAGGACATCTCGCCCGGGCCTGCCGCCTGAGGAACAGCCACCGTGCCCCAGCAGTGAACTTCGAAGAAGTGGGTAGTGTCGTTCCCACGGCCACGGTAATGAACTTGCCTCAGCCCATCCCGGGCGCAATTTCCGTGTCTCTCCGAATAGAGGGAGTTCCTTGCTCCATGGAACTGGACTCAGGGTCAGCATATTCAATTGTGTCCGCAGCTACGTTCCGCCGCCTCTGCCCGAAGGGGGCACGCTGGCTGCGGCTGCCGACTGGGTTGGTCCTCCGGGACTTCCAGAAAAACCCAGTGGCTATTAAGGGGCTAGCCAGGGTCCGGGTCCAGTACCATGCCTTTAATGGCCTGCTGGACCTTCTCGTGGTGGAGCGCAATCTAACCAGTCTCCTAGGTCGCGCCTGGTTCAAGCCGCTCGGAGTGCAGTGGACCGGAATACACCGCATGGGCTCTACTGACTTCTCATCCATCTGCGAGGAATTTCCCGCCGTTTTCGATGGCTCATTGGGCTGCTACAAAGGACCCCCGGTTTCCTTCGACCTGGACCCGGCAGTCCGGCCCATCCGCGTGGCCGTCCGCCGGCCACCACTCGCCTTCCAGCCCAAAGTGGAGGCAGAGTTGGAAAAGCTCGTGGCACAAGGGGTGCTCGAGCCGGTCTCCCACGCCAAGTGGGAGACTCCCATTGTGACCCCCCTCAAAGCTAACGGGGAAGTCCGCATCTGCGCGGATTACAAATGTACAATTAATAAGGCATTACAGGACCACGCGTACCTGGTACCGGTGGTCAGCCATGTTCTGGCCTCCCTCGCGGGTGCCAAAATATTTGGAAAATTAGACTTGGCCCAAGCCTATCAGCAGCTTCCCGTAGACGAAGCAACGGCCGAGGCACAAACGATTGTGACTCACAAGGGAGCGTTCAAGGTAAAACGCCTCCAATTTGGGGTCAGCGTAGCACCCGGAATCTTTCAAAATCTAATGGATTCTCTCCTAAAAGATGTTCCAGGAGTGAAGCCGTTCTTCGACGACGTCCTCATCGCCGCCCCGGACGCCGACACGTTCGCAGCTCGCCTCCGGATGGTGCTGCAAAGGTTCCAGGATGCGGGTCTCAAGGTTCGAAAAGACAAGTGCACCCTGGGAGTCTCCTCGGTGACCTTCTTGGGGTTCCAAGTCACCGCAGACGGCATTCACCCTACAAAGGAGAAGGTAGTGGCAATTACAGGTGCACCCCGCCCGTCCTCAAAGGCGGAACTCCAGGCGTTCTTGGGACTTGTGAACTTCTACCACGCCTTCCTTCCGCACAAGGCGGCGGTCGCTGAACCCCTGCATCGTCTCCTGGACAAGGGAGCGGCTTGGGCCTGGGGTCCCAAGCATGATGCAGCCTTCCGGGCCGTCAAAGACTTATTAATTTCAAATGCGGTCTTAGCGCATTTCGATGAGAGGCTCCCTGTCATCCTGGCCTGCGACGCATCCCCCTACGGCGTTGGGGCGGTCTTGGGACACCGGCTACCCAACGGAAAGGAGGTACCGGTTGCCTACTACTCCAGGACCCTGTCGTCGGCAGAACGGAACTACGCCCAGATCGACAAGGAGGCCCTAGCAATCGTAGCTGGCGTCAGGAAATTTCACGACTATCTCTACGGACGGTCGTTCACCGTGGCCACAGATCACAAGCCGCTGCTGGGTCTCCTTGCCCCCCACAGGCAGACCCCTCACATGCTGTCCCCGCGGGTCCTGCGGTGGTCAATTTTTTTGTCAGGCTACTCCTACGAATTGGTACATCGCCCGGGGAAGGCGATGGGTCATGCAGACGCCCTCAGCCGTCTTCCCCTCCCGTCCTGCGACCCTGATCCGGCTCCCGCTTTCCACGTCGCGCTCCTAGAGGATCTACCGGAGCGCCCCGTACAGGTATCAGATGTGGCCCGTCGCACGCGGCGGGACCGCATCCTTTCCCGTGTCTCGGACTGGGTGGGAAGGGGGTGGCCAGAAAAACCGGGACCAGATTTTGCCGCTTTCACGGCACGCAGGCACGAACTATCGGCCCACAAGGGATGCCTGCTATGGGGATCTCGAGTGGTGATCCCCGGGCCCCTGCGGCCCCGAGTGCTAGAGGCCCTCCACGAGGCTCACCCGGGAATTGTGCGCATGAAAGCTCTGGCCCGGAGTTACGTATGGTGGCCAGGCCTGGACAAAGACATTGAGGGGCGGGTCCAGAAGTGTACCAAATGCCAGGAGTCACGGCCAGATCCGCCACACGCTCCTGTCCGATCCTGGGAATCTACTAACAAGCCCTGGTCCCGCCTGCACCTAGACTTCGCGGGACCAGTCCAGGGCCGGTTGTTTCTTATCGTTGTTGACAGCTACAGCAAGTGGCTTGAGGTAGTGCCGGTAGCTTCGACCTCCACCAACGCTGCCTTAAGAAGTCTCTGGCCGATCTTCGCGACACACGGAATGCCAGAAACTCTCGTGACCGACAACGGGACTGCCTTCACCTCCGGCGAGTTTCAACGGTTTGTGGAAGCCTGCGGTCTGCGCCACATCCGCTCCGCTCCGTTCCACCCCGCAACCAATGGCCAGGCCGAGCGCATGGTGAGGACAACGAAGGACGCGTTAAAGAAGATGGAGCATGGCGACTGGGAAGAGCAGCTGTACAAGTTCCTGTTCTGCCAACGGAACACACCCCACTCAGGGACCGGGCGCCGGCCAGCCGAACTTCTGATGGGAAGACGACTGGGAACCGTCTTGGACCGCCTACATCCCGACCGAGCAATCGAGGGGAACCCAACAATGGAGGACCGGCCAGCTGCCCGAGGATTTGCTCCCGAAGACCCCGTATACGCAAAGAACTTCGCGCGGGGTCCAACATGGCTCCCCGCGAGGATCGTCCGAGTCACAGGGCCTTATTCCTATGAGGTCCTTACGGAAGATGGCGTAGTCTGGAAACGGCACATTGACCAGATTCGACGCCGTACCCAGAACCACGATGATACCCAGGCCCCCGAACTCCCTGCACCAACAGACCGTGACATCGACACGACTCCAGAAGCAGCGCCAGACCCTGATCCGGAGACTGCGGAGATGCCGCTCCTGCCCGCGGACGAAGCAGTCGCACCATCCACACCTGAACAACCCCCGAGCAGACAGGCCCCGCCAGCAGAACAACTACCCACACCGCAACCTGCCGACACTAGCAACACACCCCGCCTTACAACCCCCCGGCGCTCTGGACGTGAGCGCAGACGCCCGGACTATCTCAAAGACTATGTGTGCAGAGGGGTTCTGGACTATGGGGGGAGGGGTGTTATGTATTGACCATGCGGTCGCCATGTGCTCTCGTCATTGCGACCGCATGGCCAGAGCACATGGCCAGAGCATGGCCAGAGCACATGGCCAAGAAACTACCTGAGCTTCAGCCAGGTAGAACAAAGGCCAGGTGGATTCAAACCGGCCACCAATCCTGTACCTAGGTTTCTCCCAGGGAACCTATGAAATGTAAATAGACTTCTAATAGCCTATCAGGCCAGTTGGGTGAGGTCAGGGGATTGTCCCTGACCAGCATAAAAGGAGGGCTTGGAGCCCTGGGTTGATGCTTCATCCAGACCAGCAATAAAGATCTAGCTGTTTCACTACTCCATGGACTCCCGACTCCAATACTTATCAATAAGATTTGTGTATTCTCACATGGTTGTCTCTGTGGCGATACTAAGTACTGTATGACAGCAAAAGACTCATCCCTAAACGTAGAGACTTCTGTTGTGGAATGAATTTACCAGAGCACAGTTCTGGTTCCGGGAAAAAAAAACCTTCCTGATTCATGCACATGTCCATTCGAAGCATGTATATATGCCTACCATCAGGGCTGGACGCTTATTTATTATTTACAACATTTATAGTGCAGGACTTATGCAGGAAAAACACATTTCCCATTTAGGTGGTATATCCATGTGTTAACAGCATCACATCAGAACAGGTATTTCCACCTGATGGATGCAAGAAGAGGGAATCCCTCATCTGAGGTGGCCATTGCTTTCTGGGATATGACTGATGATCGAGGAAGCATTTAAGGGGGTGACGACCCTAGTCATCTTTTATATCCAAGCAGACAAGTCCCTTTGAGCACACACTGAGCGATTTCCCCTGACCATGCCATCCACCTCCACAGCTGGCACTAGGGGCCAGGGCTCCTTTCCAGCACAGCTGGCAGAGCTTCCACACAGTCCCAGGACCACTCTTTTTAGAAACAAGCTCTCCCCTCACTTCCCTTGGTACACTTCTGTGAGTGTAAGTCAAAGTAATTTTTACATTGATAAAGCATGCACTGGTATTAGGTGGTATATGCATGTGTTAACAACATCACATCAGAAGAGATATTCCCACCTGGATGGATGTAAGAGGAGGGAATCTGACATGAGTGCTCTGTGCCTGCCCACTTTTCTCCTCTGGATGGGCACCTGCAAGTCCCCGTAAAGAGAATAATGTTACAATGATTTCTGTATGCTAAGTCCTGCTTTTAACAAAGCAGGAAGAGTATTTAAAATGGCAAATGCTCATTGAGGGATTAGGAGCTCTGCTTCCCAGTGACTGTAATACAGAATTATCTACCCAATCTTCACTCAGTAGCTTTCTCTCTTGCTCTGAAGGAGGATCTTAATTTTTTTAAAACAAGAAAGACACCTGTAGAAAAGCCACTTAGTATGTTTGCGTAGTCACCATTTCCTGTATAGCCAGTTACAAGTTACAGACCTGATCTATGTGGGGACGCTGCTGTTTGGCCAAGCCCTGATCAGTCTTCTAGGTACAGCAGGGAAGAAAGCATGGATTTCTAGGGTAGAAATTAAATACAAACTTTGATCCAAACATCATTCTTCCTGCTGAAGATTGTTTGAAGTTTTGAAGATAGAACTGATCTGTACAACATATGTCAGCGTTTTTTAAAAGTTAGACATTTGACAGGAAGCCCACTTGAAACACACACCGCTAACATACACAAACACAAGAGGCGGAAATGATGAGAAGCTAATGGGACAGCAAATATTGAACAGCTTTTTAATTTATTTTGACAGTTTTGACATCAGTGACACCGTTAAATATATATAAAAACCTACATAGAAGGGAACTGAACCTGAAAGTTTGAGTTCATTAAAATCATTTCTGAGGAATGATTTTAAGGAGGTAGTTGCTGGCCTGATGCTTAGCTAGGGATGCCAGCCTCCAGGTGGAACCAGGGTATCTCCTGGAATTATAGCTCATCTCCAGACTACAGAAGTCAGTTCCCTCTTGAGAAAATGGATGCTTTGGAGGATGAACACTATTGTGCTGTACCCCACAAAGATCCATGTCCTCCCCAGGCTCCACCCCCAAGTCTCCAGGAATTTCCCAATCTGGAGCTGTCAACCCTCCCCCCTCCCCCCCCCTGCTGCTGGTCAGAGGGGACCTGGCAATCCTAAGGCTGTTCTATTACATGACAGTAACTAGAGCTGCTTGTTAGAGTTTTGAGTAGGGGTGGTGTATGCAAACCTTTAATCATGTACTCCTCTCCTCCCAATTGGTAGACATAGAGGAGCACTAATGAATCCCAGCAGGCATAAACACCAACAAGATATTTGTGGTATGAGCTTTCGAGAGCTGAGGCTCCCTTCTGTGGTCTCTAAAGTGCTACTGGACTCTTCTGCTGTAGACCAACATGGCTAACCTCTGAAGCAGCCACAGAATGTATCTTTCCTATAGTAGCCCTTAGATGACATCATTAGATACCTGTATGACTAAACTAACAGAGCAGAGGATTTAGGACACAAGTTTTCTGATTAGAAATGACGAGAGGGAGGTCATGTCTACAAAATAAACACCTGATGCCAACAGAATAACAGTGGTACATAGAAAAGAGGAGAATGTATTATGCTCTAGTGTGCATAGGACATCTTTAAAGGCCAATAAGAATTTCCTCTGGTGTGAATTATTATCTTAAGTTTCAGAATTGCCAGGTTCTTGAAGCATAAAGAGTTGCACACATTTTTCCATGACAAAGGGAATGTGGCTGACAAATACCTGGCCACAGAGTTACCTGAGCTCTGGTAGAGCTACTTAGGCTTGCAGTTGTGCGTGACCTGAAAAAAGAGCAGCAACTGAGTCTTACCAGACTGGGAATGGCTTCCAATGTTTTAGGGGGAAGCCCAGATTTGTCATGAATTAAGTGATATTATCTAGCAAGCTTCCATGCTAAAGCAGCCTGTGAGCAATGCTCCCTTCTAAGCTGTGGAGTCTTGTGAGCAAAAATTCTACCTTGTGAGCTACTGGCACTAAAGTTGTGACTGAGCAATTTGACTACTGCATAAATTGTTCTGGAGCCATCCTTCCTGAGCTAAGGCAAAAATGTGTGAGCCAGAGGCTAAAAAAATGTGAGCTAGCTCATACTAACTCAGCTTAGAGGGAATACTGCCTATGAGTATGGGTAAGGGTGGGATAGGGGAAAATATGGTTCATTTGTGATTTATTGGCAGGTACTTGAAAATATTAAGTTGTGAAAAATATTAAGATGTTAGAGTGCCAGGGCAGCATCTGGGAGACCCAGTTTCGAATCTCTACTGCACCATAGAAAGTGGCTAAGCAACCTTAGGTCAGTCAGATGCTCTCAGCCTAATTCACCTCTCAGGATGGATAGAATGGGGGAGAAGAGCCTTTGTAAGCCTCTTTGGGTCTCCATTGGAGAGAAATGTAAAATATAGTTGAAGTAAATAACATTATCTGTATTTGTGTGATCAAATAGCTGCCAAACTGATGAGTGTATTTGTCGGCTGCGCTTATAAGGAATGAGAGGCTATCTGTGATTGCTGGGGGGGGGGGTCACCATTTGTGGTACTCAAGGCTGGTTTCCATCAAAAATTTGAGAAGTCATGGCAAGTCGTAAGACAGTGGAGATGGTTCTTCAGGTGGTGAAGCAAAAAAGAAAAAATTCCTTGCAGTTTTTAAAGACGAATGGCTGAGCAAAAGCCAGTTCAAAAGCTAGCTTCATAAAAAAGATTTTGAAACAGCAGAATGCGTGAAAGGTATGAAGCACAAAGAGGTGGACAGACAGTATAGACAGACACTATCTTCTTCGACAAACCAGATTCCTTACAAGCAAATCAGGTTACTGCAGCTGAAGTGGTAGAAGTATACCACACTGTTTTGTACCATCATAGCTATGCAAGTCAAGACTGCACAAATAAACTGCTGCCAAGAATGTTGCCTGATTCTGGCATAGCAAAAAAGATGTTTTGTGGACAGAAAAAAGCCACCAGCATTGTGGAAAACATTTTGGCACCAAATCCATTGAATTGTTGCTGGAGGACTTGGATGCCGCACACTTTTTCTCAATATGATGTGGCGCCTCCAACAAGAGAAACAGGAAATTCTTTCCTGTGACTGTTCGCTCCTTTTCTTTAACGGAGGGAATTAAAGGATTGCTTGACTTCTGTAATGACAATGAGGAGACCAGTGAGGCAATTTTAGCACAGTTCTGTAATGTGCTACAGGACAGTGATCTCAATTTGGACAGAGTATCATCTTTTATTTTTTTATTTTTTTATTTTTATTGGATTTTTACCCTGCCCTCCCAACCAAGGCCAGTTCAGGGCGGCTTACATAAAATCAATACATAATTTACAATAAAATAAATAATTTAAATTAAAACAATTCTAAAATCATTTAAACTATTCAACTCAGTAAAGTGCTAATAACTTTAATTCCTGATGGCTATGATTACACAATCCACTCTTCTTATAGTTGGTTCCTTGATCTTCTTGTAGTTATCCTTCTGGCAACTGACACGAACTGTCATTAAGAGTTCTGGGAAACAAAGGGCTCTCTCACCTTCAGCTATCAGTTGTTAGTTGTCAACCGTGGTGGTTAGCGGTGGTGGCAGCTCCAAAACCCTGGTGGAAGAGCTCCGTTTTACAGGCCCTGCAGAACTGCACTAGGTCCCACAGGGCCCTGATCTCCTCTGGGAGCTCATTCTATCAGAGTGGAACCATCACCGAGAAAGCCCTGGCCCTGGTTGGGAAGGCCAGTCAGTTCTGGGCCCCTGATCGCAGTGCCCTCTGGGGAACATGTGGGGAAAGGTGATCCCTCAGTTGTGCAGGTCCTTGGCCATAAAGGGCTTTAAAGGTAAGAACCAGCAACTTGAAATGAATCTGGTATGCTATTGGCAGCCTGTGCAATGCCTTTAGCACAGGTTGTATGTGCTACCATCTAGGGAGCCACATCAAAAGCCTGGCTGCGGCATTTTGCACCAGCTGCAGTTTCCGGATTTGAAACAAGGGCAGCCCCATGTAGAGAGCATTACAGAAGTCCAGTCTCAAGGTGACCAGTGCGTGGATCACTGCTACTAAGTCACATTCGAGGAAAGGAACCAACTGTCTGATCACCCGAAGTTGATAAAAGGCTGATTTGGCAGTGGCTGCTACCTGGGCCTCCATTGTTAAGGAGGCATGTAGGAGCACTCCTAAACTCCTAACCTCCGGCGCTGGCACCAAAGGAGCCCCATAGAAGGTTGAGAGTGGGATCCCTCCTGTCGGTCTGCCCCGACTCAGACACAGGACCTCCACCTTCGTCAGATTCAGTTTCAGCCGGCTCAGTCTAAGCCAACCAGTTTTATGTTGCAGACAATGCTGTGAATTTTGGGAAACACAAGTCAGTGTTTCAAAAAAACAAGCAGCTTAACAAGCGACTGACAGATGTGGGCTGCAAATGCCATGTACTTCACAATTGCCATAAAATGGGGAAGAGAGCACTAAGTTTTGAGGTAGAAGCCTTTTGTCACACAAATATACAGTGAGTCCTCATGCTCAGCCCAAAGTGCAGACTCCCTGAGGTCCTTCTTTGAGTTTGTAGATATAGAGTATAGAGATCTGATTCAGCATGGTCCAATACAGTGGTTGTCACTTATGACTGCTGTTGAACAGGATCTTCAGTGCTGTCCAGCAATGAGGGCATACTTCCTGTCGTGGGGAGGAAGAATGTGAAAAATTGTGTGGGAAGGATTCAGTCCGGAAGAGGATTCATCTTTTCTTCTATGTTATATGTACTTCCTACACAATTGTATATCATTGTTCAATCCCATTGTGAAAAAACTGGGAAGTACCAGTGTTACTCCACAAAATCCTGGATGACCTTCATGAAAAACTTATTGAGAGGAGACAGAAATGGTTCTATGGAAAATCTGTTACAACCATTCTGGTCAACATCTCTGCATCTCAAACGGCAAAATTCCAAACCGAAGCAGACCAGACAGTCTGAAGGTGCATTGACTACTTTGAGAAATGGTATAATTCGGATGTGTCAATTTTCAAAGACATGGCACTGCTCTTGCTTGACAGTCCTGTGATGTGGGATCTATTACAGAGTCTTGTCAAAGCCCTTAATTTTGGCCCTGATATAATAGACACTTACAAGCTGTTCAATTATTTCTGCATTGTGTCAAAATGCCAAAAAGAGATTTTCTCACAGGAAGAGAAGATAGACCAGAGATGGATAAAGATGTTCAGGTGCATTCCAGACAGTGGTGACAGCCACCTGTTGAAGTTGGTCTCTTTTGCACTGTCTATCCCTGTATCCAGTGCCTACTGTGAGACAGTCTTCAGCTTAATAATGCAGCTCTGGAGCTGAGTGATAGACTTGTCAAAGCAGAACTCCAGGTGAAACTGAATTTCAGGATGCACTGTGTAGAATGCTGCAAGTTTATAAAGTCAAGACCAGAGTTGCTGAAAGCAGCAAGAAGCCAAGATAAATATCACTTTCCTTCCCAAAAGCAGTATAATCATGACAGTTTCTCTTGTTTTGTTTACTTGTCATGTGCTGTTTGCTTGGTTTTTTTTGTTCTTAGTGTTAAGTGTTTAAATTAAAGTATTTTATCCTACAGCTTTTTGTTATTTTTTTTCACTGGAAGGAGACCTAAAAGCCTACAAGTAATGTAAAGTAGGGGAAAGGTGGGGAAGTTATATAAGGCCATGTATTTAAATCTGAATTTTGAAAGAAGGAATTGACTTAAGATGAAGAGGTGGGTTTGGTGCAGTGCTCTGGAAGTGACATCATTAGAAAAGGGTGCAACTTGGGAAGTGACATCACTTGACCTTTGACCTGGAAGTGACATCACAGGAAATGACATCACAAAAGTGAAGTCACATCCTTGCTAAGCACCATCCCCAAAGTCTCCAGGTATTTCCCAAGTCAGACCTGGCCACTCTAGATTTCGGTCAGTTTTGTGACTCTCACACACCAGTTGTTAACTTGAACAGTTGTTGCACCAGTGTTCCCACATTTTATTTCTTTTTAAAAGATAGTGTTATCTTGACATTTACATGTTATTCAGAATATTCCTGCTTTAATTCATTTTTCCTTTGTTTACACTATGTGTTACTTTAGAGAAAGAAAAATATTATGCCTAAAGAACCAAACATTAATACACTTTTTTCCTCTCTTCTTTCTGACAGCATCTGCAATACCTGATAATGGGAGAAGATCCTGTCTAAAACTGAAAGTCTTTGTACGACCTGCAAGTAAGTTATTTAGCTCTAGCTTTAGAGGTAGCCTTTATAGCGCATGCTTCATTTGGTCCAAGAAACAGCAGTAAAAACTTCTTTTTACTCTTAAAACTTGTGTGGTATCTGTTCTTTATAGCGGCATTTTTTCCACCATATCTTTTTATCATTTTTCACAAAGCTTTTTTCTTATTTGTTTTAAGTACATAGCAGTTGCTAACTTGTTGTTTCTTAGACAGTTGTACAAAAAGACAATTTTCCTGGCATTTGCAAAAGTGCCACAGGCTAAGATATAATATATACATATAATAGTATTATAAACCAGATAGAACAAAAAACAAAACAAAACAAAAAAGGAAAATGGGGCATTTAAGGGTGTCTAACTAACATATTTGGCTGTTATCTCTATTTTTGTTATAGACAACTGTATGAAAACTATAGGTGTTCATGATCGTGTTTTCGATGTTAACGACAAAGTAGAAAATTCATTAGAACCAGCAGGTTAGTATGCTTAGAGAATCTCTGTTAACAAATGCCTCTATCCCTCTGGTTCTTCTGCTTCTCTTCCCCCTCTTCCTCTCTGCATGGTTTGCATGATAAAATGACTCTGCTTTTGTTCATTTCTTGCAGTGCTAATATTGCTTATGATATATCTCATTTGCTAGTCCTAGTATTCTTAGTACTGAATAGAAGGCAAAGTATGCTTTTTTCCATGACAAATGATTTACTTAAACATGACATTCCAGTTTTAAAAATTGAGTGATTCTTGTGTCCCCATTTTTTCGCCATTTTTGTAGTAGCTTGGTGCACCATGATATCCATTTAGTATGTAAATGTTTAAGGAAAGAAAACATGTTTATATAATGTTTATATAATGAAATATTGTTCCTGCACATATTTACTGTCTCCATGTAAAAAAAGTATTTAAGTTAGTGCATAGCCCGCACACTATATATAACAGATAATGTAGTGTTTTTCTAAATAAAAGATTTGCCCAATCACTTGACAGAATCTTATTAAATATAGTCAAGATGCTCTTTTCCCCAAAAAGTCACTTTCTGGTCATAATTCTGCATCAGGTGTCTTAAGTTCTTGTTGGGAAAATTAAATCATTGCCAGTTTTAAAACTGGAATGTGCTTATTACCATGTATTATCTGACTCTCTGCATAGTAAAACTAATATCCTGAGTGAAAGAGTATTTTGCAGTATTCATGCAGGTTCTGTGAATAACTATGCAGATATATCCTAATCAGCATATGACTTTTCAGACTGGGCTCAGTGAAAATGTGTGTGTGTGTGTATGTGTTCAAGTGCATGCACATACATAAACACATGAGTATTCATCTAAAGAATGTCTCACAGTAGATGTTTACATAAGTATGTATATACATTTAGAAATGTTGCAGTGTTGAGAAATGGTCCTACCAAATGAAATTCTTTTATATCTCACTGGTTTGGGTGGGACTTAATTAAACAGATATTTCTCTCTTTCCCACTATGTGCACCTTTGGCTGTGTCACACATAAAATATATGTATATATAGATGTTGCATGTGTGCATGAATTCACATATGCACACTGTCGCCTGTTTACAAGTAGCCATGTTTTGCAAACAATCTTTGTTTTTTCAAGCAAATCTCTAATAAGTGTTGGGTTTTTTTAGTTTATTTCAGACTATGCTTGTGTCTGATGTGAACTAGGTATTTTTTTCCCAGTTCTATTTTTATAGTGAAATCATTAATGGAGTCTTAAAGCAAAAGTGGCTGCATAATATTTCTGTGGACATTGCTTTTACTTAAGCTGTAAGCATTCCCCAGTAAATAGGGTACAAATATATGGGTGGTTGATCACATTTATTCAAAATTATGTGATTGAAAATGACTCCTGCAGACTTGGAAACAGCCCTTTTTCATTGAAGGTTTTCTCTCATGATAATGTTCTGACTTCGTCTTGTAGTTGCTTGTCAGTGTAAAAGAAAGTCTTTTCCTACAGATCTAAATAGACTCATTTTATCAGAGGACTTAATGAAGGACCAGAAGTTTTTGAAAGCTACCTCTTTCTCCTGTACATTAATGTTTGTGATTTGTTGCTAATGGAAATGGAAATGTAACACATGTTGTTATCCTCACTTAAAATATAAGAAGTGGGCCATGTGATTACTAATCCCCCCCCCCAACCATTTTTTGATTGCATATGAAATTCACCCTACATTGTCTCTGGTTTCTTTAGGCCTGGTTTATGCTAAACAGGGTTCCATCATAAGCATCACTTGCTGTTCAGCTTTTTCATGGTTAAAACTAGTACTAATATAAGCTTGTTAAGGACAGTTGGTGAGGGTGGAAAGAATTCATACACAAAAATGGAAAAGATTACTTCTGCATTAGCACTAGGGCCACTGTGTTACATGGAACTGTGCAAAGGGCTATGTAGTGGCACCCATTTATAGAATGCCAGTATTAAAGCATTAAAGCATCAGAAAATACCAGTCTTAATAGAGAAGAAAGCAGTCCAAAGAGTCATCCCATCAAGTAACAAGACACACGGAAATAATAAATCAATTATCAGTACCCTTGACTCTGTAATAGCATTGGGGCCACAACGACAACCACATATATTGATTAAAGTCCCTGTTGTAGAATAAATGCTTGAATATCATAAAGCATTTTTCCAACAGATACCTGCCCTGCTTTTCCTCAATGAAATGAAATTTTATAACATCTACTAACTGTGACACTTTGCATAATTAGTTTTGTGTTTCATAAGGGTTATGTAGTATTAAACCCATTCCTTTCATCCTGTGAATTTAAATTCCTCCCTGGATGTTATTTAAATATTGTGGAAACTGTCAAACCTGTTCCTTGTCTTTCCCACGTACTGTTTTTGTTTATAGTAATCACACATTAAATTCTGTAGCTGTCCTAATTAAGACTTTTGATTTAGAATCAGGGTCTTATAACAAAACTTTTAATCCATCTTGATTGGATAACAAGCAACCACAACCACTCCATATATCAAGACCCCAGTTCTATAAAGATGTAAAGCAGCTGCAATTCCTGCTATTGTCAATTGTAGCCATTAAAGTCTCCCATGTGTAAAAATCATCATAAACATTTCCACATCTCTTTTAGAAAAGAAAAGCAGAAAAACGGTGCTTGTGAGTCAGTACCACAGTGGGATGTCACATCGCAATGGAAAGTGTAATCGTGGACAGAGATGTCTTAGTAGAAACACATTCAGGCTGATACTAGGGCTTCTTTTGCAAGAGGGATTTTCATTGTACTCTTGGGGTCAGTTCTTTCCAAATAACTTCCATGGCGGGGCAGCCCTGCAAAAAGATACTCAACCAACTTTGAGGTTAATGGGAAGTTCAGGCTACATCCATACAGCAAGTACTCTGTTTTGCATTCTTTGCTGCTGAAATTGCAGAGGATTTGCATTGCCAATAGAGTGTCCACTTGGGAGTTTTCTGCACACTTGTTTTTGGCATCCCCCTCCCCCCCACACCACCAAAGGGCTTTTTGAGGGCTCTTTTCTTAATCAACAATTGCAGTAGCCAAGTACTTTTAAAAACTATCAAAGTTCTCCAGTGGGGCAGTGGAAAAAAGGCATCTGTGAGACTAATGCAAGGAAAAGTAATACCAATATTGGAAGTATCTTTGAAAATTTACACTGCCTGTTCTAACAATAGAACAGTTTCACAAAATTACTTGAGAAAATACCATTTGCACATTTCTAACAACTTACTATTAACATTCTGTGAGGATCATTTGGTTGCATGCTGCCTTAAATGTGTAATAATATGCATGTCTTTGTAGTGTATATCTATTTTTATATGTTCTCCTGTTTTCTCTTACAAAGGATATGGGATGGAGACAAGTCAGGGTCAGTCACTGGGCACAATGGCCAGTTAATTATACTTATTTTTCATTGCATAATTCTATGTAATTTATGCTTCTAAACAATTTTTTCTATTTTTAAAAAGTAGAAAAAAAATTAAGCAGCAGAACATCTGAGTAGCAGGAAAAATAATGCTTCATAAATACTTTGCATTTGAATTCCCACAATTCTCACTATGAACTTAAACTGTAAACGGGGTATGATCAGTAATCTCTAAGAGTCTATACCTGCACAGCCTCACAGTAGCTGTGGCAAGGTTTAGAATTTGGGACTAACTGAAATATATACCCAACAGTGCTTTCATATTTATTTTTTTGTAGCAGTGAAAACATGCTACAACAGATTTTAATTATACCAGCTGACATGCGTGCATTCTGCTAGTGTTACTGGCAGCCATAAGCCAGATTCCAAACAGCAGGTTTTTGGCATGGCCAGTAGGATTTTTTTCCCTTATTCTATTCTCCTTGACTAGCAGTTCTCGACTTTGGAAAGTCCCCTCAGTTTCAGACATTTTACCTTATTCTTCAAAGTTCAAAGTAGATAATAAAACAGAATTAAATTTGATTACAAAAATAAATAACATGAATTAAATACTTGCACTATAAAACAATATTAAAAACAATGACATTGCTCCCATCCAGTTCTCAAAAGAAAAACACACACGATTTTGCTGCTCGTGCACATTACCACAGTGCTTTGTCATTGGCATGAGATCTGCTATTTGGGAAACCAAGCCCAAATGGATGTAGTTACACAACTCTTTGTGGCTCTAGTAATTTTCATAGGCCCAAATAATCCATCAGATATTTATTTCAAACAAGGTAATTATAGTCCTTACAAATTGTCTCTCTTTCATCATTAAAGAAAGGATGGGCAACCTGGTATTTTTACAACTCCTAAATTCTGGAGCATGAATGTATTATGGCTGCGGCCACACGCACAAGATAAAGTTGGGGGGGGGAGTGAGGCTATTTGCGCGCAGCAATATGACCCACAGTTGCACGATCACACAGGTCTGTGAAGCTGCAGGTGCAAGTCACCACTGCGTGATCAGACGCAACCACGGGCGAGTTGGGGTTTGTTTGTTTGTTTGTCGTTTGTTTCCAATTCGTTTAAACGGGGGATCGATGAATCGCATTTACATCCTGAGTGCTTCCAATGGCAGTATGTGATGATGCTCATACTGAGAAGGGGGGGGGAAACAACAGCATGGCATCAGGATAGCCTGATCAGACTACCCCCGACGCCACAAGTGAGCACTGGAACGATCACACGGGCAAAGTCTGTCTGTGGCCCGCAGCAACCCTTTTGATTCTGGAGTTTCCCTAGTGTTTTTTTTACTCCACTTCTCTGGCGGAGCAAAATGACTTGCCAATGGGTGCAGGACACTTCACAGATGTGCTCGTGTGATCGCGCCCTTAAAATCTGGCTGGGAGTTGTGCCTATTGCGCGGCTAATTCTGTGTGTGATCCGGGCCTATGTATGTTATCACCGCAGTTCCTTTCAATGAATAATACTTGCACATGCAGCATTTGCTGTGAGGAATCACAGCGTCCTGAAACAGAGCTTCTGTGGGCTCTGTCCAGTATAAATGTGTAGAGGTACTCCCAAAGATTCAGAAAAGAATACCTCATGTTTCACCATTCATTTAGGGTATATTTTACAAATGGCATTGAAATCTATATGAATTCACTTCCACTTATCTATGATACATATATTGCACTGTGTAACTTATGCAGTAGCATTTGATGAACTTGAGGTTGTTTTAAATCTAGTACAGTGTAATCTAATTGACTTGAGTATATACCGCTTCTCCATTTTAAGACTGTTAAAACCTACAAACTTTCTGAATAAATATATATTCCTTTGTTTCTTTTTGGTTTAAGATCTAATCTGAAGAAGACTTCTGGTGAACTTGGCAGCTTGCTCACTACGTTGTGATGTTTTAACTTGTCCTAGTAAAGGCTTTACCCTTTATTGGTTTTGGATTTTTTTTCCTAATAGAATAACATACCTACTTGTAATTTATGACTTAACCTGTGAATTTCATTTACCCAGGGCACTTTAGATAAAATCCATAAATTACTTCATTTTTCTTAGCCTAAACCCATTGAATAATTTAAAAAATTGCATTTCCTTCCTAAATATTTAATGGACCCATTTAAAACTTTATTCATTAGTATGATCACCTTTTAAAATGTTCTACCTCCAAAGGGAGGCAAGTTGACATAATTCAGAAATATACGTAACAAGTGGAAACCCGCAAGGAGATTTGGGGGTGGAGCCTTGGGAAGGTGAGATTTGGGGAGATTTTAGGAATGGAGTCTGGAGAAGGTGGACTTTGGACAGGGGAGGGACCGCAGCAATGTGTAATGCCATAAAGTCCACCCTTCAAAGCAGCTATTTTCTCTGTAAGAACTGATCTCTGTCACCTGGAGAGCAGTTGTAATTCTGGGTGGTCTTCAGCCCCCTCCTGGATGTTGGCAACCCCAGTTTATGTGAAGGAAGTTGCTGTTTTGGAGAGTGGACCCTGTGGTATTGTAGTCCTCTGAGGTCCCACCACTCTTCAAACCCTTCCCTCCCCACTCTCCATCCCCCAAATCTCTAGGAATTTCCTAACCTGGAGTTGGCAACCTATCTCCTTCCCACTCCCTTTCCTTGCCTCATTCTCTCCTCAGCCATTCACCCACCTGCCTTTTATCTGCCTCCCATCTTCTGCTATAGTTATTATTTATTTACTTCATTTATATACCACCTTTCTTTACTTTTCTTTTATCTGCCTCCCACCTTTCTTCACCTTTTTTTTAACTATCTCCCAACTCCCTCCCAGTTTGATGTAGTGGTTAGGAGCCTAGATTCTAATCTGCGAGAACTGGGTTTGATTCCCCACTCCTCCATATGCAGCTGCTGGGTGACCTTGGGTAAGCCACAGTTCTCTCAGAGGTATTCTCTTGAGCAGTTCTCAAAGAGCTCTTTCAGCCCCACCTACCTCACAGGATGTCTGTTGTGGGGAGAGGAAGGGAAGGATTGTAAGCCACTCTGAGACTCCAAGTGAAAGGCGAGGTATACATCCAATTTCTTCTCTTTCTCCTTCTGTTATTATTTATTTACTTCATTTATACACCACCTTTCTTCACTGTGGGAACCAAAACAGCTCATATTATTCTCTTCTTGTTTCATCCACACAACAACCTGGAAATATGTGACTGATCCATAATCACCCAATGAACTTCCACAGCAAGATGGGGATTTGAACCGTGTTCTTCCAGACCCTACTCTGGAGCTCTAACCATTACATCACACAGGCTATCATAGGGTGGCTGCTGTTGAACAGAGTCAAGCAGCCATGCTTAGTCGAGTCATGCAAGTTGGGTGGTATCAAGTCTCCCAGAGGTTGCTGCAAGGCCTAGGGTTACCAGCCTCCATGTGGGACCTGGAGATCACTCAGAATTACAACTGAACTCCAGACACTGTAGACTGGAGAAAATGGCTGCTTTAAAGGGTGGACTGTATTGCATAAATCCAGTTGAGGCTTCTCCCCTCCCTACTCTGCCTTCCTCAGACTCCACCACAAAATCTATAGGAGTTTCCCAACCTGGAACTGGCAACCCTAGCCAGGCCTGGCCCCAATGAATCCTCTCTCAAAGTCCCAAACAACCCTGGAAAGGGCCCTGTCCCCATCCACTACCTTCTGTTGTCAAAACCAAGCCTGGAATATTGTGATTGCCTAGCAACAGCCACTGAGAGAATCTGTTGCTTAAAACTAAATGCACTTCATTTATCATTTGGGATTTTTTAGATCTCACATTTTCCTGCAAACCTGGGACCCTTTTCATATCTGTAGAAAGATCTGTCATGCCCATTCACAGTCACTGGTTTTAAGTATCCTCATATTTGGCCAACTGTATATAGATACAGAAATATAATCCAGAATATAATTTAGAATGGGATTAAAGTACAATATCTTTGAATGAAAACCAGCTACATTTAATATGGTCTGGCTTTTTGAGAAAGGAAACTGAAATATTTACCTGACAGCCTAGCACTAAGGGTGGAGAGGGTAGAGAACTCAGTGCCCCCTGACTGGTATATCTGTGGTCTTGCCAAGGGAAGAGGGAATGGGGTGAGAGCAAAGCCTGTGAGTGATGTGTGACTGCATTTATGAAAACCTGAAGCAGACACAGACAACAGAAGGCACTAAAAAATGGGCATAGCTGCTTATATTGCTTTGCATGCTAAAACAGTCTTATTATTTTTATTATTATTTTTAAATGTATATGCTGCCTCTCACTGCCAGGTGGTTTCAAGGCAGCTAACAACAGCTAAAATATTAACAGAGATCAATTAAAAAAAATTATACAAATAAAACTAAAAGGCAACCCACATATACAGACCTGACTAATGAAAAGCTAAATGGAAGAGCTCTGCTGTGCAGGCCCTACAAAATTTAGATAAGTCCCACAGGGCCTGCATGATGTTTGACAGCTGGTTCCACCAGGACGGGGCCACCACAAAGAAAGCCCTTGTCCTGGTGAATGGCACGTGAAAATCCCAAGGTGGGCAGGCACCATAATCAGATTGCAGGTTAAAGTGCAAATTTTAGGGGGGAACATGTTGGAAAAGGTGATCTGTGTCCTTTTCTTCTTTTGCTTCCATTTTAGTATATTAGGAATAAAACAGATTAACTAAATTATAGATTAATAAAGATATTTTAATTAAATTTAGAATATTAAATTATTTCTAAAGGGGTTTGTGGTCCTAATGGTATCTTTATTCTGAGCTTTTACTTTGGATGAGTAGTTTCCTGTATTACAGCTCCAGTGAAGTGGTCACTTGTATGTGAAGTGAACTGCTACACTCAACTGCTTTCTCAGTATGGTCCACTATGGTAGTATTTCAGAACCTCTGGAGTTGCCACATATAAACAATTGCTACAGTGGACGGAGGAGGGGTTATAACTCTGTAGCAGGGTATCTGCTTTACACGCAGGAAGTCCTAGGTTCAAACCCCAGCATCTCTAGTTAAAAGGATCAAGTGGTAAATAATATGAAATACTTCTTCCTGAGAACCTGGAGAGCTGCTGGTAGTCTGAGTAGACTTTGGACCAACGGACTGATTCAGTATATAAACAGTAAGCCATCACACAGCAAAAAATAAAAACATAAGCAAAGCTGTACACAATAGAGAAACATTAATATAAATATTAAATCATTAATAACAAATACAAAAATAGTGCATAGATGCTATAAAGCATAAGTAGGTTAAGTAGGTAAGTAGTCTGGTGAGTTGATACGAAGGTTCTAGATATTAATAACTTTGTTTCAAAAATCTTCTTCCATAAAAACTGTTACAAGTTATCTCAGGCATAATTTTCAATAATGCCAGGATATCTCAGAAGAACATTCCTCAGAAGAATATGCAGTTTATATAAATTTGTGACCAGTCACAAACTAAAGAAAACTTAGAAAGAAATATTAGCACCAATTCTAGCTGCTGGTCTTGCATCTATGCACTATTTTTGTATTTGATGTATCTGAAGGCTTTATTATTCATGATTTAATATTTATATTCATATTCCTCTATTGTGCACAGCTTTGCTTGTTTTTCTGATTCAGTATATGGCAGTATTCACATGACTTCCCTTGAGCATTCTTCAGTAGTTGTGTGAACTCCAATACTTCTCTGCTGTTCTATAGTTTTTAGAGACTAGTGAGACTGACATAGCAAGGCCATCTCTAAACACCAAGGCTATTTTCTCGCTTTAAATCACTCCCAGTGTAACATAGGGATTAATGTTTTAATGGTGCAAGGCACCCATGGACACTGGAAATGTTTTCAGTCATTATACAAGGAGCTCAAACAGAGAGAAACTTAGAAGGCATTCTAGGATTTGTGACCCATGCTCAACCAACTTCTCATTTACTGGTTTTCTGCATCCATTTATATTCATGAAATTTCCTTAATATAGGAAAGTATGCAGAATATGGGTCACACTTTTATGCATAAATGACCTGTTACAGTTCTCAAATTCTATAGCGGCATAATATCTATTTTGCTATATATTTATACAAAAGGTGTTGAAACATGTTTATGGCATAATCTTGAGAGGTCATTGAGGATGCAAAACTTCATTGGAATATATGTTTTCTGTTTGAACAGATGATACTGTACATGAGTCAGCTGAGCCATCCCATGGTGAGAATGCAGCACAGACACCAAGGATATCCAGTCGGCTTTTGGCAACGCTACTGATCCTTCTGGCAATGCTTTTGACGTTATAGCACATATTCTAGTAACCTGTCACAGACAACATCAGGGTCTTGGAACATCAAAGATCCACTTAACTGCTCATCCCAAGAAAGGGACTTGATATTGGTTTTGCAGATGTTCATTTGTTTCCTTCTCCCCATCCCCACCACTTCCCCTTCTACAGCCTGAACTATGAACAGTACCTGAAGAGGAATAGTTAATCCTCTTCTCACTCCCAAACTTTCCTGTGGCTTTCCCTGCTCCCTTCTAAAATAAAAAAGGACTCCAAATGAAAATGCCAAATTTCAATATTGACACTAGTGATTCTTACTTTCCTCTGCAGTCTCTCTTTAAGATACCGCCTCCGTTAGCTTGCTATATCATCTGTATGTGGACAAGGAAGAATAGTGGCAGATGCAGTCAGTTGTGTGGAAAACCAAGAGGAGTTTGACTCTCCAATACAATATTTATGGCTCCTCATTCAGATCATCATACAAGGCACTGTGTCATCATATCAGGACTGGAGGGGAAATATTTAGATAAGAGTATAACACCATTCCCTCCAGAAAGTTTTCAATGAATGGGTTTCAAAGAGGGAAGAGACACCGTTTTGTATGCAACTGCCTTGAAAAAATCTTTTTGACAGTAGAACTTGTGCTCTACAACAGAAGCCCTATTTTTAAGGAGAAATAAAAAAGTGACTACTGAGGAATGCTAGCACACAAGCAAGGCCAGGTTTAGGAAGCTACACTGGGGTGTGAGTGCCTCTTTTATCTCTCTAAATGAATTGTGCACACCAGATTTTTTTTTCTTTTGAAACTGATCACCATGGTGCTACAATATTTTTTCTTCACATGCAAAGAGGCATCCCCTCCTTTCCCCCCCTTTTTTATGAGAATAAAGTGACCTTTTCCAGGGCTGACTCACTAGCCAATAGCCTTGGATACTGCTCTGGGTGATGATACATGCTAAGATGATGGCAGCACTGAACAGAACAAACCTAGTCAAAGACGCTTAATCCCCCTGTGATTTTTTTCTCCTTTGAAAGTTTGACAAACATTGGAATAAAATGCATTTGGAAAGGGGACAATTGTCAAAGAAGGTGGGATGTGAAAAGAAAAGGGAGAGGAAAAAATCTTGAACTCTGGAGTGAAAATTCAGGCATTGGTTTTATATTTCTTTTCATTTCCAACACAAATGAAAAGTAGAGGTGATGTCTTTGTCAGCAGGAGATGAACTAGATGGACTCCCAAAGACCTTTAAATATTTTTTTAAAAAATCCACTAGAATAGAAAATGCATTATTTAGATATACCTTATGCTGAAAGTATATATGCTTGTCCTATTTAAAGATATGAAACATTTGACAGTTAAAGATTATGCTGACCTACTCGGTGGGAATCAGGAGTTTAGGCATCAGGGCATAACTGATATATAATTTACCCGGTGATGCTTTCCTTGTAGGTTTCTGTAGGACTAAGTAGCCTGAATTTTGACTTCAAGAAAGAAGGTGAATAAGAGATGCCATGAGAGCCCCTGTTAAGTAAGGCTGGCTTTAGCCCTAAAACTGTTGAGAACTGTTGAGAACTGTTGAGAACAGTTTTAGCCCTAAAACTGTTGGGTTAGAACAGTGGGTTAGATTCTACCACCACCCCCCATAGGATTTTGACAAGCTGACAAAAGTATAACAATCCTAAATCATGATGCAAATGGACAGCATTTTGTGAGTGTCTCTTTGTTTTATGAGAGGAAAGTTTTCTAAAGTTGAAGAATTTCAGGATCCAAAACTAGTAGCGGAGAAAAAGTGATTTTAAGGCACCCTAGGCTTGCCTGATGCCATATAGTATGGGTTGCATCTGAGAGCAAAGAGATATCAGATATTGCACACAAACAAAAAAAGTCACAATCTACACTGAAGGATGATCCTACTTTCTTCACAATACAATAAACTTCTAGTCGATAGATATGCTTGATGCCCATACAACCGCTAGGAGTGGGAGAACTATAACCTTGAAGACCGTGAGCATTGTAAAGATAAGGTTGCATACCTGTGAAGATAGCATATCAGTCACAAACATGAGAAAGTACTCCTTTGATATGCTAACAATGACTGTAGTAGCTTCCTCATGATTTGCAAATAATAAAAGCCTAGACTCACAAGCTCACATTGTTTCAAAAGCATGATGTTAAAAAATAAATTTTCACCACCATGAATTTGACCTTTTACTTTGGCACAGTGTGATTGCTAATCCAGTGAGTAAAAGTGACACTGTTTTACAGTGAAAAGGTGAGCTGCTGCATTGCATAAAACAAAAGCCTTGCGGATAGTAAGTTTACAGGACCTGCACCTTGGATACTAGATGGCATCAGGCAATCTCAATCACATCAAGCAAGGAATGTCTCCAGCTTTGTCAATCTCTCTGGTGTATGTATGTGTGTGTGTGTTGTCTTGAGTCACAAAACTTGAAAAAGGTGTCAGTGTCCAAGCTTACAACATCCGTTCTCCCCCCAGTCTGAAGAGCAAAATTCCTCCTCCTCCTCCACCACCACAGCAGCCTCCTTCAGCCTTGGCAAGTCTGCCTTGTGTGCCCCACTCCTGATTTGCCAAGGGCTTTGCAAAGGAAAGCGGGGAAATAAGGATCAATCTGTTTGGTGGATACTGTGTATCCTTTAATAGACAACAAGGTAACCTTTCGTGTTAGTTTAGAAACATTGTTTTGTACTGTACTTTCTCGGATGGCAAAGGAAAGACAAGTAAAACAGGAAAAAATGCTATGTTCTTTAAATTCTGTATTATTAGCAGCCTCTGTTGTATATAGTGTTTGATAATAAAGTATTAATTTGATTCTTATGTCTTTTGTAAGTGAAAAAATAGACTTTCATGATACTAAAAAATAAATAAAAAATACACCCACTGATTATACGACAGAAGCATCCATCATGGCTGCTGAGAACTGAATGACGAGTGGCCACAACATGTCAACCATGCAGGACTCCCCCATTTACCCAGACTCAAGATTTCACAATGTCAAGATTCAGAGCAATGTGGCATTTGACGACCAGTGTTTTGTCCTTAATGTTGATGGTCTGATGTTGGAGCTCTGTGGTATTTAGGGTTAACCGTTCCTTTTGGAGTTGGGTTTTAAGTAGTTTGTTAGTTCTCAGTTCCTTTGGGATTCAATCCCTGATCCTTCTAAGAATAATTTTCTTTATAATTTTTCTTTTCCAGTACCTTCCTTATTTCTTTTTGTCAACTGTTTGTTTCAAAAGAAGCCTTGCCAGCATCTTGTGTGATATGACTTGATTTTCCCACGCCAATAAGCAATGTTTAGGAGAAGTCAGAGGCACATAATTTTCTTTCCTTATAACCACTACAGAGGGAAAGAAATGGTAGCTGGTGAGAGAATGTGTTTTTAACTGATCTCTATTAGTTGCTTTACAAAAGCAGTGGCTGTATCAGTTTTGGAAGTTCTAAAAAAAATATGGAACTCATTGATAGTGTAGTCAGATTGTGTGTGTTTACCAGTTCCCGGCACTGAATTGGTTTTTTCCCCCTTTTCTCTGCCTCAGCCCTGCAGGTTCTCCTTTTTCTCCCCCCCACTTTAAATTTAGAGCAGTGAATGAACGGATCTGTTTCTGATTTGGCATTACCAAGTTTTTCCCATGCATTCGCCCCCGAGGTTTTCGGATGTGAGACAAATCTCCCTACAATAGGCGTGCTGCCATTGTCTGTACAGTTTAATAGATGCTGGCATGTTGGAGGTTACCCATGAGTCTACAAAATCCGCTTTCCATACTTACTCTTGACACCCCATTGAAGCCACTCATTGTGTGTCCTTCTGGGTATGAAAGTCCAGCTCAGTGTGGTCCTGTGCTTGTACTGCCCTGCTTTGCAGTTTCTTTGCACTTATTCATTGAGTGCTGTTTTTGAAATGCTTACATTATATGAACTTAACAGAAATTGTAAAAATGAAACAAACCCATAAGATCTGTATTTGTATATACACGTGTCCGTACAATTATATCTGAATAAAAAATTAAAGATTTTCATCATTTTAATGGATTCTTTTAGGCTATAGTTTTGTTTGCTGAATAACACCTTTGTTTCAGGGGCTAGTTATCCATCTTAAATATTTGTGGGAAGTAGAATGCTGCAATGAATACAAGCATTGGGAGGTTCTGTAGTAGTTGGAATGCAGTTTCTGCATGCTCTTAATACCTAGAGGTGTCATTATCAGCATCTGGCATGATCTAAACTAGGGCTGTTGTAAGTTTCTCTACTCCTACCTCCCACCCCAAGCATCTGCTTAATAATAACTTTTCCTGTGTAGCTGCTCGCACCATCTGCTATGTGCTAGTGGTAAAAAATGCAGCTCACTGCCTCATAAGCAGCCTTCTATGTTTCTTCTAGTGAAGAGTCATTTTGCTTATCATGGATTAGTGTGGTCTAAGAGACTGCAAGCAGGGCAGACAGTGCAGGGTGCTCCTCTCCCACAGTGCTATTTGGCTGACAGATCAACAGGATTGGTTAGTTTCAAAAGTGGTTTTGGCAAAAGCCTTTTCTCTCCAGTTCTGTCCAGCTTTAAATTCTGATCCATTTCTCCCAATTCATGCAGTATAGGTAAGTGAGTCCATCTGCACAATTAAGTGCCCTTGAATTCCCTTCGTTTTACAAACTATTTCAAGATAAGATATTTTAGATACTTTTAAAATAAAAGTAAAGAGAATGAATGAATGAACAGGGCAGAAATATTGCAAAACAGAGCTACGTGGTTGCAATTAAAGAAACAGTCTTCATGGTTTCACCAGCAACAATTGTTGCATATTCTTGGTGATCATTAAGGTAGATTGCTGAAAACTTCTACTCAGATCCGACACTGGTGATCTGCGTTTACAAAGTATATTTAAAAACGTCACCTGAGAAATAAAGTCAGAAAAGTTACATGACACACATGCATTTCAGAATACAAGCTTTGATTACACCCATGTTAGAATTTACTCCTTGAAAGCTTTTTATTACATTTAATTGGTTGACAGGGCAGCAGGTACTAATTATAACTTGCTGTGACTTCGTCTTACAAATCAGGAGTGACAGCTTAGTGAGGAGAGGAGCAGAGGCGTTAGTACAAAGAACTGGTGTGTTGAACCTCTGCTTCTGGAAGTGTGAATATAAGATTATAAATGACATATGTTTGGTTTGTCTTAACATAGTAGCCTCAAATTACACAGCAGATTTTAAAATTAATGATCATTCCTCTCAAGACACTACCTGGATGGCTTATTTTAGTAGGCTTTCCATAATACTGTCCCCATTATTTCTGTTTCCAGGATAAGATTGTATAGACTTGCACCTCAAGGAATCACCAAGGAAAGAGATGTTGCTGCTTGATTAATATAGAATAATTAAACAAACGATATTGTTTTAACAGAACAAACACGTGTAGAATTAAACCTTTGTGCTCTTATTTAGGACACTTTTATACTATGTTTCTTCCAAGGGACTCAAGACTGTGTGTACAGTTCTCTCTTAAAAATGTTATCCTCACAGCAGCTCTGTTGGCACAAAGTCATCCAATGAACTTTCATGGCGGAATGGGGACTTGAACATGGGCCTCTCATATTCTAGTCCAATGCTCTTAACCACTATACCTCAGTTGCTCTTCAGTTGCAATGTGTTGGATCCAAAGGTTTTTCCATTCTTCTAACAGTGGTGCCTTTCTCCAATGCAAAATGCCTCTTGTGCCAGTGGGAGGTTCCTTGCAGCAGAGAAACACTCAGAACCCTTTTAAGCAGGGGTCATTTTGAGCAGGAGCTCGGGGGAGCTCAGCTCCGGGAGTTGCTGCCAGCCCTCCCCCCCATGGGGAAATGCCTGCTTGTGTCATGGCTACAGCAAAATGACCCTGTCCCCTGGAAAGGTCCTTGTTCCTCCAACCAGCCTTCTAAAGGCTTCAGCCACCACTGAAGCTATCCTCCCAGAATAGTGATATTTCTGAGGCTTGGATTAGTAGCAGTCCCCTCTCTGCCAGTTTTCTTTCTTTCTTTCTTTCTTTCTTTCTTTCTTTCTTTCTTTCTTTCTTTCTTTCTTTCTTTCTTTCTTTCTTTCTTTCTTTCTTTCTTTCTTGCCTTCTGACATACTTCCGGTGATGTCAGGTGGTGTAACATATGCAAATAAGTTATGCTAATGAGCTCCTGCACCTCTTTTTCTATGAAATGACCCCTGCTTTTAAGTCCATATCAAACCCCAAGGTAGGTTAAAAGGGAAATATTTGTTTTGACAAGTTTCTGCATCATTCATGTGACCCACTGTCTAAAATGGTATAATCTAGAACAAGGTTTATCTCTGTTTCCTCTTTGCAAGTATTGGACCTTGATATCATACACATTTCATCAGGAGAATAGAGAAGAAACCTGTTTCCTAGGAGTGTAGGTCCAAACCAATTAATGCAAAAATCAACAGTCTGAATTGTACCTGGGAGACAATAAGGAAGTAATGTAGATATTTGAGCACTTTCATAATTTTTGTTCCACTCTTCATTCAGGGAACTCAGTGGCATACATGTTCCTCTCTTCTCCATTTTATCATCACAACAATCCTATCAAATATGTTAGGCTAAGAGAGTGATTGGCCCTTGGTCCTTCAGCAACATTCATGGCACACTGGAAATTTGAACTCCAATTTATCTGTCCAGAATACTGAACTGAATGTACTATGCAAGATACTTCCAGCAACCTACCCCTGAACAAAAGAAGACAACAACATTCTATACAAACTGATATATATTGTGTTCAGGGATTTGCAAATACCAAAAAAAAATTACAGCTAGTTACTGCAATTATTGTTTGTATTCATTTTACACACTGTTCATGTGCAAAATGTATTTTAATGTAATTCTTACTTTATTTATCTTCCAATGCCCTAGTAATTTGTCTGATGGTGTTTCATATAGAATTTTGTAAGAAAACTCAAAGCTTCTCTGATATTTCAATTAAAAAGAGCTTATTCTGTTGCCTTCTCTCAAACTACTGGTGTTTCCAGCACTGTTGGTCATAACCTTTGCAGAGGAATGCTGTATATGGAGTGAACTTCATAGTGGGTAATGCACTTTAAAGCGTCTAGATTGTCCTGTGATGATTATCCAAGTGAATGCTAGTTGTCACTTGCCAGCATAAGGAGGCTTGTTCTCACAAGAAAACAGGAGTGAAGGAGAAAACAAACTAGGTACATTTATTGAAGGGAAGAGGTGGCTATACCTGTCATATCTTTCTCCCTTGTGATGATTAGGACATTCTCTTTATAATTAGATAGCCAATTGCTTCATTTTAATCACTTTCGAAATAGTTATTAAAAAAGAATTAGATTGAAAAGTCATCCTGTAATATAGCTGAGTAAATAGGAATTTTTTCTTCATGATTAGCAGAGCCTTTTAATTGAAAAGCCAGCTTTGGGAGACCTTCCTCCTTTCATTACTGTATTATTGTGCAGGTACTAAACTGCTTTTTGTATATGTGTACCTGTATAAATAACCTTTTCAGACTAGTGGCACAGTAATTTTATTTAATAGTCTTACACCCCTTTGAAGCATAGGACCACAGGGTTAAATAGTATGTGTGTGGGGGTTATAATTGTAAACTGCAAAATAACTAGTGTAGTTCCTGTATATATCACTGTAAAAATGTTTGCTAAGTTGAAATTCACTTTAAGAAAATAAAATCTATAAATAAGCCGATCTCTATATTTTTCTTTTTCTAAAAAAAAGTGGCTGTGGGAGGTGATGGTGTTTGTTGCAACAAATATACAAGATATGGGTGTACAGATGCATGTATGGACATCTTTAAACACCCATGTGATCCATTAAGGAACTCAGACTGGGTGACAATTTCCAGATGTTTCCACCCCCTTATTACTATGACTTGCTTTGCTCTGCTTAGTCTAAACTATAACCCTGCACAGATGACACTTGTGGAGACTGGCCGATGCATATAGGATAGGAATGCAAGCAAGTGGACAAGCCTTCCTGCTGACAGCAAGCATGCAGGTCCTGCATCCCCCCTATGCACATTTTCCTCAACATAGGTACACTGCTGATGTGTGTGCAATACGTTCTGCTCCCATTATTTGTTCTAAATATTCTAATCATGGGGATAGAGCCTATATATGTAGGCATTGTACCCATGGTCAGGTAGACATACATAGGTAGGCCCCAGGACTGTGTACTCAGTTGTGATCACCGCTGGAGCCAGCACTCTTGATCCCAATGTCCCTCCTCCTGTACATGTATTGAGCTGGATTCACTAATCAACAGATGCGAGGATTGTGGGTCTTTCCCATGTTGCCCTTTCTGACCCTAGTTTAGGTTTATTTTTAGAATGTGAGATTCTCATAATCTATTAAGCAAGTTTATTCCTAAATGATTTAATAAACATGCAAGCTGAGAGGGTTGGAATGGGTAAGGGAAGGAGAGAAAAATTGTATTTGTTTGCCTCATCGCTGGAGCTGCGCTCATGGACAAGAGGCCGAAAGAACAATTCCATCCCCATGACAGCTTCCTGATCTTTATTGGGGTCTGAGAGGACTGCTGGAGGAGGGAAACATGGGAATGATCGGATTGTGTCAGCACCTTCCAATCTATTTTCTTGTCCATATAATGCCTATTCAGGGCTACTGTTGTATATAAATTAATGATGAGTATTTCCCCTTATGCATTCTAACTTTTCCCCATTCTCTTTGACATGTTACTGTGAGCAATTAAAGCAGTATATACATAAAGAAAGGAGGTCTAATTAGTAGGACAGAAGTCTCTCTAAATTTCCTTAGTTGTGAACCAGAGAGTTTCATCAGAACATTTAAGGTGCATTTCATAATTTAGTGGTACTTTTCTAGTCAACAAAACTGAAATATGATCTAATGGAAATGCTGTAGCTGTTGTCATCAGGACAAGCTAGCATAAAGGGTTTTCTTTTGCCCTTCAGGAATGCTGTGACAAAATATGTTGGGTATATAAAACACCATTAATATCATTCCAGTTTTATGATCACAAGTTTGCATTCTTTTATCTCCTTTTTGAAGGAGTTTCCTCATTTTTTAAAACCTTGCACATTACAATCCTGCATTTTCCACACATTTATTCTTGATTAAAATTCCTTGCAGTATATCAAGAATAGTTTTTTTAAAAAAAAAACAAAAACAAAAAACAAAACACCAGGATCTATGAAAACAAAAGCATTCAGATGCTTTAAAACTCAAGTGACAAAAACAAACCCAACAGCTCATGAAGAATTAGGAAATAAAGTTAACAGGCCTGGTTTTATAGGGAGGCAAGATGAAGATTTCTGGAAGCTGATTTGGGGAGGTAGCTGCCTTTACCAGCAGGCTACGTCACCTTTGTTACCTCTACCACTGGCATGCCCCCACCTGCAATGGAACAATTGTTTTCCTGGTTGCTTTCCCAGGTGTTTTTAAAAATTAGTGCAGCAAGTTGTACATGCCCAATAGGACTTCACATACTATTCTGTCCTGAGTTTCTTACATAAGAGTTCAGATAGCACTATTGGGCATGCATGGCTTGCCGTTTTTAAAGATATCTGGGAAAAGAGAAAGAAAGGAGTGTTTGGCTACTCCAGGAAGAGGCAGAAGGCCAGGATAGCAAAGGAACAATCAAGGGATGGCAGCCTCAAGCAATGCCCTTATTGAGTCATGATTGGCAGGCAATTTTCAACCAGTGGTGATATAGTAAATTTCCTACCTATTACGCAGAAATATATGAATTGAATCTTAACTGTAAAATAGCTGAGTGCATCTAGCAATCTGGGAAGACATATTTGAAGGGAAACAAGTCCCCTGCACTTTTTAATGTATGTGTGCCATCAGGTTGCTTCTGACTTATGGAGACCCTATGAATTAATTAACAATCTCCCAGACATCCTACTGTTAACAGTGTTGAAAAAAGAACTGTTGGTGGGTAAGAAAAGCTGGCCTAGCTGAAATCGTTTAATTTGTGCAAGTATTAAAGATATAAGAGCTCTGTCATTCTTTGCAGATGATTCCCCAAAGTGTTCCTTTCTTTGTTCTTTCCTTTGCGTGTGGAAAAGCACAGAGATTTGGCCCTTGGCTTGATACAGTATCTCAAGGGAAATCAAGTTCACACCATTGTTGAGCTGCATTGTATATTTCAAATAAAAGTATCCCTAAACATTATATAGAGGGTTAGGAGAAAAACAGTCAGACTTTGCACCCTGTCATTCATGTATTATCTTGATTATATACAAAAATTAACTATACTAGCTATAAACATAGATAGTGCTTTATTATCTCCCCTCAAGCATGTAACTCTTTTAATGCATGTCAGTTCACACATTCAGCAGTTAAATAAATAGGTGTAAAATGGTTTATACAGCTACGTGAATAGTCAGGTTGGTTGGTCCATAGATTATTTATCTCATAGGTGCTTTCCATAAAGTCTTCAAAACCAGAAGCCCAGAAACTCAGTCTATATTTTTCTTCCTGTTCACTCCTCAAACTGGGACAAAAATAATTGCACCTGAACAAGATATCTCAAGGGTGCATTAAGCTAAAAGCTATCATCTGATTGCTAATAACCAACTCATGATTGGCTCATAATCTTGAGGGCTGAGTTGAAAAGAGACTATAATCCACAATCACTGCTGATGGCAGATTTAGTCATTCAGTTTAACAGCTGCAAGTGTCTCAAAGTAATGAGCTCAGTCTTAGGGTCAAATGAGATGTGACTGTGGAGATCTTCTGCTCTGCGGCCTTTAAAAAATTAATTGACTGCCCCACATGACTGCTCTCAAATACCATGGCTGTTTTCTCCCCCCTTTGTGGATTTAAGAGTATGTGTGATTTGTTTGGGGATAGTTAAACCCTCCTACAGGAACCATTTTTCTTGTATTTAAAATTAGCTGTGTAGGACAGCTAATTTGTTTTTCATACTAACCATGGATCTTCCATATCTCATTTAACCCTATAGAGCCTTACCATGACAAATGGAGAGACTCCTTAGCCTGATTTCCCATATCATATCAGCTAAAATTTAATTTTAGGACATATAACAATGGATGTTTTTTAAACTTTGTAGTTACTGGATGGCAATAGTGTGTGATTGCCCTCAGAATTAATATAAACTCTTGGCTGCTTTTCTTCTACTAGCCCCTGGGTTTCTGGGATGAAGAATGAGTTCATTCATGAGTAGATTAGGTCAATCTTCCTAAATGAAACGGAAAAGAAGTGGCATAATTTTGATTATGTTGTACAAAATAGTCACACAATTGCTATCTAAAATACTAGAAGAGAAGTAGAAGAGGAGATTGAATTTATACCCCACCCTTCACTACCCAAGGGAGTCTCATACCGGTTTACAAACTCCTTTCCCTTCCCCTCCCCACAACAGACACCCTGTGAGGTAGGTGGGGCTGAAACAGCTCTGACAGAAACTGCTCTTTTTCAAGAACAGCTGTGCCAGAACTATGGCTTGCCCAAGGTCATCCAGCAGGTACAAGTGCAGGAATGGGGAATCAAACTACAAAACACATGGTTCCTTTTAAAAAACATCATGAGTTCTCAATAAGATTGATGTATGGAGGTATGTATATCCCCAATAACTCATCTTTCTGCAGATCTTGATTTTAAAAACATATCTGGGAACAAGAAGGAGAAACAAATGGACCTTTATAGATGATATTTACAAATCTCTCCAGGATGCAGTATAAAATGGTATTTAACTATAGGAGTTATGACCTTATCATTTACAAAGTAACAAATGAAACTGAGTACAAAGAAAACAACAATGCTACCAAATCCCTTGTTCTAAGCATAGTCGTGCCTTTCTAAGCCAATTGACTGGGATGAACTTAGGTCAAATCTACACCTCCCCTCTGAAGTACTTTGACTGCTGTCTTTTCCTACAGTCATTTCACACTGGTTTCAAATTTCACTTTGATTTTTTTCCCCTGGGTCTGAAGAGCAGTAAGCAACAGGATCTGTTTAAAGCAGTTTAATGCTAGCTTGACCACAAGAGGGCAATTAACAAATGTAGACGGTGATTTTTAAACTAGAACAAGTATGGTTTGAAACTAGAAACAGATATAGATGGGGGGGGGGGGTTGAAACTAGAATGATTCCAGCAGGAAAGTCAGATGTAGATTTGACCCCAGACTCTGTTTAAGATGATACTATTTGTCTCCCAGTACTCCATCCAGCAAAGTATTGACTACTACTAAGACATATCACATAAGGCTTCTTAGCCTTCTGGCTACCTTTTTACATTTTTTTGGGGGGGGTCTTATATAGCTTTTATGCAATTTCCAGTATAGTTTTTTTTCATGCAGTAATATAGCTGGCTTGAAACAAATAGGGATTTCTCGTGAAACATTCCTTGTAAATACAACAATTTTATACAAAAAATTGAGAGGACAATTCTGTTTCCTAATTAAGAAATAATGAGGCTAAATACTGTCATTTAATGTTGAAACTAATGACAGCAGCAGAGGGGGTATGCAGTCAAGAATAGCCAAAATCTTTCTCGTTCCGGATCATAGTCACCTTCAGTCTGTCTCCCCAGTCGCTCTTCTGTTCAGCCAAGGACTTTTCCACTGTCCCCCCATTGGTTCTGGCCCCATATCGCTTTGGTTTAACCCCTGATTTCTGCACACATTTTGTTGCCTTTAGTTTTCACGTCATTGTTTGCTTGTTTTCCCATTTTTTCCCAGTCCTTTTGAGACCTCTTATACCCCAGTCTTTTCAAGTCACCTTTTCCCTCATGTATAATGTGTCTATTGATTTTTCTTTTTCCCACCCTCTCCCACCCACCTTCAGCCTACTTTTCAATGATTGGCCTGTGGTGGTCAAACTGCTCCCTCTCCTCCCCCCCATCCTGAAGATGTGGTTTCTTTTTTCTTTTTAAAATAGCACTAAAATATTAATATATCACCAGAGCACTGTAACAATAGGCTTAGCAGATTCTCTGAATTCCCAGTTTTCATTTTTTTAAAAATCTTCCCTTGCCTTTTTCTTTGTATCTCTACAAGAAAAGGAGATAGAGACTTACTTTTAAAAATGAAAGCTGGGAATTCAGAGAACTTGCTAAGCCTATTGTTGCAATGTTCTAGTGATATCAATATTGCAGGGCAATTTTAAAAAGAGGGTTGCTGTGACACCATCGAGGACAACAATAATGATGACAGCACCTTTTTAAGTATTGAAGTCAGGAGACCATGAATCAAATGCAAGCTTTTATTTCAGACATCATTCAGCTCTGGGACAGCTCTGGCAAGAGCGACACTCAACTTATAGGGCTTCAACAGCTTAACTATATACATTGTAACTATTTACATGCAGTCTCATTGGACCTAAGCAGGGCTCTGTGATTGGTTCCCTGGATTGGCTTCAGGACCAATAAGGAGTCTTTATTAGGCAGCCAATAAGATTAAGGGGATTGAACTACCAGAACCCTGACAATGCAATGCATCAAAACAAACAAGACATAACATCACTATCTCATGAAAATTCTCATTATTGGAGGCATGTGTGGAAGGAAATAAACTGACTCCACAACTGCAAAAATGCAGAAGAAAGGCAGACGTTCAGAAGAACCATACTGAAATGGATTCCAAGGCTTGTGGATTAACTCCCAAGAAAATCAGGAGTAAGCTGAGCATCCAGAAAAGCCCCAAGTTACCATGCCGGAAGATTCTCACCTGGTAGAGAAGTGCTTAAAGGATGGAACTGCAGAGATATAATCAGTACAGGATGGGTTCTGCCTCCCAGGCCATGAACACACTTTGCTGTTGCCCCTCCCCTTGCCTATGAGATTTGGGAGGGGGATCCATGTCTAAACGCTACGTCATTCTATAGCTACTTTGCCTTGTGCTGCCTTAGTGCGGCTCATGCTGTCTTCTCTTACACACGTAAACAACAAATGAGAACAAGTGAGTGTCTTAAGTATTCATCAGGACAATAAGGGTTTTCCCCTCCTCTCCCTGCTTTATTTATTTATGAAAATGGCTTATTCTGCATTTGTTTTCAGGTACCTGAACACATTTCCTGTGCGCAACTCTCATTAGCCAAATTTCCTCCAAACTCTTGTCCTCTAAAGAACTTTTGCCAAAAGGTTAAATGAAATGCACACAGTTGCAAAGTGGTATGAATATTTATGATGGTGTAATGATAGGGTTTTTTGCGTCCATGAATAATAAAGGTATTTTTCTCAAGAACCGATAACGAGATCAGTACAAAACAGTGACGTCGCTAAGTGCAGGAACCCCACTGAGAACAGCAGGGGTGGTGGCTCAGTTCCTCCCCACCCCTGCCCCTTCCTCCTTCAGCTGAAATCAACAAGTAAGACAGGATCCGCATATACTTTTTTAAAAGCTTTGTAGAAAGTAGAGCTTTATCTGCTTGGTGTTTCATAGTCACCTCCTGTGTACTTTGTCTGGGTAAGCTCAAGGGTTTCAACGATAAAACAACCTTCAACTTTGGAACACAAGGTTTAGTCCTGAAATTCTCAGGGCAGCCATTGCTTCATAAGGAGAGGCTGAGGCTGCTGCTTTGCATTCTCTTTAGGAGCAACTGACTGGAAAGTCTTTACAATCGCTTGCATTTGAAAGCTTTTGTACTGTATTTTTTAAAAGCCTTAAAGCAGACCAGTTTGCTCACAGACAGAAATGGCAAGAATACACCAGCCCAATCATGTGAAGAATGTAACGTCAGTTTTAAGCAGAGAACAATTTGAATTTTATATGGCATGAGAGAAGGGTCCATTTCTCACATCCTTATTAAAAGTAGGCCTCAGGTGATAAAAAATACACACTTTGAAGAAAGAGAGATTAATATTTGTGGTTAATAATGCCTGTTCAGAGATAACACAAAACATTTTGATGCCTGAGGTACAACTGAGTCCTGTGGTATTCCCAGATGGAGTCCCCTGGAATGGGAAAAATGTATATAACAATAAACCACAACAATAAAATATACAGTTTGTTGACTTTTTATGACATCCCAGAATTGGCCACCTTCCATGTCTAATCGTAGGATAGGGCCTCAGCTCTGTGCTTTTAGTGAAGCATCTATCTGTCTGTCTATCTATTAATTTATTTTATCTCTTTTTCTGGAGAGCTGAGGTAAGCATACATAGTTCCTCCTTACAATAACCCTGTGAGATAGGTAGGTAGGTATATGGTATATCTTGGATTTTGGAAAGTGTTGAATAGTATGCATATATTGCTCCAGTTATCTGAGCTTCTTGACCTTCAAGAACTTCATTGGTTGGCTATTTGCTTTTAGACTCAATATTTTGAGGGTTTTTTTAATGTTTAAAGCACGTCTTCACCTACTGCCCACGTACCTGAAAAACTGACTTTCTCTGTATGAATCTGTGCTTCATCTTAGATCAGATCAGCAGTCTCTTTTGATAATGTCATCCCAACAAGTTTGCTCTTCTATGGCAGGAGCTTTAAATTTTTCATTGGTGATGCCTTTCAGAAGAAGTTTGAAGGCTTTTCTTTTTAGCATCCCTGTGGTAAGGTACGAAATACTTTTATTTTTTTTATTGCATTTACAGCTGGGTTATTATGTTTTTGTCTTCTGGGCACTGAAGAGTTCTATAGACTGTTGTTCTGTTTCACTGTGTTCTCTAGCTAATAATGTTATTTGTTTTACTCAGGGGTCATTTTGAGCAGGAGCTCGGGGGACCTCAGCTGCAGGAGTTGGTGCTAGCCCACCCCCCCAGCAGGGGAATGCCTGCTTGTGTCATGGCTGCAGCAAAATGACCCCTGGAAAGGTCCTTGTTCCTCCGACCAGCCTTTTGAAGGCTTCAGCCAGCATTGAAGCTATCCTCCCAGAATAGTGGTATTTCTAAGGCTTGGATTAGTAGCTGTCCCCTCTCTGCCAGCACCTACCTACCTACCTACCTTCCTTCCTTCCTTCCTTCCTTCCTTCCTTCCTTCCTTCCCCTCTCTCTCTCTCTCTCTTTTCTTTCTTTCTTGCCTTCTGACATACTTCCAGTGATGTCAGGGGGTGTGGCATATTCAAATAAGTTATGCTATTGAGCTATGCTAATGAGCTCCTGCACCTCTTTTTCTACAAAATGACCCCTGGTTTTACTCTAAGCGATTATAGGCCACGGTGGCTCAGAGATTAAGAAGGTCTGTTGTTCGCCAGTTTGAGATCTTAGTGCCATCTTACGGAGTGAGCTCCCATCTCTGGCCCTAGCTCCTGCTAACCTAAGCAGTTTGAAAGCAAGAAATTGCAAGTAGATAAATAGGTACTGCTTCAGCGGGAAGGTAACAGCATTTCGTGCACCTTAGCATTTAGTCATGCCAGCATTGCAGAGTCCTAAATCTGGACATCTTTTCTTTTGTTGCCTGATTTGTACTTCCTGCTCCAAATGATACTATCATATGTTCTTGGACTTTGTTCCTGCTTCTATTCTGTTTTACCTTTATTTATTTCTCCCAACCCGACACAATTATCAGTTCCTAGACTGATTCTACAGACTTTTGTTCACCGGAGTGGCTTCAAAACATCATGATACTCCGGGATGATAGAAATAATGAGTATGTACAATAATTTTCCCTTTAGCAGTTTCTCATTCTTATTTATATTTTGATAAACATACATATGTGCAAGCTGAGAACACTTAGGTATATACATAAATGTATGTATTAGAATATTTCTTATTCTTTGTCGCTTAAATAATGTGTTGGATCCAGGCAGTTTTTTAAAAATTAATCTTGCCCAATTTTCTTTTTATTACAGCCCCAATCACACATGGCTTTTGTTCATAGAAGCCCCGTGATTAGTTTTGCCAACCTCCATGTAGGGCCTTGAGATCTCCTGGAATTACAACTGATCTCCAGACAGCACAGATCTGGAGAAAATGGCTGTTTTGGAGAGTGGAGTCTATGGCATTATTCCCCACTGAGGTCCTTTCCTCACCAAACCCTGCCCTGCTCATAATATCCTTTTTGTAGGCCAAAGCAGACTCTTTCACCAGTGGAAAAGCTGGCTGGATCCACAAAAGCCACACAAAATTAGTCATCATTTTCATAAGCAAATGTGTGGAATAGCCACATTTGAATTGGACATGCTGGTGTCCAGTTGTACTGTTACTATGTGTGATCGGGGAATATGTCCATGTGAATGGAACTCACTTTACAATTTGTCCCCAGATCGCATGAGGATAGCCTGAGTGTAAGGGGGACAAAAACCTTTCCTTCTCCCATCTCTGATTCCTAAAAATTATTCAGGGGGGCATTGTTATAAAGTAAACAGAGTTGTGGGTTTAATGACTGTGAAAGTTTAAGGTACAGCTAGTGTAGTGTAAAGGTTGGAGTATTGGACTAGGGCCTGGGGAGACTCAGATTTGAATCCCTGTTCTGCCATAGAAGCTTGACAGGTAACCTTGGGCCAGTCACACTCACTCAGCCTGACCTACCTCACACGGCTGTTGTGACAATAAAAGGGAGGAGAGGAGAACAATGTAAGCCACTTCGGGTCTTCTTTATGAAGTAAGATGGAATGAAGTAAATAAACAAATAGTTTACTGTATGTATTATATTATTTTATTGCTATTTTCCAGTTTTGTAATCCAGTTTTATTGTCCCGTTTATCACATGTATTCTAATCCTGTTTTATGGCATAGTTTGCTTTAGGCATTATACTCTTTTTATTGCATTGTTTTTTAATTGTGTAATCTTGAGTCTCAGGAAGAAAAGTGGGCTATAAATCAAGTAAGTAAATAAATTAATTAATCCCCTTTGATTAAAGTTCTGACTGAATGCTGGTAAAGCTGATGTACTGCCATTACAAGAGTGTAACTGTCTAACCCTGGTTCTTCGTTGCTGGATGCCAGTCTTGATACTCCACTTGGTAATCTTTCTTAGGTTTTCCTCAGGTATATTACTTTCAGATGCATTAATCTAGTTTGCTCCTTACTTTCTGACCTTGCTTCCAGTTTCAGTGACAGACTACCCAGCTACTAGTGAGGTGAGCTACTTCTTCAGGTGAGTAGCCGTGTTGGTCTGAAGCAGCAGAGCAAAGTTTGAGTCCAGTAACACCTTTAAGACCAATTTGTATTTCACTTGCTCATCTTCTAAGATTGTATACGCCATTAAATGCCAACAATGCCCTTCAGTTCTATACACAGGGTAAACAGGTCAAACACTACACCAAACAATAAATCTGGCACCAAGAATAACAAAACTGAAAAACCTGTAGGAAAACACTTCAGCCTTCCCAGACATTCAATGGGGGACCTCAAAGTTGCTGTTTTATTGCAAAGGAATTTCAGAAACAAACTAGAATGGGAGATTACTGAGTTACAAATTATTACAGCACTCAGGACAGTGGAATTGCCAGGGCTGTACAGAGGTATCAGTTTCTTATTTCACTACATGTGCTAATGTCATTCAGTTCTCGCATCTGTTTGTAAACTCTTGTATTATGCTATATGCTAATCTGTTATTCATAGGTTTTACCAATTGCCTTAATCCGATCTTAGTTATATTTATTGTTCAGTTACTTATGCATCTTGACTCTAATTAATTCTTCCTGGCAACAACCTCCCCACCTAATGGTTTCAATGTATCTGAAGAAGTGTGCAAGCACTTGAAATCTTATGCCCAGAATAAAATTGCTGGTCTTAATGGTGCCACTGGACTCAAACTTTGTTCCAACTACTAGTACTTATCTTGATTTGATGTCTCATTTGACCTCCATAGAGACCAGGCTTCTGCTAGAGAAGTTGCCTTTAGAAATTCCTGCTTCACCTGTGGAATCAGGGACACATCACTTCCACTGGGCCCAACAGGATAAGAAACTACACAGTAGACAGTCTTGTTACTCAAAGATATGTGTATCTCTTTAATAGAATAATGATATTCTATGGAGAGATAACATAAATTTTGAGCTAATTTCTGTGGTCATTCTGAATTTTTTTGATGCAGCAAAGGGTTGCCAACTTTCTGGTGGGGCCTGGATTTCTCCCAGAATTGCAATTGATCCTCTGACGACAGATATCAGTTTTTTCCAGAGAAAATGGCAGTTTCAGAGGATGGACTGTATGGCATCATGTCCCTCCTGAGCTCTCTCTTGTCTTCAAACTCTGCCCTTCCCAGACACTTACCCCCCAAATCTCTGGTAATTTCCTAGACCAGAGCTGGTAACCCTTGGTCTCAATCAGCTGCTGTTGCATTCATTCATTCATTCATTCATTCATTCATTCATTCATTCATTCAAAGGATGTTTGTATAAGGGACTGGAATCAAGATCCAGAAAACGCCTAAAGAACAATTTGCTGAACAGCTTCTGTCTTGGTTTTGACAAATCCTCAAGAATCCTTCAGTATAACCAAAAGTTGCAGATCACTCACAGTGCTGAAGCCAATTGTCTACTGTTTCTCTGTATACTTCACAGGTGTTGGGTGGTATGTTGATGGTAATGGAGTTTGTTCATGTTAAAGTATGCACAAGTCCAGTTTCTTTCTCTTTTTATTCATATAAAATAATGGATATAAAAATGTGGCTTACATGAAGTGTCTGCCTACCCATCTAGTTCAAGACTCATGTGGGCCAAATGGAGTGGAAACCTATGGTGGCATTGTCTTCCAAATACCACTGAATATAAAGCTGGTAGATTCCACTATCACTTCCCTCTGACTGATGACTGATTTTTAAATACCTGTGCTCTATATGGATGTTACATATTTAGATCTTAGTGCAACACATCCACACATTTCCTGAGATCACCTTCCTGAAGTCTTTACTGATATTCTAACTAAGACAAGAAAGCTTTTCTTGCTAACATCTAAGGGCTGAGCATTGTTTGAGACATTTTGCATCATCATGCCTGGGAAACTTAGGTGCCCCTCCCAGTAATGGAAAGAAGAATTCTAGCTTCCAGACACAGCCTTCCAGTGCTTAAAGTTCTCAGTTGTTATTGTTTTTAAACAGAAGAATTCACTGACCTCTCAGTATCAATGCTTATCTAATGTGATTTCTATCAAATGGATAGTGGCCTTGTTTTCTTCGCCAGTACTTCTTATAATTGTGGTTTCAGCTTAATTCTGTGCTGTCACATCACATGCATCCTCTGCCATCCCCGTCTGTTGAGGAGCACAGCTGGGTGCCTAAAGCCACTTGTGCTACAGGGCATTCAAGAAACGCTCATCTCAATGCAGACCTCTTTAAAACATGCTGTCAAGCTGCATTTCTGTAAATCTCTTTGTGGGATGTCACAGAAAAGGACACAAGCCCAGAAAGCTCATATATTGGCTGACACGCAGCCAACACTCATCACAGACAATGGTAAATGTTAAGTAGCTAAACTGCTTAACAGCTCTGTTTGCTGGCTTATTGCAAGGCGGAAATCCTCTGCCTGGGCTAGAGAGTTTGTGTTTAGGATGGGATGCAGAAATCCGTGTTGCTCAGATGTCATGAGCTGACATTGCACTGATGCAGCAGTATGGCCTAGTACTGCCACACAAGCAGTGACTACCCTAACCAGATAGCTATGCCGTGCAAAATGAATTAGCTGGAAAGTACAAGATATGGATGAGAATATAAATTACATCTTTTCAATGAAGCTTAAAAACACCTTGGACTCCATGGGGCACAACCCAATTTACAATAAGTTTATAAAAATATTTCGGGATAAGTATACTTTATTAAGCTTAAAGCAACCTGGGATTGTCCCAGGTTGTTTAGGTCCTGTCACAGGCGAAAAATCATATGTTAGATCTATGCAAGGGATGACCTGCTAAGGAAGTTGATATTACAGTCTATGCCATTGCTCAAGGTGACAGCTGTGATGCTCACCTCCCTCCACAAAAATGCAGTACCTATTAGTATGATGTGACCCAAGTAACCAATGAATCCAATCAGTTTTCAGATAGCTCTGAGCAATTTTGAGAGACTGGAGGGTGAAAGTTTGAGTCCAGTGGCACCTTTAAGACTAACAAAGTTTTATTCGAGGTATATAAGCTTTCGTGTGCATGCACACTTCTTCAGATACAATGAAATGGACATTATGCTGTCTGTTCCTTGAATCTTCATTATGCTTTATGCTAATTTACTGCTCCCCCTCTATCTATATGTATGGACTGGTAATTTCCATTTCATTGTACCTGAAGAAGTGTGCATGCACGCAAAAGTTTATACCTTGAATAAAACTTTGTTGGTTTAAAGGTACCACTGGACCAACATGGCTACCCAGCTGAACCTATCTTAATTTGACTCAGTTCTTCAGGTTCCTTCCGGAAAAAAAATCATTGAGCTTCTCTGCCATCTCCCCATCTTTCTTTAGCAATCCCTTTATTCCTTTGTCATCCAAAGGCCCAACTGCTTCTCTGGTAGGTTTCCTGGTCCAGATATATTTAAAGAAATGGTTATTATTTGTCTTGATACTTTTAACAACCTGCTCCTCAAAATCTCTTTTTGCATGCCTAATTATTGACATTTCTTTTGCCAGAGCCTGTGATCCCTCATGTTCAATTCACTATGGCAGACGTTCCACTTTTTAAAAGAAGCCTCTTTACTTTTTATAGCTTGTGTAGTTAACCACAGGCATTGTCTTAGACGTGGCAGTGCCTTTCCTAACCTGGGTAATGCATTCTATCTGGGCTTCAATTAGTGTGGTTTTAAATAGCTTCCAAGCTATTTAAGAAGTCATCTTTGGATAAGAGAGATGTGGGCAATTATCAACCTGTGTTACATCTGTCCTGTTGTGGTACATGGTGCCAGAGCAACTGCAAGTGTTTCTGGATGAAAAATCTGACCTTGCTCACTTCAGTCTGACTTCAGATGTGGGGTTGGGACCAAAACAGCACAACTAGATAAGGGCAATCCACTGCTGCTGATACTGTTATAGGTATAACCAGCAGTTGCTATAATATTATAATATTTTGGAGGATGAGTTACAAAGAATATCATGGGGGGACAGACATTCATTGGGTTATTTACTTGTTAGCTGGAACTATAAAAGAGGCAGAGGCAGCTAGTTGGGGCCTGATATGTAAGGTGCCCCAAGGATTGCAAAGAGGGGAGAACCTTTGGCCAAGATCATTCAGAGCAGGTTATCGCAAATATGCAGATGGCATCTCATTTTACATCTCATTTTTGTACCTCAACATTTCTAAGCTGTGAAGATCCTTGGCCCATCTATGTCTTGAGGCTGAGGTCAAGCTGCTGAGGCTGAACAAACTGAAGTTTAATCCAGACAGGACAAAGAGAGGTAATGCAATGAATTTATTTAACTGGTGGAAAGGAAATTGTTTTGGCAAACTACGTTGTTTTTATATTACATGCTGCTTTTATTCTTTGTGATTTCTTAATTTTGCAGATTTACTGTTGTGTTGTTTTTATGTGTTTGCAGCTTCTTATTGCTTTGTTAGTGGCCTCGAATCCAAGGAGATAAGGTAGGATATTTCAAATAAATAAATAAATAGAAGTGTAGAGGATTTACATGTTGTCTTTGCATGCTTTAGTTGTTTACTAAAAATATCAAAAGTACCCATATTTAAAGCAACTGTAAAGAAGATTAGGGCAGGTTGCACATGGACCCTATAGACCTGTGTCATGCAGAGCAACATGCACAAACACAGTGACATTAGTACCATTTCATAACTTTGATTGGAAGGCTTAAAATGCAGCATTTGAACATGAGCATTATAATTTTCATGCATTGTAAAGCAATCAGAATAAACTATTTTAAAATGAGTTGTAATTTGCATAACGTATTTCATTGTTGTAGTTCAATGGCTGTATTTATACTAGTTTTAAAGCAATCAAGGCCATATTTTGGTATGATATACTATTTGTATGAAATCCAGGCCCAAGCCAGATACTTGTTTTAGAGCCCAGCCAATAAAGAGACATGGTAATGTAAGAAGTTTAGGATTATATATGGCGTGAGAATTCCAGTTGCTTCACTTCTCCGTTCTTGTTTCCCCAATTTAAGGATGCAAAGCTTTTAAAATGATGACGGGCACTCTGAAAAGGAATGAAAAAATTCACTGAATGTGGACCAGTTAAAGAAATGTAATTGTTATTCTTTTGAAGCTGACCAATATCTAAGCTTTTTAAAGATCAGGCAAGTATCAGGCCTCAAATCAGGCCTCACATCAAGGAACAAGTATATGAGGAGGCAACACAGAAAAATATATATAAAACTGTGAATGCATAATAAATATGCTGTAAATTTCATACATGGACATCCATGGCAGTGGGGAATCCTAACAAAGATAGCTAGTGTCAGCCAAGAATTGCACAAAACAAAGAAGGATGTCAAAAACAGCTGTGAAAAATGCAGATGGGCTGCGATTACACACACTAAATAATCCACTTTCAATCCACTTTCAATATACTTTTGAATTGGATTTTGCCAGTTCTCACAGTAAAATCCAGTTGGAAATTGCGTTGAAAGTTGATTGAAGGTGGATTATTTAGTGTTTGTGATCGCAGCCTAGCATACAAAAAAGACACCTAAAAGGATTGATATTCCTAATATGTTTCAGCAGTAGTTTCTTTATCACCACAAATAACACAGACAATTCTTTATAAACTTGCTCAGCAAAACTACATAGCAATTTTGCAAACACTTGGACATATATTCTCCCACTCCAGCTGCTAATTTTCTTTGCCTTAATGAAGGAGCAGTGGCATGAGAAATACCTGAGATCAGTGCTTCATTCCTTCTATATATTTGTTTCATTTGTAGCCTACCTTGGACATCCAGTGAACAATGCAATAGTACTAGAATTACAGAATTAGAAAACAATGCAAACAAAGAAACTATCTAAACTTGTCAATGGCTCAGGAGCCAACTGTGGCTCTGCTGATTAGTCTCCATTATGGCACCTGCTCCATGTTCCCGTAAAGTAGGCAAGGCCCTTACCTGGTAAGGCTTCTGGTTGCCTTGTGCTTGGCAGGTGTTTCTTATCTGAAACAGCCACTGCCAAAGGAACAGGTAAGCCACAAGCCTCCCTGAGGTTCAGAACTCATGCCAGGGGTGGAAGTAACTGTGGCGGTTTTGGTTGATGGTAATTACAAATATGGCTTTCCACAAGCCATGGAGTGAATACTGTGGTCTAAGGCATGGCACACTATAATGCAGAAAGTCAGTTACAAAGGCAAAACTGTAGTGAAAGCAAGGTGATACAAACAATAAACATTACAATAGATTACCATTCTGTTCCATTATAAAAATGACCTTCTAAGCTGTAGGGTTTTCAAGGCAAGAGACATTGAGATGTGGTTTGCCATAGCCAACCTCCATGTCACGACCCTGGTATTCCTTGAAGGTCTTTCATCCAAATACTAGCCAGGTCTTATTTTGCTTCCAAGATCTGACAATATCGGGCTAACCTGGGTTATCCAGGTCAGGGATATTACTGGTATATTGTACTGTAATGTACTGTAATATTTCTTTATAATTCTATGTATATAAATCCGGGATAGTTTTGTGATAAAAATAGCACTGTGGCTGCATGTGGGGAAATTCTTGTTACAAAGTCTTATACAGAATAGCAATTAGTTTTGCTGGAAGGCCATAACTGCCCAGAAGGTATCATGGGCCAAGTCCCCTTAATATGACCCACCGGGAAATGTAGCCCAACATAAATCTATCTCCCTTGTGCAGCCTCTTCTGTTACTCCCATGAAAGGCACAATGTTGGGTGAAATTGTCCAGTTATGCTCTAGGTTTAATAAAGCCTGGAGTGATGAAAAAAATCTAGTGGAAAATTCAGCTTCAGTAGTACAATTTCTTTTGTTTTTTCAAGCTGAGGTGCCAGCTCTACTTCTATTTATTTATTTATTTATTTATTCAATTTGTATCCCACCCTCCCTGCCTTTCGGCGGGCTCAGGGCGGCTACCAACATATAATAAAATATACAATATATTAAAACATAAAACCAACAGTTACATATCCCGCTACAAGATGGAGTATCTTCTTTATCAGGGTTGCGTCTAAGATGTTAACCAATGTAGATGGTGGAAAGAACGTTCTGGCTGGCAGGTTCTCATTTGGGCCAGGGCCAAGATGTAACCATTAGTCGGCCCCTACTTATAAGCCTGGTGGAAGAGCTCCGTCTTATAGGCCCTGTGGAACTGTAATAGGTCCCGGAGGGCCCTGATGTTATCTGGGAGCTTGTTCCACCAGTATGGGGCCGCAACTGAAAAAGCCCTGGCCCTTGTAACCGCCAACCAGGCCTCCTTTGGCCCTGGGAGAACCAGACAGTTCTGGGATCCCTATCAGAGCACTCACTGGGGAAAATATGGGGAGAGGCGGTCCCTCAAGTAGACAGGTCCCAGGCCATATAGGGCTTTATAGGTAAACACCAGCACCTTGAACCTTATCCGGTATGCTATAGGCAGCCAGTGCAGTGCTTTTAAGGCGGACTGGATGTGCTCCAGTACAGGGAGACCCAACAACAGCTGCGCCACTGCATTCTGCACCAGTTGCAGCCTCCGGATTTGGGACAAGGGCAGCCCCATGTGGAGAGCATTGCAGTAGTCCAATCTTGAGGTGACCAAAGCATGGATCACCATAGCCAGTTCGTTGCATTCAAGGAAGGGAACCAACTGCTTGATCTTCTGAAGATGATAAAAGGCTGACCTTGCAGTGGCTGCTACCTGGGCCTCCATCGATAACGAGGGGTCCAGGAGCACACCCAAACTCCTGAACTCTGATGCTGGTACCAACAGCACCCCATTGAAGGCCAGGAGAGGGATCCCTACCCTTGGTCCACTCCAACTCAGGCACAGGACCTCCGACTTCGTCAGATTCAATTTCAATCGACTCTGCCTGAGCCACCCAGCCACAGCTTGCAACGCCAGGTCCAGACCACCCGGACTAGAGTCTGACTGGCCGCCCAACAACAGATAGAGCTGGGTATCATCAGCATACTGATGACAGCCCAACCCGTTCCTCCGGGCAATCTGGGCAAGGGGGCACATGTAGATGTTGAACAGCATTGGGGAAAGTACTGCTCCCTGTGGCACTCTGCAAACCAACGGGTTTCTTTGGGAAACCTGTTCCCCAATCACCACCCTTTGTCCCCGATCTTGGAGAAATGAGGAAAGCCACTGTAAGGCCAACCCCTGAATACCCATATTGGCAAGGCGGTGGGCTAGTAGCTGATGGTCGACCATGTTGAACGCTGCCAACAGGTCTAACAGCATCAGCACTGCCGCACTGCCTTGATCCAGATGCCTCTGGAGGTTGTCTGTGAGGGCAACCAGCACCGTCTCTGTCCCATGGCCTGGTTGGAAACCGGACTGGAATGGATCTAGTGCAGAGGTGTCATCCAAAAAGCTCTGCAACTGGTCCGCCACCGCCTTCTTGATTAACTTACCCAAATAGGGCAAGTTGGATACTGGCTGATAGTTAGCCAATTTGGCCGGATCCAATGATGGCTTTTTTAGGAGGGGACGTACCACAGCCTCCTTTAGGGCACTAGGGAACACTCCCTTCTCAAGGGATGTATTGATGATCTCCCTAAGTGCCCCTCGAACCCTCTCATGGCTCGCTTTAATTAGCTATGACGGAAATGGGTCAAGTCTACAGCTGGTTGGATGGACCAGTGAGAGCAAATTGTCAACCTCCTCCAGACAGAGTGGATTGAAATAATCCAAAATGTGATCAGAAGACGTGCTTGGAGCCTCAAGTTCTGCTACTGTATAAACTGTGGCAGGGAGGTCCCGGCAGAGTGACAAGATTTTATCCGCGAAAAAGTTCCCAAATCCTCGCAGCCAATATCCAATTCTCTATCGTTTGGCCTGCTTGTCAGCAGAGTCGTTAATGACCGAATTGTCCTAAATAATTGGGCTGGGCGGGAACTTGCAGATGTTTTTTCGCAGCCTTGACAGCCTTGGTCTTTGACTGCACACAGGCCTGCCTGACATCTATAATTATTTAACATGTCCATGCTGAATACTGACCATATTCTTATTTTCTTTAATAACTGTATTTCATGAGAACAAGTACTTGCAAGATTCATGGCACTCTGATCCCATCTTTCATCTTCTGTGGGATTGCTTCAGTTGTCTTGTCAACGGTGGATGAAATACCAACACCCATGCTGCAGGCACAGGATTTTTGGAACAGCTGACAAAACTTGAAAACCCCTAAAAATCTTTGATCTAACACCTCAGGGCAAAGGTGTAGTGGACAAAGAGGCACCATACGAGCCAACTATTTAAAGAAACAAAAACACCCCCCCCCCCCAAAAAAAGTCTCCTCCTGTTGCAAGCTTTAGACACTTCAGCATTCAATATTTATGCAAACTATTTAACCTTAGTGTTATCTGGAAAGTTCAGTTGTTGGAATGAAAAATGAAGAAAGGGGCCAAGATATTTGACTGGACAAAAGCACCATAACCTGTTAAATACAATGGAAATGAAACTCTATTAAATACAACAGAAATATTTGATGATTTTTGCTAGTGACCGATACAACTCTTTTGAGGGTGTGGATGTGATCTCATTTATAAAACCTTCATCTTTTATGACTAATATCAAACAGTTGTGTGTATGGTCTGCATTGCATACCCTGTTCAAGTCATCATGGGTGACCAGTCATCAGGTTCAATGTGAAAGATACTGGAGAATTAGTTTTTATGTTTTATGTGTATTTTAACTGTTATGTATGTATTTTAGCTCTCAAACTCTTTTAAAATTGGTTTAATGATGTATGTTTGGGAAGGGGGATTGATGCTAATAGTTTCATAATGTAATTTTATCATGTAGGTTTTAAATTGTTAGCCACATTGGTGGCCCTTGAAAGAGCAAAAAGGTGGGATGTAAGTTTTGTAAATAAATATTGCTATAGAATGACTTTTGACCATCAGCCCAAAGGTTCTGGGAAAATGATGAACTTTACACAGCATTTTCATTTTGTCACCGTTTCTCCCCGTAAAACACAGGCAGACACTCATGACGTTCCTTCAGAAGGACAACAAGACTAGATTATCAAAGCTTGCACAGCATCTTTTAGGAACATCTGATAAGACACAATACATGAAGAAAGAAGGAAAAACAATTCTAAAGAACTTGGTTGTGTATTGTTTGTGCCTATGATTCTGTTAATGTTTCTTTGGAAGAATTACTCAGTCCCATCCAGCTTGAGCACATTGCTTTTTTCTGTGTAAAGTGCTATCATAGAGACAATATAAGAAAACAGGAGTTCATCCTAAGGAGGAAGAAAATATTCATCCTAAGGAATAAAAAAATGATAAAACTGAAAAAGGAAGTATTTTAGAATTCTGAAAAACATAAAACACATCTACTACGCCAGTTTGATGTAGTGGTTAGGAGCGTGGACTCTCATCTGGGAGGACTGGGTTTGATTCCCCACTCCTTCACATGCAGCTCCTGGTGTGACCTTGGGTCAGCTACAAGTTCTTTCAGAGCTGTTCTCTCAATGGCAGTTCTCGAGAGAGCTCTCTCAGCCTCACCTACCTATCTCACAGGGTGTTTGTTGTGGGGAGGGGAAGGGATTGTAAGCCACTCTCAGACTCTTTCGGGTAGTGAAGGGCATGGTATAAATCCAATCTCCTCCTCTTCTTCTAAAGCTAGTAGTACCCATTTCACTGGGTAGAAACTGGGTAGGAACTTACAGATGTTAGTTCAACATTTATTTGTTTGTTTGTTTGTTTATAATTTTCATTTTACCCAGATGGGGTTCCAAAGCAGCTTACATCATTGTCCTTAGTAGGGATGTGCAAAAAAAAAAAAAGGTATTTTTTGAGTTTGGGTGTAGTGAACCCAAACAATATTGATATTTCCCAATATTAGAATTCTGGAAATAATCAGGATTGCCAAATTATTATAAGTGGGTGAGTGAACTCTTACTGCTTTTGGGTTCACTTGTGTGTGGCTCGCAACAGGCTGCATTCTTACTTGTCTTTGAAATATGATGGCTTGACCTTGGTACTTTGATTTGCTCTGCAGATTTTCATAAGAACTGTTTTTTCTGAAGATTGTTGATTTGTTAACTTTATCTGGAAATTTCGTCAATCTATTGTTTGGGGCCTTTATTTTGGACTTGTTATATATTACTTTGTTATATTTTGGACTTGTTATATATTACTTTGTTATATATTACTTTGCACCTTACATTGATTCATATTGCTTTGTTATTGTTATATATTATACTATTTTGACACAATTCATGAGATTGTTTACTTTAGCGTTCTCTTTCTTACTGTGGCTCGCAAAAGCCATTTAAAGGGAAAGGGAAGCGGGGCCAGTTCTGTGCAGGCTCTGTAGGGGCTCTGCTTAGCAGCCTGCCATCAAAAAGGAACCAGGCTGCCCAGCAGAGCCCCTGACAAGGCTGCAGGGAAGAGTTCTTCCCACAGAATTGGCTCCTTTGCAGGCTCTGTTGGGCAGTCTGGTTCTAACTGGTCTGTCCAGGAGAGCCTCAGCTGAGCTTGCAGGCAAGGGAGGATCAGCCGGGGCAGGGCAGGGCAAAACTGTCAGCTTCCACCACCCCAGGCGATCCCAGGTTTTTATTTGACTTTTATTTGGAACTGTCAGCTCTGTGCTCCCCCATCTGATCCTCTCTTGCAGCTTGGAGCTGCAAAAGAAGATCAACTGGGGCAGCACGGTGCTGACAGCTTCATGTTGCTTCTGCTGGGGCTGGTTTGCCTGAATAAAAGCCAAAAGAAATCGGCTTGGGGAGCTGAGCCATATCGGTAGAGCCATAAATACCCCCAAAATACTGAGCCATAAATACCCCCAAAATACTGATAAGGTATTTTTGGGGTATTCATTCGGTTCTGTTTATACCAAATGAATACCCCTAGTCCTTACAAGAAACCTCTGAGGAAGGTGGGACTGTGCCTCAGTGGGAACACATCTGCTTGGTATACAGAAGGTCCAGTCCTCACCATCTCCAGATCTGGCAGTAGGTGATGCAAAAGACCTCTGCCTGGCACCTCTGTCAATACTGACTTTGATCGACCAAGGGTCTAATTCAGCATAGGGCAGCTTTGTGTGTTCACAGTTGTTCACGTGCTAGGCTAGGAGTTTATGACTGGCCTGTAGTCATCCAGCAAACTTCCATGGAAGAGTGGGGTTTGAACCTGGGTCTCCCAGATCTTAGTCCAACATTCGAATCACTACATGACACTGAGTATGCTGAGGGAGCTTTGTGGGTGTTAAATAGGACATGCAGAAGGACTCAAAGAATTGATGCTTAAAAATAGAATAATAAAATGAGTTCAGCACAGTTTGCCCTGAGGGCCTGACATGACCTGACTTGATTAAGTTCCATACAGAGAATGGCTTTTATTTTTAGGGCCCTCTATCTTGGACTAGCAATGACTCTGCTGATAGTGAAGCAGTGTGGATAGTTTGTCTTGATGGCTGGCACTTATGCCTGAAAAGAATGGAAGAGCATATTTAAACTGTCAGGCCTTAATTGTTTCATTAGGCAATGGTACCTCCCTCAGAAAAGGAACAAGTGAAGCGCTAAAGGAATGACTGATGAACAGCAATTCTGAGAGGGCACAGTGGCACTGCTTAACTTACCTCTGTCTCTTTCTCTTTTGTTTCTTCCCAGTTCATCTCTGTCAGCTGGCATACATCCAGGGCAGCTGGATTTTTTAAAAATATAGTATCAGCTATTAAAATCTGTTAAAAGAACTTCAAAAGGTTGGTGGTAAAGTTTTAGACAGGACTATAATCCTGCTATTGCTGAGTTCAGTTCTTGTATCTTCAGCAATCAACTTATCTGTAAAATAACAGTATCATTATAACATATAAAATTTAGAAATAACTCTGGTGTCATATTCTGTAGAATTTCAGGGTTGTTTTTTTAAAAAAACTTCTTTGTTTCATACTGATATGACTATCTGTTGTATACTCTCTAATGGATAGAACTGAGGAAGAAGTTTGTGCATCAGTATATTTAATTTTTATGCGGCCAAATATCCAGAGAATGAGCCACAAACAGAAAGAACAGGTTTTTCTACAAACCTGAAAATGTCCCAGATAAAAGAGATGTGCAGTGAGACAAATAGGAAGGTTAAGGAGAGAAAGCTAAGCAATGTTATGTTTGGGCTGGAAGAGTCAGTAACCTGAGTTGTCTGTGAATTAAAGACTGCTACACCTTGTGCCCTTTGTGTGGTTATTGCAGCCAAGAACAAAGGTGAGAACATGGACAAATGTCCAACCCCCCCCCCCCCCAGGCATTTATGGCCCTTGATACTCACTGGGGCTAAACCCCCCCAATACTAGAGGTACCTGTAGCTTTAAGAAAAGAATGCCTTTTCAGTGGCCATTGTGGGGATTGCTAGGCAACCGCAACAGTATTGCTAACCTTGGAGTGTGTCAGTAAAATGCAGGAGGAGGGGCAGGGCCACTTTCCTTTGAAGGACAGCATACTGAGGAACAAGCCTGGCAACTACCACTGGGCAACTTAGTTGTTGTTCAGTCGCACAGTCGAGTCTGACTCTTCGCAACCCCATGGACCACATCACACCAGGCCCTCCTGTCTTCTGTCATGCTCCAGAGTTTGCTTAATTTCATGTTTGTTGCATCGATAACACTGCCTAAACATCTCATCCTTTGCTGTCCCCTTCTTCTTTGACCTTCAGTCTTTCCCAGCATCAGGGTCTCCTCCAGTGAGTGCTCCCTTTTAATTTGGCCAAAGTATTTGAGCTTTAGCTTCAATATCTGGCCTTCCAGGGAACAGTCAGGTTTGATTTCTTTTAGGATAGACTAATATTATCTCCTAGCAGTCCAAGGGACTCTCAAGAGTCTTCTCCAGCACCATAACTCAAAAGCATCTATTCTTCGGCACTCAGCCTTCCTTATAGTCTAACTCTTGCAGCCATACATTACTACTGGGAATACCACTGCTTTGACCATACAGACTTTTGTTCGCAGGGTGATGTCTCTACTTTTTATTATGCTGTCTAGGTTTGCCATTGCTTTTCTTCTGAGGAGCAGGCGTCTTTTAATTTCATGGGCAACTAGATACCATGAAATTTGCATGATTCACCCAGGACTGGCTGCTCACTACTGTTCAACAGTTGAAACAAAGTTTTTAAATTTTGAATCACCACTTTGCCATGGAACCTTATTGGGTAACCCTGGGCCAGTTATATATTCTCAGCCTAATGTACCTTACAGGGGCTGTTATCAGATAAAATGCAGGAGAGGGGACTGAAGTAAGCTTTTTGTGATGAAAGGTGGGGCATAAATGAAATAAATAAATAATAAATATACCTGAAGATGCGGGGGAGGGGAAGATAAAAGGTAGGTAGGTTGGTCTGTGGAAGGAGAGAAGACATCAGGGCTCCCAGGAGAAGGGAAGAGGAGATAGAGTGGGGAAGTGGATTCAAACAAAAAGGCGGTGCCCTATGCAAGTCTGGGCAGATTCTCCAAAACAAAACTGGGCTTGGCCAATAGAGTTCATCTGGGCCTGTCATGACAGCAGCAGCTGCCACCACACACATGGACCTGTCCCAGGAGCTGCTGGCACCACACACCTAGGCCTCGTGGCACATCCGGCAATGCACAACTGGGCCTGGGGGCAGCAGATTGCACCGTACAATTAGACCCAGAGATGACAGCTGTTACAGAATAACTGGGCCTGGCTGGCACCACACAACTGGATCGAGCTTGACCAGGCAGCTACCACACAACTGGGCCCAGCCCAGCGCCTGGCACTCCACAATTGGGCCCAGCCTGACCAGGCAGCAAACAGTGCACACTTTTCCTGGGAAGGGAAAAAAGGGAAACTGAAGATTTGGTGGGCAGATAAAGGTAGGTTGGCTGGTGGACAGGGTGGAGAGAAGGAAGCAGGAAAAGGGATTAGGTTTGTGTATATTATCCCAGTTCAAATACTTTCAGAAAGGCAATAACTGGATTTATTTTATCGTCTCTTTTTATGAATAATCTATATATTTAATTCCCAACAGTCCCCTCTGTGTGTGGATACTTATTTCCGCAGATAGGGGGCATACTCTCCCCCAACAGGTTTCTCTACAGACTCAGAGGACTCCCTGGGTCTGCAGAAAAATCCAAAAAGTTAAAAAAACCTCAGACAGGGTTGAATCCCCCCCACTACCTTTTGAAATGGCTTCCACAGGGACTACCTCAGGCCTCACCGCATCGACAGTGAGAGATACACTGGTTGATGGGGGGAGAGAGGAAGGAAGGAGGGGAGGAAGGAAGGAAGGGAAGGAGGGAGGGAGGAAGGACGCCCTGATGAGGTCACTTCCAAGCTCAAACCTCATCCTCCCAATGATCCATCCCCAAATCTTCAGGAATTTCCCAACACGAAACTGGAAACCCTAAGAGGAACTGATCTCTGTATTTGGGCAATTCATTGTGATTCCTGGAGAGTGGCTGCTGCCACTGCTGCTGTGAGGGGGAGGAAGTAGATGGGAATCTGGGAGATTGACAGGGGCAGAAAGAGTGATGGGGTAGGGGCAGAAAGAAAGTGAGAGGCATGGAGGGGGGAGAAAGAGAGAAATAAGATGTGGCAGGAAGGAGAAATAGTGTAAGAGAAGTAGGGGGAGAGGGGAAGAAGCAGAGGTGTGGGAATGGGATAGCCACTCCCACAAGTTTCTTGTGGGTCCCCACTTGTGTAATAATAAAATTATGACATATTAGAAATATATACAAAAGGACAGGATATATAATATTTTGTATTTTGTAATTTAAAAACCTAGTGATGCATAATAACCACAATAACTTCAGGCTCAGCTCCACCAAGGGTTGCCATGTATGCCAGGAAAACCAGTGGGAAACTGGGTGGGGGAGGGCATGGGGAGAGCTGCCATCAGTGGCTGCATGCTTCCACTTCTAAGAAACTCTGGAAGTGACATCATGCCTCTCTAGGAATCATCAGAAACTCTGTGGTTTTACCATAAAGTTTCCAGCAATTCCTATAAGGCGTGTGACACTACTTCTGGGCTTTCTCAGAAGTGATGTCATACCATTGCTGATGGTAATTTTTTAAAAAGGTTCTTTCTCTCACCAGCCTCTAGAGTGCCAGCAGGCAAATTCCACTAGGGGTGAGAGATCTCCCATCCTCAGCAAGCACATGGCAACCCTAGCTCCACCTACTCCCTTTCCCTCCATGCTCTGAATGCACTGATTGCACATATCAGTGAACGGAGTTTAGAGCAAGTCAAATGTATTTTATTGTTATGACATAGAGATATGTGAAGTATGCAAGAACCAATAATCCATCTGGTATGTCCAGGTGGTCAGCCATGTTGGTCTGAAGCAGTAGAACAAATTTAGAATCCAGTGGCACCTTTAAGACCAACAAAAGTTTATTCAAGGTATGAGCTTTCATGTATAAGGCACACTTTTCCAAATACAATGGAATGGTAGGCAAGGCTCAAACTTATAGACAGGGACTATGACAGGTTGCTGTTAAATCCCTGTCTGTAAATTTGAATCTTACCTACCATCTATATATCTAATTCCGAAGTGGCCCCCTCTGTGTGGATATCTAAATCTGCGTGGGGGGGGCACTTGGGGGGGGGCAGGGAGATTTTCCTGCACACGTGGAGGAGTCTCCACGTGTGCAGAAAAATGCTAAAAGTTAAAAAAACTTTTGGGGGGATATTTAAATTCCCCCGAAAGTTAAAGAGTGTTCCCTGCGCATGCGCAGGGAACGCTCTGAAAACTCTACAGCGGCCCGGTGGCTGAGAGCCACTCGGGCTGAGCTGGGAGAGGGGGAATCAGCAGCCCGAGCGGCTGGCCCTGGAGCCGGAGGGGGGAATCGCCTGGGCAGGGGAATCGCCGGCTGAGCGGCTGGCCTTGGAGCCGGGGGGGGGGGGAGGAACACCAAGGGAGAGGGGGAAATCGCCTGGTTTTTTTTTTTCAGGAATCTCCCCCCCCCACGAGTATCGCGGGGCCCCATCTCTTGTCTTTCCTATTATATAAAGCCGTTTTAAGATTCCAAGGGGCAAGATTCCATGGGGTGCCAAAATCAGTAGGCTGGACAGACTGCCACTCAAAAGGGGGCCCCTGGCCATTGGCTGTATTCTCTCCCTGCTTTGCCTTAGTCCCACCCACAGAGCCACCGGCCAGCGTCCCAGCCTCAGTCTGGAGGGAGCCAGCGAAGGGGAAGGACTGACTGGGAGCTGGGTCCACGCTTCTCCTCCGCCCACTGCCAGGTGGGTCTAACTGTCTCCTCAGTGGCCTGCTTCTGTCAGTGAAAAGACAATGGACTATCAGCATAACCCCCTTACCCCCACCCGCTGACTTTTCTGTCAGAATAAACTGTCAGAAAATGGCTTTATCTCCCTCTAAGCTCCACCATGGCTGGCTGGCTAATGAGGTGGGCCAGCAACCATCAAACCATTCCCTTAAACCCCCTGCTGTGCGGCTGACTTTCCCCCTAGGATTGCCAAACTCCAGGTGGTAGGTGTAAAGAAGTGGCAGTTACCTGTGTTTATAACATGGCTGGTGTCTGTGGTTTGTTTAAAATCTTCCCCCATAAGGTTCAATTGAGCTGTAGTTTCAGAGAGGGGCCTGCAGGGATATCACTAACTGGGTTGAATGAGGCTTCCTCATCTGTTGGACTACAATTCCCAGCGGCCCCAGAGCCAAAAAGTGTGGGAAAAGAGGGACTGTCCCAAGGGGAGGGGCATCATCAATATAGATTCCAGCCCATCCAGGGAGGATTGTGTTTAACCCCTGTTGATTTATGCCCTGTTGGTTCATAGTATGTGCTTACTCCTACAGTTGTGCCTTATTCATTTAGTGTGTGTGTGTATGTGCTCCATAATTGTGTAAATAGTAAAATAAATTCTTCGATATGGGCTAATAATCTGTGTTGTGCATAGTCTCCCCTGCTCTGCACAATGCCAAAGGGAGAGGGTAGCCCAGGGAAGCAAGGAAAGGCCAGTCCCTTTGGTTGCCAACTTTCCAGGGATCCCCCAAAGACTGAGGATTCTATCTCCAAATAGGGAGATTTGGCCACAGGGGCCCTCTAAAAAGGCAGTGACCGTTCAGTGACTGATGGCAGGGAACTTAAGGAGTGAGATATGCCCACAGGAATAGGGAGGGAGGCGAACAACTGAGTTGCAAACTGGAGCCCGTTTTGCAACAGTAGGCAACCAAGCTTGGTTCAGACAAAGGAAGGAAACTCTTTGCAGGCCTTTGTAAAGAACTCATTGGGACCAGTTCTGACTAGGGTTGCCAGCTCCAGGTAGGGTGATTCCTGGAGATTTTCTGGTAGAGTCTCTGGAAGCCAGGGTTTGGGGAGGGGAGAGGCCTCAGCTGAACAGAATGCCATCAAGTCCACCATCCAAAGCAGTTATTTTCACTGGACAGGAGAGACCTGTTGTCTGGAGTTCAGTTGTGATACCTGCCGATCTTCAGGGTCTACCTGGAGGTTGGGTACCCTAGGCGTGGCAATCAGTGCTTCAGAGCAGGATCTGCTAGATCCAGGTTCTTGCTGTAGAAGCTGAGTGGGTGATTTTGTCACAGACTTTCAGCCTAACCTACCTCACAGGATTGTTGTGCAAGTCAAAAGGGGGAGAGGAGAATGATGTAAGCTGCTTTGGTCCTCATTGCAGAGAGGAATGAGGGGAAATTTCTCTCCTGGGAAAATTATTTATTTAAATTTCTATCCCGCCTTCCCGGCTGAGGAAACCATTGTTGCCAATCTCCAGGTGAGGGCTGGATATCACTCAGAATTACAACTGCTCTCCAAATGGCATTGATCAGTTTCCATGGAGAAAACGGTGGACTCTGTGTCCTTATACCCTGCTGAGATGCCCCCCATGACAGCCAATGTGACGTGGCAGACAGGGCTTCAGAGCATGGTAGAGGCTGCAGGTGGGGGGGGGGGGGAGATGGAAAGCTGAACAATGAGTGGGAAATAAAGGTAGGTTGATGCTTGGCTAGGAAGGAGATAGGGTTGCCAACTCCAAGTGGGGAATTCCTGGAGATTTGAGGGATGGAGCCTGAAGAGGGTGAGGTTTGAGGAGGAGTGGGGCCTCAGACAGGTAGAATACCATGGACTCTGCCCTCCAAACCAGTGATTCCCTCTTGGGGAACCACTGTTTCCAATCTCCAGGTGAGGGCTGGAGATCACTCAGAATTACAATTGCTCTACAGATGGCATTGATCAGTTCCCATGGAGAAAATGGTGGACTCTGTGTCCTTATACCCTGCTGAGGTTGCCACAGCAAATTGACGTTGAGTGCCCAAGGCCTTGACACTCTCCCAGAGCCTTTCTAGAGCCCGTTGTATTTATTTCCACAACGGGCCTTATTCCTAGTTCCATTATATTTTCAAAAGTGTGCCACACATGGAAGCTCATACCTTGAATAAGCCTTTGTTGATCTTAAAGGTGCTAGTGGACTCTAAATTTGTTCCATCTGGTACATGGCAAGGATATTAAGGTCGATAAAAACTCAATGAAGTTCATTAGTAAAATGATTTCTCCAACAGCCTTGCAGCTTTTGAAAAGCTTGGGTGTGTTCTTGGTTTGGCATTGCCTACCTGTGGTGGCAGGGCTCCGTTCGAGGGGGAGCAAGGCGGAGCGATGCTCCGGCAGTGAAGAGGGCAGGGGGCGGGTGCATAAGCCCCGCCCCCTTCACCCAGCGGCCCAAAGTCAGTGTGGAAAGGAGGAGGTAAGGGCTGGCTTTTGGGTTGTTTTCCCCTTCCTGGCCGCCCATTTCTGGGGCGGCCGGGCGGGGCGGCGGGGGTGGGGAGGGCTTTTTGTTTCCCCTTCCCAGCCGCCCGTTTGTGGAGCGGCCGGGGCGGGGGGGGGGGAGCAATGCTCCCTCTAAGCCTTGGAGTCTTGTGAGCAAAAATCCTACTTTGTGAGCTACCGGCATTAGAGTTACGAGCGAGCGATTTGGCTATGGCATCAATTAGTTTCCTCTGGAGCCCTCCTTCCTGAGCTGAGACACAAATGTGTGAGCCGGAGGCTAAGAAACTGTGAGCTGGGCTGGCTCACACTAACTCAGCTTAGAGTGAACACTGGTGGGGAGGGCTTTTTGTTTCCCCTTCCCGGCTGCCCGTTTGTGGAGCGGCCGGGGCAGGGGGGGGGGGAGCAATGCTCCCTCTAAGCCTTGGAGTCTTGTGAGCAAAAATCCTACTTTGTGAGCTACCAGCATTAGAGTTACGAGCGAGTGATTTGGCTATGGCATCAATTAGTTTCCTCTGGAGCCCTCCTTCCTGAGCTGAGACACAAATGTGTGAGCCAGAGGCTAAGAAACTTTGAGCTGGGCTGGCTCACACTAACTCAGCTTAGAGGGAACACTGGTGGGGAGGGCTTTTTGTTTCCCCTTCCCAGCTGCCCGTTTGTGGAGCGGCCGGGGCAGGGGGGGGGGGGGAGCAATGCTCCCTCTAAGCCTTGGAGTCTTGTGAGCAAAAATCCTACTTTGTGAGCTACCGGCATTAGAGTTACGAGCGAGCGATTTGGCTATGGCATCAATTAGTTTCCTCTGGAGCCCTCCTTCCTGAGCTGAGACACAAATGTGTGAGCCGGAGGCTAAGAAACTGTGAGCTGGGCTGGCTCACACTAACTCAGCTTAGAGGGAACACTGGTGGGGAGGGCTTTTTGTTTCCCCTTCCCAGCTGCCTGTTTGTGGAGTGGCCGGGGCAGAGGGGGGGGGAGCAATGCTCCCTCTAAGCCTTGGAGTCTTGTGAGCAAAAATCCAACTTTGTGAGCTACCGGCATTAGAGTTACGAGCGAGCGATCGAACAAAGAGGAGGAAAGTGTGGAGAGATGTTGCTGCTTCGAGTCGATCGTTCATCGCTGGATGCCCAGGACCCCAAGGGTGATAGAAGAAGAAGTTGGGACAGCCCTGTGCTGCTGAGGTCAGTTCTTCTCCATGTGCACTCTGTTCCAGGGCAAAGTATGCTCTCTTTCCCTTTTGGTACTGATCGTTGGATCTTCTTCTTTAACAGAGCCACAAAGTGGAGGAAAGTGTGCAGAGATGTTGCTGCTTCAAGTCGATCGTTCATCGCTGGATGCCCAGGACCCCAAGGGTGATAGAAGAAGAAGTTGGGACAGCCCTGTGCTGCTGAGGTCAGTTCTTCTCCATGTGCACTCTGTTCCAGGGCAAAGTATGCTCTCTTTCCCTTTTGGTACTGATCGTTGGATCTTCTTCTTTAACAGAGCCACAAAGAGGAGGAAAGTGTGCAGAGATGTTGCTGCTTCAAGTCGATCGTTCATCGCTGGATGCCCAAGACCACAAGGATGACAGAGGAAATTGGGGACGTTTCCAAAGTCTGGCAGTTCCAGCTCCCTCAAAGATGAGTAAAAGTTTGAAGTCAAAATTCACTATGTGAACTTTTAACTACAATTTTATTTATTTATTATTATATATAATTTTGTATGTATTTAACATTTGAGACTTTCTTGTCTTCTTTCCAATGATGTGGTTGCTAAAACTGCCTTTGGTCTGAGGGCCCATCCTGAGGAGCACTGAAGATCCTGTCTCATCATTAATTGTAGCATTATTTATTGTTATATTGAAACCAATTCACAACTTATTCTTAACTATTTTCTTTCTGCTTTTGAAGCAGTTTTTCTCCAGGTACGGGGAAGTGGTTTGCAGCCTTCCAGAGGACTTAAAGGGAAGGGAGGAAAGAAGCACAAACCAAGAGGCATGGAATTCAGCTTGAACCATATAAAATCTGCTGGTGTATGGCATTCACACGCGTGAGTTTTTCATGCTGCAAGAAATGATGTATAGAGAACCTGGGACTGAATGAGTTGGAACAGACGTTTCTGCTGGGGCTGTTCTTTATCAGTCTCTCAAAATCAGTAGTCTTGGTGTAGTAGTTAGGAGCGTGGACTCTAATCTGGGAGAACCGGGTTTGATTCCCCACTCCTCCACTTGCATCTGCTGGATGACTTTGGACAAGCCATAGCTCTGTACCAGCTGTTCTTGAAAAAGAGCAGTTTCTGTCAGAGCTCTCTCAGCCCCAGCTACCTCACAGAGTGTCTGTTGTGGGGAGGAGAAGGGAAAGGAGTTTGTAAGCCGCTCTGAGACTCCTTTGGGTAGTGAAGGATGGGCTATAAATCCAATCTCTTTTCCTTCTCTTTCTAGAACCAGGATCCTGTGAGCTGCAAGGATGTGATATCAGAGTCATGTGACAGGAAGAGGGGGAGCTGGACTGTAACCAACAGACCGAAGGGGCCAAGGGCAAGAAACAAAAACCAGTCATCACTGAACCAATGGTTGGCCCCCCGAAGGTGACCTCACCCTGCCACCCTGCCACCCTGCTCTTCTTCGTGTGCATCCAAAGAGAAGTAAGATCTATGGCACCCTTGCTGTGTCTATACATGTGTGGGGACTTCCAAATGGCTTGGGGGGAATGGCTCTGTCTGCCAACTCCTAGTTGAAGACCACAACTCTAGATCATTGGGTTTTGTTTAGGCAAAAATTAGTGGCTGTGATTTTGTTGTTCTGGATCCAGACTTGGCAACATTATTTATTTAAAAATGGATAACCTGCTTTCCCTCTCTGAAAGTAACCTTGTTGCGGCTGACAAAAATGACACTAAATGGCAGAGATATAAAATCAACTGTAACTGTAACAGTGAGGAAGGCTGCCAGTCAAACAGAAAAGGAACACTAAAAGCACCTCAGCCGTCAATGCCAAGGAGAATAAAAATATATTGGCCTGGTATCCTGGTATTCCCCCCTCTTTACCTGACATGGGTGGTTTGTTTCCCCCCACATGTGCCATCGGAGAGGCTCGCCAGCTCTGAGTTGGGAAACACCTTGGAGAATTTTGGGGTGGAGTGGTGGGTGTGGCCTTCTGACACACTTCCGGTGATGTCAGGGGGTGTGGCATATGCTAATGAGTTATGCTAATGAGCTCCTGCAGCTCTTTTTCTACGAAAGGACCCCTGTGTGGTGGTATCAAGAGAGAAGAGATGATCGGACAGTTTCTGATTTATTTCCTGTGACTATCTAGAATAAAAATGATCCACAGCATGATTTCCACTTACATATATTTAGGAACTTAACTGCTTCAAGGTACGAGCCTAGGCTCTGATGATACTTTGTTGAGAAACAAAACAAAAAGCTTTCTCCTACCTTAAGCTTAAAATTAGATATATTTTTCCTGAATTATATTTATCCTCTGTCAAGGGATTTTTTCCCCTCAGGTACAAAGAGCAGAATGTGATTAATGGCTTTTTCTGAGAAAAAAACATGCTCTTGGTGTGGGCCGCAGCGACAGGGAGGATTCCTCACAGGCATTCTTTTACAATTCTTAGGTGGGAGGAAGGCTGCTATTGGTTAGCTGCTGGTGGCAGTTGTGTGGGCTACACAGATTCAATTCTATTGCAGACAGAGTGGCTGATTTATTTTAATTTCCATGATTTAGAAGAGATTTGTTTAAGTGGGGTAGTACTGTTCATTTTCTAGCTGACTCCTAACTATATGCAAATAAGTTTTGAACCAAGTTAACATGGCTTCCCAGAGTACCCAGCAAGAGTTCATGAATCATGCTTTTCATTGTTCTAGTGGAATATGGGGGCTGTATATAATAATTAGTACTCAAGGTGAATTCATCCATCCATTTAGTTCACTAAAGTCTGTGGAGTTTTATAAACAGGGGTGTCCAATATAGAGGCATTTATCCAAGGGGTTTTTTCCCGTCATATATCATGTCACTGGAAACCAGCCACAGAGCATCTGTGAAACAATTATATGTTCTAACAACTAGTTGAACAGAGCTTGGAAGATGGAAAGATCCCCTTCCATAGCATCCTATGCATATAATACCTTGATAAAGGTAAAAAATATTTCCTAGCAAATTCCTAGACAACATTACAGTGATTCAAACATTTCCTGAACATCTTCTGTATTGCTTTCTGATCTGCCAGATGTATGCAGAGGCTCAGTATATCCCATATAATTTCTTTTCCTGTTAGGCTTGGAAAGAAAATATGTGTAGTTTCTAGTTCAATGTAAGGGTGTAGGCAATGTAAGAGCATGATATCTGGTACAATGTTAACCCTATAGATAAATGGAATTCAGTTTTAGTGAATGTAAACTTTGACCAGTTTGACTGGGAACATGTGATGGATGCCAAACTCAAAACCTTTATATATAGGCAATATAGTTCCTTTAGCGAGTTTAGAAACCAATATGATATTCTTAAGTCAAATCTACATCTGACTTTCCTGCTGGAATCACTCTAGTTTCAACCCACCCACCCCGTCTATACCTGTTTCTAGTTTCAAACCGTACTTGTTCTAGTTTAAAAAATACTGTTTACATTCGTTAATTGCCCTCCTGTGGTCAAGCTAGCATTTTACTGCTTTAAACAGATCCTGTTGCTTACTGCTCTTCAGAGCCAGGGAGTGAAATTTGAAACCAGCGTGAAATGAGTGTAGGAAAAGACAGCAGTCCAGCTACTTCAGAGTGGAGGTGTAAATTGGGCCTTAGATAAGTTGAGCTGCAACTCTCATTACATTGTTATTTTATAGGAATGTTCTTGTACTTGAAATATCGCATACAGTTATGCCTGTATTTGCCGTGCTTGTTGTTTCACCTGTTTTTGTTATTGTTCTTTTCTTGTTCAAAAATAAAAAATGAAAAAAAAATCTGGTACAGTGTTGAGGGTAACAGCTCAAAGAGTGAATCCAGTGGCATCTTTAAGATCAACAAAGTTTAATTCTGGGTATAAGCTTTTGTGTGCATGCACACTTCTTCAGATACATTGAAACAGACTTCCTCAAGCATTACATATAGGTAAAGAGAAAGTAGGGGGGATTAGTTGTCAGGAAGGACTAATTAGAGTCAAGATACATAAGTAACTGGGCAATAAGTATAGCTGAGATTGGATTAAAGCAGTTAGTAAGACCTGTGAATGGCAGCAAATTAGCATGCAAATACAAGTGTTAATGAACAGATTTGAGATCTAAGTTTGAGTCCAGTGGCACCTCCATGACCAACAAAGTTAAATTCTGAGAAAGTGAGAAACTTAGTATGTGCAGATGCACACTTCTTCAGATACAATAAAACAGATTTCCTCAAGCATTACATATGGGTGGTGGTGGGGAATTAGTTGCCAGGAAGGGCTAATTAGAGTCAAGATGCATAAGTACAGCTAAGTTTGGAATAACGCTGTTGGTAAGGTCTGTGAATAGCAGTAAATTGGCATACAGATAATAATTTTGTGTCCAGTGGCATCTTTAAGACTGTGGTGAAACAGTATTGCTCTTGTCTGCAAGCCCTGTTCCACCCTGCCCTCCAAGTTTTCCCAACACCCAGAGAGGCTTTTTTTCTCTCTCCAGTAACCCACTGCCACCACCTGACCTTTGTAGGAGTTGCCTGCTGGGATAGTCAGGATTCCCAACTTCCCTTCCAAGTTCTGAGGCCCAGGCTCTGTGTCTCCCACAACCCATAGGGAACAATCTACTGCCTTGTGCACCACTGGGGGAATAGCTGCTGGCCAACTGTCGCTCCCCTTCCTGGTGCTCCTTTTAAAATAGCATGGCCAACACAGTGAAGGTCTATGTGGTGCAGAGAACCACTGCCAGCATCAAAAGTTATGAAGTATTTATTAAAAAGAAAATGTTCACAAGCATACATCTAGCACACCACCAGACTGAGCAAGGGATTAAAAAGAAATGGGCAAAATGCAATTCATCTGTCACTATACATACCCTATACAGATGTTAAAATATAAGACAGGCTCCTTAGCTTAGAATGTTATTACCTTGTAACTTCCTTCAGCTGCCCAGGCCAGCACATGGCTAATTGCCTCCTCCTCCAGACCTCAGTTAAGAGTTCTATCTGCTCTCATGGACTCAGCACCAAAGACTCGTTCCTCTTTATTTCCAGGAGTTTTATCTTCTCTCTTTCCCCTCCGACCCATCCAGTGAGGCCAGGTTAAAGAAGCTTTTCCTGAAGTCTCCAGAAGTTTCTTCCAGAAATCTTTCTAGTCTTAATTCCTCCAAATCTCTGTTCCTGCTTGGGGGAGGGAAACTGGAACATACTATGGTCTTTAGCTGGACCAGTTCCATAGCCAGAAAATTTGGGAAGGCACTGGGGGGAAGCTCAATATCACTTCTGACATAAAAATAGTATTAAAATAAATAAATCAAAAGAGCCACAGATGAGAAGAGCTGGAGAAAGGGCCCCCTCCCCCTACCTTTCCCTCTCCCCTTTCCCACCCCACCAGTCAGTCAGCCATGCCAGGCAGTTGGGCTCAAATTGCAGTTGGGCTCTGATTCCCCTCACAGGGTGGCCAGGCAGGCAGGTGGGTGCGAGCACCGCAAAGGCTGCTTCTGGTGGCATGACTGACCTGGGGCAGTAGAGTCAGGCTAGCCAGCCTTTGTCCCCGCAGTCTGTCCAGCCCTACCTTTCTTGGGCCACTGCTCTCAGTTGTGGCTGATGGGGCATCTGCCACTGAGGCAAGCAGGAGTGTGGCCAGCAGGCCTGAAGGTTGTACAAGCCTGGGTCATGGAGTTGGGTGCAGGCATTCTGCCCTTTCCAAAAATCAGCTGACCCAAAGCCAGGGTGCCCAAAGAGAGCCTAAATCCAGCCTTGCTATCTGGCATCCCTTCCCTGCGAAGGCAGCCATCAGCATGGACTCAAGCGGCAGGCACTATCCTCATCTGTGGTGCAAGGGGGAAGGGGGAGACACAATGGTCCAGTGCCTGAAAGCAGTTTCAGCAGTTTCCCATTCTATTCTGTTTCTGAAATTCCTTTGCAGTGGAACAGCTACTTTGAGGTGCCCCATTGAGTGCCTTGGGAAGTTGAAATGTTCTCCTACAGGTTTCTCAGTTCTGTGATTCTTGATGTCGGATTTGTGTTCATTTATCGTTTGGCATAGCATTTTACCTTTTGCCCTATCTAGATAACTGAAGGGCATTGTTGGCATTTAATGGCATATACAATTTTAGAAGATGAGCAAGTGAATAAGCCTGAGATGATATAGCTGATTGTATTTTCCTCAGAAAATCTATGGTGTCAGGCACATAACTAGGAGTGTTGATGTCATAGGGTCTTAGAACAGAGTCCATATATCCCGATACTCCCACAGTGATAGTGCATATGCCTGAGACATTGGGGCAGCCTGGGTTGCCAGGTTTGTGTGTTTTGGGTAGAAGATAAAAGGTACCTAGTCGAGTGGGATGTGTCTGAAAAGATGTTCCTGAAGGTGCAGGGGTTCCCTTGTAATAAGGTTTAGTTCTTTTTTGTATTTCTGTGTGGGATCTGAATTTAGTCTGATCTATACATGATGACAATGGCTCCACCTTTGTCTCCCTCTTTAACTATAATATCTGGATTGTTCCTGAGACTATCTATGGCCATCCTTTTAGCTGAGATTCTGTTATATGTTATGGTGTTTGTTGATCACATTGTTTTGGACTCTACGGCAAAAGCATTCAATGTAGAACTCCAGTGTGGCATTGTGATCATCAGGAGGGGTCCATGTGGAGTCTCTTTTTTTGTATCACTGTCACCCCGATCACATACAGAATTAGCCGCATGATAGGCACGACTCCCAGCTGGATTTTAAGGCCGTGATCACAAGAGCACATCTGTGAAGCATCCCGCACCTGTTGGCAAGCCATTTTGCCCTGCCAGAGAAGTGGAGTAAAAAAACACTAGGGGAAACTCCAGTATAAAATGGGGGTTGCTGTGGGCCACAGATGGACTTTCCCTATGCTCCAGCATGCACTTGTGGCATCGGGGATAGTCTGATCAAGCTATCCTGACGCCATGCTATTGGTTTTCCTCCCCCTTCTCAGTATGTGCATCATCACATACTGCCACCAAGCTGCTCTCATTCAAGGCTTCGATAGGATTTCCAACAACCAGCTGGAGCCTGGAGATTCAGTTGTCCTGAAGAAAATGCCTACTTTGAAGTGTGGACTGTATGCTATTATACTCTGCTGAGAGCCCGCTCCCCAAACTCTTCTGTCCCAAGGTGATATATATCTCTGTATATATCTATATATCTATCTATATCTATCTGTCTATATCTGTCTGTGTCTGTCTGTATGTCTGTCTATCATCCATCCATCCATCCATCCAATATATATATCTGACCTAATATATGTGAAGTATGTGACAATGTGCATTTTTATGTCCAGGATTTTTTAAATACTTAACTTTTAGTAACTTCACACAAAGATAAGACTACTGACTTCAGTCTGATTAGTTATATTTTGCATTGATGCAAGAAGGAAAAGAAACAGGCCTCTAAAGATTTTATTCTTGACATCTAGAGGAATATTAACTTTTTTTTATATAACATATTTTTATTAGAGTATGTTCAAATACATGTTCACACAAAATCAGCAACGATAGCACCAAACTTATACTTACACACCGTTATGATTATTTAACATAACTGCTTATCAACATAGATTGAAACCATTTGTTATAGTGAGTTACACTTTGAATAAATTCATATCCTATATAAATCAACAATCCGATTTCTACTTTAACGATGTCTATTGTTATTCTGTCTCTCATTTAGTATTTGCGTAGTGTGTGCTCAGATTAAATAAAGAAGATTTAATATTGTAGCCATTCCATGTAGTGTGGATTAAGTGGTATATAATTTTGTTCTGTCATATACTGAATCATAGGAGACCAGGTATGTATTAGTGATGAGTGTGAGTTTACCTGCTTTCCGAGTCTTTTTTCAATAAAATCTGCTATCTTATCCATGATAACATGGCCCCAACATTTATTTATCCAGGATAGTATGTTCGGAGGATTCTTGGACTTCCAGGATGCTGCTATGGTCAATCTCGCAATCGCCAGTAAAGTAAAGGTAAGTTTCAATATTTTTTTTCTCTGGGTTGTCTTCATCGGGCAGATTGAGCAGTAATATGGAGGGATCTAATGGTAATTGTTGGGATGTGATTTTGTTAATTTCTGTTAGAATTTGTTTCCAGAACGATTGGATTATTGAACAAGACCACCAACAATGAAAAAAATCACTTACTTCTCCACATCCCTTCCAGCATAATGGCTTATATCTGGGTTGCATATGTTGTATTTTTGCAGGTGAAAGGTACCATCTTGTTTGTAATTTTAAAAATTGTAGTTTTATGGAAAAGATTCTTGATTTGCAGGCGTGTGAGTTCCAAATTTTTTCCCATTGAGATGGAGTTAATTCTTTTTGAAGATCTTTGTGCCATGCAATCTTATTGCTCTTTGTTTTTTCTTTTTCAGAGTCCATCCATATCTTGTATATAATTGATAGTAACCCTTTCTGTTTATCTGAGAATTTCTCTAAAGTGGTTTCAAATGTTGTTTTAGTCCTGGAGAAAGTTCCTTGTGTTGTAGCCCATTCTATTAAATTTTTTAATTGATAATATCTTAACCATGAGACTTTGGAATTTATTTGTGTTTCAAAATGTTCTTTAGGGAGAAGTTTTCCTTTTTTGACTAAATCTTGTAGCCTTCGATAACCAGCAGTAATCAGCATCAAAAATGCTCCATTTTCTTGTCCTGGCATAAACCATAGTTGGTTGGTGAACACAGTTAACGGGGATGGCGTGGGTGCCAATGTTCTTCTCTTTAAATCCCATATTTTCAGAGTTGAATCTAGAAATATGTTTTGATTTATCATCTTTGGTCTATTACATTTCGGCATCCATATAATTTCTTGTAAGGTAAATGGCGAGACATATGATTGTTCTATGAGCATCCAACTTCCATGTTGTTCTTGTTGCAGTATTCTCACTATGTTTGCAATGGCTGTTGCTTGGTAGTATCCTCTGAGTGAGGGTATTCCCAATCCCCCCATAGAAGCTGGTTTGGTCAGATGTTGTTGGTCTATTCTTGATTTTTTTGAGTTCCAAAGAAATTTAGTTAGTGCGCTTTGCCATTTTTAAATCTCTTTATCCTCTATTCTGATAGGCAAAGCGCGAAATAAATATAGGAAACAAGGGAACAGGAAGCTTTTGATGAGTTGAAGACGGTCTGCTAAATAAAATGTTTGCTTATTCCATTCATTAATCCGGACTTGTATTTCTTTATGTAATCTGTGAAAGTTACAGTCTATTAATTTTTTTCAGATCTATAGGTATTTGAATGCCTTCATTCCAAGGTTGTCCATTTGAATTTGAAGGAGTGTTTTATTTCAAGCTTTACCGTCTTAAACATCTTAATGGGGTAGATTTCAGATTTATTTGTATTCAAGTACAATCCGGAAATATTTCCATACCTTGTAATGATATCCATTATGATTGGTAGAGATTGGGTTGGGTTGGAAATATACAACACCACATCGTCTGCATACATAGACAACTTGTGTTCTGTGCCTGCAATTTTGACTCCTTTGAATGCTGCATTCCTCCTCAACTCTTCCGCCAGTGGTTCTATGGCAAGAGCAAAAATTAGTGGCGATAGTGGGCAACCTTGCCGTGTCCCTCAGGTTGGAGAGAAGAAGCTTGAATTTAGACCATTGACCTGGATTCTTGTCCTGTGATTTTGATATAATGATTGTAGTGCTGTGAGGAATTTTTTTCCAAAACCTAGTCTTTCAGGAATATTAACAAGCTGGAATATAGACTGATCAAGAATTATGAAACTCCCTTCCACTTTCCCCCATGGTAGTAGTTACTGTGGAGTGTTTGACAAACGCTGTACAATGCAGCGGAAAGGCCTGGGAGGTTAAGAAAAGAGCTAAAGGAGAAGATTTGTTGGTGAGTCCTTAGAGACAACCCAAAGTAAGCAACAGTATACAAGTGAAGCCTCTGTCAAAGTCATAGAAAAACACACTGAAGGAAAAAGAAGAGACAAAGGAATAAGGATCACCCTTTGCTTCTTCCATATACCTACAGTTCTCAAATCTCTCATGCCCAAGTCCCTCCTGCCAGCAATAACTTTGAACCCTCCCTTGCCCCCAGAGTGGTCATTCTGGGGAGTCTTTGGCGTACCGAAGCAGCATATTAAAGGATGGGCTGTACCTCCTCAACCCATGGCTATTCAGGTGGATGAAGGAGGGTTCAGCTTCCTTTTCCCCCACAACAAGAATTACAGGAGAGGAGATCCTGTGCTCATCTGGCACAATTAACATCCCTCTTCCCATCTCTGCTATAAGACCCGTGCCTGTGTACTACATTCTGTTGCAGGGGATATTTCCTGGTGACAGAGGCACATACACCGCTAGAGGTCTGGGTTTTCAGGATCATGTTGATTCCCACTAGTTTCCTACATAAGTAAAGGGAGACTGTCATCAGTAGGTAATTGTCTCCTGTGCTGTCTTCTCCCCATTTAACCCCCCAGATTACAAATATCTTGGTCTCCACTTTACTTTCAAGTATAAAGTCATTTATTACTTTGAATATGAAAATGGGTACATCTACCTGTTAGAAAAAGTGGTGATTGGGTTGCATTGTTCCCCATGGAAATATTTGCACACAATGGTGTGACAGATATATGTTGCTTCAGTAGGGCCTCCATCCAAAGGTCACAAGGTATTTATGGCCTTATTTTAGTCTTTGGTTGTAGTCTAGCCTTTTTGAAGTGATTCATAGTGACTCATAGTTTCCTGTATTAACAAGGTACTTATTTTGAGTTTTAAAAACCTTTACAGTCTTGTTGGTACATCTCTTTAGAGCCTCATGAGCTCCACTCATAGAATGCCTTGGCATCTGTCACAGTGGGTGTGAGCCACCTTTGGTGAATTAAGTGGTCCATGCTGAGCTAAAAAGATTTTGAAATGACATTGTTATCTGTGTCTGATTAAAGGCATGAATCACCCTGGTTAACAATGCGTGCTCCCAACTAACTCACCTTTGGAGATGCTTTGGCTTCTTATTATTTGCTTCTTCTCATCCCTTTCACAAATACTTTTCAGCCACTTTTTGTACTTTTGTGGTCAAAAAGTGTCAGAATCATTGATGGTTCTCATGACAGTCTTCTCTCTCTCTCTCTCTCTCATATTACACATACAAGACACTTAGGCAGAGGAATAATAGCTTGCTTCCTACAACTCTGCTAAGCAAATTTTTGCAGGCTAAAAAGCTTTCTTTTGACAGAACCATTGGTTCCTCCAGCTGGAGGTGTTAGATGTTGATGAGTGCAGTGGTAGGATACCAGCCAATGATTTACTCAGTGCTGCTCAATTAGCCTATGAGCCGAATCTGGATTTATCCATACCTGGTGCTGTTTTCACTGAAACATAGCAAGAAGATTCAAAGAGCAGTAAATCTAATTCTGCAAGCCCAAGCTAATGTCAGAACTGCTTTTCTTCTGCTGTGCTGTATGGCAAACTGCACTGGAAACCAAGCTCCAAAAGTTAAGGAATGGAAGGTTCAGCATTTAAAGAAAACAATACAAAATTATACTAGGTTGGCATGAGGTTGAGCCTAGGTAGCTCTGTGGATTCTGTTTACTCTGGTTACAGCATTACATTATGCTTCTGAGATATAACATTCTGATTTTTTAAAAAAACCACACATACCACTTCAGTGTAAAACAGTTATTGGTGTACATCTGTGTTTGTGAGTCTTAAACCCATAACATTAGTAGGTATTTTGAATCATCAGAAGTAAAACAGTTTAAAGGAAGTGCTCATAATCTTATCTTTAACACAGTAGGAATTCTTATAAACAGATGAGGTTCTTATTATCAAGTCAAATAACCGATCTGGTCTAGTTCAGCATTGCCAGCTCTGCCTTCCCAGCAGGAGACCTGAAATTTCCTTTAGTGGGCTGTGAATCTGAGACGTCTCATATGTTCTCCTCCCTCAGCCGTTGCCCCTCCTATTTTGCTCAATAAAAATTCTTCATGAATATGTGGAATAGCATGATTTGGAAACTTTGGGTTTTTCCTTTCAAATATATTAGTGGGGTTCTGATTTTTTGTCATTAGTTTTTGAATTACTTTCAGAGTGATTTCAGATGTTAAATAATAAGAGTCAGGAAGTGAAAGGGTTACAAAGATGCACAGAGAAAAGGAAGCCTAATCTAATCTTTATTTGTTACAGCACCAAGCCAGCAAATCAGTAACATCATACAAAACTGATACAAATATACAAATATAAAAACCATGGTCTAAAAGGTTTGAGGGTTAAATAATCTTTCCTTTTGGGGTAGAGTAACAAGCTGCACGGAATTTAGTTACAAGTTTGGTATGGGTCTGATTATCATCTGATCATAAGTGATTGACATAGTCAGAGTCCATCAGGCCAGGCATTTGCTTTACCAAAGGACAGATATATTTGGCTCAAACCAACTTGTACCATGGACACCTGAGAAGCATCTGTTCAATAGCTGTGACTTCTCCCAAATCACATTGACAAAGTCTCTGGTCGAAAGGTATCTTCCTGTATCTGCCCCCAAGGAGAGCCGAGGGAAGGGCCAAGCATTTAGCTAAGGTGAAAGCTTTTTTCATCTTGTGATCATCTAAGTTGCCCTTCCTGTTTGGAGCACTCTCTTTTGTTGTTAATGCAGCAGCTTGTTGAAGGGGGTCAGAAGGACACTGTCCATATAAATCTTCAAGAAAAGTATGAGCAGTTGTCCCATTTCAGAAGCCTTTCAGTTTAGAATCTGTTGTTGGAATGAGATCTAGTTTGTTCTCTAAAAGTCAGGGCTCAATCTAGAACACTTCAGGACTGAGGAAACAATGTAGTCACTAATATAAACTTCTCTAATTGCTTGGATCCAGTCTCAGAGCCCAGGGATGCACATTTTGAACTCAGACTGGGAAACAACCTTGCCCCTAAGGGCCAGGCCTGTATTTTTCCTCCTGTTCTCTGCAGCCTCCACAGACTCTGGGGAAAATAGGTAAGGGTGGGGAGATTTAATTATTCCCATTCTACTCCTCAGGTTCTGCTACATCAATAGGGTTACCAGCCTCCAGGTGGGGCCTGGGGATCTCCCGCTTTTACAGCTGATCCCCAGCTGACAGAGATCAGCTCCCCTGGAGAAAATGGCTGCTTTGAAGGGTGGACTCCTATGGCATTGTACCATGCTGAGGCCCCTCCCCTCTCCAAACCCCACTTTCTTCTGGCTCCACCCCCAAAGTCCCCAGGTATTTTCCAACCCGGACTTGGCAACCCTATCCATCAATAATTCATCATGAAGAATTATGAAAGATCTTCTGATCATATCCTTGGGAGCAGAGAAGGGCTGAACTCTCAATGGGACAAAAATTAAGGAATCTGCCTACCTTTTAATGTTTGCATACCATGTTGCTTAACTTTGTCAGCCAACCTGAATCCTTCAAAATAAAAAGCAGAGTATAAATGTTTTGATAAAAATAACATGATTTGCCACAGGTTGGTGAGGGCAGCATCTTCCATGTAACAGTCACAGACACATGTATGCATTCACTGCTCCCATGTGGAGCAGGCTCCATAAATCAGATTGAAGGGAGCCACAGTGCAGCCACTTGGTTGCTTGAACTCATCTTGAAGAGCCTACAGCAGTTTTGTTGGTGTTACATTCCAAGCCAGAAAGGATGTACAGCTTTGAAGTTCTATGTGAGCAACTGGCTGTATTATTAAATAGTCAAGATTAGTAGTCACTGATTAAGGAAAGCTGATTGACATTATGGACTGATGCCTGAACTTGGGATCTCTCCTCATAGATGTTAGGGAGTTTTCCTTTTTGAGCTATTTCCATTTAGCTGATCTTTGTCACCTTAGAAGAAGGCTCACTTTACTCACAAATCATGGGTAGAGGGGGAAAAACACACAGAATGCATATTGTCTGAAAGAGAAGACCTGCAAATTGGTCTCCTTTGGCAGACATCCCACTTCAACAGACTTAACATCTTCTGGAGTTGTTCCATCTGGTATTCTTATCTCTCCCTTTCTCTCACACTCATGCACCAATGGAAATAATCTGTGGATTTAGTTCAGCTTTTCACTTCCAGGTGTTCAGATAAATGATCAGTATTTAATGTATAGCTTCTAATGAAGTGATCTTAACTGTTAGCCTTATTCGTCTCATTTTCTTTTCCCTCAGTGAAATATGATGCCTCTCCACTATTCTATGGGACTTTTCAGATGCTACAAGAACAGCATAGGAGTCACTTTTCTGTGTATACAATGCTGATTGTAATGATGCTGATAATGTTTTTACCAGCAGCTTCATGAACTGCTTTATTATTATTTACTTTATTTATTTAGTATATTTTATCCTGTTTTTCTCCTTGATGAGAACCCAAAGTGGCATACAGAAAATAAACAAGTTTAAATACAACAAGTTTAAATTTAAAAGTTTAAATACAACACAGTATATAAAAAAGCAAAAGAAAAAAAATAAAGAAGACATTCTGGGCTGATGTTCACCAAGGTTAATCCATCCATCTGGCCAAGGGTTGTGACCCATAAGCTAAGCGCAATGGGCCAAGAGCCCTCACAGTCTTTCATCTCATCCCCCTGGCTACACCCAAGCTATAAATACCTGCAGTAGGAAAAAGAGAAAACACTCAGCCTAGATACTTCAAGCTGGCCACCACATTCCCTCAATTCCCCTTTTTATGGCACCATTCCCATCAGAACACCACTCCTGTTCCTGGCCAAGGAATTAAAGTATTTTAAGGATCTGCCCCTGGGCCAGCATCAAGGGTCACTGTTGGAAGAGATGCCTGGTGGCAGTGAAGGAAGCAGAACCCAAAATAATTGCACTTTACTGCCTTCTTCCAGCACGCTCTGGCTTTTCAGGTGATCTCACATTTTTCAGGCAGAAGGAGCATGGGACAGAGTGAAGCAATGACTCCTTCACTTTCTCATTGTAGACCCACTGACACTGATGGGGCTAAAATAAGTACAACAAAACCACACTCTGCTTCCTCCAGACCAGCTGCAGTTGGAGAAGGGAGCCATGATTAGAGAAAGATAGGTTGGTGAAATTGTGGGAGAGAACATAACCACAACTGGGACCCACAACTAGAGTGGGGGGACAAGTGGAAGCAATTAGAGACAAAGAAGAGAAGCCTATGGATCCTGTGCCCAAAGACCCATCAAACCCTGCAGTTGGCTCTGATCTGTACAGCTGGTCTCTGAGCTGTGGAGTCTTGTGAGCAAACATTCTACTTTGTGAGCTCCTGGCATTAAAGTTGTGAGCAAGCGATTTGGCTACTGCATCAATTAGTTTGCTCTGGAGTCATCCTTCCTGAGCTAAGACAAAAATCTGTGAGCTGGAGGCTAAAAAACTGTGAGCTAGCTCACACTAACTCAGTTTAGAAGGAACACTGTCTTACCACGGCTGTAGCATCTCCAGGACCCTCAGTTCACTTTGACATGTACCGTATTTTTTGCTCCATAAGACTCACTTTTTCTCCCAAAAAAAGTGGGGGGAAATGTGTGTGCGTCTTAAACCCCCCTCACCTTTCCCGAGCCACGGCACTGAGCAGAGCTAGGTGCGTCTTATGGTCAGGTGCGTCTTATGGAGCGAAAAATACGGTAAATATGAGATGCTTTAGAAGCATCCTGCATGTACTGATTCTTTATCATATGATTGTTTCTAACCTTTCCACATTCTTTTCAATTGTCTCTCTTTTGTGCCTCTTAATTTTTTAGCAGGGCATTATCACTAGAACAACAGCAAGGCAAGCTCCTGTCCTTCATGCCAACTAAATGTGATTTTGCTTTGTTCTGAGCTCGAGATGTCTTGTTGAACAGTATTTAGCATTGTCTTTTCTTCTAGGGCTTGTGACAGTTTTGTTCTACTTCTGAAGGCAGCTTCCTAAAAGCCAGGAGAGTACTAAATCTCAAATGTTAACCATGTGTCTTGGTAGAAACCCAAGATCTTTAAATCTACTCAGATGAAGCCATAAAGAGAAGGGGGAGGGGAAGAGGGTCATTTTTAGGAAGTAGCTTTGAAGTTTGGTATAAGAATCTCATGTAAAAGGAAAGCAATTCAAACATCACACTGGGAAAGATAAACACATTGAAGGATGGGGCTAGCACTTAAACAGCTGGTAAGTATATCTATAGAGGAGTGCAGAGGAATCTGATTTCTCCCTTCTTATTGCTCTTCATTAAAGTCAGCAAAAGATATCTGTTGAAAGTTTTAAAGGAATCCAGAGAAATGGGGAACTACTTAAGGCTGCTGACAACCCTAGATGAAGGACCAGATGTCGCATTTGATGTAATATATGCATATATGATAAACATTCACAGCATTCATTAGCCGTATGTAAAATATTTGACAGTGACTCATTTTGAGGTCAGCATTTTATAGCTGTTGCTTTGACTATTAATTATTTTATTACACTTTTTAAAAGAATCCAATAATTAATTTGAAGAAATATTTCAAATGTTATATGGAACAGCAATGCCAACATAATCAAAAGGCTGAAATTATGGACAGTCTTTCTTTTTTGTAAAGACATCATTGTATAAGACACATTATGGCCCAGGCTAGCCTGATTTTGTCAGATCTTGGAAGCTAAGCAGGGTTAGCCTTGGCTAGTATTTGGATGGGTGACCTCCAAGGAATACCAGGGTTATGACACAGAGATAGGCATTGACAAACCACCTCTGAAACGTCTCTTACCTTAAAAAAACAAGTCTAGCTTGCCACCTAGTGGTGCATAATGCTAAAAGAGCTAGAAGTTGTGGCGGTCAGACAATCTTAAGATCTCCTGGCTATACTACACTCACTGCCATATGATAATTAATTAATTATGGCACAGAATGCATAAGTCACTGTGGCACAGGACACGTAAGTCAGCTGGAGGGCTTTGCTTAAGCATAATTTTCTAATTTAGTTTTGCCTTGCTTTGTTTTAATTTTTTTGAACAAAAAAATTTGCTGTTTCTTTGTCACATAGGAAAGATACTGAGATTATGGTCCAGAATAATAAAATGCTGCTAGGATATGTTTGGAGTATGCCTGAGTAAAAATTATTCAGCTGGTTAGTGCAGTGAACACTATGATGTGTGGAACAATGCTGCAACATCATCACACCTTCAATTATGTGAACTGCATATGTAATTTTGCTGTTGTCTTTATATTCTAGGCATTCAAGTGGAAAATCAGTCCAGGATAAAGGCCATCAGGCGCATGAAAATACTTCCTTCTTTGTGGAAGAATGAAGAGCTAAGTAGTCACACAACTGTGTAATTAATCTGTGATTTCGGGTTCAGCTTCAAATATCCTTCAGATTTTGCTTCCAGTAAATTATCTGCTGAAAATGTATTCTGCCCTTGTCATGAATTGACCATTACCTGATGAGATTCAAAGAAGTTTGAGTCCAGTGGCACCTTTAAGACCAACAAGTTTAATTCTGGGGATAAGCTTTCATGTGCATGCACACTTCTTCAGATACATTGAAGCAGTTTTCCTCAAGCCTTACATATAAGTGTGTGTGGGGGGGTGTTAGTTACCAGGAAGGGCTAGTTAGAGTCAAGATGCACAAGTAATTGGGCAATAAGTATAGCTATATTGGATTAAAGCAGTTGGTAAAACCTGTGAATTAGCTTACGAAGACAAGAGTTAACAAACAGATAATTGAACTTTGTTAATTTTAAAGGTGCCACTGGACTTAAACTTTGTTTTATTGCTTCAGACCAACGTGGCTACCCACCTGAATCTGATGAGCTTCAGGCTCTCAGAAATTCAGAAAATCTGCATGGGTAGGGGTAGTTAGGATGGTCCATCCTTGGAAGCTGATGGATATGTTTTCCTGATGTTTCTTGGGATTGTATATTCAGGAAGGTTGGTGCTCCTTTTTGCAGCCCTGTTGATATATGGAATAAAGAGATGACCTGTCCTGTTTGTGATTTCTTAGGAGTGCCCTCTTCCAAGGAGCTTGAGCAGATGGGTGGACTGTAGATGGAAGAAAATTCAAAGTGAATGTGACTGAACAGTAAGAGCACAGCATCATGTTTACTCATGATGTGAGCTCACTTTTCCACCACCATTGCACCAACACAGGGGAGCTTTTTTGGGTTGTGATGAGGCTCTTTCCCAGCCCCCTCAGACTATATATCCAGAAAACATAAGGCCTGCTTGGATGCTTTTGTGATGCATTTTGTGGATAAAATTGTTTGCAGCCACCCATGACTTCGATTCCACAGTTTGTGAAATTTAGTCTCAGGTTGCCATTGGAGTGCAGTCTGGTCATAATTGTATGGATGCCTTTCAGCTAATTTTATTTATTTATTTATTATTTATTTTCGCATTTACATTCCACCCATTCCGTAAATGGGCTCAGGGCAGGTCACAACATTTCAATAAATAAACATTTCAATAAACAACATTTCAATAAATCTAATAAAATTTAAAACACGTTAAAACATATAAAATCAACTGTCATGCTTGCTGTAGGGAGAATCTGACCCACTGATATAACTGATATGGCCAGTTATCAGTGGGTGAAAGACTGCAACCTTGGGGGGGCATATGTGGGTGCCCACTGCCTCAGCCAAAGGCCTGGCAGAACAGCTCTGTCTTGCAGACCCTGCGAAATTGAATAAGATCCTGCAGGGCCCTGATCTCAATAGGGAGCATGCTCCACCAGGTGGGGGCCAGGGCAGAAAAAGTCCTTGTCCTGTTTGAGGCTAGGCAGATGTCCTTTGGGCCAGGGATCATCAGAAGATGTTGGTTATCAAAGTGTAATGCTGTCCAAGGCGTATATGGGAAGAGGCGGTCCCTTAGGTATGTTGGTCCCAGGCCGTATAAGGTTTTGAAGGTAATTACCAACACCTTGAAGTGGATCTGGTACTCAACTGGCAACCAGTGCAGCTGACAGAGGTGCACCGCTGCATTTTGCATTTGGCTATAATTTCCAGATCAGCTTCAAGGGTAAGCCTGTGTAGCTAAGTCCTGGAGGGAGAGACAGGGCTTCTGTAGCCTGTTCTGCCTAAGATGGAAAAATGCAGGTCTGGCGACTGCAGCAACCTGGGCCTCTATAGATAAGGAGGTATCCAGTGTTACTCCCAGGCTCTTCATCAACTGAGCCGGCACCAGAGGTGCCCCTTCCAGAGTGGGAAGCCTGGTGCCCACCTCCAAACCCCCACAACTCAGGTACAGGACCTCCGTCTTTGATGGATTTAACTTCAGTCAGCTCTGCCGCAACCATCCAGCCACAGAGTCCAAAGCCTCAGCCAGATTTCCAGGAATGGAAGACGGATGGCCATTCATTAACAGATAAAGCTAAGTGATGGCAACCCAGCCCATAACTCTGGACTAACTGGGCAAGGGGGCGCATATAGCATTGGTGAGAGGATCGCCCCCTGCAGTACTCCATATTCTAGCGGGTATTGTGGGGAGACGTTCTCACCCAGCACCACCCTCTGTCCCCAAACATGGAGAAAGGAGGAAAACCATTTCAAGGCAGTCCCCTGGACTCCTACATCAGTGAGGTGGTGGGTCATAAGATCATAATCAACTGTATCAAACGCTGCCATCAAATCTACTAACAACAGCAGCGCTGACCTGCCTCGATCCAGATATCTATGGAGGTAATCTGTAAGGCTATCTCCGCCCCATGGCAATGGTGGAAGCCAGACTGGAAAGAATCAAGGATGGAAGCATCATCCAAAAGGTCTGGAGTTGTTTGGCTACCACTCTCTTAACCACCTTACCCAAGAATGGTAAGTTTGACACTAGGTGGAAGTTGGCTAGGACTGTTTGGTTCAATTATGGCTTTTCCAAAAGTGGGTAAACTACTGCCTCCTTTAAAGCCTCTGGAAAGGTCCCAGTGGTTAGGGACAAGTTGATGATTTCTTCCAGAGGGGCCTGAATGCTCTCCCTGCAAGATTTCACTAGCCAAGAAGGGCATGGGTCAAGGAGGCAAGTAGTAGGCTATACAGCTGCTAGGGTCCTTGTCAACTTCCTCCTGGGTGAGTTGATTGAAGTGGTCCAATAGTGGACCAGAAGATGGACAAGGGGTTTCCAGTTCCTTTACTGTCTCAATTGTAGCCGGGAGGTCCTGGCGGAGTGCCACAATCTTATCTGCGAAATTGCTCACAAATGCCTCACAGACGATAGCCAATTCCCTACTATTTGGTCTGCCCTGAGGCAGAGTCATAATGGACCAAATAACTCTAAATTGGGCTGAGCGCGAGCTTGCAGACACAAAGGAGGCTGCACAGAAATCCTTCTTTGCAGCATTCACTGCCATCTCATAGGCTTTCATAAGTGTCCTATAAGAAGTTTGTGACACTTCATCATGAGCACACTGCCACCTTCACTCTAGCTGTCTTAGCTCATGCTTCATCATTTGCAGCTTTGTGGTGTACCACGGTGCTGCTTTGATGCGAGGGCACAGAGGGTATTGGGGGCAGAGAGCTGGTTATCCCAGCCCTCCACCAGCTCATCCACTGAGACACCAGGGGGCATTGGATCCCACAGAGCCTCCTGAAGCCGATTAGGGTCCATTTGACTCCGTGGGCGAGCATAAATGCGCTCACTGCCTAAACAGGGTGGACATGGTATGCTCAGCCAGAACTTCAGGGTGAAGTGGTCAGACCATCGGACTACATCTGTAATCATCAGATCCACATGTATCCCCATGCCAAAAATCAAATCCAGCATGTGGCCCACTTGGTGTGTGGGAGTCGATACAAACTGGGAGAGTCCCAGGGCCTACATGGACAACACTAGGTCCCTGGCCTGGACAGACACTGCATCATCGGCATGAACATTGAAATCACCCAGGATCAGGAGCCTGGTATATTCCAATGCCCAGCCTGATACAGCTTCTAACAGGTTGGACAGGGTATCTGCTGGTGCATTAGGTGGTTGGTACACCAACCAGATAGCCAAATGATGAGGCCTGATGAAGTGTACAAGCTGTTTAAAAGTGTACAGCCTACCACATCTAGAATCAACCTTTGTGGCTTTTGGTATCAAACTGGGCTGGGTCAATTGATCAAGTGCAGGAAGTAATAAACACCTCTCTGTGGGAGGATGTATTTCCAACCTCTTTGAAAGAGGCAGTCATGAGACCCTCCTTGAAAAAGGCATCCTTGGACCCTACTGACATAAACAATGACTGCCTGGTGGCCAAGAATCTTTTTTGGAGGCAAAGTATGGGACAGGGCTATAGCTAAGTGATAGTGCATTTGCTTGGCATGCAGAAGGTCCCAGGTTCAATCCCCAGCATCTTCAGTTAAAGGACCAGATAGCAGGTAATGGGAAAGACCTCTGCCTGAGACCCTGGAGAGCTGCTGCCAGTCTGAGTAGACAGTACTGACCTTGATGGATTAATGGTCTGATTCAGTATAAGGCAGCTTGAGTGGGTGATGGCTATGCAGCTTCAGGCTTCAGGCCATCTTAGAATAGGCCGAAGTGCCTTCAGCTGTGATGCCAGTGGGTGGATAGGGTGCTCTGAGACTGGCTTTATTCCTGCACATACAATCTAAATGGGATTGACTTTGAGAATGGTCTGCAATCTTCAGCTGATCCAAAATGTGGCAGCCAGACTACTGTTAGTGATGGGATTCACAGATTGTATCACCTCAGGACTAAAATATCTGCACTGGTTGCCCAAATTTAAAGTGCTGGTTAGGGATGGGCCTGAACTGGGAAAATGTGCTTCAGTACATGGTGTGCCCGGTTGACAAACCATGAACCCTCATGAATGTCTCGCTGCCAAATAAATTGGTTCAGTTCATGAGGTTCATGATGTGGTCGAACAGCCTGCCTGGCGTGCTAGAGACACCAGGCCAGTGAGGGATCTTCGGCTGACTATCCTCTACCTGCCCCCCCCCCCCTAAGTTTGAGGAGGACGGGATTTATGAATCCCCAGAGAAGGTGCCCCCAGGAAGCACTTTTGACAGGCGCAGGTTCAGGAGGTTCATGAGCCAGTTTGTGCCCATCCCTAGTTCTTACCTTTAAAGCCCTAAATGGCTTATGGCTAGGCTACTTGAGGGAGTGCCTCTTCCTACATTGTCCACCCTACCATTTAAAGACCTGTCTCACAAGCTGTGTTCTCTGTGCCCTTCCCTTCGGAGGTGAGGCAGATGGCTTTTTCAATAGTGGCACCTTGCTTTTGGAATGCTTTTCCCTTTGAGGCTTGCCTGGCACCTTCACTATTCTCTTTCAGATGCAAGGCCAAGATGTTTCTGGTTACTCAGGCTGTTAATTAAGGGACTGATCTTTTAACATCACATTATAGTGTGCTTTTTGTCTGAGACTTGTTAGTTCATTTTAACTCATTCAGTATTCTATGTTTCTTTGGATGGATTTTAAATGCTGGCATATAGTTAACTACTTTTAGTGTCTTATGTTTTTATTATGTTTTGTTTTGTAAGGCATCTTGGCTAAGTTCTTGGAGAGGAGACATAAAAATTCTTTCAATGAAAAAAAATATATTGCAAGATTGAGCCAGTGGTGCTACTGGAAACAAATAGAAACAAATGTATTTCTGAGAACAGTAGATTCATAGGTGGAATCTCTTGGACAAATTGTTACAAGGATTCCTACTTATAAGATGCCTAGCAATACTGCACAATTATTTTGGCACTATTCTTGAAGAAAACTGGTGATCCCAGGATGAATGGCTAAGAATGGAAAAGTGTGGATAACTGTTCTAATTCATATTAACATAGGATGGTTGTCTCAGATCTGATTTAACAGACTGATTATTTTTCCTGGTTTTGGGGGAGGGGGGGATGATTAATCTTCACTATCAGTGAGGATTCAAAATATATGTTGGTTGTTCTTGCATTGCTAAATAAGTAAAGCTGCTTCCAGAGTAGATTATGGCTGCCTTCATATGGTGACCAATGCCCATTAAGCTCTGGTTGCCACTGCAAATGTAGGTAGGTGCATTTGCAGTTGCAAGAGGGCATCTACATTGCATTTTTTCCCTGCATGTTTCAGCTGTAGCCCCTTGTAGCTACCATTATGCTCTCTGCATTACTGGAGGGCTTTAAAAAAACAGTAACTGCTAGATCACTAACTATCTATATCTACCATCTACTAGCTGCTCTGAATTTCCATTCATTTTAAAAAGCAAGTCTCTAACCTTTTCACTGTGGAGATATAAGCAATGCACCTTTCTCCTTTTATCTCTGCAAGGAAAATATACAGTGGTTCTGAAGTGTGTGATGAATTGCCACTGCTGATATGACCATCATTGTCACTTGTCACACAGGTTTATGGTAATCTTCATTGTTGAGGTTATAGTATATCTTAATCCATAAAAGAACCAGTAGTTTTGAGTTTATATGTGTGTATTATGATAATGACTGAGAGCCTAAGGCTTTATGCTTCCAAAGCTATATTTTTTAAAAACAATGATAATGGTGGCCACATGCTGGAACCATCTATCCATATTCTCCAGATGTTGGATCTGACTGACATAAGACCCAAAGGTGTCAGATTCAGGGTCAGAAGCACATTTGGCCTTAACAGGCTCCAAATATGGATTTTGTCCAGACTTACTGTTACTACTAATGATGGCCCCAGCTGTCTCTATTCCTATGATGCAGTATCTTGTGACAACAGTTCATAGTATCCTGTTCACTTGAGGTGGAAATGATATCTTGATATTTCTTCCTTTATCTTAATGGTACTATAACCAGAGATTCATTAATTTCAATTGTTTCCGTTTGGAGAGTAACTAATCTCTTGGAAAAGAATCTTTTCCCTTATACAAATAAATATAAAGGTTTAACTTCTCAGCAGAAGTCTCCAAAATATGATGTAGGATTTGTGCATCTCATTTTTATTAGACTGAAAAGTAGGATTTATAGTATTTTGCCACCCCCAAACCTTTTTCTTATCTGAAATCTAGACATGTAGCAGCATGAACATCAATGGACAATTACCTGTTTCTATTCAGAAATGCTCATTACATCAGTATTGGATGTCTCTAATGACATGACTATTACCACATGAATGGTTTCCCAAAGTGTGTGTGTGCTTGCAGAAACACAGAAAAATTCTATTCATACCAACCACCAAAATTCAATCTTTTCCAGCTTTGAAACAAAGGTAGAGAGATTATTTACTGGATAGCCTAGTTCAGATTTCCAACATCAGAACAGTCAGGTGGGTTCTGTCCCTGCAGCCCCCCCCCCCCCCGCAGCCCATTATTCCACTCAGGCTATTCACTCTTCCATTCACATGCTTTCAAAGCCTTTAGCATTCAGCCATCATCACTCCTTCAAAAAGCTTCTTGTGATTGAAAATTTTAAGCACTCTGAGAGCTGAAAGGTATTTAAAATGTTATAATGAATCCTTATAATTAGATTTACTCTTTTTAAATCAAGGATGCAAAATAATATTTCTTGTCCCCAACAAGGCTTCTGGCTGAGATGCTGGGTTTGTAACAACAAATGGATCCGCTTGTGAAATTAGAAGCTCAGCCTCTCTTGCATTGTTCTTATTATGCTATAATGGTTTTTATAGTGAACAATTATTTTTATGGATGTTAAGGGGGGAAAAACCTTCACAAACAGCATTCAAATACCTAGAATGACAGCCTGGTGGAAATGCAGCCACAGACTGTAGAGACAGCATCCTCTGGTGCCAGAGTGTTGAAGATAGACACCCTGTCCCCTGCCGCCCCCTTTCCCAAATGTTAATGGGAAAGTAAAATGAATTGGTAACATGCAATTGTACTCCTGATAAGTTTGTTAGCCTTTCTGGGTGGGTGGGTGTGTATGTATGTGTGTCATAGAGAACCCAACAAATGCAGGCTTATTTGTATCAGAAAAAAATCCTTATTTCTTGTTACTGACTCTGAAGATCTTTTCCTTCAAACATTCATTTTAGCAAAAATGAATTTGTCATTTCTCTGAAACTGGTCTCCATCTCCAGATGAAAAATAATCTTGTTTTGATTTATGTATTTAATATTTCACACTGGAAATGTAAAACTACAGTGGTTATTTTATAGTGCCTGGGATCAGGAAATATGGGAGCAATTTATTATATTTATTATTTGGCTTTATAAAACCATAAATCAACATTATTGAAAATTAAATGTAGGTTAGACTGTAAGGGACCGTTGAGGTATAACAATGTTTTACATATGACTTCTGAGGGTATGATGAGAATCTGAATTATTCATGGGAGACCCTGGATATGCCTTCAACTTAATCAAATTAATAAAACAATTTCATTCCAAGACCTATTAGCACTCAGCAGGAGCTGAGTAACAGGGAGACATTTATGGTTCAGCTGCCTCCCTCCTTTTTTCCTCTGCAACGGGGGACAGAGAAGGGAAAGTATAATAATTATATTTTTTACTCTAACTTTTACAGAGTTGATATGTATTGCTGTTGTTTACTGCCCTGTCTCCTGTATTAGGTCAGTATTTCAGATGTAAAAATGGATTCAGATGGAGTACCTTATCCACTAGGTGCTGTGCTTGGGGCTCGGAATGTTCCTACTAATGGAATGTTCCTATGCGTCCCATTCTTAAATGGATGCTGGAGCATCCATTGCTAGGTGTCCCTTGCAGTGCTTCTGTGTTTAAATGCTTCTGTAGTGCTCTTCTTATTCTTGTCTGTTGTAGGTTACAATTTACCTGGAGCCAGAGCTAGTAATTTGATTTGGTGCACACAAAGTACTGTGTGCTGTCTGCACACCCTCCAATTCCAGTCTTCCAGTGAAATAATTTTCTGTTGGTCTTCTGAGGACTGTTCTCTGGGTGAGGCCAACACATCAGTGCAGTTTTGTGAGAACTGCCCACAGCTATCTACTTAGGTTCATTATAATATGGAACTGTTTGAGAAAGAGAACAAAATCCCCCAAATACAATTATTGTGGTTGAATGTAATAGGGGGAGCAGTGAGATGCAAACTTTTATTGCTTCCGCCCCACCTTTCAAAATTAAGAATATATAAATTACAATTATAATTGTGCTTACAACAAGACAACATTAGAAAGCCAAAAGCAAAATTTACATATCCTGAAGTACCAACAACACAACTGTCAAAAAAAGATTAATAACAACACAGTACAAGAACTCAAACATTTAAAATATCATATTCTTAAATAAAAGCAGGAAGTCGACATAACTTAACATTATCAGATGCAAATTCTAAAACTGGGAACCAGACCAATTCAAAATCTGATGAATAAGGACCAGAATCACCCTGCACCAGTTGAGAGGACAATTTATCCATCAAGCAGAAATGGTCAATCCAACTGGAGATTGTGGGTGGGTATGGACATTTCCAAAACTTAGCTATTAGCATTCTTGCTGCAGCACATATTTTCACTATTAATTCTTTTCATTGTGGAGGAATTGCTTTCAAATCTTTATTCCATAAATTGAGCAGCAAAAAAATCTATTCTTAATGGAATTGTATAACCAGTAATATGATAAATTTGTTTTTGTATTTGTCCCCCAAATTCCTGGATAACCCTACATTCCCACCAGCAATGTTTGTATGTACCTACAGCTCCACAACCCTTCCAACAAAGTGAAGAGTAGTTTGAGTACATACGGTGTAACTTTTGTGATGTACCACCTTGATAGTGTTTTAAAGAATTGCATTTTTATCATGATGGCTTTCGATCGGAAAGGCTAAAACGGCCAAATCTTACACCATTCTTCTGTGCTGATATTTCTCTGACAGTCTTTGCACCCGTAGTTGGTATAAGCTGGTAATTTGTTGCTCTGTGACGTTATTAATATGTTGTACAGGTTGGAAATCAGACCTTTGAAGTTTTGCTGTTGGTGCACTAGAAGTTTTTCAAAATCTGTTAGCCTTCTTTCAAGACATTGTTTAATGTCTGGGTGCTTTAATAGATGTTTCAGTTGAAAATACCCAAACCGATTCATTGTCTGTCCTAATTTTAATTCTAAAGTAGCTTTATCTAGCATTAAACCTTTTTTTGTCATATCAAGCAATCACATTTTGGAGTGTTCTTTCCAGCTGGCAAACGAGCTAAAATGATAAGCTGGTTCAAACCATGACTGACCTATGTATGTAGATAGTGGTGAAATAGATGGGGCCAATTTATTTCTATTTCTGTTCCAAGATTTTAAAGTGCATGATAAAAACGGATTGCATAGTGATGTATCCAATTTTCCCTTAAACTTATTCCTTACTAGACCAATCAGAAGTCTTGGAAGGACTGAAACTTTTTTAGTATAAATCCAGTTTGCGGCTACATCCTGTTGAAGAATCCGAACAAGATTTGATAATTGGCTTGCTTCATAGTAAGAGAACAAACTAGGATAGGCCATTCCCCCAAACTTCAAAGGTTTGGACATAGTCCGAAAACTAATTCTCTCCTTTTTGTTGTTCCAAACAAAGTAATTCAATGTCTTTTGCCAAGAACTAAAGTGTGTGTTAGGTATTTGAACTGGAAACTTTTATTGCTTTTTAAGATACTGTTTATGGGAAGTAACTGTTGTAAAGTCTTATTTAAAAAAGCAGAAAATATAAGCAGGTCACTAGGAATAGTCTGAAGATCATCCCCCCTAGTCCTCTGGTTTTGGCTTGCAAAAATGAAATGTAAGGGCACAAGATCATTTGTATTTGTTTAAAGAGAACAACTGCTTGTGTTGTGTGAAAAGCTCTGAGATGTTTATAAAGCTCATTGTTAATTTCTGACTGATTCCCAAAGTAACAAATCGTTCCATATAGAATTTGTCTCACTGTCTCATGATACACTGTTCACAGGCCATTAGGTCCTGTGTTTAAACACTGTGCATTAGTGTTGTTACTACATGTGCTCCCTTTCACACATTCTCTTAGATGCGTGGATTCTTTAACTTGATTTTGGGACACTCACCCAGAATTGCGACCAATTTTGGGGAATTAAGCACATTTTTCAGGGGAATCTCTTCCCATTTCTACAGCCTGGCTAGCTTGGAAAACTGACACACTTGTCAAGGGCGGCGGGGTGGGACGACGATGACAGAACATGCAACATAAAATCAATTGGGAAATCAATTGGGAAACTCCAACTGGTGCAGAATGCTGCAGCTCAGCTATTATTGGGAACAAGAGAGAGCATGCATATTACTCCCATTCTGCAGACCCTCCATTGGTTGCCCATTTGTTACTGAGCTCAGTTTAAAGTATTGGCTATCACATATAAAGCCCTTCATAGTCTTGGCCCCTCTTATTTATGGGACCACCTATCTCTTTATGCTCCGCCACCACAACTTCATTCATGTCAGCTGGGGTTCCTGCAGGTGCCACCTTGCAAAAGGGCAAAATCACTGCCTGTACACATGCTTTCTTCATTGTGGTTTCCACCTTATGGAATGGCCTGCCTGATAAAGTCAGGAAAGCTCTGACTCTATCCACAACCTATGTAAAATAGAGATTAAAACTGGCCTTTCTGCAGACTATACAAAACTGAACTATTCAAGAGGGCTTTTCTGCCCAGGTAATAAGGCTGCACAGCACAAAATGGTTTCACAAACTAACTTGGATAAATTATTGGTACTTCTGGTCTTCCTTGCTTCTGGTGGTTCCAGTCTTCCAATATCCTAACACATTAGTTATTGAATATCCTTTTTTGTTGACTGTACTGCCTCACTAGGTGTAATTTGCCTTGAGTCCCACTGGGAAAGGTGGACTATAAATAACATAAATAAAATTTAAAAGTACCTGGATAATCGGCAAACAAGTTCGAAGTGCCTCCAATAGGCTACCAGAAAGCACAAAATAGCCAGGTCTTCTCCAAATAGGCTTCCCACTTTTCCAATTAGGCTTCCCCCACTTTTGCAGGCTCTGGCTCGCGGCTGGCCAGCTGGCTGGTGGGGAAACCCCGCCCCCAGACTTCCCTGCATGACATCAACAATGTGGTGACGTCACTTCTGGAAGTGCTATGGAACATACAAGAAAAGCTATGCAACAAGATGCCAAACCATAAACAAAGCCAGAAATTGCTGCCACACACAGTATCATAATAAGCAACAATGCAGCCATGATGTAACAATGAAGAATCACACAGTTACAATCAACAATATGTCATCATACAGATGTAACCAAAGAAGTTTTCAAAGAAGTTTCCAGAAGTTTCCAATGGAGAATCTAGATATGAACTTCATTTTGTTGTTTTTTTTCAAGGAAAACTGTAAATAACATAAAATAAACTAGTACACTAAGCATACACACAAACTTACAAGCTAACATTTAACACAAGCAATATTAATTTAGTTTTAAACCTACCTAATCCAGCTACTGTTCAATACAGAACCTCATTCAATTAGTCCACAGACTTTTCTGCATTTCCTACATGGAAACACACAATGTATATCAACCCCGATGTTATGCTATATGGGTCTAAACTATAAATAGAGACATGATTAAAGCCCACCATAATCAAAGTTATTTACTTATTGACAAGCCACCTTGGGTTTATTCTAAGACGGGAACTTCTCCTCAATATCATGAACAACAGGTATGCCTCTGTGTTACACATTTCAATTGAGAGTTATATATTACATGCTGAATCCCGATCTACACGTCATCTATTTCCCTTAAAGGTACACTATCCTAAAAAACTAGAGTATTCTAAATCCTGATTAAGACCAAATGGATGCTAAAACCGTGTGCAAAAGATCCAATAACTTTCTTGTTGGTACAACCATTTCTGGACATTGATCCTATTATATCTGTCAGCACTAAATGATTCCAACACTATGAATTTAAAGTCCTGAAGTGTATGATTTTTGGCCATAAAATGCTGCACCAGGGGGGGAGTCTACATGTTTATGTTTAATGCGGGAGCGGTGTTCCACAATTCTCATTCTAACCGCCCGCTTTGACATCCCAATGTAATTCAAAGAACATGCACACCTGACCAAATAAATAAATCATTTTATTGAACAGGTATATAAGACTTTCAGTTTATGACAGAAATTAAGTTCTGGGAAATCAACATTATCGGTTTGCCACACAAGTGCACAAATACTGCATCTCCCACATGGGTATTGTCCACATCATTCTGATATAACTCTGGGGACCACACATGCATCTGCTCATGTAAGAGTATTGTAAAAACTCCTGGTTTTCCTGAACCCAGTGTCAGGTTTCAATTTACACTCAGGAACATCATTAAGAATATGCCAGTGCCTAAAGATGATTTGCTTTATTGAATTGGCCATAGGTGTGTATTCAAATACACAGTGTGCGTTCTTGCTAGTATCCATCCCAGCTTCCTTACTCATAAGTAGAGTTCGCCTGTCCATTCCCTTGACTCTTAAGGCAGTATCCCTTATCAGATTCACAGGGTAACCTCTGGCCAAAAATTGTCCCGTTAATCTGTTACACCCTTCCTCAAAATGTATTTGTGAAGAGGAGTTCCTTTTTATATGCAAATATTGACCAAAGAAAACAAAAGAGAGCCAATCCTCTGGCTGTGTAGAAGTTCTGTGCCTGAGAATGGCCATGAGATGGAGAGGGGAAGAGAGATTTTTTTAAAAAGATGAAATGAGAAGTTTTAAGAGAAGAGGACTGAACAGAGAAGGGGTTTATCCGTCCTCAGTCTGTGCACCTGGGTAGAGCATATTGTCTGTCTAGATAATCCAGAGATTCAGTATAGGGGACCTTTGGGCAGAGCTTCCAAAGGTCCCAAGGAAATAAGATGGTTTACTGGTTCCAGAAGAGAGGAGTAGAGGGGGCAGCCTCTGAGCTGGCAGAAGGGTGAGGCTGCACTATTTTGGCCAGGCACGATGGACAAAAGAGGGCTGAGTCAGGTTGGTAGGAGACCTTTAGACAAGGTCAGTAAAAGCATCAAGCCCACCCAGCTGCTTGATTTTGTACTCAGGAACACTTGTCCTTACTAATGAAATTACATTGACCCATCTAGGTAGGTACAAGACCCCCATGGTGATGGATAGGCATGCAGTAAATCAGTCTCCTGCCCAAAGTTTGGGCCACTTGTTAGCATAGCCTGATACAGGGTTGCCAGGTCCCCTCACCACGCTGGTGGGGGAATTTGGGAGCATTCCATGATGTTGCCAGCATGATGACATTACTCAGAAGTGACATCATCGTGCCAGTAACTTCCTGTGGTGACACTGTGGTTTAAGGACAAAACTCCATGGTTTTAGGCCAAATTTGTTCTTTGCCTTCGAATCAGAACATTGTGCGCAATGTCCCCAACGTGCTTCAGGCATTGTGTTGGGGGCATCGCACCAGGACGTGGCTGTTTTGGGGCAGGGTTTGCCCCACCAGCCAGCTGGCCAGCAGCAGGCAGAAGTTCCGAAAAGCAAGGGAACCCCTGCTGGGACCTGGGGACTGGCAACCCTAGCCTAAGAAGAGCCTTGACCTCACCTTTCCCAAAGCATGGCATTGCTGGCTCCTAAAATGGCTGCCAAAACAAATTTATTTGAGATAGAGTCAGGGCAGTCAGCACGCACCTAGGAAGAGCATCCCTGGTAACAGTGTGCATGCCTATTCAGGCATTAAAAATACATATGCTCCTGCCAGTAAAGGTGATGACAGACTTTTTGGGGATTGGGGGGGGAGAACCCTTGGCTATACTGGATTTATCATGATGTGCAACTCTTGCGCATAATATACCCACAAACCATTCTGAAATAAGACAGTTATGGTGAATGCTCCTTTGATGGCTACAGCCGTGTAATTTCTGAACTGTGCTGCAAAACTGGACTATCACTATCTGTGATAATCTGATTCCAGTCTAAAATATGTAGCCCATCTGAACCCAATCAATGTCTCACCACCTGCCTTCCATCTCATGGGGAAGTCCACATAAGTTCAATGAGATTTGCAGTTGATGAAAAAGTGTCTGATAAACAAGTTCACAAACAGATTGCTCTGAAGAATGGAACTCTAATATTATTATAGTTCAAGGGTAACATGCTTGATTGGAGCTTTTGTGAAATTTATTGCTGGCTTGTCTTACTTCTAACCTTTGGAAACCGAAATCATATACCATTTTTGAGCTGCTGTCTTGTGCATAAAGAAAATCTTCCTTGGTTTGACCTAGTATTAGATTTGCAGTGATGAAAGCTTTCATCTGAATTGCCAACATCACCTCAGCCTACTGGCAGTCTTTAATGATACACAACATTAAAAGTACACTGGTGGAAGAAAAAAAATATAATGGTTTCCAAATTGTGACAAGCTGCAATTATTTCTAACAAGTACCGATATATTATATTACATCTGTTTAATGATGTATATTGAAATCAAGTACACTTGAAGGACATAAACCCTATTGGATTAGATCAAAAGTTTATTCTGGTCCAGAATACCAAGAGAGACCAGGCAGTGGTCACAGGGAAGTACATAAGGAAGGCATGAAGGTCACAGCTCTTCCCCATAGTTTGGTCCCCATCAATTGGTATTGTATGTAGGGTTTAATTGAGATGCTTCACCAATTTCTCCACTCAGTAAGCTTAAGAACATAAGAAAAGCCAATGCTGGATCAGGCCAATGGCCCATCCAGTCCAACACTCTGTCACCCAGTGGTCAAAAATACCAGGTGCCATCAGGAGGTCCACCAGTGGGACAGGAAACTAGAAGCCCTCCCACTGTTGCTCCCCCCCAGCACCAAGAATAGAGCATCACTTGCCCCAGACCGAGAGTTCCTATCTATACCTTGTGGCTAATGGACCTCTGCTCCATATGTTTATCCAATTTCCTCTTGAAGCCATCCATGCTTGTAGCGACCACCACCTCCCGTGGCAGTGATTTCCATGTGTTAATCACAATTTGGGTGAAGAAGTACTTCTTTTTATCCATTCTAACCCAACTGCTAAGCAATTTCATGGAGTGCCCACGAGTTCTTGTCTTGTGAGAAACGGAGAAAAGTACTTCTGTCTCTACCTGCTCTGTCCCATACATAATCTTGTAAACCTCCATCATGTCACCCCTCAGTCGTCATTTCTCCAAACTAAAAAGCCCCAAGCGCCTTGGAAAGTGGTCCAACCTTCTTATCATTCTATTTGCCCATTTCTGCACTTTTTCCAGCGCCATAATATCCTTTCTGAGGTGTGGTGACCAGAATTGCACACAGTATTCCAAATGAGGTTGCACTATCAATTTATACAGGGGCATTATGATACTGGTAAGCTTCAAACAGGGTCACCATTTTTCACTATAGCTATGATTATGTGGTTGTCCTACTTACTGGAATCAGCAGAAAGCAGTGCTGTTCATCTGATATGAATTTCATGGGCCGAGGACAGACTGGCAGAGCGGCCGTTCAGACTGCCACATCTGCCTGGAGGAGGCGGCCCAGACGCAATGCGTCTGGTGCCGCGCTCCTCCCACAGCAGCCGGGCACCACTTCAAAGTGGTGTCCCGGCTGCTGCTGGGCACGTTCCACCCGCTTCCGGAGGGTGTGAATGCGCGCCGGCCGGGGGAGCTGCGCGGTGTTCGGACGCCACTGCCGGAAGCCGCCTGCAGTCTGGATGCTGCGGGCGGCTTCCTTGCGGCGGTGCTGCGTGGCGTTTGGACGCCGTTGCCGGAAGCCGCCTGCAGTATGGACGCTGTGGGCGGCTTCCTTGTGGCGGCGTGTGAACGCCGCGCGGCGGGGGCAATTCCCCCCGCCTTGTTCTGCTGCACCACAGAGGCGCGGCAGAACTTAAGTCTGTCCACGGCCATGATGAAGCCACAGAACTAATGTGATTTGGCCCTATGATGATGCATGAAGCCCAATCAGGCCGAGGGCAATAATTTCTACCCTTGCTTGGGTGTCTTGTGTTGATTAAAGAAGATAAAAATGGCAGCAGCCACCAAGGGAAAGATGACTGCTGACCCCCTCAGAAACATAGTCTTGGTACCAATGCAAAGAGGGAGAACAAGGAATTGCCCTCTATATGAAACTGGTCATGACAAAGTGTTGGATCCATTAAAGAATCTTTGCAGACAGGAAGGTTGGTTTTGTTAATTTTTTTTTTGCTGATTGCCCTCTTTCATGGCAAACCTCTGACTCCACTGTCATGCTTAGGTCCCCTTAGAGTCCTTTTTCTCCCAGGAGCAGGGGGGTTGTGGAGTTCTGGCTTCACTGAGAGGGACAGGAGAGAAAGTCATGCTACACAGGTGGAAATCCCTGGTGGACTAAAGCCAAAGTTAATTGGCTTAATCTTTTCCATCAAATATATTATTATGTAGGAGAAAAAAGTAGCAGCCAAGTTGCAAAGCAATGTCTCAGTGGCTTTTTTTATGGAATCTCTTATCATCTTTTAAACTGTCTTTCCTCCTAGTTGTATTGGGTATCCCTTGCAGAAAGTCCCACTATGTGTGTGTGTGTGTGTGTGTGTGTGTGTGTGTGTGATCTAAAGCCTTTTGGTATGAGGGATGCAGCAACAGGATGGAAAGAGAAGACTTTCTGTTTGGTACTCATTTAAATTCATTGCATGTTTACCAAGGTGAAAGGATTAGGGCCCTGGAGATAATTTGCTTTCACAAGCTTTAAACTAGAGCTGAAGAAGTTTCATGTCTGGATTCTTTCCCAACAGCTCTCTCTCTCCCTGTCTCAACAAGGCACAGAAAATGAAGCCCAGACATATTGATTGCCAGCAGTTTCTTCCAACAAAAATTGCCCTGTCTGATGCAGTTAGACTATTAAGGAGAAGATAACTTCTGCCAGTTTTTGCCCATCTCTTCTAGCCATGTGGTGAGGTACCAGAGCATTTTTCTTTGAAAATCAGTTGGAGAAATACCACATTTCTAAACCCAAATTATGCTCAGGCCTCAGACCATATGCAATGATAATTCACATTGCCCTTCATTCCATGCATTTGCATAAATCCTTGTGGTGAAATATTGACTGCTTGAGGCTTAAAAGAAAAAGCGGAAATATTTTTTAAAAGATTTCAGGAGGGCAAAGATTATGGAGGAAAGGGTGCAGCACCATCTCTGTTTAACAGAAATTCTGTACATCAAAATCCTAGTTGGTCTAAAGTGTCCATAGAGTGGGATAGCTCTCTGTATTGGCCCAGGTGACTACACCTTTGTTATGTGGTGGTGCTTAGTTGCCCTGGGTCTGAGAGAGGACAGTATTAGCAGCTCTCAGGGGAAATTTCTCCCACTCACATGCTTGTTAGTAGTGCTTATCTTCAAGACCTGGGTTATTGTTTCCCCCCACTGGAAGCCAGGTGCAAGATGGCCTGCCTCATCCAAATGTTTGGTATAGCTTAATTAATTATTCTTTGGGCTTGCAGCCAGCATTTAGGGTATAAAATGCCTAGCTCTAGTTATGCTCTTTGCCTCAAGGTTTGGCTAAGCTTTGCTGTATGTGTGTGTGCGTCTCGAGGCCCAGCTGATTGAAGCTTAGCCTGAATCTGCTTTAATAACTCTAATGTATCATTAAAGCTCTCCTTGTAAGTAAACTCGGATCTCTTGTGTTGGTTCTTTGGGAACTTCTGCAAACTTATGGAGCCCCTGTCTAGGGTTCATAACACTCCCTTCTGGGTAAGAAGTACCAGAAAAATCAACAAAAAAAGAAAGGAACAGAGAACAGCAGTATCAAGAAGTGGAATGGACAGAATTAAGCTGTCATTTACTTTGTTCTTGATAAATATCATTTGCATTTCCTGGAATATACCATTCTGTGGAAGCAAGGTTACAAAGGCAGATGCATTCTGAAACTCAGAAGGTCTGGATTTGTGGGCCAGTACTGGTTAAGACACTGAATTGCAGACTGGAAGGTTGGTAGTTCAGCAGTTTGAGACCCGAGTGCTGCATGACAGAGTGAGCTCCCATCTCTGGTCCCAGCTCCTGCCAACCTAGCAATCCGAAAGCAAGAAATTGCAAGTAGATAAATAGCTACCACTTCAGTGAGAAGGTAACAGGATTCCGTGCACCTCGGCGTCTAGTCATGCCAACCACATGACCACGGAAACGTCTTTGGACAGCGCTGACTCTTAGGCTTGGAAAAGAAGAGGAGTAAGGGAGTTGCTCCAAGCCCTAATCATCTTGGTTGCTCTCCCCTGCACTTTTTCCAGATCTGCAACGTCCTTTTTGAGATATGGGGACCAAAACTGTACCCAGTAGTCCAAATGAGGCAGCACCATAGATCTATACAAAGTCATTACAATATTGGTCGTTTTATTCTCAATCCCTTTCCTAATAATCCCTAACATAGAGTTTGCCTTTTTCACTGCTGCAGCACACTGGGTTGACACTTTCATTGAACTATTCACTACAACTCCAAGATCTTTCCCCCTCTCAGTCTCAGCAAGTTCAGACCCCAGTAGTCTATATTTGAAGTTGGGATTTTTTGTCCCAATGTGCATCACTTTACACTTATCAACACGGAACTTCATTTGTCATATTGTTGCCCACTCACCCAGTTTGTGGAGGTTCTCTTGGAGCTCTTCACAGTCAGCCTTGGTTTTCACCATCCTGAATAATTTGGTGTCATCTGCAAACTTGGCCACTACACTACTCACTCCTAGTTCCAGATTACCAATGAATAAATTAAATAGTACCAGCCCCAATCTTTGTGGTGCCCTACTGCTTACTTTGAGAACTGTCCATTGATTCCTACTCTTTGCTTTCTGTCATTTAACCAGTTTTTAATCCATAAAATTTTATCCCATGACTGCTAAATTTCCTCAGGAGTCTTTTGTGAGGTACCTTGTCAAAAGCCTTTTGAAAGTCCAGGTATATAATGTCTACCAGGTCATCGTTGTCTACATGCTTGTTCACTTTCTCAAAGAACTCCAAAGGGTTGGTGAGGCAGGACTTCCCTTTGCAAAAGCCATGCTGATTTTTCCTCAGCAAACTTTGTTCCTCTCTGTGCCTAACAGTTCTATCTTTGATTACAACAGGGGTGTCGAACTCATTTGTTATGAGGGCCAGATCTTACTGTAACACCAACGACCTCTCCCTGGCTGTTGGATGTGACTGAACTGTAACATCCTTGCCAATCTGTATATTTTTTTATACTGGATTCAGTTATTGTGTTGTGAGGTAACTGATCAGTCCCATGTTTCTATATATGACCAGTTCCCTATTTCAGTAGTCTCTTCGGGGTTTGCTTTATAAGTCGTCTCCTTGGGGGCTTTCTATATATGTTCTAGATATATTGAGGGCCACTGTCCAGTATACTCTGTACTACAGACTTCAGGCACCAGTGCTTGTAAACGTCAAACAGCACAGATCTTTATTATACAGAAAACTCAACAGTGGGGTGGGATTAAATACAGAGGATAGTTTGTTTTGTTGGTCACTAAACAAGTAACTTTGCTTTAACTTTCACATGAACTGTTCCCTGGCTGTTTACACTGAGCTAAGAGGTTTCACTTCCTCCTCAGAGCTCTCTCATCAGTTAACTCTCTGTGTTTCAGTTAATACTCTTCCAACCATTTCTTTCAACTCCCTCACTCAACTGTCTTTTCCCAACTGTCCGCTCTGACAGTTATCTGTCACTCAACCTGAGAATTCCGAGCTCTCTGGCCCCCTCCTTTCTCAATTAAGTGACTCTGCAGCTTCTCTGTTTACCTGCTGCATTCCACAACTCTTCAATTCCGTCACATTGACATAAATGGGACTTTGTTGGGCTGGGCTGTAAATAGGGTTACCAACTTCCAGGTGGGGCCTGGGGGAATGATGACTGACCTCCAGATGACACAGTTCAGCTCCCCTGAAGAAAATGGCTGCTTTGGAGGATGGGGTGCATGGAGTTAGACCTTGCTGACATCCCACCCCCTCCACCTAATTGTGCCATCCTCGGGCCCCACACCCCAAATCTCCTGGTATTTCCCAACTCAGAGTTGGCAAATAAGGGAGCTTTCACACATGCTAAATAATGCAGTTTCAGTCCTCTTCAGCTACCATTTGCAAGTCGGTTTTGCCATTTCACATAGTAAAATTCCGTTGCAAAGTGTACTGAAAGTACATTATTTAGTGTGGGTAAAAGCGCCATTACAGAAGTGGGGGCCTACAACACTCCAGGGGGGGGGGGTAATCCCATGTTCTCCCCCATCACTGAACCTTCCCCAGACTAACCACCCACCCTGAAGCCTGGCAGCAGCAGTGTCTTATGGAAAGAATGCTACTTTACTTTCCCCAGCCTGCTCTCATGGTCCATACTCTTAACATAGAACCCAAGGGAAAACATGAAATGACTGGGAATTGTAAGCTTATCTTCTCTTACAGGTCTACTCAGAGTTGGCAGTCACTGTCCAGGGTTTCAGGCGGAAGTCATAATAAGCCACAGCCTGGTTCTTTTAACTGGAGGTGCCAGGAATACAACCCTGCATGCCAAGCAGAGGCTCTTCAACTGAGCCATGACCTGGATAGCCCAGGCAAAAACCTAGTGCTGACTAAACACTACCCCCAAGAAGAATGGAGGGACAGGGATTATTGATAACCCAGAACTCTAGCAAACCTAGCTGTCTCCTGTGTCAAACTCAATAAACATAAAAAACTCCATCAAGATGCATAACAATGTTTGCAACCAACCAACCTCCCCTCCTCACACAGCAGATTTAAAGAAACAGCTCCAGGAGACTCTTCTAGTGCCTCAAATACAATCAATACAAAGAAAACTATCCCGAAGTACAGCAACGTTAATGACCAAACTCCCGCCCCCCACACAGCAGACTTAAGGAAACAACTCCAGGAGACTCTGCTAGTGCCTCAAATGCAATCAATACAAAAGAAAACCACCTCGAAGTACAGTAATGTTAATGACCAAACTTACCCCCTCCCGCAGACTTAAAGGAACAGCTGCATGAGACTCACGTTGCTGGTGCCTCAAGTGCAATCAATACAGAAGAATACCACCCGGAAGCACAGCAATGTTAACGACCAAGCTCCCTTCCCTTTTACATAGCAGACTTAAGGAAATAAACAGTTCTACCTGATTCACATGGCTGGGAACTGTGAAGCAGTACTGCCCTCTGCTCCCTGCACTAAGCAGCAGCTCAGAAAGTTGAGGATGGGGAGAGCAGGGGAAGGGGGAAGAGAGCCACAGGCTGGATTAAAGCCCTGTGCAGGCTGCTTCCTGCTCTCAGGTCTCATGTTTGACACCCGTGGATTACAATTTCTACTAATTCACCTGGGGCAGATGTTAGGCTGATGGACCTGTAATTTCCTGGTTCTCCTCTGGACCCCTTTTTTAAAAAATTGGCATAATATTTGGTACTCTCCAGTCTTCTGGTACAGCAGCTGAATTTAGTGATAGGTTACATATAGGGGTTAGTAGAGCAATGATCTCACATCTGAGTTCCTTAAGAACTCTTGGATATATGCCATTAGGACTTGGTCATTTCAATTTGGCTCAGTTCTTCAGACTCCCTTCCTGAAATTAGGGGCTGTGGCATGGGTATGTACCCTATACTTTCCAGAGTGAACACAGAAGCAAAAAAGTCATTGAGCATCTCTTCCATCTCCCCATCTTCCTTTAGCAATCCCTTTATTCCTTTGTCATCTAAAGGCCCCACTGCTTCTCTGGCTTGTTTCCTTCTCCAGATATATTTATTTTATTTTATTTATTTCCCACCCTCCCGAGATATAGGGTTCAGGGCGGTTACAACATTGAATAAAACAGTCAATTTATAAAACGTAATTCAATAATAAAATTCTTCAATGATAACCAACAAATCACAGCATTCCAAGATGAAGATTCTCATTTCAGTCTGCAGTGTTTGAGCAGCCAGGCAAAGGGAGTGGGCAGTATTTTGCCGATATATCAACATAGGTGATGTGAGATGGAACAAGATGGAATACGATGAGGCAGGAGAGGCCAGTATGATTAAAAAAATGTTTATTGTTTATTGGAAATGCCCCAGTACCCTTGTGCATTATAGCTGAGAGCTAGCATTTCATCCGTTTATGTTTTAAAGCAAAACTATTTTCTATGGAGGTATACCTGGTCTTCTCAGTCTGATCTATCCCCACCTTAATGACCTTTTAAAATGTAAAGGGCTGAGGCCTGACTTTCAAGACTCCCTGCCCTCTAGCTGCTGCTGTCTCCAACATCAGAATCAGTGTCCTACTGGGGAGACAGGAGCAATGTGGGATATTGGCAACCCAATACTAGGTGTCTTATTGAGCTGGCAATACTCAACTGCACACCTCTAATTCCTAGTTGGACTTAACCCTTCCAAAGGACCAGGTGTAGGTTATCAACTCAACTTTACCAAACAATGTGGAGCAGGGGTGAAAAGGCAGCTTTCTGAAGAAAGCTGCCAATCTGAAAAAAAGCCAATCTGAAGAAAAGCCTCAAAAGTCCTGTTCAGTCCCAATGCAAACATCTAGTCCTACATCCTTTGTATAAGGAGGGTGGGCAGGCCAACAACTATGAGAAAAGGTGGTTCTGACTGATAAAGCCATTTCAGACTTTCATTTGGTTGGCTGGGTTGCATGAACACATGTGTGAGAGTCCTACAGAATCTGTCACAAGAAGCGTTCTTTAAAAAGGTGATCTTTATTGAGCAAGGTCAGCTATGGTCATCTACACGTCCTGAGTCAGTAATAGTTAGAACAATCCCTAGGCAGGACAATTATACAGAATTCAAAGCGGGTCTCACAGAGGAATGCAACCAATCACATAAATGTGCCCTTAATACTGGCTCCAAGTTCTCCTAGAAAAAGCGGGAAGATACATTGTCAGACACGAACAGGCTATCAAGGTCAAAGCCAGGCAATGAACAGTAAGAAGAAGAGAAGAAGAGATTGGATTTATATCCTGCCCTTCACTACCCAAAGAAGTCTCAGAGCGGCTTACAAACTCCTTTCCCTTCCGCTCCCTACAACAGACACCCTGTGAGTGTGGGACTGAGAGAACTCTGAGACAACTGTCCTTGAGAGAACAGCTGTGCCAGAGTTATAGCTTGCCCAAGGTCATCCAGCAGGTGCAAGTGGAGGAGTGGGAAATCAAACCCGGTTCTCCCAGTTTAGAGTCTGTGCACTTAACCACTACACCAAACTGGCTCTCTGTGAGAAACAAAACAAATAAGCAAACTGTGAGAAACAAAACAAAACATTCCAAGCACCCGACATTGCAGGGTGACTCATGCCACCTCCTGGGCAGGGGATGGCAGCATTAGCTGACAACATGGCCCTAGTTCTGCTTAAACAAATCATTTTATTCACCTTGTTCCCCTCCCCCACCAGTTCCTTTCATGGACAGCTGGGTTTTGCTTTCTCTCTCACCTTTTTTTGCACATCCTTTTACCATGTTGTGAATTACAGGAAGTGAAGGAGGAAGAATAAAAGGATGTCGTGACTACTACTACTATGAACCTGCAAGGTGAAAAGTAAAGGTGTCATACCCTTCTGCATCAAACAGCGTAAGATTTCAGATAGAAGCCAATTTCTTCGAACAACATCTATATCTCATCTCCAGTGGCTCCTGACAGAACTCAAGCCATTTAATTTCAGTTAGAATTTCATGGCATCATTACTGGCCTGTTAGAAGGGAGATGCATGCAGGGACAAGATTATTGTAACTGTAAACAAAAATGTATGAGAGTGGCAGCAGGGATAGAAATCCACTGGGCTGTTTTCCCTATAGGAAAAGCCAATGACTGCTTTTACATATTTTGCTCTGCAAAGATGCTAGATAGAAATTTCACACCAACAATTACTTAGCATCAGAGTGCTGAAATCTGCCTTTGACTGATTGGTGTTTTTAGTCCCACAGAGCAGTTCCACCAAAATATATGGGGCAATGAAGAAATTGGCTTGTTCACAAAACTGTGGGATTAGCATAATTATTTAAGGGAACACCAAATCTCCAGATGGTGAAAGCACACAGGTTATACAGGGTTATTCGATATAAGGGCTTCCCATACTTAAAGCCTCTATATTTTTCTTCCCTGAAACAGAAGAAGCCTTTCTGTATAAATCAATAAGTTGGAGCTTTGTGCCTTCTACTGCTAAGCAGCCTGAAACAAAAGGTGCATGGTTTCCCCCATTCATCTTAATGGGGTGTTAATGGCTTCAAAGTCTAGTCGTGACCATTTAAATGTGAATGCTATTAATCAACCAGCTGAAATACAAACACTTTGCTTGGGGTCCTGAAATTTAATTGCATGGAGAAATTGAGTCTAATTTTGGGTAGTGAATAAAGGGAGGAGGGGCTGTAGTTAGAAAAAAGAGTGGTAAAAATCTCAGCATCCTGTAACCTACATTACTTAAGCAGAATGCAGTGGGGAGTGGAGTAGAAATGAGCAGCATCTTTATGGAGGTTTTAAAATTGTGTTTCTTTCTCAGTTACAAATTAGTGGGTCTGCATGAAATGAATAACACAGCAGTAGTGTCATTTTTATTGCTATTGCAACAACTTGCAAAATTAAATTTTTTGTCAAAACTGGTCTCACGTGCCCATTAAATGCAAAGCTCATTTGAACAGACCATTTCCCCGCCCCCACTTCAGGATTAACTGGGAAGGTTTTAGCAGGCATTTCTTCTCTGGGCCTGTTCTGACATTTACTTTAGTGACATAAGAGTCAGAACAGTTCAACTCCCGGGGCCATGAGGCCATTATAGGACCTTGATCATGGAACCTTCCAATGTGATCCGATCTGAGTAGTCTGATGTTAGTTTAGTGGAAAGAGCCATGCAGCAATTCACACACTTCAGTCTACTAAAAGCTGGTGGGTGGTATGTGTGTGTGGGGTGTGTGTGTGATTTCCCATGCCACAATTAAGTTAAATAGTTTGTGTGTCTTTCTGTGTTCTGTGACTTTCTATTAGAGGGAAACACCTGACAAAATAGGCTTTGATGCATGAAAGCTCATTGAATTCTATATTTGCTAGTCTTCAAGCTGACAAAATATTCTGTTGCTGAACTGGTGTCAGAAATACTGGATCTTCCACTGAGGATTTTTTTTTGGTTGCCTTCTTGTTATGCTTTTTCCATATGTGAACTGATACACACAAAAGTGAGTAACTGCATTGATTTAACAATAAAAATGGATATTCTATTAAGAATGTCTGTTAAGTAAATCAGTAAGATGAACTGATATGAATGATACTATTTGAAGAAACATATACTTTATAAATTGCACCAATCAAAAACACTAGAAGGTTCTATAACTTCATGTTTAATTGGTTATTTGTCAGGATTCTCATATAGCGTAAAAGTCACAAATGACTTTCATGAAGGAAGGAGGTTACAGCATTGGTTAGATATTGGTTTTTAACCAGATCCCAAATGGAATATTCTTGCACAATCATGTGTTAAATTATACTCCTGTATTTTCCTGAGCTTTGGAAGTTACCATATTTAGCTACCTATATCTCTGCTTGACAATATTATTCTCTTTTTAGTATGTGATTCCACCATAATCTTATGTGAAGGTTTGCTTTTTCTGACTTCCAATGTTACAATATGCTCCATCAAACACATTCTTTAGTATGCTAATTTTCTCATAATACTTGTTAATATATGTACAATATATGAAGACAGAGGCCCAACCCCCAAGTTTCTTCAGTTTGGTATAGTGGTTAAGTGTGCGGACTCTAATCTGGGAGAACCAGGTTTGATTCTCCACTCCTCCACTTGCACCTGGCTGGATGACCTTGGGCAAGCCATAGCTCTGTACCAGCTGTTCTCTCAAGGACAGTTGTCTCAGCTCTCTCAGCCCCACCTACCTCACAGGGTGTCTGTTGTGGGGAGCGGAAGGGAAAGGAGTTCGTAAGCCGCTCTGAGACTACAAGTGAAGGGCAGGGTATAAATCCAATCTCCTCCTCCTCCTCCTCCTTCACCTTTGGCCAATTTTTTAAAAAAATCTAAGCTCTCTTTCTTTTTCTCTACTCCCCCCTTTCCTCTTGTAAAATTAAAAAACTAGCTCCAGTTTTTTTCTCCACTTTCTCCTGTGATCTGGAAGATGTCCATTTGCCAAGTACTAATGAACAGAAATGTCACGGTTAGCAAAAGATTCCCAGGTATCAGGAGAACATCTCCTGTCACTCACTTCCACTGATCTAACATCACCCAACATTCCTTGACTATTAACCAGCAATTTGTTTAACAACATCCATAATACAATGTTCAAATTTTAGATGGCTACCACATTTTCATACTTTCACAAGATCATTTAATAATGGAAACACTGATGGGAAATATCACCACTGAATTCTGTTATAGAACTGATGAAAGATGTCATGAGAGATCAATGCCAAGGAACAGCATGGATCTATAGGAAGAGGTCTCCACCTACACAATCACTAGGAAATGGTCTAGAGTACCAAAACCAATTTGACCTTTATACCTGTCAAGATAGCGAGGCGCCCTCGTGAGTTCACCAGGAATCAAATCACATACAGACTAAATTTTAAGTTTTAAAATCAAAGTTTTAATTGCAAAAGAGGTTTTAAAATTAAACCTAAAATCCAGTAACACACTGCAGAAGCACAGAAAAAAAACAAATAATTCTACCTTTAAGTTGGCACAGCTCCTAGACGGCTTGAAAATAGATCCAGACCGAGGAAAGTTGTATGACTCTGAGAACTTTTTTTGTTGGAAGCCCCTTCCTCCCTTTTAACTGCTAGAAACGCCCCTATTTTGAGGATAAAACCCAACAACCTCAGCTGCACTCTGTCGTTAATCAGTGGGTCTGCCTGACCTTGAGCAGACGGCCAGCTGCGTTGAAAGGAGGATGACTCAGTTGTTATACAAGTTAACCCTCTACAGGGACTTTTGCTTCACATGCCCCCCGAAAAGCTGAGACTTATGGGACAAGCCATAGTTGAAGCTATTACATTTCATAAGCAAAAGGAAGCCCTAACACAATGATTATAATACAGATCATATTAACATCATACATCCTATTTGACACTTTCATTCCCCTCCCTGTCGAGACAGACTGTCAGCCAAGACGTTTTGACTCCCAGGGATGTGGACCACCTGAAACTCAAGATCTTGCAGGCTTAATGCCCATCTTAAAATCCGGGCATTATTCCCCTTCATCCTGTGAATGAATGACAATGGATTATGATCGGTTTCAACCACAAACTTAACTCCACTTAAATACGGTTTCAATTTTGTAAGAGCCCATACCAAGGCCAAACCTTCCTTTTCTATGGTGGAATACGCTTGCTCCCGAGACAAAAGCTTGCGACTTATGTACACAATAGGATGAAACTCCCCGTCTTCATCCTTTTGAAGCAGGGCTGCTCCAAGACCTCTTTCAGAGGCATCTGTCCTTACTACAAAAGGTTTTGTATAGTCAGGGGGAATCATGACAGGAGCCTGAACCAAACGCTCCTTTAATGCACTGAACGCCTGTTGGCACTCAAGGGTCCAGGCCACGTTAAGGGGAGCTTTCTTCCTGCATAGATCAGTCAAGGGAGAAGCCAATGTGCTGAACCCCTCAATGTATCTTCTGTAAAAGTTGACTAGCCCAAGAAATGACTGCACCTCCTTCTTGGTGCGAGGTTGAGGCCATTTCCTAATACTAGCAACTTTGGCTTCCTGAGGTTTCATACTCCTTGACCCCACTATGTGTCCCAAATACATCACTCGATTGCATCCCAATTGACATTTAGCAGCCTTTATTGTAAGTCCGGCTTGCTGTATTCTTTGTAGGACCTGACGTATGTGTCCCAAATGTTCCCCCCATGAAGCACTATAAATAGCAACATCATCTTGATAAGCTACTGCAAAAGGCAAGCCTTGCAAAACTCGATCCATGAGTCTTTGGAAGGTCTTGCTGGCCCCATTTAGTCCAAATGGCATTTTAATAAATTGATAATGGCCCAAAGGAGATACAAATGCCGTCTTGTCTGAAGCCTCCTTACTTAGTGGAACTTGCCAATATCCAGAGGCCAAATCTAGGGTACTAATATAAACAGCTCCAGCCAAATCCTCTATCAAGCCTTCTACTCTTGGAGTGGGATAGGGATCTACAGTAGTCAATTTATTAAGTTTTCGGTAGTCCACACATAGGCGATATTCAAGGGGTGCATCTTCCTTTATTTTCTTTTTTGGCACCATAACTATTGGGGCCCCCCAATCTGAATGTGAACTTTTGATCACCCCCCATTTCAACATCTGTTGTATTTCGGCTGCAACTATCTCCCTCATTGGGCCATTTAGAGGGTAAGGTCTGGACCTTATGGGTGCCTGACTCCCCGTCTCTATATGATGTTCAATTAAATTAGTTTGACCGGGCTTGTTAGTAAATAATGGCTGAAAACATCTCAACACTTCCTTCAACTCTGCCAGTTGCTGCTCTGATAACGATGGATTCGTAGGTATTTCTTCCAATGCCCTCCTCTCTCCAACCTCACTTGTCCACTCTGGCATGTCAAAGTCCTCCTCCAGGGCTTGTACTGAGTATGTGCAACAAGGCCGTTCCCTGAACAATTTTAAACGATTAATATGAACGACCTGAGTACCTTTACCTTCCAGTTCTTGTATCAAATAGTTATCTCGTTCCAACCTTTGCAACACAAGAAAAGGGCCAACCCAAGCAGACTCTAATTTAGTTATGTGAGCAGGCTTTAACAGCAACACCTTATCTCTTACAGCTAAACTCCGAGGTCGAGCTTTCTGGTCATAATATTCCTTCTGCTTAAATTGGATTTGTTCTAAAAATTCTCCAGCTGTAGTCCTAGCCTGCTCTAGAGTTTGCTTTAGCTTTGCTAGGTAATCAGAGGCCTCTAACCCATTCTCCCCTGTATTACCACCTTCCCAACCAGTTCTCAACAGTTGCAGAGGACCCGCAATTTTTCTTCCAAAAATTAACTCATTTGGTGTATACCATCCCAAACTAGCGGTGGGTGCATCTCTAATGGCAAACACCAAGAAAGGTAAAGCCTCATCCCAACCCCTCGAGTATTCTTGAGCATAAGCTTTCAACATTTTACTCAATGTCTGCACATATCTCTCTACTAATCCATTCGCACTTTGATGGTGAGCTAATACGGGGGCATGTCTCACCCCAGCCAATTCACAAACCTTTTGCACAAGCCTAGAGGTGAAATTAGTCCCCATGTCTGAAGTGATAACCTCAGGCCATCCAAAAGTAGAACTAAATTCCATCAAAGCCTTTGCTGTATTATGGGCTGTGACGGATCCCAGTGCATAAGCTGTAAGATATCTAGTAGCATGATCTACAATCAAGAGTACATACTGCTTGCCTGATCGAGTTCGGGGCAATGGTCCTAAAACATCCACTGAAACTCTCTGAAAAGGTTGAGTAAGCACTGGGAAAGGCCTCAGTGGCACCCGAGGATGATCCTGTGGATACCCCACCTTTTGGCATATTGAACAGGTACTACAATATTCCTGTACACTCTTATGAATCTGTGGCCAGTAAAAGGAGGCTGAGACCTTTGCCAAGGTCTTTTTTATCCCTAAATGCCCCCCAAAAGGGGAATCATGTGCTGCATTTAGAACCTCCTCTCTATAATTCTTAGGGACCACCAATTGACTCACTAATTCAGCCCTTCTTGTGCCCATTTTATGGAGATATTCCCTGTACAGTAAGTCATTCCTCCACACAAACCTACATGTACCCAGTTCATCTAATACACCTGCTTCCTTTTCAGCCTGAGCCCTGCATTCTACAAGAGATATACAGGAACGCTGTAAGTTCTTGAAGGATTCAGATGTTTGAAGATCTTTCACTTCCTTTTCTCTGGTATTTACTGAGTCAGGTACCGACGTCTGGTGGGGAAGAGTGAAGTTAAGACTCACCACAGTCTCTTTCTGCAAAGTTCCATTCTCTTCCCTGTTTCCTTTCAGTGTCTGCTGCTCTCTTTCCTCAACTGCAGTATTCTCTTCCACTGACATTTCTACCAGCCCCTCTCCCTGCCTGGGAGAGGGATAATCCAAGGGTACCATCTCCAGGGCTGGAGAAGTCTCTTCATTCTCCTCAGACATCACGACAGCTGGAGGGTTTGTTGTTAACTGGCCTCTCAAAGAATCATCTTCTAACAACTCATTTGTCCACATTCCATCCTCTCTCTGCCTCAGATAAGATTCAGCCTCTTTAAGCTTCACTTCCTTTACTATTCTCTGTGCTTGACTTCGAGTTACCACTTTCTGCTGAACCTTGGTCTCTTCCTTCTGACACATAGCATTTTTATAAAGGAGATCCCCTCCTATCAAAAACTTTGGGTCCCCATCTGAGTGCACCAAAACTGGGATTTCCCCAGAGAATTTCCTAAACTGCACCTTCACAAGAGCCATAGGTTGATTTGCAATTTTAGCATTATAGGTATGCAAGGCAATACTGCCCAACCACTGGATTGGGGACTCTAAGGCAGTCTCAGGGACAGAGGAGAAATCTGAACCTGTATCAATGAAGGCTCTCAAGGCTTTATTCCCATTCACAATCACCATGTCATCACGTAATTCATTTAGCCACTGTTTTTGATCAGCAGAGATCATCAATTTATAGGCAGCTATTTCATTCACACTGCCCTCAAAGATCTTTAGCTCAGCTTTCTTATGAGACCCACCGTCTAACTGCATACCAGCTGTCTTAAGTGATTTATCTTTCTTCACCATGGTGATTAAGGGAATTTCCTCATCTCCACATCCCTCTCCCCCTTCCTCCCTCCAATCTTCAGTGACTCTTTCAGTCACATACCTCATGGTGGGGGGGGCTTCTTTAAATTTTAAACTCGGACAATTTCTCCTGATATGTCCATATTCATGACATAGATGGCATTTTACCTTAGGAGTGGAGGTATTTCTTGCCTTGCTATTCCACGCTAAAGTGGAGCTTTGCTGGCCTCCAAAGTCCGTCTTATCACTCTTTAACAGGGTCTCCTCTCCCCTTTCCATAGTTGATTTCCATGGACCTGTTCTCCCTGAATCATATCTCAACTGAAACTTAAGTTGGTCAGCAAATAATGCCAAGTCATTCAAGGAGGATGGATTACGGGCTCGAACTAAAGCTGCAACATCAGGGCTGAGTGCCTGGAAAAACTGCTCCCTCAGTAATAAATCACATAACTGAACATAGGTGTTACTTTGAGCTGCATCAATCCAAGCATACAACAGTCTCCGCAGCCTTGCCATAAATGCAACATAAGTTTCTTTAGACTCCAAGCATGCTTTTCGAAATTGCAGTCTCAACTGTTCCTCAGATAAGCCCAAACGTTGTCGAGCTAACTTCTTAAATTCATAATAGTCTCGAAATCCAACTGGCAACTCACCCATCAGATTTCCCAGTTCTCCATGCACATGAGCTCGTAATAACCCTAAGTACTCCTGTTCTGGCACTTTATAATCCACACAAGCAGATTCAAAGCTTGCAAAATAACGCATTGGATCTTGACCTTCATGAAAGACAGGGAATTTTTTCTTCTCCCAACTCTGTCCTTGATGATGATTCATTAAGTTAATCTGCTGAGTTTGTAATTCCAAAAATGCTTTAATTAGGTCTTTCAAACCATCTGACTGAACTCCTGCAGCCTCAGTTTCCTCTCTTCTCGTCCCCAGACTCCTTTCAGACTCTCGGTTACAAGTCCTCTGTGTGTGCCCAACTGCTCCACACTGTTCCCGACTTCTACACCGACGGCTTTTACGTCTGACCTCAGAGGAGTCTGGTTTTTCTCCAGAGTTCACTACAATCGCCCTTTCTTCTTCTTCTTCTGAGCCACTTGAGGTGTCTGGATATTGTCTGTCAGCTTCATTCCCTTCACATATAGCCGACTCTTGCAGAATCACTTCAATTTCTGCACCACCATTCAACACACTCAGTGCCTCCTGACCTATTTGTTCCATGCCTAACTTAATAAAATAACAAACCCTCTGTACTCCTGAAGAGTGTGCTGGATTTATTCATATATGTGCATAAGACCCTGATCCATCACGCTGCCACCATGTCAAGATAGCGAGGCGCCCTCGTGAGTTCACCAGGAATCAAATCACATACAGACTAAATTTTAAGTTTTAAAATCAAAGTTTTAATTGCAAAAGAGGTTTTAAAATTAAACCTAAAATCCAGTAACACACTGCAGAAGCACAGAAAAAAAACAAATAATTCTACCTTTAAGTTGGCACAGCTCCTAGACGGCTTGAAAATAGATCCAGACCGAGGAAAGTTGTATGACTCTGAGAACTTTTTTTGTTGGAAGCCCCTTCCTCCCTTTTAACTGCTAGAAACGCCCCTATTTTGAGGATAAAACCCAACAACCTCAGCTGCACTCTGTCGTTAATCAGTGGGTCTGCCTGACCTTGAGCAGACGGCCAGCTGCGTTGAAAGGAGGATGACTCAGTTGTTATACAAGTTAACCCTCTACAGGGACTTTTGCTTCACAATACCAGTTTGTACTGCTTTACATGTGTGCCATTTTATAAATTATTTACTAACCTTCTATGTAACAGTAACAGAGAGCCCTGGGGAAAGCAATTATCCAAGTTTGTATATTGTTTCTGGCATTTCATTAAGTTGGATGTTACTGGCTTTAGCAGTTTGTTGACACTGCAAGGCTTAAAATATCAAAGTGGTGAAAAAAGTAGGTGAAAAAATTTGTGGTTTTAGAGACCAGAGCAAGAAAAAAAAAACTAATACACCTTTATAACTAACAACCTTAGTAGTATTTTCTCTCTGGCATCAGTACCCAAGTACAACATTTATGATAACATGCAACTTTTAACTCTTGTAGCAGTGTCTGGCAAAGTTTAGCAGACACTTTAGCAGACAGGAAAATCTTTAGTAGTGTTAATTAATGGAGGACATTCAACTTCAATGGATTTAGAAGAATGTATATCTGCTTATTATGAACCTGTTGAATTATGCAATGCTTTCTTGCTCTTGAATGTACTGAATGTTAGTTACATTCAGAATGTTAGTTACATTAGTTACATTTACAATCAAGAACTGTGTGCACTGGCTTTTTGGTGCAGAGGAACATATTAATAATAAAGTAATGAGTTCAAAATAGGTGAGGCATTCTATGATAACCATTATGCCCAAACAATGCAATGAAACAGACACAAAAGGAGTCCAGTAGAAGAACAGAACCAGTAAAATTCAGTAAAGGAGTCCAGTAAAGGAGTAAAAGAATAGAACCCTTGTATACAGAAAAGAAAACATTTCTTTATCTAACATTAGAGTGAATGGATCAGCTTGTAAAATGTTTCCTTTTCAACCGTGGTTAACACACATTTATTTAAAGTAAAATGTATGAAACAGTCTGCCAAATTAAATGCAAAAACATTTGTGATTTCTAATGAACATTGTTGGAATAATCCACTCAAGGATTTTTTTTCACATGAAGTTCCACAGAACATTTCAAACGAATGGATGTCTTCAGCTCTTAGATATTGTTAAATACTGAATATAGGAGATATTAATCTCATCTTGGACAAGAGTGAACTATTCAAAAAGTAGTCTTTCAGATTATAGGAACTCTTCATGTGATTGTCCAGAATTTAGCATTCAAAACAGATGTTGTCTGATTTTTTAGGAAATGGAAACTCTTCAGCTGGAAAGTACAAAATGGTGGAACTATATATAAAGAAGAATATGAATTTGTAGACACTAATAACCTATTTCTTTTACCCTGTCCATAAAAACTGCTCTGATTGTAGGATTGTGATGTCATCCACCTTCCCCATTTCTGACACATAACCTTATGATTAATTCCTTAGATACATCTAGATTTCTTCTGTTGTACTGTTACTACGTCTGCATAAAATTAAAGATGGCAACAGCATACTCCTATCAGAAGAGAAGTTCCACACATGAGCACAGGAAACTGCCTTATACTAAATCATGCCCTTGGTCCATTAAAGTCAGTATTGTCTACTCAGATTGGCAGTGGTTCTCCAAGGTGTCAGGCTGAAGTATTTCACATCACCTGTTGCCAGATATTTTAACTGGAGATGCCGGGGATTGAACCTGGGATCTTCTGCATGCCAAGTGGATGCTCTTCCACTAAGCCACAGCCCCCCCCCATAAAAGAACACTCACATCTACTAAGCAGCTAAGGTGAATGAAGTGGGGAAAGGAGTGGGTAGGAAAGATGAGTATTCATACTGGGCAGATGAGAGGAAAGAAAGGGGGCTGGAGGGAGGCGTAGAAGCAGGGAAGAGGAGACAATGTGAGGGGAAGGAAAGCAAAGACTGGATAGAAAGTGGCATTTGGAAGGAACTAAAAAATGTAGGTGAGAAAGAAGGGATTAAACAAAGAAGGGGAAAAGCAGACTTTTACCCCATGAGTCCTTGTGCATCCATCACATGTCATATTTTTATTTCTGAACCTGGTCTTAGAATGAGGACCAAAAAATTTGCACAATAGGGCCAGGTATAGAAAAAGGAGATGTTTCTACAAACCCAGGAAAAACCCCAGGTTTTAAAATAAAATAAAATTAATAAAATTAATCCACACACTTAAAAAAAGAGATTTTAAAATATGAAACAATGTCGGAGCAACTTCTGTGCAAGCACAGATATCACCATTCAGATACAAACATTCTAAACAATAGTTGATGATTGGGCTGGTGGGTGGGCTTGGAGCAAAAAAGAGGAGGGGCCACTCCCCCCAATCAACTGGGCCTTGGTGACACAGGAGGGGTGATTTGGAGCAGAAAACACACTTTCTGCTCTGTTGTATTCTTATTATTTTACAGCCACAGCTTGCAGAGACTTTGGGATGCAAAAGGCCCTTTCTGATTGGCTACAAATAAAGACTCTCATTGGTCCTTAAGCCACTCTAGGTAACCAATTGCTGAACCTCACTTAGGTCCAATAGGATTGTTTGTACATAGTTACATTGTTTGAAGTTATGAGTTGGAAACAGTATAAATTAAGGTGCCGCTCTCATAGAGCTGTCTTTTGAGCTGAAGCAATTTGTTTGAATAAAAGCCTGTTTGTTTGATTCATTGCCTCCCGCTCAATACTTAAAATGCTCCAAGCCCAGTTCCCCCTTTCACTTAGCCCGTGGGAGGTGAGGGTCGGATCACAAAGTTCAATATGTATGCTTTCTACCCCTCACCCCCCATTCATCACTTATCATACATGAAAGATCATAGCGCCCAGCAAGGGAAATGGATGTCTAGTACTGGATTTTATTTAAATGGTGCATAACAGTCATGAATTTCCTTTTAACTGTAAGTTTAAATGGTCAAATTCCTTCAGATTTTGATGGAAGAACTTTGAAACTTCTAATCCTGAGGTGTCTTCACTTTAAGAATGGCCAGTTGCTTGTGAACATTGCTAATGTGGAAAAAAGTGCAGAGAAGGGCCATTTTAAATCAGATGTGCATTCTAGTCAGTGTTGCTTTATTGATGTGTAGGAAACGTAGAAAGCAATTTAAGTGTCACTTGTAAAAGTGGCCTTTGTCTTTGACAGTCCTGTTTTTTGATAGCTACTGAACCTGTCAAGTTAAAAGGTTGCTAAAAGGAGAAAAATATGAATCTTTCTTGGCAATAGGGTAAAGGTACTACAACTAACTAACAGAGGAGATAAAGCTGAACACTAGTCTAGCTACCTTCAGAACAAGGTCTAAACTGCATATCTTTGGTATACCTTTCATAAGATATTGTTACAGTTGAGGTGTTGAGGCAAATGGAGCCAGTGCCCACAGTCACACACTGAAGACTGAGAGAAAAGGGACAAAATGAATAAACTGTGAGCAAAGAAAGCCAATTTGAGGAAATCTTTATTTTATTAGAAACTGGAATGTGCATGTGATTTTAAAATAGCTCTCATCTGTAATCCCTTCTGCATTCCAGTCAACGTTGTGTTAGCGATGTGGGAAACACAGAAACCAATTTCAGTGTCATTTATGGAAGTGTACTTTACCTTTGATAGGAAGAAAATTCAAGGCCAGCTCACATTGCAGAATTTCTCCATGCATGCTTATGCTTAGTGAAGATGAGACTATGTAGATAAAGTTTAGTTTGTATGGGACTGTACATGTGATGAATCAACAACTGTTTCCATTACTGTGGCTATACTTTTCTGAAAAGGCTGTCAGATCACCATGTGTAAATGCTGATACAGATTACCATGTGCCATATGGTTGTGTGACTTTCTACATGATCACATGGAAGAATTTAGTAGTCCAATTTGGTCTAAAATACTCCACTGCTGTGAACTAACTATTATTGTGAGGATATATATGTACAACTATTCACCAGTTCCAATTTAGATGAGGCAATAAGAAACAAAGGATTCACAAACCATTTAGTCATGAGACCATTATATTACAAAAGAGGTGGAGATTCTTGTTATAGGTAGAAAATGCCCAGATCAGTTTAGCTAGTCCCAGAGATTAAGCACAGAAAACAGAACACAAGCATAAGTACTTTATATAACACTTTTCTAAGCGCTCTAATGGCTTCATATTTTTTTTGCTATATTTACAACAACCTTGTTGGAGTGTCTTTTTAAAGTACTAACTTAAAAAAGAAACATTCCATTAAAAATTTCAAGCAGGTTAAGATATGTTGTCAAAGGTTAAGATAAATTACACAAAAATCCAGATCCTATCTCAATGCCCATTAAAAAAATTCAAACGTTAAAAATCCAATGAAACAATTTAGTTTTAGAGCACTTATAGAAGTGTTATATAAAGTGTTTATACGTGTATCCTACTGTTTCCTGGCTTTAGCCAGAAAACCAAGGAGCAACACCATCAAGCCAATACTTTGGGAAATGAGATTAATTTAGTAACTAAAGGCTGACAACATTAGTAGTATGATACAAATACCTCAGGGAAGGTTATACAGTAAAAGGGAACCACCACTAACAAGGCCCTAACCCTAGTCACCATTTGTGTTAATCTCTAAAGAGAAAGTTGCAGTAGGAGTTTTAAAAAATGATCTCAAGGAATGGGTGGACTCATGACAGGTGGGAGCAGAGACAATTTCAAGGTACACCTGTTTCTTCCTTCAAGCCAGGTCCAAGGTGAGTCCCAGCAGTGCTGTATATGTAGGAAGCAATATCTGCTGCAGCCTGTGTTGCTAGTTGCCAACCCTGTGGGGTAGTATTTATTTAAAATATTGATTAGCTAACTTTCTATCTTCTTGAACTCAAAGAGGTTTACAATATAAACAGAACAAAAACCATAAAAGTACGTTAAAAACAAATTAAAACAACAATTTACAACTGCCAATAAATAGACAAAACTGAAATAATCAAATGCTGTCCTAAATATTTATTTATTTAAAACACTTTTATGCTGTCTTTCCACTCGATCAGGGTCCACAAGGTGGCAAACATAAAAATTAAAACATTTGCGCATTTAAAAATACAATTACAATTATAAAATAATTCAGGTGAAACCACATAAACAACATTAGAAGGAGGGCTGGTAACTTATTGGTGTATTCCAGATGAAACAAAAGTCTTCACCAGCTAGCAAAAGGTACCATTAGAGGGACACTGATGATGCTCTCTGGAAAGGCAGTTCCAAACTTTTGGTGCCATGACTGAGAAGCCCCTTTCTTGGGTAGAAACCTGTCTTGCTTCAGATGGTGGGGGCAACTGCATCAGGGACTCCAAAGATGACAGTGTACAGGAATTATTTATTTAATTAAATTTCTAGACCGCCCTTGTAAAGCAGGGCTCAGGGCAGTATACAACATATTCATAGTTTAGGTTTGCAGATTAAAAACAGTAAAAAATTACAACAAATTAATCTGATTTGATGGTGCTAAAAAACTTCAGATTTGCCACCTCAGGGTGGTGGTGGTAAGAAAACAGGAGTGTCGAAAAGATGGAAACAGTCGCTGTCCTCAACCAAATGCCTGATGGAACATCTGCGTCTTACAGGCCATGTGGAACTGCATTAAGTCCCGCAGGGTGCAGTTAAGTGCGCGGACTCTAATCTGGGAGAACCGGGTTTGATTCCCCACTCCTCCACTTGCACCTGGCTGGATTACCTTAGGCAAGCCATAGCTCTGTACCAGCTGTTCCCTCAAGGACAGCTTGGGAAAGCGCTCTCTCAGCCCCACCTACCTCACAGGGTCTCTGTTGTGGGAAGGGGAAGGGAAAAGGAGTTTGTAAGCCACTCTGAGACTCCCTTGGGGAGTGGAGGGCGGAGTATAAATCCAATCTCTTCTTCTTCTTCTTTTCTTCTTTGACTGGTTCAGAGCACCAATGGCATCATCAGAGCATCAGAATTTTGTGGAAAAGAAAGGCAGAGTATCATCCACATATTGGGGTACCAGCCCAAATGACCTCTCACAGTGACTTCATGTAGATATTAAATAGCATAGGGGATAAGATCAAACTCTGTAGAAACCCAGAAGCCAATGACAGAGCCGGAATTCTTCAACACTGCCTTCTGGGACTGGTTTTCCAGGGAGGACTCCAGTCACAGTAACATGGTGCGCCTTAATTCCAGTGCCAAGAAGCAGTTCAGTAGGATACCATGGTCAATAGTATCAAAGGCCACTGAGAGACCCAGCAGAACTAAGCAGGGTCACATTTTCCCCGTCTAGTTCTTGGTAGAGGTCATCAACCAAGGGGACCAAAGTAGTTTCTATTCCAAATCCGGGGCTGAAGGCAGATTGAAATGGGTCTAGAAAATAATTCTCTTCCAAGAGCCCCTGTGGATTAGAAGCAACCACTTGCTGTAGTCCTTGCCCAAGAATGGAAGACTAGCCAGGAGTTCTCCCAAATAGCAGGATTCAGGAAGGGCTTTTTTTCAGAATAAGTCTGATCACAGCCTCCTTCAGTATGTGCAGCACAATTCCTGCTCTTAAAGAAACATTTGCCACTCTCTTTACTCTCTTGGGTAGTCCTGCTCCGGCAGCTTTTATCAGTCAGGAAGGGGAAGATTCAAGGACACAGGTCCCACCTCTCTAAGGAGCCTGTCCACATCCTCAGTTATTATGAGCTGAAAGGTATCCATATACATTGGACAAACAGATGCCAAAGGTACATCATCTGAACATGCATCCATGCTAGCATCAAACTCAGGGTGGATCTGGGTGATTTTGTCTGCAAAGTAAATGGCAAACTCACAGCTGGCCGCTTTGTGGTCAGAGTCCAGTTCCCTGGGGCCATGATGTAAAAACCCCTGAGCCACACAAAACTGCTTTGGTGAATGATTATGTGCAGATGCAATGGTGATGGAGAAATATTGCCCTTTTGCTGCCATAAATACCATAGAATAGGCTCTAAAATGGGCTGTATGCTGTGTTTGATCAGCCTCACTTCAAGTTTTCTGCCAGCAGCAGAAGGCAAGCACTCTTGCCTCCATTCCCATGTCATCGCCGTCAATTTTCTCATAAACGAGGGAGACTGCTTGGCTTTTTCTGGGGTGGGGGGATACAGCCCTTAGGGTGATAGTACCAACAGATCAGGTCATTTCCCCATTCCAGAGAGCAGTCAGGGCCCTGACAGTATCAGCAGCAGCCAAGGTAGGGACATCCACAAGTGCTACCTTCGGGAAACCCTCAGAATACATCAAGCACCTGGGGTGGACTATCTTAATGGCGCTACCACCTCTGTGGAGGAAAGAGGAGGCAGTGGGTCTAAACTCTACCAGGTAATGATCTGTCCATGCCAAGGGAGTCAGCTTTAACTCTCCCATCACTGGATGGCCCTCCCCATCAGTATAGTAGATCAAGTCCAGTGTGTGCCCTGCTAAATGTGTAGAGCCAGTAATTACAGGCCCATGGTCATCATGGAGGCCATGAAATCCTGAGGATGTATATCCACATCCTCTTCATTGTGCTACATCAAACAGTTGCTTGGTAGTTTGGTCCTGGCTTCAGTTCACTATGAAGCTTATGTAAAAAGCTTGAGAGATAGTGGTTTGATTACAGCCATTCACTTAGCTTATGCTGGATGTGCTATTTAGAATAGAGGGTTTATAGTTCCCTCTCTGAACCACATCCCTGTACAAGCCCTAGTGCAATCAGGCAGTTTAAAATGTTGCAGGAAGTAAAGCAATGGTAACAAGAAATTCATCTCTGAGAAAAACTGTCCAGGAGAACAAGCAGCAAGAGAGACATCAAGGAACTCAAGTAATATTTGTGCTAAACAAGTAAGGTTTAAAGGTCTAAGAGTGTATGTGTATGCTTGAAGATCTTCTGATGGCAAAAATTATATTTACTAAACACTCGGATCACCATTGTTAATAATTTGGATTATTGAACATTTCAGTGCTCTTTAGGTTGCCTTTTGGATAACCATGAATAGTTTCTGGCAGTCTAATCAACTTCAGTTCTTTTTCATCACAGCTGAACCCAGAGCTTCTCTACCCAGCTATGCTCAATGCATTACCTTAGCCAAGGATCCGAGTTACCAAGGCTGAATCCACTCAGTGTTCTACAGAAAGATAGACCACAGTGAGTACTTTGTGTTGTTGAAGATGGACTGGGTTACACTTCTACATATGACAGGTAACATTAGAATATTGTTCAGTCTGCTGAAGTCCAAAATCATCTTGGCAAAACCTACATGGATAAACATTTATGCCAAGAATTTGGGCTTTGATATAAAATTGTGCACCCTCTGGCAAAATGGCATCAGTTCACATAGAAATTACTCCTAAAGACAGGTAGGAGTAATGTTGAGACCAGACTGTTCTGCTGCATCATGATTTTATTTAGCAGTGTTAAATGTGTGGAATTCTTTCTCTTCTTTTTGAAGGTAGAAATACGTACACACACAGTATACAAAGCCTATAAGTGCCTCAATATGTCAGGGTAAGTCCAGTATAGCAAATGGACCATGCTCTCTGCTGTAATTTCTGCAAATGAATATTGTGGTATAGCCACATATATAAAAGAATGCAAGAGATTTTCTTGATGGCTACCCCACTACAATACTTTGCCCTGTAAGTTTAGTCAAACTCCAAAGCTGAGAGACTGTATGGAGTACTGTAGAACATTTTCTCATGACCTGGATTTTAAAGGCTTGGGAAGGCATTTGTGGTATTTTAAGCTATTTATTAACAGTTAATGTATCAACTTGGTATGATCTTACAAGAGCATATTATAATTTGAAAATGTATCATCCCAAATGAAAGGAATATGTGGGTTGCACCCATATTAACTAAATGCATAAATACACCAGTTTCAAAAAGATGGAATGCATTGAGGCCCTTGATATCAAGTGGGCAAGGTCTCATGAAAACATTATTCTTGCTGTGGGAGACACCAGTCCTTGCTTTCATCATTTTTATACAAATCATCCAGGGAGTGCTATATAAAGGTGATGTAGAGAGGGAAGTAAACAGCTTTCATGAACGGAATAATTTCTTTAAAGCAAAAGATTTACAACACTGATTGGCCATTGCTGCTAGGGGAGCTTGTAGCCTTTATGCCCATCACTTAAAAAGGACTATATGCCATGAGTGCTTCTGCAGAGGTGAACACTCCCTTCTAAAAAGGGCTGATGTATGTTTGGAGGGAGTGTGTGCACAAAACAAATGGCACAACTATGCAATTTATTCAGATAACCATATGATATACATTCTGGCAAAAGGCTTCTTCAATTAGCAAGTGCTATTATATTTACTTATTTCCCATTTATGTAGGAATTTACCACCAGTCTTTCTATTTAAAATAGCATTCAGGTGGCTCACAACATTTAAGATGTAATTAAAATAGAGAGAAATACAGCAATACCACATGCTAAAATTTATAAAAGAAATGGTTACTGTCAGGATAGGTGTCATTAAAACTGCAGATAAACAGGGTCGCTATCATCTGGATCCTTAAAGATGGCAAAATAGGAGTCAGGTGAATTTTATTGGGGGAGGAATTCTGTAATCAGGGTGTGCTTATCAACCTCTGAGGGTGAGGGCATAAGAAGAAAGGCCGATGAACCAGATCTTTTTTTAAAAATAGTTTTTTTATTTTATCACAAGCAAACATACAAAACATACAGAAAACACACAAACATATATAACATACAGGCAGGGGGTCTTCAAATCTAAGTAATAATAGTCTGTTCAATTACTTCTTACAGTAACCAGTTAAGTATTAAAATGCGTACCATAAAGCAAAAAATCTTTTATTCATAAAGTCTGCAGATAATTGGAAATAGTATCTATAATGTCTTTAATAAATGTTAAGGAGTTATATAGTTCCGTTGTTGTAATCTTCCAAACAAATATAAAATCTTGACCATATATCCTTATCTATAAAGACAAGTTGGGGTGGCAACATTCCATGGGGCACCAAAATCAGTTGGCTGCAAGAACTGCCACTCAAAAGGGGCCACTGGCTGCATTCCCTCGCTGTGTTGCCTCAGTCTTGCCCACAAAGCCACTGGCCAGTGTCTCGGCCTCAGTGTGGAGGGATCCAAAGAAGGGGATGGACTAGGTGCTGGGTCCACTCTTCTCCTCTGCCCACTGCCAGGTGGATCTAACTGCCCCCTCAGTGGCCTGCTTCTGTCAGTAAAAAGACAATGGACTTTCAGCATAACCCCCTCCCCTGCTCACTGCCAGCTTGGCCCCTTTCCTGTCAGAATAAACTGAAAATGGCTTTCTCTCCTGCTTAGCTCCACCATGGCTGGCTGGCTAATGAGGTGGGCCAGCAACCATCAAACCATTCTCTTCAACCCCCTGCTGTGCAGCTGACTTTTCCCCAAGGGTTGCCAATCTTCAGGTGGGACCTGGAGATCTTCAGGTGGGAGCCAGTTTGGTGTAATGGTTAAGTGCGCGGACTCTAATCTGGGAGAACCGGGTTTGATTCCCCACTCCTCCACTTGCACCTGGCTAGATGACCTTGGGCAAGCCATAGCTCTGTACCAGCTGTTCCCTCAAGGACAGTTTGGGAAAGAGTTCTCTCAGCCCCACCTACCTCACAGGGTGTCTGTTGTGGGGAGGGGAAGGGAAAGGAGTTTGTAAGCCGCTCTGAGACTCCAAGTGAGTGAAGGGCGGGGTATAAATCTAATCTCTTCTTCTTCTTCTTCTTCTTCTGCTATTACAATTGATCTCCAGATGACAGAGATCAGTTCTCTTGGAGAAAATGGCTGCTTTGGAGGGTAGACCCTATGGCATTATACCCTGCTGAGTCCTTCCATCCCCCCCAAATGCTGCTCTCCACAGAATCCACCCTCCAAATCTCCAGGTATTTCCCTAATCAGAGCTGGCAACTGTACTTTCTCCTGAGTGCCTGTTGCTAGGCAACCAGGCTTGCTTCTCTCAGTAAAAGGCCCTTTCCACACCTATGTTAGCTTTTGGGAGAAAACTCATTGGGGCCAGTCCTGACTAGGGGAGAGGCCTCAGCTGAATAGAATGCCATAGAGGCCACCTTCCAAAGCAGTCATTTTCTTGGGGTGGGGGGATCTGTTGTCTGGAGTTCAGTTGTGATACCTGGCGATCTTCAGGCTCCAGCTGGAGGTTGGCTACCCTAGGCGTAGCAGTCAGTGCTTCAGAGCAGGGTCTGCTAGACTCAGGTTCTTGCTGAGTGGGTGATTTTGGGCCAGTCATAGATTTTCAGCCTAACCTACCTCACAGGGTTGTTGTTCAAGTCAAAAGGGGGAGAGGAGAATGATGTAAGCTGCTTTGGCCCCCATTGCAGATCAAGGCTACTTTTCCTGCAGGAGAACTATGGTTGCCAATTTCCAGGTGAGGGCTGGAGATCACTCAGAATTACAAGTACTCTCCAGATGGCAGAGATCAGTCCCGCTGGAGAAAATGGTGGACTCTGTGTCCCTATACCCTGCTGAGATGGCCCCCCTATCACAGCCAGTGACATAGCAGTCAGGGCTTCAGAGCATGGTAGAGGCTGCAGGTGTGTGTGGGGGAGATGGAAAGTTGGAGAGTGAAGGGGAAATAAAGGTAGGTTGGGAAGGAGATAGGGTTGCCCACTCCAGGTGGAAAATTCCTGGAGATTTGAGGGATAGAGCCTGGAGACGGTGAGGTTTCAGCAGGGGTGGGACCTCAGACAGGTACAATGCCATAGACTCCACCCTTCAAACCACCCATTCTCTCATGGGGAACCATTGTTGCCAATATTCAGGGGAGGGATGTAAATCACACCGAATTACAACTGTTCTTCAGATGGCAGAGATCTTCCCCTGGATAAAATGGTGGACTCTGTGTCATTATAGCCTGCTGAGGTCGCCATAGCAAATTGACGCTGAGTGCCCAAGGCTGGGGCACTCTCCCAGAACCTCTTTCTAGAGCCCATTGTATTTATTTCCACAATGGGCCTTATTCCTAGTTATGAAATATGGGAGAGGGGGTCCTTAAGAGACTTGGTTCTTGAATTATGTATTGGTATTTATGAATGCCATTTATATAATCTGTACTCTCATCTAGCCTACCAAGTGCCAGGAAAGCAACAGGGAAGATGAATAGGCAGTTGCAGAGCTGATGTGGTCCCATGTAACTGAACAGCCCATCAACCTCTAGTAAATTGCCAGATGGGAGGGAAGGCACCACGGCCCAATCTCATCAGATCTCAGACACTAAGCAGAGTCAGTATACTTGGATGAGAGACTACCAAGGGAAACTCTGCAGAGGAAGGCAATGGGAAATCACCTCTACTTCTCACTTGCCTTGAAAGCCCTTTCCTGGGGTCACCACAAGTTGACTGTGATTTGACGGCACTTCACACACATAAACACAATGTCAGGTGTTGGTTTTTGGGGTCCTTCATCCACCATTGGTCCCCTGCCCCACTTTGCTAGATATTGGCATAAGTGATGTTTCTAAAGAATTTAGAAAAATATCATCTAAAAATACTTTTCAGAGTCCTTTTTTTCAGACATTTGTATTGGCCTTCTTACTTTGGCCAGTCTGGCGGCATACCTGTGTCTCCCTTGGTTTCTTCCCCTCTTCCTCTGCTGAAAAGAAAATACTTTTTGTTTTGAACCCAAGCTTCTTGTCCTATAACTGGTGCCAGAATCTAGCTCCAAACTGTAGTTTGGCCTGCCAGCTCTGTCTTTTAAGTAGCATAGTTCTGGTCCACAACACTTGTGATATCTTACCACCACTCTTCTCCTTGAATTGCTTTGTATTATTTGTGGTCTGGATACTTTCATCCTTGATTGGACCCTTCCTAAACTTACATGAATAAAGTTCCACGTGCTCAGCCATGCTGGTCTGAAGCAGTAGAACAAATACCAAATACAAAGTATGCATGCACATGAAAGCTCATACCTTGAATAAACCTTTGTTGGTCTTAAAGGTGCCACTGGACTCTAAATTTGTTTTATATGAATAAGTAACTATAGCCTTTGCTTTTGGCCTTTTGCCCCCTTCATTCTTGAGTACAATGCACAATCTCTCTCTATTGGGGGGGATGTTTTGGAAGATTTGGCACAACCTGGTATGATGATTTTGCCCTCCCTCACAGGATTTCCCTGTATCTTGTTCTTTAATGAGCAGCCCTTTCCCCCTTTTTCTTCTTTGTTTTTCTCTGGCTGTCCTACCTAGTTGTTGCAATTTATTTTGTTAGAAGCTGACCCAGCCTTGGGATCTGAGAGGAAAAACTAAAATCCTTCTTTTTGTCCTGGTTTGACAATGGTAAATGTGAAGCTGATGATAGCTGAAAATTAACAAAATGTTTACTTAACTTTGAGGGGAAATGGTTAGGTTGGAATCAGGATTAGGACTTATGAGGTGAACAGACAATAGGAATGAGGTAACTTTGTATACAAATAAATGCCACATAATTTGCCACAAACAAGTAACTGTTACTGTTATTCAGACAGATTTTTAAAACTTGAGGAGAGAGGTTTCTTGGCAGTTTCTTCTTAAATACACAAGCACAGGCTTCTTTGTCTCACTTAAATTGGTAAAGGCAGGTACATTCACACAAGTTCCAGTTTCCTTCCTTATCTACTGGCTAGGAATCACCCCTGTCTTCTAGAAGCTATTTCCCTCAGACTTGTTAGGGATGGGATAAGATTCCTACTTCCCTAACTCAGGATCCTTCTTGATCCTCTGCCAGTCTCTTAGCCTTCCTTCCCAGTCAAGTGTCAGTTCTTGACTGTCACCCCTAACTGAAGAATTCCATTTGAATCCCCTGTCACTCAAGATTCTCAGACCAGGATACAGCATTAACCATTTACTGCCCATCACACCTGGGCTTTCTGGTTCTGTTCATTATTACTGTGTGCTTGATATCATCTCAGCTGCTTGTGCTGGCTAGTACTCTAAACCAGTTGCTTGTGTTATTTCTCTCATATCCTTTATAATTGTTGTTGTAAGTCACTCTCCAGACTGGTGTATTCCTTAAACTGGTATAAAATTCATTCCAGCACTTCCTGTGTCATAGGATCATGATAGTAGGATCTTCTGTAGGCTCTGGATATTTTGGTGTGGAGCCATGACCTGGATAGCCCAGGCTAGTCTGATGTCGTCAGATCTTGAAAGCTAAGCACTGTTGGACCTGGCTGGTATTTGGATGGTCTCTTGCCTTGAAAACCCTATGAGGTCACTATAAATCAGCTGTGACTTGAAGGCAAAAAAGACAGAGAGATAATTTTTGGTATGGAAGGGGATGAGTTGGAAAGAGGGTCACATTTACACTGACACATGACTAATATACTTGTGGGTCTTGCTAACCTCACTTGATGAGAGAACCTATCATCTGTTTGGGTGATACATCCCCAAATATGTGTGATTAGAATGTTTAAGACAGACAGTGCTAGAAACTGTTTTGTGGGCAGGTGTTGACAGACAGCATGATCAATATTTGTAGAAACAGGGTAAAAAGTGGTTTTCTACACATATAGTTTAATCCTGCATGCTATTACAGGCATACACGTTCCTCTGGAAGAAGTGAGAGTACAAGCATGTTACTGTGAGATGACCCCCTGTGGCAAAGACACCTCATACTGTGAATGGAATTCTTGTTGAAATATACAGCTTAGGCTCTAATAACAAAATCTAAATTAGCAACAAATTTTAAAGCAAGTAGAAACTTGATGTCAGCTATAAATCTGAATTTAATGTTTACCTGATTCATCTCAAGATCCCAATTTTTAAATTAGATTTCCCCCCTATCAAGTCATTACAATAGTCTTCTTGCTGTATAACAACAAGTAAATAAATTCTGTTTTCATTATTTAGGCATTCTATGAATGTAAGAATTCCCTTCAGGAGCAATATCAATGCTAATATGGCATTAATAAAGATAAAGACATAAAACACAATGTTGCAATAAATTTTTCTTCCTAGACACAGAGGTACTATTTCCCCTGAAAATTATCTCAAGACAGTTTAATGCTTTCTGTTGCTACAGCTGCAGAATTAGGGCACATTGCTAAGAAGACCCTATTACATCCATTAATGAGATTTATAAGAACGTTAATAAGTAAATCCATAGGCCTACTCTATCAACAATAATGCAAATTAATGCAACTACAACTTCTTGCAGTATAAATATTCACAATTGCCATCTCTTCTCTGAGGTATATACAAGTTTCTGGCACTCTCCATAACTTCAAATGCTTACATAAAGATCAGAGATCCTAGTATGTTGAGAATCACAAGGTGAGAATTTTTAAATAAATTCGGGGGTGGGGGAGAATTACAAAGTGAATGTTCTATCTACTTGCATTGGTGTAATGCAGCAGTAGAAATGTAAACTCTGACTATGGAAGAAGAGGAGGAGGAGGAGGAAGAGACTGGAGTTATACCCCACCCTTAACTACCTGAAGGAGTCTCAGAGCAGTTTATAATCTCCTTTCCCTTCCCCTCTCCACAAGGAACACCCTGTGGGGTAGGTGGGGCTGAAAGAGCTCGTTTGAGAACTGTCCTTGAGAGAACAGCTCTGAAAGAACTTGTAACTGACCCAAGGTCACACCAACAGCTGCATGTTGAGGAGTGGGGAATCACACCCGGTTCTCCCAGATTAGAGTGCATGCTCCTAACCACTACACCAAACTGGCTCTCTGGAAATTCATAGTTCACAAATGAAAATAAAATATAATACCAAAATAGTTGTTGAAGGGTTGAATTAGGGCCTGGGAGACCTCCACTCTGTCACAAAGCTTTTAAGTGACGCCCCAGTCCCTTTCTTTCAGTCTTATCTATCTCAAATGGTAGTTGTAAAAGGATAAAATGGAAGATGGAAGAATAATGTACACTACCACGATCTCCCTGAAGAAAGGATGGGATAAAAAATATACTAAAATACATAAACACAAGGAGTACGGATTCACCTGACTGTCAGTTGGCGAGGGAGGAAGTGTCGACCAACAGCCAATATGGCACAGGAATTAGAATACTGGACTAGGACCATGGTTCACATTCTCATTCTGCCATGAAACCTGCTGAATGACCTTGAGCCTGGCGGATTCTCTCAGCCTAACCTTTCTCACAGGATTGTTATATGGACATTGACAACTTCCCCCGCACACACCATCACATCAAAATTTATTGTTTTACATTTATCCCTTTGCACCTATTATTGTAAACTGCCCTGAACCACAAGGAAAGGTTGTGTGTACATGTTTTAATAAATAAATAAATAAATAAATATTCACCAGCTTCAGCATGGCTCCCTCTTAAATGTTTGGGAATTCTTACATTACTTCCTCACCAGGATTCTTATCTTGAGCTGAAATATACATAGATCTCCTACAATCTTTCTTTTAAAACTATTTTATATTTTTCGTTATTGTTCTTTTAAAGTGGTGGGATTCAGGATCTTTCTTCCACTTTCTCTGTCAGAGAAGGGGTTTCTCCACTGAACAGAAAGGAGACATTAGATCCCATTTATAGTGACTAGAAGTGAGGACTAGCCTCAAAGCAGACACATTTATTCTGCTTTTTCTCCTAGGAGCTTAGAGCAATTTGGGTGATTGCCTTTGTGGAGTGTTTGTGATTCAGTGGCGAAGAACATGTTTTGCATTCGGAAAGTGGAGGAGGAGGAGATTGGATTTATATCCCACCCTTCACTTCAGAGCAGCTTACAAACTACTTTACTTTCCCCTCCCCACAACGACACCCTGTGAGGTGGGTGGGGCTGAGAGAGCTCTTTCCAGAGCTGTCCTTGAGAGAACAAGGCTTGCCCAAGGTCATCCAGCAGCTGCAAGTGGAGGAGTGGGGAATCAAAGCCCGCTCTCTCAGATTAGAGTCCGCGCACTTAACCAGTACACCAAACTGGGTCTGGTTCAAAGTGAATAACAGGCCCAAGTTCATCCAGAGATCTTTGTGTCACAGTCAGGATTTGAGCCCTGGTCTCCACAAATACTCTTTATGCACTTCTATTATGTTCAAGTCATTCTAAGAACTCAAATAACTAGCTGCTTTATATTTTATATCTAAATGTTTTATTTTCCTTTGTGTAATATCATTAAATCATTTTTAGTACCATTTCTTTCAATTTATCAAGATAATTCTCAGCTGCCTCCCAGTTTTGTGTCATCTGCAAATGTGATAAGTATGCTTGCCACTTTTTCATCCAAGTCATTAATAAAATGACATACCTAATGTCTTGCTCCTCCACTCAAATTAAAAGTAATTGAGTTTGTGAAAAATCAATAACATTAATATGCAGCCCATTAAATTATGTCACACTTTTATAGAGATGTGAAAAAATGTATTTGTGTTGGTTTTAAATGTGTTCATTGAGTTAGATTTTGGCTGTGATACTCATTCTACAATGAACCTTATTAAGGTTGTTCCAGAATAAGGACCCTTCATAGGTTATGGAAAAAAAACAGGTCCTCATGTTTCCATCACAGGTTGTCTTTAATGCAACATCTGAATGTCATTCACTTGTCTTAATTGTCACAACGTCCACTTAAACTGAAGGAACATATAAGAACCTTTTCTACCAAAGCTTAATCTATGTCTAACCAAGTGATGTCTAGTCTCAATTATAGGACCTTTCTACAATATCATGAACACAGAGCATCCATTTTCAGACACAGGATCACCTCTCAATACCAGTCCCTGGGGGACAACTTCAAGGGGAGGCACCAACCTCCACACCCTGCTTCCAGGCCTTCCAAGGGCATCTACTTGGATACTGTGAAACAGGTTGTTGGGCTAGTTGAAGTACTGGTCTGATCCAGCAGGGCTTCTTTTAAGTTCTCATCCTTAGGTAGATAGAATTCTCAGTCCTGCATGTGACTTCCTTTAACTGGAAGCACTTGGGATTAAACCTGGAGTTTCATACACAGTAAACATGCACTCTGCAAGTCAGATTCCCCAATGAACTCCCTTGAGAACTGTACACATTTTTTTCAGGGCTAGGTTGGGACTTTGGCAGTCATAGCCTTTCTGTCAGTGCTGTCACAGTTGTGAGATATTCAGCTGTAGGAAATCCTCTTGTCTTCTTCAATATTTGCTTTTTGACTAGCAGGGAAAAGGTGATGTTTTAAGGCAACTGTTCTCTTTGGGCTGCTCTGGTATGGATTCCTTTATCTGAGGGAATGTCTGATCACCGTAATTGATTATAGTGGTTTAGTTTTATTTTGTTCATCAATTTTTATCCAGTATTTGATTTTTGTAATATTATCTTAAAACCTGCTCTTAATCATCATCTTTGTTATTTTTGATTAGAAATCAATTAATAAAAATAAATAGCTGACAAGGTCAGTTCGTGAAACCAGAGCTTGAGCTGCAGAATGAAGTATGGCAGGCAGAAGGTATTGTTTGAGCTGGCTCCTATTGTTTCATTTGTAAGACTGGATGAGTTGTCATTCTTCCAGAAATGAACCTGACAGCTCATAACAAACTGCTAACATGAGAGTGTATAAAACGACACCAGTTAAATACAATCACATTAAATGATAAGCAGCAGAAACTATCATTACCCACAAAAATAACTGTCACCAAATGCCTGGTAACTTTTACCAGGTTTGGCCAATCCAAACATTTCATATTGCCTGCCTATTGCTGGGGCTGATGATGTACATCCTGTTTCCCAGGAAGGCTCTGATAACTCACAGTCCCACTCCCAGATAGCTCACTAAACTACCAGACTCAGCCCTCAAGTCCCTGACAATTTTACTGTTAGAGCTTAGCTCTCTAACTTCTCTTGCAGAACTTGACAGAAAATGAATTACATCCTTAATAGTAAGGGTTGCTTTCCCCTTCATCAGAAAGAGCACATATTTATTGTTGTGCTTTATTATTTCTTTCAATGAGCCTCTTGATAATAGGAATCTATTGATAATTTCGCTGCTTGGTCTTTCTTTATTCCTTTCTTTCTTCCCCACAATAATTTAGTTTTCATTTGCCATTTACTCTTCTGTGCAGTGTACTCCAAGCCGTTTTGCTGTTGGCAAGGTCAGCACTCCAAGCATCTTCTTTCTGAACTCTTATCTGTCTTGCAAGTTGCAAAGGATGGAAATTTAGTCCTTAGGATCAGTAGTATTGCTCTGAGAATGCTTAGTGAGATGACATGGAAAGGCGCACAGAAATGCTTCTCTTTCTATTTTAAAGCCTAGGAAAAATGCAGATCTTTTTTTTAAAAAACCCACCTTTGTGCATTAGTTTTTAATGTTTCTAGATGTATTTTGCATTTTTCAGCATCTTAGCTAGGGACTCATCCATATAGCTTTCCAGTATTAAAGCAGAAAGCAGTGAATTTCATCTGGTCCGTGTTGATGGCAGAGGCAAATGCTAGAGTAGCACAGACCATGTGAGCTGCGTGGATGTCTTCCCACAATTGCCACAGGACATTTTTGGACCACCATTTTTCCTTCAAAACTAGACTCAGGATGTTTCTTCCTCATAAATAGGGCTGTCACCTGATCAAATGCTACCATGTCATCCTAAGCAGTTTCCCCCTTCTAAGTCAATTGGACACTGCCAGTTGATTGATTATATTAAACTACATGATTAATGTATATATAGTTAATTGAGTAAACAATAGTCTTGTAGAAAAATAATTCTTTGAGTGCTTTTAGATGATATGCCCACATGTAGCAGCAAGCATCAGTTTGGAATAAATATTCCCTTTCGTATGAGACTGGAGGGGAAGAAATCACTCTTCTAAAATGGTACCTACCATCCCCTGATTCCCCACCCCCAAGAGTGACCACCAGCGGCCACCCCTTTTTGTCTCCTCCAGCAAGTTTTAAAGGCCTTCCAGCTGATTGGCTAGAGCACATGGCCCACCAATCAGCTGGAGGGCCCTTTAAAACTTGCAGGAGAGAGAGGGGCAGCCAGCGGCCACATGCCTGAACTGCAAGCAGTGAATTTTCTGCTTGGAGTTTAGGCGTGGTGGCCCCCACTTATAAAAAGCATTTAGAGGATCCCTTTAGATGTTTTTTACAAGTGGGGGCTTTGCATGCTTGAACTGCAAGCTGTAAAATTGCCACTCCGAGTTCAGGTGCCTTTAAATGCTTTTTACAAGTGGGGGCCGCCGGTGCCGAACTCCAAGTGGCAAATTTGATAAATTATTGTACATACTCCACAATATACTCCACTGTAATTCAGCCATTATTTCAGATTTAGGACATTTCCACTCCCAGGACTCATCATAGGACCCACTATCTGTCATGGTAAACATCTTTCAATTTCTCCTTTCTCAATATCAACTTCTACCTGTCAGTTCTGAAAACCATAATTATCTTCTGCTCCCTAACCCATAGCTTCCATTGGCTGTTTTAGAGCACCACTGTAACTGGCTCCTGTGTTTCTAGGGTAATTTTCATACATGTATCAGCCATGCACTCTGAAGAGGAGAAGAAATGTACCTGCTAGCTTTGCCCCCCTATTCATGTTAAGGATAATATCAGCAATGAGTGTATACCTATAAGCTCCACCCATACATTCAGCAGTGCTACTTTCAAGGATTAGCCATTATGGCAAAATAGTTTGTATACATGTAAACTTAGACTGACCAGGCAGGGCTGATGGATGATAATTCATTTCCCACTCAACATAAGTTGCTTGCATGAGGCTATGTTACACGGAACAGGCCTTGGTGTATAACAGAGCACCAAATCACAGTCAGAATTAATGTGCCATAGTGGTTAGAATGTCAGTTTAGGACTTGGAATAACTGCAGAAAAAGCTTGCTGGGTGATCTTGGGCCTTAAAATTTTTTTGAACTAACTTATCTCACAGTGTTGTTGTTATGAGAACAAGTTGTGGAGGGACAATATGATAAGCCACTTTCCATCCCCATTAGGGAGAAAAATAAAATATTAAATAAATAAAAAAATAAACAAAAAACAAGTATTAGAAGGAGTACTTCTCTGACTGGCCACAGACAGCTGGAAATCAAAGCAATAATGCTATCAAAATAGAATTTGTATCTTTCATCCATAACCTACTTTCATCCATAACCTATCTCCAGCATCTGTAGTCTGAATAAACTATTGAAATTAGTTGCATAAACTGTGCATGAGCATTCTCAGAAATTGTTTTAATAATTCTCACTAAAGATCTTTAAAATGTGTTAGAATTCTTATAAACAGCACACATCCCACAAATACCATATCCTGAAATGTAATGAGATACGGCAAGAAAATTCACAATCAGCGCCAGCTGTTGCCCAATTAAACTCAACAGTTCACAGGTGTTCACAGGAGAATATACAGTTTTGCTGAACCCAATCTATGTTCTTAAAGCCTTCAGAGAAAAAGATGAAATGGGTTTGATAGGGTGTGCTAAATGTTTTAAAGATGTGTATGTATATATGTGTATATATGTATGTGTGTGTGTGTGTGTATGTATGTATGTGTGTGTGTGTCTATGTATATATATATATGTGTGTGTGTGTGTGTGTGTGTGTGTGTGTGTGTGTGTGTATAGGCATTTGATATATGACATTTGATATACAACACCCCCCCCCAATTAATTACAGTTTACTTGAAACTCAAAAGTGAGCCCTAATAGTTGAAGCATATACCTTATCATTCTCCTCTTGGTATTTTGATTTTTTTCCTTAATAGGCTCTAGTGCCTGTCTCAGGTGCCATCTCTTTATGCAGAGTTAATATATTCATCAATTCACATTTGGGCTTTGTTCACATTAGAAAGGCAAATAGAAAGGCAAAAACTTCTGCATGAGTTATACGGGCACTAATGCTTCCCTATGCTTACATACTTGTCATATACAGCTGCCAGTTTCAAATTATCCCTCACGGGGAGAGTCATATTCATTAAATTCCTATGAGAATATCCCAGAGCAAGGGTGTAGACTTTCCAATTTTCCAGAGAGGGCTGGGGCTAGGCCAGAGACATCACAGGCCATTGTCTCCATGGGAAGCTCAGTACTTCCTGGAAAAGTTTTTTTGGGGGGCTCCAGCTCCCCAAACCCCCTGAGTTTGACGCCTTTGCTTGCTTTGCTTTCTAGAGAAGAGGACTGGAGAAAATTAGGGCTTAATTTGTAACAAGGCTCCTGTAAGAACTTCTATATATGCCCAAGCCAACTCCACAAGCAGATATGAGGTAGTGACATTAATTTTACGGCAATCAACAAAGCAGTACCATGTGTGATGACTCTAAAAATGCACTGTAATGTCGCAAATAATTCTGGGACATGTGTTCTGGATCCTATGCAGAGGGGGCAGGAAAATAACTTGGGGCTGCTTATATAATTAAAGTTTAATTCTAAATGATCTCTACGGTAGCAACATTTAGGTAAGTCATAAAATACAGAGAAAAGTGCATATGAACAATTGGTGAAGAGGCTGTTAGGCACAGGGTAACATTACAAAGATGTTCATGGTATTTGTGTTCCAACATGAGATAAAAGTTCTTTGCCTCTACCCACAATGAAACATTTTGCTACAAGTTCTGCTTTCAATTTAATTTAATAATAATAATAATACTTAAGGATGATGCTCTCTGCAGTTACTTTGATCTTGGAGCTCAGAGGTGCTTTGTGATCACATATTTCCACCACACCCTAAACGATGTAAGGAATCATTTTTATAGACTCATGAGATTAACACTTGGCTCAATGAAAAGCAATGGGAACTGTGCCACCAACATCAGTGGAGCCAACATGTTGCACCTTAAACAGGAAACAAGTTTAATACGAGCTTTCTATTCGGAGGAAACAAGTTTAAAAAGAGCTTTCTATTCTGAGCATCTGCAACAGTGAATTTGGTCATGCTGAAGACATTAGAAATAGAATTAAAGCATAAGAACACTGTCTAGGATTATGTTAATATTCGGTAGTGGGGTGTGTGTGTCTTACCCTGCATTTATGCACGTTGATCTGATTGCTGAGGTGAAAGTTTTCTGCTCTGTACTAGGTGTATCTATGAGATTGTGGCTCTCCTTTCCAGTACTGGGGCTGGATGAGGAGGTGTACAATTTCCTCTAGTTATGGCAGGAGGACGAAAATGCTAGCAGAATTAGGGTTAGTTCCCAGATGGCTCACACATCATAACAGTAATAGTGACTTGATAAAATACACCATACATATTTTATAAGTGTAATGTAGAAAACATAATTTACATATAATAAAAATCTTGATAGTTCATGGTTCCAAGGACAACCTTGATAATGAAGTCATATTAAACAATGTATTTTAAACTTTAAAATCCAGGGATGGTGATTGATGATGTGCTCACAAAGCTCACAGAAACATTCTCATCTCCCATACACAAAGCAAGAAGTACAACAACATGAAACCTTGAGCTTTCAAAGCAGAAAAAGTTGTTCATTCTCCTCCCTTGGGGTAGTAGGGGGAACACCCAACATTTTCAGACTGACAGAAGTATTAACTGTCTGGGTTATCTACCAGATCTCCTTAATTAGGGAAGTGATAAACGTCTTCCTTTCCTGCATAATGTAACAAAAAACTGCCATAATTTGAATGCCTTTGTCTTGAGTGTCTTGAATGAGCACAGTGTCTGGTCTTCAGCCTACAGAGCTCCTTTGAACATGTTCCTTAGCTATTAGGAATAGCAAGGAGAATTTGCAAGGACAGAACAATGCTTCCACTCTTATGTGCTCCACCTATTAAATATAGAGTTTTAGTTATAACAGTCTTCTTTGTTTAGAAACTTATGGTGTTATCCTGTGGCAGTCTAGGGCCCTGTTTACCCCTTTCTAGGATGCTCTAGTCTGTCAAAGAGAACTACGATTTTCTATAAAATATAACATTAGGAATTATTGTGTGACATCACTGACCATAATCCTACAAATATTTTCTTATATGCAGAGTATAAGAGCAATATTGAAAGAAAACATGTACTTCCCTCCTATAGTTACTAGTTTCTAAAAATGAACACCTTTGTTGTTATGAACAAAGATACCATGTGGTCTATTTTTTCTCTTCATGTGGTCTATTTTTTCCAAATCACATTTTGCTGTAGACACACTGTGCAGAAAGCCTTACCCTGCCAAGACCAGTTATTGAAATGAAATTATAAATCTATCATAATCATTACTGGGGCAAGCAGAGTTTGTCCATTTTCCATTAATTTCTGCATCCCAGAGAAAAAGGTTAAGTAACTAAATGCCCAGAGTACCTTTACACAGAGAAGTTGTCTGCTATATGTCAGTGCTGTAACTTTGCCTCAATCTATTTGGTCTTTACTTGGATGATAATTCTGCCATGTCTCTGTATCAGCTGTGTTCTGTCAATCACTCTTGATGGAGAGAAACAGGAGAAATGTCTGTCCCCAATAGAAACATGTCCAAACAATGACTTATTGTGTGTGTGTGGGGTCCTTGGAGAGTGCTTTTACCTAATCTATAAGAAAATATTTTAGGGGTAAGAGCAAAGTCTGCCTCCAACTTTCATTCAGAAAAAAGTATTCTTCACTGTCAGAATTCTAAGAAAACACTGGTACAGCTCCTGAACACTTTTGAATGAGTCATTCACTAAATAGGATTCTAATAATCTTTGGATACCCACAAATGTCATGTGGCTACATGAAGACCCTGTAGAAGTACTTCCAAGCATAACCTCGTTGTTTTTTTTTTTTTAAGTTTCTGTTATTGGTAATCATTTTTTAGAAGTCTGAAAGAAAGCCATTTCACTTCCTGCTGTTTACTTCCTTTTGAGGTTGGCAGACATTCAGCTTTTTCTTTTTCTTTTTGTTTACGTGCTATTACATATACTACCATCGCCCACACAAACAGTGTGTCATTTAATAGACATATGGTAGAAGTAAATTACCATAACTGATGCATATGCCCTTTGTTAATGCAATAGTCAATGTGAAAATTGCTGGATTGCAACAGCAAATGTGAAAAATGTGTGTGATTTCTTCACTAAATCAGTTTTTCTTCCTTTCAAGGAACATATGGTAGTCTGCTCAGTCTCCTTCACTGTCAGTCAGTCATAGAGTAACCTATCATTCCCCTGCTGTGAAGCCAGGAGGCCTTGCCCTACCCCCAGATGTCAGCCTTCCAGCAGTCTGCCTATCAGGTCTGAAGTCAGCAGCATAAAATCAAATATTTCAGCAGTAGTGAGAGGACAGGTATATCATCACTAACTTCGCTCTCTCTTTCTCAGAAGGTTTGATGTATCTGTGGATGTTCCAGTCAGTAAGACTGGTGTTTGCAAATGCTGGTGTCACACACTTACTTTCAATATCACAGGAAAGTTAAGTGAAGATCATATACTCAATTCTGTTTCAATATTTTTCTACAAACCCCTGTGCAGGAAAACACATGTTTACCATAGGAAACGAAGTATTTGCTTTACATGTTTGGCCAGTGTTTATTTGGTGATCAAAAGTCCTTTAGCTGGTCTCTGAGCCCTATTATGTGACTGATAAATTTATGGCAACTCCTGGCCACATCTTTTCTGACTAGATCTCTCTACCATCTCATGATTTTTGTTCCTACTGACAGCAATTTTTGTTTGGTGGGTAGAATAAATGGTTTTGTAGATTGGATCTACAAGTTAGCCCAAGGACACTATGTAATTTATATTTATCTACTCCACAGAGTTGATGTATTTATTTTATTTATTTTTTATTTTATTTTATTAATTTAATTTATACCCCACCTTTCCCACAAGCAGGCTCAGGGTGGCTTACATAATTGGTCTGTGCATGACCATTAAATACACATAAAATCAGTTTACAATTACAATTACAATAAAAACATCAAATCAACAAATCAAATCAAAGTCGTAGTGCTGATACAATAATTACACAAGATGGTATACTGGAGATCACCCTACTGTCAAACAGTTTGACACTCAGTGATCTTCCTGGGCACAGTGATAGGGGCCAGATGTTAAGGCTACGGGCCGGGCTTGTTGGTAGTGGTGGGGGCAGCTCCTAGTTGAAAGCCTGGTGGAAGAGCTCTGTCTTGCAGGCCCTGCGGAACTGCAAAAGATCCCTCAGGGCCCTGATCTTCTCTGGGAGCTCATACCACCAGTACAGAGCTGCCACTGAAAAAGCCCTGGCCCTAGTAGTGGTGAGCCTGGCATCCTTGGGACCTGGAAAGGACAGTCGGTTTTGGGACCCTGACTTCAGTGCTCTGTGGGGCATATATGGGGAAAGGTGGTCCCTCAGGTATATTGGACCCTGGTTACATAGGGCTTTAAAGGTAAGTACCAGCACCTTGAAGCGAATTCGGTATGCTATTGGCAGCCAGTGCAACACCTTCAGCACAGGTTGGATGTGTTCCCATCTGGGAAGACCCATCAATAGCCTGGCCACGGCATTCTGCACTAGCTGCATCTTCCGAATTTGCAACAAGGGCAGTCCCATGTAGAAAGTGTTACAGTAGTCTAGTCTTGAGGGGACTGTTGCATGGATCACTGTGGCTAGGTCATCGTGGCTGAGGAAGGGTACCAACTGTCTAATCAGTCGGAGGTCACCTGGGCCTCCATTGTTAAGGAGGAATCCAGGAGCACTCCCAAACTCCTAACCTGTCCCTCCGAAGGTTGGGAGCAGGGATCCTCCTCCCAGCCCACTCTGACTCACCCACAGGACCTCTGTCTTCATCAGATTCAGCTTCAACTGGCTCAGCCTAAACCAACCAGCCATGGCTTGTAATGCCTGGTCCAGATCTTCCAGTCTGGAGTCTGACTGGCCACCCAACATCATATAGAGCTGGGTGTCATCAGCGTACTGGTGGCATCCCAGCCCAAACCTCCGGGCAATCTGGGCAAGGTGGCACATAAAGATGTTAAACAGCATCGGGGACAGCACTGCCCCTTGGGGCACTACACATTCCAGTGGATGCCTTGTGGACTGCTGTTCCCCCAGTGCCACCCTTTGTCCCAGACCTTGGAGAAAGGAAGCAAGCCATTGTAGGGCAAGTCCCTGAATTCCCAGGTCGGCGAGGCAGTGAATCAGCAACTGGTGGTCGACTGTGTCAAATGCAGCCGACAGGTCCAACAACATCAGTACTGCTGAACCGCCCCAATCTAGATGCCTCCGGAGGTCGTCAGTAATGCTGTCTCTATCCCATGTCCCGGGCAAAAGCTGGACTGGAAGGGATCCAATGTATTTTTATCATAAGAAAGATATACATTATAAAGGCACTCTCACCAAGGGGGTATCTGGATACATGCACTCTATTCTTATGCCATTAATGCTATCAGTTATGTGCACAACACCATGGATTTCTTGAGAAAAATACAATCTTTGAATAGCCTTCCAGAGAACACTATTTCAGCCACCATGGATGTGGAATCTCTGTATGTCACCATCCCACACAAAGATGGATTAAAAAGCCATAAGAAACATGATTTCTGACAACATCACAGCTGACCTTGCTACCAAACTCTGCCATTTTGTTCTCACCCACAACTACTTCAAATCTGGTAAAAACCTGTACCTTCAGATTAATAGTACAGCCATGGGCACCTGCATGTCACCACAGTATGCTAACATCTTCATGGCTGACTTGGAGAAATGCTTTCTAAACTCCTGCCCACTCATATCTTTCCTATGCCTATGTAACACTGATGACATTTTTATTGTCTGAACACATGGTAAAGAAGCCCTGGACATATTCCACCAGGCATTCAATGACTTTCTCCCCATCATCAATCTTACAATGAACCAATCTATGCAAGAAAACTGTGTAAAACTGACAAGGCGGGATATAAATGAAACAAACAAACAAATAAATAAATAAGAAATACATTTTCTAGATGCCACTGTCCATATACATAATGGATGGATAGACACCACCTTATATTGGAAACCTACTGATTGACAAACCTATCTACATACATCCAGCTACCAACCTAAACATACCAAATAATCCATTGCCTTCAGCCAGGCTCTACGCCACAACTTCATCTGTTCCAATCCTACAGACAGAGATTCTCACTTGAGGGATCTACAGCAAACCTTTTTGGAACTAAAATATACACCCAGTGAAGTCAAGAAACAGATTAACAAAGCCAGAAAGCTATCGTGAGAAAGCCTGTTAGAAGACAGGCCCCAGAGAGACAATAACAGAACACTGATAGTAGTCACATATAGCTCTCAACTCAAAACAGTTTAACACATCATCAGTGACTTACAACCTCTACTGAATAATGACAGTTCTCTTTCACAACCACTGGGCGTGGGGGGGGGCAAACTTTTTATTGGAAACAAGACAGCCTCCAGATCTTAAGCAACTCCTCACCCACAATAATACAACATCTAACTTGAACATGGACACTTACAATAAACCCAGATGCCAACTTTGCTGCCACATATACCCAGACAATGCAATCACTAGACAACATCAACTACACCATCTCAGGCTCACTCACTTGCTCATCTTCTAAGACTGTATATGCCATTAAATACCAACAATGCCCTTCAGTTCTCTATGTAGGGCAAACAAGTCAAACCCTACGCCAAAGGATGAATGGACACAAATCTGGCATCACAAGACTGAGAAACCTGTAGAAGAGCATTTCAAACTTCCAGGACATTCAGTGGGTAACCTCAAAGTAGCTGCTTTATTGCAAAGGAACTTTAGGAACAGACTGGAAAGGGAAATTGCCTTCCCTTGACTTACAGAATCACACCGTGGTGGCATGCCTCTACAGGTGAAGGGAATTCCTTCTCCAAGCCATACTGCTGCAGCAGTGGCGGTGTGACTTGGCAATATGTTATTCGGCTTTTATTTGGGCCAGCTATATCGGTAGCCGAATCAGATTCAGCTGAATAAATATTTTGGGGGTATTTATTCAGTTCATTTTATACCAAATGTACAGCCCTACTGGTTACAGAGGAGACAGAACACTTCTCAACCAATCACCCCACCTTAATGAAAAGGATGCTGTTAGTTACCTTCACACTTGAGAGGAGATTGATGGAGCATAATGGTAGGGTCTCAGTTAATTACTCTCAGCTTTCGGCAAGAAGAGTACATTTATACATCAGTATCCAATTTTGATATATTTATTTGCTTCACTATGTCCCCCCCCCCTCCCCGGGATTAGATCCAAACAAATTGTGACCATATAAACTAAGCTTGTTATTCCTGTTTGGTCCTTGCACCTGTTAAACATCTTCTTTATGTTGTACTAGGAATAAGGCCCATTGTGGAAATAAATACAACGGGCTCTAGAAAGAGGCTCTGAGAGAGTGCCCGGGCCTTGGGCACTCAGTGTCAATTTGCTGTGGCGACCTCAGCTGGGTATAATGACACAGAGTCCACCAACACACACACAAAAACACACAAATGGAAACACACAAACACACACACACACACTTGTCATCAGAGGAAGCACTTCAGGCACTTCACACAGCACCCTATAGCACTTCAGGACCGGTACAAAGAACAGAAGAACGCTTGGGAGGAGGTTTCAAGGTAAACCGGCTCAGGAACGCTTCCCCAATGGGAGAGACACGTTTCTGTGTGAAAGGGCCAGAATGTTCTGTTAGGGAACCGGTACTAATACGGTTCTGTGTAAAATGCCTGACAGAAACTGTTACTGAAGAGTTCCTGAAATGGAACATAATGGCTGTGTGAAATTCCCCACTGTGATGTAGCTCATAGTTTTTAGGCTCTGGCTCACACAGTTTTGTCTTAGCTTGGAAAGGATGGCTCCAGAACAAACTACTTGATGCAGTAGCCAAATCATTTGCTCACAACTGAAATGCCAGTGGCTCACAAAGCAGAATTTTTGCTCACATGACTCCACAGCTTAGAGGGAGCATTGGTTGAGAGTGTAATGTGAGTAGGCAAAGTTAGGAGTGTGAGGATAGGGCTGTGAGGAAGCTGTCCTCCCCCCCATCACTACCTGTATGTATAACAGAGTGCCCCCTTTCCCATTCTGCCTTTTGCCCTGATCCACTTATTCACTAACATCAATGGCTTGAGCATGCTGCATCATTCAGGAGGATTGAGGACTTTATGTTTCTTTGCAATTGGTCTTCCTTAGCAATAAGCTCACATTGTGGAGAGGCAGGCTCTCACCTTTTCCTCTCTTGCTGCTCCCCCCTCCCCCAGCTAGGCCCAGCCATTCCCTCCCCTCCCCTTCTCTTTGCCCTATTTGGAGGTGATGGGAAGGGAGAGAGGGAAGAAAATGGATCCCTGGCAGTTCTGTCTGTCAGAGGGAAGGTGCTCTGTTCTCTCTGTCAGGCAGAAGTGCCTGGATTCCCTTCCCCCCCTCTCTTTGCTCTGTTTGGAGACAATGGGAAGGGAAGGCAAATGGCATTCTCTCTCCTGAGGTGAAGCCACATTGTGAGGTGAATTTTGGCGGGCAGAGCTTTGGTGGGCGGGCTGCAGGGAACTCAGCCTGGGGCACCCTTTCCCTTCCTCCCCTTCTCTTTGACTGTTTCACAGTGTCTTCTGAGAGGAAATTTGGCAATTTGGCAGTGTGCTGGGGAGGGGTTACGCTGTTAGTCCATTGTGTTTTCACTGACAGAAGCAGGCCCCTGAGGGGACACTTAGGGAAGGGAGAGAATGGATCCCGGGCAGTTTTGCCTGTCAGAAGGAAGGCGCTCTGGTCTCTCTGTCAGGCAGAAGTGCCTGGATTCCCTTTCTCTCCCCCCCACCATTCTCTTTGTTTCGTTTGGACAGTTAGACCCGCCTGGCACTGGGCGGAAGAGAAGCATGGACCCAGCTCCCAGTTGGTCCTTCCCCTTTGCTGGCTCCCTCCAGACTGAGGCTGAGACGCTGGCCAGTGGTTCTGTGGGTGGGACTGAGGCAAAGCAGGGAGAGAATGCAGCCAATGGCCAGGGTCCCCCTTTTGAGAGGCAGTCCGTCCAGCCTACTGATTTTGGCGCCCCATGGAATCTTGCCCCTTGGAATGTTAAAATGGCTTTATATAATAGGAAAGGTGCTAATTTGCTGCTCACCCTCTATCCATATGTACAGACTGGTAACTTCCATTTCAATGTATCTGAAGAAGTGTGTGCACACAAAAGCTTATACCTTGAATAAAATGTTGTCCGTCTTAAAGGTGCCAGTGGACTTGAATTTTGTTCTGTTATAAACTAGGACAACTTCTTCATTATGCATGTCATGGAAGCAGTTTCCTCTCACACAGCTATTTGGTGGGATGTTGTAGATGGCCCTAAGGCAACAAGTTTATGGGTGCTTTCCTCTCCTCAAGACCTTCTGGAGAAAGATATTGCCCATTTCTCACATCTCTACTGTGCAGTATTCCTGATTGTTATTAAAATAAGTTATACTTTGAGTCTGTCTTCTCATTTCCTGCCAAAGTAAATCTATCACTCATTTATATGAGGATTTTCTTTGCATGTAGACTGTAAATTTGAGTTCTTAACTGTGAAAGATTTGCGCTTTCTTGTGGGCAAGTATTTCATTCAGTTGTATTGATTTTTCAGTCTTCTCCTTTCCTTTCTGGGTGCGTTAGCAACAAAAATCTAAAATCCCGAAGAACCACATTAAAGGTGTCATAGAAGATATAGGGTTGCACTTCGTTATTTTTCCTGAAGATTGTAATAAACCAGAATAAATCTTGTAACTAGAGCTTCTCAAAATATGCTGTGTGCTAAAATGAAACACAAAGCCATGCCTTGTAAGTAAAATAAAAAAACCTTATTATAGTGACCTTTGTATATTATTATTATTTTCAAATCAATATTTTATAAAAGAAACTCAAAACATATTATTCCTGTGGATCATTTTGGTTGCTGAATAAAATAATAGTTAGGAATAAAAATTTGGAGTTGTTATGATTCTTTTAAAAATATTGAAAAACTGTATTGCATGTCACCATTCTTCTTTAACAAGAGGGTGCACTTTTGCCATTCAGGCTTCTCACTGCACATGCCCATATCAAATCCCTCACAGTTGCTGCAGGTCTCCCACTTTTGAGAGAGTGCAGGGACAGCAGCAAGAAAGGGAAATAAAAAAGATCCATTACACAAGTAGAGCTCTGCTCACAGTCCTTTGCATCTAACCCAATATTTTCCTGCAAAATTAATGCATGCTTTTAGCTAGCACTCCAAATTTTCATGGAGCAGAAGGAAATTATTGTTTTCATTCAGAAAAATGAGATGATTCTGCACTATTTTTCAACCACTGCAGTGAGCAGAGAGTTGACCCCTCAGCCCACTGAAATATTGAGCAATGTTTGCTCTGACCCCACTGATCACCTGTTTAATGAGGAGTTGGGGTTCATTAACTTGTGGAGGTAAAAGGTAAAGGTAAAGGTTTCCCTTGTTCGAAAGCCAGTCGAATATGACTCTAGGGATGTGGTGCTCCTCTCCGTTTCCAAGCCAAAGAGCAAACACTGTCCAAAGACGTTTCCGTGGTCATGTGGCCAGCATGACTAGATGCCAAGGTGCATGGAATACTGTTACCTTCCCACCAAAGTGGTGCCTATATATCTACTTGCAATTTCTTGCTTTCGAACTGCTAGGTTGGCAGGAGCTAGGACCAGAGATGGGAGCTCATTCCGTCATGCAGCACTCAGGTCTCGAACTGCTGAACTACTGACCTTCCAGTCTCCAGTTCAGCATCTTAACCACTTGAGCCACTGCAGCCCCAACTTGTGGAAGTCATAATTAAATTAAGAAATTCACTTTCACAAAATATGGTGATGACCACTGGCTTAGATTTGTAAAAGGGGATTAGGGAAATTCATAAATATGCCTCTCAATACCAAATTCTGTGCCTGCTGGTGCACTTACCATATGTACTTTTGGAAAAAGGGATTGGATCTGAAGTACCACAAACAGGACTTACATAATGAAATTTACCTGCCTTTCCCTCAGCTACAGTTCTCAGACAGTGCAATCCTATGCAGTAGGGATGCCAGACACCCCATGGAGGTGGTCTCCTGCTTTCAGCTTCCACCTCTATCCACTGCTGGCCAGCTGGCTGGCAGGGGGAATTACCCTCCTCAAAGGGAGGAATGCTGGAAATTAATGTGATGTGCCTATGATTCATAGGAATCAAGGGTGATGCTCTGGTTTTTAGGCAAAACTCTACAGAAGAAACTAATTCTACCATAGAGTTTTCCCCAAAATCCAGAGTGTTGCCTCCAATGTGCCTATGTCACTTCTGGGTCATGTAGGCATGTTACATGAAGTTCTGGCATTCCTTCCTACTCTTGGTAGTTGTACCCCCCCATCCCCTGCTTCGAGGAACCTGACAACCCTACTATGCAGTTACTCCATTCTAAACCCATTGTGGATTTAGGTTCTGCATAGGATTGAATCCTCCAACATTCCACTCCTTGGAGATCAGGGGACCCTCCAAGTGTTTTTGTGGGAAAATGAAGTAGCCATTTGCAGTAGGAGAGTGGTACTGGTAAAACTAGCCACTCTTCTGCCAAGAAAGTACTGTTATGGTTCCCCCTAAGCTGAGTTAGTGTGAGCTAGCTCAGAGTTTTTTTGGCCTCCGGCCTCTGATATTTCCAGAGCAAACTAATTTATGCAGTAGTCAAATCGCTTGCTCATGACTTTAATGCCAGTAGCTCACAAAGTAGAATTTTTGCTCACAAGATTCCACCGCTTAGAGGGAGCATTGGTTATGAACAAGAACACCTTTTGATATATGTACCCTTGATTCGCTTTATATGGAATATATGTACCCTAGATCTGATCCAGAAAGATGGTTTCTGTACTGAGCCTTATCTCATAACAGATAATTAGTATAGTTTATTTTGCGCTGGATATGCTGTGCTACTCTAGGTGATGCATATAGGGTATATCTCCTTCTCAAAGCAGCATTTTGTGTGCATAATATGGAAGATCCATACATGAATTCTCTTGTTAAACGGCCAATATATACAGTGACATAGATAGTGAGCAATACCTGTCTAACTGGTGAAATATGAAGACACGGTGTATGGAAAAACATGTATGCGTGTTAGCAGTAAGAGGCTTATAGTGCAGTCCTAAGAACACTTTCCTGGGAGTAATTGAATAGACTTCAGTAGGATTTTGACTAAACCTGCTAAGAATTGCACTGACAGCTAAGTTTCTTACACTAAATAAAATATGCAGGAAGCATGAAGATAACCTCATGGTATGCTGAGCAGAAGCCTAGACTTCACCTTTATAAGTTCCAATATTTGGAGGATCTCAGTGGATGGATGGATGAGACTGAAGGCATGTTTTTTTAACATTCAGAAGCACTAAAGAAAAAAAAAAGCTAAATTCCCACATTTAGTGTAATATTACCAGTATGAATAATTTTTGAATTGCAAGGTTTTTTCTCTTTTGTTGAATATGATGTTTTCAAGTTTACAGGATGAATCACAGATTCCTCTAAGCTGGAGGAAGTGGTTTCTGAGCCCCTTAAAAGTGCTATAGAATTACAGATTGCTATAGAGATAAGTTAATATGTTCCATCACCAGATACACCTCAGCGATGGAAGAGAGCCACTTAACATTTGGAGGCAATTTTAAGTATCACTGTGCTTGGCTTTATTCCGATCTAATGTTTTGGTCTAGATCCAGGTCTATTAAAAATGTAAATGTGGGATTTTTTAAAAAGATGGACTTGATGCTGATTGTTTTCTCTGTCCCATGTGGTATCTTTGGTTTTTACTTTTATGCATTAGCAGAAAGAAGGAACAAAGGTGAAATCTTCAAGCTTTATTTAGACTACAGTCACTTCCAGGAAGCACTTACTAACTTGCCTCCAAGGCAAGGAGTGATATAGATAATTCTATAGGAATGCTTTAAAAAAACTCTCTTAAAAGATGCTTGCTAATAGTCCTGTAATCATTTGGCAGCAGTATGTTTTTCGAAAAAACAATTTTTTTAAAATAGGCATAATTTACTACCATTTAAATGCATTTATTTAAACTGGAGTTTTGGGAAGGCCTGCTCATGTATGGCAATACTTTACGTCAGCGGACAGATTTAGAAATATGTACTTTGTTCTGGTCTGCTATTTTGCCATTATCTTAAAATGAAGCAATTCCCATTGGAGCTCTAGTTGATATTCATAATGAAAGCCAGAGTGATATATTAAATTTGGTCAGTCTGAGATTTTTGTGTAAGGATGTCCAATTGTTTCTAAGGTTTGTTAAGGTTCATTTACCTCTGGACCATGTCTGGATTTAGTTCCCAGCTTTCCAGACTGATTTATGAGTCTACATCGAAATCAGAGATAGCCCTGAACTATGAATTACAGTCTATAGCTAAACTTCTTAATGGTTTAGCTGAACTTTTGGTTTGGCATATTGTACAAACATGGACCAGCTGCAAATTTCAGATCTGCATATGAATTCACAGATATTCTAAGGGATTTTCAGGGAATCTTTCTGTTTTTACAGGGAAATGTTATCACGTGTCAGCATTTCTCTGCAATTCTTCCATAATTTTCAGATGATGAAATAGAATTACACTTATGTATGTAAACACATACACAAACACATGAATCTGATCCATGTATTAACTTGATAACTAATGATGATAGAGTCTTAATAGGCCAATCATCCATATATCTAATTCTCAACAGTCCCTTCTGCGTGTGGATACTTATTTCTGCAGATAGGGGGGCACACTCTCCCCCAACAGGTTTTTCTGCAGACTCAGGGGACTCCTTGGATCTGCAAAAAAAAAAAAATCCAAAAAGTTTTTTTCAAAAAACCCTCAGGGAGGGTTGAATCCCTCCCAATACATTTTGAAATTGCCATCACAGGGATTTACTCTAGACCCCACTGATCAACAATGAGATACAGACTGGTGGATAGTGGGGGGGGGGGCGCGAAAGGGGAGGAAGCAAAAAGCAGAACTGGATCTGGGACTGTGAAGAATTCTTCCTGCATTATGAAGGGGGTTTGGAGCCAGTCCTGGGACTAGGATTGCCCACTCCAGAGGTTGGAGAATTCCTGGAGATTCTGTGGTGAAGTCTAAGGAGTGCAGAGTTGGGGAGGGGAAAGGCCTCAGCTGGATATAATGCCACAGAGTCCACCCATTTTCTCCTGGGGGACAGATCTCTCTTGTCTGGAGTTCAGTTGTAATTCTGGGGGAATCTTCAGATTGCACCTGGAGGCTGGCAAACCTAGGCCTAGCAGCACCTTCTGGGTCACTTGATACCACCTGACTTGTATGATTTAACTAGGGCTGGCTGCTTGCTACTGTTCAACAGCAGCCACTCTATGAAAGTCAGTATAGAATCATGGTCAGCACTTCCTAGTAGGATTTGTGAAACCCAGGTTTAGATCCCCATTTTGCTGTGGAAGCTCACTGGTAGATTTTGGACCAGTCACATACTTTCAGCCTAACCTACCTCACAGGGTTGTTGTGTGGATAAAAACAAGGAGAGAATAATGTAAACTGCTTTAGTTCCCACTGTGGAGAAAGACCATAGTTTTCCTCAGAAAACTATGCAGGGGGAAGGGGAGGGAAAGCTGAAAACAGAAATGCAGATAAAGGTAGGTTGGCTGTTGGGTGGGAAGGAGATAGGGATGCCAACTCCAGGTTGGGAAATTCCTGGATATTAGAGGGGTGGAGCCTGGGGTTGGTGGGGATTGAAGTGGGGAGGGACTTCAGACAGATATAATGCCATAGACTCCACCCTCCAAAGCAGTCATTTCCTCCAGGGGAACTAATATGTTGCCAACCTCCAGGTGGACTTTCTTTAGAGTTTTTCCTTTGTACCAAGTGATTTTTGATCCTAGCCCTTTAAGAGTACATAAGGGTGTTTGTTGAACTTGATAAGAATTTGAACTGTTTGATTTGATTTGTACAAATATAATCCTTCTACTTTTTTTTGTAATTGATTCACTGAGTGTTTTTGAATTGATACAACCTCCAGATGAAGGCTTGAGATCTCCTGGAATTACAACTGATCTCCAGATGACAGAGATCAGTTCCCCTGGAGAAAACAGCTGCTTTGAAGGGTGGAGTTTATGGTATTATACCCTGCTGAGGTCACTTCCAAGTTCAAACCTCATCCTTCCAAGGCTCCACCCCCAAATATCCAGGAATTTCCCAACATGGAGCTAACAATCCTAAGAGGAACTTTTCTGTATGAAGTTCAGTAGTAACCAGATATAACCAGGGTAACTATTGGTCTATGGCACTGATATGTCAAATCACACTATTGGTTGACATTTCTTGTTTCTGCTTGATGTGCCTGATTTTACATTTTTTTGAATAAATGTTTCATTTTTAAACCTCATGTTTGCTATTGGGTTACTGAAAGCAAAAGTTCAGATCACATGGTGCTTGATATAAATCAGAATAGTGATTGTGAGCCACCTCAGTGAGACCTGACTCCAGATACCTAGAATCCTTTTCCAACTTGGCTGTAAAAGATAGGTTGATACTAGCAGATTCAGTGAATTGATACATGAAATCTGATTGAATTAGGTTAATTTATTTGTTACAATCCCCAGAGTGAGTCACAGAACAAAAAGTTGAGTCACCCAGAGAAAGCCATGTATCCATTTTAGCAGCTATTGTAAATGAGATGCCCTTGTGATGACATTTCGGCTGCACAAATTTATCCTTGAAAACTGATTTTGTTCCTTCATATTTTAAAATACATTTTTCTTTATTATAATAATTGTATCCTCTTGCAATCTTTATTCTGTTTTATATTCATTTTCATTGGTTTCAATGGGAGGAATATTTCTATATATAACATGGTGCCCCAACAAATTGGAAAGAAATTCTCAATCCCATTTCTGTAATCCCATTTCAAGCAGGTAGGAAAAAAATATTCTTTTTTTCCCAGTGGCAATCAAAATTATCAATTATACAGGGAAGCATGAAATACCACATGGGTGCATTTTTATTTCTCTCAAATATACCCGTTGCCTCAGACCGGGTCCCTAGCAGCTTGACCACAGACAGGCCCCCTTGGGATCCTCATCAGCTTGGGTCCAATTTGCCATCCCCAGCGGCTCCTTCATAGTGCCTGTCCTGACGTGTTCTGTTCTTCCTCCCTCCCAGCACTTAGTGGCTCTCCTAGGAGCCCTGTTGAGTAGGATGATTCCTTCAGACTGGAAGTTGTCCTCCTTCTTCCCTGCTATGTGCCTCTAGGTCTTGGGGCCCTGCTCCCAGCTGCCAGTCCACTGCCCATTGTCAGCTCCTTCCCAGGCTGCACCTGGGCCTGTTGGGAGGGCTGCTGCCTTTCTGAGTATTCCCAGGCCTTAACTTCTCTGGCTTTGGAGGCTGCTGCTCTGTAGCCACTTCAACTCCCTCATGGGTAGCACTGCCCACTTCCAGCCTGTGTTGCCACCCTGGCACCTGTCCAATCCCTGGCTGCCTCTCTGCTGAGCTGCTTTTTGACAGCCCAGGTGACTGGAGCAGGCTCTGCTCTTACATGGGTGTCCTGGAACCCCACCTGCCCTGGCCATCTTTCCTTCTGTCCAGACTGTCAGGAGCAGTTCAGTGCTGCCTGGGACCTGAGGGGCTGCTTGGATAACGATGCTATCTTTCCCAGAATACTCAAGTGCATGTGTGGGAGGAGGGGTAAGCAGGTCTATTTCCCAGCAAAAACAGAGTCCATTAGCAAGAGAGCTAAATCCTGCTGGCCACCTTACCTTACTGCATTGTTGATTTCTGGATTTTTCTCCCATGTCATTTTATTTCTGGTATTGAAGCCCAGATAGGAGAAAAAAGCTCCAAACACTGAAGTGAGGCACAGGAAATTCAGGAATAGATCCCCTTGCAACTTCCAGTTTTGGCGATCTTTATGGCAGGTGCATTCTCCTGGAGCTCTGGGAGGTGCAACCTGGACCCAGTGGAAAGAAGGGGTGCTTACTGGCTTTCAGACCCCCAGGAGCCCTCATACGGGGCATCCTGCCTGAGGCATGAGGGGAAGCCTCTCCCGAGGTGGCAACCAAGGGACATAGGCTCCCCTTTGCCATCATAGGTTCTGCCGCTGCGGCACCTTCGGGCACATAGAAGCGCACACCAGACGGCTGCAGGGATCAAAATGAAGCTACAAGAAAAATTACTTACCTGAAACACATGGCGAAACTGTGAGTTACTGTTTCTTCTTAAGATTCTCTGGTTTGAACTCGAAGCGAAGAGCAGGGGATTTAAACGTTAAATCCCCCCCCTCTCTTAAAGAAGCGGCACTGTATTAACAAATGAAAATCTGACCCTTTTTTTTAATGGCTAGAGTTTAAACAAGAGATAACTAACTAACAGAAGTTATAAAGCAGGAGCTTTTATGACTTTTAAAAACTTTTTGGAAATTATAAATATAAACAATGACTGGACGGGGAGAAAAGATGCGGGGAAACCTAGACCTTCTCCCAAAACTGCATCAACACTTCTGGCAGCTAAGCCCGAGACAAGTACAGACCCGACTGCTGTATTGCCAATGGCATTGCGCCCTCTGATGGAACAATTAAATACTGTTAACTCTAAGCTGGATAATCTCTAAAAACAGGTGGCTGATGCTAACATGAGATCTGACCAAACAGCAAAAAAATTGACAGAGGTTAAAATCAAAACAGAAAAGCTTGATGTAAGACTGGATGTGATGGAAAAGGAAAGGGTCTCAGATAAGGACTATTTATTGAAGCTACAGATGGAAAGGTCAACATTTTTTTAAAGATTCCAAGAGGTCCCTGAACAAAAAGGTGAGAATCTCAAAAAGATATTGAGTGAAGCTTTGGCTCCTATGACAGGTTTACAAGTGGATTCACTACAAAGCGATATGGATATGGTTTATAGGACCTATCCTGAATTTGTGAAAAAAAAATCTGCCAGAAAAGATTATGGTGAGATTCTCAAAAAAATCAACTAGAGACATGGTGCTCAAGGCCACAAACAGGACTACCCTGAAGATCCAAGAAGAAGAAATTAAAGTGTTAAAGGACATTCCATTTGAGATCAGAAAGAAGAGGAAACCCTATAAAAGTTTAACTACATTTCTGCAAGCGGGGGGCATCATGTACAGGTGGCTTACTCCTGAAGGATTGGTTTTTAACTACAAGGATAAGAATCAAAAGAGCATTTACGGACTGTTAAGTTTGGATACATCAAAAAGTAATGAATCAGAGGATGAAGAATCTGATGCAGATTTGGGGGCGGCAGCACCAAAACTTCTGGAAGAAGAAACAAAAAAGAGAAGATTGAAGAAAAAATGAACTTTATTGTATTAAAAGCTACATTTGATTATTGTCTCTCTTGTTTTGAATTTTAGCCATTTATGTATTTTTAAAGTTTTAAGACAAGAAGTAATTTAGAATGCCTGGATGTTTTATTTTTTTTCTTGAAGTAATTGAAGTATGGATATTATAACAGTATAGTAATTTGATTCCTGTATACCTTAGGGTAATTTAGGGGCTTTTAGTTTGTGTAGTTGTAGAAAATAAAAAAATGTTCAAAAAAAAAAAAAAGAATAGATCCCTTGCCCTCTCTCTTACACACACAAAAAGATTGTTTCCACCCATATCTTTTACATGAGAAGGGAGTCTTGCCTCCCTTTTTTCCTTCTCCAGCTTCCCACCACCACTTCTCTTGTTGCCCTGAGCCATTGCCTTCTTTTCCTTCCAAGCACACCTCCCTAAACACTGTTGGTACTCAACAACTGTCTCCTCTGGCTGCTGCTGGCTAACTCTTCTCTTCTTTCTGGCTGTAGTTGCTGCTATTGCCACCATCTCCAAACTGCCCCCAGCTTTTGGTTTCTCCCCTCCCAGGGACTTAACTGCCACTGCCAGTTTCCTCTCCCCACAATCCTAGCAATGTTTCTTCAGACTTGCTAGGCAAATTTGGGGGATTTTAAACCCTTCTCCCTTTTTTGTTTTCAGATTATTCTGCAAATGTAAAAAAATGTAGAAAAATATCCTTCAGCTGTACCTCAGTCCATTGTGCAGATTAACTGATCAACACCCTAAGGGGCCAGGTTCTGCATTAGATGTATGGTAATAATAGAGTAAGAGCATTATATCTGAGTGTTGTTTATATTCCTGTTCAGATTGGTTAATGGTATTGTTGAACAGTTAATTTGGTATGGGTTTTGATTAGTTACTATCTGAATAGACACTTCCAATTCTCACCTTCAGCAGGTGTGCCATTGGCTGCTGTCACTGTTAACTTTTACTGTCTATGCAAGCTGATGTCCTTACTGTTTCTCTTCTTCCTGCTCTTTCCCATAAGTTCTGTTCTGCAGGTGATAGATGCCTGGTAATATAAAATATTTTCCCTACTGACAATTGCTTTGAAGCACCATGGGGAACCTTTCTTCTCCCTGTATCCTGGTTGGGAGTTGCTTCAATCTCCCAAATGATATTATGTGTAGATTTGATTTATTTTGTCAAACACTTATTATTCAGTGTGAATGTGCAATACAGTTGAAGGGTATTCTTAAATAATCCCAACAAATGAATGAATCAATATCTTTGCAGTTAAAAAAACAGCAAAGATTACTGAGTGCTCTATATATCTGTAAAATGGAAATCTATGGCCTACTTTTTGGAGCCCAATTAATAGCACTAATTCACTATATTGAAAATGCATTTGTAGCACTCAGTATTACTAAACCATCCAATGCTGCCTGGGCCAACTGTAGTTTAGTTAATGTTAACTATATGTGACCTGAACTGATTTCTTGCATCAAATTCCTGCTCAAGAAATGAGGGATACATAATAGATCAATTACATGTAAGAACAAAAGAAACAGAAGTCCTTAAAGAGCTGTTATTTTATATATTCTCCCAAAAAGGGCTTATCTCACCATAAGAAAGGCAGCCTCTGTCACAGAAAAAAAATCTCTTCTTGTCAGTAATGGTAATTGGTTCATTTGAAGATTAAGAAGTGGGGGCCGGTCAGATTTAAAGTCCATCAGACCTCCATTGTGGCTGTGAGGAAGGTGTCATCCAGTCTCTTGGCTGCTCAATTACAGAGTCCTCTGTCTCTGCAGTCAAACCAGGAGGGGAGCTGCTGTAAAGAGAACAAGTGGTTGATTTCCCAATCCCTCTGTTATCTAGAGTGATTACATTGGCTGGCATTCGCCTTCCAGCTGATAAATTCATCTGTGGTGTGTCTCCACATTTGTGAGGATGTCAGTCCACCATCGTTCCCCACCGGAACTTTATTCCATCCTTCTTCCAAAGACCTCAAAGTTCCCCACCGGAACTTTATTCCATCCTTATCCTCCAAAAAACTGTAGGGTAGGTTACTCTGTGACCATCTTGAGGTAATGCAGTGAATTTCATGGCAGAGTGGGGATCTGAGCCATGGTCTTCCCAGTCCTAGTATGACATGCACCACATTATTTTCAATGTTACATACATGCAAATAATGTACAATCCCACCTGCAGGTTGCATTCTCATATTATAGATGATGATGATGATGATTATCCTATGGTATTATTCTGCTATTTCAGGAGAAGTCTATTCATTTGATTCTCTGGGCAGGAATGTGCCAAACATACTCTGGAAAGGGCAGTCAGTGGAATCTATATGGCTAAGGAATACAAAATCAATTGCCACAATGGTTGCCAAACAATAGACTTTCAAGTGTAGCCAACTCTTTTTTTGGTTTTAAATAGTTATGTCACAGGCAGAAATTCAACAGGCAAAGCTTTCCACAGAAGGGAAAAAACAGGTATTCATTTAAGGCATATTTTAAAAGAATAAGAGAAGTTATTTGAGGGGGCATGGCGTCGGGCTTCTAAGATAAACGCCTAAGCCTGGACCTCTTTCCCTCAATACCCCAAGCAACTAGAAAATCGCCGAAGAAACAGCACACCACACATCGAATTCAGCGTGCTTTTGCTGCAAACATTGGGGTGGAAGATTGCCTGGTAAGCCCCTTTCTTGGACTATTTTCCTCATCAATGTGATTACAGAGCCACCTAAGACAAGCCACAAAATGGCAGAGAGCTCTATAGATGACAATATAGAAGTGGCAGAAATCTTAACTCCTCTCTCTAAACTTGACCTAATAGAGATGGAGGACAGATTTATGATAAAAATTAGAGACCTAATGATGCTAGTCCATGCACAGCTTGATGAAATAAAGAAAGCCATGTCTGTGACGCAGGCAAAAGCTGAGACTGCCTTTACTTTTGCAGAGACTGTGCAAGAAGAAAATAAAATGCTGCAGAAAGACACTGAACTGATAAACATTAAAATGCTTAACCTGGATATGGAACAAAGAAAAAATAATGTAAAATTTCATGGGTTCCCTGAAAAATTAAATACTGAAGATGATTTACCTGACTTTATGGCAAACTGGCTGGGTACTGTATGGAATTTAGAAGAAGATGTAGTTCCAATAATAGTCAAAGCCTACAGAATAGGATCACCTAAAAACTCACTGAGAAAGGGACCCAGAGACATTGTAATAACTGCTTTAGATTATAGAATAAGAAAGAGAATTTTTTTTGAGGCAAGAGAGAAAGGCTTTCTGGAATATGATGGGCACAAAACTGAAGTTTACCCTGACCTCCATCAAGAAGCAATTACTAAAAGATGAGATTTGAAACCAGTAACCAAGCAACTTCAGGAGGCAAATATTAAATACAAATGGTTGGGAGCAGCGACTCTACAAGTTATTTACAATGGAGAAAGACTGGTGGCTATGAACTTGGACTCGGGCATTATGTTAAGGAAATCAGGATTACACATTCCTGAAGACACATCCAAGCGGCAAGTTAAGAGAAAACTTCAATATACAGCAACACCACCCAAGGAAAGCAAAATTCCAGTGCCTAATTTGTGAGAGCATCATGAAAGATGAAGAGATTAGTGTTTCTTATTGCATAACTTTAATTTTGAAAGTTTATACTGGTCTGGAGTAAAAATAAGATCAGCATTTAAAATTTAATGTTTTCTTCATTTTAGAGATAAAAATTTAAAAGCTGAATTTTATTATTGTTATATATATGTGTGTGTGTGTGTGTGTGTGTGATATTGTTTCTTGTAGTTAGTGTGGATAATAAAGGGTAAAGAGGGGGAAATAATTATAAGTTAGGCCTAATTGTTTTTTAGATACCTGAAGGAAGAACAGGAATACTTACTGTTCACCTGCAGAGTTCTGCAGGCTGTGTTAGGTATAAAATAGTATTTAGTTAGATAGATAAGATCAAGTTGATGTTTAGATTTTTTGGTTAAGTTTCCTTCTAGGGTGTGTGGTGATTTGTTTGTTTTGATTTAATAATAGTTGTTATAGCTATCGGGGTAAGTATTTAAAAGTTACAAGTTAATTGATATAGAACACATATAGGTAGCTCGTTTAGTGGTTATCAATAGTAAAAGTAACCTACACTTTTTGACCTATTGTTCTCATCCAACTTTCATTTGGCAGTTTCAGTAATTGTTAAGAAGATGAAAATTATCTCTCTGAATGTAAGGGGCGTGAACAACAGTATTAAAAGAAAAAGAGTTTACAAAGATTTATTACGATTACATCCTGACATTCTTTTTTTACAAGAAACCCATCAGAAAAATATAACTAGAAATATTTTTAATAATCAGTGGTTTTCTTCCCAATTTCAAGCAGGAGGAAGTTCGAAGGCTAGAGGAGTAGCAGTGATGATTTCCAAGCAAATTCAATTCAAATTGATTGACCTTCTTAGAGATGCACAGGGTAGATATGTTTTTGTTAAATGCACAATTGATGATAAACTTATGACATTAGGATCCATTTATGCACCCAACTATGACCACAGTGCATTTTTAAATGCAACTTTATAGCAACTAGAAAAATTTAAAGAAGATAATATAATTTTAGGTGGTGATTTAAATCTCATAAATAACCCAATTTTAGATCAGTCCCTTTAAAAAAAAAACCAAAATCAGGAACAAAGAATAGATCTGTAGTATCAGACCTAAGCAAAATATTACAAGAACATCTATTAATTGATATTTGGAGAACCCAACACCCAAATGAAAGAGATTACACCTACTATTCTTCTCAGTTTGATATTCACACCCGATTAGACTATATATTAATTTCACCTGACATAGTATCACAAATTAGAACAACAAAAATTGGAGAAAAATTATGGACAGATCATGCGTGGATAGAAGCAAGCTATGAGAGTGAGACACAAAAAAATACAAGCAAATTTTGGAGATTAGATAATACTTTATTGGAAGACCCAGTTTTCAAAGAAGACATAGAACAACAGATCAAACTCTATTTTCAAGAAAATTCTACAGATGTTTCATCTCCCTTGATTCTTTGGGATGCAATAAAACCCATAATGCGTGGTATTATGATATCGAAATAAACCTATAAATGGAAAGCAAAACAACAGGTTAGGAACACTATATTATCTAAAATAGCAATTTTGGAAGAATAGCACAAAAAAACTTGTAGCAAAACTGCAGTTAGAACGAAGGAAGTTAGAAACTCTAAATATTACTAAAATTAAAAAAGACATTACTTTTTAAACAAAATTTTTGGTACCATAATCCTAAAAACTTAACAATTTTAAAGAAACGAATAGGAAAAGAAAAAATGGAAAGGTAAATCCATCTGCTAAAAGACAAATGTGGCAAACTACATGCTAAAACAGACCAAATACTCAAAATATTTGAAGAATACTATAAAAAACTATATAGTTCATGTGGAGCAGAACAAGAGACCATAGATAATTTTTTTGCTTCAAATAAACCAATGACTCTTAATGAAAGCTATGCTAGAAAAAGATTTTACAAAACAAGAAATTTTAGACACAATCAAAAGGTTGAAAATAAACAAATCTCTGGGTCCAGATGGATTCACAGCCATATTTTATAAATGTTTTTCAAAAATCTTGTTAGATCTGCTTTTGAACTCATGCAAGTTTGTTTTAAAATCAGGACAGCTGCCCCCTTCATGGTTGCAAGCTACTATGGTAGTAATCCCAAAACCAGATAAAGATGGTTCTTTACTATCTCCATATAGACCTATTTCTTTATTAAACATAGATTTTAATTTTTTTTCTTCTATGTTAGCACAAAGATTAAATAGAATTATTTCAGAATACATAGCCCAGGATCAAGTAGGGTTCATACCAGGAAGAGATTTATGCGATAATACCTATAAAGCTTTTAATCTAATTCAGCATGCACATAATCACAAAAAGAAAATGGTTATGCTTTCTCTCGATGTAGGCTGTGTACAGACTGGCAATCTGCCCTGGGATAGGTCTGCATGGGAAGTGAGGGAAGGGAGCCTGTTCAGACATGGGCAGCTGTCCCTCAGCTCCCTTCTGCACTTACCCGCTTTGAAGCCGGTTTTCATGTACTTTAGAAGGACATCAGGAGAAACCGGTGTCCGGAGGCCATCTTGTGCTTGCCTCCCACTTCCAGGCAGTGTGAACCAGAAGAAGGTGGGAGGCAAGTGGAGGCGGCAGTGCAAACATGGCATTTTGCCAGTTTGTGCATGAGCGCATGCGGACATGCGCAAATTGCCGAAACAGCCCTATCATGAGCTGCGGAGTCTGGCCCACCTGGGGCCACTCCGCAGCAGTCTGAACACTCCGTAACAGCATCCTTGTGCAATACCCTGGCCAATGTGGACAGCCAGCCCCGGGGGATTTCCCCCCCGCAGCTTTTGCCTCCGGATTCATCCCACTCCAGATTGCCAGTCTGTCCTCAGCCGTAGAAAAAGCTTTTGATTCTTTAGAACCCTCTTTTCTTAAGACCCTATTAGAAAAAAAATGAACTTTGGTTATACATTTTTGAATGCTATAAAGGCTATGTATACCTCTCCGCAAACATCAATTCGTATTAACAATATGTTATCCAATAACTTTGTGCTTCAAAGGGGTACGCATCAAGGCTGCCCTTTATCCCCATTATTATTTGCTTTAGCTGTAGAACCTTTAGCCCAGAAGATCAGAAATACTTTAGACATTCAAGGACTCATGATAGGCAAAAAAGATTACAAAATTATGTTGTTTGCAGACAATATGCTTTTGTTTTTATCTAACCCTTTATCTTCTCTTCTCCAATTACAGACAGTTTTAGATACTTTTGGATCAATATCTGGTCTAAATATAAATGCATCTAAGTTGAAAATAATGCCCTTTAATCTTTTAAAACTAGAACAAGAAACTATTCAAGAGCATTTCAAATTTTAGTGGACTCTAGATAAAATGCAATACTTAGGCATTTATCTACCTTTGAAGATGGAAAATATTTTTCAATATAATCATACAGTTTTAATTTCAGAGATTTTAGTAAAATCCAAAAAAGGGGGAAAATATCAGTTATCAATGGCTGATAGATATCACCTGATTAAAACTTTTTTATTACCTAAATTTCTTTTTCTTTTTAGGGCTATTCCAGCTAAAATATCACAAACAAGATTACAACAGTGGCAAAATATTTTTTGGAATAATAAGCCAGCTAGAATTAAGGCTCAGACTATGTTTTGTAAACATGAAATGGGTGGTTTCTATCTTCCTAAATTACTGGACTATTATAGAGCTACTCACTTGAATAGAATTGTAACAATGCTCCAAGACTCTAACACTCCAGATTGGGTGTTACTCCATCAGGAAAACACAACTTCGACTACTGTTTTAGAAACAGTATGGCAGGACAAAAAAGAAAAACATCTTACAACTTATAATAATATTTTTTATCAGCATCTTTAGAAATATGGGACTTTCTAAGGAAAACTGTTTTACCCCCATTCTCTAGATAATAACTTTTTTGGCTCAGCATTGGTATCCACCGGGACTATCAATTCCAGCTTATGATTTATGGAGACAGGCAAAAATTACAAAACTGGCTGATTTAATAAATTTTTTTGAAATCATAAGCAAACAGAACTTAGAAAATAAATTAAAGACTACCATATCTTGGTATCAAAACTATCAAATAGCTCACCTGTGCAACACTATTCAGTTGAAAACATTGATTAGACAACCGATAACTCCATTTGAAATGTTAATAAAATCAACTGACATTTCCAAAAAAGGTAATAGCTCAAAATTAGTTCAAATTTGAAGGCAGCAGGAGAAAACCACAACTTTAACTTATCAGTGTAGCTGGAATAAAACACTAAACAAAGTTATTGACCAAACATCATGGGAAAAAATATGGAACTCTTTTGAGCTCAGAACATCCCCCATAAACCTTAAACTGCAGGCTTTTAAAATAATAACATTCTGGTATCGTACTCCTGAAAAAATGTCTTACATTGCAAAAACCAGCCCAAACTGCTGAAGACATTGCAACAACAAAGGGACATACTTGCATTGCTGGATGTATTGTCCAATAATTAAAGTTTTTTGGGAGCAAGTACTAAATGAAATCTTATCAATTACTGAAGTGGCTATTCTGTTTACACCTGAATGTACATTATTAAATGATGGACAAGTTTTACAATTAGAATTTACGGTTTCACTACAAATTGTATTTTTACTTTATGCTGCAAGAACCACGGCTGAGGACAGACTGGCAATGTAAAGCGGGGCAGCCCCGTGTCGGAAGTGGAAGAAAAGAGCCCGTTCAGACATGCGCATCTGTCCCTCGGCTCTATTTTGCACTTACCCGTCTCCCAGTCGCTTTCCATCCGCTTTAACAGGACACCGGGTAAAACCGGTGTTCAGGGGCCGTCCTCCACATGCCTCCCGCTTCCAAATAGTGTGAACCGGAAGAAGCGGGAGGCATCCGGAGACGGCAGTGTGAACTGGTCAGATGCCGGACCGGATGATCTGTACTGAGCATTGCACGCTGTGGCTGGATGGCTCAGGCTGAGTAGGCTGAAGCTGAACTCGGCAAAGATGGAGGTCCTGTGCCTGGGAAGGAGTGGCCCAGGGCTGGGGCTCCCACTCCTGACCTTTGATGGGGTGCCACTGGTGCCTGTGCTGGTGGTTAGGAGTTTGGGAGGGCTCCTGGATCCCTCCTTGTCAATAGAGGCCTAGGTAGCAACCACTGCCAAGTTGGCCTTTTACCATTTATGGCTGGCACGGCAGTTAGTCCCCTTCCTGGACCGCGCTGACCTGGCCACAGTGATCCATGTGACGGTCACCTCGAGGCTAGACTATTGTAATGCTCTCTACCCTTGTTGCTAATCTGGAGGCTACAGCTAATGCAGAACGCTGCAGTGAGGCTACTGATGTGCCTCCCTAGACAGGAGCACATCAGGCCGGTGCTAGAGGCACTGCACTGGCTACCTATAGAGTGCTGGATTCGCTTCAAGGTGCTGGTTCTTACCTTTAAAGCCCTAAATGGCCTGGGTCTGACCTACCTGAGGGACTGCCTTTCCCCGTATGTACCCCAGCGAGCACTACGGTTTGGGGCCCAACACTAGCTGGCTATACCAGGCCCCAGAGAAGCCAGGCTCGCTGCCACTAGGGGAAGGGCCTTCTCGGTGGCAGCCCCTTACTGGTGGAATGAGCTTCCAGAGGAGATCAGGGCCCTGTGGGACCTCGTGCAGTTCTGCAGGGCCTGCAAGATGGAGCTCTTCCACCAGGCTTATAAATAGGGGCCTCCTCCTCCTTTGCCTTCTCCTCCATCCCTCTTACGACCATCATGATCTCAGCTGAGGCCTTGGAGGATTGCGAGTACCATCAGTTGGGTATTTATTACGCCATCTATGCATCTTGAGCACTTTATCTTTTTATTATAAACTTTGATGTTATGTTGGATTTTATCTGTTTTAAGTGTTTTAGTGTACTTATCTGTGAGCCGCTCTGAGCCCACCTGGCGGGGAGAGCGGCATACAAGTCGAATAAAATAAATAAATAAATAAGATGTTGGACAGTCTGGGATGGCTCATTCTTCCATTTTTAGCCTTGTTTAGAGATGCCTGCCTCACACTTGAAGAACCATTGGGAAATAAGTATCCCTAAAAATATTGTCTCCCCCCAGATTTCTATGTGGAGCAGAGATAGTAATGAATAAGGTGGATATGAGATCAGGAACCAGGAATGAGTAATTTGAGCATTCAAGTCTAATGGCACACATCTTATTTATATAGTTAACATCTATGCGTAACATTAGACTGTATTTAACACTAGACCTCAAAGTGTCATCAATTAAAGACTAGAACAGTGTGGTCATGGTGCTAAAAAAATATCAAAACTAAGAGTACATATGGATTTCCCTTTACCAATTATATGAACCTTCTGCTTTTCCTCCCAGTGTACAAACAGATTTCAGGACTGAAACCATCAGTATGTTTGCATGTTTTGTTGATAAAGCAAAGCAGATGTACAACTTAGCTTTCAATAAAATTCCATCTCATTTACAAAGCACCTAGTGCAAATATCCTCAGGCGGATCTAGTCCTCTAATGCCAGGTCTATAAAGAGTCGCTTGCCAGCAGGAGTAGGCTGCTTGAAAACAAACTATTTTTTTGAAAAAAACAACATCAGCTTTCTGAGCTGTTGCACTGAAAAGCCCTTCAAAGAAAGCATAAATATTCTGTGCTCTAGCATGAAACTTGTGAGTATAAATCCAAAATTGGATTCCAGCACAGACAAGTTTAGACTAGCTGTGAGTTTATTAAATGATCAGGCATAAAAATATAGCAAAGACCAATGACTGATACTAAGTTTACTTAAATGGCAAGGATTAACACTTAAACTCCTTTCCATATGTATACTTAAATAATGTGCACTGATCCATAAAAATCTCCTTGTATAAACCCCATCATTTACTAGGGATTAAAAGATTGGTGTTTTGACAATACAGCTGCTTTATGTACAACCTATTGTTAATCCAACCTGATTAGTGCCCATGTTTTCAGGGCCTGGAATATTGTGTGCATGTTTACTCTTTGAACACAGGGAGGTTTGAGGGTCTTGGTTGTTTGTTGGTGTAACCCAGGGGTGGCCAAACTGTGGCTCAGGAGTCACTTGCGGCTCTTTCACACATATTGCGTGGCTCCTTCTACAGTGGCTGGGGAAGCAAAGGGGAGGCATGCCTCCCCAGTTGGTCTTCCTTCCCCAACCAGTGCAGAGAAAGAAAGCACTTGAACTTTAAATGCATTATCAAAGCTGCTCCCCGCCCCCCCCCCCCCCCAGTCAGCTTGGAGAAGGCATTTGTCTTTTTAAATCCCCTCTCCAAGCCAAGCTAGCAGGTGTGGGGGCAAGAGGTGCTTGGAAGATGCATTTAAAGTTAAAGTTTCTTTCCACCTCTTCCTCCCTCCCCCATCTATTTGCTTTCTTTCCACCTTTTTTCACCTTTCTTTCTCTCTCTTTCTCCCCTCCCTCCCCATCTAAAGTTATCAATTCAATATTAATAAAAGCAAATTTGCATATTTTTCAATAAAAATGTGTGTAATATTTGTTCATGTCTTGTGGCTCTCAAACATCTAACATTTATTCTATGTGACTCTTACGTTAAGCAAGTTTGGCCACCCCTGGTGTAACCTAAGTCCCTAGATGTGTGCTGTCTGCTCTGACTCCACCTTATCTAAATTCTCCATGGAGGCTATGTTAGGAGCTAGCAATGCCTTACTTTGGAGAAGATGATGTCAAGACTCTTCTCAGGCTATGCTAATGAATGGCCAAAAACTTGGGTGGAACACTGAGTCACTGACAGGACATTTGTATGCCTACCCATTGCCATGTGGGCTTGTAAAGCCAGTTACCCACCAAGAGCTATCAGACCGATTTCCCACAAGGCGCTGCTCCAGCATCATTCTTCCCTTTGCCCCGATTGCATGCTTGAATTTCCCACTATTTGCCCTGTGCCGCATTTTGACCAGCAGCTTCGCCCCAATTCCCCCATGGCTTCAGTGATCCTGTTTTTTGAGTTTTTTGAGCATGCCAGTTCTCTAAGCTAGCCAAAATTGGTTGTGGTTCTGGGAAACCCAAACCCAAGTTATATGGCCCACATGTGTCTATGGATACATGTGAAAGGGAGCACATGTGAAACACCAGCAAAGCCATAAATGTATAGATTTTCACTTCAGTGACACATTTCTGTGGCACTAGTTTTCCTGTTTACAATTTGGCCCTAGAACATATGTACATGGACTCAATAAAGCAAGGCCAAGTGTAAGTGCTTGTGGGGAGGGCGGGGTATAAATTGAACCAATAAATGAAAAATAAAATAATAAGGCTGCTTCATAAGACAAAGAGAACACTGCCCTGTGTATAGATTAGACAAATGTTGTCTAATCCCTACTTGGGGCATATTTGCACAGTTAAAGATCAGATGTGTTTGTTTCTCAAATCTAGCCTCATAAATCGTACCTGAGATTGACCCGTTCCAGTTTCTCACTTGCCTGTGGAGTAGTGTCCATTCCTGGTGGAATCCAGGGCTGCAGTTCCCTGCAGGATTCCCTTGTTCTCCATCAGCCCTTCAGAAGGGTCTCAGTAAAGCAAGGGGAGGGTAACATTACTCAGCTCCACTGCTACTCTCCAGTCCTTCCCACATACACCTAGGGATGGGTTGCGCTTCTGGGAAACCCAAACCCAAGTTAGATGGTCCACATATGTCTAGGGATATGTGTGAAAGGGAACAAACGTGGCTTTTTAAAGGGCCTCTTGAGGGAGTGACCTCTTCAGGCTCCTCCAAACCCCAAACTTGAAAGAAGGGGCTTTCCTGATTGACAGGCCTTTGGCCCACTGGGACACTATCTGAGGATTCTTCTTCCTGGACCCCTGATCCTTTTTGAAGGGCTGAATTTTAGGCCTGCCTAGGCCTAGGAAGCACACAGCTATCCTAGGGTTGTCATCCCCCCAGTTGAAGCAGGGGACCCCCTGATTTTGGGGGCCCCAATCCACCACCAGCCAGCTAGCCAGATGGGCAAGCCCCACCCCGCCCGAACAGCAGCATCCCATGGGAATGCCACTGATGCATGGTGATGCTCTAGCATTCGAGCGAAACTCTATGGATACCATAAAGTTTTTGACCTGAATGCTAGAATGTCACCGTGCAACACCCCAGCGTGATGACATCACTACTGAGAGCCAGTTTGGTGTAGTGGTCAGGAGCACGGACTCTAATCTGGGAGAACTATGTTTGATTCCCCACTCCTCCACATGCAGCTGCTGCTGTGACTTTGGGTCAGTTACAAGTTCTTTCAGAGCTGTTCTTTTATGACCAGTCCTTAAAAAAGCTCTCTCAGCCCTACCTACCTCACAAGGTGTCTGTTGTGGGGTGGGCAAGGGAAAGTAAAGTAAGGGAAAGTAAGCTGCCCTGAGACTCCTTTGCGTAGTGAAGAGTGGTGTATAAATCCAATCTCATCCTCCTCTTCTTCTAATTCTAATTCTCGTGTATGGCAGAGACATCCAAATGAGGACCCAGGAGCTCCCCCCATGAGAATGGTAAGACCTGGCAACCCTAAGCTATCCTTCCCCTACAAAGTCCCTCCTCCCAGCCTGTTGTAGGTTGCAGGGCTGGAGAGCAGCCCTCTTTCCTACCCCACCATCATGCTTCCCCCGGGGAACTTTCTCCAACTCCAGCCACCTTCCCAATGTCCCTGTGGGCCTTGTCTGTCTCCCTCCTGGCTCTGCACCTTGACTCTGCTGTCCTCAGCAGTGCAGGGAAGAGTAGTTGGCTCTTCCTCCTGAGGAAGTACTTGCTGGTGGGGCAGAGCTACCTCCATACAAACAGATGGAAAGAAATTGGGGCCAACTAGCTGTTTATACAAGTGACATTATGACTGTGGAGTTATTTATTCCTAGTTCTCCAGTGTGATATGGATTTGATCCTATTTTCCTATACTGTGTAGGAGATGTTCCAGTACTTTAGTGAAGAATACTGGAAAAAGAGAAGAATAAGTTTTCCATGGCTGTGAGTTGGAACTTGCAAATATGCCTAAACATAAAAACATAAGAGAAGCCAATGCTGGATCAGGCCAGTGGCCCATCCAGTCCAACACTCTGTGTCACACAGTGGCCAAAAACACCAGGTGCCCTCAGAAGGTCCAGCAGTGGGGCCAGGACACTAGAAGCGCTCCCACTGCTGTCCCCCCCTCAAGCACAAAGAATACAGAGTATCACTTGCCCCAGACTGAGAGTTCCTATCTATACTTTGTGGCTAATAGCCACTGTTGGACCTCTGATCCATATGTTTATCTAATTCCCTCTTGAAGCCATCCATGATTGTAGCCGCCACCACCTCCCGTGGCAGTGAATTTTATGTGTTAATCACTCTTTGGGTGAAGAAGTACTTCCTTTTATCCATTCTAACCCAACTGCTCAGCAATTTCATGGAGTGCCCATGAGTTCTTGTATTGTGAGAAAGGAAGAAAAACTTTTTTTCTCTGCCTGCTCTATCCCATCCATAATCTTATAAACCTCGATCATGTCACCCCTCAGCCATTGTTTCTCCAAGCTAAAGAGCCCCAAGCGTTCAACCTTTCTTCATAGGAAAAGTGTTCCAACCCTTTTATCATTATAGTTGCCCTTTTTTGCACTTTTCCCAATGCTATAATATCTTTTTTGAGTTGTGGCGACCAGAATTGTTCACAGTACTCCAAATGAGGTTGCACCATCGATTTATACAGAGGCATTATGATACTGGCTGATTTGTTTTCAGTTCCCTTCCTAGTAACCCCCAGCATAGCATTGGCCTTTTCCATTGCAGTTGCACACTGTCTTGACATTTTCATTGAGTTATCTACTACGACTCCAAGATCTCTTTCTTGGTCAGTCTCTGCCAGTTCAGACCCCATCAACATGTATTTATAGTTAAGATTTTGGCTCCAATGTGCATCACTTTGCACTTGGCCACACTGAACCCCATTTGTCATGTTGATGCCCACTTGCCCATCCTCGACAGATCCCTTTGGAGTGCCTCACAATCCTCCCTAGTTCTAACCACCCTGAACAACTTTGTGTCATCTGCAAATTTAGCCACTTCACTGCTTACTCCCAACTCCAAATCATTAATAAACAAGTTAAAAAGCATCGGACCGAGTACTGATCCCTGTGGCACCCCACTGCTTACCTCCCTCCACTGAGAAAATTGCCCATTTATATTCACTCTCTGTTTCCTATTAATTAGCCAGTTTTTGATCCACAAAAGGACTTGTCCTTTTATCCTATGACTATTGAGTTTACTTAGGAGCCTTTGATGAGAAACTTTATCAAAAGCTTTCTGGAAGTCAAGGTAAACAACATCTATTGGGTCCCCCTTGTCCACATGTTTGTTTACTTTACTAGTTTCTTCCTAACCTTTGAACATGGAGGTTTCATTTATTTATGATGGCTAATGGCCATTTCTAGCCTTATGAAGCTGCTTAATCTCAAAATGTAGGATTGTAGCCCTGTCCCTTAATTAAAATATGCTGTTTATTCTGCAATAATAAATCCGAGCTTGTTCACTTTTTGAGGCTTTGGTTGGTACATATCAGTCTATTCATATCAGTAATTGATACACTGATCTATTGCCGCATTAAGTGCTGTTCTTGAGCTGCGGTATACAGAATATCCTTTGCAAATAAACGTCCTGAAAAAAAGATAGTGATTCCTCATAGCAAGTTTATATTCCTGTGATTTTACTCCAAATTATAATAATCCTAAGAAAATCGCTTCAGCAACTGTTTTGCTTATCATAGGGGAATTAACTGCAAAACAGATTAAAATAAATATGCCTACTCATTAAGTCTGCTTAGACTTTGTCAAAAAGAGGAGCACAATCAGTTTCATGCATTGTTTCACTGCAGAATTATTACTCTGTGCCTCCAAATGGATGACCCAATTTTGAGATAGCAATTTTCAGTTGACACCAACTAGATTAAATTATTTCTCTTACACGTAAAGGCATCATAGCTTCCAGATTTTAGACAAATTCTATGACTCCTGGTCATGAAAGGCTCTGAAATCTACCTCTTTCCACAATCACCAACATCATCTAGTAAGGCTGATGCTGCAGGGATCCAATTTTACAGCAGCTATTTTCCCAGGGTATCCATTTAGTTGCCCTATGCTTTCCTAACTTTTCCCATAATGCTCTCTGTGCTTTTCAATATCTTGCTGACACTATATTTTCATGTATGGTATGCAGTGTGTTAGTAACTAATGCATTTCCCAAAAGATCAAATCAACTTCTTTAACAAATTACAGATACTTGTATGCTTTTCATATGAGTGATAAGTCCATTTTTGTGAATTGGGAAAAACTATAAACAGCTTTGCCACTAAGCGTCTTAAGGACTGTTGTGGCCTGTATTTGACCAGGTGAAAGTAATTTGAGAAAGTTGATAATGCAATTCCCAGTGTGAAATGTGGAAAAATATGTTGAGGAGAGTGTTTACAACTTTTTTCTAAAGAGGAGACTAGCAATTTTTTTTCTTTAGTGTGCTAGATGCCTCTTTTTCTGTTGGAATTTGCTAATGCTTATGGAATTTAATTGATTTATTGCCTCTTGCTAAAAAGAGTTGGGTATAATACAAGGAAAAGATGAAAACAGCTGTATTGGCTCAGCCAAATCCAGAAAGGGAAATAAAATCCACTCAATAACTTTTTTCAGGGTCATTCAAAATAGCACAAAACATTGTGCAAGCTTTTGAGTTTATCGGAACCCTTAATCAGACTAGCCATTACAAAACTAAAAACCAAATTAAGGAGGGAAAAGGAGATTTTTCAGGTCAAGACATTTAGGCCCATTTTTTTCATTTGAGAAACCAGCACCATGTAAAGCAGCTCTGCACGCAATGTAGACTTCATCAGGTTTCACCATCATGTCCTGAGGAATTTTATTCTCCTTTTAAACATTATTTTTGTGGTTTAATTTTTTGTGATATCCAGCTTGATAAAGAGTGTGCTTGCACACAGAAAAACTTATATCTTGAATAATACTTTGTTGGTATTAAAGGTGCCACTGGACTCAAACTTTGTTCTGCTGCTTCAGACAAACACAGCTGTCCACTTGAATCTAACCTTTTATTGTGGCAGCTTGATTGGCTACATACACATATTTAAGAGCGGGTAAACCAAATAAATATCATTATACCTGATGCATATTTCTCAGATGTTTGGAACTTGCTAAGCTTTTTGCATTTACACTAGTTTTGTCAGATGAAATTCACCCCGCCCAAAGTGTTTATGAAGGTACCTATTATATGACAGAAGATCCATGATTTTTTCTCACAAAATATCTGTAACCTTTAAAGAACCAGCACCATGTGATGAAGTGCTATTTGCATAGGTTCTTCTCTCCCAGTCATTACCTGGCTGAAATCGAGGAAGAAGAAACAAAGAGGGGAAGAAAACTTAATCCAAAACTTAACCGAAATTTAACCCAAGAATCAAAAAGGTTAACAACTAATGAAGTAAAGAGTCTATTGTTAAAAACAATATATATATAACTTAAATATTATCAAAAAATACATGTATTTATTGTTAAATGATTTAAAACATTTAGGGCCCCAACGTTAGCCTCATTACAAGTTAAAATACAAGAAATACAAGTAGAAATTAATGCGACCCTACCCATTTTGGCCCTAAAAGGCCTTCAGAGGTCAAGCATATTGTATACGTACAGGCTCATGATACAACTTGTAATTATTTAATATATTAATACTGGACCAAAAAGTTGGGATTTTCTAATAAAGATAGAATGGCAGAAGGCATAAGGATGTAAATGAGGCCTCTTGTAGTACAGCTTAATGTCATAATCAGAGGCATACATGTTGTCTAGCGTTTCTATTGTATGCCTCCCAAATTTGGTTACATCCAGATGCAAATAGCAGATTAGAGCCAATGTAACATGAATTGAGTGTAGTGCAAAAGCAGTGAAGGAAGAAGATGCTGTAAAGTCACCTCCATGCTTGAGAAGAGGCGGATGGCAGGGTCTCAATTAATTACTCTCAGTGTTCTCAAATCAAGGATTCATCACTCTCCAGTTTTGACATATTTTTTTCACTGTTTTTGCCCCTGAATTGAACCCAAACAAATGGTCACCACCAATGCTCCCTCTAAGTGGAGTCTTGTGAGCAAAAATTCTACTTTGTGAGCTACTGGCCTTAAAGTTGTGAGCAAGCCAGTTGGCTACTGCGTAACTTAGTTTGCTCTGGAGCCATCCTTCCTGAGCTAGGACAAAATTGTGCGAGCTGGAGGTTAAAAACCTGTGAGCTAGCTCACATAACTCAGTTTAGAGGGAACACTGGTCACCACATAAACTAAGCTTATTATTCCTGTTTGATCCTTGTATCTGTTAAACATCTTCATTATGCTGTATGATAATTTACTGCTCAACCTCTATGTATGGAAGGCATTTTCCAATTTTTTTTCTGTCTTTGTCTTGGCTCTAAATGGCCCTTCATGGCAACTAACCCCCCCCCCCCCCCCCAGGTAATGGATAAGGAAATTCTGTTTCACTGTGTCTGAAGAAGTGTGCATGCACACAAAAGCTTATACCTTGAATAAAACTTTGTTGGTCTTAAAGGTGTCACTGGACTCAAACTCTGTTCTGCAGCAAATCAAAGTTTACTGTCAGTGTGAGAACAGGGCTGTGATTCAGTTTTTTAATAATAGATTTCACCATACACAAAAGAAAAGTGAATTTGTAATGGTTTTTCAGGTGGTGGAAAACAGAGGGGTTTCTAGTATGTGTCAGTGTGTGTGTAGTTGGATCACCATTTTATCGAGTGCTTAGAATCAGGCTACTCAAAAATGTAGACATTATGCAGCAATCTGCATATGAAAATGAAGATCTCGGATGAGAAGGAGCAAGTTAGGCCTACAGCTTTAGTTATTTCAGTGTGGACAAGTTTCAGATACTTTTTCATCCAGTCAGATCCATTCTCTTGAGAGCTTCAAAGAAAAAAAATCCGCATTAGTTGTGTCTTGACTCAAAACGTATTATAACAATCTCTGCTGAACTGAGTCCTTTGCTTTGAGGACTCCCTTATTTTATCAAAGAAGTAAACAATTATCTGGGTTGTGAGGCCTGCTCAAGGTAAGGTTGTCAACTTCCAGGTGGAACCTGCAGACCTCCTGGAATTACAACTGATATCCAGACAACAGCAATCAGTTCTTCTGGAGAAAATATCTGGTTTGGAGGGCTATGGCATTAGGCCATGGTGAGGTCTTTCCCCTTCTTAAACCCCACCTTCCCCAAGCTCCAACCTAAAATCTCCAAGAATTTCTCAACCCAAAGCAGGCAGCACTAGTACAAGCCCTGCTACTCAGGCACAAGGCCTGCTGCTCAGGTGGTTAGTAGTAGTGGCTTGAGGATGAAACCATGCATCAAGTGGGCTTCCAGCCCTAGGCTATCACTGACCACTTGAGCAGCAGGTCCTGTGTAGTCCTGAAGCCCAGGTAATTGGCAGTGCCTTGGGAACATAAGTCTCCTAGATGTCTTGCAATGCTGGATGACTGTATTAGGAACTTGTGCCAGGACTCACATCTTTTTAAAAATGCCCCTGAAGGGTTTAATCTGATTCCATGACATATTTTGGTTCTAGCTGTTAAGTTCTCCTGTATGATAATAATGGAAAATTTATTAGTCTTGAATGCACAGTAAAGTTTTGAGATGTCTTTATATAACATGCCAGCCATTTTGGGCCATTTCAGTACAGGGAAAAAACTATGTATATGCCTTAATATGTGTCCCATTCCACTGTGAAGGTGACCTTAGGACAATTACTTGAATTGCTGATGACAATGAGATGTAAAATAATCTGCTAATGACCAGAAGATGTAGAATTATCCCCTGTAATGTGTGGCTTCATTTAGATGCTCTGGTGGTTTTACCAGGAATGTTGATACCTTTTCTATGGTGCTCCTGCTGTCAACAAACATTTGGTTTGACTAGGACCCAACCATGGCACCTCTATAGTCCTTTAGGAAGGGTGTAAACTGTTTTCTATTTACATGGTTGTTCCAGGTTCAGGGAAGACATGGTTTGATAAGGATTTTGCATTACTGGATTTCATCAGTTGCTTTGGAAGGCAACTATTAAGTATTGATGCGGAGGCAATGAATCCAGCAAGCAGGCTTTTATTCATAACATCGTTCAGCTCTAAAGACCAACTCTAAGCGAGCAGCACTCTAATTTATACTGTTCCAACAAATAACTTCAACAATGTAACTATATACAAGAGATGTTATTGGACCCAAGCAGGGCTCAGCGATTGGGTACCTAGATTGGCTTAAGGACCAATGGGAGTCTTTATTAGTCAGCCAATGAGAACTGGAGCATTAGGATACCAGAGCCCTTTCGTAGGTAAACCATATTTGTAATGCAGCATAATCAAGAACACAAACACAACACTTCTCCCCCCTAAGTTGAAACAACAAAGTCCCTTAGGTGCAGGGGCGGTTGCCTGGGCCGCCAGGACCAGCGTGGCAAGGGCGGAGCCAATGGAGAACGTTCTGCTAAGTTCGGGGACTCTATTTGGGTCGGTGTGACTTGCAGCGGTGGACTCAAGTGAGAGCAGTCTGACAAGTCCAGGAGCTCAGAAAGTTCCGGGGTATGCCCTCACTTCAATAGGGGGCTTACCGTGTCGCGAACAGGCAGAGATTCAGTGGTTGGTTCCTCCTGAAGGTCCCAGGCTGGAGATGGCAAGGGAAGGCTCTCTGTTGGGTGGTTCTCCCGGCCGCTGGTGTCGTGCTGTGCCAGGAGACCTCCCAGGCTGGCCTCAGGAACTGGGGTGTGCTGCAAAGGAAGATTTGACTCAGGAACTGGAGGGCGTTGCAATTGCTGGTTCGGCTCAGGAACTGGGGAGCATTGCAACTCAGCCTCCTGTGCTGGCCACCAGCGTCTCAGTTGGGCCAGGTGCCGGCGATGGACCTCCCCCACATCATCCCGTACCTCATACAATATAGGGCCCATTGAGCGCAGGATAACAGCCGGAACCCAGTAAGGACTTGCCCCATAGTTCCGGGCATACACCGTGTCTCCTGGTGCAAAGGACCACATGGAACCTGTGGTGATAGGGTCGCGGTGGATGTCCAGGCCAGGTCCAGGTGAAGGCGGCTCAGGCGAGTTGACAGCTGGTGGCTCTTAAGTAGCTCTGCCGGCAACTTCCCTGTAGCTGCGTGCAGCAAGGAGTGCTGCTGTAACAGGAACCCAGCGAGCTTGGCTGGGAAATTCCCATCTCCCAGCCTTCGAAGCACATCCTTCATCGTCTGGACCATCCACTCTGCCTGGCCATTTGTCTCAGGGTGGAACGGGGCCGAGGTGACATGCCAGATGCCCCGTTCGTCCAGGAATTTCTGGAACTCTGTTGATGTGAATTGAGTTCCGTTGTCGGACACAAGGAGGTCCGGCAGGCGGAAGGTGGTGAAGAGGCGGTCCAGGCAGCAGGCAACGACAGCCGATGTCATGGAGGTAACAGGAAGGACCTCCAGCCACTTGGAATAGGCGTCCATGACAATTAGAAGTGTTCGGCCCTGGAAAGGCCCAGCAAAGTCCATGTGAACGTGGGACTATGGCCCCCTCGGCTTTTCCCACGGATGGATGGGAACCTCCGGAGCTGCTGGCCTCAACTCCTGACATGGCTGACATGTCCGGACCCACTGCTCTATTTGCTGATCTAGGCTGGGCCACCAAACATAACTCTGGGGGATGGCCTTCATCTTAACGATGCCTGGGTGCCCTTCATGTAAGGCATCCAGCACCCGTTGGTGAAGTGGGGGAGGAACGATGACTCGGTTTCCCCACAACAGACAGCCCTTGTTTACCGACAGCTCCAATGATCTCGACAGGAATGGCTGGAACTCGGCGTTGAGTGTTCCCTAAGGCCATCCCCTCCACACATGGTTGTAGACATGGCCGAGCGTTCGATCCTGGCTGGTGTGGAACGCTATATCGGCAATGGAAAGTGGGGGCTGTGGCAGCTCTTCAATTAGCAACGCTTCTGAGATCGGAGCCTCGGGTGGCCCTGGCGACGGAAGCGGCAGGCGGCTAAGGGTGTCAGCATGCCCGATGGTCTTGCTGGGCCGGTGGAGGAGGCGGCAAGAGTAGGCAGAGAGGAGAACTGCCCATCGCATCATCCGGGGTGACAGGATTTGCAGGGTTTGACGATCAGCTGTGAAGATGCCGAGCAACAGCTTGTGATCAGTGATGATTTCAAATTCCCGCCCGCATATGAAATTGTGAAATTTCTTCACAGCAGCGACGATTGCCAATGCCTCTCGGTCTATCTGGGCGTAATTCTGCTCAGCAGCAGATAAAGTCCTTGAATAGAAGGCAATAGGGGCCTCTCGGCTGGATGGCAGCCAATGGCTAAGTACGGCCCCGAGTCCATAAGGTGACGGGTCACAGGCTAAGATGAGGGGCTTCTTTTCATCGTAGTGCACGAGGACAGCATCGGAGGTAAGGAGATCTTTGAGGCCTTGGAAGGAAGTGTGTTCTCGGTGGCCCCATGTCCAAGGAGCCGATTTGTCAAGCAGACAATGGAGTGGTTCAGCAAAAGCTGCCTTGTTGGGCAAAAAAGCATGATAGAAATTCAGGAGCCCTAAAAAGGACTGCAGCTCTTTTCTAGATTTGGGAGGGGGTGCCTTGCGGATCACAGCAACCTTGTCCAGAGCAGGGTGGATACCGTCTGCGTTGAGGAGGTAGCCCAGAAATTGAACGGAAGAGACGAAGAATTCAGGTTTCTCCTTCTTGAGCCGAAGGCCCACCTCCTGTAGCCTGCGAAGGACCTCTCACACCCGAGTAGCTAGTTCAAGATCAGAGGTTCCAGCGATTAAGACGTTGTCAAAATAGGGCATGACGCCGGGCAGGCCTCGAAGAAGGCGCTCCATAAGTTCTTGAAATATGCCGGGGGCAACATTTACCCCAAACTGCAGTCGGTTCACCTTAAAAGCACCACGGTGCATTACAATGGTCTGCGCCTTGGCCATGGCTGCATCCACTGGTAACTGCTGATAGGCCTGGGCCAGGTCGATCTTGGTGAACACCCGGCCCCGGAGACCGAGGGTAGAAGGTGACTCACCACAGGAACCGGGTATGCGTGCAGTTGCAGGGCCCTGTTGATGGTGCATTTATAATCAGCACACAGGCGGACGGAGCCATCAGGCTTGAGAGGGGTGACGATGGGTGTCTCCCACTTGGCATTGGGAACTGGCTCGAGAATACTTTGGGCCAACAGTTTATTGATTTGCTCGTCAATCTTGGGCTTGAAAGCGTCAGGGCAGCGTCTTGGCTTGAGGTGGTGTGGCTGAACAGCAGGATCCAGGTTGAAGGAAACTGGGGGACCCTTGTAGCAGCCTAGCTCTGCTTTGAACACCTCAGGGAACTCTGCCTCAAAGTCTGTAAAGGGCTGCTGATTGATGTGATTCACGCCAACCACATCAATGCCCAAGGTGGCGAACCAGTCCAAACCTATAAGGCTTGTGCGGCAACCTTCCACCACGAGCAGGTTCAGGCGGCCGGAGAACTTATATTTGACCTGGACTGTGGCGATGCTGATGACTGGAACTCAGTGCCTTTGGAAGTCGAACAGCTGTAGCGTGCATCTCTGAAGGCGGCGAGCAGAGAACCGTGGGCAGACCTGTTGGAAGGTGCTCCACGAGACGATGGACAACATGGACCCAGAGTCGACTTCCATCTGACACGCCCAACCTTCGATGAAGACAGTGGCTTTGATTTTCGGACATGGATGCAGCCCCTGGTGGATATAGAGGCGGTTGGTGTAGTCTTCGGATACACTCATTTCGTTGCTGTGCCTTGGTCTTTGGTCGAACGACCATAAAGACTTGGATCGAAACGATCGGCTGGGGGCATTCACAGACCCTCACGAACACTGGAACTCGTCTGGAGCATCATGACCTTATGACGCATGGCAGACTTTGGCAAGGTGGCCCACTTTACCACACGCATGACAGATGGCATCATGAAATTGACAGTCTCTACACACATGCGCACCACTGCAACCAGCACAGCATTTTCTTTGCGAGCTTTTTTGAGAGTGGCGTGGCTTCTGATTGGCCCTCGCATTGTAGACTCTGTCATCAGACACATCAGATTGGTCATCCCGGGCATCATCGGAATCAGCGGAACTGCTGTGATGTACAGCATCAGAGCAGCACGACGTGTTGCTTTGGGGACCCAATCGCAGCTCATGGAGGGATAGGTTGGTGGCCTCTACTCTCAGGGCCTCTTTGAGGGCCGATTCATATGAGAGAGTCTTTAGTAGGAGTAGGGCCCGCTTAATGCTTTCGTCTCAGAGACCACAGAGCAGCCAATCGAGAAGGACGGACTTCAGATTGATGAAGTGACAGTCTTGAGCAGCCTGCCTCAGTGCAGTGAGGTACTCCATGACAGACTCGCCCTCCTTCTGGTTCTGCTGATGGAACATGCATCGATGGGCAGCAGCTGACGTCTTCGGGGTGAAGTACTCAGTCAGCCAGGCCTTGATGATGCTGAGAGGGGTCTCGAGTAACTTGGAGGGGGCAACTAGATCTCGAGCAATGTCGAATACAGCCTGGCCGCATGTACTCAGAAAAAGTGGCATGGCAGACATAGTCTCCATCAATACTATTTGCTACGCGGTAGCATTCAAAACAATCAAGGTATGACTCCCAGTTCCCAACGTTTGGGTCAAATGGTTCGATATGGCCCTTGGATGCCATGCCCATAGTGATTTAGCTCTAGGCACCCTTAGTGATTTCAGCTGTGCAGGCAGAGTGATTTCAGCCATTCGGTTAGGACTGGGATCCCATCCTCGTCCCCAGTATTAAGTATTGAGGCGGAGGCGATGAATCCAGCAAGCAGGCTTTTATTCATAACATTGTTCAACTCTAAAGACCAACTCTAAGAGAGCAGCACTCTAATTTATACTGTTCCAACAAATAACTTTCAACAATGTAACTATATATAAGCGATGTTATTGGACCGAAGCAGGGCTCAGAGATTGGGTACCTAGATTGGTTTAAGGACCAATGGGAGTCTTTATTAGTCAGCCAATGAGAACTGGAGCATTAGGATACCAGAGCCCTTTTGTAGTTAAACCATAGCTGTAATGCAGCATAATCAAGAACACAAACACGACAGCAACAAAAAGTTTGCTTGATTTATTTTCTTTCAGCTTTGATTCCACTAATTTCATTTGGGTTTCCAGGGATGAAGGCCTTTAAATTTTCAAGAGAGAATCCCTGAATATCCTTCAACAGCATTTTTGTAGATTTTTTTGGGCTCTACATCTAACAAAAAAAATTGCTTCCGCCTTCCCCTGGGAATTGGTAAAATGAGCTAAAAACCCAAGAATGTTCTATACCAAGTTAGTTCAGTAGGATCATATTATGTAGTTAGCCTAATTAATATATCCAAACTATAGTAAGCCTCTGTGAACCCTTTAGTATTAGTTTTCATATAGCATAGGTTTAAACTTCTGACTCATATGTAGTGTAGCGTGTACAAATACAAGTACAACTCTCAAAACCACTCTGACCATTTAGTGCCAGCACTGTAAAATATTGTATGAAAAGCTGCATTTAGTCCTGTGAATATATTCTGTTAAGAGTACCATGCTACTATAGTACTGAAAAAGTCATACCCTAAGTTACATGTAGGGTGCGATCATACTCACCCATTTGCCACGGAAGAGGGACGATTCACCACTGGATCAAAGTGGGGCGATCACAGCAGCACATCTGGGAAGTGTCCCACAACCGTCGTCAAACCGTTTCAAACCCTTTTGATCCGGTGGGGAAGCGATGTAAAAAGCTACTAGTGAAACACCAGTAGCAAATGGTTTGCTGTGGTTCACAACCGGAGTTTCCTTGTTTGATCGCGCCAGCATGGAAGTGTGGCATCACGGATAGCATGATCACATGCTATCCTGATGCCACGTGGTTTTTTTTGTGCCCCTTCTCCATGTGCACATCATCGAAGGCCCCCTTAGGGGGAGACGCGATTAATCGATCCTCCCCCCTGTTGAGGCAAATAATCGATTCTTCTCCCACCCGCCCCCCATCTAAGCAAATCATCGATTTCCACTTCCCCTGTTGAAGCACTTCATCGATCCCCCGTTTAAGAGCTTCGGAAACCCACCACAAAAAAAACCCCACACAGTCGCCCAGGGTTGCGTGTGATCACGCAGTGGCGGTTTGCCCCAGCAGGTCCACAGACCTGTGTGATCACGCAACTGCGGCGCAAATTGCTCCAGTGCAAATTTGCGTCGATTCCTGTCCATCTTATCTTGCTCGTGTGGCCGTGACCGTACAGTTGCAAAAAGAATGATAGCCTTTATTTCAATAGTTATATAATCACATATTAATATGTCACCTTATAGAGTTTAAGCCTCCCAGTTCAAGCCTGTGAGCACACACACTAAATAATCCACTTTCAATTCACTTTGAATGCACTTTCCAACTGGATTTTACTGTGAGCTGGCAAAATCCAATTGGAAAGTGCATTGAAAGTGGATTATTTAGTGTGTGTGATCGTAGCCCAAGTGTATTTTAAGGAGTACTGCTAAACACATAGCTATTTTGGATTCTCTGCTGAGGTGCTAGAAGCTTTTCTTATCTAGGGTTGCCAGTCACTAGGCGGTGGCTGAAGAGCTCCTGAAATTACAACTAGTCTCCAGGTAACAGAGATTAGTTCTCCTGGAGAAAATGGCTGCTTAGGAAGATGGCATTATATCCCACTGAGGTCCCTCCCCTTCCCAAACCTTGCCCTTCCAAGTCTACACTCCCCAAATTTCCAGAAATTCCCCAGCCAATGCTGGGAATCCTATATTATTCCCACAATTAGGCTCAAATCCAAGAACCACAAAGATATAACTAGAGGCAGAAGGTGGCAAATGAGTATGCTGTTTATCAAGCATTGGTTCCCTGTGCTTCAAGCCAAACTCCTTTAAAAAAAATTGCAATATATGAGTCTGCTACTCAAGGGCAAAAAGTTAAACATATCACTGAGCACACCAAAGCTTTTCTTTGATTTTGCACAGAAAAGTTTGTTTGTATATTTTGTGCTCCAGGGCTCTGTTGTTTGCTTTGGGGGAAGCAATGGGTACTCTCCTGTAAAGGGTTCAGAAGGTTAGTAAATATTATTATGTGTTAGTAAATATTTTCTTCCCATTTATAACATGCTTCAAAAGTCTCCATTGAGGATTTGGGTAAGACTTCTGCTAGTTCATATTCTGGCTCATTGTATGCATAATAGATTTTATTAGGTTTAAGTGCACACTGATGAATGGTAGGTGACTAAAATTGCCATTCTGCACTTTTGTTGGTGGTTCTCTTTTAGAGGCCCCCTCTGGAAAAATCGTTTTGGCAGTATGAAGTCTTGATGAGCCAAACTGTAGTGATGGTATACCTCTGCATTTCCATTCCTGAGTTATAAAAATCTGAGCAAGCTTTTATGTATATTAAAAAGCAAAAAAAGGGGGGGAATTCTCACTCAGTCTCAAAGTTCTGAGTACATAATTAAAACTGATCAAAATTACTCTTGTTGGATTCCCAATTGTGTTTTACTAGCAGGCCCTTAAGGACTCACTGAACAAAGAATTTCATTTATTCCTTAGCCTCTAAATCAGACTGACAGCTATCTTTTTACACTCCAGCACAATTTCTCTGGGTAGTTTTCTTCTGTGAAATTCTCGGCTTGAAGCCAGATGACGTGTCTTCTGTCGCCTTCTCTGTGTAGTATGTTATCATTTGTAAGAGTGGTGATGATTTCCTGTAGTTCAATATGACTAATGCAAATGAGGCTATCCCAGTGCTCCCTCTGCCCTAATGTCTTAATCCATATCTTCTATCTATCCTTAGCAGTGAACAGGATGAATCTTGTGAAACAGAAGAATGTCCTTTGCATGACTAAGCAATAGGTAGCCATAGCATATGAGAGAAATCAACTTAATATGCCTTGACCCTGCAACAGAATTCATATAGCTTCCCTCTGACATTCTTGTCTGGGACTACTGACAGAAAAACAGCACCAAAGGGTAATGAGTTGGAAGAAGCTGAAGGAATCATTTGGTGGACTTCATCCTGTTTTCTGTGATACTCCCAGTAGTACCTTTGCCACCAAATATCTCCATTTGATATCCATCAGTCCCTTATGGAAAAGGTCCTGATGAAAATGGGAAATGTGGTAGACAGAAATATCTTCCTATTAGGCACAAAAAATGCTTGTATTATATCAAAAGTAGTATAACCATTGTCAAATGGAAAACTCCTTTCTGACTTGAAGAATCCAGTTTGCTGAGGAAAGCAAATTAGGTCTAGATATTTTTCTGTGCTGATACTCATGGCAATGTATGTTGGTAGTGCCACAAACCGCTAGTGCCACAGATACTGTATGCAGACTGACAGCGGATGGATGTGTACACTGAGTTTTAACATACCATTGAGAATGCTTGGCAAGCGCTCATCAAAGCTGCTTATTAGGAAGCCAATGCATATATAGTTTGGCATGTGCTGTTGGTCTGCATACAGCTGGTCTCTATATAAAGCATGATGGCCTGTGACACTATATCTGTATCTCATTTTGAAATAGTAATTTGTGACCCTCACCCCATGTAAGCCATTTTTATCCTGCAGTGCAGGAAAAAAGAGAATAAAAATAATTAACTGAATTTAAAGTTATGTGTTTAAATGCCTTTGTCCTAGAAGGGGCCCATGCTCAGAATTCGTACAGACCAGAAGATCCCATGAGTTTCTGAGAGGATGGGGCTCCCTCCTGATCTTTTCTTGTGGAGCAGGGAATAATGTTGGGAAGGAACTAACAAGCCACAACTGCAAAAACCACATTTTAAAAATGATGTCTGCCCTATTTGTGTATGAAGTGGATTGGGAGTCTGAGACAGATTTCATACTAGTGTTTGCCCTGCGGTTCCCCTCATGCTTGTCCTGGGTCTTCTGTTCAATTTCACACCAGTTGCTCCGGGCTTAAGTTTTGCCCCAGAGAATCACCCTTTTTTCGCCGTTTTTCCCTGGAGCAAAAAGATCCTATTTTTAGAGGATTTTCCTGTTTGCTCCGGGGGAGAAGCCAAAATTTATAAAAAAATAAAATAAAAAATGAACACTCCCCTTTCCACGCCCACTTGCCCGCCTTCCATCATGGTGGGAGTTCAGTTTACATTTATTTTAGGGGGGGGGAATCTTCTTTGGCAAAAATCATTTTTAACTTTTATAATGTACTGTAAAAAAGTTTCTGGGGAAGTATCCTCAGTGGAGGAGGATGGGGGGGGGCTTTGCTGCAGTCAGCTCTCTCTCGAGGCTCCGGGGAGATGTTTACAAAGTAGCTCTGGCTTCACAGAAAGAGTGTGGTGGGGAGGGAGACGAAGAGTGGGACCACTGCAGTATACAGGGAAAGATGGGGCAACGCTACAGTTTACTGCCAAACCAGGAGACGGGGGGGAGGGGTAGTGCAAGGAAGCACCTTGGTGCACTTTGCTGCTGCTGCTGCTGGTGGTGGTGGTGGAGGGGTCCTAGGAGCTTTGCAAAACAGGCATGTTGGGCTGTGGTCTTTCTGTTCCCCCCCGGCCTCCAGTGAGGAAGGGATGGCTTGGGAGGTAGGGATTGGGACCTCTTCTGGAGGCTTTAAACTAGTCCTCCTTTCCTTCCTCGAGTGATGGAAGCTGCCTGCCTCTCCCCCCCCCCTCGTTTGATGCATGGGATCATACACACGATTGATTTCCAGACTGGCATTCAGGTGGGTTCTCTTCAGCCCCCTCCCTCCTTCTTTAGTGTTTGTTTCTTTATTGTGGAAAAAGAGGGGGAAGGGGGAAACAAATAGGCTTCCCTGCAAAGGAGAAGGTAGAATGTGTGTGTGTGTGGGGGGGGCAGGATTGTGGGATCCTCTGTATATGCAGACGGGGAGGGGGGATTTGCTTCTTGAAGAAATTCTGTCTCTTCTTGGATGGAAGAGGAAGAGGGTCCAATCAGGAGGGAAAGAGGGAAGGGAATGGGAGGGGGCAGCAGCAGGAAGCCTCACAGCAGCTGGTAATGTAAAAACAAACAGAATGAACAGAATGAGAGGCAAGTAGCATGTGCAAAATTGGTCTTATTTTCACATGAAAAGGGACACATAGGTGAGGCCAGCATGCTTGCCTTCTGATCTGTCCTTCCCAATGTCAGTCTTCACATCATGGCTCATTTCTGGTATTAGACATGAGGAGAAGATCTTCACCTTCCTAGAAAAGTTGTGTTTACTGAAATAGAAGACTCAATACCCTTATGAGGGCAGTGATTTTCAAACTGTGTCCTGGGCAATAAAACTTTGCCTATGAATGCTCATGCCTTCATGAACTGGCCCCAAAGAGATGTCATGTTGGGAACAGAACCCCCCAAGAAGTCCCCCTCCGCAACAATCAGATACACATCAAAACTGTGGTGTGAGGCAGAAATGGGGTTAAACCTGTTATTTTTCATTTCATTTCATTTCATTTCATTTCATTTATTACGGGTCTATACGACAGAAGTCTTGACCAAAAGAAAAAGGAGATTATCAAAAGGAAAAATAAAAAAACACAAAATGAGGCATAAAAATCGAAATAACAATGTATAAAACCCGGGCTTTAGCTCAGAAGTTAAAATTACCTAACTACACTTGGGGTGGAGCAGTCTAACTAAAATCTAAAATCGTCCAAATCTTATGAGCTTATGAGAATATTGTCAATGGTGATAAAGTTTTCAATGTCTCAAGGGCAGCTACCTTGGCCAAGAACCGAGCCACATTTACTACACCATATAGAATTTGGGAGACCACCTTAGCATTATACACCTCAATGGCAGGAGGAATCCGCTTGGCCCCCTTTGTATGGAAAAATCAGTCTATCAGCATTTGAGTCACATAGTAGTACTGAGAGCACCCAAGACTACAGAGGACGATTCATCCTAGTAAGGATGGGAGTGATATATGTCCCTCTATCTTGCATCCAAAGGGGGCAGCGGAGCATAAGGTGATCTAAAGTTTCAATTTCGCCTGAGTTGCAAGGGCAGAGGCGATCCGAGTAAGGTAATCCTCCAAATTTGCCCAATGTTACCATTGTTGGAAATACATTTAAGTGAGCCATTAGGAAGGCACGATGGTGGGATGAAATTGGAAGCATTGAATGGAAGTTAGGAAGTTTCTCAGGTGGAGGCAGCCCCAGGGCCAGAGGTGAACAGGTGCGTCTGGCCCCAGCCACAGTACTGGCCCAATCTAGCTGCTTAAGTTTCTTCAAGGTTTCTGCTAGCTGAGAAGGTACAAGCTCTCCAGTAGGTGAGGAGATCGGAACTCCCAATGCCCTAAGTTTACAGGCAAGAAGGGACAACCAGGGGTTAGATGCCGAATCCTTTAAAATAAAACAAAGAAAGCCTGCTTGGGGATGGTAACTTGGATCAGATAACTTGAATCTCAGCTCAAATGCCCTTTTCCAAGCACGTGCTTCCAGCGAGGGTTGAACCAGTTCCATACGAAGGACAGTCCCAGCAACACACCGTGGTGTTCCAGTAATTTTTCTAAGAAATGAATTTAAATGGGAATCCAATTTCTCATCCACACCAGCAATCCAAATTTCTACACCATATAGAATTTGAGAGACCACCTTAGCATTATACACCTCAATGGCAGGAGGAATCCGCTTGGCCCCCTTTGTATGGAAAAATCTCTCAACCATTGCCGTAGCAAATCTAGATGTCTTTTTAACATACGTCAGGTGAGCAGACCAAGATAAATTGTAGTTAAAAACAATGCCAAGGTAGCGAAAAGAGGAAACCCATTCTAGTTGACCATCTCTGACTTTAAAATGATGAGGGCCTCTTCTTTTAGTAGCAGAAAAACGGAGAACCTTAGACTTTGCATAGTTCACAGTGAGTTCTTCTTGTTGACAATAGTCCAGAAAGGCATTAACAATAGACCTCAGTCCGACTTCAGATGTTGCCAACAGAACTGCATCGTCCGCATAAAGTAGAAGTGGTATAGAAAGACCAGCTAGATGCGGGGAATGTTTGGCTCTCTTTTTGAGAAACAGCACCAAGTCGTTAATGTAAATGTTGAACAAGGAGGGGGCAAGTAAACATCCCTGTCTAACACCCTTCTGCACTAAGAAAGAGTCTGTCCGGATTCCAGAAGGATTCACCCGGACCAAAGCAGATGTGTTAGAATAAAGGGCCATAATCAATCCCAGTAGTTTGCGATCAATATTGGTGTTCATTAGTTTCTCCCAAAGTCTACGACGGGAGATAGAATCAAACGCAGCCCTCAGATCCATGAAGGCCACGTAGAGACAACCTCTTGGGTGGGAAGAATACTTGGCAGCCAGATGGAGAAGCGTCAGACAATGGTCTGTAGTTGCAACGCCCTGTCGAAAACCACACTGTTCAGGGAAAAGGTACATCTCATCATCAAGCCAGTTCTGAAGCCTCTCCAATAAAAGTGCAGAGTAGATCTTACCTGGAATAGCAATGAGGCTAATCGGTCTATAATTCCCTGGGTCATTGGCATCCCCACTTTTGTGTATTGGTACCAAAGTAGCTGTCTTCCAGATTTTGGGGATACTGGCTGATTGGTTAATGCCGGAGAACAGGTGGGCTAATCGATGGGCCCACCATTCAGGATTAACTAGAAATAGTTCTAGGGGTATAAAATCCGGGCCCACCACTTTGCCACGCTTCATCTGGTTAAGGCATTCCAAAACTGACTCTGGAGAGAGTCCCAATCTGGAGCAGTAATCAAAACCTCATTGATATCCTTATCGTCGACAGGGCATTCTGAAGATTGGTACAAGGCTGCAAAGTGCTCCATCCATCTTGCTGGGAGAATCGTTGCCACAGTATCGGATTGACGCCTTGGTCTGACAAGTCTCCAAAAGGCCTTCACATCTCTGGTCTCCAGTATGGAAGCAAGGGATTCCCAGTCCTGGGTAGCCATATCTTCCTTTTTCTTCCGAATTAAATCCTTAAAAGCTTTTTTGAGGAAGAAAAATTCTATCAAATCCTCAGATCTTCTAGTAAGTCTGTAGCGTCGTAATTTAACTCGAATGGCCTTCTTGGCCAACTTGCATTCGGCGTCAAACCAATAATTTGAATGGCTTTCCGACGTCCTCCATTGCTCCTCACTGAATCTCTTAACTATAGAACAGCTTTCCACAAAAAGGTTAAGTAAATCAAAGTAAAGTGTAGATTGTAACTGAATAGGATTTATCAAAGAAGGTGGCTTGGGGGGGGGGTTACCAGAATCCAGGCTATCTTGAATTTCGACAACCTGCATGGCATCCACTGGGGGATTCCTGCATGCACATCTGATCCGCTGTATAACATCCCCACCAGGCTTTATCACAGCTGCCTCCTGTTTCTTACCAGTGGGAATATTTAAAACAAGAAACAATGGAAGATGATCGCCCCCTATGTAATCTCCAATAACAAACTCTTGCACCAAGGGGAAGAATTCTTGAGATATCAGAAAAAAATCAATAACACTAGAACCCCTTGGGGTATAACATGTGTAATCACCTAATGTGTCAGGAGAAATTACACCATTTAAAAAGACCAAGTTCTGTGTGAGGGCCAGAGTGGCTAGCCGTTTGCCTGCTAAATTAACCTTTGAGTTTCTGGACACATGTTGAAACCAAGGAGGGGGCAAAGCTAAATCATCCAGGTCACCCATCGAGGACAGCAATTGTGCATCAGAGGCACCAATCCTGGCATTCAGATCCCCTCCCACAAGTATCACAGAAACGGGGTGCATCTGATGAAGTTTCTCAACCATTCTTTCCAACTCACTCCAATAATCTTCAATCTCTTCCTCTGATGAGAGCAGGGGGATATAATTGTTCACCAGGAGTAAGATATGATCGAAGAAAGTGAGTTTCAATTTGATCACCATCCGATATGGTGAAGACATCAGAAGAGAACACCTAGTCACTGCAAATTGTTGGAAATTAAACATGCCATGCCAGCCCTGGGGCATCCAGGGCCTAAACCCTTAATTGCAGAGGAAGAAAAGGCCTGAAAACCAGCCACATTTAAGGCCCTGTTATTTCTGTAACTGAAACTGCCTTAAAAAGCTGCTTCATGCCCTGTTGGAGAAACATACAGACTTCAAGCTATTTTCCCAGTGGATCATATACTGGCTCCCTGACGCAGTTTCAGGTTGAAAAAATAGTCTGAGGGGATTGGCAGATCTCATGTCCCCTTGATCAACAGCCCTGGTCTGAATCAGGGCCCCATCAGCCTGATTTTTAGAAAAAAAATAACTGCTTGGAATTCCATTCATAAAATTTCCAGTGTCACATCTTTTTGAATGCAGAAAATAGGGCTGTACCAATGCAGAATTAAGGAAAAGAAAGGGGAGAAAGGATGGTGCAGAGGGAAAATAAATTTTATTTCACTTAAGGATCTCTATGCCTTTCACATGCTGAATGGAGTTCTAGAACATCTTGGACAAAATTCTTTTAAAAATGTTTCAGAGTTCATGAGTTTTCAGTATACAAACTGAAAACTTCATTTCACTTTTGAGAGTTCCAGCACCACTTTTTTTTTCTTAAGCAAGCTCTGGTAATAAGGCTTATTTGCTCACTGAATCATCTTTTTTCCCCCTTCACTTCCTCCTCATGTTTTTGAGCCCTTTGCCACTTCAGTCACTACTTTTTGTCTTTATGCTGCATTATATCTTGTATAATTAACATTTACATTATCAGACTCTCTTTATGGATAGGCAGAACCAAATCTGACACATAGGATATTGTAACCAGCCACTGAAGGCATAAATAATTCATGTTTCTAGTCATACTAAAAACTGCCCTTATTGTCATTCTTGGGAGTAGCAATCATTTCATTTAAGTCTTTGTTGTATGCAGATTTGCAGGAGACAGCTATCGCTCTCCCCTTGCTACCTGTATAGCTTTGTTTTTGTTTTTTGTTTTAAAAAAGGATTCCTATTTGTTCAAAACCATTAAAACATGAACAACAGTTTCACTTAAGCCTTTTACCACTTAATTTTCCTCTGGTGAGTTACTTTAATTACAGTGATTATGCTTTTATTTTTACCTGATCATATTTCTGTACATTATGAATGGAAGGATGCAGCTTGTCAGTTCTCAAGCCTTGAGGAAAATCTTGTTTGTCTCTAAGTAATGCTTGTAATGAATTAACATCCCTTTTGCTGTGTAAAAAAGGACAGTGTTGTGAAAAGAATAGGTTTTTATACCCCACTGTTTTCTACCCTGAGGAGTCTCAAAGTGGCTTACCATGCTCCCTCTAAACTGTGGGGTCTTGTGAGCAAAAATTCTACTTTGTGGGCTACGGGCATTAAAATTGTGAGCGAGCGATTTGGCTCTTGCATCAATTAGTTTGGTCTGGAGCCATCCTTCCTGAGCTAAGACAGAAAATGTGTGAGCTGTAGGCTAAAAAACAGTGAGCTAGCTCACACCAACTCAGCTTAGAGGGAACACTTCCCTTCCTCTTCCCACAACAGGTACCTTGAGAGGTAGGTGGGCTGAGAGAGTTCTGCGAGAACTGTGACTGGCCCAAGGTCACCCAGAAGGGTTCATGTGGAGGAGTAGATAATCAAACCTGGTTCTCCAGATTAGAGTCCCCTGCTTTTAACCAGTACACCACACTGGCTCTCAGAATCTTTGGAGGATTTTTGCTGACCAAAGCTTTATTTCACAAGGTGGGGCAGTTCATTTAAGCCTCAAGGATTTACCACCTAGATGCCTGTCAGGTGGCCTGTCCAATATCATTCTGGAGGGGCACACTGACCCCCTCAACCTCTTCTTCAGATTAAACATTCCCAAGTCCCTCAGCCTTTCCTCATAGGGCTTTGTCTCGAGGCCCCTAATCATTCTCATTGTTCTCCTCTGCATGCACTCCATTTTGTCCACATCCTTTTTGAAGTGAGGCCTCCAGAACTGCACACATTACTCCAGGTGCAGCCTGACCAATGCAGTGTACAGTGGGACTATGGCATCTTGTGTTTGGATGCTATGCCACTGTTGATACATCCCAAGATTGCATTAGCCTTTTTTGTCACTGCATCACACTGGCTGCTCATATTTAACTTCCAGTCCGTCTGTACCCCAAGATCTTGTTCACACACAATGCTACCCTGAAGTATATCCCCTATCCAGTATGCATGCTCCTCATTTTTGTTACCCAGATGTAAAACTCAGCACTTATCCTTGTTAAATTGTATCTTGTTCACATCTGCCCACTTTTCCAGTGTGTTCAGATCTTCTTGAATTCTATCTCTATCTTCTTATGTGTTTGCTGCTCCTCCTAAATTTAATGAGTAGCTCCTTCACATCCTCATCCAGATCATTTATAAAACTATTGAACAGTACTGGGCCCAGAACTGAGCCCTGTGGCACCCCACTGGACACCTCCCTCCATTCAGATGAAATGCCGTTGACAACTACTCTGTGAGTGCAGTTGTCTAACCAGTTCCCTAGCCACATAACTGTCCTAGAGTCCAGTCCACAGTCCTCTGGTTTACCCGTCAGAACATAATGGGGAACCCTGTCAAAAGCTTTACTAAAATCCAGGTAAACAATATCAACAGCATTCCCTTGCTTCAGTAAGCTCCTCACTCGATCAAAGAAGGAAATGAGGTTGGTCTGGCAGAAACTGTTGGGGACAAATCCATGCTGAAGAGGGCTCCTGCTTTTCCACAGAAAGGTCCTTTGGCTGGGCTAAAAGTTGAATTATATTCTGTAGACAGGGTGGGACAGAAAGTCTTTTATAAACCACACTCATTTACATACTACTAGGCCTGCTCAGTCACAGCAGGCAACTAAAAGAATTTTGGCAGGAAAATCTGCCTCAGATTAAGGCCGCGGCCACACGGCCCTTTAATGCAAGAGGAAGGGCTGTTTCCTCCCACATTTAAAGGGACCATTCACAATGGCTAGTCCCACGCTGAAGAGGGCTCAAATGCAGGTTCCTCCCGCATTTTCCTACCCCGGGAAAATCAAGTGTTTTCCTGGAAGTCGCATGAGGAACCTGCATTTGAGCCATCTGGGCAGCCCTCTCTCGCAATCATTGCGAGAGAGGGCTGTCCAGATGGTCCCGTCCTCCATTCCCCCCCCTTTTACACTTGGGCGCTTGGGCACTCAAGCGCCCAAGTGTAAAAGGGGGAACCCCCCCCAACTTACCAGGCAGCCAGTGGGGCTCAGGGAAGGGTTCCTCCCCCCACTGCCCCTGCTGCTGCCCCCACCACTCACCTCCTCCTCCTCCTCCATCGCTGCTCGCCACACACCTCCTTCGACACTGCCATTACCGCTGCCGCCTTTGCCTGCCGGGGTTGGAATGTCCAGGGCTCCTGGACTTAAAGGGCTGTGTGACCGCGGCCTAAGGGGAAAGAGACGGGTCTGTCATTGTCTTTTAAGGAAGGAGGAAAAACAAGTAAGTTTTGAATTAACTAGAAATAGCACTTGGATTTTGCTTTCAAAGCTGTCCCCTTCCCTTATTTTTTTCATCTCTCTCTCTCTTTGTGTATGCATCACAAGAGCTCAGCAGCCCAGGGTTAAGTGGGGCTACTGGCTACTGCTGAAGGCCATAACTGGGGAAGGCTGAGACAGGAAGCTGATGCTGGTGAGAAACAGATCAGTTGGAGGGAGGCAAAGTTTGCCACTGGTTAAGTGGGTGTGGCCTGAAATTTATTCAGTCAACCAGTGATGGCTGTCCCTGGCAGCTGCAGTTGGAAGGGAGGGCATGCCCTTAGGGTTCAGGGATGAGAAGTAAGTACAGCCACCAGGAGGGTAGAGGACAGCCTGGGTGGGTATGCTTGTGAGGGAGGGCTTTAAAAGTTTGCCATGCCCTGTGATGGTCAGTGGAGGAGAACTGGGAGAGCATGCTATGAGCAGAGGTTGGGTGAAATGAAACTATGACCTCAAGGGCAAGTATTACGATAGCCCCATTAAAGGTTGTTGCTTTGGAGCAAGTTTGGCTTTCATATACCGTATTTTTTGCTCCATAAGACGCACCTGACCATAAGATGCACCTAGCTCTGCTCGGTGCCGTGGCTTGGGAAAGGTGAGGGGGGTTTAAGACGCACACACTTCCCCCCCCACTTTTTTTGGGAGAAAAAGTGAGTCTTATGGAGCAAAAAATACGGTAATTGTCTGGTGGGTGACAGCAATGGAGCTGCACACTTTACCTAACTTGATGGATTCTCATTCTACATGTATCTGAAGAAGTGAGCAGTGACTCATGAAAGCTCATACCCTGCCACATATTTTGTTAGTCTTTAAGGTGCTACTGGACTCATGCTCTTTTCTACCACTACAGGCAGACTAAGGTCAAATCTACATCTGACTTTCCCGCTGGAATCATTCTAGTTAAAAAAAAACACCTGTCTATACCTGTTTCTAGTTTCAAACCATACTTGTTCTAGTTTAAAAATCACCGCCTACATTTGTTAATTGCCCTCTTGTGGTCAAGCTAGCATTACACTGCTTTAAACAGATCCTATTGCTTAGTGCTCTTCAGACCCAGGGAAAAAAACCCAAAGTGAAATTTGAAACTTGTGTGAAATGAGTGTAGGAAAAGACAGCCATCAAACTACTTCAGAGAAGAGGTGTAGATTTGGCCTAACACAGCTACCTAGTTTGATCCAGCTTGATATGGCCACCCATGTTCCAAGCACCTAGGGAGGGAGTGAACCCAATGATAGTGTACTTAGAATAAACTTCTAAAAATTGATCAGTGCCTTGAGAGACTCCCCCCACAGGCCTGCTTCTTCACATTACTTCTCATATAGGAAAGGCTGAGGAGGGGGAAGCAGATGCCTTGCTGGAAACAGTGAACAGTCTGGCTTCTCCATCTTGCGTCAGAAAAGGTTCTTTCTCACACACTTTGGCTACTGAGATTAAAGGACTGTTCTGAGGAAGTCAATCAGGCCTCAGATGGTGGCAGTGCTACCCAAAATGGAGAGGATTTAAGAATTAGGTGTCATGTGTAAGTCCATTTAAAACATACATCAAACAGTGGAACCTGAGTTCCGGTACAATGCTAACATGAATATGCTCTGATTGGGATGCAGGCTGTAATATAGGTCAGAAAAAAGAAATGCTTAATACATCATCGGGTCTTCTTATGAGCCATTTTGATCCTGTTACCATGATGGATATTGACAGAGTCCTGGGATTTCTGAAGGCCGCCACTTGTACAGATCCTGGCTATTAAAAACTTGTGAGGAAAATATTAATGAGCCCTTGATGTCTAACATAAATTAGTCACTAATTCAGGGCACCTTCCCTCAGCTACTCAAAGAGACGGTTATCCACCCACTACTTAAACAACCGTCCTTACACAAAAATGATGTGGCCAGTTAACACCCAGTCTCTAATCTGCTCCAGACCCTTTTCATTCTGGCTTCAGGTAATAGGCTATGGGACAGAGACCAGCCTATAAGAGCAGGTCTGTGAGAGAACCAGTGGGGATTCTGAAAATGAGTGAAAGTATACTATCACCCGACTGATACCAAAGGAAGAGACTGTGATACAAGTTGACAGTGTTAGAAAAGCTCTTTAACAGATTTACTGTTGTAGTGATACTAGTCTGTTGCTGGCAACTATGGAAGCCTTATGGAAGATATGAATTATTGCACTCAAATTCAATCAATATTTAGTGGCTTCAGGTATCTGTTTCACTAGTCCATTCAACTATTGCTGGCCGTATGACACCGATTGATGGAACTTTCCAGGATTAATACAGAAGGCTAGCGCAGAAGTGCCTTCAGCATGTGGCTCTGATCTTGGTGGCACAGGCATGGCACTAGTGATTACTGTGTATGTATAGCCTTCAGATGTACTGAAATCAATATATACGATGGTGTAGTGGTAGTGAATATGCTGGCTTCATTTTCAGTCTACTCATGATTGCTGGACTGCGAGCATGCAAATTGTATAAACACAGAGTCCATCCCTGTAATTGGGGATACTCATTCTGAACAACAGGACAGGAGCCTATGCATGTATACTCTGAGCTCACAAACTATCACTCACATGTAAACAGTGTGGAGGGCCAGTGTGCGGGTTTCTGCTCCCCCTACATGTGGGCTGATTTCAGTGCAAGTATGCCATCTGAAGTGGGACACTGTTTTATCACTTTTCTTTCCAGAGTTTATCCTAATCTGGACAATCCTAAATTTCCAAATACCAGTTCTCATTCTCAAATATATTGTTCAGGATTACTCAGGTCAGGCCTGATTCAGATATAAGCTATATCTGCTGATGGATGGCCACCCAGATACTGCCCCAGAGGTTCTGGCCAGGACATTGGAGGCATGACTGATTGGCTGAAACAGAGTCGACTGAAATTAAATCCATCAAAGACGGAGGTCCTGTGCCTGAGCTGCAGGGGGATGGAATTGGGAATCTGGCTCCCCACTCTCAATGGGATGCCGTAAATGCCAACGTTGACTGTGAAGAACCTGGACAACTCACTTTCTGGAGGTCCAAGTCATGAATGTTGCCAGATCTGCCTTTTACCATCTTCGGCAGGTCAGGCAATTGGCTCCTTACCTCCCCCCCCCCCCCGCGTGACTTAACCACAGTGATCCATGCATTGGTCACCTCCAGGTTGGACTAATGTAACTCACTGTATGCAAGGCTACCCCTGAAACTGATCTGGAAACTCAGGCTGGTTCAAAATACAGCTGCATGCGTCCTCACTGGGACTTCAGGACAAACACATATACAACCTGCTGTACTGGCTTCCAGTTAAATACTGGATCACATTCAAAGTTCTGGTGTTAACCTTTAAAGCCCTGTGTGGTCTGGGACTATCATATCTGTAGGACCGTCTCTCCTGCTATGTCCCCCAAAGAGCTTTGTGTTCTTTAGATCAATACCTATTGGTGGCCCCAGAACTGAGGGATGTCTGCAGGGCTGGTGCCAGGCTTTTTTTGCACCCTAGGCAAGGCTAACTACTTGTGCCCCCCCTCACTGCTAACCAATTATCAAAAACAGATGAGTTCTAGGGAAAATTAAAAGCACAAAACTTGATTTAAATTTTTTTTTAAATTTTTTTTAAAAATTGTGCGGGCTTGGGCAGGCAGGGTGCGACGCAAAGCTGAAGGGAGCTGCTGCTGCTGCAGTTGCCGTGACTTTCTGGAGGAGGAAAAGCATGGGAGAGCCGGGACTGGTGACCGTGAGACCTTTGGCCAGTTGGAGGGGCACTGATTGTCCGTTTCTGCACTCCTCTGAGGTCTGCACCCTAGGCGGTTGCCTAACTTGACCTAATGGTAGCACTGGCCCTGGATGTTCGCTTAGCCTTGACCAGAGCCAGGGCCTTTTAGGCTCTGGCCTGGTGGAGCAGTATTTCAATTGAGATCAGGGTCTTGTAGGATTTACTACCATTCCACAGAACTGTTCCACCAGGACTTTGAGGTGGTAGACACCACATTAGATGCCTACCCATCCTACCCACCTGCTCCCCCTCCTGTATTATCTACAGATATAAATGTATTTGCTGATTGAGGGAACTTTGCTACTTCTTGACGAAAAAATAAAATTGAGCACACAGAGATGGACCAATTTTTGCTGAGAGCACTTTAATTGGATCACAGCCATCTAGTAGTTTATTTATTAAATGGAATTTTAATTTTTTTACTGTATTATATTTTAATCTTTTACATTGTTATACTGGTATGTTGTAAGCCACCCAGAGCCCACTTGTGGGGTGAGGCAAGGTAAAAATCAAATGAATGAATGAACAAATGAATGTATTTAAGAAGCCCTAGGCATCTAGTTAACTTTTATGTATCAGATCATTTAGCTCCTGGCCAGAGGCACATCTCAGTAATGCTTTAGGTTCATTCTGGGTATAGAAGAAGACCTGAAGGAGTCTCAGAGCAGCTTACAGTCTCCTTTCCCTTCCCCTTCCCACAACAGACACCCTGTGAGGCTGAGAGAGCTCTTTCAAAAACTGCTTGTGAGAGAACAACTCTGAAAGAACTTGTAACTGACCCAAGGTCGCACCAGCAGCTGCATGTGGAGGAGTGGGGAAACAAACCTGGTTCTCCCAGATTACAGTTCGTGCTCTTAAACGCTACGCCAAACTGACTCTCTAGTATACAAGTAATACTATTAAGGAATTTCTACTTCCATTTTAAGCCCTTTATTAAAGCATAACTATTGCATTTTTAATATTAATTAAATGAACAAAACATGATACCATCACAATTGTTACATAGATAATTAAAGGAGAGCAATTACATGAATCCATAAATGTTTCTTATCCAAAAATAAGCAGGTCATAGACAAGGAGCTCCTTCTGAGAAGATCACAATCAATTCAATTTCCAGTATTTCTAGGATTTTAACTTCATGTCTGAACAATAGCTAATGCTATTGATAAGGGTGCACATTCTTGGCTATCTTATAATTTTGAACAATGTACAAGGTTATCTATACTTGAAATGTAAAATAAATAGAAACTGTTAGTTTGTTCTTGCTACTTTTTATCTTAACAAAGTCTATATAAAAATAATGATTAGAAGCTTCTCATACATATGGCTATATTTTCACCTTCAATTAACACACCTATCTTTGAACAATATTTGCACTTCTGTGAAGTTGGCCATTCATGCCATTCTTAGATGCTTTTTGCACCTGGGCTTCAACTAATTGTATCTATTGATGATGGGTTAGAAGGCTCCTAATCTACACAAGGCCATATAATTATGTTACTACTTGATCTTCTTGTTCCTCTCCAAGGCTATTGTGCTCTGGGTCTCTAGACTCCCGTTTTGGCATGCTTCACTAAGCAGCCAGGCTAGCTGTTTCTGTGCACAGAGATATTTTCTGTGATTTCTGGGGGGTCAAGTCCAGCAACTGTTCCAAAACAGCCTCTTTTTCATATTATATAATCTTAGTGGGTTTTTTTTTGGGGGGGGGTGGATTTATGAGTGAGAATCTATTATTACCGTTGAGCCTTATGCTAGTTGTCTGTCTTCAGGCAGAGATTTCCAGATATGCCAGAATGAATCAGGGTCAAAACACTTTTTATTCCTTGTTTGATTTTAAGACAGTTATGGAGTAGCAAATATGATTGGTAGCATCATGACATTACAGTTTACTCAGTTAATGTAATTTATTTCAGTTCATGTGTATACTGTAACCCAAGTGGTTTCAGAAAATCCATAGTTTTATTGATAGGACATTATAACTTTATTACCTATATTGACGTAATACATTAGCAATGGTCTATAGTTCCCCCCATTGCCCATCATGCCACTGCCAAAGCACATTTGTATAACATTTTGTATAGACTCACACATTACACAGAGAATTTTACAGTCAAGTTAATATTTATGGATAATTGCTAATGTCAAGTGAATCTTTCTATGATATAAATGTACATTAGAAATCAAACTGTGTATAAATCTGAACTTGAAAAGAACAGCTTCTTATTTTAGTAGAGCTATTGGATGCTCTTTAAAAATTACTATCCAGGATTTTTTTTATAAAACCAAACACCTAGACCGATTTCCCATGAGGTGCTGCTCCGGTGTTGTTCTTCCCTTTGTACTGATTACATGCTTGGATTTCCCACTATTCGGCCCACGCTGCATTTGGACCTGCGGCTTTGCCCGAATTCCCCCGCGGCTTTAGTGATCCTGTTTTTTGAGGATCACTGAAGCTGTGGGGGAATTCAGGTGAAGCCGCAGGTCAAAATGCAGTGTGGGGCAAATAATGGGAAATTCAAGCACACAATCGGGGCAAAGGGAAGAATGACACCGGAACAGCGCCTCATGGGAAATTGATCCTACATTTTAAAAAGCTAACTGACAGAATTTGATATAACTGATTTGTTGTTTTTCTCTTTGTTTTCTAATGCCAGTTCCAATTATTGGAGACAAAAAAGTAAACTTTCACTTCAGCCAACGAAAAATAAATAAACACTGATTTTGAGAGTCTAGAACATTCTGTACTGGCATGGAGGAGGAGGAGGAAGAGGAGGAGGAGTTTCAGAGCGGCTTACAAACCCTTCCCCTCCCCACAACAGACACCCTGTGAGGTAGGTGGGGCTGAGAGAGCTCTTTCAAGAACTGCTCTTTCAAAAACAGCTCTGACAGAACTATGGCTTGCCCAAGGTCACCCAGCAGCTGCAAGTGGAGGAGTGGGGAATCAAACCTGGTTCTCCAAGATTAGAGTCTGTGCCCTTAACCGCTACACCAAACCATAAAATAGAAAGTGTCCTTTCACACTTGGGAATTTACTTTGACTATTCTACTGGATTTGTTAGTTCATGTATGAACATAAGTACAAAATCCAGGTATTTAGTATTGGTGTAGGCTTTTTATTTATCATATCAAAAAGAACACAGGAAGATTTACTTATTAACACTGAAGTCTTCTTAATTTATTATTAGGATCCAAGACCAGCATTCAAGAAAAATCAACAATACATAATACACATTGGATGCATATAATAGATATTATGTACAGAAAATATACAATTAATAATAATAAAATTAAAATACTAGACCATCTTCTTCTGCTTTTTGGAACATGCCAGAGCACAGAATTTTGCTTCCTTGAGGGTAGTTTCATTAAAACAATCAGCAAGAAGAAGAGAGGTATAAAAATCATTTGATCTGCCTGGGTATTTGAATGGAGCTGGGGTAATGTACGTATTCTGAATGTTCTGGTAAAATCAGCAGTATAAGAGGACATGTTTGATTGTTTCTACCATTTCAGACTGGCATGGACAGAGATGTACATATGGAATACATGCATATCTCCATTCAAGAAGGGCAGATGGAAGGCCATTAAAATGGGACAGAGTGCAGACTCTGCATGTGGCGCCATGTAGGTTTATATTTTATGATGTTCTAAATTTTTCCTTTGTTTCAAACTGTTGTATACTGCTCTGAGCCCACTCTGTGGGGAGGGTGATATAGAAATTCAATGAAATAAATAAAAATAAATAAATTATTTTTACAGTAATGAGGCAGTGGACATAATTCTTCCCCCCACTATTTTATCAGGTCTCGAGGCACTCAACCTACCTGAATTACAAAAGATGTCACTGGAATCTCTTCATCCACCTCATATGATTCTACCTAGCCCTTCCATGAAGGACTTACTATATGATGTGGCTGAAGTTGTTCTGGGTTCCCCATCAAGGACTGACAATTGCAGCTTCATGGTAACATCCAAATCCTCTCCTGGAAAATTGCTGTCTGGCTGTTTAAGAGAACAGATCCTTCCTCTCTGGAATAACTATCCTTGTTTGACATTACTGTTCTTCAAGAGACCTGGGCTCAAGTGCCTATGACTGCACTTGATGGATTTTCCACATATAAATTATATGCCTCTGCTGAGAAGAGAAAGGGCAGACCCAGGGGAGGACGAGTTATTCTAGTCTCTATGAAACTTCAGGCCACAGCAGTACAATTAGGGCCAAATGCCCAATATGCACAGGCTGTAGCTGTACAATTAAATAGCCTTTTAGTCATTAATGTATATATAGCCCCTCAAGATAATAAGCTTAGGCTACTGGAAATCTGGAGCAATCTTGAAAAACACATAACTAGTCTTCTATTGAAGTTCCCTGATGGTTTTGTTTCAGTAGCTGGTGATTTTAATGCCAGAGCTCTAGCCCCTCCGATGAAATGTTGTATTTAAGCAATCTACAGAGGCTAAATCAAATTGGAAAGGATTTCGCTTAGCACAATTAGCAAGCAGATTAGATGTGTTTATTTTGAATGGTGCCATCAAGGGTGCTATTCCTGGTGAGTACCCATTCTGGTAAAGTCAAGGAGATAGTACCATTGATTTTGTCCTAGCTTCGCGCAAACTGTTAGATCATGTCAATTACTTAAGAGTCAGGACCACTTGCCAAGATAGTGACCACTTGCCAATCATGTTACCATTAAAGATTTAAAATCAAACAGTGATGCAGTGCTGACTCATGTTTCTGGTTGTAACACTGTGGTCATGGAATTAGCAAAAGTAGAAAAGAGGTACTTCCATTGATGAAATTAGATTGCAGAAAATGATCTCTTTCCAGTGAGGTCCCCACGTCTCCAGTTCTTAATTCTGACTTCTATCGACTCAGACATTATGTTAAAAAGTTCAGATACCTAGAGGGAAGAAATATTGTGCGTTCAGTCCCAGGAAAAAGTCTGGTGGGCAGTGCATTATTGTAAAAGGTTAGGGAATAAGGTAACTAAACATCCAGGCCAAACTCTGAACAACAAGCTACTGTAAAATTTTCCACAATGGGCAGTCTGTCTCCACTGACATCAATGGAAACTTCTCCAATTGACTTTAGTGGGAAGTAGATTGCATTCTATATAATAAATGAGGATATGCTGATTGCAAAATATTGGTGCAGTCTTCTGAAGCATGGCTTCTCATTGATTTCATGGAATCTATCCTGATTCTCATGTTCCTTTCTTGCCATTGCAGACTCACTGATTTTTTGCACCCTATTCACAATATTTATTTATTTATATTTGTATCCCGCCTTGCCAGACAAGCTGGCTCAAGGCTTCTAACAAAGTTAAAATGTCATAAAACAGTAAGAACAGCAATTAAAACAGCATCAAGTTACAGATAAAAACAGACAGGTGATGGCAGCATACAGATCACACCTAATGGTGGGTGCAACGACCCATGGATCCCAGGCCAGGAGATATTCCACAGGCAGATTAATCAGTGGCGGCTCCTAATCGAGGAAGGCCTGGTGGAAGAGCTCCATTTTACAGGCCCTGTGGAATTGTGAGAGGTCTTGCAGGGCCCTGATTTCTTCTGGGAGCTCATTCCACCAGTGTGGAGCCACCACCAAGAAGGCCAACCTAGCTGGTGATCGCCAACCTAGCTTCTTTCAGACCAGGGAGAATTAGGCAGTGTTGTGAGCCTGACCTCAGTGCTCTCTGGGGCACATATGGGGAAAGGTGGTCCCTCAGGTGGGCAGGCCCCTGACCATATAGGACTTTAAAGGTTAAAACCAGCACCTTGAACCGGATCCAGTATGCTATAGGCTGCCAGTGCAGCATCCTCAGCACAGGTTGGGTGTGGTCTCATACAGAGAGACCCATCAGCAGCCTGGCTGTGGCATTCTGCACTAGCTGCAGCCTCTGGATCTGAGACAAGGGCAGCCCCATGTAGAGAGTGTTGCGGTAGTCTAATGCCGAGGTGACCAGGTTGTTGCATTCGAGAAAGTCTGTTGCCAGGTTGTTGCATTCGAGAAAGGGATAGATGATAAAAAGCCATAGGTCAGTGATGGTGAACCTTTTAGAGACTGAGTGCCCAAACTGCAACCCAAAACCCACTTATTTATCGCAAAGTGCCAACATGGCAATTTAACCTGAATACTGAGGTTTTCGTTTTAGAAAAAACAACTCATACATTAACATCTTTTGTCTTAAAAGAAAACACAATAACAGAGCTTTCAATGGTACAAACAAATTTTTATTGAAAGGTAAAAGTTTGCATTTGGCATGCTTTTGAACAATTAATGTGATTTTTGCTGTCTAATCTTGCAAACTCTGTGCTGGGGCGATGCCGTGCGTGCCCACAGAGAGGGCTCTGAGGGCCACCTCTGGCACGCATGCCATAGGTTTGCCACCACTGCCATAGGTGATAAAAGACCGCCTTGGCAGTGGCTCCATTGTTAGGGAGGAATCCAGGAGCACTCCCAAACTCCGAACCCTCAGTGCTGGCACCAATGGTGCCCCACCGAAGGTCGGTAGTGGGATCCCTACCCCAGGCCTGCTCCGACTCAGGCACAGGACCTCCATCTTTGTTGGATTCAATTTCAATCAGCTCAGTTTGAGCCAGCCTGCCACATCCTGAAGCACCTGCTCCAGGTCATCTGGGGTGGCTTTGGACCAGCCACCCAGCAACAGATATAGACAACCCAGCCTGTACCTCCTGGCAATCTGGGTGAGGGGGCACATGTCAATGTTAAATAACATCAGGGATGTGTGGTACCCTGCATACCAGCGGGTGCCTCTGGGACTTCTGCTCCCCTAGCACCACCTTATGTCCCCGACCTTGGAGGAAAGAGACAAGTCATTGCAAGGCAAGCCCTTGAATTCAAGTGTCATCGAGGCGGTGGATCAGTAACTGGTGGTCGACCATGTGGACATACCTTCTGCACAGATATCCATAGATGGATGGGGAATCACTTGCACTAATGGGTATTTTGTACATTGTTTCTCTCTCTGGTACAATATCTTTTTGGGATAGAGAAGCTGGATTTGATGCTTTTTGACAGTGCTCTGCATACATCTCTGGCTTTTTAATGTGTGTTACATTGCATCAGAGCCTTGGAAACTAAAATCTGTTCCAGGTCAATTATGAAACCAAGTTTATCTGTTTGCCATGGACACTGCCCTTTTAGATACAGAAGAGACCAATCACCTTGTTTTCTCTTGAACTGTCTTCTTTTCACAGGCATTCTTACTGGATTTTTTGCTTACCTCTTCTACTCTGTTTTCCTATTCAGCCATTCCTGAGTCCTCATTATAAATTATATTTATTTGCCTTTCTTTGTCTGCAGATCTTCCTCAGATCCCAGGTTGATAATTTCTGTGCAGAACAGGAGCAATCTCAGAAAACATTTTATTCTAAGATAAGTTTTCATTGGCTAATGCACTCTGTCAGATGCTTGAGATGGGTCCTCAATTGGTAGTCATATCTGTATTTTCAAAGTTATATAAAAAAACTTTGTAAACAGCAGGGTTAAAGGGCTAGGAAATCCCCTCTACTCCAGCCTTGATGCTACATCAGCAAGAAATACGATTGCTTTGCTTTCAGGCTGTTAGAAGATGAAAAAGGTCTGGCCTATTTCACAGAGACATGGATGAGGAAGAGGATAATATAGTCTATTTCAGTTAATGCCAGTGGACTCCATAATCTAACATTAACTATCAACTATGGGATGGGGGCAACGGGGTACCATAATAATTCATCTATCTTTCATCTTCTGCAGATACCTGGACGAAACTGTCACCAGCACTGTTTGCATAGATTCAGGTGGGTAGCCGTGTTGGTCAGAAGCGGCAGAACAGAGTTTGAGTCCAATGGCACCTTTAAGACCAAACAAGTTTAAGGTGTAAGCTTTAAGGTGTAAGCTTCATCTGCAAGCACACTTCGTCAGACAAATTGAAACAAAGTTTCTCCAAGCCTTACACACAGGGAGATGGTGCGGGGGAAGCATCAGGAAGGACCAGTCAGAGTTAAGATGCATAAGTGAAACTGAAATTGGCTCAAGGCAGCAAGATCAATGAATGACTGTTTGCATGTTATTTGTGTTGAATACTGGGGACAGATGGAACATCTCTTCTCTGTATTGCATGCCTTGTTCACCTGTAGGGGACCTGTTTATAGAAGGAAGAGGTAATCTTGGGCCATATCATAGACAGTGAGGGGTGCAGTAGGCGGTGCCCCCCTATTGCATCAGGGCGCCCCATCACAGTGCCCCCTGTAAAGAAGAGCAGTGAACCCCCAAGCCAGGCAAGGGAGCTGACCTTTTGGGACACAGAAAAGCTCCCTGCTGGTGTCACATGACACTAGCAACCAGCAGCGAGCTACTCCCCTGCCAGGTGCTTTGCCACAGAGGCAAGGAGGCATGCTGTGTCCTGCGGCTTTCCTCATTTGGCCGCCTGGCTCGATCCCCCCAGCGCTGCAGAGCCTTCTGACTTTAAAGGCCACCGGCTCTTCCTTGCTATCACCTTTAGGCATGCTGCCTCTGTCTTGGTCTCCCCAGCTTAAGGTGGACTCGCTTTTCCGGCAGACAACCTCCCAGTCCTGTTTTTGCTGGTTTTAAGGTAGATCCTTTGGATACGGGTTGATAATACATTTTTAGACAGTCCTCTTTCTTTCTCTCTCTCCCCCTCTCTCTAATTTAGATCTGTTAATTAAATTAGCACCCCCACCTGGTACCTACACCACCTGGCACCCCAGTGCCTCCCCAGAAAAAATTCCTAGCTATGGGCCTGTCTTGGGCCTAGTGTTGGAGACCCCCAGGCAGGTAGAAAGGGGGACTTTCAATATTCATGCCAACACACTCTACTGGACCAGTACAAGATTTTCTGACTCTCATTGCAACCGTGTATCTGACCCAGGATGTTATGGGCCAGGTACATAAGTAAGGTCATATGTTGGATATGTTTTTTTCTTCTTCCACTGAACTGACAATTGGTGTTGTGGAAAGGGAGCTGAGTATTTGGCCTTGGTCACAACAGTTTTGGTTGAAGGAGCAGGTGGTTGTAAAGTCCCCTCAATGTAGGATTGGTAGACTGATTAAAATCCTACAGCCTTGGAAATCCTGATGAATTACAGAATGATGTTGGAATTTTTTTGTTTGCCCATGCTGCAACTCTGTTGATGTCCTGCTGTTGATATCTTTTCCCCCAGAGAGCACTGCACTCTATATACAACAACTTCCTGGTGGTGCCTGGCCCCAAAAGTATTTGTCTTGCCTCAGCCCAGGCCGGAGCCTTTTCGGCTCTGGTCTCAGCCTGGTGGAATGCTCTTCCTGATGAGATCTGGACACTGACAGAAATGTTCCACCAGGCATATGGTTGAGGCAGCAAAGTTTTCCATCCAATTTGGCCTCCCCCAGATCCCCTCCCCATTCCACCGTTCATTGCACTGGGTACCAGCTTTATAAACCACATAGCCTGCACAACCTCACCATGACAAATTATGTATTTGGTGCTTACTGGCGCCACCTGATTTTATTTTTGTTATTATGTTAAATTGTTTTAATGTATGATATTTTTTAAAAAAATATTTTATTAAACTTTTTCATAACATTAACAATAACAAGAAGCGGTACACAGGTAGAACAAACAGTTTCTAATATATGAAAATATTATCTAATCATCATATAAGCAAAATAACAAAAAAAGGCCAATTACATTATTGACAAGCTTGACAAGCCAATAGCATTTACCAAAGATGTAACAAATCCAGTACTTCTGGTATTTCTTTTTGTTGTACCACATAATCCAATATGATATTGTTTTTAACTGTACTGTATATGTTTTAAGTAACTTATTGTATCTATTGTTTTATCACTTTTATCATGTGTACGCCACCTTGAGCCAGCTTGTCCAGCAGGGCAGGATAGAAATCAAAGTAATAAATCAACAAACAATCAAACAAACAAACTTGTACCTCGCCCTTAGCCTTGTGGTGCAGTGGAGGGAGGGCTAGAAGCCTAATAAAATAAATAAAATCTCTTATATCTGTTCTGATTTGCATTCTGGTTGTGTAATTGATAAAGTGTCTGGTGCACTATCTGGTCCATTTAATGATCCCTCAAGTAATGCCTACAGGATTTCTAGGGTTGTGAAGGTAGCAATAATTCCCTTCTAGACCCTCGGAGTGCACCTCCTCTTCCCTGTGCACGTCCTCTTTCCTGTAACTGTAACATCTATTTGACCAAGAGACCCAAGTTTCTCCAGAGGCAGGGAGGGGTTAGCAACCTGCTCTGTGTGATTCCTTTGCCACTTTCCCAAATCTTCTTACTAGCATTAGGGTATCCCTTAGGTATTGCAGGTACACGCCTTTATTTACTCCTCTCAGGCACCCGTTTGGCACGGGTTGAAGACCAAATCAGGAGAAACTGGTAATGCAAAGAGCAGTGTGACCCTTGGTAGGAAAGCTAAGCAGTTTTAATTCCTTTAATAGACTAAAGCTTTATTCATTAGCAATATATCAAAATACCTTGAGTATAAGAATACATTGTTGATCTACCAACCAGTGTATGAAACTTGTCAATAAAATTGCCCCTTGTACTAGAGTACTAAGAAACTGAAAGCTTTTATACAAGTGTCTAGGAAGAAATTGATCACACATCTTAACAAGATCATAGGTCATTGGAACACAAAATTAGAAAACAAAGCAGAATCAAATATTGTTGGAAGATTTGGGTTAGAAGCACAAAATGAAGCAGGAGAGCAACTCATAGAATTCTGTGAAGACAACAATTTGTTCATCAAGAACACATTTTAGGCAACCAATTGTATCAGTGGATGGCCAGTACAGAAATTGTCAATTACATAGTTGGACACAGACAATGGAGAAGCTCTGATCTCTCTACTAAAATAAGACCAGGATCTGATTGTGGGACAGACCATGAATTGTTAATATTGAAAATCAGAATCAAACTGAAGAAAAAACACTGAAACACTCATAGTGCGAAAATGCAATTGAAACAACATTCCTGAAGAGTTTAAAGACCATTTAAAGGACAGATTTGTATTACTAAGTTCACGAGAATGTGAACTGGAAGAACTATGGGTTGAAACTAGAGGTATTATCAAAGAAGAATGGACAAAGACCATTTTTGTAGCAAAAAAAAATGAAAAGCCTTGATGGAAGAAGAAGAGATCTGTTCCACAAGATCCAAGAAATGAAAGGGAAAGTCAAAGCATGGTTAGGTGTGCTGAAAGATCAACATGGAAATACAGGACAAAATAAAGAAAAGATATGAACCATACACTGAAGAAAATTCCCTGTTCCTCATTGGTGTGACTACATCTATGTCTCTTATCATGCCTTGAGCCTCGCTTACAACCAAGTCCAAGGCTGAGGACAGACTGGCAATGTAAAGCGGGACAGCCCTGCATTGGAAGTGGAAGAAGGGAGCGCGTTCAGACATGCACATCTGTCCGTCAGCTCCGTTTCGCACTCACCCGTCTCCCACTCGCTTTCCATCCGCTTTAACAGGACACCGGGAAAAACCGGTGTCCAGGGGCCGTCTTGCGCTTGCCTCCTGCTTCCAGGCAGTGTGAGCCGGAAGAAGGCGGGAGGCAAGCGGAGGCGGCAGTGCGAACATGGTGTTTTGCCAGTTTGCGCATGTGCACACGTGCGCACATGCACAAATTGCCGAAACAGCCCTATCACGAGCTGCGGAGGCCGGCCCACATGGGGCCACTCCGCAGCAGTCTGAACGCTCCATATCGGCACTGTTGCGCAATAAACCGGCCGGTGTGAACGGCCAGCCCCGGGGAGTTTTTCCCCCACAGCAGTTTCCTCCGCATTCATCTCGCTCCAGATTGCCAGTCTGTCCTCAGCCCCAGATTACTATCCCTCTCGTTGGCTCTGTGGTCAACTGTTCCAGTGTATGCCTAGACATTTGCCTAGTGTATGCCTAGACATTTATGTCTAGGAATCTCATTTCTACAGCAAAACTTGAGAACGTTTACCCAGTCAATGTCCTAGTATCACAACATGATCTGCTTTAGATACCTCCTTTATTTCCTTCTCCATCTCAAGATCAGCCACAAGGGTTTCATCAGGTGGGTGACAGTATGCCCTCCCTTATCACTTCTGTTGGGAATTTCATTCACCTAATGTTTTCTAGCTTATTTGATTCTATGCCCTCTTTGATGACCAATGCCTTCCCCAACCCATCCCTATCTGCCCTGCCTGCAGAGTTTATACCCAGGCAAGACTATCCCATAGATCCCCCCATTTCACCATGTTCTTTAGATATTTATTTTATCTTAGGTATTGATTTTAAACCTTTTTATGTCACCTTTCCAGCTGATCATGGTCCACAAGGTGGTGAACATAAGAAACATTAAAATGTTTTAACAATAAAAATACAGTTAAAGTGGTAAAATAATTCAATTAAAAACTCATCACCTACTTGCAGAAGACACCAATAGAGGGAGACAAATCCCCACAGACCAATTTAGATACCCACTATATCTAAATTGTCATTTAGCACCAAGCCCTCCAGCTCCCCCATTTTGGCTGGGAGACTTCTACCACTGACATATAGACAGCTATAACTTTTACCTCTTCAATAGCATCCCTTGGTCCTCTTTCTGTATCCTACCCTCACTCCCAAGTTCTATTTTGTTCCTATCAATATTATCCAGAGCTTTTACATTACCATCCCTTAAGACGACTGACTTGTCCTGAACTGGAGGCTTCCCAGCTCCAGTTGGCTTTTCACCAGGATTGGTTTAAATGCTACTCTGCCACCTTTTTGATATTAAGTGCCAGCAATGTGGTTCCCTTTCTGTTCAAATGAAGCCCATTTCTTTTGTACAGGTTCAGTCCGTCCCAGAGCGTGCCCTAGTAGGTAATAAATCTGAACCCTTTTTCCAGGCACCACTTTCTCATTCACATGTTCCAGGCACCACTTTCTCATTCACATGTTGAGATCCCTGATCTGTGCTTGTCTAGCTGGCCTTTCACATGGAATTGATAGGAATTCTGAGAATGCTGCCTTGTAGTTGCATGGTCCTGGAGGGAAAAAAAATTATTAGGCAGCAAGTTAAAGGTCAGGATGTCAATGGACCATGCAACTACATTTCCCGATGTCATGGGTGTCAACATGACCATGATTGCTGACTCTTCCCCAGCATTTTCAACCTATCACTACAGCACATGATATTTCCACAGCCTTTGTATGTGGTCAAAACATCTGTCACAGACCTCTCTCTCTCTCTTTCCCCCTCCCTCTTCCTAATAACTGAATCACACACTACCAAAAGCCAACCTCCTCCCAAATTCAGAGGGGCATCCTTGGTATGAGAGAATACTAGGACATCATCCAAGGAAGGGGTCCCTTCTAAGCAATCACATCCTTCCTCCTCAGACTGATGCCATCCAACTAGACCCTCATTCTCCACAAAAAGCAGAAGAGCTGTCAGCATAGGAATGGGAGTGTTATGGTAAATCCCCAAAAGTCTCATCCCCAACCTTTTCTCTTTCCCTCAGTTTCTCCAGGTCAACAACCATAGGCTCAAGGAAACAAACCTGCTCCCTGAGAGCCAAGAGCCCCAGCATTATGTCCCCCCATGTCCCCCCTGTAGTACCTTCTGCAAAAAGACCAGATAACTCCTACTTTCCTGTTAGTTACTACAGTTATTTTTTTATTATTGGATTTCTAGCCCTCTCTTTCCAGCACACGCAAGGCTCAGGGCATGGTACAACAAGTTAAAACAATATTATACTTATTAAAACAAATCAACATTATAACAATCCAAGCTAAAATCAGATGGCTTTGTTAGGCACTAAAACACATAATTTATCCCAATGAGGTTGTGCAAGCTGTGTGGTTTATAAAGATGGTACACAATGTAATGAGCGGCAGGTAGGATTGCCAGGTCTTACCTGGCTGTTGGCGGGGGTGGGGGGTTGTCCCTCTTCATGCTCTGGAGTTTTTGGTGCACATGCTTTGTGCATGTACCACAATGACATCACGTGGAAGTGACATCATCATGCAGGGGATGTTGCAGGGGGATGCTCTAGCATTTGAGGGAAAACTCTATGGTAACCATCGAGGTTTTTTTCCCAATGCTAGAGCATCCCCTTTGCAATGTGCCCTGCACAATGACGACACCTCTGGGTAACATCATTGCGCCAGGCATGTTGGCGCAAATGGGGCTCTTTGGGAGTGGGGTTCCCCCCACCAGCTGGCTCAGTGGCAGTGGATCAGGCCCCCCAAAAGTGGGTAACCTCCCACCCCCATCAGAGGAATGGCAACCCTAGGAGCAGGGAGGGGGAGAAGTTGGGTGAGGCCAAATTTGATGGCACTTCATTTCGCTGCCTCAATCATATACCCGGCAGAGCAGTTCAGTTATACAGGCCTTGTAGAACTGAACCAGATTCCGCAGGGTCCAGATCTAATCTGGTAAGGCATTCCAGCAGGCTGGGGCCAGAGCTGAAAAGGCTCTGGCGTGGGTTGAGGCAAGATGAAAAATGTTGGGGCCGGGGACCACCAGAAAATTATTATGCATAGAGCGCAAGCTCTCTGGGAAGTGTAGCAGTCCCAGCAATATTACTGTTCAGTCTGAATCTGATGTTCTTGAGATCATGGCTGGGTCTCATCTTCCTTCAGTCAGTTTGAATCCCAATATGGAATCCTGTGTCAAGGTTCCTGGATGTTCATATTTTCCTGTTCCTAGATTCCAGGGGCTTAGAATTTCCAGTTGTGACTAACTAGCTGTGCAATCTTTGTGGAGTAAATTTCCTTTTCTAATAGGTCACAGTTGCTTAATGTCAGCAACTAACAAACAGGGGCTTTGGAAAACCAAACAAATGGAGGCATTCACTTGATATTCCTGGCATATGAGTCACTGGCTAGGCATATATTACACATGAGACAGTAGTAATATGTGAACAAATTTCAATGGACAATTTTAAAAGTAAGTTGCTTTTAAATGGCAGCTTGAGCTGACATTTAAATAATAAACTTAATTTTATGAGAAGAACCAGACTAACAGAGGTCTATAGCTGTTGCACGGTTTTGCTTAATTAAGAAAAAACCTTCAGCAGTGATACCAAAGGATCTGCGTATAAGACACTAGAGTAGACACATATCATTATTTCTGTCTGTTAAATAGACAAGCTTGTTAAAGACTGATTTGCAGAATTCACAGTGGGAATTCCTAGTTTCTACAAAACATGAGGTAAATGAAGGAGATTTTGCTTTCAAAATAAATATATGAATACTTGCTGCAAAAAACTCTGTAGTTTAATACATGAAATTATCAGAATCTGCAACATATGAATGTATGTTTTTAAAAGTTGAGGGGGGCTGCAGGATGAAACATTTTAGTAATTCGTATTTAACAATTTCCTACACTTATACAAGGTGTTATGTGTCTGGTCTCCCACAAATAAATGTGCACCACAAGGCCTTAGTAACATAACAGCAAGTTGTTTATTCAGCCATTTTGAACATAACTTTATACAGACAGTGAGTACTCTATCACCGCCTCTGGTCTATCAACAAACTTCACTTCTAACATCTATATATCTAATAGTGACATCTGGACCCCATTTGCAGATATCTAAATCTGTTCATTGGGGTCACACTGAGGCTAAACAGATTTGTCAGCAAACTTGGGAGACCCCCCCAGGTTTGTAGAAACATCTGAAAACTTTATTAAAATACATGGGGGGGGGGTTAAATCCCTCCAAATAAGATGAAATTATCAGAATTTGCAACATATGAATGTATGTAGTATGAATGCAGACAATGCATTTACCTTCTCCTCTTCCTATGTCAGGGCACTGTGGATGTCAGGAGCTGGCATGGGGGGGGGGGGTTAGGAAGCATCCGCAGGCCCCATGTCAGAGATGAGGTGACACAAGCTATCTGTGGTGACAAAGGGGGAGAAGGCTCTTGGCCTCTGCTGCTGGCATCCATTGGGGGGGGGGGGCAGACAGGAAATCTCAGTGGCTCCCACAATGGAGGTCAGGAGCTACAGTGACAGCGGGGAGGGGGAGAAGCCTTAGAGGTTGAGAGCTATGTGACTCTTGGCCTTCAAGGCCAGTATTGGGGAGGAGAAGGCTCAGAGGTCAGGAGCTGTGTAGCTCTCTGTCTTCAGTGCTGGTGGTGGTGGGGAAGGCGTGGAGATTGGAAGCCACACAGTTTATGAGATCAGTATCAGTGGAGAGAAGCCTTGAAGGTTGGGAGCCACACAGCTCTCAGTCCCCAGTGTTGGTGGTGGAGGGGGGAGCAGAAGTCTTGGAGGTTGGGAGCTGTGCAGCTCTCAGCCTCTGAAACCAGTGTTGGTATTTGTGTGGGAGAAGCCTTGGAGGAGCTCCTGACCTCAAAGGCTAGAGTCGGGGGGGGGGGGGGGGAAGAATGGATGCTGGGAGCTGCATGGCTCTTGAGCTATGATGCCAGTATCTGGGGTGGGAGGAGCTTCATTCATCAGGAGCCATGTTGCTGTTGGCCTCCAATGCTGTTGTGAGTGTATGGGGGCAGGAACAGCAGAAATAGAGAGAGCGGTAGGTTGAGGAGGAGACTGACAAAGAAGGGGTAGAGGCAAAAGAGGGAGAGAGAGGATAAGGGAAGGGAGAGGAAGAGGAAGAGGAGGGAGATTGTCAGAGAAGAGAAGGGGGAGAAACAGAGAGTGGGATAGATTAACAGAGAAGGGAAGGGGAGAAAGAGAGGTGGAAAAGATTTTTCAGAAAGAGAAGGGGTGAAAAAGTAGGGGAAGATTGTTAGAGGAGGGGGGAGAGGAATGTAAGCAAAGGGGGGATGGGATGTACTCTCCCCACAAGTTTCTTGAAGATCCCCACCTGTATATTACACAAGACTTGATCTGGTTTTGCATTGAAAAGCTAGCTAAACACTTTCACCTATAAGTTTATAAATGTACAAGTCCCAATGATGCCCCAGAAATACCAAACAATGAAGAAAATATCTGTGCTTCAAGTGTAAGTTCAGTGACAAAGCAATTAATCAAGTGTCCTTTTGAGTTTAACTGATTGCTTTTTTCCTAGATTTCAGCTATCTTGCAATACTTGAAACAGAAGTATGCCATGCAAGGCTGATGTAATATTAGATGCTGTGACGCAGTGCTAGTGTAACCCAGGTCATTTTCTCTTTTATGTGTTATTTTATTTCTATCAAAATGGTTTAGCATTTAGGGCCTTGGGAGCAAAAGGTCACAGAGCATGGGCAGTTAGTAAAGTTGTTCTGGTATTACCCACTGCAAGAGCTGCATCCCCTTAGTCAGTGGCCCAATCCACATCTGCTATGTAAGGCTGTTTCATTCTGCTTTGACACTAGCTTCCTTTGCCTTCCATTTGGCTCAGTATAAAAAGCTTGCCATCTGCATCAGGATGCAGTTGTTTAGAGAGAGCGTGTGAGAGACAGGGGAGGAGCAGCCCCCCAGGGGCACCGGCAGGGAGCTGCACTGCACTGTGCTGTGGGGAGGAAATGGCACCCATGACCCCCTTGCAGAAAGTAAAGGGGGGTGACCTGGTGGAGGGGGAGGAAGAGGAGGGGAAGGCAGGAAAGACAGATTGAGAAAAATAAAACATTAAGAGCAGCAGCAGAAGCCTTCAAACAAGATACAGGTAAGAAGAAACTCTGCACTGCTTTGGTTAACATTTTGGATTTCCTGTTTACTTCGTGTTATAGGGCACTATTTGTTAGGACTTGCCTTTATTCAGAGTGCTCTTTCAGAACAGTGCCAGGGTTGCCAGGGTCCCCTGGCTACTGGTGGGGGATGAAGGGGTAGGGTGGCCAGATCCAGGTTAGGAAACTCCTGGAGATTTGAGGATGGAATCTGGGGAGGACAGGGACCTCAGTGGGATACAATGCCATAGATTCCATCCTCCAAAGCATCCATATTCTCCAGGGGAACTGATCTCTATAGTCTGGAGATGAGCTGTAAGTCCAGGGGATCCCCAGGTCCCAACTGGAGGCTGGCACCCCTAAACACCGCTGAAGATCTTTGCTCTACAAATGTTGCTAAGTTCATAGCAAACATAATGCAGTAATACCTGTGGTTGTAAAGTTGTTGGGTTTATGGTAAATGTTACTTTGAAAACTAGGGTTGCCATCCCCCCAATGGGGGCAGGGTTTTCCCAGATTTTGGGCCCCCCAATCTGCTGCTGGCAAACTGGCAGAAGGTAAGGACCTGGCAACCCTATTGAAAACTATAATACATTGAATATTTTCTTTTTGAAGCAATTTCATAACTGCTAGAAAGCCACAGGGTGCTGTCATTTGTTGGCTTGAATTGCCTCCCTTCAGTTCTCTAATTGGAAAAGATAATTCAGGGCAGGTATCTCTGAATTTTTCTGGATTACATTAGGACCATGGATGATGATGCATTTTCTTGCTAACAAACTAAAAGTTGGGTTCCGACCATAATCCTTAATTCTGTTTTGTGGGCTGACTTTGTGGAATGGGTGGGTAGTCTTCTCTGTGGACTACCTAAATCTCTTTCCAAATGATTTTTAAAGGCTAGCACAGTCAGGCGAAGACAATAGATGTATGCTTGGTGGATGGAAGTTCTTAACTGGAGTAGGGGGGGTAAAGATCAGCTCTCCTCTTACATAACTATTATTCATTTTGAATGGCACTTGCCCATGATAACTTCCTTCTGAGGAACAACCATTTTAAATCGGAGTTTGATCCTTCTGCCGAGCAATATTTATATTTTTGTTCAAGACCATCCATTACATGTTTACTATTTTACTTATCACATCCCACCTCTGTCTAAGGAAGTTGCATGTATCAGGTTATCTTATTGTAGGCTCACAACAACTCTGCAAGTTGAATGAGACCAAGAATTGCCCAACACAGCCCAGTGAACTTTGTAGGCTAAGAATTTGAACTTGGGTTTTATCAGTTCACCAAACTCACTGGCTTTATATTTGAAAACATCTCATTTACATGAATAAAAATATGAAACTTCACACTGGGAAAAGAATCTCACCTCATTCTGAATAAATTTGCCTTGGCAAGCATATGTGCTAGGAGCTGAGCAAAATACATCTCTTTACCATGTTTAATTTTATAAACAAGTAAAGTTACTGTCTAAAGTCACTGATGTCAGTTGTGCATAAACAAAATATATTGTCAACCTTTAAATCTTAGAAGGATCTCAGTCATTAGTGAGCTAACACTATTTTAGGATTTTGTGCAAAAGATTGGGTATGAATGCTTGAAAGTGCCTTGCATGAATCTGTTGAGCTGTAGCTGTTCTGTTCTGAAAAGTGAGAAATGGCATATTTCCTCCAGTTCCTCATTGCAAGTTATGTATTTCTTTCTTTTGAATGACAATACAATCCACCTTCTTGGTTCCTGGTATACCTGTCTGGCTGTGCCTCTTCTATGATAATACAGAATGGCTGTTAATTTAAAAACTGTCACTTACAGATCATAGTCAAGGAAAATTGGCTGAAATGAGAATACACCATTGACTGAAAGAAGTGCCCAGAGACAACTGATAATTTCCAAAGGCTAATTACCATTCTACTCATATGAACAATTTAAAAAATGAGTTGCTTTGGCTGCGGTACAGCTTATTTTAAAACCTACAGTTTGTTATAACACCAGCTTCACAGTGGTTCAGTGCGTTTCCCTATGGTCTATTGTCTTGCAGATGACCAGCCTACTTACTTTTTCTATTGGAGCTCTCTTGGACATTCCAATAGCTGGGAGGAAAGTAGATTAGTGATTTGTGTTTCTGCTTTCTACAAAATATGTTGGTTTTTTTTAAAAAATGGAGGCCTTGTATTTTGTCCTGTGGGAAAACACCCCCAACCCTACTGTGTTATCCTAAGAATCCCCACTGAATAGACCTGAGTAGGATTCTTTGGCTGAGGACAGACTGGCAGTCTGGCCTGCTCTACCTCCGCTTTAAAAGCGGAGGCAGAGTGGCTGTTCAGACTGCCACATCTGCCCGGAGAAGGCGGCCTGGACACAACGCATCCGGCGCCGTGCTCCTCCTGCAGCAGCCCGGCACCACTTCAAAGTGGTGTCCTGGCTGCTGCGCGTGCATTCCATCCACTTCCGGCGGGTGTGAACGCGCGCAGGCGGGTGGAGCCGCATGGCGTTTCGCCACCGCCACCGGAAGCCGCCCACAGTCTGGACACTGTGGGCGGCTTCCTTGTGGCGGTGTGTGAACGCCATGTGGTGGGGGCAATTCCCCCCCCTTGTTCTGCCACGCTGCAGAGGCGCGGCAGATTTCTGTCTTCGCCCTTTATAAGTTTGAGGCATCGTTGTCATCAGTTTGAATTGCTATAATTGTAATTTCATCTCATTAAGGAATCCACAGAATGTCCTCATCAAAGTTGCCAGGATTCTTTTTTTGGGGGGTGGGTGGGATGCAGTGATAGTTACACTGATCTAGAACTGATATCAATTTGTTGTGCACATATGTTCTAAGTGAATCTAATGGTTTTATCTTAAAGCTTAATGCCTCAATAAATGCATGCTGAGGATGTGGTGTAGTGAATACTCATACTGCATGAAACAGAGTCTTAGTGAAGGGAAATGAAGGGGTAAATTTTTCAGTGTTGTAAAAGAAAGAAATTTTGGTGACAGACTAAATCCGAGGGGCAAAAGAATACCAGGTAAAATTTGATCCACAGAGTGATGATGTTGAATGATACAGTTTGATAGAAATGTTAAGCAGAGGTAGAGGTTCAGGACTGCAAGGACTCATGGGAGGCATCACATTTTCCCCCTACTCCACAATGTCCTCTTTCCCTTTCCTGAAAGCCCCGATAGCCTCTCCCTTCTTCCTGCTTCATTCTCTCCTTCTAGAGTTGCTACTCTTCTAGTGGTGCTTGGAAATCACCACAGATTTCCTTTTTGTGCTTTTGAAATCACAACAGATCTCCCAGTTATAGAGGTAAGTCCCCCCAGTTAGGGTTGCCAGCTCCAGGTTGAGAAATTCCTGGAGATTTGGGGATGAAACCTTGGAAGGGCAAGGTTTGGGAGGGAAGTGACCTCAGCAGGTTATCATGGCATAGAGTCCATCCTCCAAAGAAGCCATTTTATCCAGAGGAGCTTACCTCTGTCATCTGGAGAGCAGTTGTAATTCTTCAGCCCCCCCACCTGGAGGTTGGCAACCTAGTTCCCCTGGAGGACATGGCTGCTTTAGAGGGTGTAGTCTATGGCATTATGCCCTTCTGGGGTCCCTCCCCTCCTCAAACCCCATCTTCCCCAGGCAGCCCCCAAATCTCTAGAAATTTTCTAACCTGGAGTTGACAACCCTATCTCCTTCCCACCCAGTTGCCCACCATACCTTTATTTGCCTTTCTGTCTTAAGCTTCCTTGCCCAGTCACCTCCACCTAGGAAAGCTGTGTCCCAGTTGTGTGGTGCCAGCCACTGGGCCAGGACCAGCTGCACGGTAAGGAACCCTCAAGGACTTGTGGGGTGGTATTTAACTTTCCCCTATATCCCCCTCCTCACACTATTTCCTATTTCTGTCTTCATGGCAACCCCCATATCTTCTCCCCTTTTCCTGCTTCAATCGTACCTTCTCAGCCATTCACCAACCTACATTTATCCACTTCCCATCTTCAGCTATATTTATTATTTATTTACATCATTTATACCTCACCTTTTTCCACAGTGGGGACCAAAGCAGCTCACATTATTCTCCTGTCAATGCTGCTGGGCCTGAAGAGTCTCCTGAATGCTGATGCCGATGTGGCCGGGTTTGGAGAGTCTCTTGGGCATTGACAGTGATGCGTCTGGGCTCAGAGAGGCTCCTGGATGCTAACCAGAGTCTGTTGCCATCAGCTCAGAAGAAAAAGGTAGGTGTGTTGTCTGCACATGCACAGACAATACTTTATTATTTTTTGGGGGGGGGATATAACTCCTCCAAAATTTTCTTTAAAGATGTCAGATTTTTTATGCAAAATTAGGAGGTCCCCCAAGTTTGTAGAAACATCTGTTTAGTGCAAGTGTGGCCCCATATGCAGATTAGATATAAGCAGATAACGGGCACATTTGGGAAATAGTATATAGACAAGCAGGGATATGCAAGGAACTTGCGGAAATAGCCATCCCATTCCTATACCCCCATGTGTTTTTGGTAGGTTTTCAGTTTTTTCTGCAATCTTGGGTGGTCCCCCAAGTTTGAAGAACTATCTCTCCCCACCCCCCAATGTGGCCCCGATCTGTGGATTTAGGTATCCAGAGATGGGGGCCACACTTGGAAAATAGATTTATAGATTATGCCTTCAGAATCTACACATTTTTTAAAAAATCCTCAAATTGAGTGATGTATGTGTTCATCCTATAGCTCAGAGAATCTATCTCAAGATTTAAACATGAGGGATAAGTGAAATCTACTGTTTGAGATCTTTCCAGACTGATGAGACTTGTTTCCTGATAATGATATTCTGCATGAGGCAGATGTCATGTCTCCACTGCCACAGAAGAATGAGTATGTCTGTTTCTCTTGCTTTACAGTCTTCATTTGTCATCACAATTATGTGTGCAGCAGGTCACTATTATTCCCATTTTCAGAGAATGTTGATAATAATTGGTAATAGTGACTTGCTGAGAGCCACAAAATGAATCTATAAGAGTGACAGACCAGATCTTGTATGTTTAAGTTCATCTTGCTACCATTTGACTAATGCAGAAGTTGCCATATCCCTCACCAGGGGTAATTTTGTAGAAAAAGAGGTGCAGGAGCTCATTAGCATAACTCATTAGCATAACTCATTTGCATATGCCACACCCCCTGACATCACCAGAAGTATGTCAGAAGGCAAGCAAGAAAGAAGAGAGACAGAAAGACAGAGAAGAAAGAAAGAGAGACAGAGAAAGAAAGAAAGAAAGAAAGAAAGAAAAAGAAAGAGAAAGAAAGAAAGAAAGAAAGAAAGAAAGAAAGAAAGAAAGAAAGAAAGAGAAGCTGGCAGAGAGGGGACAGCTACTAACCCAGGCCTCAGAAATACCACTATTCTGGGAGGATAGCTTCAGTGGTGTCTGAAGCCTTCAGAAGGCTGGTCGGAGGAACAAGGACCTTTCCAGGGGATGGAGTAATTTTGCTGCAGCCATGACACAAGCAGGCATTCCCCCACCGGGGGTGGGGGGCTGGCACCAACTCCTGGAGCTGCGTTCCCCCGAGCTCCTGCTCGAAAGGACCCCTGTCCCTCACTTTCTAGTTCCTTGTTTTGTGAAGTTTTGAAGACAGCGTGCAATACTGTTAGCTGCTTGTTTCAGCAGAACTATTTCCATAAATAAAGAAAGGCTTGCATAATGTGGGCTTCAGGATACAAACCCAAGGTAGGAAAATTAATGTTGGAATAAAAAGAGTAGTTCATTAGTCCACCATTCCCTTGCTTTAAAAAAACAAACAAACAGAACCTCCTGAAACATTTCCAGAAAATCAAGAGCAATTTCCAGGTAGACACATGGGGTTTGGCGATTCATCCATATTGTTCAAACTACTTAGCCTTTTAATGGCAGCAGGGATGTTAGAATGTGTCACTGTAATAGTGGACTTGATAGCAACTTGTATGATTCAAAATGTAAATGAATACAGAGGTCTTTTCCAAATCCTGTGGATGCACAGAGTAATCAAAACACCCACATTACATTTTCAGATGTGGGAATGTTTTGTAGTAATTCTTCTATGTCAGAAACTAGAAAATAGGAGTATTTTTCACTTTAAACCCTTGGAGCCTCTGGCTGGCTTTTCCTTCTCCTTACATCTCTACCTTGCCTTGTTAGAAAGACTTGTGTGTGATTGATCAGTTTAGATTTTCATGTCCTGGAGCTGTGCTATTTCAGAAGACTATGTCTTGAGTAATAGTTTACGCTGAGTAAATACTTATTCCCATCCCACATGAACAAAACTGTTCCCACAATTTGCCATCAGCAATGAAGTATTTCATCTCTGTATCTCTGACATAATCCTGGCAAAATGTTTTGTTCTCTTGGTGGCAGAATGCTCAACTTGTATTTGAAAGTTAATTCTTCTCATTGATGTTTTTCACAGCAGACTTAAATGTATGCAGTTTTTTTCTTTGATAGTTTTAAAGCTGCTACTCTTGAGAAACACCAGAAAAAGGGGGTAGCAGTTATATTTTATAGTGGACATATTTGCAGGATTGAAATGTGCATGTGTACTTCAGCATTATATTTGTTAGGTAACTTTTCTCTCACGTGCATATTATATTTCTTTTGCATTTTCCTGGTGATTTGCATATTCTTGTTGTGATTTTCATAAAAGCCACCCTGTTGTCCATGTGGTCAGACAGCTGGACAGGTATATTAATATACACAGGGCTCTTTTTGTAGAAAAAGCCCAGCAGGAACTCATGAGCATAATAGGCCACACCCAATAGCAGAAACTCATTAGCATATTAGGCCACACCCCTGACAGCACAGCTCATTAGCCTCTTAGGCCACAACCCATGTTACCAGAAGTGTGGTCATCCAGCCACACCCACCTTTTGCTTCTTATTCTGTTTACCTTGTTTGAGGCATCTTTCCTCTCTTCACAGGAGGAATTGCTACTTGGAAGATGGTGCACACCTCCACTCACATATAGAGCCAGCATGGTGTGTGGCAGACTCTAATCCAGAGAAGCAGGTTTGATTCCCCACTCCTCCTCCAATTTATTCTAGATTAAATTTCCCTGCATCAAAGCTCACTTAATCATCTCAGCAGGGTACAATGCCATAAAGTTTAACTTTCAAAGCAGCCATTTTCTCTAGGGAAACTGCTTTCTGTAGTCTCTGTAGTCTGGAGATCAGTGGTAATTCTAATTAGCCCGCTTGAGCCATTTTTGCAAGCCTCTGTGTCACAACCCTTGACATCCTTGGTGGTCTCCCATCCAAATACTAACCAGGGCCAACCCTATTAAGCTTCTGAGATCTGCTGAGCTCAAGCTAGCCTGGGCAATCCAGGTCACATGTTTACTATCTCTGTATTTCAGTGCTCTGGACAGGTCTTCCTTTTCCCTCCTTCTTGAGTTGATACATCCCTGGCTTTGGACCACTGTCTCTCTTGTTGTCACACACCTGCTCCTGCTCTCTTGGGTGTTTTCTGTGGTTCCCCTCCCCTCCCTCCCATAACTGTGATGCACCTGGGGAACTCCTGCCCTTTTCTGAGTTCTGATGTGCTGCCTGCCAGAGAGGAGGGGAGCCTCTCAAGAAGACAATATCTTGGCTCAGTCACATTCATCAGGTGCACTTTCCTAGGCATGCTGCCCTTGAATACATGAAGCTGCCTTCTACTGAATCAGGCAATTGGTCCATCAAACTCACTATTTTCCATTCAGTCTGGCAGCAGATCTCAGGCAGAGGTCTTTCCCATCACTCCAAAGGGATCTGTTGAGGATGGGCACGTGGGTGTCAACGTGGCAAATGGGGTTCATTGTGGCCAAGTGCAAAGTGATGCACATTGGGGCCAAAAATCCTAACTATAAATACATGTTGATGGGGTCTGAACTGGTGGAGAGTGACCAAGAGAGAGATCTTGGAGGCGTAGTAGATAACTCACTGAAAATGTCGAGACAGTGTGTGACTGCAATAAAAAGGGCCAACACTATGCTGGGGGTTATTTGGAAGGGAATTGAAAACAAATCAGCCAGTATCATAATGCCCCTGTATAAATCAATGGTGCAAATTCATCTGGAGTACTGTGTACAGTTCTGGTTGCCACATCTCAAAAAGGATATTATAGCACTGGAAAAAGTGCAGATGAGGGCAACTAGAATGATAAAAGGGTTGGGACACTTTCCCTAGGAAGAAACGTTGAAGTACTTGGGGCTCTTTAGCTTGGCGAAAGGATGACTGGGGGTGACATGATCGAAGTTTACAAGATTATGTATGGGATAGAGCAGGTAGAGAAAGAAGTCTTTTTCTCCCTTCCTCACAATACAAGAACTCGTGGGCACTCCATGAAATTGCTGAGCAGTCAGGTTAGAATGGATAAAAGGAAGTACTTCTTCACCCAAAGAATGACACATGTAATTCACTGCCACAGGAGGTGGTGGCGGCTACAAGCATGGACAGCTTCAAGAGGGAATTGGATAAACATGGAGCAGAGACCCATCAGTGACTGTTAGCCACAAGGTATAGATAGGAACTCTCAGTCTGGGGAAAGTGATGCTCTGTATTCTTGGTGCTTGGGGGTGGGAAAACAGTGGGAAGACTTCTAGGATCCTGGCCCCACTGATGGACCTCCCGATGGCACGTGGTTTTTTGGCCCCTGTGTGACAGAGTGTTAGACTGGATGGGCCATTGGTCTGAACCCATATTGGCTTCTCTTACATTCTTATGTAGCTGAGCCAGTCTCTGGGGTGGATCTACCTCTTATCCTATCACTCCTCTGAGCAAAAGTTGCAACCTTCCTCCAACAGAAAGAGCCACTTAAGTTTGAGGAAGGCCAAATTCAGGCACCAGAGTCAGTGGCTTTCTGAACATTTTTTTAGTTGTGTAGAAGGGTGGATGTCAGTGTGGCTTTCTTTCAATCCTATGTGACAAAGTAGTGACAGAGAAAGACGGGGGGGGGGGGGGAGAGACCGAGAGAAGCAGAGAAGGGGGAAAAAGAGAGGCAGAGAGAAAGAGAGTGGGGGAGAGACAGGGGAAGAGAGAGCGAGATCGAGGGTGTGTGTGGAAGAGGCAGAGAGGAAGAGAGGGGAGAAGAGAGACGGAGAGAGACAGAAGAGGAAAGACAGGATGCTGCTCCGCCCCGGCTCTTCCCTTTCTCCCCAATTGCACGCGTCAATTTCCTACTATGTGCTGCATGGCCGCATTTTGACCTGCAGCTTCGCCCACTTTCAAAAAACAGGATCGCGAAGCTGTGGGCCAAAATGCAGCCATGCAACACGTAGCAGGAAATTGATGCGTGAAATCAGGGGGAAAGGGAAGAACCAGGGCGGAGCAGCGGCTTGTGTGAAATCAGTTTTGGGGGAAAGAGACAGAAGAAGAGAGAGAGAGAAGGGGGGAAGATGCAGAGAGACAGGGGGACAGAAACAGAAATAAAAATAGCGAGAGAAAAACAGAGAGATACAGGGAGAAGGAGGGTGCCCATGTCCTTCCCATCACAACTCCGGCTCGCTCGTGTGCACACATATACTCTCCTACCTCCCCCAATGGCACTGGCCACAGCAGACCCAGAAGGGCTGCTGGGTAGCATCACCGAGGGGGGAGGGAGGGCGCGAATGGCCTCCCCCACCCCAGCTAGCACGCACACACACACACACAAACACAAACACGCACACACACACACTCTCCTGTCTCCCCCAATGGTGCTGGCCACAGCAGACCCACAAGAGCTGCTGGGCCACGTCGCTGAGGGGGAAGGAGGGCACGAATGGCCTTCCCCCACCCCAGCTTGCACGCACACACTCTCTCTCTCTCCCCCACCTCCCTCGACGGCCCTGGCCACAGCAGACCCACAAGAGCTGCTGGGCTGCGTTGTTGAGGGGGGAAGGAGGGTGCGAATGGCCTCCCCCTACCCCACCCCAGCTTGCACACACACACACACACACACACACACACACACACACACACACACACGCCCTGGAGTGGCTCAATCGCCTGCATCCTCTCCAAGCTGGGCAGCCATCTTGGGGAGGTCACAGGTGACCAGAGCACATTCCGATCCCCCCCCACGAAGCCAACTAACACCCAGCCAAGAGTGGACTGGCACTCCCCCACTTACCTTTCCGGCTGGCAGAGGGGAGAAGAGGAGGTAGCAAACATAGCCCCCCCCTCCTTTGGGCTCAGCCGCCCTGGGAGAAGCAGCAGCTGAAGAGGAGGTAGGAGCCAAGCGGCAACAGCAGGGAGGGGCGGGGCAAGGAGGGGCGGGGTGGGCTAGGAAGCCAGCCAGAATGCCATTCCAGGGCATTCCGGCCCAAAAATATCCCTGAATATACACACACAAACTGGAAACAATGCAGAAAACTGTGTTCTGATCATATGTACCTAGCCTATATGTGTATATCATATGTTTTCTGCAGAAGTTTGGCAGAATGTGCAAATGTCTAGGACAGGGATAGTGGTTGTGATCCTATTGTGATGCACATATACTGTACACACTTTTGAAGTTTATACTGAGATATTCATGTGCACTTCTGAGTTGTTCTAAACTGAGGCTGTTAGGATTCCAAGACAATGTTCATTTGTTGCTAGTGGTGTGATAGGTGTTGAGATTAAATCCCTGTCCAGAGGCCTCAATATCTACATTAAGTAAGCAATAAAATGATGCAAAGTAATGGGACAAATGTATACTGAAGGATAGAATGAAGGTGAGCATGAATATACAGATTGCCCCCCCAGACACAAAGAAGAGACAGACAACAGGTTGGAATTAAACAAGGGCCACTTTATTAACTATTTACAGGAAATTGCAGCAACGGGAAAACTACGCAAGCACAGGAACAGGCAAGGCAGGTGTCTTTCCTAGACACGGCCTCCTTGCCTTTAGCATGGGCGGGACACCTAGCTCTGGTCTGAAGCCAGCCAATTCTGGCTCGTAACTGGCAGCCCAGCATACTGGCATCCCCCCCCAGGAGCGCCTACCCCTGAGACCACACGGAACTTCAGGGAGGAGCCTAGCCTGAGAGGTTCCCAGAGGAGGCACCATTCCCCGCCCCGGACTGCACTGCCGTAGAGCGGTTCCTGATGACCTCCTGTTCCCAATCGGGATATGCCGTAAGGCGCTCACCAGTTCCATTTCTGCTTGCACAAACCTGCCACAGCCAAGGCCAAGCCTCTGCTTTGGCCTTTGCTACCCCAATCAGCAACCGAGTGCCAACCTGATCCCGTGCTGCAAATCCTCTAAAAATATCCCATTGCCCTTGTCGGATAGATGCACCCCATCAGCCCTATACAGGTCGGGAAACTCGACCCGTATATTGGGGTGTGGCAAGAAGATGCCCAACCCAGCCTCTACAGCCTTCCTCATCTGGTTATTAGCTTTATGCCTGGCGCGGTCAATAATCCTGGGGTCCCCCACATTACGCCACACAAGGCGGGGAAGGATGGCTGACCAAACAATCCGGACCCCAGGCCACCTTGCCCTAATCTTGGCAGAATCAGACCTGGCCTGTATCACCAGGGCCACACCCTTGATGAGACCCAAGTCATTGCCGCCCAGGTGTAGAACCAAGACATGAGGGGGAGGCCCCACCCTCTCTTCAAACAATAAGGGGAGGAGAGCCGGCCACTTCATGCCCCTCCTACCCAGCCACTCTACCGTGGCCACCTCGCTGAGGCCGAGCTGGGAGCCGAAGGCTGATTTCTTTGCACGATGCGCCGCCCAGAAGACCATGCTGTGGCCGCAGACAGTGACCCTGCGTCTCATCCTGCGGCCTGCAGCACCTGTAAAAGGGGGATCCATTACAACCAAGTTAACTTAATAACCTAAAAGACTTATAAAGCACTGGGCCTAACATAACCTCTGTAACAGCGTGATTTCCAACGCCCGATACCTTGAACTTCCCTGGGGCCGTATCCCATGGCCACAGCCGTCGATGCTGCCCCAATCCTAAAGGAGTGGGAACAGAAACGGACCACGCCCAATCCAAGACAGACCAGCGCTCTTTGAGTCACGTTCCAAAATTGAAACTTCGTGAGGGGTGTGAGGTCCTTGTGCTGAAACAGGTACCCAGGCTCATCACCCCGCAAACAAATGTAACGGCGAAGTGCTGAAACCGGGCATAAACCCTGCTCAGAACAAGGCCCCAACTTAATGACTGCGCCCTTACCCCGCTGGTCAGTCTTGGATCTCCATAGATTAATCCTAACCCTGCAATCAATAAATGTTACATCCCTGCGTTCAAGGGCCCTACCAGAGACATCAGTACGGGCACTAGCCACTAGCTCACTTATCCTAAATGCCCCCCAAAATGCGACCAGCGAAGCCGCATGAAATAACGATGCGTCATAGCAGTCGCTGCACAATAACGGCCACAAGCAGTCCAGCCCACGCAGCACAGCAGGGGTCAAAGGTTCTCTGGAATCAACCTTTTTGCCTTTCTCCCTAGACCACCCCTCGAGCATCTTCCAAAGACGGAAATCGCCCGTGGAGTCTGCGTGGCCGGACGCCTTACTAGCAAAGGCCAAGGCTGATAACTTGCCCCTAATTGTATGGGCTGACAAACCCTCCCTCCGTAGCGACATGCAAAATTGCATTAAGTGTGTCATGGGGATGGGCCAAGTTTGCCTCAAACCAGCTTCAACCCTGAAGGCCAGGAACTGCTTACCCGCCTTCAAGTAAGCTCGTCGTGTGGAGGGGGCAAGGGCCATGCTCATAGCCCTGTCGGCTTCAGCCCTCCAATCTCCCACACCGCGTCGGGCATCATCGCTGGAAACAGGTCGGCTTCTGGGGCCAGCTGACGAAATCTCGTCATCTGTTTGCGGGAAAGTGCATCAGCGACCCCATTGCTCACACCTGGGACATGCCTGGCTTTAAAATTTACATTAAGCCGCAAACACTGCAAAGTGAAAGCTCTGACCAAAGCCATGACCCTGGGGGATTTGGATGTCAGGGAATTGATTACATGCACCGTGGACAGGTTGTCACACCAGAAATGAACCGTCCGGTCTGCCAATTCACCGGGCCAGATCCAAACTGCTGCGACAATAGGCAAAAATTCAAGGAAGGTGAGGTCCTTGACCCAACCAGCCCTGAACCAGTCCTTGGGCCAGTCCCCGGCACACCAATGCCCTCTAAAGTACACCCCGTAGCCGGAGGAGCCGGCTGCGTCAGAAGCAACCTGTAATTCTGCTTCAAGCAGTAGCTCCTCCCGCCAAAGGGAAACACCGTTGTATGAGTCCAAAAACTGCTCCCATACAAGCAGGTCCTCCCTCATCCCCCTGGTAACTCTGGTTCTGTGGTGTGGAAGATGGAGGCCCTTCATGGACTCACAGAGCCTCCTCACGAAAGCACGGCCAGGCGCCACAACCTTGCATGCAAAGTTGAGGTGGCCCACCAACTGCTGCAACTCCAAAAGGGTAACCCTACTCTGGGATCTGGCTAACGCCACCCTTGCCCTTAAGGCATCTAATTTATCCTTAGGTAACCTACAGCATTGGCCTATAGTGTCGATCTCTATCCCCAGAAATGTCAATCTAGAAGCAGGGCCCTCCATTTTTTCTTGAGCTAGAGGAACCCCGAGCTCCCCGGCTAGTACCTGAAAGCTGGACAGCAGAAATTGACAATGGCCCGAAGCAGGCCTCCCTGCGAACAAAAAATCATCCAAGTAGTGGGCCGTAGTATCCATCCCTGTCCTGAATCTCAAGGCCCATTCTAAAAAGGAACTGAACCTTTCAAAAGCAGCACAGGACACGGAACAGCCCATGGGAAGAGCCCTGTCCATGTAATACATGCCCTCGAAGGCAAAGCCGAGGAGCTCAAAATCATCAGGGTGGACAGGAAGAAGCCGAAATGCAGACTTGATGTCGCATTTCGCCAACTCCGCACCAACCCCGCAAAGGCGGACCACCCGCAGGGCCTGATCGAACGAAGTATACTTAACGGAACATAACTCATGAGGAATCGCGTCATTCACCGACCTCCCCCGAGGGTAGGACAGGTGGTGAATGAGTCGGAATTCCCCAGGTGCCTTCTTGGGCACAACTCCCAAAGGGGAAACTCTCAAATTCCGCACTCGCGGCAAACTAAAGGGGCCCAGAACCCTGCCTTCTGCACACTCCTTGGCAATTTTTTCCCGCACCACGTGTTCAAGCCCACAAACGGATTTTAAATTAGGAGCAGAAAAAGGCGCTCTCAACCCTTGGAAAGGAATGCGAAAACCAAATGAAAATCCCTCCCAGAGATAAACGCGGTCAAGAACGGGCGGATACAACTGTAACCACCTACTCAACATACCCAGTTTAATTGGGCTAGGCCCCTTTTTCAAAAATGGGGGCAGAAGACCCACTACCCCCTCGACGACCCCTCTTTCCTCTGCCCCGACCTTTAGGTCTCGGGCAATCTGTGAAGGCATGAGGTCCTGAGCATAAAGGGCATTCATGTCGAAAGGAACAATTTTTTCTGCTGCAGGTTCCTTTAGAGGAAAACTCCCAGCAGAGCGGACGGCGCTGCACTCCTGGCCCAATTTGCTCATGGGGAGTAATCTGCAACTGGGCCCTCCTTACGGAGTGGCCGCTATGTGACCTTCCCCCCCCCCCCGGCACTCTACTAGGTGACATGATCAGCAGCCAGAGACTCGGACTGACCCTGTCCCAGCGCATGGCTGGGTTCATAGCCGCCCGCATCCTGAACTCCTCATCATACAGAAGCCATGCTGGACTTGGGAAATCAGTCAAAGCTTTGTAAATGATATCCAGATACTGGATCATTGACAAAGCCCTCCAAGGCTGGTGGCGGATTATCACTGCTGCATAAATCAGGAATCCCGGAAGCCAATTAGCCCATGTCCTATCAACCACCCGCCTTTTTAACCGCTCCTTCTCACGGTCGTCCAGATTGTCCCTATCCTTCTTCTCCATCTCCCTATAAAGGAGACTGAACACATCAACAAATTCTCCCCGAAGTATCTTCTCTTTAGTAGCTGTCGACAGATGGTCACCCAGCGGCAAATCCGCGTCCCCGCTTGGTACCGCTCCAGGAGGGACAGTCTCATAAGGAGAACAAGGTGATCCAACATTGCCCATGCTATGAGGAAAAAAACCCCCCCGTTTGCCACGGATTAGTGGGCAGCGTAAGGGAACCAGGAGTCCCGAACTGTTGCCAACCTTGTGGCAAGGTGGTTGAGGAGGCCATGCCCTGCTGAGGGGGGCCCCAAGGCCAACTAGCCGCTGAACCTGTCGCGGCCAGATCCTTACCTCCATGCCCTTGCTGTGGAGAGTAGAGGGTAACTTGTTGGTTCCCCACGCCCTGCCCCTGCAGGCCAGCGGATGTCCCTGCACCTGGATCTGAAGCGCCAGCATCCTTCCTGTCCTCCAAGAATGCCAACCATGCCAAAACCTGCGCCTGAAATGAGAAAAGCGACTCTCCACTGGCATCAGTCGACAAAGGCGGCAAACCCAAACCTTTCTCCAACGCCGCCAGCCGCAGAAGGATGGCAGCATTCACCGGATCTTCATCCTCTTCGTCTGATGGGATGGCTGGAGGCGGTCTCGCCGGAGGCCTCTTGGGAACTGGCTGCTTGCCTTTTCCCTTCCCCGTCCCTTTGCCTGACGCCATAGCGAACGGACGCCACTAACAAAGAGTAAAAGCATTAAAACCGTGGATGCAAGTGCTGCAAGAAGGCAATATCACAAAAATCCCCCTCCACAGACTAATCCCCGAAGAGTCTGGCCCCCTCAGTGACGGGCTAGGGCCCAAAACTGATACGTAAAATGGCCGCTGGCCCAGGTTAAAATATCTATCTAAAATGGCTGCCTTATAATGAAATCAGATGTGTGAAAACTAACATAAGATGGCCGCCGCAAGGGCCAGTAAAATAAGCTATCTAAAATGGCCGCCTAGTGCTTATGCCACTTGCCAATGGCCTGTCAGGCCTCAGTACACTGGGCCGCTGCACGCAGCTCCTGCCAGCCAGCCACTCACAAAATTATACCCCCCCAGGCAGCACAGCTCCTATTCAGGCAGCCCCCCCGGCGCCCCACACAGAACTTATGCCTGCTATAAGGGGAAGGAAGGTGGGGAAGGAAGGCGGGGGGGTGGGGGGGAAGTCAGTGGTGGGAAACCCTAGAATGCCCCAACCCCGGAATGCTGCGGACCCCCGCAGACAGGCCTGCCGACCCCCAGCACCTCCCCCCGCGAGTGACAGGAAAAAAGGGGGGGTAGGAGAAAGCCAAAATGGCTAGAGCAACTTGCCGCCGGGCCCCAACACCGAGGACTGCCTATTCCCGCAAACGCGGCGTTTGCCGCCTCGCCAAACGACCGCCCAAAGGGGGGGGCGGCAGAGCACTCTCCGCCGACGCTGCAAACGCCGCAACCAACCCAGCCAAAGCAGCGAACAGAGCGCTCAACTCGGCTTCCACAGCCTCTCCCTCCCAACAAAGGAGAAAGGATCCGGCCTGAAAGCCGCCGCCGTCCAGTGCCCGCCGCCGCGACCCCAAGCTCTTGAGTAGATATTTGAACTGGAAGATGAGAGGGAGAAAGTTCAGAAACAGTTGTTTGGGGTTTATTGATCAATGAAAACTTTATAATTTTGCACCTCTTTATAACTGTACACCCCTTTCCACTTTCTTGTGTACAAACACATTTATACTCATTCTTGGGTTCATCTTTGGGGTAAATTATTCCAAAATACTTTTTTTCCCTTTTCTTCTTTCTCTTCCTCCTTATGCTACTGTTGTTGTTTTTTATTTGGTAAACTTTTTCCTGTTGTTTTGATCTGCTTTTTAAAAACTAGGACAAATAAACACAGTGCTTGGAGCTATGAGTGGCAGAGCAGTTTGTAAAGTTGAGTACCCCTATACACATGTCATTATGAGTTGTGCTGGGGGACATGACGTGTGTCAGTTGTAATGTATAGATAAATCCTCAGGTTAATCCCTGTTTTTGTGATAGTGCTGCACAGTAGTCAGTATGTACCTAGGCACCAATTTGTTGATACTGCTGGTCTTCAGAGCTGTCTTATAGTTCATACGATGCACACAGACTTCAGTGCAACTTAATTAGCTTAAATCCAAAGAATTTGGTTTACGTGGCTGGGGATGAAGACATAAATTGCTGTGTGCTGCTTGCATTAGTGAGAAAGAGAATCTGGTATCCTGTTTGCAGTGTATTCCACCACTACATAAGCTCTATTAATGCAAACAAGGCTTATTCAAGTGTCAGCGGAACTGCTTGAGGATTAGGTTAGACATTTTGGGCCAAGCAAAATAATTCAAATAACTTCTCTCTGGGTGTGCAAAAGTGAGGTAAAATTCAATAATAAGTGTACCCAGACAGTAGAATTTATTGAGTTGGCTGTCAGTAAAGTATTGCTGGGATTGATTGCAGTGCACAGTCTCTGAAACGCTCCCCTAGTTTCTGCCTTTACTGTTTCTGAAGGACTGCCTCTAAAGTTATAACTGACTATAATTGAGTGGACTTGTCTTTTTTCTTGCTACTTCTCTTCCTTCAGTTGAAAAAATATTACATGACATCTTCATAGGATGATCCATGTTTTCCCCTGTACTTACAGTGCCTAAGTGTTGTTAGCTCTGATCCAGAGCCCTGTATGTTGATCTCTGCATTTATAGTGGGGCAGTGAGCTCAACAGCCTCATATCATAATCTGGAAATTTGAGAGGATTTCAAAAGCAGTTTCCAGTGTCTGTTGCAGTTGGGGGAAAGTAAAAAACTCTGTGGATGCAATAGCTCCTTAGACACATGCAATAGCTCCTTTGTAAGAGTGATTTTACAAGGCTTCAGGGCTTTTAATCTGTGCCTCATGCACAGAACTGCACATCATTCTTTGCAACTGATTTTATCAATTCCAACCCACATAGCCCAATCAGAGGTAAAGCATATCTGTGTCCAGCAGTTCAGCTGTGGAACATGGATTTCGATTTTATTGGGCTGGTATTAATTGACACACTTCCAACTTATCCACATGTCTGTCTGTAGACCTCTGGTGCTGACCACCCTCAAAAGAACATAAGGAAAGTGATAAAGAATGGATTTCAGGAAAGATGGATGTAATGATGGCTGGCAGATATGGTGACCTGGGGAACAAAAACACACATCACTAAGTTGAGTTTCCTCTAATTACTAGATCAATGTCTCTGCCAAGAACTCCAGGTTGTGGCCTGGAGTGCTTTTCACTAACCTCTCTTTCAATTTCACACTAACTGACTGACATTCATGTCTTCATAAGCTGTATGGGAGCTGCGGATGGTACAGAACTTACAGACAACTTACTGCAAGTCTATTTTTTCAGCATTTCACAGCAAGCACTGATTTCCTTTTATGCCTTTTAGGTATAATGCAAGGTACTGGTATGACTTACTATTGAGGCTCTAAAGAACTTCTGCCACTTTCTGTGCCATTTTAAGTGGGTTTACTGACAATCCTACTCAAGTCTATTCAATGGTGCATATCTGCAGGAAACCGTTCTCGGGGTTGTATTGTTAGTGATCTAGTTGAATGTTTAACAGTAATAGTAAAATATTGATAAAGGTCTGAAATATTTTTTTTCTACTCACTCTAAGACTGGATAACAATAATGAGAAACAAACAAAAAATAGGAATTTTGTTTGGTAACAGAATATTTTTGTAGTCATTCTCAGACTCTGAACTCTTCCCTACAGCTAGTTCTTTGCTAAAGGTATAATCAGCATATTTTTTTATTTTAATGGGAAGACAACCATAAAGTGAACTCAGACATGTCTAGATGGCACAGTGTCAACAGGTTATTTTTTAATATGTTGATCTTCTAAATTCGTGTTTGAAATGAAGTAGAATATGTATCTAACTAGTCTAAACAGATTCATGAAAGGGTCAATAAGACTGAGACAGAATGAGGGCATTTGTTCTTGAAATGATCAGAAGGGTGATCCTAGATAATCAGGAGCACATTGCCAGCCCTTTAGGAAAGCAAAATAAGTCAACAAACCCATGTTTCAAAGTCCTTCTGTTCTCCATAACTTCCTATTGACATACATGCCCTGGGAGTTCCACGCTCATAACTTAATTGCTGTGTATGGCAGACCTCATTCAGATGACTATAGTGCACTACCTCTGACATGGTTTTGGGAAGCTGCTATTTGTCCCATTGAAGGATTATCGGTAGTGACTGATAGGTTTAAAATTTCACAACAGGGCAAAGAGAGGCTAACTGAGACGGCTTTATGTCAGGAAAATGGAGCAGAGGGAAGGTTTAAATTTCATCTCCAGTTTTTAGTCCCTGATCTGAATCAGACTCATGTATACCTGGCAACTAAGATCTGAGCAAAGAACTTCCAGAACATGTATTTTCATAGGATACATGTTGGACAGGTGGGGGATTCTTAACATGATTAGGATCTATGATATACTAGTAGGGAATTGACCCATGAAGGGCTCCTAGAGAGCCACTTCACTCAAACGAGTGACACTAAATGGGCAAGAAGGGGACAGGATGAAATGGCTGGAGAAACTTAACAACTCACCCATTCTGAATGCCTTCTGACAGCAGGAAGGAAGAGAATCCCTGTGTCATTCTTAAGCCCTGTCCTTGCTTCAGGAATAGCCAGATCCTTTCTCTGCCTTTTTCACCAACCCCTGAAAAATTGCAGAAAGGAAGCCAGCCTTTGCTCCATCTGAAAATGTTCACAAAAAGCCTCCCTGTCACAGCACAGAGGTAATTTTAACTTTTGTTTTCATTGCTTATCCATAAAAACCTGGGGATAGGGGTAGGTTGAGTTAGCCACAAATACCTGATTTATGCAAGGAGTTATTATAACTGTTGGCACAATTGCATTTATTATCTTTTTCAAACAGAGTTCTAAATGTATTTTTGAAACAATGTTTGAATTCCTTCCATCTAAACCTTTGTGATTTTTGTCACATGTTTCTTCTGAAAAGCTGTTGGTACTGCCACATAAAATGCTTCCTTCTTATTACTGGCATACACTAATGGTTATGCAGCAGAAACTTGTTCCCACCCCCCCTCTTTTAACAGTTATTCCTGATTTCCTGCTGTGGATCTGTATTGAACTCAAGAAATTAGCTGTGGCAGGAATTAGAGGGTGAAAGTGTGATTGCCTGAGCCATGTAAATGGCAAAAGCTTTTTGTGACATTTTTCAGAATTTAAAATGGAAATATGTTATTTGTGCGCTGGCTCCTAATGAAATATGGCACACTGAAGGCCAGCTGAGAGTTGCAGATTGGACTCCAGCAATTGTGCACTTGCAGAGGGCTTGAGTAGCAAAAGCAAGGAGTCATTTTGCATGTGGACATCTGTTGTTGAAGAGCCAGGAGGATTAAAAAAATTAATGAAAAGTGGATGAGAATTCAGATCAGAACTTGTTTGGACGTGCTATTCAGATATGAAGTTTAAGGTATAATTTAAACTTGAAGCCACATGTATTTTTTTTTCAAGCAAGCCTTGCAACATTATATTAGGCAATGAAACATGGTGTCCTGCAAAGGCATAGTTGAAAAGCTTGAATGCCTGCTAATTAAATGGTGCTGAAATTGTTTAAAGGCAATATGTGACAACTTCACATATGGTTCACTGAAACTTTCTCAAGGTTAGATTTGAGTCCAGGAGCGCCTTAGTGACCGACATGGTTTTCAGGGTATGAACATTCAGGAGTCAAAGCTCCCTTCATCAAATATCTGACTCTCAGAAGCTCATTACCTGAAAATCTTGTTTGTCTCTAAGGTGTTATGGAGCTCAGCTCCAGCTATTCTCCTGCAGACCAACACAGCAGCTGCCCTCTGAAACTTTCTCAAGGTTGTGCCAGGGCTTGCATAACTGTAGTTCTGAGCCATTCAGCCTGTGTACCAACTCTTGGGGAAATTCAGCACACATATGGATTGTATGTAAAGGTCTAAGGAATCAGTCAAAACATTAAAAAACAGAGCTTTGGAGAAGGACTTTTGAGATGAAAAAACAGCAAATGCGTTTATATCTGTTTCTGTGTGTCAGTGAGAATGTACATATTATGGGATCAGGTATCATCAAAACTAAAACACATATATACACAGTTGGGAAATTTTCTGTTTGTGATATCTATTTTGTTGCTTTAAATCTAGGTTGTTATGTTGGGGAAGGGGCAGGGCTGGTGCTACCATTAGGCCAAGTTAGGTGACTGCCTAGTGCACAGACGGCTGCAGTAGTAGCAGCTCTCACAGGACCACTTCAGCCTTGCCTCCCCCCGCCTGCCCAAGCCCATGAGAATCGAGGGCAAGACTGAAGGGGCTTGAATCTGAGAGATCCAAGTGCCTGCAGCCTTGCCTCACCCTCCCAAGCTTGTGGGAGCTGAGGGCAAGGCTGCAAGGGTTTGCCTCCCCCCCACCTGCCCAAGCCCACAGGAGCCAAGGGCAAGGCTGCAGGGGCTGGGATCTGAGAGATCCAAGCCCCTTCAGCCTTGCCTTCCCCCCCAGCATGAAGAAAGGTTAAAGCGCTTGGGGATCTTTAGCTTGGTGAAATGATGACTGAGGGGTGACATGATCAAGGTTTACAAGATTATGTATGGGATAGAGCAGGTAGAGAAAGAAGTACTTTCCTCCCTTTCTCACAATACAAGAACTCTAGGGCACTCAATGAAATTGCTGAGCAGTCGGGTTAGAACAGGTAAAAGAAAGTACTTTTTCACCCAAAGAGTGATTAACACATGGAATTCACTGTCACAGGAGGTGGTGGTAGTGGCTACAAGCATGGACAACTTCAAGAGGGAATTAGATAAACATATGGAGCAGAGGTGCATCAGTGGCTATTGGCTGCAAGGTATAGATAGGAACTCTCGATCTGGGGCAAGTGATGCTCTGTATTCTTGGTGGTGGTGGGGCAAACAGTGGGAGAGCTTCTAGTATCCTGGCCCCACTGGTGGACCTCCCAATGGCATGTGGTATTTTTGGCCACTGTGTAACAGAGTGTTGGACTGGATGGGCCACTGGCCTGATAGAACATTGGCTTCTCATATGTTGTTATGTTCTTAGCATGTGCACACTTCTTCACATACACTGAAACAGATTTCCTCAAGCATTACATGCAGGTAGGGGTAGTTAGTTGTCAGGAAGAGATTATTAGAGTCAAGGTGAATAAGTAACTGAGCAATAAAAACAGCAAGACTGGAATAACAATACAGTAGGATGTCTAAATTGAAGTTCTCTGCATAGAACAAACAGGTCAAACCCTACACCAAAGGGTAAATGGACACAAATTTGACATCAAGAATTGCAAAACTGAGAAAACTGTAGAAGAACTACTGCTGCAAAAGAAATTATTTGGTTTGGCAGTTATATCAGTTAAACACACTGAAGCATCAGGACTCGACATGAAGGAACTGGTGACAAAATTTGCAAAATTTGCAAAGGAAAGCACACAAAATGAGATTTTGATGTGCCTGACATAGAAACATTCAAGAGTCTTAATTTTTTACATCACAGTTCAAAGGATTATTGAAAATGATCAGTGAGTTGTGTGCTAAAACTATTTTCTGTTTGAGAAAGAAAACCAAAGGTTGTCATTTTACTAATTCTCACAATTTTTTTAAAAAAATTAGCAATGTCAAGTTTTGTGCTTTTAATTTTCCCTAGAAGTCATCTGTTTTTGAAAATTGGTAAGTAGTGTGTGTGTGTGGGGTGCAAGTAGTTAGCCTTGCCTAGGGCCCTGGTGGGGGGGTCCCCATACAAGATTTTTAAAAACACAGCTGTCCTGGCTGAAGCAGGATAATTGTAGGTTATGCTTGCCTTGAAAAATCCTGCCTCTGCTTTGTCAGATATGGGGTTGACAGATTGACACATAGGATTTTCAGTGCCCTTTTGTGGGATTATCTATAATAGTGTGGTAAAGACCTGTAAGGGGCTTAGATGTGTCAGCTGATAGCATTCAGATAATATCGGAAGTTTTCAGTTCTAATTGAAGAGAATCTTCAAGACTTTTGAGGTCCATTCATCATGAACTCTGAACATTATTTAACTACAGCATATGCACGTTACTCAAATTACTACACTACTTCACTATAATTCCAGTTATTGCATTACTTCACTATAATTCCAGTTATTGCATTATAATTCCAATTATTGCATTGAGAGCCAGTTTGGTGGTTAAGTGCACGGACTCTAATCTGGAAGAACTGGGTTTGATTCCCCACTCCTCCACTTGCACCTGGCTGGATGACCTTGGGCAAGCCATAGCTCTGTACCAGCTGTTCTCTCAAGGACAGTTTGGGAAAAGAGCTCTCTCAGCCCCACCTACCTCACAGGGTGTCTGTTGTGGGGAGGGGAAGGGAAAGGAGTTTGTAAGCCGCTCTGAGACTCCAAGTGAGTGAAGTATAAATCCAATCTCTTCTTCTTCTTCTTCTTCTTCTTCTTACAGTGGCTGCTAGATTTACTATTACTTACTAATAACACTGGATATATTTTGGCTATTAAAAATGCAACACAGAGTGAGATTATCTGCCCCTACTAAAACTTACATTTCACCAAAAGTGTAAAAAAAATGACTCTGTTAATTACATATGCTTTTGCTGCCCAAATTGGCAATACAAATTGCATCACCACAATCTGGTGGCATTCCAAATGTGAACTTGTTTTTCTGAGGAGCTGAACAGCTTTTATGTATACTTGCTATTATTTTCAAAATGATGGCTAGAATTGTATCTAAAGCTACCCATTAATTTTAGTCTGGTCTCCATTCTTTCAGAGCATACCCAAGAAACCAGTGAAGAACTTATTTTTGATTCTGCTCCATGGAAAGATATCAGAATCAGATCAATAATTTTCAGAATGCATTTTTATAAGCTCACTTTCACCTTTCTTAATATGTACAAATTCAGGGTCCAGTTCTGTTTAATTCTTGCAATTTTCCACAGTTCCACTTATTTCCATTGCAGCTCTTAGGCCAAAAGCACAAGTCTGGATGTGATACTTGAAACAAAGCCATTTTGGCAGTAGCTTTCAGTTGAGTGCTCTTTCCTCTTCCTGCAAAGTCTAGGCAGACTAACCCACACTGCTTCCCTTCCAGTATAGTATTCTGGTTAGACTAGGACCTGGGGAGATCTGGGTTCATATCCCCAGTGAGTTGCAAAGATCGTTGAGTGACCCGGGCTCCACATGTATTCTTAGCATAACCAACCTCACAGAGTTGTGAGTATAAAATGGAGAATGAAGCATGCTGCCACAAGCTCTCCTTGAAGGAAAAGTAGCATAAAGAGTAATAGTTTTGTTCACTCTTACCTGCAGTAGCCAGTGATACTGAATTGTGTGTGAGCTTGCACATGTAAAATACTTATGGCATCATGTCATGGAGCAAGTCTGCCTGTGGAAGTGGCTGAAAGGGCTTGATATCAGGCTTTCATCCTGGATGGTAATCATGTGTCAAGCATCATATGTAGTTATATCCTAAGTGGTAAACTTTCAATAACCAGAGGTTTATTGTCTTGATACTGCTCCCTCTGGCCTGGAAAACTTGTATAAAAGTGGACTGCAGGTAATCAACGAATGTGAGAAAGCATAAGGTGTATGTCCATAGGATCTTTAATCCTTATAATTATTATAATTGTTCCAGCATCCAAACTTTCATTTAAAACATGCTGATTGTAGTTGAGAGAACAGACTCAAATGAAGCCTACTAATCTACTAATCTTATGAAGCATTATTCCAAAAAATAAGATGTTATTGCATGCTTTGTTACCATAAATAACACAGTTCTACAGACTGTTGTACTACCCTCAGGCCTTAATGTGAACCAACAGAGGAACAGCTGATGTAATTAAGCAACCATACAACCACTGAGCAACTATACCACCAGCCCCACATATTTGGTTTAAGGACCTAGTATGGAAGATATGGGATGTGGAATGGTATAGTATGGACCAATCTCATCAGAGCTCGGAAACTAAGCAGGGTTGTTACTTGGATGAAAGATCAATAAGGAAGACTTTGCCGAGGAAGGCAATGGCAAACCACCTGTGCTTAATCACTTGCCTTGAAAACCCTCTGGAATCACCATAAGTGAGCTGTGACTAAGCGGCACTTTATACAAACAGATGGAAGATATATCATTCTCACAGTTTTCATGTCATAAAGCAATGGTGTTCATCCCATATCATTCAGTCATTTGCTTGAGATTATTTGTTTTGATAACATTTGACAATCTCATTCCTCTTTTTTGCAATATTTTTAATTTTATTATTTGTTTAATCTGTTACATCGAATATTTATTAATTTTTACAGTTTCATCCCTTCCTTCCCTCCCTCCCTCCCTCTCTTTTATTCGTAGTCTTTTCCCCACAGCCAAGGGCACAAAGTCTTAATCTTCCACTGAATGTCCTTCCTTCCTTCAGTCAGTGTCCAATCTAGGTAGGTCTTCCATCTGGTCTTGATTTCCATGGATTTTTCTTCCCATGATATTCCCTTATTGATTGATGCCACAATATCTGACTGTACAAAATCAAACAGATAGTTGTGCCAGATTTCTATTGACCATTTACTTTTGTCTTTCCACCCCACAGCAATGACTGCCTTTCCTGCCAGTATCATAGCTTTAATTAGATTTTGATTAGTCCTATTCAATAATGGGCTACCCATTGTACTTAACAACATTAGGTTAAAGTCTATAGTTAATGTTATATTGCATACTTTTCTAATATTTTCAATAATTTCCCCCCAAAACTTCTTTACTTCTACACAATCCCACCACATGTGTGCATACCAACCCTTGAGATGTTTACAGTGCCAGCACAGGGAGCTCAATCCTGGAAACATATTAGCTAGTTGTGCTGGTGTCTTGTATCATTTTGTAAGGAATTTATATTCAAGTTCTTTAAATCTGGTTACTTTAATCTCTTCTGTTCCTTTCATAATTTTTTCTACCATCCTCTCTGAAATCTGGCCTTCATAGCACCATCTCTTTTGTAAGTATTCTATTATAAGCCTGAAGAAGGTGTAAGCCATACCTGGAACCCACTGGCTGTTTCTCTTTTTGTTGGACAGCAACACAGAGAATTAACTACTTACTTGATGAGAATTAACTACTTACCTGTTTTTCTCATTAACTTAACAAAACAAATATTCTACTGAGATTTTGTCATATTTGAGTACAAGAGTACATTTAACTCTAGTTTCCAGATCTTTAATGAATGTCTTAGGTAATATTGGGCCTAGAGTTGCCAGTGTGAGGCTAACAAGCAGCAGGAGACTCACCGTTGGCGGGAGGGGGGCTTATGTTATTTCCACTGTGACTGGAAGTGATGTCATGACATCACCAGTTACACTTTAGCATTTGGTCAAAACCCGATGGTTTAACCACAGAATATTTATTGAAGACTAGAGTTTTGCTGGTGATGTCACTTTAGTCACTTCAGTCACGCTGGAAGTGATAGCATGTCAGGGCACTGGCAATTGCTCTCCTCATTTTTCTCCTGCTGCCCTATTGAGCTGTAGTGGGAATGGCCTGCAGGAGGCGGGATGAAGCAGCTGGAACATGGCAACCCTAATTAGGCCATAAAACATCTTCTCAGCTCTGAAACCTCCTTTTATAGTGCACCAAAAGGGAAATCTCACAAGTGGGATCATTGCCCTGTTTTAAATGATGTCTAAATTCCAGACAAGGTAAAGTAAATAGGAAGTGTTGTCTATTAGACAATTTCTTTGCAAATTAAGAGGATTAATTAATTCCACTTTTGAAAACATTCCTTTTCATTGTGGTGCCAGGGCAGATTCTTAGTAACTTGTTCCAAAAACACTTAATATGCCAGATAAGGGAATAAAAGCCCTTTGGGCAGAGCTGGGTAATAATTTTCTGCATGAGGTGCCAAGTTTTACAAGACAGAAACCAATCCTCCACAGTGTTTTGAAAAGAAGAATAGCCAAGTATGTATGGGAATAAATTATGAGCTATGTGTCACAAGAACTAGAGTATGGGCTCACAAAGGGTATATTGTCAGATCAGAATGACTAACAACAAGTGAATGAAATGAGAAAGAACAACTATAATACAAAGGAAAGATGAGGCTCCACTATTGCAGCTGCTCATATTCTTTCAGTTTCAGTTACGGTGTATCTTTTAATTCTTAACTCCCTCGCACAAAGCTCTATTAAGGGTCTATGTAGGATCTACCTCAATTCATATTAAGGGACTCTTACGGAAGTTTTAAACAGATTGAGGCGTTTCCCCAGAATTGGACCGTGTGGACTAGATCAGGAACCATTCTGTAGTCTCTAGGCTCTGGAACTTCTTGGAACTTGGCCCTGGAGCTAGTTCAAGGACCACATAGCTTCCTGGCATCTTAAAAGGCAGGCATTTGGAGCTTATGCCCCACTCTCTGCCAACAGTGCTCTGGATAAATGATTTGGAGGAAAAATAATGAAAATTTTGAGGAAGCTGATGAAAAAGGAACAAAAACATAGAGCTATTTCTTCATTAATAATAAAACCAAGATGACATAGCTCAGTCTACTACCACACATACATGCAGCTTCACTCTGTGGTGTTCCATCTGGCTACTTGATAAGCCTTCAGCCATGCTAGAAGAGATGTGCTGGTGTGGTGCTTAGGTTACATTTGGAGGCCCTTTGACATGATACAAAGATCAAGAAGTGAGCAGTGACTTACAAAAGCTCATACCCTGCCACAAATTTTGTTAGTCTTTAAGGTGCTACTGGACTCTTGCTCTTTTCTTCTGATACAAAGAGACCTTCTTGGAAATTGTCAAACAGCTGAACCAAATAGATGTTTCCCCACAACAGAAAAAAAAAGTGAGAGGTTTGTTTCAGATAATTTACATGAACAGAGATCTCAGAAACCCGGGGTCGAGTGGAGTGGAGGAACAAAACTTTAGTAACTATTGGTCTGACTTCATGGAAGTGAGTGCAGTCCATGTAAATGAGGCTGTGTGTTAATAGATTGAAAAAGGCAATCCTTTCTCGTGCACTTCCTCATACGCTCAGAACTCAGTTGAAGCTGCTGCCTTTTCCATTTGATATACCTAATCACACGAAGAACTTAACTACTGTAGCTTAATGCATTTCTTTGGTATTCATATTTTAACAGAGGATTAAATTATTTGTTATTGTCCTCACTGGAAATAAACTGTAGGGTGGGAAACCTAATTTGCTGACAGTTGCAGATTACACGATACCAGTTACACAGAAATAGTACATATTCCACTATTGTTCATAAAATTCTGCCAGCTCAGAGAATATTGAGTCAAATAACCTTATACAATAATTTATAGGGAAATTTCTATTCCACGTCCATACATTTTCTTTTAAAGCTCTTCCAATTATTCCGTGACATTAATTGGTCAGAAGGTCATAGCTGTAATTAAAAAGATATATGCTTCTCTTGTACTAACCTTAACATGGAGGCTTAATGTAAAGCATCACATCATAAAGATATCTCAGAAATCCTTGAATGGAATTAGAGGGGGGAAGCACAGCAGAGATTACTATTGCCTGAGAGGAAAATGTGCCAATATCCTTTAGAAAGCTAGAGATCTTGTGTTACTTGGTCATTTTTGTTTCATAATGAAGAACATAGTCCACAACCCTCTTGCTCCTTAGCAATGTCATTGACTTTTACAAGCTTGTTCTATCGTAAATAGTTTGCAGTTTGCTGCATGAAGCGACTACTTAACTAGACCTCAATGAAACCATTTTGCAATGTTCTTTGTTGTACTTTATCCTAAATCTTAAATAACCGATGCAAATCCCTCAGCCATAGGCATCCTTAATGAAGGTGATGTACCCTTTAAGGGAAACTCAATTTTGAACTATGTAGTTTTGGCCTACGTCCAACCACCCTATCCCATGCTACTGATATGTCCTTCACCCTCTTTTGTCCTATTTTTCCAACAAGGAGCTGAGGGCAGTGTACCCCTCATCCATTTTACCCACACAGCAACACTGGAAAGTAGACTGTCCCCAAGCTCACTGAAGTGAGCTTCACGGATGACTACTGATTTTAACCCCAATCTGTTTAACCCCAAATGTTTTAACCACCATACCACATTAATGCAATCTGCTTGTTTTAGCACTGCTAAATACTCCCACTATCATGTATTTTGCAATATTTGACTTTTTTCTTACAATATAAAATCCTGTTATTATATACAAATTTCCCATGAACATCTAAATTTTATTTTATTTTATTTTTATTTTATTAATTCAATTTATACCCCACCCTCCCCATGAGCAGGCTCAGGTTGGTTTACATAATTTCACTGAAGTTTATATACAGAAGAAGAAAAGTTGGATTTATATCCCACCCTTCACTCGGAGTCTCAGAGCATCTTACAATCTTCTTCCCTTCCTCTACCCACAACAGATACCCTGTGAAGTAGGTGGGGCTGAGAGAGCTCTGAGAGAACTGCTGTTGAGATAACAGCTCTGAGAGAACTGAGACTGACCCAAGGCCACCCAGCTGGCTGCATGTGAAGGAGTGGGGAATCAAACCCAGTTCTCCAGATTAG